>JAPPVO010000017.1:78322993-79552530 GCA_030407325.1 Camellia japonica
CCTGTATGTCAGTGCACAATCTCTTTACCTCATGAACAAGCTTCAACATAACCGGGATGGGACTGGAAGAAGTGGCAGGAAGGGCGTCGTTTGAATTGGCCGAAATGACACACAACCCCATACTTCTGGTCTAGGTTATACACCTACCAAAGAGGATTGGATAAGAAAAGGAAAAGAGATGGCTGGAAGAGCCAGAGCTAAACAAGCTGGGAAGCACAATGAGTTAGTGCATAGACCTATCCAAGGGATCCTAAAAGGACGCTTTGTCCGGGAGGGAGAAGATTTCCCATTTTGCGACTTTCCAGAGCCATGACTGAATTTAGAGAGGCGACGCTTGCCAGGTTTTGAGATCTTCTTTGACTTACAATTGCCGAGGGATGAAGTTGCTGAAGAGCAGACTGACCCACCAGCTGTGGCTGAGCAGTGCAAGGAGGATGTGTCCAATAGCACAGAACTTGAACTTGGGGCAGCGCTACCCTATCTCCTTTCAGATCCTCAGATCTTACTAGAGAGCTCGGGGGATGATTTCTCAGTTTCCATATCGGAGATAACTTGGATGTGGGCCCTTCTTCCAACATTCTAGATACATCCATCGCACCCTCCCTCGTCTGGCAATACGAGGAAGGCTTTTTTATCTAGCAGTTCTGGGTCAAGTAGTTAACCGGAATCAGATTCCAATTCTTCTGAGTCAGAGTCCGTTGTGTTGTCCGTGTCATCTTTTTCATTTTCTTTTGAGTCGGTTGTAACCGAAGAATCAGATGATTTGGAAGTTATTCATGGAATGGTACTGCTGTGGCTTTTGAGTACTTTTCGGTGCCTTTAGTTTATTGCCTTAATCAAGACTTTCAAAATTTTGATGAAAATGCCGAGGAAGAAATTCCTCCGGTTTTAAAGCACTTGATTGATTGAGAGCGGGAGAGGTTTGTTAAACTTTTAGCTGATGAAATCACCTCAATTAACGTTGCTACTGAGAAGGATCCGCGGTTGGTCCAAATCGGGTCCATGTTGTCTTTAGAGAAACGCAAGCGCTTAGTCACTTTATTAAAAGATTTCAAGATTTTTTCGCGTGGTCCTACGAAGACATGCCTGGAATCGATCTTGAGATTGTACAGTACCAGATCCCTCTTGACCCTGAGACCCGACCTATTAAGTAGAAGCTTCGAAGGATCCACCCGAATTGAGCTCTGAAAATCAAAGAGAAGGTCACCAAGCAGATTGATACAGGGTTCTTGTTGGTATCTGAGTATCCTACTTGGTTGGCCAACATCGTTCTGGTGCCGAAGAAAGATGGCAGAATTCAAGTATGTGTGGACTTCAGAGATCTGAACAAAGCCAGTCCGAAAGACGACTTTCCTCTGCCACATATCGATGAATTAGTGGACTTCACTGCAGGGCGTGCGCTGCTCTCATTTATGGATGGATTTTCTGGATACAACCAGATTTTGATGGCCCCGGAGATAGGAAAAGACTGCTTTCACTACCTCATGGGGAACCTACTGCTATAGGGTGATGCCGTTCGTTTAAAGAATGCTGGGGCTTTTTATCAGCGGGCTGCAACCATGATCTTGCATGATAAGATCCATAAAGAGGTTGAGGTGTATGTGGACGACATGATTGTCAAGTCCAAGGAAAGAGAAGGCCACTACACCGCCTTGAAGAAATTTTTCCAACGAATCAGAGAGTATCGGTTGCGACTGAATCCTCAGAAATGTACTTTTGGTGTCACAACAGGGAAAATGCTAGGGTTCTTGATTACACAAAGGGGCATGGTGGTCGATCCTTCCAAGATCAAGGCCATCTTAGAAATGCCACCACCAAGGACTGAAAAAGAGGTGAGAGGCTTTCTGGGTGAAGTGCAATTCATAAGATGGTTTATTGCAAAATTAACCTTGACTTGTGAACCACTATTTGGTCTCCTGAAGAAAGGAAAGAAATTCCAATGGGACGACCGATGCCAAGTTGCTTTTGAGCAGATCAAGCAGTATCTACAGAACCCATCCGTGTTGTCACCCCCAGAGCCGGAGAAACCGTTGATATTGTATCTGTCAGTAACCGACATGACAATGGGCTGCATGCTTGCACAGGAGTCTGAGGACAAAGTGGAGAAGGCTATCTATTACCTGAGCAAGAAGATGCTGGAATATGAGACCTGTTACACGCCACTGGAAAAGGCTTGTCTGGCCTTGGTATGGGCTACTAGGAAGTTAAGGCACTACCTGTTAGCTCACTCTGTAATACTGGTTTCGAGATTAGATCCCATCAAATATCTCTTCGAGAAACCAGCACTTACGGGTAGGCTAGCCCGTTCGTTGCTTCTTCTCTCTGAATTTGATTTGAAGTACATGACGCGCAAGTTTGTGAAAGGGAGGGCGGTAGCGGAGTTCCTAGCCGATCACCCAGTGGAGGGAGATAAAGCAGTAGAGTATTTGTTCCCAGATGAGGCCATTTTGCAGGTTGAAGAAGAGGTTTGGACTATGTACTTTGATGCTGACGGAGCGTCAAACCAGTACAGGTATGGGATAGGGGTGTTGCTGATAGCACCCGACAATTCTCACATACCCTTAGCTTTCAGCTCTAGTTTAAGATATCGAACAACGAAGCACAGTATGAAGCATGTATCGTTGGCTTAGAAGCGGCCCTGGAACTAGGGGCAAAACGGTTGGACGTCATTAGGGACTCGAACCTGGTTGTGTCTCAAGCGAAAGGAGACTGGAAGGTTAAGGAAGAAAGGATGAAAATCTATCACCAAACTCTAGATGTTCTAATTCCCAAGTTTGAGAAGTTAACCTTCACCCATCTGTTAAGAGAGAGCAACAGGTTCGCGGAAGCTTTTAACCTCTATCTTCCATGATAGACATCCCTTTGGGAGTCTGGATGCGTCCAATCATCATTGAACAGAGGTATGTGCCGGCCTACGAGCTGATTGCCCCATAGATAAGGTACAAGATCAGAATCCCTGGTATCATGACATCTGGAACTTCTTGGAAAAGAAGGCTTATCCACTAGAGGCAAATGCCAAAGACAAGAGGGCAATACGAAGAATGGCTGCTTAGTTCATCATCTGCGGGGGTAAATTATACAAACGGGGTCATTTGGGAATGCATAAGCTGTGTGTTCGATGCTGAAGAATCTAAGCGCCTAATGGAGGCCATCCATGGAGGAGAGTGCGGAGCGCACATAAGCGGGGTGATGCTAGCTCGGAAAATTCTCAGACAGGGTTACTACTGGTCAACCATGGAGGAGGATTGTATTGGTTTTGTTCGGCGATGCCACAAATGCCAAATCCATGCAAAATCGCTTGAACATTCTGCCGTCGAAGCAGTACAACATGACTTCGCCATGACCATTTTCAGTCTGGGGGATTGACGTGATTGGGGTAGTTACTCCGAAGGGGTCGAACGGGCATGAGTACATTTTGGTGGCGATAGACTACTTTACAAAGTGGGTCGAGACCCAATCTTATGCAGTGCTGAAGGTGTCGCATGTAGCTAAGTTCATCAGGAATAACATTATCTATCGCTATGGGGTCCCGAATGAGATTATTTCGGACAATGGTTCCCGCTTCAAGAAGGAAGTGATCGACTTGTTAGAGAAATACAATGTGGCTTTTCATAAGTCATCTACATATAGGCCGCAAACCAACGGCGCTGTTGAGGCCGCCAACTAGAACATCAAGCACATTCTACAGAAGATGGTCGAAACCTATAGGGACTAGCCAGATAAGCTGCCATTTGCTCTTTGGGGCTACAAAACATCAATTTGGACTTCTACTGGAGCAACTCCGTATTCCTTGGTTTATGGGACAGAGGTTGTTCTACCGATCGAAGTTGAAGTTCCATCGCTGCGGGTGATGGCTGAGTGCCAAATAGCGGAAGCAGATTGGCAGCAGAGCAGGTTCGAAGAACTCATGTTGTTCGATGAAAGAAAGCTGAAAGCATTGTACCACATTCAAGGTTATCAACGCAGGATTGCCAGGGCTTTCAACAGGAAAGTTAAGTCTAGGAATCTGAAAAAAGGGGATTTGGTGCTCAAAGACAACCGAGCTCCCATCCACAATCCTAGGGGCAAGTTCAGACCCAATTGGACTGGCCCTTACATCATCAAGTCTATCTGGTCGGTGGAGCTATCATTCTGATGGATTTAGATGGCCTTGAGTTCTCCCAGCCAACCAACATGGACAAGTTGAAGAAATACTATCCCTGAGTGGTTCGTTAGGCGAAATCCCGAAAGGGCGACCTAAGCAAAAGTTAGGCCACAAAAAATTTGAAATAAGAAAAACGAGCTCGCAAGGTTGAAAACCCGAAAGGGCGGCCTTTGCAAAAGTTAGAGCGCAAAAGGGAGTGGTTATAACCAAGGGACCTGAACCGAAGTACGTAAGGCGGAATTCCCATCTTTGGGATACGTAGGTGTAGACGCGCCGTGGGCCAATGCTACAGTTCGGACTCCCTTTTTGTTTGTTGCGGTTCTTAATCTGAACCAAAGAGTCCAACTCTGGCAAATCGTTTTGAGAAAACAAATTTTTGAAAAGAAGTGCCAAACATGGACTGCTTTGCCAGATACAGAGTCACCACCTAAATATTTTTTAATGGGGAAATTTAGGAAACCCTGACTCGGTGCCAAAGGCCACGTGTCCGTCATCACCAAAGTTGTCTTGGCTCGGGAGCTTGGGTACAATCGGGGAAGGTCAGCTATGAGCACCCCCTTTCGCCCGGTCCGAAGACCGGCCTCTACTAACCGTGATATCTTGTTTTGAAAACATTACATGCTCTTATTCCGGTTATTAGCCTAGAATTACTATGTTATGCGCGCAGCAAACAAGTATAGACTAGATTGCCTAATTTGGAAACAAGCATTGCATATCCGTTTGTTTTGAAAATGCTTTGGAATTTGCTACTCGCAAGTAGGCTAAAACACGGATTTCAACGAGTTTTTCCAACTCAAACAATCCAACCTTCACCCACAGGCAATCAGGCAGTTTATCTCATATAAGCACTTAGCCACATGGTAATCATGCTGTCATGTTAACATTCACACGCATGCGAGATGCTAAAGCATAAATACTTACATTGCACTCCATGCCCAAAACAATAAATTAGTTAGCAAACATGCATGTCCTAGTTCATGTTAAGTGGCTAATGCAACACATGCAAGGATGCAGTTAGAGTAGGCTCGGCCTAACCCTAAAATGGCATGTGAAATGCTACAATTATCACGTATTCAATTTGGAATTGAAATACAATGCAGTTTGTTATGATGTACCAGCCTGGTGCATGCAAGACAAATGCATGGATGCACGCATGCATAGCATAAGGTATGCTAATGTAAATATGCCCTAATCTACCATCATAAGCAGGTAAATAAAAGGGAAGAAAGAAGTGGGGATTAGAAGACATGCATACACACACACCCACGCTTATTACAGATTCGCCCTCGCTTAGAGGGACCAAAAGAATAATACAAATTAATTAACTACGCAATCTAATTAAATATTACAAATTGTCTAATTAGTTAACAACTAACTAAACTAGGAAAAACAGTAAACCGCCTCGAGAGGAGAGCCTGATGCAACGCATGCTCGGGTCCTGCTCGGAATTGCACTGCCATGCATAGTCTGCCTCTGTTTTCCCTACTCTGCCCCTCCAAAGACTGCCAAAGTCTCAGGGATGCCTCTCTGGACATTGGGGGACACCACGGCTGAGTAGAATTACCACTGGCTGCTAGATATGGCCATCGGCTGGAAATGAGGCTATCGGCCACCAATACATTGCCGGTCGGCACTAAATATTGCCGGTCGGCAAAAAATGCCTGCAGAACCTGCAATTGACAGCAGCAGAGGGCAAGGCATAGCATGGCAATACAATTCAAGCAATGTATGCACCATTCATGCCCCTTATCATGTTTGTGACTCAAAAGAACATGTGCCTCGATTCCCGGACCACCAATCACGCATTTCCATGCATGATGGCCTAAAGAACCAAGTTGTGCACATTGATTTCAAATGCAATGCAAACAACCAAACCAAGGCCCAATCCCTATCACTAATCAAGGGACAAAGCATGCATGCAAGATGTAATGCAACCTAGGCATGCGAGCTAAGGATGCAACATGGCATGGCAAGGCACTTATGCAAGCATACAAGCAAGCATGAGGCAATGCAAACTAATGAAAAGATGGACTTAAACATGATTTAGGCAGCTCTAAATAGGCCCAAAACAGTGGCCGAAGTGCTCAAATATGAGGGCTAAATACACATACACACATGCACATGTTATGGTCCAACGCTTAAGCATATAAAGGCAACTTTTAAACACATTCAAAAGAGGCCTAACATGGACATATGGCATACAACATAAACCCCGAAAAGCATGTTATAAGAGGTGCCAAACCAACTTAAACAAGACAAATACTAGTGTGCAAATAGTCCAAATTCTTGAAGCAAAGTAATGAAGCTTTGAAACACACTTAGCATAACAACCATGGCATGCATTAAACAACTAAAAACAGATTTTTAGCATGTTAAAACAAGGCCAAAGGACTACTTAGATGGCATCTAAGTGGCTCAAATATGAAGGCATGCACAAATGCACTTTCAAGGAGCACATAACACATGCTCAAGAGGCAACAAAGAGACAACCAAGGCAAGCATACAAGCATGTCTTAGGGACTGAAATGATGTTACAAATGGTGCCCAAACCACTTAAATGATGCAAGCAACACATGCTACACATTCTCATACTTGAAGCATACAAGCTCAAACACAAAGGAGCTATACCAAGCATGCCAAAATCGACCCAAAAAATTATGGACAGACCTTAAACATGGCAAAATAAGCACAAAACCTTCACAAGATTAAACCTAAAATATGCTAGAACAAAGGCTAACAACCTAAGGCATATTAAGGCAATAACAAGGCATTACATGGTAGGTATGCTAAGCATGCATGGTGTACCAAAATCAACTTAATACAAAGTTAAATCATGACAATATAAGCATAAAATATAGCCATGGCATGATCAACAAAACTTTAAACATAATGCTCCCTTAAGAGGCCAAAATTGGTCCTTTTCAAGGACAACAAGGAGAGGGGGTGGCCCTCCCCTTTTTGAGACTTTAAGGCACCATCTTTACCACTGAAATCCCTCAAGATTTCAGTGGTGAAGAGGCCCAAACACCAAAGTCCCGAAACTTGCACAAAATGGCACAAAAAGAAGCCTTACAAGGCCTAGGAGAGGTCAAACAAACCCAAACCACAAAATACTCTTAACAAACAATCAAGAGGGCTAAAAAACAGAACTTTTTTATGTTATACACTAAACACAAAAACAGTTCTAAGGTAGGTAGAAAAGCAATGCAAAAATGGGGAATAAAAGGGAAGTTTCTTACCCTTGAAGCCTTTCTTCACAAGCAATGCTCCAACAACCTTCCTTGGCTTTAATCCAGCTCCAAAACACTAAAGCAACCCTCCAAAGGTCTCAAGTCCAAGAGATGGTGTGTTGGTGTGTGTTTGTGAGCAAAAGTAGGACAAAACACACACTTATAGAGATAGAATATGTATCTAACCCTAACCCTAGAACTCAAGCTTTTCAAAAGCTGTCTAAAAAATGTCTAACCCTTATGCCAAGAGAGGAGGCTCTCCTATATAGGCAATTCCCTCTTGTAAGGCTTCCAAAACAAGCCATTTAAGAGGGAAATCCCTCCATACACGTGTATGGAGGGGAATAGGGTGGGTGCCAGCTATCACAGCTGGCACAAAATATCTGCTAAAAGCAGATGAACAGTAGTCGGCTGGCCAAAATTGTCATTTTGACAAAATTGATGGTCGGTCGGCCAAAAAGAGTGCCGGCCGGCAATATACATTGCCGGTGGACACAAACAACAGCCGGTGGCCTCTAGCCATGGCCGGTGATGTGTGGGGATGCCTCACAAGGCATTCCCTGCCCCTCCAAGGCAAAACACAAGTGTTTGGTGCAAAACCAGACACAAAACGGTCGAGTTCGGAGATCCTGAGGCAAGGCGCGTAGCCGAGACCTCCGGGAACTCCAAACGAACACAAACATGGATAATCACCGAGTGTTCCAACGGTGACGTCCAAGTCTTGAGGATGGTCAAAAATGGGGTGTCTACAGTAGGCAACTTCATTCTGAAGTCCAGCCACAAACACTTCCAAATCAACTGTATCCATGTGATTGTTTTGGCCATCTTTGTCTTTTCTGCGTCCAAGAGTTCGGTTGTGATCTCCAGTGCAGTGCTATTCAGACAAGAGGCAACTTTCCAGTTGTTGGATTTGGGGTTGTGTATCTCAGTGATAGATCTCGGGCATGTCCAGTTGTGATCCATATCGAAAATGGTTTTGAAAAGTTTTAATAAAAGTTGATTTTGTTCAAATTATTCTTTTTACAACTTAGACCATTTTTGGACCAAAATGGAAAATTTTCAGTACCCACAACCTTCAATTTCATTGATTTTATTACAGAGCTCTCTGACTCTCGATACAAATTGAAGTTGTTTTTTTATTACATTCAAAAAGAAAACTTGAAAGTACAGATTAAAGCAATAAACTTGGGGCATGGCTAAGTTAGGTGTTCCTGCACCCCCTCCCAGAGCTTGCGGAAGCTTTGGATGCCAAAGTAGGCCCAGTCTATGCCTCATCTTCAAGCCAAGCTATGCATTTGCCAGAAAGGGCACAACTGAAAGTGGGAGTGGGGACCAGAAGTTCTCTTGTTCTCCATATTGTGGCGTACCGAGCCAGCTGTGGGCCTCAGATCGAAAATGCAGCAGGGTATTCTATCTCCTCTTCCGGGCAAGTCTGGTCGTGGCCGAACTGACGCCGGAACCGGAATGGAAAGTAAAAGACGCAGTGCGTCAACTAATCAACTGAATGCCAGGTTAGCGAGACATACTGTAGCTCATCTCTGGTAGCTCAAACCAGGGACAACGCCAAGCGATGTCAATAACAGACCTAGTGCACATCTAGTGGCACCACCATCCCTCGTTCGGAAAGTCAACTAGCCGAGGGCGAAAGAAATAGCCGCGCGCTGAATACGCAGGACAAATGTCCACTACTTTCAACTCATCCATCAACCAAACCTGGGGAGGGATGAAAAACAAGAGAGATTAAAGAATAGAGAGGTGTACGATGAGAGAAAAGTAAGAAAAGGGTTTTGAGAGAAAACAGAGCCTGAGGTCCGAGTGATGTGAGAAACACATGTAAGAAGGGTGGGAAACATTACCTGCAAGAGTAGTAGATTCCCTGCGAACTTGGTTGTCTCCCGATGATGGAAGGCGTCCAAGCCCATCAAAGTTTCGGTGAGTGTCAACATGATGCAGCTTTTGCCTTCTTTCAAGCCTTGGGCAACTTCGACCAAGCGAATGTTAGACCCTCCGAAGCCAGGGGCAAGTAGAAAATGGGCTAACATACACAAGCAGAGGGCATGTTGCCGAAAACTTTACCAAAAATGGGCACCGCGGTTGCTGGCATCGGAAAACCAATGAATAAGATTGGGGATGCCCAATTCCCCGTTGTGACCCAAAGCTCAGGCATCACGCAAAGTGAACCCGTACATCTTTCCTAGAGCCTGGATGTGGCCAAAATGAGACTGGGAAAAAATCTCCTCGTCGCGCCGAGATTCTATCAAAGCTTGGAATTCTTCGATTGTGGGGCATACCTCTTGTCCCCCAAAGCTAAACACATGTGTAACCGGGTTCCAACACCTAGCCACGGCATAGAGGAGCGAAAAACACAGCGGAGTACGGCTCAACGGGAATAGTGCGTTCAGCCCAAAACCCCAAAAATTCAACTTTTTCAAGCCATCCAAAGTTGCCATCCAATTGGAGAGTTTTTCGGCAAAGAATGGTTCCATTTGGGGAAAAATGGAGTTGAAATGAAGAAACCACGAAGCTGGAACCTTTGTAGAAGATAAGGCAGTGAGTGGAGGCCAAGTGTCAACGTTTCGGAGGGTCTGCCATCGATGGTCAGCACTAGCTCATTGATGGCCGACAGTGGCTCATCAATGGCTGGCAGGGGCACATTGATGGCCGGCAGGACATCTTCCATGGCCAGCAGCCTCTCCCTCAGACTCACTGACCTCCTTTGTGAAAATTCAATTGTTTGCTGCAGTGGAGTCTTGTTATTTGTACCTTGTAAGGTCTAGTTTTGGTCCTTTTGGACTTGAGTGTGTTTTGTTTAAGACGTACTAGTCTTCGTTTTGTTTATTGAGTTGTAATCATCTCTGTTTGATTATCGAGTTGTAATCATCTTCGTTTTGTTTATTGACTTGTTGCAATTTGCTTATTGAGTTGTAAGCCTGTCAAGGCTTCGTGTTGTTTATTGAGTTGTTTGTTCTTTTCAGTTGTTAGTCGGTTCACTACCTGATTAAGACAATGCAATTTGACTGTATAGTTTTCAAAAGATCAATCTCGTTTTCATGTTGTTTGATGTTATGCGATGCTTAGAATACAAAATGCAACACTTTTTAAACCAAAGCTGAGTTTTCATTACCAATCATGGTTTCTTTTTGCAAAAGAGTACAAGTTTTAAGAAATAAAACTGCCTAAGGCTATACAATGGGCTAAACTACTAACAAAAAAGCAAGAGCATTTGAATCGGTGCTGGCCAGCTTAAGCGCGAGAGGCCCTCTTCGTCTTTTTGCTCGGCAACCGGACTTTGGATCACTGTCACCATCGGCACCGCTGTCTGAAACTGGATCAGAGCCTGAACTGGAACCCTCCCGAGCCTCTCCAGCCTCTCTACTGGCAGAACCCGAGCCAGAGTCGTCGTCTCCACCCTCTGATGACTCGGACTGTGGACTCGCTGCCTCAGCCTCCTCGCTCGTCTCGTCATCATCATCGCCCAGAATGGGCTCTGAAGGGCCACTCTGGTTGCAGATGCCTCTAGCTCTACCTCGGCTGTGTGTCTGAGCCTGTCTCTCTCTCCTCTCTGCTGCTGGGGAAGGAACTGGAGGTCCTGCTGTGGCTCCTGCTGGGGCATCTGGTGGAGCTGGGGTTTGGAAAGGGATTTGAAAAGGGCAGTTTGTTAAGATGTGTTAGTTACGGTGTGTATTAGATGCGAAAGATAATGTGCTGTGAGCAGTGTTTGAATACAGTGTATGTATTCCGTGTGCAGTGTATGGGAACAGTGGTGTTTTGATGTGATGAATCAGATCAGAGAAGTATGAAATAGTTGAAATGCTAATGTGTTGGCAGAGAATGTCATGGCATGAATTGCAAACTAAAAAAAACTTACCGAAATCCTGTAGAGGCTGAGTAGGTTCATGCTCGTCTGAATTATCCCCATCAGAGAAGCCGCTAGCTCAAGAGCCTGCCCGATGTACTCTATGGATGCCTATAAATGTGTTGAGATGATCAGTGGTCTGTAAAGCATAATCAAAATGAATTGAATGTGCAAAATGTAAAGTATGGGACATACCGGAGTCGGGCGTCGAACTCCGACAAGCTCGTGACCAACAGGTGCAGGCTTTATGAGAATCTGATAGGTCTCCCCAGGTGTAACAAGCCCGCGGGGGACCTCGCTACAGCTCGGACTCTCCTTTTTGTTTTGTTGCGGTTCCAAATCTGAACCAAAGAGTCCAACTCTGGCAAATCGTTTTGAAGAAAAACAGATTTTTTTGAAAAGTAGTGCCAAACATGGACTGCTTTGCCAGATTACAGAGTCGCCACCTAAATATTTTTTAATGGGGGAATTTAGGAAACCCTGACTCGGTGCCGAAGGCCACGTGTCCGTCATCACCAAATGTCTTGGCTCGAGAGCTTGGGTACGATCGGGGAAGGTCAGCTATGAGCACCCCCTTTCGCCCGGTCCGAAGACCGGCCTCTACTAACCGTGATATCCGATTTTGAAAACATTACATGCTCTTATTCCAATTATTAGCCTAGGATTACTATGTTATGCGCACAGCAAACAAGTATAGACTAGATTGTCTAATTTGGAAACAAACATTGCATATCCGTTTGTTTTGAAAAGTGTTTTGAAATTCGCTACCCGCAAGTAGGCTAAAGCACGGATTTCAATGAGTTTTCCTAACTCAGACAATCCAACCTCCACCCACAGGCAATCAAACAGTTTATCTCACGTAAGCAATTAGCCGCATGGTAAGCATACTGTCATAGCAACATTCACACGCATGTGATATGCTAAAGCGTAAAATACTTACATCGTACTCCGTGCCAAAACAAAAACTAGTTAGCAAACATGCGTGCCCTAGTTCATGTTAAGATGACTAATGCAACACATACAACATGTAATTAGGATAGGCTCGGCTAACCCTAAAAATGACATGTGAAGTGCACTTTATTTGGACGCACGTATTCAAGTTGGAATTGAAAATACGATGCAGTTTGTATGATGTACCGAGCCCGATGCATGTAAACAAATGCATGGATGCACGCATGCATTGCATAAGGTATGCTAAATAGACGTGTCCTAATCTACCATCAAAGCAGGTAAGTAAAAGGGAAGAAAGAAGTGGGGGTTGGAAGACATACACACCACTCACCCACACTTATTACAATTATACCCTCGCTCGGAGGGACCAAAATAATAATACAAATAATTAACTACTCAAGCTAATTAAATATTACAAACCCATTAAATTAATTAAGCAGATTAATCAATTTAATTAAAGCAGTAAACCCCACGGGGAGAGGGCCGGATGTGGTGCGTGTTCGGGACTTGCTCGGAATCGCACTGCCATTCCTAGCTTGCCTCTGTTTTCCCTGATTTGCACCTCAGAAGACTGCCACAGTCTTAGGAATACTTTCTTAGGTACTGGAGATCACTACCGGCTGCACAAAATTTCCACCGGCAGTGAATTGAGCTCATCGGCACTAAATTGATCCACCGGCTGCAAAATGACTGCCGGTCGGCACTAAAAACTGCCGGCCGGCACTAAATGCCTGCAGAACCTGCAACTCACCGCAGCAGAGGGCAAATACTGGCATGGCAATGCAATTCAAAGCATGTATGCACTAAACACATTCCTTATCATGTTAGTGACTCAAAGGAAGATATGCCTCGATTCTCGGACCACCAATCACGCATTTCCATGCATGATGGCCTAAAGAACCAAGAATGCAACTTTGATCTCAAATGCATGCAATCCATAGAATCAAACAAGGGTGCCAAACCTCCATCAAACTTCACTTCAAGAGGTCAAACATGCACAATGCAAATGCAACCCTAAGCATGTCAACTAGGCATGCAACATGGACTATGCAACACACTTATGCAAAGGGTTCAAGCAAGCATTCAAGACAAGCATGCAAACCAATTAAATGATGATCTTACACATGACTTAGGCAACTCAAATAGGCTTAAAATCAGTGGCCAAAATGCTAAATCATGAGGGCCAAACACACATGCACACATGCACAAGTTAAGGCACCAACACTTAAGCATAATTAAGCAACTCTTAAACACACCTAAGAGGCACAAATATGGACCATTAGTATGCATAGTAAGCTCTGAAAAGCATGCAAAACATGGTGCCAAACCAACTAACAAAGCAAGCCAAACAAGGCATACAAATGGTCCAAGCATTAAGGCAAGCCAATGAGGCTTTGAACCACACCTAGTACAACCATACATGGCAATACTTAAGCAACTAAAATCAGAGTTTTAACACACAAAACTAAGTCTAAAGGACCACCTAGATGGCATCTAGATGACATGAAACCAAAGGCATGCATTAAGGCCAAAACATGGAGCATATAACACATGCTTTTGAAGCACTAAAGAGGCAACTAAGGCAAGCATACAAGCACACCAAAGAGACTGAAATAGCATGCTAGGTGGTTCCAAGCCACTAAAATGATGCAAACAAGGCATGCTATACATTCATGCTCTTAAGGCCAACAAGCTAAATACAAAGAGCTATATAATGCATGCTAAGATTGACCAAAACAACTTAGGACAGACCTAAAACATGGCAATATAAGCACAAAATCTTCACAAATGCAAGCCTAAGACATGCTAGAGACTAAGGCACACAATCTAGGCATGTTAAGGCATCAAAGAGGCATTACAAGGCAACTATGCTAAGCATGCATAGGGGACCAAAACCAACTTATAACAATGTCATATTAGGGCATAATAAACATAAAATGCAGCCAAGACATGCTCAACAAACAACCAAACATGGTGCCCCTTTGGAGGCCAAAACTTGCCCTTTCCAAGGACACCAAGGAGAGGGGGTGGCCCTCCCCTTTTGGAGACTTCAAGGCACCATCTCCACCACTGAAATCCCTCAAGATTTCAGTGGTGGAGAGGCCCAAGCACCAAAGTCTCGGATCTCTCACAAAATAGCACAAAAAAGGGCCTTTTCAAGGCCTAAGGGTGGTCAAACCTACCCAAACCACCAAACACTCTTAACAAACAATAAAGAGGCTTAAAAAATAGAACCTTTTTGTGTTATACACTAAGCACAAAAACAGTTCTAAGCTAAGTAAAAACAAGGTGCAAAAATAGGGTAAAAAGAGAGTTAGTGTCTCACCCTTGTAGACCCCTTCACAAAGCTTGATGTTGTTGCTTCCTTGAGCTTCAAACCAGCTAAGAACTTCAAGAATAAGCTCTGATTTTCGAGGACACCAAGGAAAGGTGGAAGACTAGGTGTTTTAGTGCAATAATGTGAACCAAAACACCTAGAATACAAAAGAGAAAGAGAGAGATAGGATGTGTATCTATTTTAACCCTAAAAACCAGAGCTTGGTTCTCTCTAAAAATGGCTAAGTCTCTCAAGAACTTCAAACCTTGAGTCAAGAGAAGAGGCTTCTCTTGTATAGGCACCAAACTTACAAGTTAAGCAAGCCTAAGGGCTCATCCCTCCATACACGTGTATGGAAGGGAGCAAAAAGTGATACAGCTGTCTAAAAATATCTGATAAAGCAGCTGTACAGTAGTCGGCAGGGCAAAATGGTCATTTGCCAAAATTAATTGCCGACCGGCACAAAAGAGTGCCGACCGGCACAATATAGTGCCGGTGGCAACACCAACCAGCCGGTGGCCTCTAGCCACTGCCGGTGGTGTGTGGGGATGCCTCACAAGGCATTCCCTGCCCCTCCAAGGCAAAACACAAGTGTTTGGTGCAAAACCAGACACAGAACGGTCAAGTTCGGAGATCCTGAGGCAAGGCGCGTAGCTGAGAACTTCGGGAACTCCAAACGAACACGAACATGGATAATCACCGAGTGTTCAAGCGGTGACGTCCAGGTCTTGAGGACGGTAAAAAATGGGGTGTCTACAGTTGCCCCTCTTTGAAAGAACTCGGAAGTCATAACAATGACGGGAGTGAATGTCAAAGCCCAGAGACGACCCATTTTTGACAAGGCCGAAGACTTGGACAAACATACAAAACGCAAATGGTTGAACTCACAAGCTGCCTACGTATCCCTTTAGGAATCAAACCAGCGTAGTTCAGGCACAGGCATACAAGCCGCAGATAAGGTATGCGCCCGTAGGCGGGGGCAAGATGCAACTGACGATGCAAAAGGCCGAGCATAACTTATGATCATGCAAAGAAAGCTGTAATGAAGCACACATGCGACAGTTATAAGCTAGCATACGCCAAACTACACTACAATGTAGAAAGGATGTAAGAGAATTATGCAATTCTCGATACGTCTCACTCGGAGAATACAATACCTGTGCGGCTCGTCCGGTTGCACCGGCCTCAAATGAGCCGTACATACAATATCGTTCCTGCAAAGAAAGCAAACTTAGCAGGTATGATATTGTTAGCAACATGCATGACAATGCGATGATGAATGCAAAATGATATGCAATATATACAAAACTATGTATGAACAATGCAAATGATACGCAATGCAATTGAAACTATGCAAACTACATGCAGGGCAATTGAATCATGATTCAATCGTAAGCAGTTCGAAACCACACATATGTCAAATAGGTTGATGGAAGTAACAAGTCCGTCTACCATAGAAAAGGTGCCGCAACCTCAAACCAACATACCAGCGTGGAATAGGCGCGATACACATGCAGAACTATGAGTGATGCAGACGGACACAAGGACAAGTATTGGGTGGATTGACATAAGTGGGGAAACGACCCGCTGGGGAGGGAATAATGATCCTAATGCTGGACGCAATAATTACACTATAATGCAATGGAAATGGATACAATGGACATGGCACGCAGGCCAAACCGAATCTTGCCTAGGAAAGGCATGTACGCATATGAACCACGTCTAACACAGAAAATGTGCCGCAACCCTCAAACCAAGCTCATCAAGGAATAGGCGCGTACACAAAAACCGTGCTTCGACGTGAAAAGTAGGGGCACATACCAGACCAAGCTCAACCTGGAAAGGCGCAAGCCATGGATGGAAGTGATGCAATAGATGCATGCAAATTACGATGCAATAGAAATGGATATTTACAGAAAATGCATGACATATGCACTATACTACAATGATATGCATGACATATGCATGTTGTTTTGAAATGCATGACATATGCACTATATACAATGATGCATGACATATGCATGTTTTTTTTTGGATTTTTTTGAAATGCATGACATTTTTTTTTTTTTTGGATTTTTTTTGAAATGCATGACATATGCACTATTTAGAATGATGCATGACAATGCATGTTTTTTTTTTTTTGAAATGCATGACATATGCACTATTTAGAATGATGCATGACAATGCACTATGATGCAACGACTATGATTGCCGCTTTCCCTTTCTTACCAACAGGGCGATATACTAGGTTGGTTCAGTATCCAGAACTGAGGCGTAGACACGCCGCCTCAACCTATGGGGCTTCCATACAGATTTCAAGCCGAGGGTACACCCTCTGGGTATTTAAACCAGACTTTAGTCTCGGAGATCCCGAACCTTTGCGTTCTAGGCATGAGCCGTTCAAACTCTAGTTTTCACCGTCCCAGTTGGTCTTCTAGGAACTCACCGCAAAAATAGGCAGGTGGCTTTACCAGACCACCGAAAGTCATTTGGGCACGACAAACGCCGAAGGAATTGCACCTTCAGAGGATTTAAGGTCTCCTAGACCGGGCATGTAAAATGTATGCATGACAATGCATGTCGTTTTTTTTTTATTTTAAAATGCACATGATGCATGATGTTTGAAATGCGCGCCAACGCACGGCTTTTGAGATGCATGCCAAATGCAAATGAGCGGGTTTAAGGTCTCGCCAGACCGTGCGTGTTTTCGGTCCCGCCGGACCATGTGTGCACAGGACGGTGTGATGCGCAAAATAGCGCGATTGAATGCATGCAAAATGCAATGAGATGCGCAAAAATAGCGCGATGCGTTAGACAACGCGAGTGCACAAGATAGTGCGATATGATGCATGCCAAATGCGATGGGGTGCACTCCTCAATGCACCGAAGGTCTTGCACCTCCCGAGGATTTAAGGTCTCCTAGACCGTGCGTGTTTAAGGTCTCGCCAGACCGGGAGAGAACAATGAGGTGCGCAAAATAGCGCGATACAATGCAAAATGAGATGCAAGATGGGGCACGCATACCTCATGGATGCAAAATGCAAAATGAAATGCAAAACGAAGCACGCATACCTCAAGATGCAATGCAAAATGAAATGCAAATGAGATGCAAAGTGAGGCACGCATACCTCAAGATGCAATGGAATGCAAAATGAAATGCAAAACGAGGCACGCGTACCTCGAGATGCAATGAAATGCAAAATGATATGCAAAACGAGGCACGCGTACCTCGAGATGCAATGAAATGCAAAATGATAAATGCAAAACGAGGCACGCGTACCTCGAGATGCAATGAAATGCAAAATGAGGCACACATGCCTCATTGAATGGAAAATGAAATGCAAAACGAGGCACGCGTACCTCGAGATGCAATGAAATGCAAAATGAAATGCAAAACGATAAATGAGGCACACGTACCTCATTGGATGGAAAATGAAATGCAAAACGAGGCACGCGTACCTCGAGATGCAATGAAATGCAAAATGAGGCCCGCATACCTCATTAAATGGAAAATGAAATGCAAAACGAGGCACGCATACCTCGAGATGCAATGAAATGCAAAATGAAATGCAAAACGAGGCACGCGTACCTCGAGATGCAATGAAATGCAAAATGATAAATGCAAAACGAGGCACGCGTACCTCGAGATGCAATGAAATGCAAAATGAGGCACACATACCTCATTGAATGGAAAATGAAATGCAAAACGAGGCACGCGTACCTCGAGATGCAATGAAATGCGAAATGAGGCACGCGTACCTCATTTCATGGAAAATGAAGTGCAAAACGAGGCATACGTACCTCAAGATGCAATGAAATGCAAAATGAAATGCAAAACGAGGCACGCGTACCTCGAGATGCAATGAAATGCATAATGAAATGCAAAACGAGGCACGCGTACCTCGAGATGCAATGAAATGCAAAATGAGGCACACATACCTCATTGAATGGAAAATGAAATGCAAAACGAGGCACGCGTACCTCGAGATGCAATGAAATGCGAAATGAGGCACGCGTACCTCATTTGATGGAAAATGATGCAAGTGTGACACGCATGCCACACAAAATATGAAACAATGCAAGTGTGACACTATAAAACAATGCAAGTGACGAGCGAGACAACGCAAGTCACAAAGAAAGCAAAATACTGCAAGAGGGGTGCACATGACGGCGCGATGCGACGCACCAGACAGTGTGATGGATGCATGCAACGCACACGGGACAACTTTTGAATCTTATAAAAGACAAAAGGATACAAAAGGATACAATCTTTGCTTGAGTTTGAGTGCCACGCACAGAAGACACGGTCCGAGGTCAAAACGGAGGCCGGTTGAGCATCGGGGATGCACTTTCTTGCATTTTCTTGAGCTATGAAGACCCAAAACTCCTCACGTTGCCCAAAAAAAAGGCCTTGGGAGCACCACCGGCTGGGCTAGGTGGCCACCGGCTGGCCACCGGCTGCAAAAACCATTCATCGGCACAATATTGTGCCGACCGGCACAAAATAGTGCCGACCGGCAGAAAGTTGCTGATCGGGGGCAGTTCTGCCAATTCACCTTGGGTGTTATAAAATAGGGTTCCATGCCCTATTTTATCACTTCTCCTCCGCCGAAAAACCCTTGCCTCCCTCTCCAAAGTGTTTTCCTTTCACTTTTTCGCCATTTCTTTGTGTTTTCGCACCATTTTCGTCGTTCGATTCGCGAAGTTATCGCGTTTTGGACATTTTCCACCGATCGAAATTTCATTTCGGAGTGCCTTTTTGCTATTTCCGCTTTTTCAGGACTTGTTCCCCTCGATTCCTTCTATATTTTCGTGCATTTTCATCTTCCGGCCTTTCCGGCCATTTTCGGCCCGCTCGGGGTTGACTTTTCCGGTTGACTTTTCACATTCCGCCTCGGTTTTCCTTCTCCGGCTATTTTCTCATCACCACTGCCATGGCTGACGATGTTCCACCTGTCGGGACTCCCCCGGATCACGAGATGGATCCCGGGGTCGAGCTCCTCCCGTTGAGCGAGCGCCCATTCGATCCGGCGACCTATCGCCCGGCTATTCACGTGCTTCCACCAGATGGGCTTCGCCACTTCCGCGGCTTCGATAGGGCTCTGGACCCGGAGCTCCTCCTGCGCGAGCCGACCTCGCACCTGTCCTTCGGCGCTTCCGAGGTAACATCTCTACTTTGTTTTATTTTCTGCAATGTAGAATTTTCTGTCGACTGCCGTAGCTAACTGCACCCGTTAACTACTTAATTCTAACATGCCGTATATAGTAGTTGATTGTAGACAACTTCACAACTGATATCTGCTTAGGACCGACATATGCACACACACTGCACCAGCCTCAACCACCCGAGCACACGGCGCACATTGCACCTTACCACGAACTCACCGACACCCGGCACTTATTTGAATCTGAAGAGCCTGCATGCATGCTAAATTTGCACTGAATCACGTAGACACGCTGACACATCACTCGCTAGTCATTCACTGAACATACCGGTACCCGGCATCTGTTTAAACTTTGAAAACTTGCACACATGCTAGATTTATACTGATCCGCACAGGAGCACTGACACATCACAGGCCGTAGTCTACCTACTGGTACACTGAAACCTGACATTTGCTTGCATCAGAAAAACGTACACACGTGCAGCATGTTTACACTGCACCACTCAAAACACACTGACGCATCACATATTGTAGTTTACTGTAAGCGCACCGGCACCCGGTATCTGTTTGAATCTAATAAACTTGCATGCATGCCATATTTGTATCGACTTTAACATGTTTCCTCAGAACTGTACATCTCATATTGCTTTGCAACTATTTGCTTGAAAACAGGGAGATTCCCATGCCATCTGTGGGTATGGGAATGTCGCGGCTCGAGATTGGTACTTAGAGCTTCCCGAGGCGGTTCGACGCATCGTGGACGATGCGGGCTTCAGTTCCTTTTGCAGGGGTCTGACCCGGCTTACTGCCTGCAGGCCTCTTCTAGCTGCCCTGGCAGAGAGGTGGTGGGACACCACCGACTCGTTCCACCTATCCGCGGCGGGAGACATGACGATGACTCCCTACGACTTCTCGGTGCTCACCGGCATCGGAGTAGGGGGTGATCCGATCCCCTTCGACACCGACATGGACGAGTGGACCGCCGCTCAGATCTACTTGCTTGGCGAGGCGCCACCTCTTGCTCGTCCAGGCTTTGTCCGCTACTCCTGGTTCGAGGTGCAGTTCAGAGTGCAGCCTGCGTTGGTGGCGATGGCTCCGATGACTGAGGCGGCTGTAGAGCAGTACGCACGCGGCTTTTTGATGTTTTTGCTAGGGACGACCCTTTTCGCCGACCAGGCGAACACTGTGCCTCTCTGCCTACTCAGCGCACTGGTGGACGTCCGAGACATCTTGCGTTTTGATTGGGGTGGTGCGGCTCTGGCCACTCTTTACGGGTACATGAGCTCAGTCTCCCGTGGCAGCGGGCAATTGCTCGGAGGCTACTGGCGAGCTTGGGAGGTACGCCTTCTCCTCTGCTTTACATTTCTGTTCTGTACTTTCTATACTCTGCACACTGCACACACTATAGTCTGCTTTACACTTGCTGTATACTGTACACACGGCACGCACATACTCTACTGTACACTGTTCACACGGTATACTCTGCTCAATACACTGCACAACACACGGCTTTATTATTTCTGCTCTATTCTGTATTCTGCTTTATCTAATAAATGTTCCGACATCTGTCTTGCAGTTGTGGGTCTATGCCTACTTTCCCAGGCTGGAGCCAGTGCCGGAGATGGAGACTCCTCTAGTCATTCCCTTCTCACGCCGCTATGACGGGAGATGCGCCCGGAGGCCGCGAGAGACTTTCAGCTTCTTTCGTCGCTACTTCGACACCATTACTCCTGTCGAGGTGTGTTTTACTTGCAGTTTATTTAAGCTTTACTTTTCCACTGTATATTTGCAATACCAGTAGATAACAAACTGTATTTCAATTCAGATCACCTGGCAGCCGTGGGCTCCTCTGCCAGCGATGATGCGGGATCGGTTTGCTGGCGCCGTTGAGACCTCGCGTTACCGGATTTTGCTGGAGGGCCCGGTCTGTCGGGCTTGGTACCTAGGCGAGCGCTTCTTGCGTCAGACCTTAGGGTTACCTGAGCAGATAGTCCCGGTGCATCCTCCTGAGCATATGAGGGACACCGAGCGTTTCACCGCTAAGCAGATGGCAGACTACACCATCGGTTGGGAGGCGGACGGCTTCAGAGGCGAGGGCAATTACTCAGAGTACGTCCGGACCTTCATCATGCGGCCGCTGAGTGGTGGTCGCCGAGCTGAGAGAGAGAGACCTGCGGCACCGGCGGCCGGAGCAGGAGTAGGAGGAGGAGCGCCGATGAGGGCTCGAGTCCGCGGCAGAGGCGGGGTTTAGAGAGGACGGGGGGGGGGGCGGTTGGCCTGCTCTGCCCACTATGCTGACATACAGAGGGCAGGGTGGGGAGACCTTTCAGATCCCCTTTGCTCCTCCCCCGGCTGGTCATGAGTTGGCCGGTATTCCCGACTTGCCTCCGGTATGTATCACTTCATTTTGTATCTTGCATTGTCATTCCATTTCAGTTTATTTGATATTCCACAGAATACTGATGCATCTGATACTTTTGCAGGCGTCCTCCGAGTACACCCGGCAGTCCGTGGAGTTGAATGCCTCCATGATGGGGATGCTGCAGCGGACCTTCGACATCTTGGCTCTTTACAGTATTCCGGTATGTTTTCTCTGACTGTTTCATACAATCTGTTGTACTGCGAAAAACCTGACAAACTGCTCACGGCATTCATACACTGTACTCATACACTGCATTCTGCACTGATTCACTGCTCACGGCATTCGCATACACTGTACTCATACACTGCATTCTGCACTGATTCACTGCTCACGGCATTCACATACACTGTACTCATACACTGCATTCTGCACTGATTCACTGCTCATGGCATTCGCATACACTGTACTCATACACTCCATTCTGCACTGATTCACTGCTCACGGCATTCATAGTATTCTGATGTGTTCACCTTTCATGCTTTTTCAGCCTCCCTTCCAGATTCCTCCGGTGGGCGGCGCTCCAGCTGGACCTCCCATTTCTACTCGGGACGGCAGAGCCTATCCCCGCACCAGAGGAGGGCATACTTTCGCCGGGAGCAGTTCACGGGCTCCGGTTCCGGATGATGAGTCTGAGGCAGAGACAGAGGCAGAGGAGACTGATGATGGCTCGGACTCGAGCTCAGACGGTGATGCCCCTGGTGGTGCCCCTGTTGATGACGCTCCTGGACCTTCGTCCAGGAAGAGGACCAGGACAGATTGATGACCCCGAGGCATTTTTGGCATTTGATACAGATTTTTGCTGTTATTCTTCCTTTTTTGTACTTTTTCTCTTTTGGTAGTTGGATTACCTTGTACTGCCGCGAGCAGATTTTTGTTTCCAAAACGATGTACTTGAAAGAGATGATATGAAACAAACTTTTTCTGAAAAGGATGTTATATCTGTATATATCTGCGTACTTCATACTTTGCACTGCATTGCATCATGTTACACCTCAAATGTAAGTGAAAATGATTTGTTTGTTTGAAAATTGAGCAATTGTACTATGATAATCGGATGACCAACCAACTAACAGTAAACAACTCATACAAACCACTGCTTTGAACAAATAACAGCCCATACTCTACTGGGGATTGATCTGCATACAGCTCATAACACAGCTCTCGGCTCATTCTGCACACAGCAAACCCTGAACAAGTAACCCAATCTGACAAGACGGATCAGAAAACTGAAACGGTTGAAGTTGAAACACATTCGGATGTCCCAAATTTCCCTTTTCTTCTCTTGCTTCGCACGAATGTAGAGAATGGCACAGCATCCTGAGCACAAACGATTTTTTGAAATAAAGAAGGTTTTCAACCGGGGTATCGAGCCTACCACAGAACACAGCGAGACAGACTCAAACGGAGAAAGAAAAGGCACACGACCTAACACAACGAGACACGCTCGGAGAAGACTCAAAGCCGAAACTCGAGACCGACAAATCGAAAGACACGACACACGGACATGTTTACAAAAGGAGAGACCTGGAATCTCGGGGAGCCGGTTCCTTCGGGTATCATTTCCCACCCTTTCTGATTTCGTGATACTCACGTCCCTCGGCCCTCAAGCTCGGCTTTTCTCACAAAACCTTCTTGCTCACTTTTCTCTCGACTTACACCTCTCTATTCTTTATTCTCTCATTTTTCATCCCTCTCCAGGGTGATTGATAGGTGAATAGGAAGCGGCGGGTTCATGCCCGATACAGCCAGCTCGCGGCTATTTCTTCTGGTGAATAGGGTGCCCTTCTGGCGAGTATGTTGACGGGAGAAAGACAGGAGACCTGACTCAACTGTGCCCCTAGTCCGTCACTTTGACCATTTTTTTTTTTCTTCCTAAAACAGTTTTGATCAAAATGAGAGTCAGATTAGCACACTTATTCAATTTTTGATTTGAAAATCATGCGAGTCAGGCCGTGAGCACTGAAAGTTTTCCTTTTGGGTCCAAACATGGTCAATTTTGGAAAATGAAATAATTTTCGAGAAAATAGTCAACCTCAGTAAAAATTTTCAAAAATATTTTCGCAAACGGTCAATGCTTAACAAGCACAGAACCTACCCTCGAGATACGCAACCTCGGATCAGAGGCAATTTGGGAAAATTGCCCCTTGCTTGAAGGGACGCATGGCAACGGAAAGTTGCCCCTGGTTTGGATGGCAAATTACGGCGACGCGTGGCAACGGAAAGTTGCCCCTTGTTTGGGTAATGCCGCGGCATGCTCATCGATGATTGATCGCGACCGGGCTCTCTGGCACGGAGAGGACGAAGACGGCCACAAACAATATATGGACACAGCCACCTTGAAAACATTGGTGGCTGGACTTCGGGAGGAAGTTGATCACGTAGTTCCAGACATTACAGCCGAGACATCGGATTCAGAGGAGGCACAGGTGATCAAAAACCATTACATGAACTGAGACGCTATGGAAGCATTGGGGGCTGGACTTCAGGATGAAGTTGCCTACGTATCCCAAACATGGGAATCAAGCCTTACGTAGTTCCGGTTAAGGTACACTCGGGTATTTTAACCTTCACTTTTCAGGCTCTTACTTTTTCCAAGGCGCCCAATGCGGGTTTTCGACCTTGCGAGCTTTTTTTTCTTTCTCTTTTTTTTTTTCTTCCTTTCTTTTCTTTTCTTTTCTTTCGCATTTTCATTTCTTTTTCTTTGCTATTTTTCCCTTCTTTTTTTGTTTCTTTTTGTATTTTTTTCTTTTTTGCTTTTCTTTTCTTTGCTCTAACTTTTGCCTGGACTGCCCTTCCAGGTTTTTGGCCCAGCGAGCCTCTCAAAGGGTAAAAGTGTAGCAAGCCCATGCCAAATGGTTTTGAGATTGAGGCCTTTCTGTATCCAAGAGAATGACTGTTGTATTGATTTGCAAGAAAGTCCATCACGGTTGCTTCACGAGCCTTGCTGGTGGGATCTGATCTCCTCGATCTGGTTTTGATGCCTCTTGCTCGAGGGCTGCTTCAAAATGGGCCACACAGGCGTTTCATGGCACCGTTGAATGTTCTGAACGGATTCTGGTTCGCAATAGATAAATCGGATCTTGAGGCCGAGAGCGATCCTGGGCTACACAATCTCAAGAGCGATTCCACACAAGTCTTTGCAAGACTGCACAAAATATTTTGTTTTTGAAAGTTTTTAAGAAAGCGACAAATCGCTCGT
Organism: Camellia japonica; assembly: GCA_030407325.1. Classification (NCBI taxonomy): domain Eukaryota; kingdom Viridiplantae; phylum Streptophyta; class Magnoliopsida; order Ericales; family Theaceae; genus Camellia; species Camellia japonica. The sequence goes on from JAPPVO010000017.1 coordinate 78,348,278, forward strand.
GCTGAAGATAGTGTGGAACCAGTCTGAATCAACCAGGATCCTTCTCAGTACTCATGCCGACAAGCATGATTTCATTCATGAAAAGCTTAGCATGCGTTTCTTTTTCTCAAATGATCAAAATTTTACAAAACCCGAGGAATTACTTCCTCTTCGTTTTCATCACCTCAGTGTTTGAAAAGGGTTTTATGAAAAGCTTAGGTCATCATAACGATGTTCAAGGCACGAGAGAGCAGGCGGTACGCACTGTCGTTCCATTCACATTCTCTGGCACGGCTAATTCAAATAACAACAAATACGATGCATGATAGCCACGGCTGTTTCATTCAGATCTGTTGGCATAACTGGCTCCCCGACAGAAACAGACTCAAAAAGCAAAAACAACTATTTATAAGATAAAACGGTGTTTGAGGCAACAACCCCGAAATCACCATGGTACTCTATATAAGAGGGACTGACTCATTACAATTAGACAGACCCTTAAGCAAAAGGAATGTCTCAAAACAATGAGACAGGCTCAAGACAAAACAGAAGACTGACTCGACACCCAAGTCAGAATTTACAGAAATTAATAGATGCTCAAAAATGCGTGCCAAACGCCACATCCAAAAATGCGCCAAGCATTGCCCACAGGCGGTTCACCTTCTGATTACATACTCGCAGTATCTGTGCCCTCAAAATCCAACAACTGAGTGGTGACGGACTTTGCTGAAGTAGGCGGGAGGATAACCTCGTTGTCAATCAAATCCTGCACCTCATGCCGGAGGCGAAAACAATTGTCGGTAGCATGGCCTGTCTGCTGGTGGTACGCACAGTACTGAGCAGCATCATGTGTGGCCGGGAGATTCTTCGAGAGGGGCCGAGGCTCCAGGGGCTTAAGGTGTCCCCTTTCAGCAAGGATCTGCAATGCCTTGGATAATGGCATGTAAAGAGCATGAAAGACCCTGCGCTCTCGGGGTTGGTACTTTGGAGCATTCTTGCTAGATGCACTAGCAAACGGATCGGCGGGTGCGGTCTTGGATTTCTGATCCTTCCCGGATGCAGGGTCGGGAGGGGGAAGAACTGTTTTGGCATGACGGGGCCTCTCCCGATTCTCTGATTGACTGGAACTGCCCTCAGGCGGAGTGGGGAAAGCATCCTCCACAGCTTTTGACATAACTGCGGATACCTGTTGCTTGTTCATTCCCTCGGCTTTCAAAGCCTCTACTGCCCACAGCAGTTGTTCGATAGGGTCGGCATCTGCCTTCATTTTACCTTTGTCTCTGGCCTCGGCCTGATTTAGAACTTGGTTTGATGCGTCGTTGCCATAGCTGGAGGCCATCTCCGGTTGGCTGAGTTCAATTACAATTCGCCCCAACAACGGGGGCTCCTGGGGTACAAAGCCTCCGACATATGGTGCGGCTGGTGGTGAAACTGACATTCCACAGGCGAGATCCGTCACGGATCTTTGAAGATCACCTATCATCCCCATCAGTTCAAAAGTAGTAGGCTCACGAGCCTGATATAGCTGGGGGGCCCAAACTGGGTTGTAGACACCCCATTTTTGACCGACCTTAAGACTCAGACGTCACCGATTGAGCGCTTGGTGATGTTGCATACTGTGCTCGTTCAGAAGCCTCAGAGTCGCGGCCGTGCGCCCTGCCTCCGGACTTCCGAACTCTCTTCTGTGCCTTGTCTCGGTTTGCGAACCAGACTCGGTTTTCTCTGTTTTCTTTCCTCAGGGAAGGGAGTGGTCCTGTAGACTATCTCTCGGTGGCCGTGAGCAACTTTTCGTGGCCATAGGCCATTTTGCCCATTTCGGAGCCCGGTTCCCGATTTTCGGGACCGTCAGGCCGTATGCCTCGGTTCGGGACCGCCCAACCATCTCCGATTTCTCCGGTTTTTGTCAAGTGCCTCTGTTTTATCATACTGAGGAACACGGGGCCCCTGATGCCCACTTCGTGGCCGTATGCCACTTTCGGTGCTTATAGCCGGTTTTTCGGGCCCCGAACCTCGCGGTTTGGCCCGAGCATTCGTTTCGCATCGGTTTTCTCTCCGATTTTTGCAGGAACCTCTGTTTTGTCATTCTGAGGAACACTGGGGCTCAGATGCCCACTTCGTGGCCGGACGCCACTTTTTATTTAGAGCAAAATATCTAGATATTTTTGAAAGATATTTAGAGCAAAATATCTAGATATTTTTCCCACCTTTTTGCCCTCCTTTTTCACCCCTTTTCTTGGCCACATAAACCAGCAGCCACCAGCTGGTTGAAGGTGAGAAAAAATCCTTTGAGCCTTGCATATACATCTCCTCCATTCCTCTCTTCCAAAAGCTTCAAACATCCAAGTCTTGGCACCATTTGTTCATCAACACCTAGCATCACCATCACCAACTCCATTCCAGCAGCAAGGAGGGGTTCTTGAGAAGCTTAGAAGCAACTTTCATCAAGCAAAGAGCAACCAAAGTCTTTGATCTTCAAGGGTAAGTACACTTCACCCTCTTTTGAGCTCATTTTTGCTTCAAATCTTAAGCCTATTTGCTTATTGTGTTGAGCTCCTACCCTACTGAAAGTGGTCCTCTTTTGAGGTCATTTTCATCTTTGTTTAAGGGCTCAACCCTGTTTGAGCCCTCTATGGTGCAACTTGCTTCAATAGCATCTTGTATGCCTTTATTTTGCATTGAATATTTGGCTTATGAGTGATCTGATTTCGAGCATGAGGTAAACTGTGAGTGGGCTAATTTTGAGCCCCTCTTCAACATTTAAAGAAGGGCTCAACCCTGTTTGTCCTCTCTATCATGCACTTGCTTTGTAATTACTTCAAATTACCGTAAAATTGCATGATTGTTTTGCCTATTTGTGATCTGAGTTGGAACATGAAACATACTGTTATTGTGCTTATTTTGAGCCACTCTTCAATATTAAAGAAGGGCTCAACCTGGTTTTTCTTGCTCTACATATCCCTTGCTTTGAATTCTTTGTCACAATCCCATTTTGCATGCTTTTTTTAAGCTCACCATGCTTCGGATTTAAGCCTTCATCAGGCCTAGACAGAGCCTTATTTTTGCCTATTCTTCATGTTTTGTTAAGGGTCCAAAGTGGTTTGATGATTGGTTTTGGTACTTCATGTTTATCCTTCATATTTCCCGTAAAATTGCATGTTTATTTAGGCTTGCTTAGCTACTGATTTGAGCCTTCATCAGGCTTAGAAAGTGTCTTATTTTGGCTTATTCTTCATACTTTGTCAAGGGTCCAAAGTTGTTTGATCATGCTTATGGTACCTCATGTTGTAGCCCTTATTGGCTCATTTTTGCATGCCATTTTGAGCATATCTACACACTGAATTAGAGGATCTCATCTACTGTAAATATGCATGTTTTTGTCCCTCTTCAATTTTGTAGAACTGATTTTTTTCTGTTTTGAGCATTGTATACACTACTTGCTTTGTAATTCCCTCTTTTTCCCATTTTTTGCATGCTAAGTTTGCCATACTTGTAGTTGTTGTTTAGCCTTGCTTTGTACTGAAAAAATGCCATATTTGGGCTGCCTTGCTACTGTTTTTGCTTTCATGTATCAATTTTGCATGTTTAGCATAGCCGTAGGCCATTTCGGTATTTAGAATCACATTTCGGGATGATTTCATGCTTGATTGTCATTTCGTATCATTTCGGGGCTGTTTTCCCCTTTATTTAGCTGCTGAAATTTGCACTCTCCATATGCCATTCGCCACATTTTATTTGTATGTCATTTGCATTTCCGTATGCCATCGCCTCGGTTTGCGTGCCGTGGGCGCGCATGTCGAGGCACTTCATTTTCGTCCAATGGCATCTTATGGTGAGTGCGGCTGAGGCCCTCTCATGTTAGTGTAACCCAATTTGCATTTTCATGCCATTTCATGCTTAATGCATTGCCTCGTGGTTTGCGTGCCCGTGGGCACGCATTTCGAGGCACCTCTGTTTTATCCGACGGCATCTGATGTGAGTGCGGCTGAGTCCACTCATGTTAATATAAGCCCAATTTGCATTTCCGTCTCATTTTATCATCGCCTCAGTGTTGCGTGCCTGTGGGCACACATTTCAAGGCACTTCGGTTTTTATCCGATTTTGCCATCATATCAATTGCCTCGGTATGCGTGCCCGTGTGCACGCATTTCGAGGCACTTCGGTTTTATCTGATTTTGCATTTCATATCATTGCTCGGTATGTGTGCCCGTGTGCACGCATTTCGAGGCACTTCGATTTTATCCGTTTTGCATTTCAATCATCGCCTCGGTTTGCGTGCCCGCGTGCACGCTTTTCGAGGCATCTCATTTTCATCTCATTTTTTATCTCATTCTCACAGCATTGTGCATGCTAGAATTGTATATTAGCTGCATTTCATACATATCATGCATATCGCATCGTGTTCGGGATAGGAGTTAGCCCGGGCACGGGAAACGAGGCACGTTTCGCACTCCGAGTGACGGAACGGGTCTCAATTCCCCAGTCACCGACACTCCGGATTACCCATGATGGAGTCAGGTTTTGTTGTAGCATTCATCTGCATTGCACCCTATATTGAGTTGTGCAATCCGATTTCTCGGCCATCATGCATCGATATGCGTGATTGGTGGCACGAGGATCGAGGCATGCATATATTTGTGAAATACATTGCTATGCCCTTTCCTGCTCTCTGTTGCAGCCAAAATGAGGATCAGTAACTTTTCGGAGTCTGGCGCGCATTTCGAGAAACATTTGCAAACAGAGGCTGATTGGGGCATCCCAGTGGATTTCCAAAAGGCAACCCAGCATGCATCATTTCATTATCCGGAAGAAGCGAGGCAGCCTCCTGGCTTGCAAGCCAATTTTAAAGCTTTCTTAGTTTAATTTCTGTATTATTTCGGACTGTTTATTCGGACTGTATATTTATTCGGACCCTCTGCGCGAGGGCATAATGTAATAAGTGTGGGTGAGTGTGATGTATGTCTTCCAACCACGTCTTTCTTCCTTTTATTTACCCGCTTACGATGGTTAGATATAGGGCATATTTCAATTAGCATACAGTATGACAGCATGTTTGCATCATTCATCTGTTTTGCACGCACCGGGCTCGGCGCATCATACAAACTGCATTTGTATTTCAATTCCAAATTGAATACGTGTTAGTTGTAGCATTCCATATGCCATGTTTAGAATAGCCGAGCCTGCTATAGTTGCATTTTGCATGTGTTGCATTAGGCATTCTGTATAATTAGGATCATGCATGATTTCTAATCAATTTTTTGTTTTGGCTTGGAGTACTCGGTGAGTTTTATGCTTTAGCATCCTTGCATGCGTGTGAGTGTTGCCATGATAGCATGCTTACCATGAGGCTATGTGCTTATGTGATATAACTGCCTTGAATGCCTGTGGGTGGAGGTTGAGTTACTTGGATTGGACAATTCATCAAATGTTTGTTTTAAGCCCACTAGATAGTGGCAAAATCATGTTTTCTAAGCCCACCTGAGGGTGGCAAATCCACGTCTTAGCCTACCTACGGGTAGCACCATCAAACCATTTTCAACAAACAAACAAACATAAATGTTTTGTTCCAATTCAGGCGACTCAGTCTATACTTGTTTGCTGTGCGCATCACATAGTAACCTAGGCTAATAACCGGAATAAGAACGCATAATGTTTTCAAAATCAGATATCATGGTTAGTAGAGCCGGTCTTTGACCGGGCGAGCGGGGTGCTCACGATGTGACCTTCCCCAATCGTACCCAAGTTCCGAGCCAACTTTGGTGATGACGGACACGTGGCCTTTGGCACCGAGTCAGGGTTTCCTAAATTCCCATTAAAAAAATATTTAGGTGGCGACTCTGTTATCTGGCAAAGCAGTCCATGTTTGGCACTTCTTTCAAAAATCTGTTTTCTCAAAACGATTTGCCGTTTGGACTCTTTGGTTCAAGATTAAGAACCGTGACATTTGAGTCCTTGAACTGTAGTGACCCCATATGAACAGAACGGGACTTAACACGCTCCCGGGGCGTTCGGGGACGTCTACAGTTTCTGGCGACTCTGCTGGGGTATTTAGAAACTTGACTCGAACTCATGATATCTGTTTTGACTACATTTGTGTGTTTCTTTGCATTGCATTTGCATTGGTGCGCCTAGGAACCCTGTGTTTGCCATATGCCATTCCCGAACGATTTGCCGGAGGCTTGTCTTGTCAGGCATGTCCATAAGGCTGATCGGCTCTGGGCTCTGACAGGCATGGGAACACAAACCCCGGTTTTACCGGGGCACCCTTTTTGACCATTCGACTAGTGCATATTCGGATCCATAGTGACCATTCCAAACTAGGACAGGTTGCTTACCCGATAGGTTGTTTGAAGCCGCTGCGTGCGTAGTGAAACCCTAGTTCCTGACAAAATAGGACAGGGAACCCTACCCCAACATAGGGGTGTTTTGGCTCTCACTTATCTGTTATGTGCTTGTTAGAGTGTGCCTCTACAGGGAATGCATGTATCAGTTTTGCGAGTTTGAGCATCAGGCCTGCGGGCACCAATTCAGTATTTTGGGTATCAGGCCTGCGGCATCAGTATTTGGTGGAATCAGTTTACCTGAGGTATCATCTTAGGCAGAATTTTGGGGCAGAATTCAGGAGAGGGCACACTCATCCAACTATGCTCATATCTGTTTCTGGTGAAATTAGGCTGAGATGCTGTCCGTTTTCTCTTTTGCTAGGTAGTCCTGGAACCATAGCTTCAGAAGGCTCCACTATCCCCCGGTACATTGGACTAGTGCTGATAGACTTTGTTAGGTCAGAAATTCAATTCAAGGCAACCAGTGTTCTTTCGCTGAGGCAAGGCAAAAGAAGCCAGTCAGGGCTCACCGGTTCATCTGATCCGTCAGTCACCAGTCACATCACCTTTGTTCGACTCAGCAGACCGTGATGTCACAGGGTTCGGAAGAATTTGTGGCCCGTGTTAGCAGCGTTGAATCAGGAAACTGCCATCAAGCTGAACCAGTTTTGGAACGCAGCGCCCATCTGGACATCGGCCTCACAACCAGCCAGCCCAGCCCGAGTTCAGGGAAACTTTCACTCCCCTCCATATGAGCCTAACCAGCGCATTCAAAGTCCTGATGGAAAGAGGGCATCTCAAACCCCTTAATCCTCAACCTTTGCCAAACCCACTCCCTGCCAGACATAACCCCAGCAAATACTGTGTATATCATCAGCAGCGCGGCCATGGCACCAATGATTGCTACCGCCTTCGTCATGAGATCCAGAATCTCATTGACAACCGGACAATAGCTCCATTTCAAAACCCCAAGGACCAAGTACCTCATCCACATCCAACCTCAGCCATACACTGCTACCCACCTACAACCCCAGTATATACTCCCCGACCCATGTACTCAAGCCCGAGATGTTTATCCCGGAAAGCATGGGCTTAAGCACGATGAATGCACTTGAACCCCAATCATCTCAAACCCGTGAACCCACTACTTCTGAGCTGGGAGCATGATTGAAGATCTTCAGAGAAAGTGGCAGATTTAGCCTTTGGAGTTTTGGCTCCATCATCAACCACATCGCCTACCAGGGAGTTCATGTCAAAAGGATCCCTAAGCTTGGGACAAGCTGCATTGAGGAATGCCAATCCCTTGGCAAAGTGGAGGCGAATGGAAAGAACAAGATAGGGGCGGACATGGATCCCCATGAACATCTTCTGTTGGCAGTTGAGGCTTTGAAAGCCGAGGGACTGAACAAAGAGCAAGTGCTCACAGTTGTTGCAAAAACTGTGGACGGCATTTTCGCCACTCAAGTCGGGGGCAGTCTAAATCAAAGGGAAAACTGGGAGAAGGGTCGTTGTATCAGAAACAATCCTGCACTAGGAAGAGATCAGCAAACCAGGCCAGCACCTGCCATCTCTCTGTTGGTGCATCCAGCAAAAATCCACAACCCAGAAGTACCAACCTCGAGGTCAGAGGGTCTTCCATGCTCTCCACATGCCTTTGTCCAAAGCTTTCCAAATCCTTGTTGGACAAGGTCATCTCAAACCCCTTGAGCCTCGGCCTCTCTCGAACCCTCTTCTGGCTACACATGATGCTACCCAGTACTGCGCGTACCATCAGCAAACCGGCCATACTACCGACGACTGCTTCCGTCTTCGCCATGAAGTACAGGATCTGTTTGACAACGGAGTTGTCCTCCCGCCAAGCTCTGCAAAGTCTATTGGCACTGGATCGTGAACTTGGGGATAATGCGATGTGATAGGGGGATGAACCACCTGCGGGTGGCGCTCGATTTTACTCCAGCTGTGGTGAATGGCATGCACTGTTTTGAGCAATGTACAAGTGCTGTTAATTTTGCATTCTGACTTGGGTATTGGGTCAGTCTTGTTGTTTTGTTTTGAGTCAGTCTCTTTTGTTTTGGGTCAGTCTTGTTGTATCGAGTCAGTCTTGTTGTAGGAGTCAGTCCGGGGGTGTTACCTCGGGGTTCCCGGGGGTTACCACGTCACCATTTTTGTTTTTTGTTTGTCTTTTCGTTTTGTTTTGAGTCTGTTTCTGCCAGGGAGCCAGTTGTGCCAACAGATTTTGAATGACAGCAGTGATTTCACATCCTTGTGTTCGCTTCTGCCTTGTGCCAGTTGTGCCAGAATTTGAATGAAATGGCAGTGCATTCCACCTGCTCTCTTGTGCCTTGAAGGCCATTGTATTGACCTAAGTTTTTCAAAACCTTTTTTGAACACTGCAGTGAAAACAAAGAGGAAGGAATTCCTCGGGATTTGCAAAACTTTGATCAAAATGAGAGAAAGAGAGGCGTGCTAAGCCCTTAATGAATGAAATCATGCTTGTCAGCGTGAGTACTGAGAAGGACCCTAGCTTTGATCCAGATTGGTCCGACACTGTCTTCAGCGCGAGCGATTGTCGCTTTCTTAAAAACTTTCAAAAAAAATGTTTTGCGCGGTTCTTGCGAAGACATGTGTGGAATCGCTCTTGAGATTGTGCAGCTTAGGATCGCTCTCGGCCTCGAGACTCAACCCCCCTTTGCTTTCAAACCTTGAACTTGAATTCAGAAGTTCAACGGTCAACTACATGTGAGGCCTGTGTGGCCAGATTTGAAGCAGCCCTCGAACAAGAGGCACCAAAGTCAGATCAAGAAGATCAGATGTCGTCAAAAGAAGCTTGCAAAGCTAGAACAGAAGCACCCCCCCGAACTAGGGGCAAAATGTCCTATGTGCTCGAAGAGCCGAAGATGGATCCTTCTGCAATCAACAGCCACTCTCCTGGATACGGATGACTTCAAAACCCTACAACCATTTGGCATGGACCAAGCTACACTTTTACCCTTTGAGAGGCTCGCTGGTCGAAAACCCGGAAGGGCGACCCAGGCAAAAGTTAGAGCAAGAAAAGAATGAAAAAGAAAAAAAAGAAAAAACAAAAAAGAAAGAAGAAAAGAAAAAAAAAAAGAAGAAAAAAAAAACAAAAAGAAGAAAGAAAAAAAGAAGAAAAGAATGAAAAAAGAAAGAAACAAAGCTCGCAAGGTCGAAAACCTGCAACAGGCGCCTTGGCAAAAGTTAGAGCATAAAAGGAGAGGTTAAATACCCGAGTGTACCTTAACCCCGAACTACGTAAGGCTTGATTCCCATCTTTGGGATACGTAGGCAACTTCATTCTGAAGTCCAGCCGTAAAACAATTCAAATTCAATGTGTCCATGTAATGGTTTTGACATCCTTGCCTTCTCTGTATCCGAGAGTACGGTTGCAATCGTCGCTCTGAGGACTGACCATAATGTGCTGCGTGCCATCCAAACAAGGGGCAACTTTCCGTTGCCATTCAATGCGCTGCAGTTCCATCAAACAAGGGGCAACTTTCCGTTGCCATTCAATGCGCCGCAGGCCGTTCAAACAAGGGCAACTTTCCGTTGCCATGCAGCTCTCTTCAAGCACGGGGCAGTTTTCCCTTGGATCCGAGGTTGTGCATCTCAGAGTAAGTTTCATGCTCGTTGAGCAAGTGGCCGTGTGCAAAATAGTTTTTGAGAATTTTTACTGAGGTTGACTATATTTCTCGAAAATTATTCCATCTTTTCCAAAAACTGGACCATTTCTTGGACCCAAAAAAGGAAAATTTTCAGTGCTCATAGCCTGACTTGCGTGATTTCAAATCAAAAATTGAACAAGCATGTTAATCTAACCCTCATGTTGGTCAAAATTGTTTAGTAGAAAGCAAAAACAAAAATGGTCAAAATGAACTAGGGGCACAGTGGAGTCAGGTGTCTGTCTTTTCCCCGTTATCAATGCATTTGCCAAGAAGGGCACTCTACCTGCCAGAAAAGGGCACATTGAAACTAACAACAAAGGCTGAAGGCTCTCTCACCCTCCAAGCAGCGAGGTATCAAGCCAAGTGCGAAGCACGAACGGGAATGGATCAAGATATTCCACTCCCTCATCTTGACAGATCTGATCACGTCCAAGCTCCCCTGCAGAGCATCATCAACCGGTGTCAGCTGCAGATTCGCTACACACTCATTTGTAGCACACACCCCTCTATGGGAGAAATTCACTAGCTGCTGCAGAAGAAGAGAATCTAGTGCAGAATACGCAGGGGCAAAAGCCCACAACTTGCTGTTTATTCCATCAACCACCCAGGGGAGGGATGAAAAATGAGAGATTGAAGAATAGAGAGATGTGCGATGAGAGAAAAAGTGAGAAAAGGGCTTTTCGTGAAAAGCAGAGCTTGAGGGCCGAGTGATGTGAGAACCACAAATGAGAAAGGGGGGAAACACTACCCGATGAAACAGGCTCCCTGTGCACGTATGAGTGTCGTGTCTTTTTGTTTTATTTCGATCATTGTTTTGAGTCGTCTCGAGTGTTACTCGATATGTCTAGGTTGTGTGCCTTTTGTTTTCCATTGTTGAGTCGTAGTGCACTGTGTTCAGTCGTAGGCTCAATACCCAGTTGAGAACTTATGCTCACTCTCAAATTTCAAAAATGTTTTGTGCTCCGAGTGCCGTGTCGTTCTCCACATTTGTGCAAAACAGAATTTGTTCTTTCAAAAACCGCAAGGTTCAACCCAGGTCATATGAGAACAGTGAAACCAGGACCTATCTAAAGCTATGAGTTTCGGGCTGCAAAGCAAAAGCAAAAGAGAAAATGTCGGGCATCTGAGTTTGCTCCAACTTCAGTAAGTTCCGAGACTGTATTCCGTGTGTATCTCTTCAGGTCTTGCCAATGTTCCGACGTATGAGTGTGCCTCTACCTCAAGCTCAAATCAAGTCTACTTCAAGCCAGAATGGCGATCAGAGTGCTCTCCTTGAGTACCATTCCCTGCCAGAGGCATCTTGGCCGTGTTTGCGATGAGTTCCTAGGAGACCAACTGCGACGGTGGAAATTAGAGTTCGAATGGCCGTGGCCTAGAACGCAAAGGTTCGGGATTTCCGAGACTAAAGTCTGGTTTAAATACCCAGAGGCGCGCCCTCGGCTTGAAATCTGTATGGAAGCCCCATAGGTTGAGATAGCATGTGTGCACCTCAATTCTGGATACTGAACCAACCTAGTCTGTCCCCGTTGGAGAATAGGGAAAGTTGTGAGTATGATCAGGAAGACAAGCGGCAGCCGTGGCTCCTACATGCAGATGTTGTTACTTGTTAGCATTCCAGAGCCTTTGTACTGCGAGTTAAAGGTAAGTGTTCGAAGAGCACGAGGGGAGATCCCCATCAGAGTAGAGCGGTTCACCGCCACTCACCTCATGAGGTGCTTTCTAAAGCGCCGCTTTGTCCATTTATTGCTTTCCGTAAGCATCATGCATTGTAATGCATTGTATCTATCAAGTTTCTTTCTCAGTCATGCACGATATTGTATGTACGGTTCATTCAAAGAAGTTCCGTTTGAGATCATTCACTTTGTGTATCAATCACACTTCATTCACTTAGTGTATCAATCACACTCCATTCACTTAGCGTATCAATTACACTTTATTTGCTTCACTCAGTGTATCTAACACACTTCATTTGCTTTAGTGTATCAATCACACTTCATTCATTTTGTGTATCTATCACACACATTTTCACTTAGTGCATCTATCACACTTTGTGCTTGTCTTTTGTGTATCCATCACACTTTGCTCACTTCACCCTTTGTATATCAATTACACTTTGCTCAAATAGTGTATCTATCACACACTCGCTTTGCCTACTTTGTGTATCAATCACACACACTCACACCACTTGTTACCCGGTTAAAACCTTCCCTCTCTCCGTATGAAATACGTTGAGATACGCCTGTTGGTTACACCATTGTTATTCTCCCCGTTTAAAACCTTTATCTCGGGTTGCGTTGTGTACGCACCTGGGCGGTTGTTGTTTGATCTCTTCTCACGATTTCAGCGTGGTTTGAGTGTCCCTTTCCTTACGCGATTTCAGCGTGTTTGGAATTTATCTCAGGTTGCGTTGTGTACGCACCTGGGCGGTTGTTTTTTTGGACCTCTTCTCACGATTTCAGCGTGGTTTGAGTGTCCCTTTCCTTACGCGATTTCAGCGTGTTTGGAATTTATCTCAGGTTGCGTTGTGTACGCACCTGGGCGGTTGTTTTTGGACCTCCTCTCACGATTTCAGCGTGGTTTGAGTGTCCCTTTCCTTACGCGATTTCAGCGTGTTTGGAATTTATCTCGGGTTGCGTTGTGTACGCACCTGGGCGGTTGTTTTTGGACCTCCTCTCACGATTTCAGCGTGGTTTGAGTGTCCCTTTCCTTACGCGATTTCAGCGTGTTTGGAATTTATCTCGGGTTGCGTTGTGTACGCACCTGGGCGGTTGTTTTTGGACCTCCTCTCACGATTTCAGCGTGGTTTGAGTGTCCCTTTCCTTACGCGATTTCAGCGTGTTTGGAATTTATCTCAGGTTGCGTTGTGTACGCACCTGGGCGGTTGTTTTTGACCTCTTCTCACGATTTCAGCGTGGTTTGAGTGTCCCTTTCCTTACGCGATTTCAGCGTGTTTGGAATTTATCTCGGGTTGCGTTGTGTACGCACCTGGGCGGTTGTTGTTTGGACCTCTTCTCACGATTTCAGCGTGGTTTGAGTGTCCCTTTCCTTACGCGATTTCAGCGTGTTTGGAATTTATCTCGGGTTGCGTTGTGTACGCACCTGGGCGGTTGTTTTTGGACCTCCTCTCACGATTTCAGCGTGGTTTGAGTGTCCCTTTCCTTACGCGATTTCAGCGTGTTTGGAATTTATCTCGGGTTGCGTTGTGTACGCACCTGGGCGGTTGTTTGTTTGATCTCTCACGATTTCAGCGTGGTTTGAGTGTCCCTTTCCTTACGCGATTTCAGCGTGTTTGGAATTTATCTCAGGTTGCGTTGTGTACGCACCTGGGCGGTTGTTGTCTTGATCTCCTTCTCACGATTTCAGCGTGGTTTGAGTGTCCTTTCCTTACGCGATTTCAGCGTGTTTGGAATTTATCTCAGGTTGCGTTGTGTACGCACCTGGGCGGTTGTTGTCTTGATCTCTCTCTCACGATTTCAGCGTGGTTTGAGTGTCCCTTTCCTTACGCGATTTCAGCGTGTTTGGAATTTATCTCGGGTTGCGTTGTGTACGCACCTGGGCGGTTGTTTTTGGACCTCCTCTCACGATTTCAGCGTGGTTTGAGTGTCCCTTTCCTTACGCGATTTCAGCGTGTTTGGAATTTATCTCGGGTTGCGTTGTGTACGCACCTGGGCGGTTGTTTTTGATCTCTTCTCACGATTTCAGCGTGGTTTGAGTGTCCCTTTCCTTACGCGATTTCAGCGTGTTTGGAATTTATCTCAGGTTGCGTTGTGTACGCACCTGGGCGGTTGTTGTCTTGATCTCTTCTCACGATTTCAGCGTGGTTTGAGTGTCCCGTTCCTCTTCTCACGATTTCAGCGTGGTTAGAGTGTTTCTTTCCTTATGCGATTTCAGCGTGTTTGGAATTTATCTCGGGTTGCGTTGTGTACGCACCTGGGCGGTTGTTTTCGGACCTCCTCTCACGACTTTCAGCGTGTTTTGAGTGTCCCCTTCCTTACGCGATTTCAGCGTGTTTGGAATTTATCTCGGGTTGCGTTGTGTACGCACCTGGGCGGTTGTTTTCGGACCTCCTCTCACGACTTTCAGCGTGTTTTGAGTGTCCCTTCCTCACGCGATTTTCAGCATGCTTGGAATTTATCTTAGGTTGCGTGGAACGCGCTTCTGATTGATTTTCTTTGTTCTTCCTCCACTCACGAGTCCAGCGTGGTTGGAGTATGTCAATTTTCCATCTATTGTACTCTCTGTTGCATCTATCGTGAATACTTGCTTCATTACAGCTCTCTTTGCATGATCATGAATGATAACCGGCTTCGCGTAGCGTGTAAGTCCAATCTGCAAACCGGCTTCGCGTAGCGTATAAGTCCAATCGTCAAACCGGCTTCGCGTAGCGTGTAAGTCCAATTTTCAAACCGGCTTCGCGTAAGCGTATAAGTCCAATCGTCAAACCGGCTTCGCGTAAGCGTATAAGTCCAATCGTCAAACCGGCTTCGCGTAGCGTGTAAGTCCAATTTTCAAACCGGCTTCGCGTAGCGTATAAGTCCAATCTTCAAACCGGCTTCGCGTAGCGTGTAAGTCTAATTATCAAAATCTTCCTGCATATCATTTGCATTTTGCCCCTGCCTGCGGGCATGCCTGCGCACACACATATCTCTGTTCATCTTGTATGATTGTCTAGTCTTCGGCCTTGTCAAAAATGGGTCGTCTCTGGGCTTTGACATTCACTCCCGTCACTTGTGACTTCCGAGTTCTGTCAAAGAGGGGCAACTGTAGACACCCCATTTTTGACCGACCTTAAGACTCAGACGTCACCGATTGAGCGCTTGGTGATGTTGCATACTGTGCTCGTTCAGAAGTCTCAGAGTCGCGGCCGTGCGCCCCGCCTCCGGACTGCCGAACCTTCTTCTGTGCCTTGTCTCGGTTTGCGAACCAGACTCGGTTTTCTCTGTTTTCTTTCCTCAGGGAAGGGAGTGGTCCTGTAGACTATCTCTCGGTGGCCGTGCGCTACATTTCGTGGCCGTAGGCCATTTTGCCCATTTCGGAGCCCGGTTCCCGATTTTCGGGACCGTCAGGCCGTGTGCCTCGGTTCGGGACCGCCCAACCATCTCCGATTTCTCCGGTTTTTGTCAAGTGCCTCTGTTTTATCATACTGAGGAACACTGGGGCCCCTGATGCCCACTTCGTGGCCGTATGCCACTTTCGGTGCTTATAGCCGGTTTTCGGGCCCCGAACCTCGCGGTTTGGCCCCCGAGCATTCGTTTCGCATCGGTTTTCTCCGATTTTTGGCAGGAACCTCTGTTTTGTCATTCTGAGGAACACTGGGGCCTCAGATGCCCACTTCGTGGCCGGACGCCACTTTTTATTTAGAGCAAAATATCTAGATATTTTGAAAGATATTTAGAGAAAAATATCTAGATATTTTTCCCACCTTTTTGCCCTCCTTTTTCACCCCTTTTCTTGGCCATATAAACCAGCAGCCACCAGCTGGTTGAAGGTGAGAAAAATCCTTTGAGCCTTGCATATACATCTCCTCCATTCCTCTCTTCCAAAAAGCTTCAAACATCCAAGTCTTGGCACCATTTGTTCATCAACACCTAGCATCACCATCACCAACTCCATTCCAGCAGCAGGAGGGTTCTTGAGAAGCTTAGAAGCAACTTTCATCAAGCAAAGAGCAACCAAAGTCTTGATCTTCAAGGGTAAGTACACTTCACCCTCTTTTGAGCTCATTTTTGCTTCAAATCTTAAGCCTATTTCTTATTGTGTTGAGCTCCGACCCCTACTGAAAGTGGTCCTCTTTTGAGCTCATTTTCATCTTTGTTTAAGGGCTCAACCCTGTTTGAGCCCTCTATGGTGCACTTGCTTCAATAGCATCTTGTATGCCTTTATTTTGCATTGAATATTTGGCTTATGAGTGATCTGATTTCGAGCATGAGGTAAACTGTGAGTGGGCTAATTTTGAGCCCCTCTTCAACATTGAAGAAGGGCTCAACCCTGTTTGTCCTCTCTATCATGCACTTTCTTTGTAATTACTTCAAATTACCGTAAAATTGCATGATTGTTTTGGCCTATTTGTGATCTGAGTTGGAACATGCAACATACTGTGATTGTGCTTATTTTGAGCCCCTCTTCAACATTAAAGAAGGGCTCAACCTGGTTTTCTTGCTCTACATATCCCTTGCTTTGAATTCTTGTCACAATCCCATTTTGCATGCTTTTTTAAGCTCACCATGCTTCGGATTTAAGCCTTCATCAGGCCTAGACAGAGCCTTATTTTTGCCTATTCTTCATGTTTTGTTAAGGGTCTAAAGTGGTTTGATGATTGGTTTTGGTACTTCATGTTATATCCTTCATATTTCCCGTAAAATTGCATGTTTGTTTAGGCTTTCTTAGCTACTGATTTGAGCCTTCATCAGGCTTAGAAAGTGTCTTATATTGGCTTATTCTTCATACTTTGTCAAGGGTCCAAAGTTGTTTGATCATTGCTTATGGTACCTCATGTTGTAGCCCCTTATTGGCTCATTTTTGCATGCCATTTTGAGCATATCTACACACTGAATTAGAGGATATCATCTACTGTAAATATGCATGTTTTTGGCCCCTCTTCAATTTTTTAGAACTGATTTTTCTGGTTTGAGCATTGTATACACTACTTGCTTTGTAATTCCCCTCTTTTTCCCCATTTTTGCATGCTAAGTTTGCCATACTTGTAGTTGTTTTTTAGCCTTGCTTTGTACTGAAAAAATGCCATATTTGGGGCTGCCTTGCTACTGTTTTTGCTTTCATGTATCAATTTTGCATGTTTAGCATAGCCGTAGGCCATTTCGGGTATTTAGAATCACATTTCGGGATGATTTCATGCATTGATTGTCATTTCGTATCATTTCGGGGCTGTTTTCCCCTTTATTTAGCTGCTGAAATTTGCACTCTCCATATGCCATTCGCCACATTTTATTTGTATGTCATTTGCATTCCGTATGCCATCGCCTCGGTTTGCGTGCCCGTGGGCGCGCATGTCGAGGCACTTCATTTTCGTCCAATGGCATCTTATGTGAGTGCGGCTGAGGCCCTCTCATGTTAGTGTAAGCCCAATTTGCATTTTCATGCCATTTCATGCTTTAATGCATTGCCTCGGTTTGCGTGCCCGTGGGCACGCATTTCGAGGCACCTCTGTTTTATCCGACGGCATCTGATGTGAGTGCGGCTGAGGTCCACTCATGTTAGTATAAGCCCAATTTGCATTTCCGTCTCATTTTATCATCGCCTCAGTGTGCGTGCCTGTGGGCACACATTTCAAGGCACTTCGGTTTTATCCGATTTTGCATTTCATATCATTGCCTCGGTATGCGTGCCCGTGTGCACGCATTTCGAGGCACTTCGGTTTTATCTGATTTTGCATTTCATATCATTGCCTCGGTATGTGTGCCCGTGTGCACGCATTTCGAGGCACTTCGATTTTATCCATTTTGCATTTCACATCATCGCCTCGGTTTGCGTGCCCGCGTGCACGCTTTTCGAGGCATCTCATTTTCATCTCATTTTCATCTCATTCTCACAGCATTGTGCATGCTAGAATTGTATATTAGCTGCATTTCATACATATCATGCATATCGCATCGTGTTCGGGATAGGAGTTAGCCCGGGCACGGGAAACGAGGCACGTTTCGCACTCCGAGTGACGGAACGGGTCTCAATTCCCCAGTCACCGACACTCCGGATTACCCATGATGGAGTCAGGTTTTGTTGTAGCATTCATCTGCATTGCACCCTATATTGAGTTGTGCAATCCGATTTCTCGGCCATCATGCATCGATATGCGTGATTGGTGGCACGAGGATCGAGGCATGCATATATTTGTGAAATACATTGCTATGCCCCTTTCCTGCTCTCTGTTGCAGCAAAATGAGGAATCAGCAACTTTTTAGAGTCTGGCGCGCATTTCGAGAAACATTGCAAACAAAGGCTGATTGGGGCATCCCAGTGGATTTCCAAAAGGCAACCCAGCATGCATCATTTCATTATCCGGAACGAAGCGAGGCAGCCCCTCCTGGCTTGCAAGCCAATTTTAAAGCTTTCTTAGTTTAATTTGTTAATTAATTAGGAATCTGTATTATTTCGGACTGTTTATTCGGACTGTATATTTATTCGGACCCTCTGTGCGAGGGCATAACTGTAATAAGTGTGGGTGAGTGTGATGTATGTCTTCCAACCCCACGTCTTTCTTCCCTTTTATTTACCCGCTTACGATGGTTAATATAGGGCATATTTCAATTAGCATACAGTATGACAGCATGTTTGCATCATTCATCTGTTTTGCATGCACCGGGCTCGGCGCATCATACAAACTGCATTTGTACTTCAATTCCAAATTGAATACGTGTTAGTTGTTGCATTCCACATGCCATGTTTAGAATAGCCGAGCCTGCTATAGTTTGCATCTTTGCATGTGTTGCATTAGACATTCAGCATATTTAGGATCATGCATGATTTCTAATGAATTTTTTGTTTTGGCTTGGAGTACTCGGTGAGTTTTATGCTTTAGCATCCTTGCATGCGTGTGAGTGTTGCCATGATAGCATGCTTACCATGAGGCTATTTGCTTATGTGATATGACTGCCTTGAATGCCTGTGGGTGGAGGTTGAGTTACTTGGATTTGGACAATTTATCAAATGTTTGTTTTAAGCCCACTAGATAGTGGCAAAATCATGTTTTCTAAGCCCACCTGAGGGTGGCAAATCCACGTCTTAGCCTACCTGCGGGTAGCACCATCAAACCATTTTCAAACAAACAAACATGAAATGTTTTGTTCCAATTCAGGCGACTCAGTCTATACTTGTTTGCTGTGCGCATCACATAGTAACCTAGGCTAATAACCGGAATAAGAACGCATAATGTTTTCAAAATCAGATATCATGGTTAGTAGAGGCCGGTCTTTGACCGGGCGAGCGGGGGTGCTCACGATGTGACCTTCCCCAATCGTACCCAAGTTCCCGAGCCAACTTTGGTGATGACGGACACGTGGCCTTTGGCACCGAGTCAGGGTTTCCTAAATTTCCCATTAAAAAAATATTTAGGTGGCGACTCTATTATCTGGCAAAGCAGTCCATGTTTGGCACTTCTTTCAAAAATCTGTTTTCCAAAACGATTTGCCGGATTTGGACTCTTTGGTTCAAGATTAAGAACCGTGACATTTGAGTCCTTGAACTGTAGTGACCCCAATATGAACAGAACGGGACTTAACACCTCCCGGGGCGTTCGGGGACGTCTACATGGGTGCGCGGCCGGCAATCTGGGCGGATGCGGCATGTCAACAATAGTTTCATCCTGTAGGGTGATTCCTTGATCCAACGCGGCCGTCATGACCACGATCTCTTCTGAATTCTGCGTCATGCTAAGTCCTGCCTTAGCAAGGGGGAGACACTAACTGTTCTGGATCAATTCTCTGAATCTCTGAACTGAAACGGAAAAACAAGCAGCATTTCAGCCCCAAACAGATCAAACACAGGTGTAGTCGAACAACTGCACTCTACTACTGATCACTGTTCCTCTGATCACTGTTCCTCAGAACCACTGTTCAAAACTGAACTGATACCCGCCGACACAACTGATTCTCAACAACGCTGATACTGGTGCCCTCAGGCCGGATACCCAAACTTGCAAACTGATATATGCGCATTCCCTGTAGAGATACACTCTAAAAGCACATAGCATGTAAAAGAGAGCCAATACACCCCTATGTTGGGGTAGGGTTTCCCTGTCCTATTTTGTCAGGAGCTAGGGTTTCACTATGCACGCAGCGGTTTTCAAACAACCTATATCGGGTAAGCAACCTGTCCTAGTTTGGAATGGTCACTACGGATTCCGAATATGCACTAGGTCGAATGGTCAAAAAGGGTGCCCCGGTAAAACCGGGGTTTGTGTTCCCATACTGGCAGAGCCTGCAACCGGTCAGCCTTATGGTCATGCCTTGACAAGACAAGCCTCCGGCAAACCGCTCAGGAATAGCAGATGGCCAACACGGTGTCCTAGGCGCACCAAATGCAAATGCAAATGCAAAGAAACACATAAGTGTAGTCAAAACAGGATATCACGAGTTCGAGTCAAGCTCTCTAAAATCCCCAGCAGAGTCGCCAGAAACTGTAACAAGCCCGCGGGGGACCTCGCTACAGCTCGGACTCTCCTTTTTGTTTTGTTGCGGTTCTAAATCTGAACCAAAGAGTCCAACTCTGGCAAATCGTTTTGAAGAAAAACAGATTTTTGAAAAGTAGTGCCAAACATGGACTGCTTTGCCAGATTACAGAGTCGCCACCTAAATATTTTTTAATGGGGGAATTTAGGAAACCCTGACTCGGTGCCGAAGGCCACGTGTCCGTCATCACCAAATGTCTTGGCTCGGGAGCTTGGGTACGATCGGGGAAGGTCAGCTATGAGCACCCCCTTTCGCCCGGTCCGAAGACCGGCCTCTACTAACCGTGATATCCGATTTTGAAAACATTACATGCTCTTATTCCAATTATTAGCCTAGGATTACTATGTTATGCGCACAGCAAACAAGTATAGACTAGATTGTCTAATTTGGAAACAAACATTGCATATCCGTTTGTTTTGAAAAGTGTTTTGAAATTCGCTACCGCAAGTAGGCTAAAGCACGGATTTCAATGAGTTTTCCCAACTCAGACAATCCAACCTCCACCCACAGGCAATCAAACAGTTTATCTCACGTAAGCAATTAGCCGCATGGTAAGCATACTGTCATAGCAACATTCACACGCATGTGATATGCTAAAGCGTAAAATACTTACATCGTACTCCGTGCCAAAACAAAAACTAGTTAGCAAACATGCGTACCCTAGTTCATGTTAAGATAACTAATGCAACACATACAGCATGTAATTAGGATAGGCTCGGCTAACCCTAAAAATGACATGTGAAGTGCACTTTATTTGGACGCACGTATTCAAGTTGGAATTGAAAATACGATGCAGTTTGTATGATGTACCGAGCCCGATGCATGTAAACAAATGCATGGATGCACGCATGCATTGCATAAGGTATGCTAACATAGACGTGCCCTAATCTACCATCAAAGCAGGTAAGTAAAAGGGAAGAAAGAAGTGGGGGTTGGAAGACATACACACCACTCACCCACACTTATTACAATTATACCCTCGCTCGGAGGGACCAAAATAATAATACAAATAATTAACTACTCAAGCTAATTAAATATTACAAACCCATTAAATTAATTAAGCAGATTAATCAATTTAATTAAAGCAGTAAACCCCACGGGGAGAGGGCCGGATGTGGTGCGTGTTCGGGACTTGCTCGGAATCGCACTGCCATTCCTAGCTTGCCTCTGTTTTCCCTGATTTGCACCTCAGAAGACTGCCACAGTCTTAGGAATACTTTCTTAGGTACTGGAGATCACTACCGGCTGCACAAAATTTCCACCGGCAGTGAATTGAGCTCATCGGCACTAAATTGATCCACCGGCTGCAAAATGACTGCCGGTCGGCACTAAAAACTGCCGGCCGGCACTAAATGCTTGCAGAACCTGCAACTCACCGCAGCAGAGGGCAAATACTGGCATGGCAATGCAATTCAAAGCATGTATGCACTAAACACATTCCTTATCATGTTAGTGACTCAAAGGAAGATATGCCTCGATTCTCGGACCACCAATCACGCATTTCCATGCATGATGGCCCAAAGAACCAAGAATGCAACTTTGATCTCAAATGCATGCAATCCATAGAATCAAACAAGGGTGCCAAACCTCCATCAAACTTCACTTCAAGAGGTCAAACATGCACAATGCAAATGCAACCCTAAGCATGTCAACTAGGCATGCAACATGGACTATGCAACATACTTATGCAAAGGGTTCAAGCAAGCATTCAAGACAAGCATGCAAACCAATTAAATGATGATCTTACACATGACTTAGGCAACTCAAATAGGCTTAAAATCAGTGGCCAAAATGCTAAATCATGAGGGCCAAACACACATGCACACATGCACAAGTTAAGGCACCAACACTTAAGCATAATTAAGCAACTCTTAAACACACCTAAGAGGCACAAATATGGACCATTAGTATGCATAGTAAGCTCTGAAAAGCATGCAAAACATGGTGCCAAACCAACTAACAAAGCAAGCCAAACAAGGCATACAAATGGTCCAAGCATTAAGGCAAGCCAATAAGGCTTTGAACCACACCTAGTACAACCATACATGGCAATACTTAAGCAACTAAAATCAGAGTTTTAACACACAAAACTAAGTCTAAAGGACCACCTAGATGGCATCTAGATGACATGAAACCAAAGGCATGCATTAAGGCCAAAACATGGAGCATATAACACATGCTTTTGAAGCACTAAAGAGGCAACTAAGGCAAGCATACAAGCACACCAAAGAGACTGAAATAGCATGCTAGGTGGTTCCAAGCCACTAAAATGATGCAAACAAGGCATGCTATACATTCATGCTCTTAAGGCCAACAAGCTAAATACAAAGAGGCTATATAATGCATGCTAAGATTGACCAAAACAACTTAGGACAGACCTAAAACATGGCAATATAAGCACAAAATCTTCACAAATGCAAGCCTAAGACATGCTAGAGACTAAGGCACACAATCTAGGCATGTTAAGGCATCAAAGAGGCATTACAAGGCAACTATGCTAAGCATGCATAGGGGACCAAAACCAACTTATAACAATGTCATATTAGGGCATAATAAACATAAAATGCAGCCAAGACATGCTCAACAAACAACCAAACATGGTGCCCCTTTGGAGGCCAAAACTTGCCCTTTCCAAGGACATCAAGGAGAGGGGGTGGCCCTCCCCTTTTGGAGTCTTCAGGCACCATCTCCACCACTGAAATCCCTCAAGATTTCAGTGGTGGAGAGGCCCAAGCACCAAAGTCTCGGATCTCTCACAAAATAGCACAAAAAAGGGCCTTTTCAAGGCCTAAGGGTGGTCAAACCTACCCAAACCACCAAACACTCTTAACAAACAATAAAGAGGCTTAAAAAACAGAACCTTTTTATGTTATACACTAAGCACAAAAACAGTTCTAAGCTAAGTAAAAACAAGGTGCAAAAATGGGGTAAAAAGAGAGTTAGTGTCTCACCCTTGTAGACCCCTTCACAAAGCTTGATGTTGTTGCTTCCTTAAGCTTCAAACCAGCCAAGAACTTCAAGAATAAGCTCTGATTTTCGAGGACACCAAGGAAAGGTGGAAGACTAGGTGTTTTAGTGCAATAATGTGAACCAAAACACCTAGAATACAAAAGGGAAAGAGAGAGATAGGATGTGTATCTATTTTAACCCTAAAAACCAGAGCTTGGTTCTCTCTAAAAATGGCTAAGTCTCTTAATAACTTCAAACCTTGAGTCAAGAGAAGAGGCTTCTCTTGTATAGGCACCAAACTTACAAGTTAAGCAAGCCTAAGGGCTCATCCCTCCATACACGTGTATGGAGGGGAGCAAAAAGTGATACAGCTATCTAAAAATATCTGATAAAGTAGCTGTACAGTAGTCGGCAGGGCAAAATAGTCATTTGCCAAAATTGACTGCCGACCGGCACAAAAGAGTGCCGACCGGCACAATATAGTGCCGGTGGCAACACCAACCAGCCGGTGGCCTCTAGCCACTGCCGGTGGTGTGTGGGGATGCCTCACAAGGCATTCCCTGCCCCTCCAAGGCAAAACACAAGTGTTTGGTGCAAAACCAGACACAGAACGGTCAAGTTCGGAGATCCTGAGGCAAGGCGCGTAGCCGAGAACTCCGGGAACTCCAAACGAACACGAACATGGATAATCACCGAGTGTTCAAGCGGTGACGTCCAGGTCTTGAGGACGGTCAAAAATGGGGTGTCTACACCAGGGCATCCCCAGCAAGTCAATGTAGTAGCCAGCTCTGGCCATCTCACTCTCTGCCTCTCCCCAGAATCTCTCCTGCCACGAGATCTGGTCACTTTTGCCCCTCTGCCTCCTCCTCTAGCAGCTGGAGCTCTCGCTCCTTCACCTCCGCGAACGCCGGTCAGAGGCGGCATCATATGAGTCTGAATGAAGGTCGTGTAGTCGTCCTCTGCACGGAATTAATCCGTCTCTAGCCCTACCATGAACTGGATCACTTGGTCGATAGAGAGTCTGTGCGTCTCCCTCATCGATACTGGAGGTGCTGTCGGTACAAATGGGGTAGGCGATCCTAGAGTCTGGCGTGTGAAACGCTCACTCAAGAACCAAGCACGGCAGATCGGGCCCTCGAGGAGAATATGATAGCGAGCGACGACCCTAGATGTCTCATACGGGAATTTGAGCCCCGAGGGTATCACATCCCACGGCTGCCACGTGATCTAAAATGGGAATGAACAAATTGATCAGTCGTTGTCAATTAATGAATGTGTTGATGAATGTGTCTATCAAGTTGATTGAAAAGTGGGATAACTTTGTTTTAAATTACCTCACGCGCCGTGACCGTGTCGAAGTACTGACGAAAAAACATGAAGTTTTCCCGGGTCCTACGAAGGAGCTGGTCGTCGTATACCCGAGAAAACGGGACTATCATCGGGGTCTCCTCTATAGGCTCTGGAGCAAGAGTTGGGAAGTATGCGTACACCCACAGCTGTAAGGAAAATGTGATTGATATAGTGTATGAGTAAATACAAAAAATGTGAAGCAGAAAGCATATAGTGTATGAGCAGATACAGAGAATGCAAAGCAGATAGTACGTGTGTTGAACAAATGTTAAGCAGGAAATGCTAAGCAGAAAATGTAAAGTAAAAAGGGAAAACTAAGCTGTGTACCTCCCAGGCCCGCCAGTAGCTGCCGATCAAGGTCCCGTACATGCGAGAGGTCGAGTTCATGTATCCATAAAGAGTAGTGAGGTCGGTCCTCCCCAGTCGTAGAACTGAAGTCTCTGGAGTACTACCAATGCGCTTAGCAGATACAAGCCTACGGTATTCCACCTGTTCGAGAACAAGGTGGTACCAAAGAGGAACATGATAAAGCCCCTGGCATACTGCTCTGTCTCCTCGAATGTCTCGGGCTCCTCTCCTCTAAACCGCTCCTCGAACCAACTATATCTGACCATGCCTGCCCGAAGTATTGGAGCGTATGCCCTAAGTAGTGCGGTCCATGCAGCCTCCCACTCTTTCATGTCAGGGTCGAGAGGGATTGGATCACCTCTCACGCCTAAGTTAGTGATCATGGTGAAGTCGTAAGGGGTCATCGTCATCTCCCCCATGGTGGAGAAATAGAAGGAGTTGATGGTATCCCACCACCTCTCCACCAAAGCCCCTAAGAGAGGACGACTCGCTATAACCCGCGTCAGGCTGGAGCAGAACAGACCAAAGCCTGTCACGTCGATAATGTTGCGGACCCCAGCCGGGAGCTCGTCGTACCAGTCCCGGGCTATTGTCGTGCCATAGCCTCTGAAGGAGCGGGATCCGTCCTGTGGCAATGCATGTGATGCAATCAGATCAAGTAGTAAAAGTGCAGTGGAGAGTACAGTTGAATGTAGTGAAAAGTGTAGTGGAGAGTACAGTTGAATGCAGTGAAAAGTGCAGTGGAGAGTATAGTTGAATGCAGTGAAAAGTGCAATGGAAAGTACGGATGAAAGTACAGTTGAAAGTGCAGTGGAGAGTATAGTGAAAAGTGCAGTTGAAAGTACAGTGGAAAGTATAGTGGAATGCAAAGCAGTAATGTATGAGATACAGTCAGATCAATGCAGTCTATGCAGTCAGATCAAAACAATGCAAGAAATGCCAACAGTTGAAGGTAAGACTGCAGAAAGCAGTGTTAGTACCTCCACGGCAACAGCCGATAAGCGAGATGCTGGCTCTCTCAGTAGAAAGTCGTCTAGTGCGTCCTCAACAAAGTCAGTGAAGGCTTTGATGCCTCCCGCTGCAGGTATAATGTGAGTCTCTGAATGATACCTCGCTGGGTCAAAGGGACGTATGCTCGGTGGTAAAGTCTCTGGCTCAACCTCGGGCTCGGCCGCAAAGTCAACCGTAAACTCTATCGGAGGAAGCGCGGGGAGGGCCCCATCATGTGGGACATCATTGGCCATCTGAAATAGATGCAAGAGAAGCAAAAATGAGGAAAAATGAAGAAAATGGTGAAACTTTGCCAAAGTCAAACCCTAGGAGAGAGAAAAAGTCAAAGAAAATCAAAACCAGGGAAAAGTGTACTAACCTTGGGAGAAGCTCGAGGGGAATCAACCTAGAATGGCGGAAATGACGAAAGAAGCGTTGAAATCAAATTCTGATCGGTTCAAAGTGAAGAGAGCTAGAGGGTTTTAGCGAATAAAGTTTGTTTAGGGTGTTGGAAAACGCGTAGAACGTGCGGATCTAGAGAGAAGGAGCACCTAGAGAGCAAGGGAGGGAGATTTTGTGCAAGGGGTTGTGAGGAAATGAAGTGGTTTTGCTTGTATTTAAAGACCCACGGCTGAAAAGACCAAAATGTCCAAAGCTGCCAGCGGTGGCCGGCACTCCCTCATTGGTGGCCGGCAGTGTTGCATTGGTGGCCGGCAATGGCCACTGATGGCCAGCAGGGGACCGGCAGCCTCCCCCCATGGCCGGCATGCTTCCATCAGCTTTCTATGCCTCCTTTACTTTGATTGGTGTCCTTGGATTTCGGGAAATGAAGGGTATGCTCAAAGTTTGATTCAAAACGCCTCCGCGGAAGCTCAGAATCGCATTTCCAATGCGCAGCGGTCATCACTCATCAAACACGAACAAGGTGTATCCTTTTAAACATGTTGCAACTTTTCCAAGGGATAAATCGGAAGTTGCCTTTGAGTCGGCTTTAGCAAGCATGTTTTTGTCATCGCATAGAATTTGCACTTTGCATTGAATATGCATGTTACGTTGCATTGCATTGTACATGCTCTTACATTTGCATAAAATGTGTTCGTACCTGTTACGTCAACCATGCATTGTTGCATAGAGCATGCATTGTTGTTATGCATACATTGAGTGTGCATCGTTGATTATCTTGCATAGAATATGCCTCGATTTTGTTTCTGGCATGTTGTAAGTATGCCTCTACCATTGTGTTACAGTCATTCATTTTGCATGGAATATGCATTGGTATTGCATTGTACCTATAAAGTTCCTTTCTTCTGCAGGCACGATATTGTATGTACGGTTCATTTGAAGCTGGTGCAACCAGACGATATTGTATGTATGGTTCATTCAGAGGAATCTCGGGTAAAACTATTCCTCTTCCTACATCCTTTTTTGGTTAGAAGCAGTCGGGTATGCCCGGTGCTTACACCACACCTTGTTTTGGTTAGAAGTGTTTGGGGCGTGTGCCCGACGCTTATACCTCTCTGCTTTGGTTAGAAGCGTTTGGGCCGTATGTCCGACGCTTATACCGTCTTTCTGGTTAGAGACATTGGGTCGTGTGCCTAATGTCTATACCTCTCTCCTTTGGTTAAAAGCATTTGGACTGTGTGCCCGACGCTTATACCACCCTTCGGTTAGAAGCGTTTGGGCTGTGTCCGATGCTTATACCGTCTTGCTGGTTAGAGACATTGGGTCGTGTACCTGATGTCTATACCTCTCTCCTTTGGTTAGAAGCGTTTGGACCGTGTGCCCGACGCTTATACCACCCTTCGGTTAGAAGCATTTGGGCCATGTGTCCAACGCTTATACCGTCTTGCTGGTTAGAGACATTGGGTCGTGTGCCTGATGTCTATACATCTCTCCTTTGGTTAGAAGCATTTGGACCATGTGCTCGACGCTTATACCATCCTTCAGTTAGAAGCGTTTGGGCCGTGTGTCCGACGCTTATACCGTCTTACTGGTTAGAGACATTGCGTGGTGTGCCTGATGTCTATACCTCTCTCTTTTGGTTAGAAGCGTTTGGAATGAGTTTCGACACTTATACCTCTCTATTTTGGTTAGAAACGTTGGAGCGCGCTTCCATGTTTATACCACCCTCCGGTGTTTGCACCGCTCCCTTTTCCCTCTCCCGTGTGGCATGTTAGGATGCTTTGGTTAAATGCATCTGGACGGATCCCGATGCCTATACCGCTCTTTGTTTCGATTGCATAATAGGTTGAATGTGTTTCACTTGATATCGCTTTTCTCTGTGGTTCGGAACCTTAGGGTGTGTCCTTAGGTTCGCACCACCTTTTTCCTCGCGTCTGCCACGCGTTAGGATCTTGTTTGTTGTCTCAGGAGTGCCCGGTGGTTGTGTTTCTTCGCCTTTTTTGGGTGAGGCGCAATTAAGATTGCATAATTTTCTTACATCCTTTCTGCATGAGATATAGTTTGGTTTGTGTTAACTTGCTTATGTACGAGTTTGCTGTAGCATTTCTTTGCATGACTTTGCATTTAGATGTTTCATTGCGGCCCTCATTGCATAATCATAAGTTATGTTCAGCATCGTGCATGTCATATGCATTTTGTCCCATCCTACGGGCGCATCTATATTGTTATCTTGAATGTCTGTCCAAGTCTTCAGCCTTGTCAAAAATGGGTTGTTTCTGGGCTTTAACATTCACTCCCGTCATTTCATGACTTTCGAGTTCTGTCAAAAAGGTGCAACTGTATACACCCCATTTTTGACCATCCTCAAGACTTAGATGTTCTTCCAGCTACATCCAATGACAAGTTTGATTGCTCGTCGAGCACTCGAATTCCGCGATAGAATGCGCCAGGTTTGCTCTTTCCAAACCCTATTTCCATTCTGTCTCATATTTGGACCATGTGTTGGTCTTTGCAGGTTGATGTCCTTGATTGCCTGCCGGCCATGGTGGGGCACTACCGGCCATGGGCTTTGCCTTGCCGGCCACTTATAGGCTCTGCCGGCCACCAATGAGGCCCTGTCGGCCACCAATGCTTTAGTAGATATTTTTGCAGATATTTTGACCGTTGTTTAAGCTTATCTACACCCACATGGATAACTGGATCTCTACAAGGAGCCTTTGTATCTTCTATATATAGAGCTCATCTATATGCATGCAAAGGGTTACAAAGTTTGAATTGAGCTATATCTCTCTCATTCTCTCTCTAGAATACTATCTCTCTATATTTTGTGCTTGAAAGTGTGTTTTCTCTTCACCTTTGCACTAGCACCCTTAGCCAAACACCTTCACCTTAGTGTTGAGGATCTTGGAGGCCTTGTTTGAGCTCCTTGGAGTGGTTTTGGTTTGGTTTTGGCTCAGAAGTTTGCTGATTTGTTGATGTCCTTCAAGGGTAAGAACCTACCTCTTTTAAGCTTTGTTCTAGTTCATTGCTTGGCCACCTTTGTATGCTACTTTGAAGTTGGTTTTAGCCACTAAAAAGTTCTATTTTTAAGGTCTTAACATGGTGGTTTAAGCCTTGTATGGTTAGGGGGTAGTTCCCTCTCTTTGCTTTTTGGCTTGTAAAGCCTTTTGAGCCACCTTTCTAAGCTTTTGTAATAACCTTTGCTTGGCCTTCTAACCACTGAAACTCAGACGAATTTTAGTGGCAGAAAGTTGGTTTTGAGGCTCAAAATAGGAGGGGGTGATCCGCTCTCCTTGTATCTTGTTTGCTTGTGTTAATGGCCTCATACTTGAGCATGCTTTTCTACTCTTTTGTGACTTAGTTCAAGCATGTTTTTGGCCTTGTTTTGACATGCTTTAACTCTGATTTTGGCTGGTTGGGTCACTTCTTGCTTGCTTTTGGTACTTGTAGTGCAATCATGCTTTTTGGCCTAACATGCTTCACGTTTTAGCCTACATCCTAGCTAGTGTTAGCTCTACTTCAATATGTTCTTGCCACTGATTTAGTAAGCTTTGACTATGTTTTGAATGGTCTTGGCCATATAAGACTTGTTATGCATGGTTGTAGTGTAAGTGCCTTGACTAGCTTTGAGTTTCAAGGCCTCTAGCATGCTTTGCTTGTGATGTTTGCATACCATAGCATCATTTCATACATGATTTCAGTGCATGTAGCCTTGTCACACTCTCATATATTCCACCCTTTCATTGCTTTTGAGAGGTGTACTTTGTGCCTTGTTTATGAACCAATACATGAGAATGATTTTCTTGCTTTCTAGGCTGCCATCTCAGCATGTTTAGGTCACTGATTTGGCATGATTAAGCCCTGTTTTCAGCTGGTTTGATCACATGAGTTTTGCTTTATATGCTTGTAGTGCAATTGTGCAAAATTGCCTAGCATGTGCTATTGTTTTGGGCTTTTAATATAACTATTCTTGGCTCATTTCAAGCATGTTTTAGAACTTCTTTTAAACTGTTTTTGGTCTGTTTTAAAGTGTTTGTGCCTTTGGGGCCTTGTATTGTATAGCTATAGTGTAATGGCCTTCACTAGCTTTGGGTTTTAAGGCCTCTAACATGTTGTGCATGTGTTGCTTGCATGTTGTAGCACTATTTGTCATGCCATTTCAGCACTGAAATTCTGCAACCTCTCTTTGTTCTTCACTTTTAATTTGCTTTGAGGGTTGGTTAACCTTATGCATGTGTTTAAGCTTGAGGTAGAGTTCATGCTCAATGGCTTTAACTCTCTTTTGAGGGTTTCTACTAGCCAAAGGTCTGGATTCCCGCATGTCTTAAACCATCCTTTGATTAATCCCTCTCCCATTAGAGGACAATCACTTGGACTTAACCGATTAATGAATGGCTCAATAATGTAAAATGTGTAAACAAGAATTGAGCAAAGTAAAACTTGTGCAAGATAAGCATGTGTGTTGCATTGCATGTGTTTGGATCGGACGTTAATCCAAACACGAGAAATGTGAGACATTTCATATTCATAGTGATGAGACGTGTCACGTTTCTTGGTCTTCATTGCCTTTGATCTCTCATGATATGGTAATGGACTTGTGTCTTTGTTTTGTGCATTTATTGAATTTGTGCAAGTTGGATTCTTGGCCATCATACATAAAAAATGCTTGGTTGATGGTTTTGGATCCAATAGCCCCCCTCCTTTGATGTTTTGAGATGATAATGAGAGGGTGCAGTACAAACATATCCTTGGGAGACCCTCCCCTTTTCTCTGTTTGAGCTCTGTTGCAGAATGGTGTTACAGCACACCAGTGGCCGGCAGTGTCCCATCAGTGGCCGGCAAGGCTTCATCCTTGGCCGGCAGTGCCCACCCTTGGCCGACAGATGGCCGGCAGCAGCTTCCCATGGCCGGCAGGCCACTAGTGCATTCCTCAGCTATGAGTTGGTAAGGCAAAGCAGGAAGTTCATGGAGACACCCTGCAAACAGAGCCTCTCAAGAGCAAACCAGAAGGCTTTTCGAGGCGAGAAACCGAATGCATGCATGTCTACTTCCTAGAGTAGAGCTGAGGCAGCCTAATTCAAATGCTTTACTTGTTAGTTAGCATAGTTTTGTAATTTAATTAATTAATTTGTTAATTAGTTAAGTGTTGTAATAATTAGTAAGCAGTTTACTAGTTATTCAATTTGTTGTGTAATAATTAGTCTAATTAGTTTAATTAGATTAGTTAGAGTAGCTTAGCTTGTTCATTCGAACCCTCCTTCGCGAGGGCGTATTGTTGTAATAAGGGTGCGTGTGTGTGTGCATGTCTTCTAACCCCACTTCTTTCTCCTTTTTACTTAACCCCTTTCGATGGTTAGTTTTAGGGCATTTTTCAATTAGCATACCATATGCTTTGCATGTTTACATCATTCATTTGTTTGCATGCACCGGGCTCGGCGCATCATTCAAACTACATTGTATTTCAATATACTTATTTGAATACGTGTATCAAATCGTTGCATTCATATGCCATCTTAGATAGCCAAGCCTATTTTAGTTGCATTATTGCATGTGTTACATTAGGCATCTTGTATAGTTAGGATCATGCATGATTTCTAATTAGCTTTTGTTTTGGCTCGGAGTACACTGTGAGTGTTACGCTTTAGCATACTTGCATGAGTGTGAGTGTTGCCATGATAGCATGCTTTCCATGAGGCTATTTACTTAAATGCTTAACTGCTTGAATGCTTGTGGGAGGAGGCTTGATTGCCTGAATTGGGACAATTCATCAAATGTGAGTTTTAAGCCCACTTTGTGAAGTGGCAAATCATGTTTTAAGCCCACCTTGAGGGTGGCAAATCCGCGCTTTAGCCTACTTGCGAGTAGTACTTTCAAACCATTTTCAAAAACAAACATGAGTTGTTTTGTTCCAATTCTCGTGATTGAGTCTATACTTGTATGCTGTGCACATCACATAGTAAAGTTAGATTAATAACTGGATAAGAACACATGAGGTTTTTAAAACAACATATCATGCTTAGTAGAGGCCGATCCTTTGATTGGGCGAACGGAGGTGCTCATTTCAGGACCTTCCCCTCTCCTACCCAAGCTCCCAAGCCGAGGCCACTTTGGTGATGACGGACACATGGCCTTTGGCACGAGTCAGGGTTTCTTAAATTTCCCAAAAACAAAATATTTAGGTGGCGACTCTGTAATCTGGCAAAGCAGTCCATGTTTGGCATTTTTTCATTGAAAAACGATTTGCCGGATTTGGACTCTTTGGTGTTTATCAGTCTCACATTGCACTTTGTGAGATTAGATTCAAAACCGTGATAGGAGTCCAAATTGTAGTAAGACCAATTCGCGCCTTCTCCGAAAGGGGGGTGCGCGAAGAAAGTCGGGTCTACAACCAGGCCATCTCAAACCCCTTGACCCTCAGCCTCTTCTTGATCCCCTTATAGCCAAGTATAGTCCTGCCAAGTACTGTGCCTTCCATCAACAAATCAGCCATGACAGTGACTGTTGTTTTCGTCTTCACCATGAAGTTCAAGATCTGATTGACAAAAAGGTCATCACTGCACCAGGTCCTACAAAGTCTATCGGCACTGGATCGATGAACTTGGGGGATAATGTAACTATGTGATCAGGGATGAGTCGCCTGCTAATGGCACTCATTTTGCTCCGGCATGGTGGATGTCACGCACTGTTTAGCACTTTGGAAATGTTGTTTATTTTACTTTTGGACTTGGGTATGGAGTCAGTCTTGTTGTGTCAGAGGTTAGTGATTTCGGGGTTGTTAACTCGGACATCACTTCCCTGTTTGTTTTTTATTATCTTTTACACTTTTTCTTTTGAGTTTGTTTCTATCATTGAGCCAGTAGTTTTGAATAAAATAATAGTTATTTTCACCTCCTTCTATGTGCCTTTAAATCATTGCATTGACCAATTTTTTTCAAAACTTTTCTACACTGTGATGAAAACAAAGAGGGAAGAATTCCTCAGGATTTGCAAAATTTGATCGACTGAGAGGAAGAGAGGTGTGCTAAGCCCTTAATGGATAAGATCATGTTTGTTAATGTGAGTACTGAGAAGGATCCTAGTTTGATCCAGATTGGTTCTAAATTGTCTTCAAAAGAGCACAAACGACTAGTCACTTTATTAAAAGAATTCAAAAAATGTTTTGCGTGGTCCTACGAGGACATGCCTGGAATTGATCTTGAGATTATACAGCATAAGGATCACTCTCGGCCTCGAGACTCGACCCCTTTGCTTTCAAACTTTGATTTAGAATGTTCAACGGTCAGCCAAAATATGAGGCTTGCATGGACAGATTCGAAGCAGCCCTTGAACTAGAGGCAATAAGATCGAATGTCATCAAAGGAAGCTTGCACAGTTGGATTAGAAGCAGCCCTTGAGCAAGGGGCAACAAAAGTTCAGATATGCTCGAAGATTCAAAATTGGGTTATTTCTCAAGCCAATAAATGTCAGCAAAGAAAGCCAAATCTTAGAATCTGAAAGAAGAAAATTTATTGCTGAAAGGACAATCGAGTTCTCTTCCATGACACTAGGGGCAAATTTAGACCCCAATTGGATGGGCTCTTACATCATCAAAACTATTTAGTCAGGGACAACAGCCATTCTCGTGGATTCAAATGGCTTAGAGATCCTATGGCCAATCAACATGGACAAGTTAAATTTTTCTGTCTTTGAGAGGCTCACTGGGCTGAAAACCCAGAAGGGTGACCCAGACAAAAGTTAGAGCAAGAAAAAAAGAAAAGAAAAAAAAATGAAAACAAAGAAAAGGAAAATGAAAAAAATGGAAACAAAGAAGAAAAAAAAAGAAAAAAGAAGAAGAAAGAAAAACAAAAGGAAAAATAGAACTTGCAAGGTTGAAAACCCAGAAGGGCAGCTTTGGAAAAAGATAGAGCGCAAAAGGAGAGTGTTAATACCCGAGTGCACCTTACCCCAGAACTACGTAAGGCCTAATTCTCATCTTTGGGATACGTAGGCAACTTCATCCTGAAGTTCGGCCCCAACCATTTTTGGTTTGCTGGTCTCATCCATATTGATTGGCTTGTTCAACTCGGTTATCCTATCCCTATCCATGTCCAAATTGGCTCATCTTCGTTCAAATTCGGTTGTCCTATTCCGTTAAAATATTCAGCTGCAAGACAAATCAATTTCGGATTGGAGGTTGTGCATTTCAAGAGTTAATTCCACGTTGGTCGGGTAGTGGCCATTAGCAAAATTAGTTTTGAGAAATTTTAGTAAAGCTAACTAATTTTCTCAAAAATTATTCCATTTTTTCCAAAATTGGACCATTTCTTGGACCTAAAAAAATGAAAATTTTTAGTGCTCACAGCCTGAATTACATGATTTCAAAGTAGAAAGTCGAACAAGTACCTTAATCTAACTCTCATGTTGGTCAAAATTGTTTTAGCAAAAAGCCAAAAAATAGAAAATAGTCAAAATGATGAACTAGGGACACAGTCGAGTCAAGTTTTCTGTCTTTTCCCCGTTGTCAACATACTCGCCAGAAAGGGCACAACTAAAGCTAGCCGTAGAGGCCAAAAACTCTGTCATCCCCCAAGTAGTGAGCTATCAAACTAAGTGCAAAACACGAAGTAGAAATTGAGCTAGATATTCGACTCCCCTCATAAGGTCCACGACTTCTAGCTTATCTATCAACCACACCTGGGAAGGGATAAAAAAATAAGAGAGATTAAAGAATAGAGTGATGCGCTCTGATAGAAAAAAGTAAGGAAAGGGCTTTTCAGAGAAATCGAGATTAAGTGCCAAAGTGATGTGAGAATCACAAATAAGAAAATGGTGGGAAACAATACCTGGAGAAACAGGCTCCTCGTGAACCGAAAGGTCTCCCGCCGATGGAAAGCAAATATCCGAGTGTTGTGTTTATTATTTTTGTTTGTCTCGATTCTTGTTTTGAGTCGTTTTGAATGTAAATAGATGTGTTTAGGTTGTTTTACTTTGTTTTTTCTTTGTTGAGTCGTGGTATACTGTGGTCAGTCGTAGGCTCAATACCCGGTTAAGAACTCATTCTTGGTTTCAATTTCAAAAATAAATCGTTTTGTGCTCAGAGTGCTGTGACATTCCTAACAGGATGTATCAGAGCGCAGGGTCCAACCCCGATCAAAGAGAAAGCAATAGAACGAGGACCTATCTGTAACTACATAGGTTCTGAACTGCAAAAGCAAAAGAGAAAAGGGAAAATTGGAGCATCTGAGTTTGTTTCAACTTCAGAAAA
Organism: Camellia japonica; assembly: GCA_030407325.1. Lineage (NCBI taxonomy): Eukaryota > Viridiplantae > Streptophyta > Magnoliopsida > Ericales > Theaceae > Camellia > Camellia japonica. The sequence goes on from JAPPVO010000017.1 coordinate 78,383,727, forward strand.
TTCCGAGATTACATTCCAGATGCACCTTCTCAGGCCTTGTCATTTCTTCGAGGTGTGATTGTACCTCAGTCTCAAGCTCAAGCCCGCTTCAAGTCAAAATGGCGATCAAAGTGCTCTCCTTGAACACCATTCCCCACCAAAGGCATCTTGGCTATGTTTGCAATGAGTTCCTAGGAGACCAAGTGCGACGATGGAAACTAGAGTTCGAATGGCGATGCCTAGAACACAAGGTTTGGAATCTCCGAAACTAAAGTTTGGTTTAAATACCCAGAGGTGTATCCCTGACTTGAAATTTGTATGGCAGCCCCATAGGTTGAGGTAGTATGCATGCGCCTCAATTCTGGATACTAAACCAGCCTAGTATGTCACCCTGTTGGAGAATAGGGAAAGTTGTGAATATGATTAGGAAGAAAAGCGGCATCCGTGGCTTCTACATGCAGAGGTTACCCCTTGTCAGCATTTGAGGGCCTTTGAACTGTGAGTTGAAGGTAAGAGTTCGAAAAACACAAGAGGGAGATCCCCGTCAAAGTAGAGCGGTTCATCGCCACTCGCCCCATGAGATGCTTTCTAAAGTGCCGCTTTGTTTGTTTATTGCATTCTCTAAACATCATTCACTACATTGCTTGACACACACATATCATATTATCTATTGCACTTATTGTATTCATTTGCATGTTGCATTCTCTTGTATCATTTATCTTTTTATGCTAAGCAGCTTTTAGGATCATTGTCCCCGCGGGCTTCTCTCAGGACGCGTAAGACGTGTTCCCGAGCGGTTTTTTATCTCAAGGTGTGTAGAGCATGACCCTGAGCGGTTTTTCTCTTCTCACAATTTCAGCGTGGTTAGAGTGTTCCCTTCCTCACACGATTTCAGCGTGTTTGGAATTTCTTCTTCCTCTTCTCACGATTTCGGCGTGGTTAGAGTATCTCAGGACGCATGAGATGCGACCTTGAGCGGTAGGACCTCTTGTCACAATTTTAGCGTATTTGGAGTTTATCTCAGGATGTGCAGGAATGCAACCTTGAGCGGTTTTTTTCTTCCTCTTCTCACGATTTCAACATGTTTAGAGTATCTCAGGACACGTGAGACGTGACCCTGAATGGTAGGACCTCTTCTCATGATTTCAGCGTGGTTTGAGTGTTCCCTTCCTCACACGATTTCAGCATGTTTGGGATTTGTTCTTCTTCCTCTCACGATTCCAACGTGGTTAGAGTATGTCACCCTATTCATGTACTACATTATCTATCGCATCCATTACATCATACCATTTTATCACATGCATCATTTCCATGTAAAGCTTAGTATGGGCTCATACCTTTCCCTCATTGAAACATGGTTCTATCATGTGTAAGTACTCATGCTGCACTGAGGCTAGTATTGAGGGTGTCAACACCTTTTCTGTATTATATGTGGTTTGTTTTGTGCCCATGCCTGTTCTATGTAAGATGTGGTCCGACCTACACCTTTTATTCACTTCATCCATTGCATCCGTTGCATCATACTTTGTCTTGTTGCATTCAACATGTAGGTTCATTATCTTTCCCTAGCAGATCATTCTTCACTTATTTTATACCACCCAATTACTTGTACTCTTTCTCTTTCTATGGCAAACATGGTTTTGCATGTGCTCACACCCCTTTCACATTAAAACATGGTTCTGTTATGTGTAAGCATCCATGCTGCGTTGAGGCTAGTATTGAGGATGTAGGCACTTAGCCTGTGTTAGGCGTCGTTTGGCTCGTGCCCACTTTTTTTCTATATAAAACGTAGTTTGATTTGCATCCCAATTCCTTTATGATATTTGTGTGGTAAGCACTGCTCATGGCTTAGATTGCTTACATTATATGTCATTTGCACTGTTTCATTGCATTGTGTATCATTTGCATTCTGCCCCAGAACTACGCTAGTTTGATTCCTTACAAACGGATACGTATGCAACTTTCGAGTTCAACCAACTGTATATGCATTTTATTTGTTTGCCCAACTCTTATGGCCTTGTAAAAATGGGTTGTCTTCGGGCTTTGACATTCACTCACGTCATTTCATGACTATTCGAGCTCTGTCAAAGAGGGGCAACTATAGACACCCCATTTTTGACCGCCCTTAAGACTTGGGCGCTTTATTCCAAACATCCGATGATGAAAGTTACACTGTGCAATCGTTTGGATCTTCAGCAAAAGAATTTGGTTTCGAGCTCTAATCCCAAACCTTACACCCCATTTTGGCCAAACTATTTTAGATCTTAAAACCCTCTTTTTCAAAATATTTTTCCAAATGCTTCTACGATGTTTCAAGCCTCGCATTTTGTTTAGAATATTACACTTTTCGGTAAACCGAGTAAGAACAAAGTGGAATGAAAGGGAGATAAACTCTTTGAAAAATATTTAAAAACGTCTTATTTATAGGTTTGGAGTTGAAGAAAATAGGAGGGGAGGGAAGAAAACTAGTTCGGGGAAAGGTTGAGCATCAAACCGTTAAGAAACAAATGAGAAGCCTTCAGTAAATTAGGAATATCTCTTTGTACACTTAGAATTTATATGTGAGGTCACCACCATTAGAAAGTAGACTTCCGGGGCTTCAATTTAGACTCAATAATCACCTAAAACCGAGTCCGGATGAGGGATATATGCCCGTTTGAAGTCGGGCCTAAAAAGTTTTTTTTTTTTACCTGACCGGGTCCATTTAGATCTGGCCGTGGCTTGTTTAGACCCAGCCGGGTTTCAATAAAAACTTCTCCAAAGTGCCTTTTTAGACCTGGCCTTGCATTATTCGGCCCAGCCGTGGGTTTTTTGGGCCCAGCTATGGGTTTTGGGGCCCAGCCGGGTCTTATTAGCGCCAAATAGGACAGCTGTAGACGCGCCCTTGGGCCTAACTACAGTTCGGACTCAATTGTCACGGTTCTTAATCTGAACCAAAGAGTCCAAATCCGGCAAATCGTTTTGAGAAAACAGATTTTTTAGAAAATGAGTGCCAAACATGGACTGCTTTGCCAGATACAGAGTCGCCACCTAAATATTTTTTAATGGGGGAATTTAGGAAACCCTGACTCGGTGCCTAAAGCCACGTGTCCGTCATCACCAAAGTTGCCTCGGCTCGGGAACTTGGGTACGATTGGGGAAGGTCACTTGGTGAGCACCCCCGCTCGCCCGATCAAAGATCGACCTCTACTAACCATGATATCTTGTTTTGAAAACATTATGCGTTCTTATTTTGGTTATTAGCCTAGAATTACTATGTTATGCGCACAGCAAACAAGTATAGATCAAATCGCCTAAATTGGAACAAAACATTGCATGTTTGTTTTGAAAATGGTTTGCTACTCGTAAGTAGGCTAAAATGCAGGTTTTGCCACCCTCGAGTGGGCTTTAGAAAAGATGGTTTTGCTACTATCCAGTGGGCTTAAAACTCACAGTTTTAATGTATTATTCCAATTCAGGTAATTCAACCTCCATCCACAGGCATTCAAGCAGTTTATATCACATAAGCAGCTAGCCTCATGGTAATCATGCTATTATGGCAACACTCACACACATGCGGTATGCTAAAGCATAAAAGCTTACCGAGTACTCCAAGCCAAAACAGAAACTAGTTAGTAATCATATGCATGATCCTAGTTCATGTTAAGATGGCTAATGCAACACAGGCGAAATGCAGCTAGAATAGGCTCGGCTAATCTAAACATGGCATATGATGATGCTACAACTAACACGTATTCAACTTGGAATTGAAATACAATGCAGTTAGTATGATGCGCCGAGCCCGATGTATGCAAGGCAAATGTATGAATGCACGCATGCATAGCATAAGGTATGCTAATTTAAATATGCCCTAATACTAACCATCAAAAGCAGGTAAGTAAAAGGGAGAAAGAAGTGGGGGTTGGAAGACATGCAGACACGCACCCACACTTATTACAAATTCGCCCTCGCTCGGAGGGACCAAAAGAATAATACAAATCAATTAACCTACAAGCTAATTAAATATTACAGACCACTTAACTAGTTAAGCAAATTAACTATGCTAAGAAAGCAGTAAAGGCCTCGGGAAGAGGATCCAATGCGCGCGTGCTCAGCTTCGCTCGGAAATCCAACGCCATGCACAAGTTTGCCTATGTTTTCCCTACTCTGCTCCTCTGAAAATTGCACAAGTCCCAGGGAGCACTCTATGGACACTGTGGAACACCACCGGCTAAGACAGAACACCACCGGCCATTTCTGGATGGCCATCGACCATCTGTAAAGCCATCGGCCAAGAATGGATGGCCGGTCGGCAGTATAGATGGCCGGCCGGCCAAAGCTTCCTGCAGAATCTGTTTTGACAGCAGCAGAGGGCAAAACATGGCATGGCAATGCATTTCAAGCAAATGTGTGCACCACCACATCCCTTATCATGTTTGTGACTCAAAGGGGTATGGTACTCAATTCTCGGACCACCAATCACGCATTTCAATGCTTGATGGCCCAAGAAACCAAGTTATGCATTTTGATTTCAAATGACATGCAAACCAAATAAACACATAAAGCCCAACCTCTATCATACTTAATTCAAGAGGCAAAGCATGCATGCTCTATGCAATGCAACCTAGGCATGGAGGCTAAGTATGCAACATGAACATGAGGGCAAGTATGCAAGTTAGCAAACATGCAAAGTGTAATCTTAACCATGCACACATGCAAGGCTTGTAACATGTTAGGCAACTTAGCAAGAAATGCATGCCAAATGCAACACCATTTAAACATGCAACAAAATGTCATGAGCCAAGTACCTAAGCATACAAACATGCATGCAAATATGGTTGAATACCTAAGCATATAGAAGCAACTTTCAAGCACACTTAAAAAGGGGGAAACATTGGCACATAGCATACATGATAAGCTTTGAAAAACATGTAGAAGATGATGCCAAATCAACCTACCAATGCAAGCAAAGCATGCACCCAAGCCCAAGGACTTAAACTATGATCATGTAACACATGAAGCCAATGATCAAAGTGAATCAAAACAGTCCCAAATCATGCCAAATTAAGCCCCAAAAACCCACTTAGATGACATCTAAATGATCTAATCCTAGAGGCATACACAATAGCACAAACATGGAGCATGAAACACCAACCTTATAAAGCATTAAAGGGGCATCAAATGCAAGCATACGAGCATGGAGCAAGGACTGAAATATCATAACTAATGGTGCCAAACCACTGAAATGATGCAAATAGAGCATGGTAGAGGAGCCAACACTCAAGGCATACAAGCTAGATTGCATGGTAGCTATACAAAGCAAGCCATGGATGACCCAAATAACCAAAATTATACCTAGATCATGCCAAAATATGCATAAAAGCTTCACAAAGCTAAGCCAAAATCATGCTAGAAACAAGGCTCAAAACACAAAGCATGTTAAGGCAATTTCATGGCATTACAAGACAAGTATGCTAAGCATGCATGGTGTGTCTAAACCAAGTAAAAACATAGGTAATACATGGCAAAATACTACCAAATAACACTTAAGACATGGCCAACATGCACTTAAAAATGATGCTCACACATGAGGCTATAATGACACATATTGAATACAATAAGGAGAGGGGATGGCCCTCTCCTTCTTAGGACCTTAAACCACCATCCTCACCACTAAAATCCCTCAAGATTTCAGTGGTGAGGAGGCCCAAACAAGGTGGTCCGGAGTTCACCAAAAATAGCACAAAAAGGGGGCCAAACAAGGCCTCAGAGGGGGATAACAACCCCAAACACAAAAGTGTCCTTAATGAAGTATCTTAAACACAAAAAAACAGAACTTTTTTATGTTATACACAAAGCTCAAAACAGCAACAAAGATAGGCTAAAAGCTTGTGCAAAAACGGGGGATAAAAGAGGGTTAAAGGCTCACCCTTGTAGACCAACGAGACCAGCAGCTTCTTGGACAAAAAAACAGTCCCTTAGCCTCTGAAAATGGCCTCCAAGCTCCTTAGGTTGATGATGGAGGTGTTAGGCGAGGGTTGGTGTGCAAAGGAGCCAAGAACCAAACAATTTGGAGCTAAAATGGAGGAGATATAGAGAGAGATATATGTATGGAGCCTTAGACCAATTCTTGGAACCCTTGCAATAGAAGAGAAGTTCTTCTTTTATAGAGAAGATGGAGGCTTGAAGCTTCTAAGAGAAGATAAGCAAAAAGGGTCAAGGGGGTCAAGCTTCTCTTAGAAGCTTGGAGCAAAAGGGCCAAGAAGGCCAAGCTTCTTGGAGAAGCTAGACAAAAGAGCCAAGCTTCTTGGAGAAGCTAGGCAAAGGTGCAAAAGGTTCAAGCTTCTAGGAGAAGCTAAACCAAGGTGCAAAAGGTTCAAGCTTCTTGGAGAAGCTAAACCAAGGGTTCAAAAGGTTCAAGCTTCTTGGAGAAGCTAAAGACCAAGGCTTCAAAAGGTTCAAGTTTCCTCAAGAAGCTAAAACCAAGGGTTCAAAAGGTTCAAGCTTTCTCAAGAAGCTAAAACTAAGGGTTCAAAAGGATCAAGCTTCCTCAAGAAGCTAAAACAAGGGGTTCAAAAGGTTCAAACCCCCCTCAAGAAGAGGTCTCGGCCAGAAAAAGAGTCAATCGGCCAAATAAAGATGGCCGACCGACCAAACAGAGTGCCGACCGGCCAAATATATGGCCGATGGCAACAAAACATTGGCCAGTGGCCTTTAGCCATGGCCGGTGATGTGTGGGGATATCTCACAAGCCATTCCCTGCCCCTCAAAAGCAAAACACAAGTGTTTGGTGCAAAACCAAACACAAAACAGTCGAGTTGGGAGATCCTAAAGCAAGGCACGTAGCCGAGACCTCCGGGAACTCGAGATGAACACAAACATGGATGATCACCGGGTGTTCAAACGGTGACGTCCAAGTCTTGAGGACAGTCAAAAATGGGGTGTCTACAGTTGCCCCTCTTTGACAGAACTCGAAAGTCATAAGAATGACGGGAGTGAATGTCAAAGCCCAGAGACGACCCATTTTGATAAGGCCGAAGACTTAGACAAAGCATGTAAGCAGCAGATAAAGATATGCACCCGAAGGCAGGGGCAAAATGCAAGACAATGCACAAAGCCAAGCATAACTTATGATCATGCAAGAAGCATAGGGACGTATCCCGGTGTTTCGAAAGAAAGGAGAAACATAGGAACGCATCCCGGTGTTTCGGAATGGCATAAGCATTGGAACGTATTCCAAACGCTCTTAACCCAAGAGGGAGAAACATAGGGACATATCCCGGTGTTTTGAAATGGTGGAAGGAACATAGGGACGTATCCCGGTGTTTCGAAAGAAAGGAGAAACATAGGGACGTATCCCGGTGTTTCAGAAAGAAAAGAGAAACGTAGGGACGTATCCCGGTGTTTCAAAAAAGGAGAAGAAACATAGGGACGTATCCCGGTGTTTTGAAAGAGAGAGAAACATAGGGACGTATCCTGGTGTTCCGCAAGGAATGAGAAACATAGGGACGTATCCCGGTGTTTCAAAAAGAAGAAAGAAACGTAGGGACGTATCCCGGTGTTTCAGAAAGGTAGAAGAAACATAGGGACGTATCCCGGTGTTTCGAAAGAAAGGAGAAACATAGGGACGCATCCCGGTGTTTCGAAAGAAAGGAGAAACATAGGTGTAACATGCCCGCGGGGGACCTCGCTACAGTTCGGACTCAAATTGTCACGGTTTTTAATCTGAACCAAAGAGTCCAAATCCGGCAAATCGTTTTGAGAAAATAGATTTTGAAAGAAGTGCCAAACATGGACTGCTTTGCCAGATACAGAGTCGCCACCTAAATATTTTTTAATGGGGGAATTTAGGAAACCCTGACTCGGTGCCAAAGGCCACGTGTCCGTCATCACCAAAGTTGCCTCGGCTCGGGAACTTGGGTACGATTGGGGAAGGTCAGCTATGAGCACCCCCTCTCGCTTGATCTGAAGATCGACCTCTACTAACCGTGATAACTTGTTTTGAAAACACTATATGTTCTTATTCCGGTTATTAGCCTAGAATTACTATGTTGTGCGCATAGCAAACAAGTATAGACTAGATCGCCTAACTTGGAAACAAGCATTGCATATCCGTTTGTTTTGGAAAATGCTTTGGGTTTTGCTACTCACAAGTAGGCTAAAATACGGATTTCAATGAGTTGTTCCAACTCACACAATCCAACCTTCACCCACAGGCATTCAGGCAGTTTATCACGTAAGCATCTAGCCACATGGTAAGCATGCTGTCATGGTAACACTCACACGCATGCAAGGATGCTAAAGCATAAAATACTTACAAAGTACTCCGTGCCTAGAACAAGAACATGTTAGCAATCAATGCATGATCCAAGTCCATGTTAAGTGCCTAATGCATCGCATACAAAATGTCACTAGAAAAGGCTCGGCTAATCTGAGGATGACATGTGAAATGCACAAGTAGCAGGTATTCAAGTTAGATTTGAAATATAATGCAATTAGCATGATGCGCCGAGCCCGGTGCATGCAATACTGACGAATGATGCACGCATGCATAACATGAGGTACGCTAAAGTAAACATGTCCTAATACTAACCATCAAAGCAGGTAAGTAAAAGGGAGAAAGAAGTGGGGGTTGGAAGACATGCACACACTCACCCACACTTATTACAAATTTGCCCTCGCTCGGAGGGACTGAAAGAATAATACAGACTGAATAAATAATCAACTATTCTAGCTAATTAATTATTACAGACCAACTAAATTAATTAAGCAAATTAATTAATCTAATTTAAGCCATAAACAGTCCCGGGATGAAGGCTCAATGCAGTGCATGCTCGGCTTTGCCCGGAAATCCACCGACATGCCCAAGATGCCTCTGTTTTCCCTGCTCTGCTCCTCTGAGGTCTACCAAAGTCCCAGGGTTTGCTATATGGATGCCAGGGAACACCACCGGCTGGGGGAGAACACCACCGGCCATGTAGAATGGTCACCGGCCACAACTCTGATCCACCAGCCAAAGATTATGGCCAGTCGGCACTAAATGTAGCCGGCCGGACAAAACTTCCTGCTGAAACTGATTTGACAGCAGCAGAGGACAATACTTGGCATGGCAATGCATTTCAAGCAATATATGCACCAATCGCATCCCATATCATGTTCATGACTCAAAGAGACGTGAACCTTAATTCTCGGGCCATCAATCACGCATTTCCATGCATGATGGCCCAAAGAATCAAGCATGCAACTTCAATCTCAAATGTAATGCAATGCAAATAAACAAGCCAAGGGGCTCAACCTCTATCATGCTCAACTCAAGAGGTGTAGCATGCATGCCAATGCAATGCAATCCTAAGCATGTTGACTAGTATGCAACATGGGTAATGCAAGCAAGCATACAAGACATGCAAGGCATGAGATAATGCAACCAACAAGTATACAAGGCACAATGTGGGTGTTTAAGCATGCAAACAAGCATGTGACTTCATTCAATCATGCAATTCCAAATATGCAACAACTCACCAATATGCTACAACATACAAGGGGCATATGCAACAAACAAAGAGATGGACTTAAACATGATTTAGACAGCCCTAACTAGGCCTAAAACAGTGGCCAAGATGCTAAGGAATGAGGGCCAATTGACACACAAACATGCATGCAAACATGGGCCAACATTCAAGCATAAAGAGCAACTCCCAAGCACACTCAAGAGGATGCAAACATGGACAAATGGCATGCAACATAAGCTCTAAAATTATGTTAGGAATGGCGCCATACCAATTAAACAAAGTCAAGCCAAGCATGCAACATGGTCCAAAACTTAAGGCTAACAAGCCAAAATGCAAAGGAGCTATACAATGGAAGCCTTGGTCGACCAAAACAACCAAGAACAGACCTTAAACATGGTAAAACAAACACAAAAGCTTCACAAAGCTAGGCCTAAAACATGCTTGAACAAAGGTTAAAACCTAGATGCATGTTAAGGCAACAAAATGGCATTACAAGGCATGTATGCTAAGCAAGCATGGTGTACCAAAACCAACTAAAAACAGAGGCATATTATGACATAATAAGCACAAAAGTCAGTCAACGCATGGTCAACATACACCTAAACATGGTGCTCACTAAAGAGGCAAAAATGGCCCTTTTCAAGGACAATAAGGAGAGGGGGTGGCCCTCTCCTTCCTAGGACCTCAAGGCACCATCCTCACCTCTGAAATCCCTCAAGATTTCAGTGGTGAGGAGGCCCAAACACAATGGTCCCGAAGCTCACACAAAATAGCACAAAACAAGGGCCAAACAAGGCTTAAGAGGGGTCAAACAACCCCAAAGCTTAAAACACTCTTAACAAACTATTTAGAGGCCTTAAAAACAGAACTTTTATGTATTATACACAAAGCCAAAAAATAGTTACAAGATAGGCAAAAGTAGTGTGCAAAAATGGGGAATAAAAGGGAAAAGTGATTACCCTTGTAGACCTTCTTCACAAATGAAGCTCCAGCAGCTCCTTTAGGTTGAAACCAGCTCCAAAACACTAAAAATAACCCTCAAAGGCCTCAACTCCAAGAGATGGTGTGATGGTGTGTGTTTGTGTGCAAATCTAAGCCTAAACACACACAAGAGAGAGAGATAGGGAGATGGGAGATGAAGAAACCCTAACCCTAAAACTCAAACCCTAAAAATGTTGCCCAAAAATGTCTAACCCCTCCAACAAGAGAGAAGACCTCTCTTTATAGAGCTTTTTGTCTTGTAAAGCTTACAAGACAAGCTTCTAAAGAGAGAGATCCCTCCATACACGTGTATGGAGGGGAGCCAAATGCAAGCCAGCTGTGACAAAATATCTGCAAAAGCAGATGCACAGTAGTCGGCCGGCCAAAGATGCATTTGACCAAAAAAAGATAGCCGGCCGGCCATCTATAGTGCCGGCCGGCCAAACATTTGGCCGATGGCCACAAAACACAACCGGTGGCCTCAAGCCCTGGCCGATGATGGGTGGGGATGGTCTACAAGCCCTACCCTGCCTCTCAAAGGCAAAACACAAGTGTTTGGTGCAAAACCAGACACAAAACAGTCGAGTCGAGAGATCCTGAGGCGAGGCGAGGCGCGTTGCCAAGGCTTCTGGGAACTCAAGACGAACACAAACAAGGGTGATCACTGAGTGTTCAATCAGTGACGTCCAAGTCTTGAGGACGGTCAAAATGGGGTGTCTACAATAGGGACGTATCCCGGTGTTCCGCAAGAAAGGAGAAACATAGGGACATATCTTGGTGTTCCGCAAGGACTGAGAAACATAGGGACGTATCCCGGTGTTTCGGAAAGGTAGAAGAAACACAGGGACGTATCCCGGTGTTTCGAAAGAAAGGAGAAACATAGGGACGTATCCCGGTGTTTCGAAAGAAAGGAGAAACATAGGGACGTATCCCGGTGTTCCGCAAGAAAGGAGAAACATAAGGACGTATCCCGGTGTTTCAGAAAGAATGAGAAACATAGGGACGTATCCCGGTGTTCCGTAAGGAATGAGAAACATAGGGACGTATCCCGTTGTTCCGCAAGGAATGAGAAACATAGGGACGTATCCCGGTGTTCCGCAAGGAATGAGAAACATAGGGACGTATCCCGTTGTTCCGCAAGGAATGAGAAACATAGGGATGTATCCCGGTGTTTTAGAATGGTGTGAGCATTGGAACGTATTTCGAACGCTTTTAACCGAAGAGGGACAAACATAGGGACGTATCTCGGTGTTTCAGAATGGTGTGAAAAGAAACATAGGGACGTATCCCCGTGTTTCAGAAAAAAGAGAAGAAACATAGGGACGTATCCCGGTGTTTCGGAAAAAGAGAAGAAACGTAGAGACGTATCCCGGTGTTTCGGATGGAGGGAGAAACATAGGGACATATCCCGGTGTTTCGAAAGAAAGGAGAAACATAGGAACGTATCCCGGTATTTCAGAAAGAAGAGAGAAGCATAGGGACATATCCCGTTGTTCCGCAAGGAATGAGAAACATAGGGACGTATCCCGGTGTTCTGCAAGGAATGAGAAACATAGGGACGTTTCCCGTTGCTCCGCAAGGAATGAGAAACATAGGGACGTATCCCGTTGTTCCGCAAGGAATGAGAAACATAAGGACGTATCCCGTTGTTTCAGAAAAGTATAAGCATTGGAACGTATTCCAAATGCTCTAAACCAGAGGAGGACTAACCCGTCGCACGCGCGAGGAGAAAGAATGACAATTACAAGTGACAAGGTGCGTAACAATGCAAGTAATGAGCATGACAATGCTAGTGAAGTGGGTGCATAACAATGCAAGTAATGAGCATAACAATGCTAGTGAAGTGGGTGCATAACAATGCAATTGGAATGTGCATCACAATGCAAGCATGAGAAGTGCATAACAATGCGGGTGGAAGGGTGCATAACAATGCAAGTGGAACGTGCGTGATAACGCATATCTGAAACAAATGCCGAATAAGGGAATACAAGCCTTAACGAGACCAAATTCAAACGCGACCTCTGATTTACCTTTCGGAGGGGTTTGCAACACACTCAGCTCAAAAACGGGCACACCCTGTTCATATTAGAGAGAGATAACATCTGCTGCTGCTTTAATTGCCATTCTGACTTGAAGCAGACTTAAGCTCGGGGTCGAGATACATTCATACTTCAGAGTAGTGACAAGGCCTCAGGAGGTACATCTGGAGTACAATCACGAAATTTGCTGAAGGTGAAACACACTCAAATGCTTCGATTTTCCCTCTTTTCTTTTGCTTTGCAGTCCGGAACCTATATAACTTCAGATAGATCCTGATTTTACTGTTCTCACATGACCTGGGTTGAACCCTGCAGTTTTTGAAAGAACAAATCCCTTTTTTGCACAAATGTGGAGAATGGCACAGCACTCTGAGCACACAACAAATCATTTTTGAAATTGAGAAAGTGAGTTCTCGACCGGGTATTGAGCCTACAACTGAACACAGCAAAGACAACCCAACAACGGAAAATAAAGGTAAACAACCTAAACACATCTATCGACATTCGAAGTGACTCAAAACAAGAATCGAGACAGACAAAACAAAACACAAGACTCAAATGTGCACAGAGAGCCTGTTTCACCGGGTATTATTTCCCACCCTTTTCTCATTTGTGATTCTCACATCACTCGGCCCTCAGGCTCTTTTTTCTCTCAAAACCCTTTTCTCGTTTTTTCTCTCAGCGCACATCTCTCTATTCTTCAATCTCTCATTTTTTTTTTTTTTTAATCCCTCCCTTGAGTGGTTGATGGATAAACAGAAAGTTGCGGGGTCTTGCCCCTAGCATTCCGCTAGATTCTTCTTCTTGTTCACAACAGTGAGTTTCTTCTACAGAGGGGCTGCGCTACAATTGGGTGTGTAGCAAATCTGCAGTTGACATTGGTTGACGATGCTCTGCTAGGGAGTTTGGACGTGATCAGATCTGTCCAGATAAGGGAGTGGAATATCTTGTCCCATTCCGGTTCGTGCTTCGCACTTGGCTTGATACCTCGTTGCTTGCAGGATGAGGGAGCTTTCAGCCCTTTTGCGGTCAGCTTCAGTGGTGCCCTTTTCTGGCGAATATAGTGCCCTTTCGGCAAGTGCGTTAATAAAGGGGAAAGGACAGAAAACCTGACTCAACTATGCCCCTATTTCATCATTTTGACCATTTTTTTGTTTTTTTGCTTTCTACTAAAACAATTTTGACCAAAATGAGAGTTAGATTAACATGCTTGTTCAATTTTTGATTTAAAATCATGCAAGTTAGGTTATGAGCACTGAAAATTTTCCTTTTTGGGTCCAAGAAATGGTCCAGTTTTAGAAAAATGGAATAATTTTCGAGAGAATTAGTCAACCTCAGTAAAAATTCTCAAAAACTATTTTTGCAAACGGCCAATGCTCAACAAGCACAGAACCTACTCTTGAGACGCACAACCTCGGATCTGGAGGAAAATTGCCCCTTGCTCGAAGAGAGCTATATGGCAACGGAAAGTTGCCCCTTGTTTGAACGGCACCGCAGTGCGTTGAATGGTAACGGAAAGTTGCCCCTTGTTTGAATGGCACCGCAGCGCATTGTAGTCAGTCCTCAGAGTGACGAACACAACCAAATCCTTAGCTTCAGAGAAGGCAAAGATGCTCAAAAACCAATACATGGACACACTTGTTTTGCAGCTGTTTGTGGCTGGACTTCAGAGTGAAGTTGCCTACGTATCCCAAACATGGGAATCAAGCCTTACGTATTTCCGGGTTAAGGTACACTCGGGTATTAACCTCTCCTTTTGTGCTCTAACTTTTGCCAAGGCCGCCCTTCTGGGTTTTCAACCTTGCGAGCTATGTTTTTCTTTTTCTTTTCAATTTTTTTCATTCATTTTTTTTCTTTTCTTTTCATTTCCTTTTTCGCATTTTTTTTTCTTTTTTTTTCGTTTCTTTTTGCATTTTTCTTTTTTTTTTTTTTTGTTGTTTTTTTTTTTTCTTGTTCTTTTCTTGCTCTAACTTTTGCTTAGGTCGCCCTTCTGGGTTTTCGGCCCAGCGAGCCTCTCAAGGGGTAAAAGTGTAGCTTTGTCCATGTCAAATGGTTTTGAGATCCTGGAGTTATCTGAATCCAAGAGAGTGGCTGCTGTTCGCTGATGATGTAAGAGTCCATCCAATGAGGGGCTGAATTTGCCCCTAGTGTTGTGGATCGGAACTCAGTTCTCCTTCAACAGTAAATTCTTCTTTCCTCCCTTCTAGGATTTGGCATTCTTGCCGATCTTCATCTTTGACTCTTCGAGCACATTTGAAATTCCTTTGCCCCTAGTTTGAGGGGTGTTCCTGATCGAGCTTTGCAAGCTTCTTTTGATAACACCTGATCTTCTTGATCTGACTTTTCTTGCCCCTGGTTCGTGGGCTGCTTCAAATCTGACCACACAGGCCTGACATTGCGGTTGATCGTTGAACACTCTGAATTAAGGTCCAAGGTTTTGAAAGCAAGGGGTCGAGTCTCGAGGCTGAGAGCGATCCTAAGCTGCACAATCTCAAGAGCGATTCCACACAGGTCTTCACAGGACTGCGCAAAATATTTTTTGAAATCTTTTAAGAAAGCGACTAATTGCTCGCGCTGAAGACAGTGTAGAGCCAATCTGGATCAAGCCAGGATCCTTCTCAGTACTCACATTAACAAGCATGATTTCAATCATTAAGGGCTTAGCATGCCTCTCTTTTTCTCAATTGATCAAATTTTGCAAAAGCCGAGGAATTCTTTCCTCTTCGTTTTTTTATCACATTGTTTCGAAAAAAGTTTTGGAAAACTTAGGTCGATGCAATGAATTCAAGGCGCAGGAGAGCAGGTGAGATGCTCCGTGGTTTCATTTAGAACTTCTGGCACAACTGGCACACGGCCGAAACGAATACAAGAATGTGAAAATCACTGTTGTTTATTCAAATCTGTTGGCATTACTGGCTCCAAGGCAGAAACAGAATCAAAAGAAAACGAAAAGACAAACACAAAACAAGCAAGTGATGTTTGAGGTAACATCCCCGAAATCACCCGACTCTTAAGAAAAACAGGACTGACTCGATACAACAAGACAGACCCGACTGACTCAATATGAAAAGACTGACTCAAAACAAAGAGACAGACTCAAAACAAAACAATAGAACTGACTCAATACCCAAGCCAGAACATACAAAACCCAGCATTCACAAATGCTCAAAACAGTGCCTGCCATACACCACATCTGAAATAAACTGAACGCCGCCCGCAGGTGGCTCATCTCCCGATCACATTACATTATCCCCCATAAGTTCACTGATCAAGTGCCGATAGACTTTGCAGGACTTGGTGCGACGATAACCTCATTGTCAATCAGATTTTGTATCTCGTGGCGAAGACGGACACAACTGTCGGTGTCATGATCGGTTTGTTGATGGAAAGCACAGTACTTAGTCGGGTCATGCTTTGCAGGGAGAGGATCAGGTAGAGGCCGTTGTTCTAACGGTTTCAGATGTCCTTTCCTGAGTAGGACCCCTAGAGCTTTAGACAGAGGCATATAAAGTGGGGTGAAAACCCTCTTGCCTCGAGGTAGATAGTCCGAAGTTCGGGGGTTTGGATTGGATGCACCAACAAAGGGGGTGGCTGCTCTTGGTGTGGTGGTGGCGACCATGCCCACGTCTGAAGTCCTAGCAGCTGCGTCACCACTGGTGGTCGCATTCGAACTGCGGGAACATGCCCTCCTGGGCTGCTCCTTCTCCTGGTCAATGAGGCCCTGCTTCATAGCATCCTCGATCTGTACTCCCATCTCATGTAAGTCTGAAAAGGTGGGGAAGGGGAGCACAATCATCTTTTGCATAAGCTTGGGTTGGAGGTTGCGCACAACCATCCGAATCTGATCTTTGTCGGAAGGTCTTGTAGTCATCATTGAGGCCTTTACTCTCCATCTCGTCACGAACTCTGAAAAACCCTCCTTTGGCTCTTGACGGGTGACTTCAAGATCACGAGTGGTGACCTCAATCTGTGTGTTGTAGGAGTATTGATTACTGAAGGCCTCAGCCATCTCTTTCCAATTCTGTTTCACAGAGTTCTCCAATTTCGCATACCAGATTGCGGCTATCCCAGACATGGTTCGACCGAATAGTGATAGCTTCTGGGCTGTGGTCAAACCCATTCGTCTCAGGATATCAGAAAATAGGTGGAGGTGCACCATTGGGTCTCCAGAGCCATCGAATCAATCGATATGTGGCATCTTGAACCGATCTGGTAATGTCACCACTGAGTCGGTATAACCATCCTCTATGTCTGGAATGGATTGAGCTCCTTGAGACTTCTTGAATAGTTTTTCTAGTTTACTCACCTTTAGCGCTGTGGGGTCCACCTTGAACTCAAAGGGGGAGTCCGGTAGGTTGATGGGTGTCTTGGATAGCTGGGGTAGAACCGGGGGCGGAGCCGGCCCCGTTGGGATGTCTGTATCCTCCTGGACATTCTGAACATTCGCCGTCTCCCCGGGTATTGGGAATCTTGGTGGGGGAGGAGCTTGGTGTGAAGTAGATACTCCAGTTTGCTGCTCTAGCCTGGCAATTGTCTCTGCCTGTTGGGCTATGACCACAGCCTGTTGCTTGGCGAATTATGCTTGACAGACAGCATCTTGCTGCATGGCTTTCATACTATCCTAGAGTTGGCGCACCATCTCTTCCAGACTCGACATATTGTCCTAGTCTAACTGAGCAACCGGTATATCTTCCTGAGGTAAAAACAGATATCTCAACCCAACTATGCACAGGTGAGATGGATAATGACCGCTGATCTGAAGACTGTTGAACTGATGATTTGTGCCTGACTGGCGTTTTTACCCTATCTCTGGGGAAGGAACACTGATTGCCCTTGAACTGAATCTCTGACCCGACAACGTCTATCAGCATAAGTCCAATGTACCTGGGGGATAGTGGAGCCTTCTGAAGCTATAGTTCCAGGACTACCTAGCAAAAGAGAAAACAGACAGCATCTCAGCTCAATTTCACTGGAACAGATATGAGCATAGTAGAACGACTGTACTCAATACTGATCACTGTTCCCCAAATAACTATCCCGAAACTGATACCCTCAGGTAAAACTGATTCCCCAAATGCTGATGCCCGCAGGGCTGATACCAAGACTTGCAAACTGATACATGCATTCGCTGTAGAGATACACTCCAAAAGCACATAGCATGTAAAAGAGAGCCAAAACACCCCTATGTTGGGGTAGGGTTTCCCTGTCCTATTTTGTTAGGAGCTAGGGTTTCACTACGCATTGAGCGGTTTCAAACAACCTATATCGGGTAAGCAACCTGTCCTAGTTTGGAATGGTCGCTATGGATTTCGATATGCACTAGGTTGAATGGTCGAAAAGGGTCCCCAGTAAAACCGGGGTTTGTGTTCCCATACTGTCAGAGCCCACAACCGGTCAGCCTTATGGTCATGTCTTGACAAGACAAGCCTCCGGCAAACCGTTCAGGAATGGCAGATGGCAAACACGGTGTCCTAGGTGCACCAATGCACATGCAATGCAAAGAGACACATAAGTGAAATCAAAATAGCATATCACGAGTTCGAGTCAACCTCTCTAAATTCCCCAGCAGAGTCACCAGAAACTGTAGACGCGCCCTTGGGCCTCACTACAGTTCGGACTCAATTGTCACGGTTCTTAATCTGAACCAAAGAGTCCAAATCCGGCAAATCGTTTTGAGAAAACAGATTTTTTAGAAAATGAGTGCCAAACATGGACTGCTTTGCCAGATACAGAGTCGCCACCTAAATATTTTTTAATGGGGGAATTTAGGAAACCCTGACTCGGTGCCTAAGGCCACGTGTCCGTCATCACCAAAGTTGCCTCGGCTCGAGAACTTGGGTACGATTGGGGAAGGTCACTTGGTGCGCACCCCCGCTCGCCCGATCAAAGATCGACCTCTACTAACCATGATATCTTGTTTTGAAAACATTATGCGTTCTTATTCTGGTTATTAGCCTAGAATTACTATGTTATGCGCACAGCAAACAAGTATAGATCAAATTGCCTAAATTGGAACAAAACATTGCATGTTTGTTTTGAAAATGGTTTGCTACTCGTAAGTAGGCTAAAATGCAGGTTTTGCCACCCTCGAGTGGGCTTTAGAAAAGATGGTTTTGCCACTATCCAGTGGGCTTAAAACTCACAGTTTTAATGTATTATTCCAATTCAGGTAATTTAACCTCCATCCACAGGCATTCAAGCAGTTTATATCACATAAGCAGCTAGCCTCATGGTAATCATGCTATTATGGCAACACTCACACACATGCGGTATGCTAAAGCATAAAAGCTTACCGAGTACTCCAAGCCAAAACAGAAACTAGTTAGTAATCATATGCATGATCCTAGTTCATGTTAAGATGGCTAATGCAACACAGGCGAAATGCATCTAGAATAGGCTCGATTAATCTAAACATGGCATATGATGATGCTACAACTAACACATATTCAACTTGGAATTGAAATACAATGCAGTTAGTATGATGCGCCGAGCCCGATGTATGCAAGACAAATGTATGGATGCACGCATGCATAGCATAAGGTATGCTAATTTAAATATGCCCTAATACTAACCATCAAAAGCAGGTAAGTAAAAGGGAGAAAGAAGTGGGGGTTGGAAGACATGCAGACACGCACCCACACTTATTACAAATTCGCCCTCGCTCGGAGGGACCAAAAGAATAATACAAATCAATTAACCTACAAGCTAATTAAATATTACAGACCACTTAACTAGTTAAGCAAATTAACTATGCTAAGAAAGCAGTAAAGGACTCGCGAAGAGGATCCAATGCGCGCGTGCTCGGCTCCGCTCGGAAATCCAACGCCATGCACAAGTTTGCCTCTGTTTTCCCTACTCTGCTCCTCTGAAAATTGCACAAGTCCCAGGGAGCACTCTATGGACACTGTGGAACACCACCGGCTAAGACAGAACACCACCGGCCATTTCCGGATGGCCATCGACCATCTGTAAAGCCATCGGCCAAGAATGGATGGCCGGTCGGCAGTATAGATGGCTGGCCGGCCGGCCAAAGCTTCCTGCAGAATCTGTTTTGACAGCAGCAGAGGGCAAAACATGGCATGGCAATGCATTTCAAGCAAATGTGTGCACCACCACATCCCTTATCATGTTTGTGACTCAAAGGGGTATGGTACTCGATTCTCGGACCACCAATCGTGCATTTCAATGCTTGATGGCCCAAGAAACCAAGTTATGCATTTTGATTTCAAATGACATGCAAACCAAATAAACACATAAAGCCCAACCTCTATCATACTTAATTCAAGAGGCAAAGCATGCATGCTCTATGCAATGCAACCTAGGCATGGAGGCTAAGTATGCAACATGAACATGAGGGCAAGTATGCAAGTTAGCAAACATGCAAAGTGTAATCTTAACCATGCACACATGCAAGGCTTGTAACATGTTAGGCAACTTAGCAAGAAATGCATGCCAAATGCAACACCATTTAAACATGCAACAAAATGTCATGAGCCAAGTACCTAAGCATACAAACATGCATGCAAATATGGTTGAATACCGAAGCATATAGAAGCAACTTTCAAGCACACTTAAAAAGGGGGAAACATTGGCACATAGCATACATGATAAGCTTTGAAAAACATGTAGAAGATGATGCCAAATCAACCTACCAATGCAAGCAAAGCATGCACCCAAGCCCAAGGACTTAAACTATGATCATGTAACACATGAAGCCAATGATCAAAGTGAATCAAAACAGTCCCAAATCATGCCAAATTAAGCCCCAAAAACCCACTTAGACGGCATCTAAATGATCTAATCCTAGAGGCATACACAATAGCACAAACATGGAGCATGAAACACCAACCTTATAAAGCATTAAAGGGGCATCAAATGCAAGCATACGAGCATGGAGCAAGGACTGAAATATCATAACTAATGGTGCCAAACCACTGAAATGATGCAAATAGAGCATGGTAGAGGAGCCAACACTCAAGGCATACAAGCTAGATTGCATGGTAGCTATACAAAGCAAGCCATGGATGACCCAAATAACCAAAATTATACCTAAATCATGCCAAAATATGCATAAAAGCTTCACAAAGCTAAGCCAAAATCATGCTAGAAACAAGGCTCAAAACACAAAGCATGTTAAGGCAATTTCATGGCATTACAAGACAAGTATGCTAAGCATGCATGGTGTGTCTAAACCAAGTAAAAAAAGAGGTAATACATGGCAAAATACTACCAAATAACACTTAAGACATGGCCAACATGCACTTAAAAATGATGCTCACACATGAGGCTATAATGACACATATTGAATACAATAAGGAGAGGGGATGGCCCTCTCCTTCTTAGGACCTTAAACCACCATCCTCACCACTAAAATCCCTCAAGATTTCAGTGGTGAGGAGGCCCAAACAAGGTGGTCCGGAGTTCACCAAAAATAGCACAAAAAGGGGGCCAAACAAGGCCTCAGGGGGGATAACAACCCCAAACACAAAAGTATCCTTAATGAAGTATCTTAAACACAAAAAAATAGAACTTTTTTATGTTATACACAAAGCTCAAAACAGCAAGAAAGATAGGCTAAAAGCTTGTGCAAAAACGGGGGATAAAAGAGGGTTAAAGGCTCACCCTTGTAGACCAACGAGACCAGCAGCTTCTTGGACAAAAAAACAGTCCCTTAGCCTCTGAAAATGGCCTCCAAGCTCCTTAGGTTGATGATGGAGGTGTTAGGCGAGGGGTTGGTGTGCAAAGGAGCCAAGAACCAAACAATTTGGAGCTAAAATGGAGGAGATATTGAGAGAGATATATGTATGGAGCCTTAGACCAATTCTTGGAACCCTTGCAATAGAAGAGAAGTTCTTCTTTTATAGAGAAGATGGAGGCTTGAAGCTTCTAAGAGAAGCTAAGCAAAAAGGGTCAAGGGGGTCAAGCTTCTCTTAGAAGCTTGGAGCAAAAGGGCCAAGAAGGCCAAGCTTCTTGGAGAAGCTAGACAAAAGTGCCAAGTTTCTTGGAGAAGCTTGGAAAAGGTGCAAAAGGTTCAAGCTTCTAGGAGAAGCTAAACCAAGGTGCAAAAGGTTCAAGCTTCTTGGAGAAGCTAAACCAAGGATTCAAAAGGTTCAAACTTCTTGGAGAAGCTAAAGACCAAGGGTTCAAAAGGTTCAAGCTTCCTCAAGAAGCTAAAACCAAGGGTCCAAAAGGTTCAAGCTTCCTCAAGAAGCTAAAACCAAGGGTTCAAAAGGTTCAAGCTTCCTCAAGAAGCTAAAACAGGGGGTTCAAAAGGTTCAAACCCCCCTCAAGAAGAGGTCTCGGCCAGAAAAAGAGTCAATCGGCCAAATAAAGATGGCCGACCGACCAAACAGAGTGCCGACCGGCCAAATATATGGCCGATGGCAACAAAACATTGGCCGGTGGCCTTTAGCCATGGCCAGTGATGTGTGGGGATGTCTCACAAGCCATTCCCTACCCCTCAAAAGCAAAACACAAGTGTTTGGTGCAAAACCAAACACAAAACAGTCAAGTCGGGAGATCCTGAGGCAAGGCGCGTAGCTGAGACCTCCGGGAACTCGAGACGAACACAAACATGGATGATCACCGGGTGTTCAAACGGCGACGTCCAAGTCTTGAGAACAGTCAAAAATGGGGTGTCTACAACAGCTGGCGAGAATTCACCAGTTGTTGTTTTTTGAAGATATTTTTCACCAATTTGGCTCAAATTCTATAAATAGACCCCCTACATTCAGAATTAAAGGTTAGAGGATTTTCCTAAAGACTTTGAAAGGTATTGAGAGCTAAAACCATCTTCCTTACTCCTTTGATCTTCAAATCTTCTTGAACAATACATACACCATTAGAGCTTGTTCTTGAAGCTTTTTGTTGAAGTTTCAAATCATATTTCATAAACTTGAGAGTGCTTTGGAACAAGTTTGGTCAACAACCACACATACTCTTTAAAGAGGTATAACTCTTATCATCTTTTTCCTTTGTTTTTACTAATCATTTTCTTTATTTTCTTTGAATTTGGGCATTGTTGGAAGCTACTTTCAAGGCTTGAAATATGTGATTTAATTCACAAAGAGTGGAGGGTTAGCCACCCCTCCTTAGGCTTGCTTGCCTAGCTTGTTCTCCCCTATTTTCATTCACTTTTTTCCACCCTTTTTGAAGTGTTTAGGTACAATTTTTTTGGGTTTTAGGGGCTGTTATGGGCTGTTTAATTCATTTAAATAGTTTATGCTTTGAATATTATACTTGTTGTGTTGTAAGTCGTCATGGCTTCGGTTGTTTAGGCCTTAGACACCGAGTCATTTGAGTTAATAGCTTTCTTACCTAGTTTTTATACAAAGAGTCCCACTTGTGTAATAATCAACTTTGCATAATCATCTCTGCACTCTCCCACCTTTCTTGATTTTCTCTTTGTTTGTAAGAGTTGTTTCAAACTAGTGTTGTTTAAGCTTGATAAAGAGACCCTTCCATGCGAAATGGATTAATCTCTTTAGAGGTTCAATACCAGGACATTACATTTCTCTCACACCAAAAACAACTTCTTGTTTGACACCTCTCTTCATTAGTGGACTTAATTCTCCTTTTCAGAAAAAATGATGAAGTAATGGAAAGGTAAGATGAAAAAGGCTAACAAAAGGCTAAAATTGATTAAACCGACATAATGGTTGGATTCGGCCGGACGTTATGTCGAGTCCATTGCGTCAAGAGTCATCACATATCAATTCATGATGTTTTGATGAATCTTGAGGCATGTCTACCTCCCTCTTTGAGCTAACTACATGATAGGAGGGAGGGGTCGTCGTCTTTCATTGCGTTTATTGAATTTTTTGTCCAATTGTGTTCAAAATCGTCAAGCAATCAACTTGCACCTATTGATGGTTTCAGACCCGAATTCGTTCTTCTCTTGAGTTTCTCCATGATGGAGAAGAGCAGAAGGGTCAAACATGGTTTAAAACTGCTCTATCTGCACTGTTTTCACCTCAGAGCAAAAAAACGTTTTTCTGCAAGAAAATAAGGCACGGACGGCCTTGTTTGGGCCCGGTTGGACCTCATTAGGGGTCGGTCGGGCTCCAATGTTTGGTAAACAGTGTGTTTTTGCAGAAATAGAGGGCAATGGCTGAAGGTGAAATAGGACAGATTCCCAGGGAGATAGACAGAGTGGCTTCTGAAAACGGTCTTCTTTGATGTGTGTGCATTACTTTAATTCATTATTGTAATTAATTATATTATTGTAATCGTTATTGTTGTAAATTATTCTTGTTGTAATTAGCATTGTTGTAGTACTGGTTTATTTGTACTTGTTATGGCTAGTTAAATTTGATCGCTAGTTTATTACTCATTATTAGCCTTTGTTGTAATAACTTAGCTAATTAGTTATTAATTTATTCATTTGGTTTTGTAATATTTAGTTTATTTCGGACACTTGGACATTCATTCAGACCCTTTTCCAACCCCATTTTTTTCTCCCTTTTATTTACTTGCTTATGATGGTAGCATAAAGTATCATGTTTCCTTAGCATTTACCATGATTTGCATCCACTCGTCTTGCATGCATAAAAGCTCGGTTCATCATTCTAACCAAGCACTATTATTGTGTAAATTCTTTGAATATGTGTGCTTAGACCGCATGCTATCAAATTGATTCAAATACCATGTTAGTAGCCGAGCCTATTAATTGCGTAATTATATGTGTTGCATTAGTCATATTGCATTAGTTAGGATCACACATTTTTTCTAACTTTTTTTTAACTTTTTGGCTTGCCTCGGAGTACTAGGTGAGCATTTAAATGCTTTAGCATACCGTATGCGTGTGATTGTTGCCATGTCATCAAAGCATGATTCCATGAGGCTAAGTGCTTAAGTGATATATCTATTTGAATTTTGGTGGATGAAGGCTAATTGCTTGAATTGGAATAAATTGATTAATGTACATACAAACTCACTTTTTCAAGTGACGCATAGTCAAAACACTTTTTTCAAACAAACATGAAATCAAATGTTCCAACTTTTTCAAATTAGTCTATACTTGCGTGCATCACCTAGAAATGATAGCCTAATAATAAGAACAAAAGCATATAATGTAAATAAAAATCACATCATGATTAGTAACGACCGATCTTTGATCGGGCGAATGGGGTGCTCACTTCATGACCTTCCCCTCTAGTACCTAAGTTCCCGAGCCGAGACAATCTTGGTGATGACGGACACATAGCCTTTGGCACGAGTCACAAGATTCCTAAATTTTCCAAAAATATTTAGGTGCCAACTCTGTAACCTGGTAAAGCAGTCCATTGCATTTTTTATTCAAAATTGATTTTCCAAAAGAATTGCCAGATTTGAACTCATTTGTGTTTATCTATTTCACATTGCACTTGTGGAATCAAATTCAGAACCACGGGAGTCTGAACTGTAGGGCTATCGTATCTGAAAGGAGCATGAAAACAAGCTATAGGGTGGAAGGCTTGGTTTTAAAGCTTGAAACTGAATTTTTTTGCTAAAAATTCAAACAATTTGCAAAATGTAACCTTCATCATCAAGTGTTCAAATTGAATCGCCCAAGTCTTAGGGGCGGTCAAAATGGGGTGTCTACAAGACCGTTATCCTTTGAGGTGGAAATCATGTTTTCTTAAAGATATTGCCTAGACAGGGTTTGATGAGATTTGGGAAGAGTGAGAAGTTGTCTCCTAGGTTTATTGGGCCTTTTAAGATCCTAGAGCGAATTAGGGAGGTAGCTTATCATTTGGCCTTACTGCCATAGCTTTCTGAGGTTCATGATGTGTTTCATATATATATGCTCTAGAAGTATGAGCCGGATCCATCACACATATTGGATTGGACGGAGTTAGAGGTAGAGAAACATGCCTCATATAAGGAGAGGCCGGTTGGAGTTTTAGACACTCGAGACCAAATCTTGCGAGGCAAGACAATTCCTTTAGTAAAATTGTTGTGGCAACACCACAGGGTTGAGAAGGCCACTTGGAAGCGTGAGGCTGAAGTCCATGAGAGGTATCCGGACTTATTTGTTGATGTTAGAACATGTATTGAGAATTTTGTTGTGCCAATGTAATATAAACATTGTATATGTTTTGGGAATGTGAATTGTATATTCAGTAATGAGCATATTTTTATCTTGTTAATGAGAATGGAAGACTGGTATATGGGTCATGGTGTTGAATTTGAATTACTATCATTGTTGTAAGTGGTTTAAATTTTGGTTTTCATGTTTGGTTCAAAATTTTCGGGATCAAATTCCTTAAGGGGGGAGCTTATAGCGATTCTAGTTTAGACCTGACCCATTTGATGTTTTGGATCCTAGTCTTGTTTCCTCTTATTTCTCTTTGAGTTTGGCTTTTGAGTTGTGTGGGGTGCGTTTGGAACAGGTTAGCAGCTTGTTTTTAAAACGGTTGTTGCCCAGAATTTTGCTTCTTCGCTTGAGCGTCTTTGTGAACTCTCAATACTTTTGCTGGTTTGGAAAACTACTGGAAGGTTGTATTTTTCGCTCGAGCAAAGCTTCTTGCGCTCGAGCGATGGTTTGCTATCTATAACTTCTAGGAGTTTATATTCTTTTGCTTTAGCAGAGCTTCTTGCGCTCGAGCGGCGAAACTTTTTGTATCTAGTCGCTCGAGCGACACATCTTGCGCTTGAGTGAACTGTGCGTATATCAATTCATAAACATCCATTTTTTAGTCACTTTTTCATCTCTCTCTCTCTCTAAACATTTCAAAACCCTATTTTCTCTCACTCTTTCGCTCTCTAAAACTCACATATTTCCCTCAAATACACCTAGATCCGTTGATATTTTCACCTATGTGCCTTTGTTAAAAAGATAGAGCTCGACGAGGGCTTCGTTCTAATCGGTGCTAAGTTGTTTTTTGGCGTCTTTCAGTTTACTACTCTCTCTCTCTCTCTCTCTCTCTCTCTCTCTCTCTCTCTCTCTCTCTCTCTCTCTCTCTCTCTCATGTTCTAGCTTGAGGTAGGGATATCTCCACACGTTTTATGAGTTTTAACTAGTTATTTGTTATTCCTAAACAATATTGAGATTTTGGAAGATTTGGAACAAACCTAGGGCTTTGGGTAAAATCAAAAAAGGGTTTTTCAAATGGATCCGTGAAAATGACTTTAATGTGGAAAATAATGTTGGGTTGGGAATAAATGATTGATTTTGATATTTGGGATTGATTTTGGAAATAAAATGGGTTTTGCCCTAAAAGTCTCAAATGTTTATTTTATACAGATAATGAGATTGAGATTGAAATTATGAAATTGGAATCATGTTGATGAGGATGGTGGAGTTAGATATGTATTATCACTCACCTCTTGAAAATTTGGAGAGTATATCTTTATTGAAAACTGTTTATCTATTTAGAAATATCTGTTTTGGGCTATCAGTGGAGGATAGCTATGATTATTGTAGAAATTACATGTGAATTAGGGGAATTGAAACCATTTTCTCATTCATTTGCATTGGGCATCATCTCACACTTATACATTGGAAATGTTACCATTTTGAGAAAAGCGGTGAATCTGGGAAAGAGTTGTTGTTACATCAAATAAGTTGGTTTGTGTATCTAGGATAAAAGTCTCGAAAACCGCGCATATACATGGGTGCCGATCCTACAGACGAAATATCCATAAAATGGCAATAATAGTGCTTGTATAGCCTACGTTTACATGGGTGCCAGCTCACAGTTTCCTGCGAACAAAATTTTCGTGAAAGGTTGTTTTGGTTTTAAGATTTTCAGAATGTGATTAACCGCCTTGTCTTCTATTGTAAAGGAAGTGGTTCATGGATTTTGATATTATCCTGGCATTGCATGGTTTTGAAAGAGATATAAAAATGTTTTTGGCATAAGCATTGCGTATGCACCCACCTTATAGCTTTGTTAAAATTCGTATACTGTGTTAGATTATTTCTACTGGGCTTTGGCTCACCCTACGTAGGAAAAACTTTTCAGGTGCTGATAATATGCCTCCACCAAAGCTATAGCTTCAGAGGACTTAGAGCGAGAGCTTCTTTTGTGTATTAACTGTATTTATTTTGTACAAGCCAAGGGCTTTAATTGTATTGGACTTAAGTCCACTTTTGTTGTAACCAAACACTATCTTGGAAAGTTGTAAGCCTTTAGGGCATTCATTTATCTATTTTACCTCCGTACCTTACCTCTTGTTGTAACATATGCTATAGATTCAGGGATAGACTTATGAATGTATATCTGCATATGTTCCTCTTTTGTACAAGTAATTGGGATAAATGAAAGATAATTATTTCATCATGTGTTGTTATGTAATTAATATTGTGGATGGTTTATAGCAATTATTTCAGGACGTTACAGGTCGAGAAGACCATTTGACAATCAAATCAGCGCTCTAGTCAGACATGATTATAGAAATAAAATAAAGGAAAAGTGTGTGTTTGTGGTTGTTCTTAATTTACCTCATGTCCCCTTTACCTATTTGGTTGATTCCATTTTATAGTTAATTGGTATGTTGTTGTTCCTTGTCGATCTTCTCCTAGTCAGAAAGTCAATCCTTTGTCAAAGGTCACTTTAGTAGGGGCCATTTTGCAATTACTATTGGTCGTCAAATCTCTACTTATCGAACAGCTAGCTCTTTGTCAAAGGTAGTTGCCAACTTGTATTTGTGGATGATGACGAACATCCTTCTGTCAGAGGTCATCACGATAATAGTCATCTTGCAATAATCCATGGTTGTTGGATCTAGAATGATGAGAGGGTCATTTTTCTGTCAAGATCAATCTCTACTTTGAGCCTGATTTTGTTTGATATGCCCGGTCATGCTGGTCAACCCTTGTTATTTTGGGCTTCATTGGTTTGGTCTTACTCGACTCAATTGGGCTCGTATTCTTATTGGATGACAAATCCAGTCGTTCGATAAGTAAGGATTCGATGATCAGTAGCAATTATGAAGTGTCCCCCTAACAAAGGATTGACTATTCGATCAAGATGAGATCAACGGGCAACAACATCATACCAATTAACTATAAAAGGGAATCAAACAGATAGGTAAAGGGGACAGGATGTAATGCCCCAAAATAATAACAACCCACCTCATAATATTCAATGGAAAAAGCAGAAATTTACATAATATTAACCTTTAATTAATTCTATTTTAGCGTTCAAAAGATGAAATATGCATATATACATTCATATATCCTATATCCTAAATCTATAGCATATGATATGTGTAAATGAACTATAATAAAAGAAGGTACAAATATGTTTATGCCCTAATGGCTATATCTTTCTAAGCCAATGCTTGGGTACAACAAAAGTGAGTCAAACCCGATACATTGAAAGCCCAACCGGTGCACAAAAATAAATACACAAGGAAACAAAAAGAAGCACTCGGCTCCAAGTCCTCCCAAGCTATGTCCTTGGTGGAGGTATATCATCAGCACCTAAAAGTTGATTTCCACATAGGTGAGCTAAAGCCCAGTAGAGATACTCGAAC
This sequence comes from Camellia japonica, assembly GCA_030407325.1. Lineage (NCBI taxonomy): Eukaryota > Viridiplantae > Streptophyta > Magnoliopsida > Ericales > Theaceae > Camellia > Camellia japonica. The sequence goes on from JAPPVO010000017.1 coordinate 78,412,678, forward strand.
AAAATGTATGAAGCTTAACAACTTTATAAGGTGACTACATATACATGCCACTTGCCAAACATTATACTTTCTCTTTCAAAACAATGCAATGTCTCAATTATATGTATATCAATTCATAAAACAATACTTTTTAAATCAGAAAATAGGGCAGTGGATACAAAACATTAGGAATCTCTAGGTATGTGTCTGCTAGTAGGCTATATAAGCACTACCAAAACCATTTTACCGGTACTAACCAAAGGGATCAGCACCTAACTGCCACTACAACAAAAAGCATTTTTGGCAATGTTTTTTAGCGACCAAACTGAAATTAGTCACCAATTGTACATAATCAGTGACAATATACTTGTTGGTCGCCAAAAACTAAACTACTGGCAACGAGTTGAGATTATTGGTCGCTATTGAGTTTGGCGCCAAATTAAATTTCTATGCAGGAGTGCTAAAAACATTTTCGCGACCAAATTAATACATAGAGACAAAAATTTTAGTCGCTGATTGTAAATTTTTGGCGACACGAATAAAATAGTCGCAGAAAGGCGAACAATATTTATGGTGACCGAATGATTTTAGTTACTAATAAATTAGCTGTCAAAACCACGTCGTTTTGAATTTGTCCTTTTTTTTTATTTTTTATTTTAGAGTTGACTAAAACTTTTAGGTGAATAAACAAATAATTGACCAAATATTGTTCATCTCATTCTTTCACTTCTAGAACATCAAACAGCACGGTACAACACAACACAACACATCACAACACATAACAGAGGTATTTCTTCTCTTCTTCTTCTTCTCTCTCTTCCTCTCCCTCTCACTCTCTCACACCATCTCCTCCTCCTCTTTTTCTTATTTGTCTTCAGTTTCATTGTCTTTTTCTGCATTTTCAGGACCAGAGCTTGTCGCTTTTTCATTGTCTTCTCTCTTCCTCTCGCTCTTTCGTGCCACCGACTGAACATCGCCGATGGCATTCCCTCAAATGGTGTTTCCCCTTCGTCTCCCTTTCTGACATCGCCGATCGCGACCGCCTCTCTGGTCGCTATCCTATTCTTTTCCCTCTCTGATATTCTGAATTTATGTAATAATTTTTGGGACTGATTTTAGGACTGCGATTCTATATAGAAGACAGATTTTGGGACTGCAATTCTATATAAATATTCTGAATATATAATAATAAATAAAGAAATAAAAGATGGATTTTGGGATTGCAATTCTTGGGACTGTGATTCTGTATCTATATACATATTTTGAATATATAATACTATTCCTCTTGCTTTGCTTTTTTGCATGTTGAGTTTCCATGATTCTATATCAATAAAAAAAAAATTAGTTGTGGTTGTTGGGTCCCAACTAATGAAATTGCTTGTCTCAATGAAATTTTTTTTTATCATCTAGGAACATGTTTCCGTGAAACAGTAATGATAGAGACCCCCTTTGTGGAGGACTCCCACAATCCCCTTTGTGATCCACACCATTCATGATGTAGACCCCACACATATATGAGTGGGCCCCACACATCATGAATGGTGTAGATCAGTAAGGGGGTTGTGGGAGTCCTCCACAAAGGGAGTCTCACTCATTTTTCTTCCCTGAAATAATGAAAATTGATTGTCTTATTTATGTTATCATTTTCAAATCATGAAAAAAATTGAGTATCTTATTAATTTATGACGAAAATTGATTGTGTTATTTGATGAAGACAAACTGATAGGGTGTTTTTTTAGATAATTTCATTATCTGGGAAGATGGGTTAGATTTAGGTATAGGTTAAGGTTTTGTACATTTGAAAGTGGAATTGTTAATATAAATTGCATACCCTAATAATAATATTAATTAAAGAAAACAAATACTCCTATATTATCAAATGTTGTTTGTTTGTAGGTTTTTTTTTTTTTTTTTTTTTTTTTTTTTTGGTATGAAAGGGTAGACAAAGGTCCCTAAGGCTTTTTTTCTTTTTTAATTTTTTTTTTCTTTTTTTTTTTTAACTGCAAAGTCCCCGAGTCTTCTTTGATACAAAAAAGTAACCATTTTATAACCAAACAAAACTTAATGGAAATATAATAACATAATGAGGGCAGAAGAAGAGATGGGTGGTTTGCTGATATATTCAATCTTTTCCAATAACTTAATTAATTAATGGGCTTTTGTATTTAGATTTTTAAATTCCCCATGCTTTCGGGCCTTTTTTAATCAAATAATATATGGAAAGTTGAGCCTCATTTTTGTTTGTTAGAATTGCCTCATTTTTTGTTTTTGTTTTGTATTTTATTTTTTATTTTATTTTTTAAGGGAAAAGGAGGGGGTTTGTAATATATTGTGATAGTCCTATAGAGAACAAGAGAATCTTTTAAGGAAATGAATTAGAAAAACATATTGATAGACCAATGTTACATAAAAAAATTGTAATAGGACTGAGATGTGATTGATTTTGTTTGATTATTTTAATGAATGGAATTGAACGAAAAGATAATTAAGTAAAAATTCTAATAATAAAGAATTAGAGAGAGGTTTCAATCCTATTATTTAAAGAGTTTAAAATTAATATTTAAATTTATAAAAGTAGTGCTTTATATATACAAACAAAGTTTGTTATTTTTTCTTGTAGATTCTGACTTGTATGATGCCATGCCATGCCATTGCTTCAATTGATATTTATTTTTGCTTCAATCCAAGTTTGGTTCCATATATAGTAATATAATCAAATCGTTTATATTGCACATATTCATGGCAAGTACGTGATAACGCTGGTCCGTGTTATGATAATTAATCTTGATTATAATTGTGATTATGTGTTTGATATGATTTTGAGTGCCATTTATATGAATATATGTGGTTTTGAATTTCTATCTGTTCACCGTAGAAAAATCTGTTTGATTATCTGCTTTAGAATTTAAATTGAAGGCCCTATCGGCCACAGAACCCGAAATTGATTACGCCATTGTGATTACCGTAATTTTTAGAGCCTACGGTGAAATTTAATTGAAAATTGATTTGGATCAGATTAATTACATTAAACTAATGAAATGGTGCTCAATTAATTAGTGTTAATAAAGTGTGATTAAGAGAGCCTATAAATAGGCTTATATACACTTAGTTCCTCTCTTTGAACTCATTTGGCTGAAATCACACCTTAGAGAGAGAGAGAGATAACCGAGTTTAGAGAGAGAGAAGGGCCAATCTTGAAGATCTTGTTAAGGAGCTCAAGCTTTGAGAGGCTAGGCTCAAGAATTTGCGATAATTTGGAAGAATTGAAGCTCATAGTTGAGTATTTGAGCAAAGATTTATGAATTAAGTTTGTAATATTGTGAATTCAAGGTTTGATGGTGGTCAAGAACATAAATTGAGATGAAATTGAAGAATTGGAAGCTTTTATGTACATGCATGCAAAGAATTGCTATGAATTTGCATATTTGAGCATGAATCATGTTAAATAAGGAGAATTGGGCACCAAATCTCTCATGCATGCATAATCTACATGAGTTTCATGATTATAAGTGCCATTTGTACTAGAATTGGAGTCAAAATTGACATGCATGTTTGATTAATGGAGATATGAAGATTATATGAAGTTTGAATGCATGGGTTTCAACCATACAAGAGAAATGTTGAATAATTTGAGAGTATGATTATGGATCCTGAATAATTGGCCTCATATTGCTTGCATCCTTATGCTATATATTGTGTTTTCACGTTTTTGGACAAAAAACATGAATGTTGGACCTTTGAATATCAACGTTGCACTTGAAGAACGATTCTAGAAAACCCAGAAATTGGCATGCCCGCTCGAGCAGGGAAAGCGCCGCTCGAGCATGAAATGCTAGTTCCTAGAACTTTTGCAGACATGGATGTCCACTCGAGCGTGGAGATTCACGCTCGAGCGGGGAGCCATGTAGTGTGATTTTCAACTTGAGCACCCGAATTCACGCTCGAGCGTGAAAATAAGGCAACCAATACTTTTGCAGACCATGGGGGTCCGCTCGAGCGGGAAAATCCATGCTCGAACGGGGAGCCCTGTTTCAGAAAATTTGTAAGGATGTTTTGTGTTTCATTTTCCATTCTCTTTCATTTCTAAGTACTCTTAGGCATATATTAAGCGTTGTAAATGAGTTAAAAGAATAAGAAAGAAGCCTAAGAGGGATGTATGAATTAAGAACGGATTGAATCATTTGTGACCCATTATGTTCATGAAATAGGTAGGGTCAAGCACGAGAGCAAATCCACAGGCAGATCACTGTGAGTAATATCTTAGTAAAGATATTTTCAAGTACGTTACTTTCCGAATGCTACTTCTGTATAAGCTTCATGGATTTGTTGATTTGAAATATGAATGAGTATTCTATATGTCTAATTTTGTATAAGGTCGTTTGCCGTTTGCCGTTGATATGTTTGATATATCTGAATTGGGCCTAAGGCCGTTAGGCATGAATGATTGGGCCAAAGGCCATCGGATATGAATGATTGGGCCAAAGGCCGTTTGACATGAATGATTGGGCCAAAGGCCGTTAAACCTGAATGCAAAGATGGGCCAAAGGCCGTTAAACCTGAATGCAAAGATGGGCCAAAGGCCGTTTGAATATGTCATTTGATATATTTGAATACTGTGATGGGCCAAGGGCCGTTTGAATGAAAGGGATCATGATCATGAATATGAAATATGCATGGATATGAATATAAAGAGAATGGGCCCAAGGCCGTTTGATACGCCTGATATATCTGAATCAGGCTCGAGGCCGTTTGATATGTTTGAATTGGACCAGGTCGTTTTGCATATGGATATGATGTGTTGGACCCAAGGTCGTTTTGCTTTGTTGAGATTTGTAAATCTGGTGTGGATGAGAATAGTGGTTCAAATGTGTACATTATAAGTATAACTCATTTATGAACGAACCTCATTCATTAACCTCTTTATTTTGATATTATTCACTGGGCGTTAGCTCACTCTTATCTATATGTATGTAGGTGAGCAAAGGGATGTTCAACCCCAGCCTTAGTGGAATTTAAGAAAGGAACCCGAGTTTTGTGAAATTAGCCCAGGTGCCTCAAGCAAGAGGCTTTGTTTATGATCTTTTGTATTTCTTTTGCTATTTCTATTGGTCATGATAGACCATTTATGTGTATAAGTTTTTGGCATGGCTGACTATGCGTTTGAATGATCCTGGGTATACAAGATGTTAACTACTGGTATGTGATGTGAGTTATTACTAAGTATATGTGAAAAGTTTTGACATGCCATGTAAGCATCGCTCATTGGACAAAATTTTTAAGTTTGCTTCCGTTTTGGCCCCTTCACTCTGTTGCTATATGCTTGTTTTGGTTTGAGGCCGTAGGTAATCTCATGATTACTGGCGGTTATGACCTTAATCTATAAGGGTGGGTTCGAGTCATGACAAAGTAAGTATGACAATAAGATAGGGAAAAAAAAAATGAAGACAGGACATGAGTATCCTTATATGTTATTTGATATTCACTTCATGCCCATAACTCTTCATTAATTTCATGTATAGCGTGATTTTAATTTAAACTTTGATTTACAATTGCAAATGTTATAGGTTATTGGCTAAAGCAAAGAGATATAATAAATATAAAAAAAAAAAAATTGCAATCATTCGTTGGGCGCAATTACTATATCAAGTAAACTTTAATTATTTGTTAGGGCATTTTTAATTTATAGAATTTTGGCACTTTTTTTTTTATTAAATTTGTGGCTATTAGAGGATTCATATTTTTTTTCCTAATGTTTTGAGCATTCATGATATGACAAACACTTAGATGACCCAAGGAACTATTTGACATGTAAATAAGAGACCAAATGCGCTACTTAGGGGTGGCTACTGTGTTTGGTTTCAAAAATCTCAATTTCATATCTAACTCAACAAATAAATAAGTTGAATAACTAAAATAGATGAATATGTTTTTACAAGAATAACTAAACTAATATGTAACAATTTCAAGACCATAATTTATATAGCAATTCTAATTTATATATCCATTTCATCACTTACTATATGATTCTTTTTCACCCCTTACTGTTGATTCCATATTCTACTTGAATAGTAATTCTTGTTTATTGCTTACTATTGTTAATACAACTTTGTTAATAATGTAAATTATTTTATTGTGTTATGCATATAACAAGTTTTATAATCCAAGATTTAGAACTATCAAAGTACGATACTTGGAAACCACTATTAGATAAAACCTTGGAGCAAAAGATATGGAATCATAATCCTGTAAAATCTCTAATTAATACTTCCATATCACGTGGGTCACCGTAACGACTAAATAATTAATTTAGTTTTACAAATAAATTACAGATGCCTAATTAAGTTGAAGGTATATTTTAGTATATTTTTCATTGTGCATTCATAAATAGGATAGGACTACTTACCTATTGGATATTAGTGTACATAATAACAAAAGAATTTCACATAACCTTGGCTTTGTAAGTGACCAAATATAGACAAGAGTTGGATGTTACTTAAGAATATGATGAGTTCCCAGTATCGAGATGGGGTGAAGGCTTTTGTTCAATTTACAATAACAAATGTAGGGCCAAATGATAAGATTCATTGCCCTTGTATGGACTGTTTGAATTGTGAATGACACACCAGTAAAATTGTGGAGTATCATTTGATTGTGAAAGGGATGTCCCCTTCTTATAAGACTTGGGTGCATCACGGGGAATCTGTTCCCATGAATCAATCTCATGCAATAAATGATGACAACCATAATGACTTTGGAAGTGTTGGGGATAGAATGGAAGAAGAGACATGTGAAGATCAAGATGAAATCCCAAATTTGTTAGAAGATGTTTACATGGGGACAATCATGAATAATGATGAAAATGAAGGAGATGAAGAGGACAATGATGATGACGATGACGATGACAATGACGATGACGATGATGATGATGTGGCTAATAATGTTGAAAAAGATGATGTGCCCAACTTTAACAAACTGTTGAATGATGCTCAAAGAGAGTTGTACCCTGGGTGTCATAAGTTTTCTCTTTTATTATTTATTGTTAAGATGCTTCATATGAAGGTGTTGAACAAGTGAAGCAATAAGTCATTGAACATGTTATTGGGGATATTAAAGGACCTTCTACCAATAAGTGATCAAGTGATTCCATGGACCCTTTATGAAGCCAAAAAAATTCTTACATGACTTAGGCTTAGAATGTGTGTTAATTCATGCATATAAGTATGATTGTGCACTTTTCTGGAAAGAGAATGTAAATTTAGAGAATTGTTCGATTTATCAAGAGCCCAGATACAAGTTGAATGATGGAAAAGGTAAGAAAATTCCTCATAGGATCTTATGATGCTTCCCGTTGACACTGAGGTTGCAGAGATTATATATGCTGAGAAAAACAACTATAGATATGAGATGGCACAAAGAGAAGCAAGTAGATAATGGGATATTGAGACACCCGGCTGATAGTGAGGCGTGAAAGGATTTTGATAGGAAACATCCTTTGTTTTCCCAAGAGACTCGAAATGTAAGGTTAGGGTTGGCTACTGATGGTTTCAATCCTTTTGGAAACATAAGTAACTCGTACAGTATGTGGCCTATGATTGTTATACCTAACAACCTACCTCTTTGGAAATGTATGAAACATTCATTTAGTATGTTGTCATTGCTTATCCTTAGACCACAAGATATCGATGTTTACATGTGACCATTAATTGATGAGTTAAAGGAGTTGTAGGAAGATGGTGTGTTTACTTATGATGCCTCAACTGAATTAACTTTTCGAATGTATGGACAATTAATGACTTTCCTACATATGGCAACTTGTCAGGATGCAATACAAAAGGTTATTTGGCTTGTCCCACATGTAACAAGAATGCACCCTCACAATGGTTGAGAGGTAAGATAGGGTACACAGGCGCTCGCCGTTACCTGCCTAATGACCACCCTCGGCAGAGGAGTTGACTTTATAACGGTAAGACTGAGTTTGTGTCAAGACCTTTGGAAATATTCGGGGAACAAATCTTAGAACAATTGGACTTAGGGACATTCAGACCATTTGGAAAGCATCCAACCAATAAGAAAAGAAAAAGGGGAAATCCAGCATTGAACTGGACAAAAAAAAAAAAAAAAAGTTTCTTTGAGTTGCCATATTGGAAAACATTTAAAACTCCGACACAACCTCGATGTTATGCACATAGAGAAAAATATATATATATGTGATAGTTTTCTTGGAACAGTACTGAGTATAGATGGAAAGAACAAAGACACAGAAAAAGCACACATGGATTTGGAAGATATGAAAATAAGGAATGAGTTGCTCGTAAAAAGGTGTGCTGATGGGTCTTCTGAAAAGCCCCAAGCATTGTACAGTTTGTCCTCAGATGAAAGATATAGTTTATGTGAGTTTTTGAAGTCAACTAAGTATCCTGATGGTTATGCAGCAAACATCTCAAGGTGTGTGAACACAAAAGGTGATAAGTTAACAAGCCTAAAAAGTCATGATTGTCATGTCCTTATGCAACGACTTCTTTCCATTGGAATGCATGGATATCTTCACAATGATATTGTGTCGTATTATTTGAGATGGAAAATTTCTTCCAAGAGCTTTGCTCCAAGACATTGTAAAGGATTTGAAAAAATTAGAAGATTGCATAGTACTCATACTATGCAAGCTAGAGAAAATTTTTCCACTAGCATTTTTTGATGTGATGGTCCATTTGGTCATTCATTTGCCACGCGAAGCTATTCTTGGTGGACCTGTGCAATATTACTGGATGTACCCCATTGAAAAGTACTTACTAACATCTTAATATATTAAAATACTTAAATTGTAGCACAACCTGTATATATATTTATAAAAATGTAAGTGTGTGTGTGTAATAAGATTATTCTATTATTTGTTTCATAGGCTACTTGGAACTTTAAAAGGATATGCTACAAATCGAGCTCGTCCAGAAGGTTCGATCACAGAAGCTTATGTTGTTATGGAGTGTCTCACATTTTGGTCAATGTATCCGGGTGGGAGTGAAATTGTATTTAATCGAGAGGAATGAAATGTTGATGTTGGTGTGCATGAGTTGAGATTAGAGGTCTTCACACAAAATGTTCGTCCTTTTGGGCTAATTGCAAGGGCTTCTAACATGTCTTAGAAAGAACGTGAACTGGCTTATTGGTTTGTCTTGAATAGTAGCCTTGAGTTAGACCATTATCTAGAGTACATTCTTATTATTGTTTTTTTGTATAATTATATTTTCAATATAATATGTTACTTATCAATCATATGTTTGTAAGTAGGCAACACAATAATCCTTTAGAAAATCAAGGTGCATGTGACATCACAAAGAAATAGAAAGAAGAATTCCCCAAGTGGTTCAAAGATCATGTAAGATATAAGCCTAAACTTTATTGAGCTATACTTATATGAATACTAACATAATGATTGAAATTGATATGTCGTTATGTAGATGAACCAATTACGAGCTCAAGAATTACCAGAAGCAACTGATGATTTGTGGTCAGTAGCAAATGGTCCAAGTGTGATAGTTAATTTGTATTCAGCTTGCATTTCTAATGGTGTTTGATTTCATAGTAAGGATCGTGACAGTCGTCATAAATGCCAAAAAAGTGGGTTAGTTGTGGAAGGGGAGCATGAGAGACAAACAATTGACTTTTATGGGTACTTGAATAGAGTGTTGGAGATGCATTACATACTTGGACATCGAGTTGTTTTAGTCCAATGCAAGTGGTCTAACACCGGTAGTAATAGAACATTACACATACCGATGCACATTTCACAAGTAATGATGTTAGAAGTCGATGGTATAAAGATGATCCATTTGTCTTACCAAGTCATGTCAAACAAGTTTTCTACATTGATGATACAAAGTTAGGTGGACATTGGAAAGTCGTAGAAAGACTATAACATCGAGGAATATGGGATGTACCAGAACAAGCTGGCGTTGAACCTAATGATGTATTCCAACAGAATGAAACAACTGATGTTGTCATAGTCAGCGTTCAAGACCTCGTCATAATCTCACTTCATAGGAATGACATTGATTATCCCAAGTGAGGTGGTTTTATAATTAATTAGTCGAGCACGCATTGATGGTGTTCATGATGAAGAGGGGTGCGATAATGAAAATGATTACTAAGAGCATTGTAACTATCTAAGAAGATGAGCTACATAGTCATTTTGATTCAGTTGTGATTTGACATGGAACTTCAATTATTGCGTCATTTTTATGTTTTGTATGACACTGTTGTTTAAATGCCTCTGAGTTTGTGTACAATGACTATCCAAGAAGGTTTTTTTTTTTTTTTTTGTATATGTGTGTTTGTGTGTGTCCCTCTCTCTCTCTCTCTCTCTCTCTCTCTCTCTCTCTCTCTCTCTCTCTCTATTTTATTTTTATTTTATTTATTGTTCTTATGTCAAGTTATTATTTAGTTATCATTTATGTTTTGATATTGATTCTATTATACATCCATTGATATTAATGTAATTGCTTATTTTACATATGCTTCACACATGTAATTGTTGAGTTGTTCTGCTAGATGGCAGGCCCTGGTAAAGTTCAAAGTGCAACATCATCCAAAGTTGCTTTACCTACCTAACAAGCTCCGGCTAGAGTTGCCACCCCTACTCAGCATGCACTATCTAATTTAACCCCATATACTCAGAGTCTACCATCTACAAATGCTCTAACTATCCAGCCTGCACCATCTACAAATGCAACTACTACCCAGGCTTCACCATTTACAAATGCAACTAGTACTCTGGATGCACCATCTACAACTAGTTTGCAGACTGATTCTAGACAAGTAAGGGGTCAGACTCGAGGGAAGAGCATAGTGCGTCTCATAACTAACAATGGTGGCAAAGAACTTCCTGTTTGGATCCCTGTAGATGCCAAGGTGCCAGTAGGGCCTTATGCCACTCCATTTGCAAATGAACTTGGGTTATAAGTAAGGATGGATGCACCAATCATTGGAATAAAAAAGTGGGACAAGATTGATGAGATTGATAAAGTCCCAATTATTCAGGCAGTTCGGGTAAATATATTTGTTGTTTTTTAAATAATTAGATTATCACTATTACTTGCATCTTGATATTAATAAAAGTATTCAGTATATTTGCAGGATAAATTTGAGATTGTCGATTATGATACGGATGAAGAGGTTCGGAAAGAAGTTAATAAAAAGTGTAAAACTCTTTACAAAAGTTGGTGTAACAAGATAAAGACTCATTACTCGAAGTTGGTAGACATTGGTGTTGATTGTTACAGTAAACCATACAAAAGGGTCGATTATGAGGCTTGGGTATGCATGATCAATCATTTATGGCTCGATGGCGATCATCAGGTAAAATTTCCTAATTTCAAGAATCATGTTCTAATTTCAATTTAATTTTACTAATCAATTAATTTTATAGAAATTGGCTGAAAAAGCGAGGGATGGTCGATTAAAGGTTACCATATAATCACACAATGGGCTCCAAGTCATTTCAAGCAGCAATGTATAAACAGGTGATGCATTTAGTATATTTATAAGTGTGATTAAGTTAAAATTAATTATGTATGCTTACTTTTAAATGGAATTAGGGTACCGAGAAGATTGACATTGTAGACTTCTACATAGATTCCCATTAGAGCAAGAGAAAGGCAGATTGGATAGCCCCAAATGTGGTCAATTACATGTAAGTATGCCAATTAATAGAGTTACATATTTATGTAAATGATTTTATTTGTTGAAGTTGTTTATAAATTGATAGGAAGCTTTGAAAAAGCGACGTGAAGAGTCTTTGGAGCTTGGGGTAGTACCTTTAACTTAAGAGCAATTGTCTTGAAGTTCTTGGAAAGAGATCGGGAACTTAAAGGTTCGGAGTTGGTCAAGAACCATCTTGGAAAGAGATCGGGATACTTAAAGGGCTTCGGAGTTGGTCCAAAACCATCCTCATCCAGATTTTCTGTTAGTGCACAAGCACATATTGAGGTGGTTTCAAGCCTACAAAAACAACTAGAGTCATTGAAGAATTTGTTCAAGGTCTAGCAAGAACAAATTGCAACCTAAAACCTGGTAGCACAAGAGCAAGCTAGAATGATTGAAATGAAAAGCAAAAGGTTTGAAGAGATTGAGAAGTTTATGAGGATGTGCAAGGATCGGATAGGCATGCAGGTTGATGAAGATGATTATCCATCAGAGGAATCTTATTGACAAGCATTTTTGCTAGTATACTTTTCATAATTTAATCTTCAAATCATTATAAGCATTTCACTTAACATATTTGTTGAAACAAACTGCTGCTTGCTACTCTTGAGTTGGCTGAGTTGACATACAACTTTAATTATCGCAAAACTTAAGGTTTAAAATGTCTATTTGGGAAGCGATTGAACTTTCGGTTAAAATATTAGTGAAGGTAATGCAACCCCCTGTTGGTGACATTACTTTGATGATAACTGTAGCTGTAGATGCTGTTGTGGCTACAACTGCTACTTCTGTGAGTCTTGATTGTCAACTGAGGTTGCTTGACTCCCAACCACCATAAGAGCAGCCCCTCTACACTTGCTGGTGTTGCCAGCAAATTCCCGACCACTCCAATAGATCAGTCCACATTCTCTACCTAAATGATTTCTTGTTTCAGCCACTACCCAACCAACCTTGTAGCCTACTTACTTGATAAGCCTGAAAGTGTATTTTATCCTCATTTATTTGGCTGATATTAATTAGGTTTAAGTCATAACATTAAGCATTCTTTTGGAGGTCTTTACATTTAGATTTTGCACCATTTATAATTACTTATTTCATTTGATTTCATATTGCCTTCTGATTTTGCCTCAAAGAGGCTAAGAAAATTTATTATTATTTGTGCTTTCTTACCAAAGATGCTTATATAATATCCGACACAATTTTATTGATTCAATTCTGTTAGTAACTTGGTGAGGTTCTACATTCTTATGGACCTATCTCAGGTAGACATATCAGCCTTACACCTTTTGCAAAACAGAAATATTTAGCCTTTTTTTTTTTATCAGCTAAAAAAAGAACTTCATTGATAAATCACAAAGTACAAGATTCAATGATTACATCAATAAAGGGGAGGGAGGTTGGTGAGAAACCAACAAGAAAACCAAAACACAACAAACACTCTGGTGTCCTGTCTCAAGTCTCACAAACTGGTACAGAACATAACAAAACTTGACAACAACCACCCAAAAGCCATTCAAACCACTCGTTCATTATTCTTCAGTTTTTTTTTTATTAAATTATAGCTTGTTTTAGTACATTAGGACACACACACACACACACACACACACATATATATATATATACGAGGTCTGAAAGGCTAGTTCTCATCATCCTAGCTAGTATTATGCAGGTTGTAGTGTTAAGAAGTAAAAAATAAAGCATAAAGCCACTTTAAAATCCTACGTAAAAAGCTAGTCATCCCATGTGAATAACTGTGATGTCTACCCATTTTTTTTATTGTAATGATTATGGTTCCATAAATGAGTCAAACAAAATTTACACTCTTTGTCAATTAAATTAATTCTTTTTCCAATTAGGGCAACACAAGGGCCAACTTCCACCATATTTGGTCCTTTTCCAAATTAACTTCATCTCAAATTTTGTAATATAGAAACATATAGATGGCTGTATGTGTAATAACCTGACCTTCTTATATGCCTAAACTCCATCATTATATGTGTGATTATATGTGTGTTTGTGTGTTTGATGTGAAATTCCATGTTTGAATGTGTAGATTGCTAGTTTATACATTTATATCTTTCGGTTAATAGAAAACCTATTGAAATTGTGACATTTGGACCGGAAATTGAAAGCCTTAGAGGCACGATAAACCAAAATTGACTTCACGACTATGATTAGCACGATTTTTAGGACATTATATGAAGTTCTGTAAAAATTTGATTCGTAATAAATTAATTGGAATTATTAGGATAAATCTTAATTACCCTTAATTTATCTCAATTGTTGATAGATATAAGTGAGACTTAGAAGACTTAGCCTCAAACACAACACAAAACAAATATCTCCTAGGAGAGTTCTAGAGAAAGGAAGGGAAGAAAAGAGAGAAAAGGAGAAAAGATCAACCAAGGCTTGAAGATTGAAGAAATTAGAAGGAGATTTAGAGAGTAGAGTTCAAGGTGAGTGTAAATCAGCTACAATACCCTAAATCTCTCTCTTCAAGTGATTAACATTAAGCTTTAAAAAAAGAAGTTATTACACTTATCTAACTTAGGGTTTTGAAATAATCATTTTGCTTGAGTAAATACCCATGAAAGTCATAAAGATTCATTGTTTGCTTTGAGAGTTGATTCTTGTATTTTGAGTTGTCTTGAGTTAGCTTGACAAAAATAACCTTCTAATTCTTAGTTTTTGCATGCTTTGAACTCATATATGTATATATGTTTGTATCCATGTTGATAGACCATGTTAAGATGAAGAAATGAAAGAAGTGTGGCAAATTGAGTTGTATATGTCTCATTAAAATGAGTTATGATGTAATTAAGTTTGAGATTCATGTTGATTGTGTTCATAAGTTATGATGTTGAAGTGAATTTGTTGTATTAGACCTTAAAAATGTGTTTGGAAAGGTTGATTTTGCTGAAGTTTCTGACTGCTCAAACAAAGCCCAGGACTGCACGTATGGGGCTCATGGCCGCACGTACAGAAAACAGGGGAGCCAAGGTGAGCAATCTGAAATAAAAGCCAAGGCGGAGCCGCACATGCGGCACACCTCTCTGCACGTGCGGCTAGTGGAAAAATTTTCTAACAACTTCTTTTTACTTCTTTTGCCCCTCTGAATTTGTTTATGTGTATTTTGGGTCCATCTAAAATGTTTAAGATGAATAGGAATTGAACGAATCGGAAAATTGATTAAAGAGAAAAGGCTAAGGAAAAGTGAATTACTTACAAGTTGTGTCACGCCCCAAACTCGCCCCTAAAAGTTTGGACATGACCTATTCGGAAACAGACACTTAACCTGATATACATAACGTATGGGGCCTGAACGGAAGCACCTGATAACAAAAATCTATTCCATTGAGCTACCACTATTATGCCAAGATCACAACATTACATTAGGTAATAATATACAGAAAACATACACACACCTACATCGACTCAGCCCCATAATTGGGCGGATAACAAAAATATTAATGAAAGCTAACCAAAGCATAAACCAAAAACCTAACAACACTTTACAAAATGCATGGGCTTCAGCTAAGTGCCTGGACACACCGAGGTTGACAAGAGAGAGACGAGCCTTAAGGGTTAGGACTGGTCTCGCAGTTGATTACCTACAGAAATAGATAAAATACAGAATGAGCGAAACTCAGTGAATAATAGCACATAAATAATGCAATGTTTAACTTGAATAATAATAAAGCATATAACTGCAGAGGCATATGATTAACTTCTGTAATTATTTCCAAAATGGCCAGGGACCCAATTTTCTAACAGAGTGACTTTAAGTCTAGCAATATACCAAACGGCCTCAAGCCCAACTTACCACACAGATTGGCCATTGGCCCAGATATAACGGAATGGCCATAGGCCTAGCAGATACAGAACGACCATCGGCCGAGAAATATCAAAACGGCCATCAGCCTAGAAATATCGGGACGGCCATCGGCCCAGAAATATTAGAACGGCCATCAGCCCAGAAATATCAGAATGGCCATCGGCCCAGAAATATCAGGACGGCCATCGGCCCAGAAATATCAGAACGGCCATCCGCCCAGAAATATCAGAACGGCCATCGGCCCAGAAATATCAGAACTGCCATCAGCCCAGAAATGTCAGAACGGCCATCGGCCCAGAAATGTATATGTATGGACTCAAGAGGTAGCTCGTACGGATTCTAGAGGTGGCTCCCACCAAAGTGTAGCACTTAGTTTCGTACAGCACTTTGTTCCATACCAGAAATCATCAGAACAGATTAACTTCAGAATCATACAGAAAGTACATACATTCTTCCCATTATTCACATGAATTACCATCGGTAATATACGATTAACAAAACGTTGCTGATAATTGTTAGCAAAAGGTAACCACATTCCAGAAATACGTAGATACCATAGTGCCATAATGCACATACATCCCATTTGCTTGTCATGAACCAATATCACTAACTTGCAGATAATGGAATGTTAACATTAACTATCAACAGTAAACAAAACGCATGATCCAATGATACACTTAAATTTCCTCATGGCTCTTTGTATGTCGACGTACTTGTCTCGTACTTAGCCGAACATTAATATGAACAATAGTCCGAAAGTAAAGGTACCATTACATCCATAGGTCAGAACAATTCATATCATAACATGAGTCACGTAACAATGTTATTGATACTCAATTCCTTTCTATTAACCAACTTCACAGTGTTAATAGTTTGTATACAATTCTTATGTAGAATCATAAGTAATTCATAGGATGGTACATTAACGATAATCATTAACCATAAACAGAATACAGAGTAAGTTCAGAGTCATACCAATGTACACCAAAATGTTTCAATATTCACACTGATTCCCAATCAACATTATGTTAACATAACTACTTGTGAAGAGCAGAGCATTAATAAAAAGAATTATTAACGGGAGTCAAATGTACGATTACAGTACTATTACTCACAGTGATCGATTCCAGGTAGTAATGGTACGATGTCCTCGTCTCGACCTACAAACACAGTGCACAACACATAATATGAGATTATAATCATTCTCTTTTTATTCCTTACTCAATAGCTATGGTGGTTCTAGACTCATTAGTCTTCCATAGGTTATAGTCCATGCCTCATAAGATAGGAGGAATCAATAGGAGAATGGTTCAGACGAAGAAACGGTGCAAACCCAGTAAACAGAAAGTGAATAGTCATCACTAATTTGGTCATAACTATTTCTGTACTTAGAATGTGGGAGTGAGACTACCACCATTGGAAACTAGACTTCTGGGGCTTGATTTTAGGCTCAAGAATCACTCAAAACGGAGTCCAGATGCAAAAGATATGCTTGTTCAAAGTTACCCAGTACATGCTGAAACAGGGGTGGCCGCTCGTGCGCCCACTTTGGCCGCTCGTGCGGCCCAATTCCGCTCGAGCGGAAGAACCCGGCCGCTCGAGCGCCCAAAAGCATAATGAAAACCCCCTTTTTCTTCTTCATGTCCGCTCGTGCGGTACTCGTGGCCGCTCGTGCGGCCTGGGCAAAAAAAACAATCCGAAAATAGCTCTTTTTCTCCAATGTTTGATTCTTTCATTTTCCAAAGCTTGTTTTCAACTTAAATCATTCAAAAAAAACATTAAAAGCTAATAAAATCATGAGATTATGATTGTTTTCTAAGTTAAAACATCAAAGATACAATGAATCTTCAAGTAGGGAAGATCAATCTCTTCATTTCTTTCTTTCCCAAGACTTCTCCTTTCATATTCACATATATCTTCAATTATATATAATTAACCACAAGATGAGCAAATAAAACAAATTTACTCTTCAATCAAGCAACTCTAATTTATTTACATATAAAAACTTCCATTTAATCCTTGATTCTTGTGGTAGATGAGTTATCCACAAAGATGAAGTTAAAGTCACATACCTTAACCCAAATCTATGCTTTTTCCCAAGTTTCCATGGTTAATCTCCTTCCTCACCCTTCAATCTCTCAAGGTTTGCCTTCAAGCTTCCATGAGTGGTGAGCTCTCTCTCTCCTTTGCCCTCTTTTCTCTCGGTTCACTCTCTCCCCCAGATATTTTGTTGGCTTCAAAATGATAAGTCCCAACTCACTTAACATATTCATATATATATATAACAAACACATAAACCTTTTCACAATAGGGAGGCCCAAACACACCCTTACGAATCGCGTAAAATTAAATTTCAATTAAACTTTCCAGATGATTCTAAAAATTATGTTGATCATAAGTATGTCCTCTGTTCCGGGTTCTGAAGTTTCTAAGGCCCTCAATTTACAGTATAAAGTTAATCACCCAAACGTACATTAACGAATCAGACAAATTAGATTTCCAATTAACTTTCCCAAATAGTTCCAAAAATTCCCATTAGTATATCCAAGTACTCAATTTTGATTTCTAAACCCATGTAGGTCGATACTTTCAATTTTAAATCCGTAACTCAACAGATAGTGCTTCAATGCCAAAAGATATAATTAAATTAAAACACCTCATCTCATAGTTAAATACAAATGATTTCTTATATGCATTTTGGGTCATTACAAGTTGTGTGCCATGTGTAGCTCACGTATCAGAAAGAACTGTTGCACGACCGCATCACAGTGAGTAATAGCAGTGTAATGATTTATTTTATTTATGTATTGTGCTTATGGCTTATATATTGTTACTCGTGACGGGCATATGTTATATAAGTTATGTTTTGATCGGAATAATTGGAATGATTGAACAATGGCATATGAAATGGATTTGATATTTTGCTTATGTTTAATATGTTACTACTTTTGAATTAAATTTATAGCTTGGATGCTTTGCACAATGTATTATTATTATTATTTTGATTGCATGTATGTGTAGAAATGACGCATATGAAAAATAAGTTTGGGTTTGGATTATTTTTTATAGGTTTATGAATCGAATAGGGAAATTGTAAAAAAAATTAAAAATAATGAATTTTTGATGACAGGTTTTTCAGTTGTTAATTTATTTTTGGTGACAAATTATTTCAGTTGCTAAAAGCCTATGTGAAATAGGATATGAATTTATAGGAACCAAAATCTTAATTGGTCGCCAAAAGATTTGGCCTTCAACAACTAATTTGTTTGGTAGCTAAAGGATGTTTTAGCAACATTTTTGTAGGTCGCTAAAACCTAACAGGGCATTTGTTTAAGGCTATTTTTAGCGACTAAATGTTACGGTGACGATTTTTTGGTATTTGGCAACTAAATTATTTAGTCACTGATTCTTTTATAAGCACAACCATAGTTCATTTGGTCACCAAATCATTTAGTGACATGGCTTCGGTGACCCTTTTTTTTTGGTGTGTTGCTAATACTTTCGGCAACGAAAAATTCATTTTTGATGACTAAAAAAAACGTCGCTAAAAGTGCTTTTTCCTATAGTGCGCGGGTTTCTAGACTTTCATCAAAAACACAAAGGCCAATATGATAAACCACACCCCCTAATTAGATTTACAAAGGTATATACCCATTTTTCTCAAAATAATATATTTTCAATGTTTAAGTATGAAACAATACTCAATGCAAGATGTATGAGTAATTAGTTTCAATTAACCTAATCCTCATGCAATTTATACAATAATCAAAGTTATCCTCCACCGATAGCCCCAAAACAGATATCTCTACTCAACAAATAATTTTTCCAACAACAGATATAATCTCAAAAATTTTGAAATGGAAGTGATAATATCTATGTCCAACTCCACTCTCATCATTAACAAATACATTCATTTTACCCTTTCAAACCCAACATCTTTTCTTTTCTTTAACAAATTAAACATTAATGATCTTCCAAATAAACATCATTTACTTTCAAAATCACATTTAAGGAAAGAATTTCCAACATTTCAACACAACCCAAAAATATTCACACTTCTACAACCTTTCTCAAGAATTCATTTGAAAAACCCCTTTTTTTACTTTTCCAAATCAAACCCTAGATTTAAACCCAAAATTCCCAAATCACTAGACCTTTTTAAAGAGCAAATAACCATGCTATGAATCATACAAAAGGTTGAATAAATATCTACCTCAAATAGAAGAAGGAGAGAGCAAGAGTAGAAGTTTGACAGAGCCGAAAACAAAATCTTCTCCGATTAAAATGAAGCTTTCAACGAGCTCTACCCTTTTCTCCGAGGAACTATAATGGAGAAAGCAATGGATTTGGGTGTATTTGAGGTGTTTAGGCAAGAACTAAAGAGAGTGAGTGAAGAAATTAGGTTTAGAAGTGTTTTAGAGAGAGAGAGAGAGAGAGAGAGAGAGGAATAAGAAAGCCCTTTTCCCGATCTGATATATGCGCAAACTGCTCGAGCGACCAAATTACCGCTCGAGTGTCAAACACAATAAAAGACACTGCTCGGGCAACCAAAACACCGCTCGAGCGTACATTGACCCCTTCCTAGAAGTTCAGACCTGCAAAAGACTGTTTGAGCGAAGAAAAGATCGCTCAAGTGATGATCAACCTATTCCCAGAAGTTTTACAGGCCTGCAAAAATACTAGGAGATCTCAAGGACCACTCAAGCAACAAAAGTACCGCTCGAGCTAACAAGAATTGAAATGGATAGCAACTCTTTTGAAAAACTAACTTCCAACTTATTTCAAGCATAACCAACAACTTTAAACAACCAAGCTCAACTAACAATAAGATGGAAAGCGTATAAATAACAATTAAAGATACGGAATTCCGAAACTAAGAACATAAAAAGGGTCGAGTCTAAACCGGAACTATTATACGGGAGGTAAACTAAGAACAACCACATACACATACTTTTCCTTTATTTCCTTTCTACAATCATGTCCGACCAGAGCGCTAACTTGATAGTCAGAGGGTCTTCCCGACCTACCTAGGTCGGGGGTGATATCTGACTTTCGTTCTCTTGCATGTGCAAGGTAAGGTACATTATCTCGCTAATTCGGTGTGGAGACAAATTCACCATCCACAGTAACTTTTTCATTTTATTACATATCTCCGAAAAAAAATAGAGGATAAATATATTTTTGAAAATATATCATCCATTTGTTTGGAGACAAATGGGATAAAATAAAAATGTTATGATTATTGAATTGACCTACTTTTTTCATAAATAATATACATCGAGGGTTCTACAAAATGAATGGTTTAGATCATTGAAATATGACCTTTGGTGGGCCCTACAAGTTCCTCAAATTCTCTCAAGTTGAGATGTGAATATAAGATAAATCCAACCCTTTATAAATACCATCGGACTTATTTCAAAATAGACATTCAACTATATAAGAAAATCAATAAGTATTTTACTGTCTACATCTATATAACCAATGATGGAGCTAGAGGGGGAAGGGGGCAACGGCCTCATTACAATTTCATAAAAAAAATATTTGTTATAATAATATCAGTTATTAATTATTTTTAAATTATATAGATTTATCCCCTCTAATTTTTTTGAAAGATTTATATGATCATCCTCTCTTAAGATTCTAAAAAACCTAAGCAGCAACCGATTTATGTTTATGAAACATGAGGTAAAAGTATAAAATTAATAAATTTAGACAAAATATAACAAAATAAATTAGTTTGACATAACTAATATCGATCAAAAACCTTGAGAGAAGAATTTGAAAAAGCACTTTGATGACATTTATTAAAAAATATTTTATTTGAGATTATAATATTGATTTTATCATAAATAATTTTAATGATGCAAAAGAGTATCAACACAAACTCAAATTGTCTTATATTAATACATGGATTATCTTACAATTTCTATCTTTTATACTCAACTTAGATATAAGAGTATGCATACTTATTATATACATGTTCATCTTAGAATTCTGAGTTTGTTTCTAGATACAACAAATCTAACAATGATACAAATCATAAAGGAAAAATCTGAAATAAGGATTAAGGAAAGGCACACACAAAAGTGAAAATAGTCAAATATCTAATTTCTTAGTGAAGTGTAATAAAATAAAATAAAATTCTTTTTTTTTTCTTTTTAAATGGGAATAATGAAATGGATAAGAGTCAACAAATTGAGATATTTATATACGCCCAACCCTATGATGCCCATGCCAATCTCATATTATCAATTAAAATATGCACATAAAGTAGTAGTGCTTAAGGCTGTGACGAGAAATTAAAACTAGCAGCGTGAACCATTAATTTTTATGGGAGAGGCTTCTCTCTTGTTAAGAAAATCAATTAGAAGGTATTGTTGGACTTCGAGACCTTAATACCAAGTCTACATTAATGATTCGAATTGTGCAATGAGTAGAGCTCGTCAATTATTTTATTTTAAAAAAAAAATCATGTTAAAAAATATCAATAACCACTTGATCAGATCATATTTGTGTCAACAATTTATTTTTAAAACTATACTTACCGTTGATACAAATGTGATTTGATCAAATGATTATCGATATCTGATCAACGTTATTCTTTGTACGGATGAAGTACTCGACGAACCTTATATATTGAAAGGTTTGGATTATTGATCTGGATTTGGTAGTGGGCCCACGGTGGCCTAACATCATCCTAATTTTATAACCTGACATGGGTAAGCCCATAAAGGATATGGCCCACCACCTAAGGTCCAATCCATGATTCAAATACTAAAGCTCAACACTCGTGAAACCCAGCGTTACACCAAACACCAATGACATTTAAACACTTGGCAAGTAGAGAATCACCCACATCAGCAGACAAAGATCCTGCAAAATTATTACACCACACATCAGCCATTAATGAGTTTTCCTACAACATTTATTGTGATAACCCTTCCCCGTCAGGACAGAACGGCCTCACCATGAACAAGGTAAGCTAGAGCATAGACTTTCAGCCAAAGTGACAGGTTGGAAGGGACAACGAAATGATTAGCAGAGGATATAAGCAGGCATCGAAGACAAGGAAAGGGTTAAGCTTTTCTATCACTAATCTATCTCTACATTCCATCTCTCTTTCTAACTTGCTCGTCGGAGGGCTCGCTGGGGGACTCCCTGTTCCCCGTTGAACTCTTATGCAGGTCTCTCTGTGGGCTTGGTACCTCGGACACCGGTTTGGGAAGCGTGCATCAATCTGACCCGTATCATCAGTTGCTGTATCATCATAACCCACTTCTCCTTGAGGAATTTATGGGCTGCAATTATGTGGTATTAGCGGTTAGCACATGCAATATGTATGCAATTTAAAAAAGTAAAAATAAATTATGTATTTATTATATATTGTCTACAGCTCAAGTGGTGAAGAGTCTTTCTCGTTCAAGTCCCACTCCACTTACATATCTAATTTTTTTTTTTTTTACTTTTTTTTTTTTATAAATAGAAAAATGAGGAACATGTGACATAAGGGGAAGGCTTAGACACCAAATCTAACCTTCACTTACACATGACATAAGGGAAATGCTTGGATATCAAGTCTAATTTTTACTTAATAATAGTATAGATAAATAGATAGGTAGATCAAAAAAAAATTATATATATAATTTGAAAGACTAGTTAAAAAAAGAAAATGTAGTTATTCACATAATATTATAACTTAAAATCTCATACTTCATGTTAGGTACTTCGGAATCATTAATTTGACAGGCTGTGAGTTCTTTTCAATTTGGGGCTTACCATGTCTCATTTTGATTATTCAAATCATTTATTTTATAGTATCTTCTGTATGTATTATTTATAAATAAAAAAAATATTAGGTCGTTTTATTGCATTTCTCTCCAAAAAGTAAATAGTCTATTTTCAAAAACATATTTGCATCCGTGGTGATGTGGTTTGGAAATACTCTTGGATCCAGTAAGACGCTCTTGATCCTCTGATTGCTACCTGAAAAAATAGATGAACACTCTAGTCGAGGGTGCGGGAATTAGCACTTCGACGGACAAGTCAGTATCCTCTCAAATTTACATATATCTAAAGTTATCTTGTTTATTTTCACATACCTCTCTTTGGCTAACATTCCCCACATTTTATATTACGTCTGGGCACAAGGGTCGGGCCCACTCTTGACCTTGCACATAATTATTTAGTCGGCCTTCCAGTTGAGTGTTGGCTCCCGTTCGGCTCCTTATACGGCCGATTCGTATACTCAGCTTCATGAGCCCCTAGTCAAGGCCGAATTGTCTTCGGCCTGATGTCTCAACCGGATGACTCAGCCTTTCTTCCTCATCTATTCGATTCAGCCTCCACAATTGCCCCTCGAACATCCGACTAATACCACTTAGTTGGCATGTTTGGTTTTGAGTTTCGAAAGTCAAAAATACGAGGCTCACACTTCTTCCAATACTGAAGCGTCAGAATGAACACGATTTAGAAATCATTATAGCTTCTCGTCCCTTTGTACGCGTTGCTCATTTAATGCGATATGAAACCGAGTTGTCCCTTCGAATATTTTTTGAATGTGCAAGGCTTTCTGGTTGTCTCACAGTATCATTTCTTCTCCACAACCTCTATGTAGACACCCCATTTTTGACCACCCGAAAGACTTAGGCGCTTGGTTCGATACACTCGATGATGAAAGTTGAATTGTGAATTTGCAGCGATTCAGATTTAGTCAAGCCCTTTAAATAATCTTAAATCTTCAACATTTACCTTGTTTAAACCTGTGAGTTTCATTTTTGGACCTTTTCCCACCCTGAACTGAGTTTAAACCAAAAAACAGGGGAGGCCATCAAGGCCCAGCCGTGCATCAGTGATGGCCGGCCGTGGCTATGAATGGTCGGCCGGCCCTCAATGGTGATAAACACTGTTCTAGGCGAGAGGCCGCCAGCTGTCCATTTTTGAAGATATTTATCACCTTTTGAGCTCGAATTCTATAAAAACGAAGCTCTGGGATTGTTTTCAGGGTTGAAAAAAAATCTAGAAACCATATATACACCTTAACAGCTCTTCTCTCCTCCTTCTTCCATTGCAAGTCATCTTTGAGCTAACCTAGCTTGTTTATACCATCTCTATACTCCGTACACAACCTGGTCTTACCACTCTAGAGCCTTGGTTGATCTTGGAGAAGCATAATTCAAGCTTGAGGGTGAATTGAAACCAAGTTTGGATCATCAACAATAAGCTTACTCCTTAAAAGGTATAGGCTTATTATCTTTTCTCTTACTTTCATTTCTATCACTTGCTTCATAGTTCTTACTATTTTGAATTGTTTTGAGCTTATTTGAAGTGTTTGGGGTTGGGTTTGAAGAGTTACCAAAAGGGTAGAGAGGGCTTGCTCTTTCTATACCTTTACTTATAACTCAAACCTTCCCTTTTCCACTCTTTTCCTTTGATATTTACACTGATTTTTAAAGTTTTAGAATGGCTAAAAATCATGTTTTGAAGCTTCAAAAGTGGAGGGGTTAGCCACCCCTCCTTATTCTTGTTTACTAGCCTTAATTCTCTTCTTTATTGTTTAGCTTTTCAAGCTCTTTTCATGCATATACTACTTCTGTTTTCCATGTATTAAGGGCTGTTTTGAGGTTGTCCAAGACTTTTCAATTGGTTCATGCCTTGTTTAGTACATTTGTGATCTTATAAGTTAGCATATGTAACTTGTTGTTTGTTATATGGCTATCTTTCACTCATTTCCACGATTGAGAGTCTAAGTTTAATAATCAATCCATCATTCATCTCTTTCATACTTGAGAATGATTTCAACCGATTGAGGTTGTTCGAAACATGTAAGAAACGTTCCCTACTTAATGGCTTAATCTTTTCGAAGATTCATTGCCAACGGTGTGGTCTTTCTCTCATGCTTTAGAAGAACCTCTTGTTTGACATCACTTCTTGTTTAGAGGATTTTAACATCACCATGGACAAATGGACTAAAGAATGGCAAGGCCTAATAAAATTGGTTTAAAACTTGGATCAACACACATAAAGAAAGTGGCTTAAATTACTCTAACTTGGCCGGACGTTATACCAAGTTACTTGTGTCAAGAGTCGTCACATGCCAATTCATGGCATTTTGATGATTCTTGAAGCGTTGCAACCTTCCTCTTTGAGTTCATACTATGACAAGAGGGAGGGGTGGTCCTACTCTTTACATTTTATTAACTTTTGTCCAAAATTGAATCTGAGATCATCAAGAAATCATATTGCTCATTGATGGCTTTGTAATCAATTCTAACCTACTCTCGAGGATTTCCCATGACAGAGAAGGAATGAAGAACAAACAGAGCTTGAGAATGCTCTATCTGCACTGATTTCACCTCAGAACACAAAACCAGAGCTTTGCACCAAATTGATGCACGACCGGTCATCTATAGACCTAGCCGGCTATCAGTGATGCACAGCCGGCCCTTGGTGTGTGGCCAGCAGTGCAATTTTGTAGAAATAGAGGTAGTGGCTGAAGGTAAAACAGAGACGGCCTGGGCAGACAGAGTAGCTTTCAGGCGCTGCGCATGCAACCTCCATCCATCTTCCATTATGCTCTTATCAAATGCGATTAATTGCTTTATCAGTATTATTGTCATAGTTGTGAATAAATTTTATTTTAATTAATTGGTTATAGCTAGTTGATTAATTCAAGTGTTGTAATAATTAGCTTAATTAGTTGTAGCTAATTAGTTTACTTATTTAATTAGTTTAGATTAATTAAATTAGTTTGTCTTGTAAATATTTAATTAGCTTAGTTTTGTTAAATTCTTAATTAATTAGCTTAGATAGTTAGTTAATTATTCGTTCAAGTTTTGTAATAATTAGCTTAATTAGGTTAGCTAGCTTATTCATTTGGACTCTCCTTCGTGAGAGTGTATTGTAATAATGTGTATGTCTTCTAACCCCAAATCTTTCTCCCTTTTACTTAACTGCTTTTGATGGTTAGTTTAGGAGCATCACGTTTCAATTAGCATACCTTATGCTTACACCCATTTCATCTTGTATTGCATGCATCGAGGCTCAGCGCATCATTCTAATTGCATTGTCATTTCAATAATTCTTTGAATATGTGTTTAAACCGCATGTTATCAAAATCGATCCATATGACATATTAGTAACCGAGCCTAGTAATTGCATATTGCATGTGTTGCATTAGACATTTTGCATAGTTAAGAATCGTGCATACTTTTCTAACTCATATCTTCTTAGTTTGGAGTACTAGGTGAGTTTTTAGTGCTTTAGCATACTTGCATGAGTGTGAGTGATTGCCATGACTAGCATGCTTGCCATGAGGCTAAATGCTTACTTGTTAAACTGCTTGAATGCCTATGGATGAACGCTTGTTGCTTCAATTGGAACGATTCAACGAAATCACGTCTTTAAGCCCATTATGTCTAGTGGCAAATTCGCATACTTTAAGCCCACTTGAAGTGGCAAATTCAAACCCTTTTTTCGCAAAATAAACATGAAATTGAATTGTTCCAATTTAAGCAAACTAATCTATACTTGCTTGTGCGCATCGCATAGTAATGCTAGCCTAATAAACCGGAATAAGAGCACATAATCTTGATAAAAAAACATATCATGATTAGTTAAGGCCGATTTTTAATCGAGTCAGCGGGGGTGCTTAATTCATGACCTTTCCCTCTCATGCCTAAGTTCCTAAGCTGAGGCAACTTTGGTGATGACGGACACGTGGCCTTTGGCACGAGTTATGGGTTTCCTAAATTTTTCCAAAAAAAATAAAATATTTAGGTGGCGACTCTGTATCTGGCAAAGCAGTCCAATTTTGGCATTTTTGATTCAAAATCAATTTTCCAAAAGATTTGCCGGATTTGGACTCTTTGGTGTTTATCAATTTCACATTGCACTTGTGAGATTAGATTCAGAACCATGGGAGTCCGAACTGTAGGGCTTCCTTCAAACCTTCCGAAAGGGGGCACAAAAAAGTTGAGCTAGACGATTTCTACCTGCTCCCCACTGTCCTTTTCTCTTTGACATGTAAGTTCTTCTCCTCTTTGTATTTCTTTCTCATTCCAGCTCCCATTTTCTTGTTCATTTTTAGTTAGCATATTTTCTACTCCGATTTGAATGGCGAAACTCTTGAAAGCTCTACTTTCTGCAGACCGTGTTTCCGCCTTTCATCGCCATTTCTCAATTCCAGACGATGTCCATCTGTCACTTGTGGTGGACAACGTAGTTGACATGGAGAGGACTGATGCGAGTACAATCATCTTTTCCCCCCATCCGTTCTTAAGGGCTGAGTCTGTTTTCCCCTTCATCTGTTCTTGAGGGCCATTCTTCGCTATTGGGGTCTACTCCCTTCACAACCAAACGTAATTTTTTACCGAATTATAATGGGCGTAATAGAATTAACTAGCCGACTTAAGATTAACCTAGGAATCCCTGCTATTCAGTAATGTTATGCCTTGGCAAAATCTTTTGGTCGACAGGGACACTACTTTCTCAGGGCCAAGGACACTGATCACCATTTAGTGACTATGCTTGCCAGCTCTAGTAAGCGTATTGACGATGTCATGGTCGTTGTCCAAGGCAACTGGGCATTCGGCGAAGGCAAAGATTGCCTGGACCCTGTGCCTAGACAAAAAAGGCAAACCAGGTGGCCATACAGACCCATTTCTCTTTCGTTTGCTCATTTCTATATATTTATTCGGCTTCAATTCCATGTACTTATCTTTTCATTTGTGCAGGTAACGATCTGAAGAAAGCACTCACTTCGGCAAACAACGCTGTGCTTGAGCAAGTCAAAACCGCACTCAAATTCTTTAGCCGTCCAAACCTTCAAAAGCAAGGGTGAGCCGCCCACGTGCTACTGTGATACGACCCAACATATTCGACTTTTTTGGCTACTGATCATATCCCAATTCCAAGGGGTGAACAGCGTCTTATAGCACTCATCTTCCCAAACTTCAAGAGCCTTAGGGACATCGGCCTTGAGGGTTCAGATTCAAACCCAGGTGGTGAAGTCGGCAAACAGGTCGCTGAATAACCGAGCTAGTCGAACTCAGACGGGTCTAAGGGTCGCTTAGGGGAGGAAGTTGACGCAGCTCTTAATTTGGCATTTAAAGAAGTCGTCTTTGACCTCCTATCCACCTCAGGCCGAATTGAAACATCTTCTTTAGAAGACAACATTTTCACCGATCTAGGAGACTTACTCGGCGCAGATCTTGAGAAGATGGCTGGAGAATCACTCGCACAGATGGCTAGAAGGAAAAATGTCGAAAAGATGGCAACCCGAAGGAGGGCCAAAACCGTTAGATCAATACCCCCACTATCTGTTCATGTTGAAGTGGAGCGAGAAACTGTTGTGGCTGACTCGGTCATTGAACAACAATCGGGCTATTTAGGCGCCGAACAAAGAGGGGAGAAACGCCCCGTCGAGATAGAGGCCGAGTCTTCTGAAGAGTTAACCGATAAACGGCCTCGAATAGAAGAGTCCCAAGACTTGGCAGCGCCATTTATCACCCAACCTAGAATGAAGAATGTGTCAGTTTCTGCCAATGCGTCGGCTATGAAAGATCCCATCGTGACCCTAAGCGTGGCTTCATCGATTTCCTTGTCGATGGACAAGGCTGCATTCCGTGCAGAACTGGGCGTGGTTTCAATAGCATTAGCTACGCAGTCGGCGATATTGGTACGTAATTGGCAAACTCCACACTTCCGGTTTCTTTTATATGCTGACTAACTTGCCTATGTTTTGTTTCAAGCGGCAGGTAGAATCACAAAAATCGGTCGCCATCACTATGACACCGTCAAGCAAATCAGCGTACTTAAAGCCGAGATTGAAACCGAAAAGGAAAAAGCTAAAGAGGCGCTAGCCAAGTTGGCAGTGACGTCTCTTAGAGCCAAGTCTGAGGCTAAAAAGGTGGAAGAGGAGCGAACGAGGGCCAACGCTGAAGAAGAAAAAGCCAGACGCGCTGATCTATTCTGGGTGGCCGCCGAGAAATGGGTGAATATGAGTGATGATGCGCTCAAGTTGGCCAAAGAGGCGATCGCAAAACTAGAGGCCGATTTGAAAGAATCAAATAAGGCAAAAGAACTCACCAACTCAAAGATTTCCAAGGCATTCGATACCGGAGAGAACGCGGCCATGAAGAAGTACATGGAGGAGGTATTGAAGTTTGAGAACCGAGGCTTCAAACATGGCTAGCTTAAAGCCCTGGCGGCCGCTAATGTGACATTAGAGGAGCCAATTCCATATGAGCAGCTGAGGTTGAGCTGTTAGAGTTTGACCCTGAAGAATAAATAGTGTTAATGTAATTTTGTTTCATGTTAAGTATCCTCTGTATGTAGCTTTTGTAGGTTTTTGCTCATTTTGTTTAGAGGTCATTCATAGGGCAGTTTTCATGTATAAAGTGACAGTTGTTTGTATTCAGTTTATTAATGAAAATTGCTTTTTTGTCTCTGTTCTGTATTTGCTAATGCAAATTAGTGGCTAAGTAGGACAATGTAGCATAATTCGACACTAAATCTACCCTTGCCCCATTTGGACATGTCGTTCCAGAGCCGAATAAGACATAATTGCTAATGCAAATCACTGGCTAAGTAGGGCAATGTAGCGTAATTTGGCACTAAATCTACCATTTCCCCATTTGGACATGTCATTCCAAAGCCGAATAAAACATATGACCCAATGCTAAGCTCGTTTGGCCAAGTGAGGCAGTGTATCGTGATTCGACTATAGCATAAGTCGTCAAATAGATTCATATATCTGCCCTTGCCCCATTTGGACATGTCATTCCAGAACCAAATAAAACATATGGCCCAATGCTAAGCTCGTCTGGCCAAGTGGGGCAGTGTATCGTGATTCGGCTATAACATAAGTTGCCGAATAGATTCATATATCTGCCCTTACCCCATTTGGACATGTCATTCCATAGCCAAATAAAATATATGGCCCAATGCTAAGCTCGTCTGGCCAAGTGGGGCAGTGTATCGTGATTCAGTTATAACATAAGTTGCCGAATAGATTCATATATCTACCCTTGCCCCATTTGGACATATTGTTCCAAAGCCAAATAAAACATGTGGCCCAATGCTAAGCTCGTCTAGCCAAGTGGGGCAGTGTATCGTGATTCGGTGATAACATAAGTTGCCAAATAGATTCATATATCTGCCCTTGCCCCATTTGGATATGTCATTCCAGAGCTGCACTACTAAAAATCGGACTTTTTGCGACGGTCTCAAACGTCACAAAAGGTCCATATATCGTCGCAAAAGACTTTTTGCGACGGAGTAGCGACGGGAAATGGGGGTGGCGGAAGGGGGCGTGACAAAAAGTATTTGCGACGGTTACAAACCGTCGCTTTCTTGTAGCGACGGCTAATCAATGGTTTTTGCGACGGTTTCACCTGACACAAAAAAAGGGGAAAAAATTTCACTTTTAGTAACGATGTTGGTTGCCGTCGCAAAAAACCTTTTTTAGCAACGGTATTAGCCGTCGCAAAAAGTATTATTAGCGACGGTCTAAAACGTCGCCAAAAAAGTAATATTAAGTTAATACCGTATTGGCAACAGTTTAAACCGTCGCAAAAGACTTATTTGCGACAATTGAAACCATCGCAAAAGATTGGAACTAATATGTATATGCGACAGGTTAACCCGTCGCTAATAAAATATAAGGAAATGGGAATTACATTAGCGACGGTTTATTATTGTCGCAATAAAAAAATTTTTTATAAAATCATATTTTATTAAATATTCCCTATACAAATTATTAATATTTTCTAAAATACATCCACATTCACATCCACATCCAAATTCACATTCAAAAAATCATATACCAAGAATAATATATGTACCTTGTAACAATTGTCAACCAAATATTCTTTACAAAAATATATAAAATAACCTCTAACAATACTAATAATTTTTGATATTCAAGAACTCAAATTTTTAGTATCAACAATAGAAATAAAAAAATAAAAACAGATATAGTGTAGCTTGTTTTGATATCAATAGTAAGCTCCCATATCGATATGCGAAGATATCACGTACTCAAAAGGTTTGCATCTGCAAAAAAAACAAAAAAGAAAAAAAAAATCATCATTTACAACATAATTATTTTCAAGCTTACAGAAAATGTAAAACATTTGATATTTTTTTCAAAGAATAAAAAAAATAAATAAGATTGTAAACTCTAATATCGATATGCGAAGATGTCATCACGTACTCAAAATGATATATTTCATACGTGTCCCCCACATGTCTTGTCTTGTATTTTTTGAAAATTGGCATGTCCATGTCGTGTCCGTGTCTGTGTTTGTACTTCTTAGGTGTCAACGTATCCGTGTCCGTGTCGTGTCATGTATCTGCGTCTATGTCCGTGTCCGTGTTTCTTAGTTCTACATAATATTTCTTCTTCAGATATAGCTAAGTACAACCTCTTTGCTTCTTTAAAAGTTCAGAAAAATGGTCAATTAACGCATACATACACACTCACAGAGAGATTACCTCAAAATCTTGGTATTCCACAATGCTGCCAGCATAACCACGACTAATTGTAACTTTCAGGACATACCTGCAACGAGCATAATTCAGGGAAATTTCAACATGAATCTTAACATCACAGATACTCTGAATGTATCAGTATGATGAAGAACATAGCTGAAGGTATACTACAAATCCATAGTTATAAGTTTCCACTATCTATTGTTTTTTTTTTTTTTATCGACAAAAAAGAGACTTTATTGATGGAATAAACTCGAACAAAGTACAAAGCAAATTACATCAATAAAGAAAAGGGGAGTGCAAAAGCTTCACAATGAGCTAAGTCATCCCAACTAGGTTGGCACCACAAAGCCCATCCTATCATTTGTTAGCACCCCAGAGTTGGTAAGAGATCAACAAGAAGACAGACCAACCAACACAACAACAAAAACAAAGACCAACACATTCAAGCAGCCATTCAACTAGGAATTCAGACCACCCACACAGACAAACACAGATCTACTCAGACATTGAAGCAGCCATACAACTAAGTATACCACCAAGAAGCCATTCAGCAAACCAATCACCACAACAAGAGCACACACAGACATACAACTAGCACAGACCAGCACTAGCAGATAGCAGCAGATCATCACAGCAGCCATCATAATGGAACAGATCAGATAGCAGACAGATCAACAAAATAGAACAGATCACCAGCAGCCTCCAGCCTCCATTCTCACATCAAACCAATGAACCCCAGGCAAACCATAACATACTTGATCAAAACACACCAGGCAAACCATACCATTTCAGGTCACCAGCAGCAGCCATCATAATAGAACAGAACAAACAGCAGACAGATCCACAAAATAGGACAGATCACCAGTCAAACCAATGAATCCCAGCAGCAGCCATTAGGCAAACCATAACATACTTGACCAAAACACACCAGCAGAACCACAACAGATGGGGTAAGATCACACACAGCATACTAGCAAACCATAGCATACTAGCAGACCTTAGCATACTAGCAGCCCAGATTCAACCCAGGACTTGCAAGCAGCTTCTTCCCAGCAGTCCACCATCAGACCAACAGATTCAGCCATAGCATTCTAGCAGACCTTAGCATATCAAAGTAATAAAACATCAGACCAACAGCAGTCCAACGGCAGAACATTGGCACATCATCCCAAAGTGACAGCCCACTGCATCCAACAGCACAACACAGATCACCATCAGGAAGCTTGGCCAACCAGAGCAGCAGTAGCACAACAGAGCAGTCCAAGAGCAGAGTATACTAGCAGCCCAGATTCAACCCAATACTAGCAGCCCAGATTCAACCCAGGACACCAGCCTATCAAAGCAATAAACATCATCCCAAATTGACAGCCCACTTGCGGCCACTAGCACAACACAGAGCAGCAGTATCACAACAGAGCAGTCCAATAGATTCAACCTCCATTCGTGATGCAGAACTGTAAACTCCCCTCCATGATAACCATTGATGCTTATATCCAATGTTTCCAAGTTTCTCAATGCTACTAAAACCAAACAGAGCAACAAAAACAACACTACGGCCTTAATCACCTGGTAATTGAACTGAAGCCTTGCACCAAAACAACACTACAGCAGATGGAGACCAACACCCAAGCATTTCAAACCAGCCAGAATTTCAAACCAAAATACTCCAGAATTTCAGATGGAGAACTACTACTAGAATTTCAGACCAGCCAAAATTTCAAACCAATTTTGGTCATACAGCAGCAAAGCATCCAGAATTAATGATATACAGCAGCAAATGAGTTCTTCCAACCCATATCTAATGTCAACAAGGTATTTCAAGACACATTGTCCATTTATCAAACTCCCCAGCCCCCACCAAAATAAAGTGTTAGGTTCAGCCTAGGATAAGGGATGGGATAGCTTAAAAGTTAAAATTATTCAATTGGGTTCAGAGGGCCTTTCTCTGAATATTTTTGGTGATGAGGCTGAGGGCTATTTAGTCTAGTTCCACCCCCTTATATCTGAGAAAACAAACACGACTATAAGAAACAATGTTTTCCTCATGTAAACAAGCCAGACCAATCCACAAGAAAAATGTTTTAACTCAAGCAAGGCAGTTGACCGCCAAAATGAGACAATTTTCCCTCAAAAAAAGACTTAAACTCTGGAATGACAAAGCTCTTTCTGTAAAAGCGCACTTTGAAAATAATCAAAATTGAACTAGGGCAGGTTTTAGGTGATTTGATCCTGTGAAACTTAAAATTTTGTATATATGATATTCTTGATATCAGACTGTTGCAGTCTGAAGCATGCACGTCTTAATCAAAGCCTTAAATAGTTATGAAGCAAACAATGGCACATGATGACCTTAAAAAATGCCAACATCAGAGGTTAAGATTTAAATTTAAATAGTCATGAAGCATGCAACTACATTAAGGCCACGTTGCACATAATAAATGATGAGGACCATCAAAATGAACTTCAACAGTGTCTTAATCAAAGCCTTAACCAGTACATACAGGAAAAATCAAAGCAATGTAGCAAGCAAAGGCAGGTAGATATGACAGGTAAATATGGGTGTGCAAAAAGTGATGCAATAGAACATGATGACCTTACAAAATCTGCCAAAAGTTCTTAGAATTTTTTTTTTTAATTTTTTTTTTGTTCAGAAAAGTTCTTAGAATTTATTAGATTCATAAAACCAGAATAGATTTTCACAAGAACAAGTTGATATTCATACAGTTAACTATGAATTGTCCAAAAGAAAGACAAAAGATACAACATATACACAAAACTTAGACAATTTCATGACTAGTGTTTAACTTACCTAAGCCGCACATTCACCCCATTGTGTTTCATAAGACATTTCAACCGTAGAAAATTCGAAGGGATATGTCTTCCTTTCAAATAATTCACCAGGAACATCCAGTTCACGAACTATAAAAAATAAAAAAAATAAAAAAGAATTAGGGGAGGGAGAAAAATCCATTTTGCTAATAGTTGTGGGAAAATATGTTGAAAACTAAATAAACTATGTAACAATGATGGACATATTGATAAGGACAACGAATGTCCAATAATTCCTATACCACTCTAAGACAGATAACTGAACCTCACTGAGTTAGCCAAAATTGATACAAGCAAACCAGCAAAAGATTAAATGATTGTTGCTGAAGGAAAACACCAAGCTGTAGTAGTAGTAACAGCAACAGGTGCCATTAGTGATACAAGAGGGGTTTCAAAAAACCCATCCCAAGCCCGGAGAGGGGGAAGTGGGTTGTGGTAAGCAAAAAGCCAACATAAAACTTAAAATCAAATTATGTTAGTAGTGACACAAATTGAAGATAAAGTGGGGGAATGCCATTTGAGATGGCTTTGCCCTTGTGCATTGTAGGTTAACTAATGCATAGGCATGAAAGAGTGACTCGAATCAAATTGAAAGGGCCAAAACAATTACATGTGGGTCAGGCCATGTTTGGACTTTTTAAGTCTTTAATCAATATATAGCTTTACATAGAGTTAGCTGGAGAAGATAGACATACGCAGCAACCAAAGGCAATTGGCATAAGGCTTGTTGAGTTGACTGGAGCAGAATAGATATACTAACCTTTTTTGACCTCTCAATGGCTTGATCAGTCTCATCCATTATCCGATTTCCATTATCTATTAACTCTGGATTCGTCATAGCTGCATTTGGTTACTTTTCATATCAGCAATCTTACAAAAAAGAATACACATCAGTAAAATGAAATTTACACAAACAATTTGCACATCTAATAAAACAACAATGTAGGCTTACACTTCCATAACATTCAAGAATTAAAAACCATGCAGAAGAATTTTTAACCATGAAGCAGGTTTTACTAGCCCATAATAATGACAGTTAGGCCACTCAAGATGATCCATACAACAGGCCATTCCTAGTTCTAGGTGAACTAATCATAGACCTATCCTTTAGCATTATTTGCAGAGTGCCTGCCCAGCTGTACTTGTACTCAAACCCTTGTTCTCTTAGTGCCCAAGCTTTTACCATTTTACTAATTTTTTAGAGGGGTTTTGTTGACAAGTGGCACTAGTTAGAATGTATTAAATGAAGCCAACTACTTCCACTAGTATGGAAATCAAAAAAAGTAATGAATGTTTGCTTGGCATTAATTTAATTCTTTTGTAATAAGACCAAAATATTCTCTTTCTTTTTTAGTCAAAAAAAATATCTATGTACTTTTTAGGTCCATTTTTCGACTATACAATTTTAAAAATTAGAAAAATTTAGTCAAAACTTTTACAAGCATGTCTCATTTGATTCTTGAGTTGGAGGTAAGCTATAGGATTATGACCAAATTTTGGAGTAGCTCGCAGAAATTGCACTCACCCAGACTATGATCATACAGTCAATTTGACCTCCGCTGCTAGCTTGTTAAACTCAGGAAGAATAAAATTTGCTTCAGCTTGATTCTTTCCCTCAGGTCAAGTAGAAATAGTCAAGATACATGCCCGCAGAATACTGTCCCCAAATGACATCAAGGAAAGCAGAACAGATACTGAAGTAAAAAGGATAGGGAAGGACTTATTTAACTAAAGACTAATTAGAAACACTACTACCTCTACAACTACAAAATTAGAAACTGATCTTGCCAATAATATGTACAGCGAAAAATAATTTTGAGTTTCCAATCCATCATTTGAAGTCCCTGACAAGGAAATTGTCATTTGAATCCTATTGATATAAACAGAAGCAACCAATTACTATCCTACATCTACTGTAAAACTTTATGCTAAAACTTAAAGGAACAACCATTGTATCTTCTAAATAAATCATTATAAAAGTCATGTTTCCAATGACTCAGTCCTCAATCTGTGTGTTATATATATAATATATGGGTAGATATTTAGTGAACCATGCAATTTAAATTTTACAATGTCTAAGGCAAAGACAACAAATTTCCTAACAAAATTAGGATATTTTTATGACAATGATACAAACCTCATATGTACAGGGACTCAAACCAAGGGCGCCTAAGGACACAAAAACATTTTTCTTTAAGACAACCATATGTATGATACTTGTTGACAAGCAGTTTCACCAACATAAGCCCCTGTATGTTCATATTAAGAACCATAATTAAAAATAGCTCACAGTTTCGGTAACAGATGACAATTTTGCTTCATCAAAAAAAAAAAAAAACACAAAAGCTCAAGTTTTAAAATATGGAGAATTAAAAAAAAAAAAACATTATTTAGATATGAGAAGAAAAACTAATCAATTAAAATGGAATCACCTGATCACCAGGGCAATAATTACAGCTTCAATACCATTACAGCTTCAAAGCAACAAAGAAATGTAACTTGAAATAACCACATATAAAAAAAACTCCAGCTTTGATACCATTAACAAGATTGATGAATAGATCACTTGAGAAACAAAGATCAACCATTAACATCACAGCAGGTCAAATGTGTAGAACCACATTTTCCCATGTTAAGTGCTGTTAGAGCATTGGCTGGTCTCTTACTCTTTTTCTAACAACTAATAGAAGCTCAAAGAAAACCCAAAAAATGACCAGCAATATAAGAATAATTTATATCCACCTAACTTGTCCACTCCAAGCTAAACAGAACTATAAAGCAATAAATTCATACCGCTTATATAGAGTAACATCCCTTGTATTCTTCTTATTTCCAACATCTTTTAATATGATCAAAAGACAATCAGTCCAAACCCAGTTCATTTAACAGACTATCATAATTTCTCTAATTCAAAACCCATTTTGGAATTTCATCGAACAGGTCATCCACATAGTCTCACCATAGCCAAATTTATAAAACAATTATATAGTATATATATATATATAGAGAGAGAGAGAGAGAGAGTGGGGGAAAAGAATGAGTAAAAAGGAAAAGAGAGCTGATGGTGGTTGTTCCCGGTGGAGAAGGAATCTGTATTAAACTCAATGGCGGTGGGTGGGTCGATTTGGGGCTGGGTTTGTGTGAAGCCATGCGAATGGAAGAAGATAGAGAGAGACAGAGATAGGGAGACAGAGAGGGCGAAAAAGAAAGGACATACCTGGGTAATGCTCCAATGGTGGATCGACGGTGGTGCTTGTGTGCGATAACGGTGGTGCTCCTATTCCCGACGGCGATGGAGACAAAGCGAGAGAGAGAGAGCTTTCTAGTGTAGGTAATATGCCTAAAACGATTTTGTAAACCCTAGCTTTCTACATAAAAGAAGGTGTATTTTTTCCCGCTCGATATCTCCAGTATCCTTTCAAGAGGCACAGAACGACGACTAGGTGAGAGGGAGGGTATGCGTGAGCAAGAGCGAGAGGAAAGAAGAGGGTTGGTTACCTAGACGCTGCGGTTGCCGGTGCAAGAGAGATAGAGTGACGACTGGGTGAGAGGGAGAGAGAGAGCAGTGAGATTAGGGCTTTTTTTTTTTTTATCTGAAGAGATAACAGAGAATTTGGGAATATCGGGAAAGAGAGAGAGTGGGAGAGGGGGCTTTTGGCGCGAAATTAGGAATTATTATTTGCGACAATATTAAGGCCGTCGCAAATGAAAGAGAAAAAAGTAAAATTTTGCGACGGATTGGCAAAAAAGTGTCGCAAAATAGGAAAAAAAAAATTAAAACCAGAAAATTTTTGCCACGTTTAACTTACCGTCGCATATAACCTTGTTTTTTGCCACGGTCTAACTTTTTCCATCGCAAAAACTATAAATTCCGTGACGGCACTTAAACCGTCGCAAAAAGCAAGCTTTTGCGACGGCACTTAAACCATCGCAAATTGTTCCGTGTCAAATGCTCCTTTTTCTAGTAGTGCCGACTACCAACGCGGGGTTAGCTGGGGGGCGCATCAAAAATGGTTTATTCGTAATTAATGAACGAGGTACCTAGTATTTAAGAGGTCCTAGGCGTCATGGAATAGATCTGGCACAAACGACGAAAGGGGTAGTCGATAATTTGAGAAATAGCAGAAACTTGAGTGTGGACGGTGGTCGTGAGCAGGGCCATAGATGACTCAGAGATTATTTTTCAACAGTAAAGGAGAAGGAAGGAGCTTAGCGGAGCTAGACGCTGAAATGCATCACACTATTAGGGGCGAAGCTCAAAGAACAGGAAACGTGACAACAGAGGGAAGAGAGAGACGTCAGTCGCCTAGACATCGAAATAGGTCCCCCAGAAGAGGTGAAGTAGCGAAGTCCCCCAGAAATGGGGCACAACAACAAGGGGGCTCAAAGACCACGAGTGGGCATGCCACTGCACGAAGTAAGCCGAGCAGACCGCCGCGCCCACTAAGCTTTTCGGTCTTTATTAGGAACAAACCAATGACCGAAATGAACTCAATAGTCCGTGATCCTAATGTGGTGGTGGAATTCACGCGGAAAATATTCGCGCCAGAGGTGCAGCAGTCGCTCGTCGGCTAGGGTGATTACAAGGTTTTCAGGGAAGGTATATATGAGGCGATCTGAGGACTTTAAAGTGCATATGAAGTCAGCATGCACCTGTGCGCGGCGAAAACAGAGCTCCAGCAGAGGGACGGGGGCATTCGGGATTTGGAGCGCCGTGTGGAGAAGACAGAGAGTGAGCTAAAAAAGGCCAAGGCGGCTAAGACACAGTCAGCGTGTGCCACAAACCCGGTTGTCACGGACAAAGTCAACCAGAGCCTACTGGATCATGCTATGGCTAATAGGGAAACGAAAAACATGTTCGCCAAAGAGGCTATAAGAACTCAGGCCTATGAAGAAGGCTTTTTTGATGGCCAAAAAATCGACATTGAAAAGACTAAGGAAAAATTGGCAGAAGACGTTTGTCGATGCGAGAACTGC
This sequence comes from Camellia japonica, assembly GCA_030407325.1. Taxonomy (NCBI): domain Eukaryota; kingdom Viridiplantae; phylum Streptophyta; class Magnoliopsida; order Ericales; family Theaceae; genus Camellia; species Camellia japonica. The sequence continues at coordinate 78,452,489 of JAPPVO010000017.1, forward strand.
GGCTTCAAGCATGGATGGGTTAGGGCTTTATGAGCCGCGGGTGTGGACTCGGCATCTCCGTTTTACAAAGAGTACAAGTTTCCCTTCGAGGCTTTTGATGCTGAGAAGACGAACGACGAAAAGGAAGGCGCCAAACCGGAGAAAGCCTAAATATTGTACTTTACATTCTAGTAGGGCTCATGTACTGGTAGGAGGAAGTCACATCAGGTGAAATAAATATTCATTGTTCTTGCATCTTATCAATTAGTGCATTTTTGTGTTCCAATGCTATTCTATTGCCCATAGCTTGTATCTTTTGAACCGTGTGTTTATTAGCTCTCGTAAATTGACTGCACTGTTTAGGCAATGTACTTATTTGAAAAACCCTTTCAATTGGGGCTGCGAATCTGGCGTCTTATTTATGGCCAATCGTGATATCTACGAAGGGCGCTCCAAATTTGGAGGCTTATTCGGCCCAAATGTGAACATACACGAAGGGCGCTCTGAATCCGGAGTCTTATTTATGACCAATCGTGATATCCACGAAGGGCGCTCCGAATTCGGAGGCTTATTTGGCCTAAACGTGAACATGCACGAAGGGCACTCCGAATTCGGAGGCCTATTTGTGGCCAATCGTGATATCCACAAATGGCGCTCCGAATTCAGAGGCTTATTCAGCCCAAACGTGAACATACACGAAGGGCGCTCCGAATCCGGAGGCTTATTTATGGCCAATCATGATATCCACAAAGGGCGCTCCGAATTCGGAGGTTTATTCGGCCCAAATGTGAACATGCACGAAGGGCACTCCGAATCTGGAGGCTTGTTTGTGGCTAATCATGATATCCACGAAGAGCACTCCGAATTCGGAGGCTTATTCAACCCAATCGTGAACATGCACGAAGGGCGCTCCGAATTCGGAGGCATATTTATGCCCAATCGTGATATCCACGAAGGGCGCTCCGAATTCGAAGGCATATTTGTGGCCAATCGTGATATCCACGAAGGGCGCTCTGAATTTGGAGGCTTATTCGGCCCAAACGTGAACATGCACGAAGGGCGCTCCGAATCCAGAGGCTTATTTATGGCCAATCGTGATATTCACAAAGGGCGCTCTGAATTCGAAGGCTTATTCGGCCCAAACGTGAACATGCACAAAGGGTGCTCCGTATCCGGAGGCTTATTTGTGGCCAATCGTGATATCCACGAAAGGCGCTCTGAATTCAGAAGCTTAGACTGCCCAAACGTGAACATGCATGAAGAGTGCTCCAAATTCGAAGGCTTATTTATGGCCAATCATGATATTCATGAAGAGCGCTCCGAATCCAGAGTCTTATTTATCATTTAACCATTTTTGACGAGACGGCGATAAAAAATGCATATTGCATTGCGGAATACGTAGATGCGTACATGTTAGTATAGCAGCAAAAATCAAAAACGAACTGGCATGTCGTACAAGTTGGTTCGATGATAAAATTTACACAAGTGGGTTGAATTCCAGGGGCGTGGTAAACTTCTGCCAGCTATGTCTGAAAGCCGATACGCCCCCGTTCCGGCAATCAAATCAATCTGGTAAGGACCGTCCCAGTTAGGGCCTAACTTATCGTTTGCTGGATAGCAAGAAGCACTTTCTTGAGGACTAGTTCTCCAGGTGTATAACAACACAACTGCACGCGCTGGTTGTACAACTTGGTGAGCTGTTGTTGATATCGTGCCATGCATGCAAGAGCATGATCTCAGCGCTCTTTAATCAAAGTCAGATCTAAGGCCAACATCATGTCATTACACCCCATGTCAAAAACCTTGGATTTTAGTGTGGTGTAGACGTCCCCGAACGCCCCGGGAGGGTTAAGTCCCGTTCCGTTCATATTGGGGTCACTATAGTTCAAGGACTCAAATGTCACGGTTCTTAATCTTGAACCAAAGAGTCCAAATCCGGCAAATCGATTTTGAAAATAGATTTTTTGAAAAGAAGTGCCAAACATGGACTGCTTTGCCAGATATAGAGTCGCCACCTAAATGTTTTAATGGGAAATTTAGGAAACCCTGACTCGGTGCCGAAGGCCACGTGTCCGTCATCACCAAAGTTGCCTCGGCTCGGGAACTTGGGTACAATTGGGGAAGGTCACTTCGTGAGCACCCCCGCTCGCCCGGTCAAAGACCGGCCTCTACTAACCATGATATCTTATTTTGAAAACATTGTGTGTTCTTATTCCGGTTATTAGCCTAGGTTACTATGTAATGCGCACAGCATACAAGTATAGACTGAGTCGTCTGAATTGGAACAAAACACTTCGTGTTCGTTTTTGAAAGATGGTTTGCTACCCGCAGGTAGGCTTAAAATGCAGATTTTGCCACCCTCAGGTGGGCTTAGGAAACATGATTTTGCCACTGTCTAGTGGGCTTAAAACAACATTTGATGAATTATTCCAATCCAAATAACCCAACCTCCACCCACAGGCATTCAAGGCAGTTATATCACATAAGCAGTTAGCCTCATGGTAAGCATGCTATCATGGCAGTCACTCACACGCATGCAAGGATGCTAAAGCATAAAACTCACCGAGTACTCCGAGCCAAAACAGAAACTCATTAGAAATCATGCATGATCCTAAATATGCTGAAATGCCTAATGCAACACATGCAAAAATGCAAACTATAGCAGGCTCGGCTATCCTAAACATGGCATATGGAATGCTACAACTAACCCGTATTCAATTTGGAATTGAGATACAAATGCAGTTAGTATGATACGCCGAGCCCGGTGCATGCAAAACAGATTAATGAATGCAAACATGCTATCATACTGTATGCTAATTGAAATATGCCCTAATCTAACCATCATAAGCAGGTAAATAAAAGGGAAGAAAGACGTGGGGTTAGAAGACATACATCACACTCACCCACACTTATTACAATTATGCCCTCGCGCAGAGGGTCCAAATAAATATACAGTCCCGAATAAAAGAATATTACAGTCCAAATAATACAGTCCAAATAATGTACAAATTCCTAATTAATTAACAAATTAACTAAGAAAACTGTAAAACTGGCATGCAAGCCAGGGACTGCCTTGATTCCGCTCCGGGTGATGAACGATGCATGTTTAGGCTGCCTTGCGCGGAAATCCACTGGGATGCCCCATTAGCCTCTGTTTGCACCTGTTCTTGAAAAGCGCGCCAAGCCTCGGAAGACTGCTGATTCTTGATTTGCTGCAACAGAGAGCAGGAAATGGGCATAGCAATGTATTTTCACAAATGTATGCATGCTTCGATCCTCGTGCCACCAATTACGCATCTCGATGCATGATGGCCGAGGAGTCGAATTGCACAACTCAATATGAAATGAATGCACATGAAACTACAACAAAGACCTAACTCCATCATGGGCAATCCGGAGTGTCGGTGACTGGGGAATTGAGACACGTTCCGTCACTCGGAGTAGGGGACGTACCTCGTTTCCTGTGCCCGGGCTAACTCTTACCCCGAACACGATGCAATATGCATGACATGCATGAAATGCGACTAAGATACATCCTAACATGCAACATGTGATGAAATGGCGTACACGATGCACGAGGTGAGATGGCATGCACAATGCGCTAATATACAACCTAGCATACACAATGCTATGGAATGAAATGGCATACACAATGCGTAATGGACTTACACTAACATGAGTGGGCCTCAGCCACACTCACACAAGAGGCCATTAGGATGAAAATGAGACAACTCGAGATGCGTGCACGCGTGCACGCAAACCGAGGACCGGCCCTCAGGCACCGAAATGCCACTCTAACAAGACATGGCAAGACATGGAATATGGTATGCAAACATGCAAAAATCAGAGGTAAAATGAGATGCAAAACAGCCCCGAAACCCGGTAAAACGAAACCCGATGCATGGAACGAGTCCCGAAACACGGGTTTTGGCGCATGAAATGGCCTATAACTATACAATGCATACATAATTTGAATATGAAATGAAAATACAGAAGCAAGGAAGCCCAGAGACAAGAATTTTTACAGTTTAGAGTGAGGCCAAACAGTGGGCCCAAGTAGGGCTAAATTAGCATGCAAAAATGGCTCCGCAAGGGAGGTAATGAAGCAAGTCACAAATTCTGGCCCCAAACAGGAAATGGGCCTTCTACAACATTGAAGAGGGACTAAAAATATGACTTTTTTCAGTTTATAGCAAGCCCCAAAAACAGATACAAGTATGCTAAATATCTCATGCAAAAATGAGGCCACCAAGAGGGCTATAACATGAAGTATACAAAATATGCATCAAACAGCCAAAGACCCTCAATGAAACATTGAGAGGGGGTCAAAATAAGACCATTTTCAGTTCTGACCAAGGTCCAAAAACAGAAGCTCAATAAGCTAATAAATCATGCAAAAATAGGGACCAAAGAGGGGTACAATGGCAAGGGGTACATGGAGGTCCCAAACAGTGGTGATCCCTTCTTCAATGTTGAAGAAGGGATCAAAATAAGCTCAGTTACAGTTTATATCATGCCTCAAAACAGATTACTCATAGGCCAAAAATACTATGCAAAATAATGGCATACAAAGGGATATTGAAGCAAGTGTAAGATGGGGGTCCCAAACAGGGTGAGACCCTTAATGAAACAGAAAAATGAGCTCAAAAAAATGACATTTCCAGTTTTGGTCGGAGCTCAAAACAACAAGCAAAAGGGGTAAAGAAAACTTGCAAAAATGAGCTAGAAAGAGGGAGAAATCAACTCACCCTTGAAGACCAACTCTTGGCTGCCTTTTGGCTTGAGAAATTCTGCCTCTTAGCTGCTGGAAAGCCCCTCCTAGCTGCTGGAATGGAGTGGTGGAGTGGTGCTAGGTGGTGGTGTGAAAAGGGGGTAGGATCTTGGAGGTTTTGAAGCTTGAAGGGAGAAAGGGAGAGGAGATATGTATATGAGCTCAAGGAGGGTTTTTTTCCAACCCTTGGACCAATGTTGGAGGCTGGTTATATGGACCAAAGAGGGGGAGAAAGGGAGGGAAAAAATGGGGGCAAAACAAGCCAAGTTTCCCCCCAAAAGTTGTCCCCCCCCCCCCCCCCGAATACAGGTTTTGGGGGGAAAAAAGGTATACAACTGTAATGTATTCACTGAGAGGAGCATGGCCGGCCAAGTATTGGAGCTGCAGGTGGCCGGCCGGCCACCCCCCATGGCCGGCCGGCCAGGGGTCAAAAAGGCCAAGTTGAATTAGTGGCCAGCCACCACCAATTGATGTCCTCCCAAGTGCCCTCAACACAACCCTGTGGTCCAAAATTGGCAACTGTGAACCATGAGAGAGAACAACCCACTTTTCAAAGGGGTTCAAAAGGGTCAAATGGAATTACTGGCCGGCCATATGATATTTGTGTCCTCCCAGGTGTGTACATCACAAATATGGGGGTTAGGGTTGAGGAAAGTGGCCCTAGGGTGGTCAACATTGGCTTTGAAGTGAGAAAAACGGGCGTCGGAGGGCGAAAATGGAATATAACTGGTTGCCGGAACAATTGCTGGCCTCCCACCCTTCTATGACCTTCCTGGTGATGAAACAGAGGTCCCTGCCAAAAATGAACGAAAACCGATACAAAATGAAGGTTCGGGGGCCGAAACGCGCAGTCCGAGGCCCCGAAAACCGACTGTTAAGCACCGGGAGTGGTATTCGACCACGAAGTGGGTCTCTCAAACCACAGTGTCCCTCAAAAGGGAGTAAATAAGATGCATGCCAAAAACCGGAGTAAACGGAGGTAGTTAGGCGGTCCCGAACCAAGGCACACGGCCTGACGGCTCCGAAAATCGGGAACCGGGCTCCGAAATGGGCAAAATGGCCTACGACCACGAAATGTAGCCCACGGCCACCAAGAGATGGTCTACGAGACCTCTCCCTCCCTATGGGAGAAGAAACAGAGAGAACCGAGTCTGGTTCGCAAACCGAGGCAAGGCATAGAAGAGGGTTCGGAAGTCCGGAGGCAGGGCTCACGGCCAAGACTCTGAGACTTCTGAACGAGCACAATATGCAACATCACCGAGCGCTCAATCGGTGACATCTGAGTCTTAAGGTCGGTCAAAAATGGGGTGTCTACATGTGGGCAGGCAGATTTCAAAAGGGATAATAGCCTGTGTCCCAAAGCACAAAGCGAATGGCGTTTCTCTAGTAGACCGCCTCGGAGTGGTATGATGAGTCCACAATACGCTGGGCAACTCTTCAACCCACTTTCCCTTGGCCTTCTCCAATCGTTTCTTGATGCCGTCTAGGATCACTTTGTTGGAAGCCTCAGCCTGACCGTTGCTTTGCGGGTATGCCGGCGAAGAAAAGTAAGGTCAGATACCATATGTATTGCATAACTCCCGATAAATGCCACAATCGAATTGGGTGCCGTTGTCAAATACAAGTGCTCTCGGTATGCCGAATCGAGTTATAATGTTTTTCCATACAAAGCTTTTAACATCAACATCTCGAATATGTGTTAATGCCTCTGCTTCGACCCACTTTGTAAAATAATTTGTTGCGACAATCAGGAATCGTTTGTTTCCTGGAGCCCACAGTAATGGCCCGATGATGTCAAGTCCTCATTAAACGAACGGCCAAGGATTAGTAATGGCATTTAATTCTTCGGCAGGAAAATAAGTTAATGGAAAAACCTTTTGGCATTGTTCACATTTCTTTACGTAGTTCTCAGCATCAGTACGCATGGTTGGCCAATAATACCCCTATGTTACACCTTGGTGGGCCAATAAGCGTCCTCCAGAGTGGGCACCGCAACTACCTTCATGTATTTTGGCCAAGAATTCCTCAACTTTGTCTAGATGAACACATTCCAGATACGACCCAGAGAGAGAATTTTTGTAAAGCTTTCCCTGTGGATCCAAATAATATCGCAGGGCTTTATTCCGCAATTTGTGGGCTTCTTTCTTATCTGTTAGGAGCTATTCTGAGGAAAGAAATGCAACGATAGGGTCCATCCAACTCGGTCTTGGCTTAATGATGTCAATCTAAACTGGTTCAGAAGAGGTGATGCTCGGCTTTGGAATGAACCCTACTTCGATTGTTCATTTAACTTCTGAGTTAATGGCAGAAGCTAGGCAAGCAAGGGCATCCGCATGCTTGTTCTGATCCCGGGTTATCTGATTCAATTCGTGGTGGTCAAATTCTGTGAGCAAGGAATTTACCGTTTTCATATAAGCTGCCATGCGGTCATTTTTAGCCGCATATTCCCCTTTTAACTAGTTAATGACTAACTTTGAATCACAGAAAACATGTAACCGACGTGCACCAAGACAAAGTGCATTACGAAGGCCAAGTAACAATGCTTCGTATTCGGCCTCGTTATTTGATGCATCGAAGCCCAGTTTGACTACCTGCTCAATTATTGCTCCTTCAGGGCTCATGATTACTATGCCTGCCCTACTGCCACGCTGGTTAGATGATCCATCACAATACATTTGCCAAATGTCTCCAAGATATATTCGCCAATCGGGTTTAGGTTGAAGGTGGGCTTGATCGGACTTGAAGTTGGCATGGCATCCTGTGAACTCGGCTACAAAGTCGGCGAGCACCTGCCCCTTGGTGGCCATTCTGGGCAAGAACTGGATATCATACTGGCCGAGTTCCAAAGCCCATTTAGAGACTCACCCTAATGCTTCCGCGCTATGGAGTGCTGATCGGAGAGGATAGTCCGTTAATACCCCTATGGTATGAGCCTGAAAATAATGCATCAACTTTCTTGTAGCCACTGCAAGAGCAAGGATGAGCTTTTCCAGTGGTAAGTATCATGTTTCAATGTCGACCATTGCCTTGCTTACATAGTAAATTGGTCACTGCTTCCCGAGTTCTTCATTTAGTAACACGGCGCTGACCGCCCGGTCAGATATCGGTAGATACAAGATGAGCGAATCGCCTAGCGATGGGGTTACCAAGAGTGGCACTGAATGGAGATAAGTTTTCAAGCCATCCAGTGTGGCCTCGCAGTCGGGGGTCCATTGGAATGCTTTACCCCGATCTGAAGAACGATTGATAAACCTATTGAGGGCAGCGGCCATTCCCATCAACTTCTGAACTTCTTTAACTGACTGGGGGGAACTGAGTTCTAGAATTACTGTGATCTACCTCAGGTTGGCCTCTATTCCGCGATGGTTGACAATATAGCTGAGAAACTTGACGGATCCAATGTCGAATGCACATTTCGACGCGTTCAGTTTCATCTTGTACTTTCGGAGAATGCCGAAGGTCTCTACTAAATTGGCTAGATGGTCGTGCTTTTCCTTGGATTTCATACTATGTCATCGATGTATACTCCCATGGTGCGGCCGAGTTGTTCCTTAAACATAGTGGTAACCAGCCTCTGGTAGGTTGCCCCCGCATTTTTCAACCCAAAGGACATGACATTATAGCAATAGGTTCCCCTTAGAATGAGGAATGCGGTCTTTTCCCGATCCTCCGAATGCATGGCAATTTGGTGATAACCCCTGTAGGCATCCAAGTAGCTCATGCATTGATGATATGTAGTTGCGTCTACAAGTTGGTCGATTCTGGGAAGAGAAAAACAATCCTTAGGACAAACCCTGTTCAAATCCATGAAATCTACACAGACGCGCCAAGATCCATTCTTCTTCTTTACAACCACGATATTGGACAACCATGTGGGATAAGTTACTTCACGAATTGCCCTGGCATTAAGCAACCTGTCAACTTCATCAACAACGGTCGATGCATGCATAGCGGCTAACCGCTGACTTTTCTAGATGATTGGTTTGAATTTTGGATCGACATTTAAAAGATGTTGGGCCACGTCTGGATCCACCCCCAGTATTTCATATGGTGTCCGTGCAAAAACGTCGAGATTGTCGAATAAGAAGGAAACCAACTCACATCTGTCAACTTCGTTCAAGGAAGTTCAGATCATGAAGAATTTGTCAGGGCTCCCATTGATTTCGATTTGATCGAGGTCTTCAGTTGCCTTCTCGCTGGGGATTTTCCCAATATCCTCGAGACTCTCTCGATCTGGTACTTCAATCGAGTTCACTTCCAATTCCTTTGGCCTTTTTGCAACAGCAATAAGATAGCATGCCTATGTCGATTTCTGAGATCCCAGAATTTGCTCAATGTCATGTTCAGTTGGAAAGTAGATTAGTTTATGGTAGGTGCTTGGCACAACTTGCATAGCATACAACCAGGTCCTTCCCATGATAAGATTGTATGGCGACAGGAGTTTCACAACCAGAAATTCCACTTCGACTGATTTGGTACCCGTCTGTACTGGTAGTGTGATCCTGCCCAAGGGATACTCGGGGTTGGCGTTGAAGCAGAACAATAGGTAATTGGCCAGTAACATATCTGAATCATTGAAGCCGAGTTTAACGAACGTCTTATAATACATTATTTCTGAGGTGCTTCCCTGATCGATGAGAACACGCTCAACTATGAATCAGTTCACGTGTAGCTCGACGACAAAGGGATCAGCATGGGGGAGAGTTACTCCATCTAGGTCAGTGTCATCAAAGTTGATCTTGCCAACTTCGTGGGGCCGTTTGGCTGGTGTGATCGGCTTGGATAGGCTAGATTACAACTGAATTGTATGTACTTGGTAGGCTATATATCATATGAATTACACCAAGTGGAGGTGAATCCAGTTGTAGAGCTACCGTGTTCGGTGGATTGTTCTTTCGGACATGTTGCATCAGCCGGCCGTCTTGCACTAATTCCTCCAGGTGGTTCGTCAGTGCATAACAGATATCAGTGTCGTGGCCATAGTCCTTGTGATATTCGTACCGTCTATCTCTTCTCCTAGTATCAGGGGGCCCCATCATATTGGACGGCCACTTAAAGAATGGAAAATGCTGAACTTTGGGCAGGATCTTACTGATCGGCTCCACCAATTTCGTATACTTCTTGTCCGAACGTCTGGTGCACCTGTTATCCACTTGATACTGTTCGTTCGAACGGTGCGAACACTGCCCACTTGATCGGCGAGAGTCACTCAAGTCGTCTCGTTTAGCCCGAGTCCTACGTTCAGGACTCCTTGGTGGCACGACCCTTATCAGCTGAACCAGGCCAGATCAAGCCGATTTAGTGACTTTATGTCTGGCCTTGACCCATAGGGCATCGTCTTCCACCTTCCAGTATTCCTCAACCTTTTTCATTAGTGCCCAGACTGTTTTGGGAGGTCGTCTGGTCAACGAACTGCGGAGAGGACTATCGGGATGTAACCCGATCTTAAAGGTGGTAATGGCCTTGGAATCATTGCATGCATCATCCACCAAGTTAAAACACTCCCAATAGTGCGCCGAATACTCACAGAGGGTCTCTTCTGATTTAATTTGCATCGCCTAGAGAGAGTCGGCTTGCTTTGGCTGAACTTCGTTAGTGATAAATCTTGCCCTGAAGGATTTTTGGAGCTGATAAAAGCTTCTTATTGACGCCGGCTCCAGTTTATAGTACCATCTGACTGCCAACGGTCCCAGGCTACTTGGAAACATTCGACACATAAGGGCTTCGTCATCAGCATGCAACATCATTGCTTGTTTGTAGTGACGAATGTGATCTGTGGGGTCTGATTTTTCGTCATACAGGGTGAATGCCAGTGCTTTGAACTTTTTAGACAGCACAGCTATTGCAATGCGTCGTACGAAAGGGTCGTGCCTGTCTTTTTCATCCGAACCATCACTTCATTTCCCTCGCCTGTGCCATGCATACGGACTTCCTTCGGATGAGCTCAATACACCAACTCGCCCCTTCTTTCTGGGTTCCTGAGATGGCGAGTCAGAATGACTGCCATTATCATGTTTCCGAAGTCGATGTCATCGATCATCTTTCTTTTATAGGGGATCGACCCCGGTCATGACGTGCAGCCTGTTAGGATTTGGCTAACTCCAGGGCCAATTCCTTACATAAGCGCTTGTTCTCAGTCATCATATCTTCCAGACGCTGTTTGTTTTGTTTTGCTTGATCTATGATCGTCTGCACAGTCTCCTACACAGAAGTTGAGGGTGAAATGCGCGGTGATATTCTCTGATCCAAGCATGTTTCTTGGAGTAATGTCATCTCTTGGTGTAACATCGTCAACAACTATTGAAGGATCATCTGTCACGCCTGCCATGGACGCACTTGAGTATTTCCACAGACGGCACCAATTGTGGTGATGTGGTTTGGAAATACTCTTGGATCCAATTAGACGCTCTTGATCCTCTGATTGCTACCTGAAAAATGAATGAACACTCCGGTCGGGGGTGTCGAAATTAACACTCCGATGGACAAGTCAGTATCCTCTCAAATTTACTTCTATCTCAAGTTATCTTGTTTATTTTCACATACCTCTCTTTGGTTGACATTTCTCCCTTTTTATATTACATCTGGGCCCAAGGGTTGGGCCCATTCTTAACCTTGTACATAATTATTTAGTCGGCCTTCCAGTTGAGTGTTGGCTCCCATTCAACTCCTTATATAGCCAATTCGTATACTCGGCTTCATGAGCCCATGGTCAGGGCCGAATTGTCTTCGACCTGATGTCTTAACCGGATGGCTCAGCCTTTCTTCTTCATCTATTAGATTCGGCCTCCACAGCATCGTCCTTTTTTTTTTTTAAAGACAAATAGAAAATGAATAATTAAGATTATCATATTGATCTAACTTTTTTTTATTTTTTTTATTTGTTATGAATGATATAAACTGGTGACCTTACAAAATAAATAGTTTGAAGTATAGAAACAAATCGTCTCGTAATAGGCTTTGCGCATGTGAACAACACTCTCCAGTCCAAATGTGAACTGGACAGAAGCTCAACCCAATTGATATCCTACTTAATGTCCAATTCATTATAGTGATTCCGGTTTTGACCTGTCACTTGTTGTGTTCCGGACTTGAGCTGTATAGTTCTAAATAGTGATTCATATCTTGTTTTCCTTGTCTCCCTTTTATTTTGGTTATCGGGTTGTGGTTGTGTGTTTGGAACAGGTTGGTTACGTGTTTTTTTCCAAACCTGTGATGCCCAGATTTTGGCTCTTCCGCTCAAGTGGGCATTCTTGTGCTCGAGCGGGCTTCACAAATTTTACTCCTTTGCTCGAGCGGCCATTTTTGCGCTCGAGCGGGATTTGTCAACTCTCAGTATTTTTGTAGTTTTACAAAATACTGGGAGAGTGCATTGGACGCTCGAGCATCTAGTCTTACGCTCGAGCGGGGTCCTTCGTCTGCAAAACTGCTGAAAGAGCATATTCCACGTTCGAGCGCCACTTTTCATACTCGAACGGAACTTTGTGTCTAACGCTCGAGCATCACTCTCCACACTCGAGCGGACTACGTGTATAACAGTCCGTGAAGATGATGTTCTTGTTCATTTTCTCATTTCTCTCTCTCTAAAACTCACCGTCTCACTTCGATTTCATCTAGATCCGTTGATCTCTTCACCTTAGTGCCTTTGAGAAAAAGGTAGAATGCTTCAAGATCTACATTTTGATCCGAATAGAAGTGGGTTTCGTTGTTTTCGAAGTTTCATCCTTGCTTGGCTCATCTTCTCTCTTTAAGGTAGGGATATTCTACACCTTGATATGATCTTTAACCTAGTTATTTGTTGTTATGTACAAATGGTGAGATTTTGGAAGTATTTGGGTAAACCTAGGGTTTGGATTCAAATTGAAAAGAGGGGTTTCTATGTTATATTACATAATTGATCATGGGATTTGGTTGTGAGCCTATCTTATGTTAAAATAGTTTATTTTAACCTTGGGGTTAATATTTGGGAAAATGAGGAGTTTTGTCCTAAAATGTTTGGAATAATTATTTTGTATAAATAACGAAATTGATATGAAAAATGTGAAATTAGGGAGATGTATAAATGAATAGTGTAATTCGATTTGTTTAATCACCCACCTATGGAAACTTGATGAATTATCTATTATAAAGATTGTATATCTGTTTAGAAATATTTGTGTTAGGCTATCGGTGGAGGATAGCTATGATTATTGTAGAAATTGCATGAGAATTAGGTAAATTGAAACTAATCACTTAAATTGTGTCATTGAATATGACAGCATGATAAGGCATTGAATATGCATAGTTGATAGTCATTGAATATGACGATGCTTTTGAATACATTGTATATGTATGACATTTTGGGAGGAGAAAGGAAATGTACTCCATTGTTTGGAAAGAGATAGGGGATGGACTCCATTGAGAATTAAGTTGGCCGGTGTAACACCCTCAAAATTAAACCCATTAAATATAAAACAAGGCATGCATTATTAAAAGAAAAACATTATATTATTTAAATCATCAGAGTATTACGAAATAAAACATCAAAATAAATGCCCTACGGGCTTACATCTTGCCAAGCCAACACTTGGACACAATTTCATGAGTTCTAACTCAAAACAAATAAAGCCCTGGGCTTGAATGTTTACATAATTCAAATAAAACAACCAAAACAAATAAAACAAGTCTTTAAGTCCAAATCCTCACAAGCTAAGTCTTTGGAGGTAGTGAACCACCTGAACCTGAAAATGAAGTTCCCATATAGGGTGAGCCACAGCCCAGTAGAGAAATACTAAACCAAGCATAAGAATTAACTAAAGCAGTAGCACCCGATACATGGTTAACACAAGATAATCAATTTACAATTCATCGACACAAACGCCTACGTTGTCTATGACACATGGTCTATGACACCTTTTACTTTCCATTTATACAGTCATGGCTCAGAACCTGGCCAAACAACTCAACAAGGATAACAAATCAGGTTAAACCTTTCTCATAACATAATAAACACACATGCTGGTGTTATACCAATCTCAATCAAATTCACTTCCTTACTTCCCAACTGATACACATGGTGGTGATGTATCATATCAACAACAAATAGAAATATTTCTATTATAATTAAGCACACACATAAGTGATGCTACTGGAGTCCATCCCCTATCTCCTCCCAACAAGTCCGGTTTAGAGGTCCATCCCCTATCTTCCCCTAAACCGTGGAGTTCATCCCTATCTCCTCCCAAAACCAAATGCATATGCAACATAATCAATACTTGCCATATACAACACATAATTAATACACGAATGTTCTGTATTAACTCAACAGTCAAACAATTGACTCAATTTCAGTTATACCTAAGCCGCATGCAAGGTCTACAACAATCAATGGCTATCCTCCACCGATAGCCCAAAACAATTATTTCTAAGCAAGAAATAACTATAACAATAAATGTAATTTCAATATTCTCAAAGGTAGTATTTAAACTACCAAAACATCATTAAACCACTAAATTCCCCAATCTCATGAATTTAACCCAATATCACAATCTTCCCTTAAATTAATTATATAAATTAATCTATGACAAAACCTTAAGGTTTCTCCCAAAATTACTAACCTACCCCCACATACCAAAATACCACCACTAAGGATTAAAACGTATAAATGGAGTAGGAAATCCCTACCTCGAAGAAATAACTCAAAAAGGAGAAGATGAAGATGATGTCCAAAACTCCAACGTGCTCCAACTCCAAGAATGTTCATATTAAAACGTAGCCCTCACTCTTATCTACCTTTTTAATGAAGGAACTAGGGTAGAAAAACACTCTAAGAAGATCAAACCTGAGAGAGAAGATGAGTTGGGAGAGAGAGAACTCGGAACTTAGGGTTTAGAATCTGAAAAGAAGATGAAAAACTGCTTTAAAACGCTAAAACACGATTTTATACTCAGCCGCCCCGCTCGAGCGGACAAACTCCCGCTCGAGCGGACACTCACAGACTCCCGCTTGAGCGGACAATCCCACGCTCGAGCGGCGGATGCACACTCCCAGCATCTCGACAAACCAGGTCCCCGCTCGAGCGTCCAAATCCCCGCTCGAGCGGCACTCACACACTCCCGCTCGAGCGGCCCAACTCCCGCTCGAGCGTCCAACCCTGCACAAGAAATACTGGATGGGTGTTTTTCCCGCTCGAGCGCCAAAACCCCCGTTCGAGCGGACAAGCAACAACAAGTCCCCGCTCGAGCGTCAAACTCCCCGCTCGAGCGGACAAGCCAAAATCTGGGCAACTAGTTTTGGTTCCTAAGCTCAACCAACCTGTTCCAAACCCGCCCAACACATCCTATAACTCCAAATAAGAAAATATAGGACGACAACAACCATTACACAAATATAGAATCTACGGAACCTAAGTCCGGATACAAACATCGAATGGGAAAAGACCGGGGTCGCTATAGCCGGAATGTCCATGGTGAAAGTCTCGAAATCTTATGTATACATGGGTGCCGGTGCCGGTCCCGCGGACGAAATTTTCGTAAAATAGCAAGGTTGAAATGCTTGTATGATAGCTATGTGATCAAGAACCACTAAGTTATAGTCTCGGTTGGGTTATTTGGAAAATTATACATTTGGTATATGACTTGAATAAAATGAATTAATACGAAATGAATAAATGGAAATAGATTGAGATGTGAGTATCAGTACTGAATGGTCGTGGGAAGAATGTAATTTGGTCATAAATATTGAATGTTTATCTGACACTTATATCTTAGTTAAACTTCATATATTGTATTAGACTATCTCTACCGAACTTTGGTTCACCCTACTTGGGAAACCATTTTCAAGTACCGGTGACATACTTCTTCCAAGAACGTAGCTTGAGAGGACGTAGTAGCTGGAAGCTCCATTTTTGTTGTTTAAATGTTTAGATGTTTATTCAAGCCAAGGGCTTTATACATGTACAGAGCTTATGACTCTCTTTTGTTGTAACCAAGTTATATCTTGGAAAGATGTAAACTCGTAGAGTATTTATTTTGTTGTGATTAACTGGTATTACATGCTATAAATTCAGGATGAACATTTATGAATGTATATTGCATGTATTATCTTTTATAATGCGAACTCCGATAGATGAAAGTATATCAATTTGATTATACTCACTTCTCTTATGAGTTGGATTATTTGTAATATTTTGGGAGCGTTACATTCATGAAGGTAAAGTGATTAACACACAATCAAATCTTTGCAAATGTCTCAAAATTTATAATGACCTAATAATCTACCTACCATTAATTTTGAGTTTTTGGTGATATGTATTCACTCCTTTTGAATTGGAGATTTCCAACTTCGGTGAAATTGAGAAAGACACAATAGGGAAATCTATGCTGGTACTTCGTACGTGCAAACAAGCATCATGGTATCTGTATTTAGGCATTTTATGAGTACTAGCTAAAAAAATTAGTTTATTAACTAAAAAAAGTTAATACTAAAATTAATACTAATTGAATTAGTTTCAATTGGTATATATATATATTTTAATTTAATAGCTTTAGCATAAGTAAATTTAAATAATTTGGTCTTTTTTATAAGAAATAAATTCAACAAATGATTTTTTTTTTTTTTTTGTAAAATGATTTTTTTAGATATTAAGTTTGCTTTATTTATAATCATGTCCAAAATGAAGTCTTACCAAAATGGTCTGTTTTTTCAGGTAAATTCGGTATTCCTCATTTTATTCTTTCACGTTGTATTGTTGGATCCAATCGAGCTACAATAAGGCTCTATTTTTTTCGACATAAAATATTTTACACAAAAAACTATTTTCCTTACAAATTGATTTTATATAGAAAATTTTTTTTTTTCAGCGTTTTGTTGACATTTGAAATAAAAATACTTTATTGTCTAAAAGATAAATTTTGATTCAATAAAGTGTTATTTACGGTTTTTTAGTGAGCTAAGTTATTTATTTGAAAAAATTAAATATGTTGAAAAAATTGTGAGTAATTAACTTTATAAAAATTAATTTACGAAAATTTTGAAGATGAGTCATTTTTGAAAAAATAATACAAAAATATTTTTCTTAAAACATATTTTACTTGCTTTTTTTTTTTTTAATCAAACAATGAAAAATGAGTAAACGTTAAAACAAACGGAAGCTAAATGTAAAATCTATTTTTGTGTAAATATAAAATGGCATAATTCTTAGAGCATTTGTAAAATTTTCAGATGTAAAATCCTCGAGCATTTGTCTAAATGTAAAATCTATTTTCCAGGCAAGGTACACTTTTTAGAGCATTTGCAGTGGAGTGGCTAGAACACATACCAATGTCAGATGTTAATATTCAAACTAGTTAATGTGATTTTTATTCTCATAGTGGATTTGTTAGTAATAATTTTATGAACAAATTTTGGTGTCAGATATTACACGCCTATTTAACCGTGACGAGGTCAGCAACATGTGATAAAGGGTGAGAGAAAGAGATAGAGAAGAGGTGAGACTGACAGCTTGTATTTTTTTTTATTTACTTTTATTATTTTATTACTTATGTAAGTATTTAAATATATTTAATTACATTTTATTTTTATTTAGCAAATATTTTAATATGTCCATCGTATCACTCACTCACCCCCCAAATTAATAAATACTTATCACATAAAAGTAAGAATTATTTTTATTACTTTTTATCATATAGCATATAAATTTAACCACGTTATTGTGAATGCTGTTATTGACTTTTAACTTACTAGTTATGTGCAACTACATTATTGTCTTTTATTTTATTTTATTTTATTGGGTTATACATCAATCCTATTTTCATGAATGATAATTTTCTCTTTTTTCTTTTTTTTTTTCTTTTTTTCTCATTAGTTTGGTTGGTCACTATTAGGAATGATAATTTTTTCCTATCCCGCTCTGCCCCTACATTTCTAACCCATTCTTGCATGGGTTTTTCCTACCTCGATTAGGAAGTAGTGCAAGAATAGATTTTACTTTGTATCCCGTTCTACCCGTGTTATGTTCACTTATTTGTTTTTCATTCTACATTTTTAAACTCTCTTATACATAATTATCCATAATATATTATATTATTTCTATTTGTGCCCAACTCCGAATATGATACAAGGTAGGAGTGAACACTACAAATCCTTTCCACACCCGCCCCATTGTTATCCCTAATCACTCCTTTACACTTTCAACCGAGATATCAAGAAGCCAATTCTTGCCAATTACAAATTGATTATTTTTTTCTTGTTATGGGTAATTGTTTGTTTCTTCAAATGAGGGTGTATTTTTTGTATTATGTAGGTTGATTATCTGATTTACAGTAATTATTTTGACATTTGAAAATTGAATATTCTTTTACTAATAGATTTTTTTTAAAAAAAAGGTTTTTTTTGCCAAAGAATATGTCAAAATTGCATCACTGATCGCGCGCCAGTAGCAAAGTCATGTGAGAAAATTGTTGCGCAAATAAGCTACGAACTAATAAAAAAACAATCTTGACCCACGTTTTAAATTTATATAAATCAAACATTGAAATCTAGCATTTTTTTAATTATTATTATTGTTAGAAAATAATAATTTTCGGCAACTTTAATATAAAATTAAAGTAGAACCTAATTGCCGGTTGAGGTGGGTCTAAGTAAAATTATGTTCTCTTAAGTGAGTAGATTATAATATAAGAATGATGGCCCGAAACTATTGAATTATGAATGAGAATTGTTTCATAAAGTGGGTATCAATAAAGTTGGGCATAGATTTGGGCTTAGGCTTGGTTTGGACTGGGCCTAGGCTTATACTTTTGCATGTGTTGGGTTTGGTCTTAGACTTGAACTTAGACTTAATCTTGAGCTTTGGGTTAAGCTGTGCTAAGCTTAGCTTGTGTATGTGTTTGAGATTGGGCTTGGATCGGATTGTGACCCACCACCCATATTCATTTTACAACCAATCTAGTTTAATTATCAAAACTTATGCATTATATACACATTATGATTTATATAATGGTTTTGGAGTCTTAAACCTTTGTAACTCTAATCCTAATGGTTAGAGTTGATGACATTTGATGGCCTTTGTTAATGGAAATTGATGACATAGCCTTCATGGCTAGGGACTCTCCTCCTTGTATAAATAGAGGCCTTTCCCCTCCAACTTAGATGTATGTTTTAGAAGAGATTTTGAGATGAAAAATGGAGATGGTGTTTTGAGATCGTAAAGTTGGAGATGGTTTTTATATCAAAGAAAATTTTTCCTATCTTCTTTGTTAGTCCCTTCTTTGGTTCTTGTTAGAGAGAGAGAGTGTGTGCTGTCATTGTCAAGTTCGCCGAAACTATTCAGAAAGTGCTTCTACATGAGCTGGTTTTGACCGCCGTATCCTAAGAAACAGACGCCAGCGTACCTCAAGCACCTATCGAGAGACAATGAATCTGTTTTAAAGAAATTATGCTATCACATAAGCTTTAGTTTACTTTTTTTCTTATCATTTGTTCTTAAATGTTTTAGAATTTAGTTTACCTCGATAAGTTCTAATTTTTAATTATCCATGTTAATAATTTATTCTATTAGTAATGCAATCTAATTCATTTATGTATTTTTAATTGTATAGTTTATTATGAATTTCATTCTTTAATAAAAAACAATTATTTTTTCATTTCTATTTAATTCATTTTATATATTTTTCTTGTATTTCTATGAAAAAATACCAACAATTTTAAAACAGACTCATATGTAATTTTCAAAGATTAATGTTTAATTATTAAAAACAAAAATTGCTAGCTACTGTTTCCTAAGAACCTAGGATATACATTGTGCTAATTCCTCTCGATGGATGTTGGAGGTAATTATATAAATAATTTTGATAAAACAATTTATTTTTTTATTTTATTCTAGTGACTCATGAAATTAAAATTAATTTAATTATTTAGAGTTATTGAATTGTTTTGAGTTGTGTATTTCTAATAAATTATTCATGCAATTTATTTTATGTTAATTAGTTATTATTATATTTGTTATTTGATTGTTAGATCTTAAGTTGGTAGAAGTTTTATAAAAATAAAATAAGAATTTTATTTCTTAAACTTCTTACTAATTTTTTGATTTGTTTGTTTTTTATTTGTTTTGTAACTAATTTTTTGTATAGGTTTACCTAAGTATAAAAGGAGGATACAAATGAACAAAACAATTGGAACAAATATATTAGACTTTTAATTTGTGATTTGAACAAGATTACCTTTGCGTGGAATAAGGAATAAGATTAGACTTTTATTTTATTTTATTTTTTTGGACATATCTGTGAATTGAAATATTCACTTTAATGTTGAGTTTTATTTCGTATATTATTTTGAAAGTTTGGTAACCATTTCGATTTAATTCGATTAATTAAATTCTGAAAAAAAAAAATGAAGGGTTGAAATTTGTGTTTTGAAAATTGCAGGAGATTCGTCTCATCGAGAGTTTTCCGACAATATAAAGAACGTCTCAAACGGAATCCGAATGAACCCACACGGTTGTTGAAAAGTTTGGTGATCTTTGTTATCAAATGATGACATCATTACGATTCAGAGATGATATCAGTACCATGTAGTAGCCTAGTCAGTGACATGTGGCAAACCAATCAACGACACATCAACAAGATTGCCATGTCATCAAATTTTTTCAAAAATTGCATTTTGGTTCCTGAATTTTAAGATAATTTCATTTTGACCCCAAAACTTTTTTAAAATGCACTTTGGCCTCTAAATTTTTTAGTATTTTCATTTTAACCCCTCAAGCATATGATATTTGCAGTTTGACCCTTGGAGTTTATGGTATTTGCAATTTAGCCCTTGGAAGTTTATGAAGTTACGTCTTGACCCCTAAAAAAATAAAGGAGTGTGTTCTTGGCTAAACAGGCCATTCCAGATGCAAACAAGAATTCTTTGGACAATTTTTAATTGTAATAGTTGCATTTCAATTTGTAGTAGTTTTAATTTTTAGTTGTAATAGTTTTATCATAGTGAAAAGAAATAAGGAAAGAAAGATGTTCATAAACCTTCGGGTTTAGAAAAACTTTTTGGGATTAATTTTATTATTTCCAAAGTTTTTGATTTTCTGCAATAGAAACCAAAGTTTAGCCTTGGCTAAAGAGTATTTCTGATTTATATTAAAATATGACAACTGAAACAGATTTGGTTTCAAATCTTTGAGATTTGAGGAAGTCTTGGGTTTAATCCTTTTATTCCCAAAGTGTTGGAAAAGTTTAGAGAAAGTCTTTGGTTATAATCTCATTATTTCCAAAGAGTTTTGGTTTTGGGAGAAACAAGATTTTAGCATCAGCTAAAATATTTGTGATTTTTATTCAGAAATAATGGGCTTAGTTCCGAGAGTACCTATTAACTTTTGTAAGTGGTGTAATTCTGGTAGCAATTTTTATTTGCTTGGGAATTGATTTGATTTAACCTAGTTTGTCCCCTAAAAAACTTAATTCTAAATTTGTTTCCCATGGACTAGGAGTCAACATGCTCTTGAAAGTTTTTTCTGAGGTTAATTGGGTCTTAAGTGAGACTGGTGTGACCCTCTAGTCTTCCTAGAAACTTTCCTGACCATTTTCAATTCTAAGGCAAATAATGAGATTAGTTTTGAATTAAATTTCAGACTTTGGATTTTCTAGTGTTAAGTTTAGTTTCTAGAAAAACATAATAGTGAAATTCTATTGTAATAGCTTCAAGAAATGACAACAGAAAATGTTATTCCATCTGACAACCTTAAGCCTTGCGATGTTTTTAAAGGAAGATCTCTATAGATCAAGTGTGATTAAAGAAAATCATAAGATTGCATGATAATATATCAAAATTAATCAGAGATAATTAGTATGTTATCCTTGTGTCAATTATAGCATGTATGATTGCTATGTGACTTTGCTTGAAAGCAAATATGAGACAACTTTTGAATTTTTAAATTCCAAATATATTTTTAAATTGGTGGTTGCTAGTGAGTACAAGATCACTGATCACAGAGATAGAAAATTGATGATTCCTAGGAGATATTAGACCACTGGCTACATAGTTATGAGATTGTGGTTCCTAGTAGTGAAAAGATTTCTGATCACATGTCAAGTCATAATGGTTCCTAGTAGTGGAGAGGCTACTAATCATATGTCACGACATGATGATTGCTAATAACGAAAGAGTCTATTGATCATATGTCAGGACGTTATAATTCCTAGTAGTAAAGTGACTACTGATCACAAGTTAAAATATTGTGATTCTTAATAGTCAAAAGTCTACTGACCTCATGCTGAGAAATTAGTGATTCTTAGTGATAAAACTATTGGCCATGTTATGAAGTTCCGAATAGTATATTATTGAACATTGGATTTGTGTTTCCTAATAGTAAGACTATTGGCTTCAGAAAGATAGGTTCAACCAAATATGTTTGGGTGCCTTGAATTTGAAGAAGACCTAATTCAGTTGATGATAGTCTGGTAATGTATTTTTTATGATATGGTTTTGAGAGTTTTATAATCATTTTAACACAAAGAATTGTTTAAAGACCCTGTATGAATTTTTGGAAAGGCCAAAAGCTTTTGTATAAATTCTACAAATATGGGGGTGTCATATAAAAGGTAGTAATGCCTAAACCCAAAAGGGTTAGGAAAACCCTAAAAATCCGTTGACTTTGTATTCAATGGTTATGCACAATATAGTAGTGCATATCGGTTTTTTGTGTGGACAAATCTAATATTCAGATTTACACAAGAATATTATCATGAAATTGAGGAAATGGTTTTCATGAGAAAAAAGATGAGCCTAGAAAATGGTAACATGCTAAGACTTTAAAGTTCTTCTATCTAAATCTTTTTAAACCAATATGGTGGCTAGTGAGGCTAAAAGCTTCTTTGAAGCTATGATTTTTCTAGAAAGAAGTTATTAATTTAGCTTTGTCTTGCATAGGTAGTAAGCCTTGGGATGCAAGTGAATGAAAGCTGATGAGATAGGCTTGTTATCAAAGGATACCGGCAAAGAAAATACCTGGATTGCCTTGATAAGTGATCACTAGTTATGGTGAATGTGATCGCAATTGTGTGAAATCTGGAGATACATCAAGATGGATGTTCAGATAGCTTTACTATATGAAGATTTAGTTTGAATAAATCTTTATGAAACAACCCAAAGGGTTTTTCGGTTCCAGAATGAGGAAAGATTGTAAGCTTGAGAATCATTTTATGATTTGAAACAAGTACCGAAATAAAGGCATGAGAAATTTAACGACACTATGTTGTCAAGTGGGTTTTTATAATCAATGGGTATTGACAAATGTGTTTATGTCAAAGACACTAACAATAGTATATGTCATTTTGTGTCTATGTGTAGGTGACATACTCATTGTTAGTAGTTATGAGAAGATATTCAATACTACCAAGTAAATGTTAAAGTCTAAGTTTGACATAGGTCTTACAGATGTATATCTGAAAATTAAGATTTTTTGACCATCTGCTGGTAGTGTACTTTCTCAGTCTCATTATTTTGATAAGAGTCTTGAGAAGTATAAGTCAGATACAAGTGTGTTAAAGACTTCGATAGACTTTAGTCTCCATTTGACCAAGAATAATGGAATATTCTCGGGTCATTAGAAGTTTGAAGTATCTGATGAGTTGTATAAGGCCGGGTATAGCCTACTCAATTAGCAAGCTAAAAAAATACACGAGTAATCCCAATGCCTATATTCAGAAGGCGTTTATATGGGTACTAACGTACTTATGATGAAACCGGGATTATGGGTTGCATCACACTTGATATCCAGTTGTACTAGTAGGGTACAAAGGCACCTACTGGGTATCTGATATAAAGATTACGAATCCATTAGTGGATATGTTTTCTCTAATTGGAGCTGTAGCCGTGTCTTCGAGATCTTTCGAGCAAATGTGTATCACAAGATCAATGATAGAATCGGAATTTAGTACTTTAGATAAAGCTATTAAAGTAACTGAATGGCTTTGCCGTTTTCTTGAGGATATTCCATGTTAATTAAATCTTGTGCAAGCAATTTTCTATACTTTGTGACAACCAATCAAGTATTTGAAGGGCACATATAGAAAGTCTAGACGTTTTTCGTCGAAGACATAGTTCCATACGACGACTACTCTTATGTGTTGTCACTATAGACTATATACAGTCTAAGGAAAATATTACGGATCTGTTAACCTAAGGATAAAATCGAGAGTTAATAAGAAGTTGTCAAAAGGAATGGGGTTAATGCCTTTAGCAAATGTTACCGGAATCGAAAACCCAACCTAGTTGACTGGAGATCCCAAGATCTAGGTTCAAAGGGACAACCTAACTGCATATAACGGGTGAGTCACTGAAGAGGTAAATCCCCTTGCCCATTTCTTTATACAGTGATGTCCTGTGGAGTGGAAGGTTAAGCTGATACTTTTAATGACCTAAGAACTGTGAATATTCAACCGTGGTATAGTGAGATACCTTATGTAGGTCACCTATGTGAGTGCGAAGTGGGGCTGCTTCTTTAAAAATAGACAAAGCCGAATTTTTTAAAAACACTCACTCAACCAGGCAAGTGTTCCAGGGCCAAACCTAACACAATAGTGAGAACAAGAATAATAGTTGGAGTAACTCATGTGTGAAGTCTATTGTCTCGGTTTATACAAACGGCAAAATAGTTCAAGACATCACGTTCACTGGTCAGTCAATAAATCCGATAGGCTTTCATTACGAAAGGTTCAAGGCCAACAGTTACCTTTTCTGATGCACGGCTAGTTTGTGTGCTCTCTCTCCAAATCTTTGTTGTTAAGCGTTATCCGTTTTTCTTTATTCGACCAATTTTATTCATGTGGAGGATTGTTGGAAAATAATGTTTTTTGACAACTTTAATGTGAAATTAAAGTAAGACCCAATCGCCAATTGAGGTGGGTCTAAGTGGTGTTGTGTTCTCTTAAGTGAAAAGATTACAATATAAGAATGATGGCCCGAAACCATTGAGTTGTGAATGAGAATTGTCTTATAAAATGGACATCAATAAAGTTAGGCTTTGATTTGGATTTAGTCTTGGTTTGGACTGGACCTAGGCTTGTACTTGTGCATGTGTTGGGTTTGGTCTTAGACTTGGACTTGGATCTAATCTTGAGCTTTGGGCTAAGCTGTGCTGGGCTTAGCTTGTGTGTGTGTTTAAGATTGGGCTTGGATCGGGTTATGACCCACCACCCGTATCCATTTTACAACCCATCTAGTGTAATTCTAAAAACTTATGCATTATATACACATTATGATTTATATAATGGTTTTGGAGTTTTGAACCTTTCTAACTCTAACCCTAATGGATAGAGTTGATGACATTTGACGGCCTTGGTTAATGGCAATTGATGCCATAGCCTTTATAGCCAGGGACTCCCATACTTGTATAAATAGAGGCTTTTCCCCTCCAACTTAGATATATGTTTTAGAAGATATTTTTGATATGAAAAATGAAGATGGTGTTTTGAGATCATAAAGTTGGAGATGATTTTTATACCAAAGAAAAATTTTCATATCTTTTTTGCTAGCCCCTTCTTTAGTTCTTGTTAGAGAGAGAAAGAGTGTTGCTATTGTCAAGTTCGCTGAAGCTATTCAGAATGTGCTTCTATATGAGCTGGTTTCGGCTGTCATATCTTGGGAGACAGACGTTGGCGTACTTCCAGCACCCATCGGGAGGCGGTGAATCTGTTTTAAGGAAACTGTTGTATCACACAAGTTTCGATTTGTTTCTTTTCTTATCATTTGTTCTTAAATTTTTTAAAATTTAGTTTATCTCGATAAGTTCTAATCTTTAGTTATCCATATTAATAATTTGTTCTATTAGTAATGTAATCTAATTTATTTATGTATTTTTAATTATGTAGTTTATTCTGTATTTCATTTTTTAAGGAAAAAAAATTTGTTTTTTCATTTCTATTTTATTCATTTGATATATTTTTTTTGTATTTTTATGAAAAAATACCAACAATTATTGTCTTGTCAAACTTTTAGGCCAAAATATATTCTATTAGTGGTCATGATATGGGTACTTGTAAGTTAATTAACATTACTTATTAGTTTGATTTTATTTTTTAATTATAACATTACTCTTTTTAATTACTTATTTATTGATTTTTTATTTTATATTTTAATTATGTGACAAGTTATACAAAAAGTCCTTCATGAATCACTTTCAAGTAAGTATTTTAATGAACTTTTTGCAAATATTTGTTACTTTTTCACTTTTTAAGTTTTATTAAAAGATCTCCAATCTAACAAAGGAGAAGTTCTAGAAGACCTTATAAAGGAAAAAATAAAAAATAAAAGAGTTCATTAAAAATGAGAAAACATTTTTTGATTTGAACGTGGCGTTTTTTCTTGACTTTCCCAAAAGCAGAATTTTATAACTTTTTTGTTATAAATTTATAAATTTTTTGTCCCAAAAATTAAGCAAAAATACTAAATTAAAAAAAGAAAAAAAAAAGAAAGAAAGAAAAAAAAACATGATCCAAACATAGGATGCTGTTTGTTAATCTGAAGGTAGGTGAGCACAGGAGGGTTAGGCTAGTGGATTGATGTTAGAGCATTTTCAACGTATTAGACATGTATAATGTCTGTTATTTAAATTGCTTATTATAATTTTTTTTTTAATTTTAATGCATTAAACTTATAACTAGGAAATTTATCACGTTTCACATTTATTAGTTAAATATAAGTAGCTTTCAAAAGTTAGACAAAATTTATTGGGGTACTTACCAATTAGTCCTATTAACTAGACTTATTTATCTACAGGTCCTAACTAATAAATTTAACACTATAAAAATAAGAGAGTGATAAATTTATCACTAAAAATTTATTCATAAAAACAAAGAGACTGATAAATTTATCATTATAAATTTATTCATAAAAATAAAAGACTGATAAATTTATTTTTATCACTTAATAAATTTATCAATAGGACTTAATGGGTAATAAGTCTCCAAAGTAGGACCTATTGGGTAATAAGTCTTCAAAGTAGGACTTATTGGTAGTTTACCCAAATTTATTTGACTTCTGTGATCATTTTGTGGCATTTTAATAAATCCAAACTCAAAGATCTCAAGTTAAATGAATAAATTTACATATTATATAAGGAAAACGGGGTTTCTAACCCATAAATCTTATGGGAGTTCCAATATCTTAATCTTAATTTTCTAATTTTTTTATTTAAAAAAAAAATAATCTCAGCATTTATTAACTTCTCTCAATCCATAAATTTTTTTGACTTCTCTCATAATTATTGCAGGACCCTTTTCAAAATAAATAATTTGTATATTAAAAAAATATCTAAAACAAATATAAATATTTATATTTATATCTATATCTATATCTAGCTATTTATATAGGAGTTGGAGTCACTGCTGTCTGGTTTGCACAATAGTGATTGTTGTGCAGCTTATGAAAATTATTTAGAATTTTATTTTCATGATCCAAACCGTTCAATTTTTAAAAAATATCGAGTAGAACATACCTGTAAAAAATCAAGTTGATCGGATATCGATAGACCCTTCATCAACTTGAATTTGTATATATAAAAAATAAATATATAAGTATTAAATTGAATACAAATATGAGTTGATGAATGGTCTATTGATATCCAATTAACTTGATTTTTTATAAGTATGTTTTACTCGATGTTCTTTAAAAATTGACGGTTCGAATGATAAAAATAAAGTCCAAAATCATTCCCATAAGTCACGCAACAGTCACTACTATGCAAGCCGTACAAGAGTGACCCCTTATCCATTTATATATTATATAAGGAAAAAAGAGTTTCTAATGAGAAGCTTCTTAAAAGTTTCAAACTCCTATTCTAAAATTATTGATCTTTGAATTTATAAAATAGATTAAAAGAACCTATTGGTTGATTTATTTATTTATTTATTTTAGAAATAATAATTATCCATTAATTTATGGATTTCAAATGGGAAGATAACAAAAATATTCCATAATCTCTCTCACCAATTTTCAAAAAAAATATATTAAAACTTGCATTCATTTTCTCTCTTCCAAAAAATCAAATAATATTTTTTATGAAAGTTGTGGATATCCATCTATATCTTATATATTATATTATAATGTAACAAAAAATAATAATAAAAATCAAATATACAAACAGATAAAATTAATAAATTTGATTTTTATTTATTCAGTTAAAATATTTCTTTTGTATCTCAATATCCAATTTTAAATTTTAAAAATCTTTAAAGTTTATTTAAACAAATCTAATTTGAAAAATATCTCCCACTATCATACTTTAAATCAATAAAAACTCACATGTCTGTCACATATCTAACTCACATCATAACTTACCAAAATAATAATAATTAAAAATAAATAGAAACCACAGATAAATTAAATTTAAAAAAATAGAAACCCACAACTCCATCTTAAATAAATTGAAAAAAAAAATAAAAACCATATAAAAGAAGATAAGAATTTAGATATGAATCTCAAAAAAAATTGCCAATATCTAAATTTGAATTATGATTTAATAATATAATTATTTATTTTTTTGATATATATCTATCAAAATTTTAAATCACTTAATGGGACAAATTAATCAATTTTCAAATTTATTTAAAGAATAATTTGATTAGTTCTCCCAACTCCTAAACTTCATGGGCACTGCCGGATGAGCTAACTGATTGGGTTAGTTGAAGTTTAAGTTGTTGGAGGTAACATTCTCCCACTTTATAAATTTATTTGTTTTTTAATTTTATTTTTTTCCTATGTAATTATCTTTTTCTCTTGTTGGTTTCGGTTTTCGTGAGATTTATGTATTTGTTTACATGTTTGCATGATGGAGAAGAATTATTGGTGATTATGGTTGTAATCGAAGTATCTATGTTCGTTACATGTCAAGGATTTTGATCAGATTTTGTTTTTTTCAATGAAGACCATAAAATTGAAGTAAAAAATATGGGCATCAAATTTTTTTAATTTTTTATTGTCATTTTATTGTATAGAAAATGTGAAATTTATTGAGAATTCAATATTTTACGATAATATTAGATTTTTGTATAACTAGGTAAATTTAAAACTTTTAAATATCATTGTGATCTTTATTTTTATCTTCTTTCTAGTCCATTATACCATTACTGCTATTTGTTAGTTTGTTAATTATAATTTAATTAATTGAAAATGAAAACACAATATAACTTTTCACATATATTATAGTTAATTTGTTACATCTATAGTTATATATAATATCATAATATATAGGGATAATCTCTAAATATAATTTCTATTTTTTTTGTGTGATTAAATAGTCTATCTTAAATAATATATAGAAGAGTTAGATGTCTTCTTTAATCTCTAAAAAACTCAATCTATTTTTTCTTTTATTTTTTAATTTTTTAAATTGAAACATCAATTGTTTATATCCATAAAATAAAATTGATAAACACACATCCAAAAGTTACACTTTTTTTTTAATATGTAAGATATTTACAAATGAAAAATGTCTAACATCTCAAAAAAAAAATTTCTTAATAATCTGACTTATAATTATGTAGTCATAAGTGTCAATTTTTATATAAATACGAGAAGAGAATTAATTAAATTATACATTTCAACCAATTGCATACTCAAACTTTGACTATTTCAAGATATTATTTCACTATAATTCCAATTAAGAGAGTCTTCAACCCTTAATATATATATTTTTTTATCAAATTGTAATTTGATAAAAATTTAAAAAGATGAAACGTTGAAAATTATTATTTTTTTCATCAAAATTGGTGAAAAGAAAAAAAAATTGCGATAAGAATAAAAGTTCTTTTAAAAATTGATAAAAATTTAATAAAAAAATTAAAGCAATTCATATTAAATCAAATTTTTTATTCAATATTAAAATCAAATTAGATAAAAAAAATTGAAAGAAAATGATGAAAGTTTGAAAATATTTTGAAATCTTCTTATTCTTAAAGACTAGAATCCCTATGCGTATTATATTCATATTGTATTTTTAGTTATGAAATTAAAATTAAAAAAAAATGTAACTTAAATTATTAGATTAATAATAGAAATATCATATTAATTATTGTTAAATATCACTTCACTTCACATTTAATAATAAAATTGTATATTTGTCTTAATTATAACTTTTAAATTTATATATTTTTATAACAAGAAGAGATATGTCATAATTCACTTAATCTCATTTAATCAGGTTTAACTTTTTTTTTTTAATACAAATTATCAAAATTGTACTAAATAGATTTATATATATATATATATATATAATTTTTTAAAGTAATAATTTAAAAAGTTATAAACATAAAAGTTAACTTATAAATTTTATGTATATCACAAGACAAAATATTAAATTACTTCAAGATAATTATAATAATTTTTTAAAAAATTTATAAAGTCTCATGCATAGCACGGATTACAACTAGTAAAAAAAATAATTTAATTGCATATCTAACGCTATTGATGAAGGTTATTCAAGCGGTAGACTCTTTGGTGGTTATTGTCTCCTCCTCTAAAACCTTACTACTGTTTTCTCTCATACATTGATGGTAAAATATGAGATGGAGGTTAGCATTTGGAGTGGGGACCTTAACCATGGGTAGCTCTAAATGTACCTCAAAAATTAAGTTGGGCACTTCATTACTTTGAACACTTCAATTGAAAATTTAAATATTTATTTATTTTTTTGGACAACCCAAATAATACCTGTTATACCCTTAAAAATCTTAGAAATATATTTGAAACCTACTTTCTACACCCCATTAGTCTAATAGTTACAATAGAGGCACAAAGTCACCCTTCATGGCAGAGTCAACTTATCATCTCCATCACCCTCGTCGCCAACCCCTAATGTTTTAGGGTATTTTGACATTCTACCAATTTGTGCTGAATAAATGAAGCATGTTCAGATACTCAAGTCCGAATAACGGAAAGTTGGTTCTAGTTTTTTTATCTAGATACTCAGTGCCGAACAAACTAAGTATGTCTAGATACTCAGTCTTGAACAACAAAAAATTGGTTTCAGCTATCCCATCTAGATACTCAGTGCCGAACAAACTAAGTATGTCAAGATACTTAATTCCAAAATTATGAAATTGCTTCAAATACTTGGTATTGAACAAATGAAACATGTGCAGATATTCAAGTCCGAACAACAGAAAATTGGAACATATGTAATACCAGATAGTTCTTTTTGTTTGGAATTGGGATATGAAGAAATTAAAAAATTAAGGGTGTGTTTGGTTTGTGTTTTGAAACATGTTTTTGGTAGAAAATTTCTAAACAAATTTTCTAAAAAAAAATTCAAAATTACTCCTCTCTCTATTACACATCAATCATCACTTTTTCTCTCTCCTCTCTTCTTCTCAATCACTTTTTCTCTCACACATATCTACTCAACTATAACAAAATATCAAATCATCCTAAACTCCCAAACTATTTTCAAAATATACAACCAAATAAACCAAAAAAATTTCCCTTCCCAATTTTTTTTTTTTTTTGAAAATTTATCTCAAAACACAAACCAAACACACCCTAAATGTTTGGAAACACAAAACTGAACATAGACAATTGTTCGGATATTAAATACTTAACAATCACCATTATTTTAGAAACATGCTGTCGAATATATGAATTTTGTTTAGAAACAAGTTTCCGAATAAATGTAATTTGTCCGATACTGAATTTTTAAACAAATTTCGTAAACCTAACAGCAAAAACGATGAACATGAATAGAAAAATTAATTTCTCTATAAATTTTTTTTCTTAAAAACGTCTTTTTCATATAGCATTAACCCATCTCATAACATTGCTACAATTGATTAACCATCTCATATCTACCATTCATTTTATCTTTGATCATTACAAAAGATGACATATGCAATATATATATTCACCAATTCTAGATTCTGAATCTATAGCATATGGCGTGGATACGTAATTGATAGAATTGATAGAATTGTAATGATGGTGGAGTTGGATATGTAATATCACTCCCATTGTAATTGATAGAATTGTATCTTTTGATTTGGAATTTATCTATTGAATAGAAATATCTGTTTTGGACTATCAGTGGAGGATAGTCTTGATTGTTGTAGACATTACATGCGGGTTCGGTTGAATTGAAACTAATTTCTCATACATTGTGCATTGTGCATCATTATATACTAAAGATTGCAAACGTATTGGTTTTTGAGAAAAATAGGTGAACACCTTGGTGAATATGGTTAGGGGGTGTAGTTGTGGTTATGATGTTAGCCTGTATGTCTTTGGTGAAAGTCCAGAAACCCACACAGTTAAGTGCAGATCATTCTAGTTAGTACTGGTAAAATGGCTTTAGTAGTGCTTGTATAGCCTACTTGCAGATACATACCTAAAGATTCCCAGTGTGTTGTGTGACGACCAAAAAAAAAATCGGGAATATCAGAGAATATATTAACAAATAAATACACTGTTTATCTAAGGTTACAAGAGAAAAAAAATCACTAATGTGTCCTCCAGTTAATAACCAAGTAAGATTCTAGGAAGATTAGAGGAGGCAATATAGCCTTCCTTCAAAGTCTAACTGCCTTAGATAGCAAAGCTACATTTTTGACAGATCTTGACAAAATATTAACACAAGGACCTACATGAGTTGACGGAGTATAAGAATAGGTTACAAATGATATATATAATAATTACAAAATCATGTCTTAAATACAACAAGCGATTAATCGCTTATAATCTCAAAACGTGTTTACAAAACTAGTTCTTATTTCTCATAGGGTAGCCATACTCTTCAAATACTTCAGCTTTGCTTTTGACTAGTCTAATAGTCTTCAATACTTGGCATGAAACGCCGCAAGCTTTGAATGCCCAGTAAACGCATACGCACCCCATCCTTTTTTTCCAATCCGATACATCATCACAATTATAATAAGCAAGAAATGAAGCATGATAATCATTCAATAATAAAGGATTACAAGGTTAGATGTTAGTAATCTAGAAATCCTCCAAAAAGATTTCATCCTCTCAACCGCAAGAATTGGACACCGGACTATTCGGAACTCCCCCTTTTGCTGCTTTGCAGAACTTACCACAGATGCATGCAATGGTGACATACCGCGCAACGCCATCAATGGACCTCAAAAGGGACAGCGAAAAAAAAAAAAAGTTTTATCTCCCTGAATCCAACCTTATCCTTCCAAAAAATTTTTATCCTCCTGAATGTCTCATCTAGACCCAACCTTGTCTCACCAAATCAAATCATTGCAAGAGTCTGAATACATCAGTTCCATTCTAGGGTTTACGCGACAACTGTTTGCGCAAGACTTAACCTTTAATTAGGAAGCACATCCCATCAATCCATATATAACACATTATCATCTCTTCATTATTCAAGTGATCGAAAACCCAATACTACCCCCAATTAAGGTTTCCGTTGAGTTAGATGTCTTAAATTAAAGTTAGAACAACTTAACAAAATAGTAATATCCACATAAGCATGAGCATCTCAAATGAAGAAGACAAGGAACATAACCATAACACATGCAATATCACACCAAGACATGATCATATACTAATAAGTATATTCACGAAGATAAGAGCTTAAAATACCAATGCAAAACTACATTTTCAGATGATATCATTTAAAGATTAAAATCAAAAGGACCATTTAAGATTTTTCCCGAGCCTGGACTTTCTATGGTTCATAGAGAATTTTATATAGTTTTCAAAAATGGAATAATGTTTCTATATTTTTCGTTATTTAAGAAACAATCCAGCGCTGTCCAGATTCATCGACCGTTACGAAAATCGGATTTTCTTTCAAATCGCTCACTCTTTTTCAATGAAACCAATTTTTGTTGAAAACTATCTCTTTAAGTTATTTTTTGACCTAAAACTGAGGTCCAGTAGAGTTTCCTATATTTTTCTATAATTTTCGAAAGTTGGCTACAAAAATTGGTTTTTCATACATAATACTCAAAATAAGATGATTGGTGAGTAAAGAGGCCAACTAAGGGAAATTTTTCACATTTTTTGTGATGAAAACATACTAAACTTATATTTTTAGAGTGATGGTATGCCTTTGGAAATAATGCGGGATATGGGAAGAAAAATATAGTTTTGCATCTATTAGGAGGAAATATGAGTAGAAGAAGGATCAAAGCCCAATTCATTAACTTTGAACACATGAACACCATTACAACATATCTGAAAATATGATTTTAAATCTCCAATATTTGAAAAAGGAAATAGAAGGAGAGATGGTGATGTGGCTTACTTAAGACTTGGTTGAATTACTAACAAAACCTTCTTTTTCTCTCATTTCCTTCACTAAGCTCGCTTTCTTACCCTCTCTTTCCTCTCAGCTGAATATGTAAGTGTGTGAGTGTGTTTTGTGCTCAAAAGTGTAGAGAGAATTGGTGTATTTATAGCAAAATTGGTGTGAAAGGTCCAAGTTGCCCTTTAGTTGGAAATGGATTGGATATTTTGGATTTAGTTTGAATTCAATGGAATGTAGGATGATTATGAGGCCTAATTGTGTACCAAAACATGATTTAGTTAGGGTTAGGGTTGAAGTAAACTAACTTGGTTACAAGTACAACACATATACATAATGCATTTGTACCTTGGTCAAATATTCTTCCTAAAATCAATCAATTTGTCTCCAAAGTACATATACATACATATATATATATATTCAAGGGGGTGGCCGACCCATGTGAGGTGGATTTAAGGGGATTTTTCCTTGGTTTTTGTGTACAAATGGTATCTAATTGGAAGATATTTGTGTACAAAATAAATCTAAGGTATAAATATGTATATAATGGTACTAGTTTGGGGTCAAAATGTGATTCAAGAAAAATATGAGGGCTAAAATCTTAGTTTATGAATTTGAACATTTAATGAAGTGTAGAATTTAATTTAACTAGGATTTGAAAATTCAATTCAGTTAAAATTTCTTTATTTCAAATTAAACGGTGAATCATACTGAGAATCGAAAACCTAGGATTTTTATGTATTAAATATAATTAGAAAATTAATTTAATTATTATTGGGGTTTTGGAAATGATTCCTGAGCTCTGGGTTCGATCAGGGTTTTTGAGTTTTCAGTTTGCGGCATGTTCGACTCTATAACTAAAAGTGAAGACAAATAAGGATTTGAGGGTCTTTATTGAAAGAATTCAAAAGTCAAGGACGTAATAGATTTTACAAAAGTTAGGGGCCTCACAACCTACCTCCCTTAAATAAATTTCATCCTCAAAATTTCAAACATTCTTCATGTCTTGAAATGTTGTAAGTAATTGGTCCACATTGCATCCTTGCTCTCTTGGGTAGATTCTACCAACATATATTAATCAGCTGGATCATTTTCATCTCTTAAGTTCTTCTCCCTTTTGTCCAAAGCCACAATTGGTCTTATTCTAATAATAGCGTTTTGAATTGAATTTCTTCCCAATTAATGACGTAAGGAGATGTGTTAATATTCCGCGTTATTTGAAAATTCTGAAATGTTTGTTGCTACTTTAGTGTAAGGGCTTGTATTGCCAAATTCCCGATTTGGTGATCTATACTCTTGTTAAGAATTGATCCCTTGGTAATTTGCTGATGCCATTGCGTTTGTCGATTTGTTGAATCATGGAAACTAATCTATCCCCCTTAAATAATAAAAGTGTTCCATTGGATGGGTGAGTCATCTCATTTTTTTGGTAACTATCAATAATTGCTAAGGTACGAGTAACGAATCTATCTCTAAGATGAGGTCGGAGTCGGGTATCTTCATGCCTCAGAAATTGCACAAATAATTCTTATGATCTAACACATATTGTAGATATGAAAGAATGCAACAAACAAAATGTGTACCCAAAAGTTCTAAGACTGGATGAAATAAAGGAAATTAACACCATCTACGTTCAAATTACAAAAAGTCATTCCAAGAGAGTTCTAACTACTTAGTTACATTCTTCTAGGTTAACCAAGGCTCGTACTGCAGTTCCTCGGGTCCATATGTGTTGTATTTCTCGCTTTTAGGGTACTGCTTAGTGAGGTTTTTGTCTTCTTCTCCTTGTAGTGCAAATATTCTGTCGGTTAGCCTATGATTATTATTGAGCCCAGGCCTCTTGTTGCCTCATTCCCTCTGGTATTGTTGACTGACTGGTCCTAGCTTGTTCTTCTATGGCTTCTGCCCTTCAATCCTTTGCGCGTTTGCTTTCGTACCTTCTCTTTGATTTCCTGACTGGATGAGTTAGGGATACTCATTCCTTTCTAGTCCCACATGGGATTGACTTTCTTTCTTCAGGCTCTAAATCCGTCTAGTATCTACCACCTCCTGTTCTGCGTCTAGTGTTGTGTCCACCATATCCTCAAAAAAGAGAAGTTGCAAGGGCAAAACCCTTCCTCTGATTATAGGGTCTAGACCTCACTCAAAATTTCGTGCTTTCTCTTCATCACCGGCTATGTATCGAATTGCATAACGAGCCAACTACTTGAACTTCACCACGCATTGTGTCACCGTCATTGTACCTCGCTCTAGCAATTGAAGTCACGAATTCTCTCATGTCTAATAGTGTTTGGAAAGTACTTCCTCAGAAACATTTCTTTAAATTGCACCCAAGTCATAATCATGATATCCCTAAATTCCTTAATTAAGGTCCACCAATGGTCTGCCTCACCTTCCAACAGAGCGATCTTGTCTATATGCTAGACTATTCCCATTGTCTCCAGCATCTTCTCGATTTGTCGAATCTAGTTTTCAGTGATCTTAGAATCGGGCTCGCTAGTGAAGATCGACGATCTCTGTTTGTGAAACTCAAAGAATAGATATGCCCTCTCATTCTGACGTGTTCTCCTTAGCCTTCCTAATTCTTCCAAAATTTGATTTTCGATATTCTCAGGTAAGTTAACCGTGGGTGCAAAGGTGTGGTTATTGACCCCAGGTGTCCTATTCTTGTTAATATTGGCGTCATCGTTGTGGTTGGTGTTGTCGCTGTTACTAATGTAATTGTTTGCTCGTGTATGGTTCACCATCTACCAACGTACAGTTAGGTGTAGGTCAGGGTTTTGCTAATATGGTTAGTCAAAGGAATTATTAAGGTGAAATGCTTCGAATTCAACTAACTCCTAATATGCTTCCTAACATAGTCCTACTCAACTACCGATCCGTTACCATTGTTAGTTGTTATGGGACAAACTACATGTCTTGATTCATTAATCAAGGTTCTCCTTCTTCATTATGAAAGTCTAGTTCTGTTGGACTTATTTGAAATGCTTTCTTCAGCTCCCCAATTCCGATGCTGGAATTGCTAGCGCACCACTATACAGCTTCACGAGCCGACGTTTCCATACTCGAAATTCGAAGAAATGTCCTAAGGTTGGTTAAGTAAAATTTGATTTTTGATGCCTTTTGGTTGATAGAGTAAATAGTGTTATACTAATATAACATAGTCAAAACAATGTAGTCTCTAACCACAGATCGAAACATGTAGGTAAGGGTTCAACCTAGGCTCTAATACCAAGTTGTGATGCAAAAATAAATAAATAAATAAATTAAGAACATCAAGGAATATATTAACAAACAAATACACAGTTTATCTAACGTTACAAGAGAAGAAACATCACTAATGTGTCCTCTGGTTAATAACCAAGTAAGATCCCAAGAAGGTTGAAGGAGTCAATATAGCCTCCCTTTTAAGTCCAACCACCTTAGATAGCAAAGTTATCTTTTTGACAGATCTTGACAAAGTATTAACACAAGGCCTACATAAGTTGACAGAGTATAAGGATAGGTTACAAAGGATATATATAATAATTACAAAATCAC
This sequence comes from Camellia japonica, assembly GCA_030407325.1. Taxonomy (NCBI): domain Eukaryota; kingdom Viridiplantae; phylum Streptophyta; class Magnoliopsida; order Ericales; family Theaceae; genus Camellia; species Camellia japonica. Next base: position 78,490,015 of record JAPPVO010000017.1, read on the forward strand.
GTCTTAAATACAACATGGGATTAATCACTTATAATCTCAAAACGTGTTTACAAAACAAGTTCCTAACTTTCATAGGGTAGCCACACGTCTTCAAATACTTCAACTTTACCTTTGATCTGTCTAATAGTCTTCAATACTTGGCATGAAATGCCATGAGTTTTGAATGACCAGTAAACGCACACACACCTCATTTTTTTCCCCAATACAATACACCATCACAATTATAACAAGCAAGTAATGAAGTATGATAATCATTCAATAATAAAGGATTACAAGGTTAGATGTTAGTAATCTAGAAATCCTCCAAAGAGATTTCATCCTTCCAACCCCAATAATTGGACACTGGACTATTCGGAACTCCTCCTTTTGCTACTTTGCAGAACTTACCACGGATGCCTACAACGGTTACATACCGCGCAACGCCATCGGCGGACCTCAAAAGGGACGGCGGAAAGAAAAAGGTTTTATCACCCTAAATCCAACCTTATCCTTCAAAAAAAGTTTTATCCTCTTGAATGTCCCATCTGGACCCAACCTTATCTCACCAAATCAAATCATCACAAAGAGTCCGAATACGTCTGTTCCATTCTAGGGTTTATGCGATAATTGTTTGTGCAAGACTTAACATTTAATAAGGGAGCACATCCCATTAATCCATACATAACACATTATCATCTCTTCATTATTCAAGTGATCGAAACCCAATACCACCCTAATTAAGGTTTTCATTAAGTTAGATGTCTTAAATTCGAACAACTTAACAAGATAGTAATGTCCACATAAACATGAGCATTTCAAATGAAGAAGACAAGGAACATAACCATAACACATGAAATATCATACCAAGACATGATCATATACTAATAAGCATATTCATGAAGACAAGAGCTTAGAATACCACTGCAAAACTAAATTTTCAGATTCAGTATCATTTAAAGATTAAAATCAAAAGGACCATTAAGATTTTTCTCGAGCCTGGCCTTCCTATGGTTCGTAGAGAATTATATATATTTTCAGAACATTTTTAAAAATGGGAATAATGTTTCTATATTTTTCGTTATTTAAGAAACAATCCAGCGCTATCCAAATTCATCAACCGTTACGAAAATCGAATTTTCTTTCAAACCGCTCACTCTTTTTCAATGAAACCAATTTTAAGTTAGTTTTTGACATAAAATTGAGGTCCAGTAGAGTTTCCTATATTTTTCTATAATTTTTGAAAGTTGGCTGCAAAAATGGGTTTTTCATGCATAATACTCAAAGTAAGAAGATTGGTGAGAAAAGAGGCCAACTAAGGGAAAATTTTCACTTATTTTGTAATAAAAACATACTAAATAATGTATCAATAACTCAGATTTTCAGAGTGATGCTATGCCTTTGGAAATAATGTGAGATATGGGGAGAAAAAGGTAGTTTTGCATCTATTAAGAGAAAATATGAGTAGAAGGATCAAAGCCCAATTCATCAACTTTGAATACATGAACACCATTACAAAACATCTGAAAATATGATTTTAAATCTCTAATAACATGTATTTGAAAAAGAAAAATAGAAGGAGAGATGGAGATGTGGCTTACTTGAGGCGTGGTTAAATTGCTAACAAAACCTTCTCTTTCTCTCCTTCCTTTCACCGAGCTCACTCTCTTGCCTTTTCTTTCCTCTCAACTGAATATGTAAGTGTGTGTTTTTTGTGCTCAAAAGTGTAAAGAGAATTGGTGTGTTTATAGAAAAATTGGTGTAAAAGGTCCAAATTGCCCCTTGGTTGGAAATGGATTGGATATTTTGGATTTAGTTTGAATTCAATGGAATGTAGGATGATTATGAGGCCTAATTGTGTACCAAAACATGATCTAGTTAGGGTTAGGGCTTAAGTAAACTAACTTGGTTACAAGTACAAGACATATACATAATGCATTTGTACCTTGGTCAAATATTCTTCCCAAAATCAAGAAATTTGTCTCCAAAGTACATATATATATATATACATAATGCATTTGTACCTTGGTCAAATATTCTTCCCAAAATCAAGAAATTTGTCTCCAAAGTACATACATACATACATATATATATATATATATATATTCAAGGGGGTGGGCGGCCTATGTGGGGTGGATTTGAAGGGCTTTTCCTTGGTTTTTGTGTACAAATGGTATCTAATTGGAAGATATTTCTATACAAAATAAATCTAAGGTATAAATATGTATATAATGGTACTAAAAATGTGAGGGCTAAAATCTTAGTTTATTTCAGATTAAACGGTGAATCATACTGAGAACTGGAAGCTTAGGATTTTTGTGTGTAAAAAATATAATTAGAAAATTAATTTAATTATTATTAGGGTTTTGGAAATGATTCCTGAGCTTCGGGTTCAATCAGGGTTTTCAAGTTTTCTGTTAGCGCACATGTTCAACTGTATAACTAAAATTTAAGACAAATAAGGATTTGAGGGTCTTTATTGAAAGAATTCAAAAGTCAAGGACTTAATAGGTTTTACAAAAGTTAGCGGCCTCACATGTTGTATCCACTGCCCTATTTTCTGTATCAAAAGATTATTTTTATAAATTGATATATAATCTAGCACTGCATTGTTTTGACATGGAAAACAAGAAATGTTTGGAAAACAGCTTGCATTGTGCATTCACCTTATGATTTTGCTAAGATTCATATACTATGTTAAAGTATCTCTACAGGGATTTGACTCACCTTATGTGGGAAACAACTTTTAGGTGCTGATAATATGCCTCTGCAAAGGACATAGCTTGCGAGGACCCAAAGCTTAAGGCTTCCGTTTGTTTCTTGATGTAATTATTTTTTTCAAGCCTCGGGCTTTACTTGTATCGAGTTTAAACTTATTTTGCTATAACCAAGTATCGTCTTGGAAAGTTAGTAGGGCATTTCTTTATTTGATTTTAAATTCCTTTCTACTCTTGTATCCATGCCATATGCTATAGATTAAGAATCTAGAATTGGTGAATATATATATTGCATATGTCATCTTTTGTAATGATCAAAGATAAAATGAATGGAAGATATAAGATTGTTAATCAATTGTAGCAATGTTATGAGATGGGTTAATGCTAATTATTTCGGGACATTACAACTTGGTATTAGAGCTACTGGGTTAGAATGCTTTAGGATCATGGGATGTGGTTTTTACTACAATGGGTTCTCATGTTTGATAATGATAGGAATAGACCTGGTATGCTATGTAATAACATGCTTATGTGACTAAATGGGTATGAAATTTAATTTCTTAGATATTGATTGGGTCTAAGAATTTATGTTAGAAGAGTACTTGATCACTGCTATTTCTAACTGGAACTCTGGCAATGTTGCGGGACGGTCACTATCTAGAAGGATATTCCTATGTGTTTATGTGATTAAATGCTTAAGTGGAGTGAATTAATTGTTGTCCACGCATTAGACGTGAGTGAATTAGCTTCGGTACATTTGTGAATGTGCTAATCTGTGGTGTTACCTTTATTAGGATGTCAGGATGTGGACATGGTGGTGGTAAGCGTGGTAGGCCTAGGTGGCAGGAGGTGCCATTGCCGGCTGATATTCCGGCATAGGAGAAGGGAGTTGGTTAGGTTAACGTGGCCGAGCCAACAGGTCAGCAAGCTTTGGTTGCTTTGGCTCGGGAGATGGCTGGTTCATTGAGGAATCCATAGACATTCCTAGGCTAAGAATCAAGTCTAGGCCCATGTTGGTGAGACAGGGCTGTCTTTTTTGAAGAATGAGTTCTTCTGGTCGAATCCGGATGAGTTTTTAGGAGATCCTAAGGAGCCACTAAAGGTGGATGAGTGGTTAGAACAGATGGTAAAGATGTTCGAGATGCTGGGCATCGAGGACAACGACTTGAGAGATGCTAGTTAATGGTGGAAGTACGTACGTAGGGGGATTAGGGTGACTTAGGAGGCCTTTGTCAACGCTTTCCAAGACAAGTTCCTGTCTCCCACGGCTAGGGAGAAGTTGAGGGATCAGTTCTTGAAGCTCAAGCAACTGAACACGCATGTAGTAGAGTTTGAGGCAACTTTTACTAGCTTTTCTAGGTTTGCACCGAAGTTAGTGACGACGAAGGAACGCCGTTGTGTGGAGTTTGAGAAAAGGCTAAGGACCGGGCTCCTATTCAAGGTGGTCAGGTCTATGATTAGGGATTACAAATGTCTTGTAGAGACAACGACTCACTTAGAGATCGTGATTCAGGCTGAGGAGGAGAGGATGAAGGGCTCCAAGCAGAGGAGTTAAGAGATTCAAGGGGAGACATGGGACAACAAGAAGAAGAGGGGTTCTACCCCATAGCAGTCCCAGGCAGCACAGTTCAGATCTATATTTCCTATACCAAGTTCTTGTTCAATGAGAGTAGTCAGGGTGGGATCACTTGCTTTTAGTGTGACCAACAGAGCCACAAGTCTCCAGCTTACTCGTAGAGAGGAGGAGAGCAAAGTCTGCACCATCGGTGACTCATTCACAGAGCCAGAGTTAGGGGAGAGGGTAGCTGCCTACCTGTTATCAGTGTGGATAGTCGGGACACTTTAGGAGATTTTGCCCTCAGGCAAGTGGCACACCTGGTGCTTTTGGTTCGAGGCAGACACAAAGCCATCAGCCTACCCAGTCAGCTCAGGCCTCGAGGGCTACTTAGGGAGCCTCTTTAGCTCAGTCAGTTTACTAGTCCTGTGCTCCGAGAGGTAAGTAGATGGAGCAGAGATCTGCCGGGCGTATGTATGTTGTTACTACGCCAGATCAACTGCCAGCACCCTCTGTTTTAAGAGGTACCTTTTTGTTGTTCAATTTGATTGCTAATGTGTTGATTGATATTGTTGCATCTCATTCTTTCATTTCGTTTGCATTCACATCAGTTTTGGGGTTAGAGGTGGCTCAATTAGCATCTTCGCTCAAGGTAAAGTCGCCAGCTGGGGGTAAGGTTGACTTGGACCGGGGATGTCATGGTTCTGATATAGAGGTTGCTGGGCGCCGATTTCTTTTTGCATTTGTGTTGTTAGGCATGTTGAGTTTTGATGTCATATTAGGTATAGATTGCTTATCCTCATACCAAGCTGTTATAGATTGTTACCGTTAGAGAGTTACGGTGTGTGAGTGGTGATTGTTTTCATTTTCTAGGGAACCGAACTGATAGAGTCTTATCGCTAATTTATGACGTTTGTAGTAGGGGCGAACTTAGTTGTCTTCTTGCAACTCTTTTGGATAGAGAGAGTGATGTGGTCTGAGTTGAATTGTTGAGGGTAGTTTGTGAATACCTAGATATTTTTCTGGAGGATCTTACTAGTTTGCCACCCCACTAGGAGATCAAGTTCTCCATTGACTTAGCGCCTGGTACGGAACTGATTTCCATGGCACTGTATAGATTTGCACCCGCTGAGTTGCATGAGTTGAAGATTCAGCTCCAAGAGTTGTTAGATAAAGGCTTCATTCGCCCTAGTACATCACCTTGGGGAGCACTAGCTCTCTTTGCTAGGAAGAAGGATGGCACTTTGCGACTGTGTATTGATTATCGGAAGTTGAACCGAGTGACTATTAAGAAAAAGTACCCACTTCCTTGTATAGACAATTCATTTGACCAGTTGAAGGGGTGTTGTTGTTTTTCAAAAATCGATTTGAGATCTGGTTATCACCAGTTGAGCGTGAAAGAGGAGAATATTTAGAAGACGGTATTCTATACACGGTATGGCCATTACTAGTTCTTAGTGATGCCTTTTGGGTTGAGCAATGCACTGTCTTCATTTATGGATTTGATGAATTGAATCTTCTGTGAGTTCTTAGACCGTTTTGTGGTTGTCTTTGTTGATGACATTTTGCTCTACTCACTCTCCGAGGAGGAACACAAGGAACACTTGCGGGTTGTACTTTAATTTCTTAGAGCCCACTGTTTGTATGCTAATTTCGGGAAGTGCAAGTTTTGGTTAAAAGAAGTTAAGTTCTTAGGCCATGTGATATCTGGAGAAAGAGTAATAGTAGACTTTTCTAAGATAGAGGCTATGCAAGAATGGAAACAACCTAAGAATGCCTTTAAGATCTGGAGTTTCTTGGGCTTAGCCAGGTATTACCGACATTTTGTGAAGTATTTCTCTAGATTTGCCTCGCCTTGATGAGGAAAGGGGTTAAGTTTGTGTGGAGTGAGACTTGTGAAAAATTGTTCCTAGAGCTTAAGGTTAGACTTACCACTGCTCCAGTGTTGATTATTTCGAAGAGGGGTTTGGGTTATTCAGTCTATAGTGATGTGTTACGGGAAGGTTTAGGTTGTGTGTTGATGCAAGAGGTGAAGGTAATAGCATACAGTTCACGATAGTTGAAAACCCATAAGAGAAACTATCCTACTCATGGCCTAGAACTAGCAGCAGTGATTTTTGTGTTAAGAATCTGGAGGCATTACTTATATGGTGAGAAGTTCGAGGTGTTTTCCGATCATAAGAGTTTGAAGTATCTGTTTTCATAAAAAGATTTGAATTTGAGATAGAGGAGGTGGATGAAGTTTATAGAGGATTATGATTTTGAATTGCATTATCATCCTGGAAAGGCTAATGTTGTGGTCGACGCCTTGAGTAGGAAGTCAGCAAGCAGTGTAGCTAGTATTGCTATTCGGGAATGGGAAATGTTGGGTGCTATTGGTGAGTTCGACTTGCATCTTAACAAGTCTGTTGAGTCAACCGTTTTGTTCACCATAGTTGCACAACCTACATTAGTGAGCCGAGTTATAGAAGCACAAAGGGGTGATCATGAGGTAGAGATTATCCGAGGAAAGATAGCCAAGTAAGAAGGTAGAAAAGGGATTGAACATGTATTATGATTCTAGCGTGAGGTATTTGGACCGTCTTTTCATGTCAGAATCTTATAGGGAGGAGGTACTTCGAGAGTTTCACTATTCATGCCTTGTGGTACACCTGGGAGGCACAAAGATGTACCATGACCTTAGCTGCTAGTTTTGGTGGAGAGGGATGAAGAAAGATGTAGCCTTGTTTATTTCGAGGTGCCTTACTTGTCAACATGTGAAGGTTGAGCATCAGCGACTAGCGAGTTTGTTACAACCCTTGCCTTAGCCGAGTGAAAGTGGGAGCATGTCACGATGGATTTTGTTATGGGACTTCCGAGGACTTAATGGGGTAATGATGTCGTGTGGGTAATTGTCGACCAGTTAACTAAGTTAGCACATTTTGTACCTAGGCGCATGAGTGACTCTGTAGATTATCTTGCCGATCTTTATGTTAAGGACATAGTTTGACTTTATGGGGTTCCTGTGGCTATTGTATCGAATAGAGATCTTCGTTTTACAGCTCAGTTGTGGTAGAGGCTACATAATGCCTTGGGCACTAGATTGACATTTAGCACCGCTTATCATCTTCAGACTGACGATCAATCCGAGCGAACCATTTAGATCTTGGAGGATATGCTTCGGGGTTGTGTTCTTGATTTTAAGGGGTCGTAGGAGAGGCATTTACCTGTAGCGGAGTTTGCCTATAATAACAGTTTTCAGGCAAGTATTGGTATGGCGCCGTTTGAGGTCTTGTGTGGCTGATCATGTAGATCTCCTATGTATTGGGCCGAGGTAGATGATGCACCTATGTTAGGTCCTGAACTAGTTCGGGAAACAATTGAGAAAGTCGCACTTATTCGTAAGAGGTTAGTTTCGACTCAAAGTCGCCAGAAGAGCTATGCCAACCATTGGAGGAGGCTTTTGTCTTTTGAGATAGGAGATCATATGTTCTTGAAGATATCACCGAGGCAGGGTTTGATAAGGTTTGGGAAGAGCGGGAAGTTGTCTCCACGATTTATTGGGTGTTTTGAGATTCTAGAGCAGATTAGGGAGGTAGCTTATCGTTTGGCCTTACCACCCCAACTTTTCGAGGTTCATGGCGTATTTCATATCTGTATGCTCTAGAAGTATGAGCCTGATCCTTCACACGTGTTGGATTGGACCAAGTTAGAGGTAGATGAGGATACCTCGAATGAGGAGAGCCGATACGGGTTTTAGACTCTCAGGGACCAAGTCTTGCGAGGCACGACTATTCCACTAGTTAAGGTGTTATGGCGACACCACGGGGTTGAGAAGACGACTTGGGAACATGAGGTAGAAGTCCGTGAGAAGTATCCAAACCTATTTGTTAATATTTGAAACTTATGTTGAAAATATTGTAAATGTGGTACATTGTATATCTTTTGGAGAATTGAATGGTAATAGTTGGTGTTGAAAGATTTGGTGTATCCTTGATACAAATTTGGTGGTATGGAAATTGTTTCACTTTCTTTAAATGTTGATTGATTTTAAATTTCGGGGACAAAATTCCTTAAGAGGGAGATTATAACGATTCTGATTTAGATCCAACCCATTTGTTGCTTTCTGATTCGAGAAACCATGTATTTAATTGTTGTTCAACTCATTTCTACCTTGTTTTTTCTTGAGTTTGGCTATTGGGAGTTTTGGTTGTGTTTCAAACAAGTTGGGAGGTTAGTTTTTCAAAGAGTTGTTGCCCAAATTTTGGCTTGTTCACTCGAGCAACCAATCCGGCCTTTAAGCGGTTTTTCTTGCTCTCGAGCAAACTTTTATAGGCCTAAACTACTAGGAGGGGATCATTGTGCACTCGAGCAGTGGTTTTGGTCGCTTGAGCGGTGTCTTCTTTTTGTGTCTATTGCTCGAGTGACCATTCATTCGCTCGAACAGTCTGTGCGTATATCAGTCCGTGAAGTAGTCATTTTCAATCACTTTTTCATCTCCTTCTCTCTCTAAACACTCCAAAACCCTAGATCTACACTTTTTCTCTCCAGTTCTTGAATTCTTGCGCCAAATACTCTCAATCCGTGAGTTTCCTCACCCTAGTCCTTTGGAGTAAAATGTTGAGCACGTTGAGGGTTTCGTTTTAATCGGGGTATCTAGTGTTTTTCACACTGTCAAGTTCTACCCAACTTTTCTTCATGTTTTCTACTTTGAGGTAGAGATTTGTTTGACCATTTTATATTATTTTTAACTTAGTTATTTGCTTTTTGAAAAGGGTTATTTATTTGGGAATTTTTGGTAAAGCCTAGGGTTTGGTTTGAAATCAAATAAGGGGTTTTCCAAATTGATTCTTGAAAAATGGTTGTGGAAATATGGGTTTGGGATAAGTTGTGTTGAAATGATGGAAATCTTTTCTTAAAATTGATTTTGAAAAAAAAAAAGGGAGGGCGGTTTAGCCCTAATTTTGGATATTTGGAATTGTGAAAGGGAAATGGTAGATGATGTTAGATATTGTGGAATTGGAATAATGGTTATATTGGTAAGGATGGTGGAGTTGGATATGTAAGATCAGTCCCTTGTAATTGATAGAATTGTATCTTTTGATTTAGAATTTATCTATTAAATAGAAATATCTATTTTGGACTATCGATGGAGGATAGTCTTGATTGTTGTAGACATTGCATGCAGGTTCGGTTGAATTGAAACTAATTTCTCATACATTGTGCATTGTGCATCATTATATACTAAAGATTGCAAACGTATTAGTTTTTGAGAAAAATAGGTGAACACCTTGGTGAATCTGGTTAGGGGGTGTAGTTGTGGTTATGATGTTGGCCTGTATGTCTTTGGTGAAAGTCCAGAAACCTGCACAGTTAGGTGCCGATCCTTCTAGTTAGTACCGGTAAAATGGTTTTGGTAGTACTTGTATTGCCTACTTGTAAACACGTACTTAGAGATTCCCAGTGTGTTGTATCCACTACCCTATTTTCTGTATAAAAAAACTATTTTCATGAATTGATATATAATCTGGCATTGCATTGTTTTGAGATAGAAAACGAGAAATGTTTGGAAAATAGCATGTATTGTGCATTCACCTTATGATTTTGCTAAGATTCATATACTGTGTTATAGTATCTCTACTGGGCTTTGGCTTACCATTGTGGGAAACAACTTTCAGGTGTTGATGATATGCCTCCGCCAAGTACATAGCTTGGGAGGACCAGGAGCTTAAGGCTTCCTTTTGTTTCTTGATGTAAATATTTTGTTTAAGCCTCGAGCTTTTCTTGTATCGAGTTTAAACTCAGTTTGTTGTAACCAAGCATCGTCTTGGAAAGTTGTAAGCCATTAGGGAATTTCTTTATTTGATTTTAAATTCCTTTTACTCTTGTGTCCATGCCATATGCTATAGATTCATAATCTAGGATTGGTGAATATATATATTGCATACGTCATCTTTTGTAATGATCAAAGATAAAATGAATGGAAGATATGAGATTTGTAACAACCCTCGTACTGATTACCGATAAGCCACTGAATTATATACTGATTACTGCTAAACTGAACCGAAAATGACTGATGATTGAATGAATTGAGTTACTGAATAAACCGATTGAAATTGGAACTGAATTTGAATAAGTTCATTTATTGAATTGCATGTTGCATCTGTTTGATTTGTTAATTATCTGCTTATGTTTATGTGTTTAAACTGCTAATTGAAGGCCTTATCGGCGGCCGAATGGAGAACCGTTTAGTATTTTGTAATCGGTAGAATATTTGCGATTTAATGGTATAATTCTCTGAAAATTGATTAGGAATGATTAAATTAGATTTAAATGAGTTAATTGCCAAGTTCAACTTATTTACGAAATTGCCATTTTGAGTGGACTTTGTCTACTTTCATCACTTGAGCCTTAGAGACTTGATTAAAACATTTGCTCAGCCATTTCTTCTCCTTCCAACCGACCAAAGAAGAGAGTAAGAGAGAGAGTGGTTCATCTTGTGCATTTTTGCTTGAATCTTGAAGAATTGAAGTGTTGATTGTCTAATTGAGCTTCTAGGCTTAAGCTACAAGACTAAGGTAGATCATTCATCTCCCTAATTGTATCATTGAACTTCATTCTTGCATGTTTCATGCATCATTGTAGAGCTAAGTTATGAAATTGTTCATATATGTTGAATTGAAGCCTAGTTGTTGCATGCATGTAAGAATTGATGAGTTTGAATTGATTTCATGGCAAAATGATGCATGCATGTCCATATTTTTATAAAGTCCATGTTTTCCACATTGTTTTCAAAGATTGGAACTCATTAGAGCCAGATTTGAAGCTTGGTTTTGGTTTAAAGTTCATGCATTGCATGTTTTGAAATTGTTCTTGAAAATGGGTTTGAAAATGGCTTTAATTGACTCACCTTTGGCCCTTGCATGTGTAAATTAAGCTTTAAAACTTGTTATTCATTGTATTGGGATGTATTTTCCAGAATTTGGGGCCAAGAGGTTGAGTTTTGGGTGTTTGAATGCTTAGTTCGAACTTGGGAGACAAATCTGGAAATTCCAGATTTGGCTTCCTCGCTCGAGCGAAGGATTACTCGCTCGAGCGAGCATCGAGCGTGCATCGCGCGTAAAAATCGAGCATCCAGTACTTTTACTGTTCATCAGATCGCTCGAGCGAAGGATTGTTCGCTCGAGCGAAGCCTTTGATTTTGGAAGCTCGCTCGAGCGAAGGAAGGCTCGCTCGAGCGAAGAGCCTATTTTCAGCAACTTTTGAAAAATGCCTTCTAACTGTATTTTTGCATCCTCATCTCATCCTAGGCATTCTTAGGCCTAGTTTAAGACATCTTAATGAGGATTTAGACGTAGAACCACGCCGAGGAAATTTAGGGATTTAATTATCACCCTTTCCGACTGTGAAACTTAGTGTGTGTTCTATTTGTTAACTGTTTAGGGTTGGCGACTGGAGAGACGCGCTCTAGCACATTGTAGCCCAACCTCTGTGAGTAACGATTGTATAAAGATATGTTCAAAATGGTCATCTTTTGAATACTGAACTGAACTGTTTACTGAATTGGAATTATTTACTGAATGAATGTATGTCCTTTATTTCCGAACTGTACTGTGGCATCCTTAGCACTACTGTTACTGACTGTTACTGTTACAGAGATCTCTGTCGGTTCCCTTGTGGAACCATACTGTTTACTGAATGACTGGCCATCATTACTGTTCGGTCTTTTGACCTACTGTTACTGTTACGCTAATGGATGTACCACATATGACTGTTTATTGTACTGAACGACTGTAATACTGATTGAAATAATGAACTGTTTTCGTTACTGTAAGGACATTACATTCTTAACCTCTTTATACATTATGTTATTCACTGGGCTTTAGCTCACTGCTCATATATATATGTAGGTGTACAGGCACCGGACCAGAGCTAGAAGCGTCGGGGTAGAGTTCCAGTTTTGTCAGCCAGCCTATGTGCCTCATTGTGAGGTTCCGCATTGCCGTGTTATGGCCTTGGGATTTTGTTTTAGTTTTTCCCGTCGGTCTCCTCACTGTGTTGTATCACTGTATAGACTGTCTACTGTTTTACTGTACTGTTATTGGGGGATTAAGTCCCCGTACTGAATGTTGTATCTGACTGTATATAGACCGTACTGTTTGAACTGTATGAATGCATGAAAAATGTTTTTGGCATACAGATTTTCACAGCTCAATGGACACTAGTCATTTACTGTATTGGCTTCCGCCAGGCCCTGAACTCTGTTATACTGTGTTATTGTAAGCAGGCCTTCGGTAATCATGGATTACTGGCCGGTTACGGTGCTAAACCCATAGGGCCGGGTTTGGGTCGTGACAAGATTGTTAATCAATTGTAGCAATGTTATGAGATGGGTTAATGCTAATTATTTCGGGGCATTACGCATTGTCCATTATTAATTTCAATATGAAGTAGAATGTAAGAATAATGGATTCAAGCAAAATAGAGTTGAGTATGAAGATACAAAAGGAAGACAGTAAGAAAAAAAAAAATAGAAGAGGAAAGGAAAGATTGAGTTTGATTATTAATTGTAACGCCTCAAAATAATAACAATAGCCCATCATAATATTCCTTACGAATGGTCAATAACATCATATCTTATATTCCATTTATAAACTTGATGATACAAAAGATGACATATGCTTGTATACATTTATCAATCCTAGATTCTGAATCTATAGCATACGATATGGATACATGAATTTAAGATAAAAGAAAGATTAAGTAATTATATGTCCTAATGGCAACATATTTCTAAGTCAATGCTTGGATACATCAAAATGAGTTCAACCCAATACAATTAGAGCTCAAGGTTTATACAAAAATAATTACATCAAATAAAAACAAAAGAAGCTCTTGGCTCCAAGTCCTCCTAAGCTCTGTCCTTGGTGGAGACATATCATCAGCATCTGAAAGTTGTTTTCTATAGGATGAGCCAAAACCCAATAGAGATACTTTAACACAATATATGAATCTTAACAAAGTCATAAGGTGAAAGCACATGCATGTCATTTATCAAACATTTTATATTTTTCATCTCAAAACTATGCAATGCCAGATTATATATCACTTGATGAAAATAATCATTTTATAATAGAAAACAGGGTAGTAGATACAAAACACTGGGAATATTTAAGTACGTGTCTGCCAATAGGCTATACAAGCACTACCAAAGCCATTTTACTGGTACTAACCGGAAGGATCGACACCTAACTGTGCAGGTTTCTGGATTTTCACTAAGGACACACAGGCCAACATAACAATCACAACCACACCCCCTAACCAGATTCACCAAGGTATTCACCCCTTTTTCTCAAAACAAAATATTTTCAATGTTTAAGTATGCAACAATGCTCAATGCAATATATATGTAACACCCTGGCAATAAACCTCCCTGGTCCTGTTCATTCAGGCATTACCATGGTACAATAAACAAGGAGAATATAGGTAAAATAATAATACAATAACATCAATAATATTCCTTCCTTTTAAACTATTTCCAAGCTTTACAACTTTGTCTAGTTATAATCATAAATAGAATGAAGTAGCTCAACAAGTAAGGAATGATACACAAAATCACGTACAAGTTAACCTTCCCTCAACATTTGTTCCTTGTTACACCAACAATACGAATCAACATATAGTCACCAAAAATTGCCTTAGGCATACACATAACATATTTCCAAACAAAAGCTTTCACATCCCAAAATTGTCCTTCTTCTCAAAACATCATTTAGCAGGTGCTTCTTCCTTTGTTCTTGGAAAATGATTAGTTTTGGGGTGAGCAAAAGCTCAGTAGGTAATGTATTTAACAAGTCATAACCTCAATTGGAAAAGCACATGATCATGCAACATTTGGAAAGTTATATTATGTATGCAAATGAATGCCTTTATGCATGAATATGAAACGAGCAATGCACAAGTTAAGTTAGCATTTCCTAGGTTCAGACAAAGCGGTAAATATATTATGACCTTCCAAGTAAGAGCCGTAATTCAAATACATACATAGATATAGATTTTGTATACTTAAAATAGTCTCACATTTGCCAACTCCAAAAATGGCGTGGCGATGGGCACCCAAAAACATTTTTCCTTTTCACGTTTGTTGACTCCAGAAACAGCGGAAACGCGGACACCCAAAACCATGTTTTTCCACATTTGCCGACTCCAAAAACAGTGGGCTCGTGGACACCCAAAAATATTTTTCCACATTCGTCCGGCGGTATGCGCAGACAAGGCAATTGGACACCTTGACTCCCCGCGCAGGTACCAAATACAATACACAACTCAAAACCACCTGACTCACTACCAAAACTCATAGACTGTTTACCCCCGTTTACTCTCCACAGCTTGCACCATCAGTTAAATCATAAAAGACGTTAATAATGCATGTGATGCATGAATTTGGAAATTCTCATTTTCCCCTAAAATGGTTCCAATTCCCAACAAGTCACTCTCCAATAATAAGGATTTCTCATGTAACAATAATCACCAACACAAGGTGTGTATAGAAAGACATTTCAAATCATACATTTCAACTTCAAAGTTAAACAAATGCCTTCAATTTCATACTTTTGAAATCAATTAGCAAAACCCCCTTTATTGAATTTTTTTTCCAAACTAGGGTTTTATACAAAGTTTGGGGATTTCCTCATTTTTATGAAATTCAAGCTAATATTCATTACAAACAACATTAACCATAAAAAATCAACACAATCCTTTCATAATCAAGAAACATTGCTCACTTGTGTCCAATCCTTTCACTAACACAAAACAATCTATATATGTATATTATATGTTATGAGTATCTACTAAAATCACCACATATGAATTTCAAATTAAAGCTATAACAAGTTAAAGACACCCCTACCTCAACAATAGAAGCTAAAGTGGAGAATCAAAGCAAAACCTCAACCAAATCGCCAAACAATAGGTGGATAGCTTGAACTTGACTTGCTCTTCAATAATCTTGAAGGATCTTGGGTGAATCTAGAGCAAAATGCTAAGAAATCAAGTGGTTTGGGGCTAAGGTTTAGGAATAAGTGGGAAGAAGAGAGACAGAGAGAGAGAAAGTGTGTGTGAAAAAGTGAAAAGGAAATGAAGTCGGTCGCCCTTTTAAGTTAGCTGCGTCAACAGACCGCTTGAGCGAACTTTCCATCGCTCGAGCAAACAACACAATTTTGAGGAGATCACTCGAGTGACCTTTTTACCACTCAAGCGAAAAACAAGAGGTTCCAAAAGTTTTACAAAGCTACAATGAAAATACTGGGAGCATGAAATCTACGCTCGAGCGACCATTTCGCCTACAAACTGGCAAACTACTAGGAGTTGTGAATCCTTACTCAAGCGACCAAATGACCACTCGAGCGGTCCTCAAAACTCAACTGTTACAATATATGAGTGATTAATTTCAATTCACCTGATCCTCATACAATTTCTACAACAATCAAAGTTATCCTCCACCAATAGCCCAAAGCAGATATTTCTATACAACAGATAATTCCCAACAAAAGATATAATCTCATCATTTTCAAAATGGGAGTGATAGTACATATCTAACTTCACCATCATCATCAACATATACATTCGTTCAAATCTTGCCAAACCTAACATAATTTTCCATTTCTTTCACAAACCAAAAATTCATAATTTTAGAACGAAACCCCCTTTACTTTTAATTTTAACTAAGGAAATTCACTATTTCAACATATCTCAATCAGTAATAACACATCCCCACAACCTTTCTCAGAACCCATTTAGAAAACCCATCTTTTCAATTCAAAATCAAACCCTAGGTTTAACCCAAAATCCCCAAATCACTAGATTCTATTAATAGACGAATAACTAAGGTAAAAATCATACCAAAGGTTGAAGAAATCCCTACCTCAAGATTAGATGACAAGAGAGAGCAAGGGATTGAAGTTTGACGGAGCCAAAAACGATAACTCCTCCGATTAAAACAAAGCTCTCACCGTGTTTTACCTTTTTCTCCAAAGGGCTAGGGTAGGCAATCAATAAATTGGGAGTATTTGGTGCTAGAATGCAAGAACTAGAGAGAGAGTGAAAAACTAGGGCTTGGAATGTTTTTGGAGAGAGAGAGAGAGTGAAAAGTGACTTAGAATACCCTTTTCTCGAAACTGATATATGCGCAGACTACTCGAGCGACCAAAACATTGCTCGAGTGTCAGACACAATAAGTGACATCGCTCGAGCGCACAATGACCCCTTCTCAGAAGTTTAGACTTGTAAAAGACTGCTCGAGTGCAAGAAATACCACTCAAGTGAAGATACCACACTTCTAGTACTTTTGCAGACTGTAAAAGGCCGCTCAAGCGCAAGAAAGACTGCTCAAGCGAACAGACTAAAATCTAGGCAATAACTCTTTTGAAAAACTAACTCCAAACCTATTTCAAACACAACCATAACTCCCAAATAATCAAAATCAACTAGCAACAAGATGAAGATGAGATGAACAACAATTAAGGACATGGATTCTCGGATTCAGAAAGCAAGAAATGGGTCGGGTCTAAATCGGAATCGTTATATGAATGGGGTGTTCAAAACACTTTGATTTGTATTTTTCAATATTAAGTATTTTTTGGTCATTTTAAATGAGGATATAATAGTAATAAAAAAATTTCATTAAGTTGGGATATTCAACCTAATTTTTGGGATGCAAATGGAGTCTCCCAAATTAAAGTCTCAATTTCATATTTGCCTATCATAAATAAATAGAATTACAAGTGAACCTAATCTGATCTCTACACATATGGTCTAGTCTATACTCATTTTATACTCATTTTAGTGCACATATCATGACAAACATATATGTCATTAGAGACATGTTCATGACTTGGTTATGTTTCTGCATAGATTACAATTTAATAAGTCTAACTGACATGACTTATATTTTATTTAACAGTATACAGTGTATAATTATTTGATTTATATATGCCTATTTATAGAAAATTTCTTACATTGCTAATGTAAACACCTTATTTTGACTAACTTTAAGACTTTGGACGCTTGCAAGCCTCCCGATGATGAAATGGTAATTATTTCATCTTTAAAATGTTCAAGACTATTTGGAGTTGCTATATAAACCTGTTTTGGCCAAAATTAAACTTTTTGCAAAAATGACCATTTTACCCCTGGACCAATTTTTAGCCGAAAACCAAACTTTTTAACCTCGAGAAAGAGAGAGAGGCTTGATTGTACTTTGATTGAACATATTTTTCAAAATAAGTGACCGATTTTATCAAAAATATCGATCGGAAGACAATTCGGGCTTACTTGAGCCACAAGCAAGCTAAGGGCATGAGACCCCACACTTGTGCATGCATGCATGGCATGTGTACCAAGGCAACGATGTGAGTGCTCACATTAGCTGTGAGTACGCACAATGGCTGTGTGTGCGCACAAGGTTTGTGCGTGCGCACATCCAAAAGTGGCATAGCTAAGTATGGAAACTCTTGGTGCATTTTTGGTAGGAGGCGGAAGAGAAAGTGATGCATTGCCTCTCAGTACCAATATAAGCACCTTCTCATCATCCTCTTCTCTTTCAATGGGTTAAGATTTTGAACTATTTTATGAGCATTTGAGGACAAAACACCCACTTTCTCTCCATCATTTGCCTTAACTCCGAAAATACCTTACCTACAGTTACTCTAAACCTCTAAAAATACTCTAAGGCTTGAAGAACTTGAACACATTCAGAACTTTTGCTTGGACATGCAAGCAAGAAAACTTAAGGTTTTCTTGCACTTTTCTTGGTGTATTCTTCAGTTTAAGCAAACCAACAGGTAAACTCCCTTCTAATTTTTTTTATTTTATTTCAGTACCTATTTTGTTTTGTTTATCAATTTTTATTCATGTTAGGTTGTTAGCTTATCATCTCCTTTATGTAGTTTATTAGTTTTATCATCTTTTCGGTTATTTTCGTATTTTCGCATGTTCTTCTGTATCTTGTTAGAACAATATGTTTTTAGGCTTTATTTAATTCTGTAATGTTCATGCATAAGCCTAATTTGATCATCATGTAGTATTAGCTTATTTTTGCTTATTTTTTATTTTTATTTTTTAGTTGTTTTTCTTGCATATTAATCATGTAAGTAGCCTCAAATTGGCCTTAGGATTGTATTTTGTATGTGTTAGTTGCATGATTAGGTCATATTTATTTATAGTATTGCATATAAGATGTGTAAGTGGGCGTCTGAGTAAGTTCCTCTCCTCTTCCTTGACATGTGCTTGCTATTTGCATTGTTTTTCAATTATGTAGGTCTATATATGATCTTTATATGTAAAATTGTGTGTTTTGTATATTTTTATGAATATTGTATATTTAATTTGTGTTTAAGGTCATGAATTGTCAAAAATCCCATTTTAATGAAAAATCACTTTTATTTATTTATTGAAATATGGCTTTATTCATTCAATCTAAAATATATATGATATTCATTTTTACTCCAATTACATAGTTTTAGGTTAGTTAAAGGTTTTAAGGCTTAAAATGAATTTATGTGAATAATTAACTATTACAAACATAAAATAGAAAGTGAGTAAAGACTAATCTCTGGATTGAGCAAAAGGGGATTCTATTATTCAATGACTTTCCCCTCTTGTACCTAAGCTTCTAAACCTGCAATTTTCTTGGTTGTGATGGATTGGTCCTTAACTCAGTTTTCGTTGTTAAAGGTTTCTTGATTTTTCTTAAAAAATTAAGTAGCGATTCTTTATTGGTGAAGCAAGTTGGTGTGACATACATGCTTTAGACTTGAAAAAGGTACAACACCCACAACTGATTAAAAAAAAGAAAAAGAAAAATTCTTACACATTTCTCTTTATCTTTGTTGTTGATGTGACATCTCATAAAGCGAGTAGTATACTTAAGGTTTGAGCCTTGTAACAAAATAAACATTTAGTTTTTAATTTTGTGAATTGAAACCTTAATTTTTTGAATAAATTACAAATACACCCTTTGAGGTTTGCTTAAAATGTGATTTACTCCCTGTGGTTCTGGAAATTACGTCCCGTCCTTTTAAGTTTCTAATTTTATAACAAATAGCCCATTTTAATAATAAATTATCAAGTCTATTAACAGTTTTTAATGTGTTAGAAATTTATTTCAATTAATAATTCAAATAATTTATTATTGTATAAGAGAGCAGTTAGAAAATTTATTATTTTAGTTAATTCTGTTAAATAAAAAATTCTAACAATGGGCTATTTGTTATTTTTCAAACCACAAGGGACAATCTATATTTTAAGCAAATCTCAAGGAATGCATTTGTAATTTACACTAAGTTTTTTAAATTTGTTTTTAATGTAAATCATTTTTATATTTTTGTTGAGTAAAGCAATAGAAAATAAGTATTTTAGTCATTAAAGTTAATGTAGCTATATATAAAATGTATAAAATATCATTTTTTATTAATAGCTAAAGTACTCATTTTTTCAGTGATTTTACTTAACGAAAATAGGCAAATGGTTTGGATTGAAAACAAATCAAAGAGTTTAAATTGATAAAATTAAAAACTCAAGATTTAGTTTGTTATAATGCTCAAACCTTGAGTTGTTTTTCCCTAATTAATTGGGTAATTATATTTCCACACATCAATTCTCCCCCGCTTATATACTTAATGAAATATTTGTAATACAATTTTTTCTTAAAATAAAAATATCGTAATACTCTTATCTTCCTCTACCAAAACCCTAATTCTAAAACATCACAACAATCCTCCATTGCTAACGCCACTTCTCTTATCTGCTTACCCCTTTCGTCGCTTCTTTTCTTTCACCTACGACCACCTTCCGCCATGAACCATGTAAGGCCCCTGAAAATTCTATTTTCTTAAAATTCTAATATTTTTAAATTATTTCTATGAAGTCCCTCAATTTCTTAATTAATTGCAATTTTAACTCTAAGATCAAAATATATGCGCCAACTGAAAACTTGTAAACCCTAATCGATTTCAGTAACTTAGGAATCATTTCTAATATCCTAATACTAATTAATTGACTCCCTAAATATGGAATTACCACTTAAAAACTCTAGGCTTTTCCAGTTTTCATCATGTTCATCGGTTGATAGCCTTTTTATTCGAAACAAGAAATCCAAACGGAATTAGATTCTTTAACCCTAATTTAGTTTAATCCTACACTAGAATAAATGTTCCAATTCTAAAATAAATCCAAAGCCCTCACATTTTTGATTAAATCACTAATTGACCCCAAACAAGTACTATTATATATATACACTTGTACCTTTAAACCTATTTTATACACCATATTTTGAAATTTCCAACAATTTTACACAAGAAAAAAAAAATTCCCCCAAATCACCCCACGTGGCCGCCCACCCTAGAGAAGATGAATATATACAACTTTTTCAAACCATATCCACGAATTTAAGGAAAAAAGTTTGCTAGTACCCCCAAAACATGGAACCATGCCTCCACCCTAAGTCCAATCCTAACCAAAGCCTAACTAGATCATGATTAATTGTATAATTAAGGCCTAAATCATTTACTATTCCATTAGGCTCCAAGTAAATCCAAAATATCCAATCGATTTCCAACCAATGGGTACTTTAGACCTTTTGCACCAATTTTATTATAAAAACCACATCTCCCTTAGCATTTTTCACACAAGAACTCTTATACAAACACCTCATTTGACTGATCAAAAGAGAGGGCAAGAGAGTGAGCTTGGTGGAGGAAAGGAGAGAAAGGGAAGGTCTTGTTAGCTAACCAACCAAGCCTCAAGTAAGCCATATCACCATCTCTCCTTCTATTTCCTTTTTCAAATACATGTTTTTAGAGATTTAAAATCATATTTTCAAATGTGTTGTAATGGTGTTCATGTGTTTAAAGTTGATAAATTGGGCTTTGATCATTCTTCTACTCATATTTCCTCTTAATAAATGCAAAACTACCTTTTTCTTCCCATATCTCATATTATTTCCAAAGGCATACCATCACTCTAAAAATATGAGTTATTGATACATTATTTAGTATGTTTTCATCACAAAAAAAGTGAAAAATTTCCTTTAGTTGGCATCTTTTCTCACCAATCTTCTTATTTTGAGTATTGTGCATGAAAAAACTGTTTTACAGTCAAATTTCAAAAATTCTAGAAATATGTATAAACATCTCTTGGACCTGAGTTTTATGTCAAAAACTTCCCTAAAGAGTTAGCTTTCAAGGAAAATTGGTTTCATTGAAAAAGAGTGAACGGTTTGAAAGAAAATCTAATTTTCGTAACGGTCGACGAATCTAGACAGCGCTGGAGTGCTTCTTAAATAACTAAAAATCTAGAAAATCTATTCCATTTTTGAAAAATGTTCTGAAAGCTAGATAAAATTCTCTACAAACCATAAGAAGGCCAGGCTTGGGAAAATTTTGAAATGGTCCTTTTGATTTTAATCTTTAAATGGTGCTGAATCTAGAAATTTAGTATTGAATTGGTGTTTTATGCTCTTATCTTCATGAATATGCTTATTAGTATATGATCATGTCTTGGTATGATATTGTATGTGTTATGGTTATGTTCCTTATCTTCTTCGTTTGATGATGCTCATGCTTATGTGGATATTACTATCTTATTACGTTGTTCTAACTTTAATTTAAGACATCTAACTCAATGGAAACCTTAATTGGGGTAGTATTGGGTTTTCAATCACTTGAATAATGAAGAGATGATAATGTGTTATATATGCATTGATGGGATGTGCTTCCTAATTAAAGGTTAAGTCTTGCGCAAGCAGTTATCGCGTAAACCCTAGAATGAAACTGATGTATTCAGACTCTTGCGATGATTTGATTTGGTGAGATAAGGTTGGGTCCAGATGGGACATTCAAGAGGATAAAACTTTTTTGGAAGGATAAGGTTAGATTCAGGATGATAAAACATTTTTCTTTCCGCTGTTCCTTTTGAGGTCCATCGATAGCACTGCGCTGTATGTAACCATTGCAGGCATCTGTGGTAAGGTTTGCAAAGCTGCAAAAGGGGGAGTTCCGAATAGTCCGGTGTCCAATTTTTACGGTTAGGAGGATGAAATCTCTTTGGGGGATTTTTAGATTATTAACGTCTAACCTTGCAATCCTTTATTATTAAATGATTATTATGCTTCATTACTTGCTTGTTATAATTGTGATGGTATATTGGATTGGGAAAATGGGATGGGGTGTGTGTCCATTTATTGGGCATTCAAAGCTCATCGTGTTTCATGCCATGTATTAAGGACTATTAGACTGGTCAAATGCAAAGTTGAAGTATTTGAAGATGCATGGCTACCCTATAGGAGTTAGAAATTATTTTTGTAAACACGTTTTGAGATTGTACGTGATTAATTGCTTATTATATTTAAGACATGAGTTGTAATTATTATATATATCATTTGTAACCTATCCCTGTATTCCGTTAACTCATGTAGGTCTTGTGTTAATACCTTGTCAAGATCTATCAAAAAGGTAACCTTGCTATCTAAGATGGTTGGATTTAGAAGGAAGGCTATATTGACTCCTCCGACCTTTCTGGGATCTTGTTTGTTTATTAGCTAAATGACTCATTAGTGACGTTTCCTACTTTTGTAACCATAGATAAATCCTGTAATTAATAATTTTTGGGGCGTTACAAACCATCCACTTTTCAGATCAATTATGTTATGGAGGTCTAGGACAAAATGAGATGAGTTGAGAGTAGTAGTGGCGGTGGCAATGAAGGGCTGAGAATGGTAGCAATTGTGGCGAAGAATGGGTGAGTGGATGGGGGAAAAAAAATTAGAGTTTTGAAATTGAAGATGAGAGTATTATTAGAATAAAGAGATATGTATTAAGAATTTTTATTTTCTTTAATGTGTATACCAAGAAGGTGTTAATTAAGTGTGTGTGTGTTGAGAGAAATTGGTATGTGAAAATAGAATTATTCTAATTAATTTTACTTTCCTTTAACTTACCTTAGGTTCAGTTTGTTTCGAATGAAATAGGTAGAAAGTAAGGGGAAAGAGAATTTTTTTATTTTATTTTTATTTTTTTATACTATGAGTTTGTTTAGCTTGAAAGTTGTGGAAAGTAGAAGAAAATTAATTTCTTGTACAACTTATATTTGCATTAAAACTAATTTTTCTTGTACAACACAAGAAAAATTGAATGTGTGAGCTATCTGTAACTAAACTTTTAAATTTTTCTATTTTTTTCTTACAAAATTTTCATCTTAATCAAATGTTTGCAAGAAAATATATTTTATTTTCTATTTCTATTTCTTTTCTAAGGCTCCTTTTGATTAGGAAGAAAATTTGGTAGAAAGTGAAAGTAATAGAAAATGAAGTGAAAGAAAAGAAATAGAAAAGGAAATGTATTTTCTTGCAAGCATTTGATTGAGATGAAAATTTTGTAACAAACAAATAGAAAAATTTAAAAGTTTAGTTATAGATAATTCACACATTCAATTTTTATTGTGTTTTTTTTTTAAAATTATTATAAGAAATTAAAAAGTAATTACAATACTAATATATATTGTACAAAAAAATTAATTTTCTTCTACTTTCACCACTTTCAAACTAAAATAAACCCATAAAAGTTATTGGCCTTGTTTGGTTTGACTCTCAAAACACAATTTAAAAAAAAAAAAAAAAAATTCAAAATTTTGTTTAGTTGGAAACTTTTTGAAAAAAAAATTTCAAAATCATTTTCTCTCACTTATACATTAATCAATTACTTTTTCTCTGTCCTCTCTCATTCTCAATCACTTTTTCTCTCACACACATCTACTCAACTACAATAAAATATCAAATCATCACAAACTCCCATACTCCAAAACTATTTCCAAAATATACAACCAAACAAATCAAAAAAAATTCTAAACTCTTTTCCCAAGATTTTTTTTGAAAAATTTAACTCCTAAAACCAAACCAAACACATTTTTCCTTTCTCCTTTTTTTTTTTTTTCCTATCTATTTCTTCCTAAACAAATTCAACCTAAAATAAAAAAAAAACAAAAAACAAAAAAAGAAAGAAAGAAAGAAAGAAAGGCAGGTGGTAACAATGCGGACCACACGTTGGGGAAGGGCGAGGGAGAGAGATGTTGATGGACCTAATGGTCTTTTAAAAACCAAGTCCCACTCCTTCTGAAACCATCAAACCTGACCCCGCAGTTTTAGATGTCCCTCTCGTTTCGTGTTTCTTTATACAATCTCACAGAGATGTTTCAACCTAAAGTTACTCTCACTCCCCACAGATTTCTTGGTTATTGGTTTTTTGTTGGTTGGTTGGTGGTTTTCCACCAATCCACCACAATCTCTCTCACCTCCAAATTGAGAAAAAAAAAAAAAAAAAAAAAAAATGGGAAGTGGTAGGGCCTTTTTCTCGTCTTTGTTTATTTTGACCCTTCCCCAACCTACCAATTGGTCAGCAAGTGGTTTTCTTGGTCTTTATCTTTGTAAACTCCCCTCTCTTCTCCCTTCTATTTTCTATTCTACCCCTTCTTACTAAAGTTCTTGATGGGCTGGCCTGGCCCAGCAACCTAGCAAAATGATAATTTACACTTTACTCCTCTTTGTTTGACTATTTTTTCACTTCACTTTAATCCTTAAAGTTTTTTTTTTTGATCCTTCATATTTCAATTTTTTTTTTTAATTTACTCCTAAAGTTAATTTTTAATCAAAATGAGAAAAAAAATGCTACGTTAGTTGTTACATTACATTACATGAAAAATATATTATTATATTGAAATTTAGAGTTTGTATAAGAGATGTTAGTTATATATAATAAAATATTTTTATATCACGTGACTGTCAATATTTCATTTTTTGTCTTAGTTTTGGACACAAGTTAACTTTTAGAGCAAATTAGAAAAAACTTCAAATATGAAAAGTTAGAGTGAGAAAAAAAATTTCAAGAGCTAAATTGAGAAAATGGTCAAATATAATGGGAGTAAAATGTAATTTGCCATTGCAAGAAATAAAAGACAGCACATTTAAAAAAAAAAAAAATCAAAATCAAAAAGGGCATATACGTTAATGTCAAAATTGGAAGAAATAAAGCTTAGCATGGGAAAAAAAAAATTATTAATTAAAAGAAAAAAGAACAATGGTAAAAGAATGGATAGTCTAAGGGGTTAAATTACAAATAAAATATTCTACCAGGTTTTCACATACAAAGGCTTGTGGATTCAAATTCCCGTCAATTGTTGTTTCAATCAGAAAAAAAAAAAAAAAAAAAAACCTAATCAGTTGGACACTCTTCAATTAATTTTTAATATCAGATTACTTTCTCAACTTTAAGTTCGCACACTCTTCAATTATAAAATTATGCCAATTAGAGCATCAGCAGCATCAGATGAGATAAAATAATAAAAAGGTAAAATATAGCTAGAAAATCATCAAATCCTTCCTCCATCAGTGTCAATAAATTTTTTATAAATTAACTTTTTGTTAAATTTGCTACAGTACCTCAACAACTTTAAAGAGGCACTGTTCATTGGCTGCATGATTTTTTATTATATTTTCTAGAGCAAAATTGGGTCAAAATTTTAAACTAGCCGTCCATCCAGATATCGTACCGGATATCCCGCGAGTGCCTGTAGCAGAAGGAGAAAAATGCTCAAAATTAGTTTAACCGGTCGACCGGCCGATTTAGCCAACGACATTTTTTTTTTAAGAGTTGTTTGTGTGACATCTCATCAATTTTATATATAAAAAAGAATAACAAATACAATAAGAAATTAATATTTTAATAAGATTGAGTTAAAATAGAGAGTTTGATGTGGTGAGTACTAAAAATGTGAGTAGCTAAAATAACAAAAGTAGATTTTGAGTTATAATTTGACTCAAAATTTGTTGAGCCAGATGCGGATGCTCTTACACTTCTTTTAGGAGGGGCATTTGTATATTTTTGTTAGGTGGGGTCAATTTGCATAATTATTTATACTTGAGTAGTCTGAAAATATTATTTTCAAGTTTGAGAGATAAAGTGATATTAATATTTAATTGATTGTTTGTGTAATTAAAAAAAAAAAAAAAAGTTGGCCACCAATTTTTTACTGCCTTCATTTGGCAAAAAGGTTCGGATTAAAAAAGTGCAAAAAAAAAAAAAAAAAAAAAAAAAGAAAAAAAAAAGACTTAATAAGTTAATAATATAAAATATCACATTCAAATCATAATCATTCACTTTTTCTCTCACAAAAGTAAAAAAAGTCAAAAAAAACTAAACCAAATGAACTTTTAACTCCTAAGTTAAAAAAATCTCAACTAAAAAAGCCTCCGTTTGGGAAGTGGGTTGGCTTTTTGGCTTTTTGACTTTTTGACTTTTTTGGCTATATGAGCCTGGGCTTAAAAGCTTGGTTTGGGAAGGGCTTTTTGACTTTTTTGGCTTTTTTGACTTTTTTTGTGAGAGAAGAGTGTAATGATTATGGGTTGGATGTGATGTTTTGTCTGTTGTGGCTCAAAGAGCCTATTCTGTCTTTTGTGGTTCAAAGAGCCAAAAAAGCCCCAAAGAATCCTTGCCAAACGACACCTAAGAAAGTGTCCAATGGTGACTAAAACACAATGAAATACACAAAAGAAAGTGTCCATAACTCAACAATAAAAATGGAGTACAAACAATTTTTTAGATAAATTACACTTTGTTTAGTTATTTTATTTTTTATATTTTTGCCCTTGAAATTTTATTTTTCTCACTTTGGTCCTTAATATTTTACATTTTTCTCAATTTACTTTTACAGTTAATTTGGTTCAAAATTAGACGGAGAATACCACGTTAGCTACCATATGATACAAAAAATATATTATCATATTAAGATTTCGATTTGTTTTAGAGGTGTGAGTTCTATATAATAAAATAGTCTTATGTCACTGGTTATCAATGTGGCATTTTTTTGTCTAAGGCCTTATTTGACAATATCACATTTTCGCCTAAAAGTCAAAAGCCACAAAAAAAGCTAAAAAATCAAGAACTTATATAAAAAAGTCAAAGATTTCTTTTTTCTCTACTTTTTGTATATCTTTTCGTAAAAAATCAAAAAGTCATCCTAAACATACTATTTTTTTACATCATATTTTAGTTAAAGAGTCAAAAAAGTTATTAAAAAAGTCTGTTTTAAACAAGGCCTAATTTTGGATATAAGTTAATTTTTGGAGTAAATTAAACTTTTTTTTATAAAAGATTAAAGTGAGAAAAATAAAACTTTATAATCCAACATAAAAAAAAAAAAAAACAAACCAAACATAAAAGGAATTAGGTATAATTTACCAAATATTTTTTTTTTCATCCGTGAGTACGAATGTATCCTTACAAAAAAGAAGTTTAAAATTTACATAACAAAGTTAAATGACTAAAATAAAAGAACTAAAATTTTAAGGATTAAATTAATTTACCTAAATAAATACCAAAATGGAAATTCGAGCCATACAATTTTGGTCTAAGATTACAAACCGATCAAATTTTGGGAAAATGTTTCGTAACTCAAATTTTGTGGCTCAAAAGTGGTTCAAATGGCCAAAACGATGTCGTTTTGGTCATTTTTATGTTATTCTGTACTCAAAACGACGTCGTTTTGATCATTTGAGCCACTTTTAAATCACAAAATTTGAACTACGTAGCATTGTCGCAAATTTTGAGCCATATAAGTGGACCAAGCCCAGACCAACAACAGCGAGGGCAGAAGGGTAAAACGACAAAAAAAAAATGGCCATGGAGAAAAGTTACAACTTGGAAAAAAAAAAAAAAAGCCACAATAGGTTGCGATAATATCGACGTCTCTCTCACATTTCCCTTTAAAAAACCCTAACCCACCTCCATCTCTCTCTGTCTAAAACACTCTCTCTCTCTCTAGAAGATCATATATCATCTTCTTCCCTCTCTTCAGTCATGTCTTGCTACAAGGGAAAGTACCATGGTAAGCCCTTTGGAATTATTTTCTCAACATGAAATGGAGTTCTCTGCCACTAGATCTTGTTTCTGATTTCATAGATGCATTAACACTGTTGTATTTAGTTGGATCTGTTGTTGTTTCTTCACTACTTTTTTTCTTCTCAGATCTGGACTTTTTGTTTGGTTTGGTTTGGTTTGGTTGTTCGTTGTCTTTGTCTGGTTTGGTTTATAGCGAAAGATTGTGTTTTTCTCAGATCTGTTTTGAGGTTATGATCAATGATGATTTTATCTATTAACGCTGTGTTTGATTGAATGGTTTGGAAAGAGATTTGGAAAGAGAAAGGAGAAAGGCATGTAAAATATGAATAAAATATTTACACAATTTATATTTTATCTAATTTTACACAATTTTTTTTTTCTTTTTCCTTTTTCAAATCTTTTTCCAAATCCCTCAATCAAACCCAAACCCAGCTTAAGAGAAATTAGTTATGCTTTGCGCTTCAAAATTTTGTAGATTGAGTTGTAATCCATCAGATCGGTTAATTCATCTTCTGTCGCATGTATTTTCCATTTTATATTTGGAAGTTATATTGAAGGATTTTTGTGCGCTTCCTATCTGTTTGATCGATCTGTTTTTGCTATTAGTTGATCAAGCTATTAATTCGTTGATCTGTTTTTGCTATTAGTTGATCAAACTATTAATTCATTGGTCATCAAAATCTCATGTGTCTTTTAAGAATATGCTTGATTGTGTTTTTGGTCTCTCATAAAATTTCTCTGGATCATGGTCTCCTATCACTCATTTTTTTTCTTCTTCCAGATCTTCAGTTAGTCTCTAATATAAATATGCCTTGCATTTTTTTGGTTTCTAATTTTTTAAAATAAATTATTAAGTTTTGTTCATTGAGATGCTGCCATTTTTGTAGATGGTATGATCACATAAAAATTGTTGAGAATTCAGAAAATGACTACTAACGATTGCCCCTTCTGGCTTTTTTTTTTTTTAAAAAAAAAAAAAAAATACAATTTCCTTTACTTTTAGATCCTGAAGTACATATTTCATGCTACAAATCTCAGATTAGTTCGTCTGTGTGCCAGTCTTAAAACTTGTATAAACTGAACTCCTAGATTTATTTGTTTAGTTTAGATTTGTGCATTTTGAAATTATATTAGACTTTGTTTGGTTGAAGATAGTATTACTTGCTAAACTTACATAGGTAGCGTTTGGTAGAGTTTTGTAAATGTGATTTGAGAGTATGAGTTGTGTTTTGAGTTTGTGTGTTGTGGAATTATGATTTGAGTGTAGAAAATTTGTTTGGTAAAGAGTTTTGAAAATAGTTTTGGAAAAGAAGTTTGATTTGAGTGGGGAATTGTTGATGTGACATTTGATATGTGATACAAAAATTTACAACTCATAACTAAACATACAACTCAAAATTATTTTAAAACACATAAAAAATTTAAAAAAATTTAGGAAATATTTTTTTCTATTATATAAATCAATTGCAAAAAAAAAAAAAAAAAAAAAAAAAAAAATGTTCCGGACAGCCGGCCGGTCAACCGGCCGGACGACCGGCCGGACGTCCCCTTAGCACAAATTTTGAAAAAAACACATCAAAAAAAAGCGGCTTTGACAGATTTCTCGCAGAGCTCTTGAAAGAGCTTTTGAAACGTGATTTGAGAGTCCTAAACAAACATCATACTGGAATACAAGTGTGGAATCATGTTTCAAGAATACAACCAAACATACCCATAGTGTTTCAGTGCAATTTTTTTTTTTTAATAATATTTTTATTATATATGTATTTATTATTCATCATTGTAATGCAGTGATTTGAAATATATTGTAATTTAGGTTCTTGTGAAGTTCTCTTCACTCTATTACCCTTTGTGGGTAGCTGTTGTTAATATTTTTGTTTTCCTGTTACATAAATTTTAATGTCTTGGTGATATCTTTGAAAGCCTGATGGTGTGTTAGAAAGCCTAATGGTGTTTTGTCAAAATGTCTTCTGTTAAAATATTATTCTTTTGCCAATTTTCATATTTATATATATTCAGGTATATAATTTGTATTGTATATTCTATTATATTGTTTTTCTACAAATGCCCTCAACTTCCTATAAAAGCCATATTCAATAACTGCTGAATAGTTTCTCATTCATCAAATCGTCCAACATTGCTAAACAGTTATCCTCATTCAAAAGTTGCTAAACGGTTTTCCTAATTTATCAATCTGCCCAAAAATTTAAAAGTTTAATTGCAAAAGCAATGTGTTTGCACCCACCTCTTGTATTATACAAAGTGAATCTTATGATTCATGATTTGTTATGATTTCACATTCAATATTTTAGCAAAACAATTCATGGTTTTTTAAATCTCACCTCAAAATGTACAAGATATGAGGTGAAATTTGGGGCTTGTCTAAATCTGTGTTTTTTAGTGCCTCTGTGTAAGAACATAATATCTTGGTATGGAAGACCATATGAGCTTTACATAACATTTCGTTGTTATCACTCTAGGGCACTTTGTGGTAACAAGCTTGTTTCCTCATCAATTTTGGTACAAGCTTGGTACCTGGTTTGTCCTTATCCTTACGATGTCTAGGCCATTGTTTCTTGAGTACGAATTTATATTTTGTGGAGATATGTGCGTGTCCGTACATTATTTAAATTAACTTTCTGCGTCTTGCAGATGAGCTCATAGCCACTGCATCCTACATTGGCACCCCTGGAAAGGGTATCCTTGCTGCTGATGAGTCCACTGGCACTATGGGCAAACGTCTTTCCAGCATTAATGTTGAGAATGTTGAATCAAACAGGCAGGCTTTCCGCGAGCTCCTATTCACAACTCCCGGTGCTCTTCAATACATCTGTGGAGTGATTCTCTTCGAGGAAACCCTTTATCAGAAGACAGCTGCAGGTATATAGGCTGCTGCCATACCAAGCTTGTTTACCAGGCATTACTTGCACTCTAGATGGTTGTCTGTGACTATATATCTTGCCTGGCATGTTTGCTAAATTTTACATGGTATTGTTGTGATGTAGGTAAGCCCTTCGTTGAGGTGCTCAAGGAAGGTGGTGTCGTGCCCGGAATCAAGGTGGACAAGGGTGTTGTCGAGCTTGCTGGAACCAATGGTGAGACCACCACCCAAGGTCTTGATGGCCTTGGCCAGCGCTGCGCGAAGTACTATGAAGCCGGTGCTAGGTTTGCCAAATGGCGTGCTGTACTCAAGATTGGTCCCACCGAACCATCTCCACTTGCTATCATGGAAAATGCTAATGGTCTGGCTCGATATGCCATCATCTGCCAGGAGAATGGCCTCGTCCCCATTGTTGAGCCTGAGATCCTGGTAGATGGCCCTCACGACATTAACAAGTGTGCCGATGTCACAGAACGTGTTCTTGCAGCGGTTTACAAGGCTTTGAACGACCACCATGTCCTCCTTGAGGGAACTTTGTTGAAGCCCAACATGGTGACCCCTGGATCGGAGGCTCCCAAGGTTGCACCCGAGGTGGTTGCAGAGTGCACAGTCCGTGCCCTTCAGCGGACAATGCCAGCTGCTGTTCCTGCTGTGGTGTTTTTGTCTGGTGGGCAGAGTGAGGAGGAGGCTACCATCAACCTTAACGCCATGAACAAGCTCAAGACCAAGAAGCCATGGACCCTCACCTTCTCTTTTGGAAGGGCTCTTCAGGCGAGCACACTCAAGGCTTGGTTAGGAAAGCCGGAAAACGTGCAGAAGGCTCAGGCTGCATTCCTGACAAGGTGCAAGGCCAACTCAGAGGCAACCCTTGGAACTTACCAGGGAAGTGGTAAGTTGAGTGAGGGTGCTGCAGAGAGCCTTCATGTCAAGGACTACAAGTACTGAGATGGGTGAGTTTTTGCTTTCCTCCTTTGTTTATGCTTTTGCTATGCAGAGTATATGGGAGTGTTGGATATTAGAGTGTGAGTGTGTGTGTGTGTTTTTTTATCCCCAGGCATAGTTTTAGGCTTTTTTTCCCCTCTAATTATATATCGTGATCGACAAGTGATTGTCGGTAAGTTTTAATAAGCTTGAGGAACATCAGCATGTTGAGTTTGATTTGAATGGTATGGTTATCACATATTTCGGTTTCTAGACTATTATATATATTAATGCTTTCTTAAATTTTGGTGACCATGGTTGTGCTTTCTGGTATGGATATTGTGCTTTGTGTTTTTCTCACTATGTTGCTGTTATGGTGAATAATGATATCACACACTTGCATAACTGTAATGTGTGCTGTCCAAATTTCGATAATGTGAAAGCAGTACAGCTTTGTCAGTTAGGGGCACTGTAAATCATTCAATTTGCAAGAGGTTGAAACTTGAAAGTTCTCTCTTTTAATGTTGGAATGGATTTTTGATGATGTGTGAGGAAGGGTTTAATTGTTTTGCTAATTTTTATGTTTTCCATATCTGGATGTTTCGCACCTGCAGAACATTCCTTTGTGCACATTTTTTTGTAGATGGTCATTTTTGCATTTGAATTTGTCTGCATCTGGCAAAAGATAAAATAAATAATTGTCTGCATTTGAATTTCGTATTATCATATATAACAAATGATGCAAACAGGGTACAATGTACATGGACCATGGTTTTGAAACTGGACTGGCTGGTCTGATCAGTTGACCCATGGACTGGTCCAGTTTCTGGTCCGAGTTATCCCACACAACCATTTGTATTGAAAACTTGGTTTGGATTCAACTGTTATCTCACATAACCATTTGTTTTGAAAACTTGGTTTGGATCAGTTGAATCGGCAACCCGCTTGTCCATTGAACTTATGGGTTGACAGCACTGACAGCAATATTCCAAAACATTATTGATGGGAGAAGATTCAAACCTTCAACCTTTCACAATATATTGTAAATGATAACTAATAACCAATTTTTTTACTTTTTAGGCATATTTATGTTAGGTAGGTCTAAAAAGTAAAAAAAATTACTTAAAATATTAAAAAAATTCAATAAAAATAAAAAAATATGAAAAACAAGAAAATAAAATTTTCTGAAAAGAGTTTTTGAAAACTCAACCAAGCATGCTGAATTGTATTATAAGTTTGTTTGTCTGTATATTTTTTATATATATATATATATTTTTTCTTTTACGTACTTTTTTTTTTTGCAAATATATTATAAAATTATTTATGATATAATTATGACATTACGATTTGATTTCGGTTTGTTTGTGATTGAACCAATAACTCGTTTACTTGATCGTTTTTTCGGTTTGTTTATTGCTTCAGTTTTCAGAACATTGATATGGAGGGTTCCAGGTTCATAAATCTAAAACTGTGTGTTCATTTTTTTAAAAATTTATTGATGTGGATCTCCAATCTATTCTTGAAATATGAAATGGGGGGAAATCTAGATCTAGTTCTTTTTCTTATTTATTCTTCATCTGATTTTTTTCTTGGGAATCCTGTCCTCAAAGATTTAACACATATTTTTTAAATAGTAACAATCATGTCTTTATTACATCAAGACTTCTCTAATTATTAACAGTTAAATAATAGTTGAGGGATGAATATCTATCAATTTATAGATGGAGTAAAGTGATAACTTTAATCAAAATAATGTGAGATGAGCGTTAATTTTTAATTTATTACATAATTATATGGAGCTCAATTTTCTTCTACATCATTGTGGGTGTATTTAGAATGTCTCAGATGTGAATCTCCAGAATTGCTTTAACTTTATTTGAAATTAATTAGTTTGATGGTACATAAATAATAACACATTTTTATAGACAAATATTGAGGATAGAGAATCACGTGTTAAAAGAGAAGCGTACAAGATCAACTCAAGGCTTAAGTCCATTGTTAGGTTGAGATGTAAGGCAAGTCGAATATATGCGCAAGATATTCGTTTCACCCAATTTATTTACAGCCTATTGGTTAACCAATATTTGGCTTATCTTTAATCATTTCCATTTAAATGACTTGAGATAATGATGCTGAGTAAGTCAATGCTCATTATCTCTTTGATAAATTAATATTAACTTGTGGTTGATAATTAGAAAGCATAGTAAATTTTTCCCAAATAGTGTTTTTGAACATTTGAACAAAATTTATCAATGAACATCACTACGGTGTGACAAGTATGTTTTGTATATTTTGTTTTCGTGATTATGATGTTTATTGATGCATTTTGCGTGAGGTTGTCTGGGGTTAAGATCATGTCTTCATAATGGACTTGTCAATGACCACAATGGTTGTGTTTTTATGTCACAGTTGAGCACATCAGTTTTTGGGTTTGGGGGTCGATGAGGAATGGGATGGGGAACCATCTGGTGATGTACGCATTCACATGACAGTCACACCGTAGTTTGACCCATTTCACATTCACACGATGATCTGGTGATGTAACAAGCATTCACACGATAGGTTATATGCATGTGTTTCTGGAGAGCTGAGTAAGGAATTCGTAAAATTCATAATTCGATTTGATTCAGTCTAATTCAGTCGGTTTGGATTGATTTTTTGAATTCATGATTTGGTTCCGGATTTAAAAAATTAAAAATTCGTAGTCTACGGATCGGTTTCGGATTGAATCCTACGATTTCGGATTGGAACCGATTCGGACCGTATACAAATAGTATATATTTATATTACACACCATCTCATATAGTATCTTCTCTTATTTCATATAAAACCTAAAACCCAAATCTACACCCGCATAGTATCTTCTTTTATTACTTTTGTTTGTTAGTTTTTAGTTTTAATTTATAATGGTCTAAATACTTATGGTGTAACTAGTTTTCTATGGTTGTTTAAATTTTATAATAATATGTTGCTATTGTGGAAAGACACAACTATTGTGAAACTAATATGATGTTATATTTATATTTTTATGAAATTAAAATGTTTTATATATATTTTTTTGTTATTTAATTATGTGAATTCGTGATCTTAAACTGATCCAATCCGTATTTAAATGAATTGGTTCAGATTGGTTTCACAATTTAAATGGATTGGATTGGTTTTAATTTTTCAATAACCGTAAATAACAGATTGGTTCTGGTTTTACCTAATTCAAACCAATCCGAACCATGTGAGCGTGGCCACAAAAAGCATTGGCTTTGCCCTAGCACTAGCCCGAGGGGTTTGGGCCTCAGTCTTGATTGCGGCTGGGTGGGTTTTGAACTAGTAGGCCATTTTTACACTCTTACTTGAACATAATACCTATATTGATGAGTAAGGTTAATGCAGGAAACGTGTAAACGTAATAACAAGAATAATTACAAACAATAAAGAAAAAGCATTGGCTTTGCCCTAGTACTAGCCCGAGGGGTTTGGGCCTCAGTCTTGATTGCGGCTGGGTGGGTTTTGAACTAGTAGGCCATTTTTACACTCTTACTTGAACATAATACCTATATTGATGAGTAAGGTTAATGCAGGAAACGTGTAAACGTAATAACAAGAATAATTACAAACAATAAAGAAAAAGACAATTTTTTTGAAAAAATATTATTAAATATTAAATAGCTGTTCCATTTGACTTATTGAAATGAGATGAAATGAAATAGAATAATCATTCCTTCGGCTATCCTATGGAATGATTAGTGCCTTAGGGTGTTTGTTTGGAGGAATTAGAGTATGAGATATAATTCTATGTGCATTGCATGTGATAGTTCAACGGTTGGTTAAAAAAATAAGTTGGACTAATAGTTTAACTAGACTATTAATCCCTTATTTGTGAGATTATTGTGTTTCATGGGAGTGTGGATAAAAAGGGTGGAATAACTTCTTTTTCGGATTTGAAGGTTAAAATGACATTTTTGGCCCTCAATTTTTTATTTATATTATTTTTAATTATACTTAGTAAAGTAAAATAAAATTTAAACATCTCAACTAACAATTAAATTAAATTAACAGTACAATGGATGATAATCCTTCTTTAAAAGTTCAATTATTCAATTTATTTAATTAAAAATAAAACTAAAAGTTCAGTTTATTTAAAAGTTCAAATTAAAATAAAATTAAAAAATCTCAACTAAAAGTTAAAATAAATTTATATAATTTTTTATTGACGTTCTATTTATTTAATTTTTTTATTTAAAAAAATTAAATAAAATAGGATATACATCGGATTCAATAGAATAGTTCAATTTAAACCCATTACTAAACAAACATAAGATTCAATAGAATAGTTCAATCTAGACATCTAATCTCATAACTAAACAAACATAGGATACAAATCTAATCTAATCAAATAGTTCAGGACAATGTATCACAAGACTAACAGTCCAGTGGATTACAATCATCCCTTATCTAGTCTGTCCAAACAAACACATCCTTATAATGGTGAATATGATTCCTTTTACAATATATTTTTCATTATTTTTTTAGTTAAACCATATATGAAAATGAAATTTTTTGTGAAATGATCATTCCTTTTCTAGTTTATTCCAGTGAAGTTCATTCCTTTTGGGAATGAACTTTTTTAGTGTTTTTTTTTAAAAATTTTTTTTAAAAAACTTTTTAACTAAAATATGAGATATAAAAATTTAATTGTTTGGAAATAACTTTTGATTTTGTAAGAACAAAAAATACCAAAACAAAAAATAGCGAAAATGAAGTAATCTTTGATTTATGGGGGATGCACCAATAAATCCTAAATTAATAACTTATATACTGTTTAGTCCTAAAAGTTTTCTTATAGACTGAAAGGTCCCATTACAATGTTTCAAACATCAGATTAATGTTTCGAACATTAGATTTCGAACATCAGATTAATGTTTGGAACATTAGATTTCGAACATCAGATTAATGTTTCGAACATTAGATTGATGTGCAAATGGGACTAAATGGAACATAAGAAAACTTTCAGAAACTAGGACTTATGGGTAATTTTCCTTGATTTATATATAGAAATATATATATTTTATGACTTTTCACTTTTTAATTTTTTTTTTTAATTGTTTTAGTTGCTTACCAAGCATTCCCTAAGAAACTACCAACAACAACCCAAAAAAGAAAAGAAAAAAAAGAAAAAAGAGGGGGGGGGGGGGGGGGTGGGTGGTGTTGTTTGCTAATCAAGAAGGCCTAAAAGGGAAATGATTTGTTCTTATTAATCAAAAAAAAAAAAAAAAAAAAAAAAGAGGACTAAAAGGGAAATGATTTGTTCTTATTAATCAAAACAAAAAAAAAAAAAAAAAGGAAAATAGTTTTGTATCTTTAATAATTTTATCTGTCTTAAAAACTAATTTATGATGGGAGAACGTACCAGTGGTGTATCAAAAATGGTTTTTTGGTGAGAATCCGCTCATATTGGGCCTTTTTTGTGTACATGATTTGGAATAAACTAATGATGTCAAAACTCTTCAGAATTTAAAAAATAAGCTGAAAAGACAATAATACCCTTGCATATATATAGACAATAGTAAGCAATTGAGCTATTTGTCTTCTTTTTTTTTTTTTTTTTTTTTGAAAATTGTCAAAGTTCAAAAAGCCTTGATTCGAAAACCCTCCTTCAAAAACTATCAATTGAAGCAAAAATTGAAGCATAATGAGAGATTTTCAAGTGTCATTGTTGAATGTTTCAAAGTTATTGAATGATTTCATCTTCTACCGGTCGTTACTTTTGAATTAACCATCACAAGTTAGAGAAACTCTCTTTCTTTTACAACTCTCTCTCTCTCTCTCTCTCTCTCTCTCACACACACACACACACACACACACACACACACACACACCAATTCCACCGTCGATAGTTGTTTATCGTCTCTACCATCTCCATCATCGGTCAACATCGCTCATTATTACTATTGGCCAGCGATCACCATTTTTACCTTCAACCATCACCATCTCAGATTTAATGCCTATGAACTCATATTTGATATCAATAACTTCAGATGTGAGAGAAAAGGACCTCATATATGTCAAAAAAATGATAAATTGATATATTATAATGAAATATCGAGAGTTTTTTGTTTGTTTGTTCATAGATTTAAAGTAAAATTCGACTATAATTCCTTTATTTAGTATGTACTCTGTTTTTCGTAACAGTAGAATTTTACATTAGTTAACGAAAATAAAGTTTGATTGTTGATTTGCTTAATGATGGTAAAATTTTACTTTGAATCATAGTAAAATTTATTCTAATTTAGAGTAAAATTTTACTCTGACTGGGCTTTGGCTCACCCTACTTGGGAAAATCATTTTTAGGTGTTGACGATATGCCTCCACTAAGGACTTAGCTTGGGTGGATTGTGGAGCTGAAGGCTCAGTTTTGTTTATCTTGTATTTAACTTTTATACAAGCCTATGGCTTTATTTGTATTGAGCATATGACTCATTTTTGATGCACCCAAGCCTTGGCTTGGAATGATGTAAGCCTTTATAGGGCATATGAACATTTGTTTAGTTTTCATTCCTTATCCCCTTTTGTATATTAATTCTGATTAATGAGAGCTTATCATTTTAATTATGTGGCCTTGTATTAGTTGTTTGGAGTTGGATTATTCTAATTATTTTGGGGCGTTACATGGAAGCTTAGAAATGACTATTTGGTCAATAATGCCCAACCAAATTTCACAGAATTATGCGAGCTCATTAAGGTTAGAGTGGCTGTTTGGCTGAAGAGCCACTCAATATTGGCAAATCATATTCGGTTGATGATTTTGTGTCTCATCTGAATTAGATTAGGAGGTGCATCTGAAGTCTTTTTGCTTCAGTGTTCTCTTTGGTAGTATCTTTTTTCTATTCTTAATAAAAAATTTCTTTGCTCATCAAAATATATTCTGTCTAGAGAATACTAAAGTAAGTTAATTCTTGTTAAAACAAAAAATTAACAAAGAAAATTTTTTTATGAAAAATGGAAAATTTTATTTAAACCCAAAATTTTATCAAAGTTTCTTTTACAAAAATAATAAACTTTCAAAATTGGAACCTCAAACTGCTAGAAATGGTTTTGAAGTTTTGAAAAAATCTAATTTTTCCTTAAATTTTGGTCTATTTTTTAGGGGGACCCATGCGCCAAATTTGACGGGTCTAAGTGGTAACGCATTCTATGCCGCGTTGTGATTCACGTGGTATACTTGGTTGCTCAAAACCATTATCGGATGAATGGGAAATTGAAGCCAAAGAAAGCTTTATGAAAATAGTGCTTTTGGTAAAATTTCCTAAAGGTTTGAATAAAGGCTTGTCCCACATTGATTTAGTGAGAAACTTTGAGTGGGTTTACAAGGCTTGGGGTTGGAACTTGGGGTAGGCCCCAAGGGGCACCCAAGTTTTGTAGAGAGGGAGATTATGGGCAAAGTGGGCTAGACCCATTGGACCCAAAATAAACACGTGCGCGCCGCCGCCGACCAATTGGGCAGGCTGGACTTGGGTGTGTGGTTGGGTTGGGCTTGTCTAGCCCAATACCTATCTTTTTGGGTCAAAAATATTTGAATTTTATTTTCTAAAATTAAATTTTAATTTTTTAGAATTTGAATTTCGAAAATTAATTTAAAAAATTGGCTCCGGTTTTAATTTCCCCACTCGGACAGATTCAAATCTGTTCAATACAGGTTTTATTTGTTCAAAATTTGAACCCAACAGATTTGTATCTATTTATTCAAACCGAACAGGTACCATACATGTTCATTCAAATCTGTACCTGTTTAATTCAAATTAAACAGCCACCACTCCATCTATAAATAGGCAGTCCCTTATTTGATGTTTTCACTTCAATTTTTCGTCCAAAATATTTTGCAATAAATCTTTGCATTTTGCTATATTAAATTTCTGTGAGAAAGAATGTAAACACTTAGTGTGTTTGTTGTGCAAACAATGTATAGTGCTGCTATTGTTTGCTGTTGATCATTTTATCCTGGGAGATAAACGTCCACAATCTGAAAGCACCGTGGAGAGGACGAATCTGTCTTAAGGACACAGTGTTACACACTAGACTTGATCAGAAAATTTGTTCAAGAAATTAATTTGATAAGTAATTAATTTATTTTCTATTTTGTTATTTTTCCTGTTTCAGATTTTCATTTTGTTTTTGTAACAAAATAAAAATCTGTTTTATTTATTTTATTTTATTTTTTGATTTGATTTTTGTAATCAAACAAATTCTTTCATTTTCTTTGTTTCTTCTGTATTCCGTTTGTTATTAAGTACACAAACATAATTTATTTTTCAAATACAGTGAAGATTGTCCAACAATCTTAAGACAGACTATTTTTTGGTGTCTTCATTGTATTTATTTTTCTGTGCTTTCACAAAGTGATATTCTGGTTGGAAAATACAAATAGTAGTAATATACTGTTTGACAAATAGTAGTAATATACTATTTATTTTCTTTGATAACTAGTAGTAATATACTGGTGTCATTAACAATTGCAGAATATTAATTTGTGTTACAGAAAAATATTGTGGTTTTTGATTTTTCTAGTTTTAGTAACAAAAAAAGTAAAATTATTTTGTGTTGTAATTTATTTTGTTGTTTTAGTAACTAGAAAATTAATTTGTGTTTTGGATTTTTTTCTGATTTTTGTAATAAGATATTATGGCTACTACAACTGAAACTGCAACTGGAAGTGGTACTCCAATTGTTACACCGACTCCGGT
Organism: Camellia japonica; assembly: GCA_030407325.1. Taxonomy (NCBI): domain Eukaryota; kingdom Viridiplantae; phylum Streptophyta; class Magnoliopsida; order Ericales; family Theaceae; genus Camellia; species Camellia japonica. The sequence goes on from JAPPVO010000017.1 coordinate 78,530,724, forward strand.
CCCTATCCAAAACCATGTTCAAGTTCCAATAAATCATGGAGAAAAACATGAAAAATTTAACGGTATTGAGTTTAAGAGATGGCAGCAGAAAATGCTGTTTTATCTTACAACTCTAAATCTGGCCCGGTTTCTCCGTGAAGAGGCTCTAGCACTTAAAGAGGGTGAAAGTGATCGGCAAGTTGTTGCCGCTGTGGACACTTGGAAACATTCTAATTTCCTGTACAGAAACTACATCCTCAATGGCTTTGACAACATGCTGTATAATGTTTACAGCCCTTTGAAAATAGCAAAAGAATTATGGGATTTTTTGGAGAAAAAATACAAGACAAAGGATGCTGGCACAAAGAAATTTGTTGTCGGTAAAATTCTGGACTTCGTTATGGTAGACTCCCAAACGGTAATTTTTCAAGTTCAAAATTTTCAAATAATTTTGCATGATATTCATTCTGAAAGTATGTCTCTTAGCGAGTCTTTCTACGTCGTTGTTTTAGTGGAAAAGTTACCACCGGTTTGAAAAGATTTCAAAAATTATTTAAAATATAAACGCAAGGAGATATACATGGATGAATTGATTATAAGATTGAGAATTAAGGAAGATAACCGAAAGGCTGAAAAGAGGAATGGTAAAAATCCCATTGAGTCTAAGGCTAATGTGGTTGAATAAGTGCATAAACCACATAACAAAAAGAGGAAGTTTACTGGAGATGGTCCTAAACAAGGCAGCAACAATGGCAATAAAAAGTTCAAAGGTAAATGCTATAACTGTGGCAAGACCGGACATCGAGCTTCTGATTGCCGCCGCCCTAAGAAGGATCGGGGAAGTACAAGCAAGAAGACTACCAATCAAGCCAATGTGACAGAACTTGATTACATCTTTGACGAGGTAAATGAAATCAATCTCTCTGTTGTGGTGTTTGAGGCTAATTTGATTGGAAATCTCAAAAAATGGTGGGTTGACACTGGGGCAACTCGTCACATTTGTGCGGACAAGAAGATGTTCACTACTTACAATGAGGCTGCAAATGGTGAACAACTTTTCATGGGAAATTCTTCTACTTCTACTGTGGCTGGACAAGGAAAGGTGATCTTGAAGATGACATCAGGGAAAGAACTTACCCTCAACAACGAACTGCATATACCAGACATCCGGAAGAATTTAGTTTCTGGCTCTTTGTTAAGTAAAAATAGTTTTAGGCTTGTATTTGAGTCTGATAAATTTGTATTATCAAAGAGTGGTATGTATGTTGGTAAGGGATACATAAGTGATGGTCTCTTCAAGTTGAATGTAATGACGGTTGTACCAAAACTTACTATTAATGAGAATAATACATCTTTTACTTATATTCTTGAGTCGAATTTATGGAATGGTAGATTAGGACATGTAAATGTTGATGCTTTGCGTAGACTAATTGGTTTGGATTATATACCAAAGTTTGAAATTGATCCTAATCACAAATGTGAGATTTGTGTAGAAGCTAAACTAACTAAGGCTCCATTTAAATCAGTTAAAAGAAAAACTGAACCTCTAGAATTAATTCATACTGATGTATGTGATCTTAAATTTATTCAAACTAGAGGAGGCAAAAAGTATTTCATAACATTTTTCGATGATTGCACAAGATATTGTTATGTTTCTTTACTTAGAAGTAAAGATGAAGCCTTAGAAATGTTTAAACTCTACAAAACTGAAGTTGAAAATCAACTTGGTAAAACCATTATAATGGTTAGAAGTGATAGGGGTGGTGAATATGATGCACCATTAAATGAATTTTGTGCACAACATGACATTATTCACCAAACTACAGCATCCTATTCTCCACAGCAAAATGGAATTGCTGAAAGAAAGAATAGAACCCTTAAAGAAATGATGAATGCCATGTTACTAAGTTCAGGCTTATCTCAGAACTTGTGGGGAGAAACAATATAGTCTGCTAATTATGTTTTTAACAGAATACCCCACAAGAAAACCAACAACACTCTTTATGAATTATAGAAAGGTCAACTACCTTCCTACAAATACTTAAAAGTGTGGGGGTGTTTGTCCAAGGTAGAAGTTCATGTTCCTAAAAAGACTAAGATAGGATAAAAAACAGTGGATTGTGTGTTTATTAGTTATGCTCAAAATAGTAGTGCATATCGGTTTCTGACTTATAAATCAAAAATACCTGATATAAATGTGAACATTATTATAGAGTCAATGAATGTTGTGTTTTTTGAACATGTCTTTCCTTACAAGAAAGGACATGAATTAAGTTCACAGAAAAGAACTTATGATTGTACACAAAGTCAAGAGACTAATGACAATCAAACACAAGAGACTAGCAATGGTCTCGACCAACAGGATTTAATTGATGAGGAACCAAGATGAAGTAAGAGAGCAAGAACATCAAAATCCTTTGGTCCAGATTTTCTAACATACTATTAGAAAATAAACCTCAAAACTTTAAGGAAGTAATGACAGGTCCTGAAGCACCTTTGTAGAAAGAGGCTATTAATAATGAAATTGAAACCATTATGTAAAATCATACTTGGGAATTGGTGGATCTTCCACCTAGTTCTAAACCTCTTGGATATAAGTGGATATTCAAGAGAAAAATGAAAGCAGATGGTTCAGTAGATAAGTATAAAGCAAGACTTGTGGTAAAAGGTTATAGACAAAAAGAAAGTCTAGACTATTTTGACACATATTCTCCTGTGACAAGAATAGCATCCATTCGCATGCTTATTGCTATAGTAGCGTTGTATAATTTAAAAATACATCAAATGGATGTTAAGACAGCTTTCTTAGACGGTGATCTAAATGAAGAGATCTATATGGAGCAACCCAAAGGGTTTGTAGTGCCGGGGCAAGAAAAGAATGTGTTGTCGGCTTGTAAAATCTCTTTATAGATTAAAACAAGCGCCTAAGAAATGGCATGAAAAATTTGATCATGCTATGCTTACTAATGGGTTTAAGATAAACAAATGTGACAAGTGCGTCTATGTTAAAAACACTGACCAAGGATATGTCATAGTTTGTCTTTATGTGGATGACATGCTTATCATTGAAATCACTTAAAACATGATCAAATCAACTAAGCAAATGCTGAACAAAAGATTTGATATGAAAGATATGGGGGTCGCAGATGTAATATTAGGAATGAAAATCACTAAAACATCTGACGGATATGCATTATCTCAATCACATTATATTGAGAAAATTATTGGTAAATTTATCAAGGATGATATGAATGTAGCTAGAACACTTGTAGACATCAGTCTTTATTTCTCGAAAAATAAAGGTGATGCGGTGTCTCAGTTAAAATACTCCCAAATCATTGGAAGCTTAATGTACCTAATGAATTGTACTCGTCCTGACATAGTTTATGTAGTCAATAAATTGAGTAGGTACACTAGTAACTCCGGAGAAGACCATTGGAAAGCGATCATTCGGGTTCTTAGATATCTAAGATTTACTTGTGATCATGGTTTGAACTTTACTCGATATCCAGCATTACTCGAAGGTTATTGTGATGCCAATTGGATATTGGATACTAAAGATTCAAAATCCACTAGTGGATATGTCTTTACTCTGGGAGGCGTTATTGTTTCTTGGAAATCCACGAAACAAACATGCATTGTACGATCCACAATGGAATCTGAGTTCATTGCTTTAGACAAAGCAGGAGAAGAAGCAGAATGACTTCACCATTTCTTAGAAGACATTCCAATGTGGCCAAAATCAGTGCCAGCCATTTGTGTTAATTGTGATAGTCAATCTGCAATAGGTAGGGCACATAATCATATGTATAATGGTAAGTTACGACATATTCGTCGTTGACATAATACCGTAAGGCAATTGCTCTCAAATGGAATAATCTCAATAAATTATATAAAATCTAAAGAGAATATTACAGATTCGTTAACAAAAGGTTTGACAAAAGAGTAAGTGTATAGTTCATTGAAGGGGATGGGATTAAAGCCTATTACATAAGAGTCATCATAATGGTAGCCCTACTTATATGACTGGAGATCCCAAGAACTAAGTTCAAAGGGACAACTAAGTTATGTGTAGCTTGCCAAAAATCACCAAGGGATTAAAATTCCCTACCCATTTCTATGGTGAGAGTGATATCTACAACATGTGTTGTAAGCAGGGGTCTAAGGATAAGCTTAGCTTTTAATGATTACTTAAATCTTGATTTAGGCATAAAATCAAGACGAGTATAAGAGATACTCACAATAAGAATCATCTATATGAGTGTCGAACTGGGGCCGGTTCTATGAGAATGAAGAGGCTAAATTCTCTAGCAGCACTCATGAACAACCATGAGTGTTCAAGGCCAAAATGAACACAACCGTGAGAACCACAATGTGTCAGAAGATATTTTGTGTGAAATCTATTGTCTTGGCTTACACAAACGGCTGAACAATTTAAGGCATCGCATCCACTGGTTAGCTAGTAATTCTGATAGGTTATCACTAGGGAAGGTAACGGCTGAAAGCTACCTATCCTGCTGCAAGATATTTTCGATTTATACTCTTTCGACAAATTCCGCATATTGTTGCATTTCCGTTGTCATCAAATTCCATTGATGTAGGGGATTGTTAGAAATGGTTTTGAAGTTTTGGAAAAATATGATTTTTTCCTTAAACTTTGGTCTATTTTTTAGGTGGAACCCATGCGCCAAATTTGGCGGGTCTAAGTGGTAACGCGTTCTACGTCGCGTTGTGATTCACGTGGTATATTTGGTTGCTCAAAACCATTATCGGGTGAATGGGAAATTGAAGCCAAAGAGAGCTCCATGAAAATGGTGTTTTTGGTGAAATTTCCTAAAGGTTTGAATAAAGGCTTGTCCCACATTGATTTGGTGGGAAACTTTGAGTGGGTTTATAAGGCTTGGGGTTGGAACTTGGGGTAGGCCAACAGGGGCACCCAAGTTTTGCAGAGGGGGAGGTTATGGGCAAAGTGAGCTAGACCCATTGGACCTAAAATAGACACGCGCGCATGCCGCCGTCGTCCGTTCGATCGGTCGAGTAGGCTGGGCTAGGCTGGGCTTGGGCGCTGGTGCGTGGTGTGTGGTTGGGTTGGGCTTGTCCGCCCCAATACCTATCTTTTTGGGCCAAAAACATTTGAATTTTATTTTCTAAAATTAAATTTTAATTTTTTGGAATTTGAATTTCGAAAATTAATTTCAAAAATTGGCTCCGGTTTTAATTTTCCCACCCAGACATATTCAAATCTGTTCAATACAGGTTTTATCTGTTCAAAATTTGAACCCAACAGATTTGTATTTGTTTATTCAAACCGAACAGGTACCATACCTATTCATTCAAATCTATACCTGTTTAATTCAAATTAAACAGCCACCACTCCATCTATAAATAGGTAGCCCCTTATTTGATGTTTTCACTTCAATTTTTCATCCAAAATATTCTGTAATAAATCTCTGCATTTTGCTGCATGAAATTTCTATGAGAAAGAGTGTAAACACTTAGTGTGTTCATTGTGCAAACAATTTGTAGTGCTGCTATTGTTTGTTGTTGATCATTTTATCTTGGGAGATAGACGTTCACAATCTAAAAGCACCGTGGAGAGGACGAATTTGTCTTAAGGACACAGTGTTAAACACTGGACTTGATCATAAAATTTGTTCAAGAAATTAATTTGGTAAGTAATTAATTTATTTTCTATTTTATTATTTTTCTTGTTTCAGATTTTCATTTTGTTTTTGTAACAAAATAAAAATCTGTTTTATTTATTTTATTTTATTTTTTGGTTTGATTTTTGTAATCAAACAAATTCTCTCATTTCCTTTATTTCTTCTGTATTCCGTTTGTTGTTAAGTACATAAACATAATTTATTTTTCAAATACAGTGAAGATTGTCTAACACAAACAATATAATATAACCAAAAACAACTTTAATCATAACCTTCCTACGCTCTGTTTGTTTAGGAAGAAAATATTTTCTAATGGAAAACATTTTCTATGGATTTTTTATTTTTCAGAAAATGTTTTTCGGAGAAAATATTTTTCTATATTTAGTGGTGGTGGTGGAATGAAGGTGGAGGTGGTGGCATGGTAGTGGAGCGACGACAATAGTATGGTAACAGTGACAATGGCGGTGGCCATCGTGATGGTGGCGTGGTGGTGGAGGTAAGAGTGGTGGTGGTGGTGGAGATGTGGTGACATTGGTAAAATTTTAATTCGAAAAATATTTTTCGGCTTTTAAATGTGGAAAATATTTTCTGCCCAAATGAACTTGTTTTCCTTTGATCATGAAGAATATTTTTTTGTTGACTTTTGTCTTCCATTGTACCAAACACCAGAAAATGCGGAAAACATTTTACAAAAAGTGTTTTCCGCTCAAACAAATGGAGTGCTAGTATTTGGTTGCTTTTCTTGTCTTCAATTCTAAAGCACAAGAAGCAAAAACTCGGAAAAATTGCAAATTAGTGGAAGTGTGAAAAAATATTTCAAATTTCTTATGCGCATTGTGCAAGTTCTTTGTATGTTTGATACAAATCCTTCATGTCTATCAAAGTTTCATCAATTATTTTTTTATTTATTTTATCTATGGTGCACTTATTTTTCCACTATCCCACTGATTTGCAATTTTTTCAAAAAAAATATGTTGGTTGTGAAATTTTTTCAAGAGCATGAAAACTATGGGTGTGGACTTTCAATTAGGATTGCAACTGAGTTAAACTAAGCCGAGTTGATTAGAGCTCGATTTACTAGGGATTAGTCAAGCTGCTGCTTGAGTCGACCTTGAAAAATCAAGTTTGAGTTTAGCTTGTCAAGTATTTGAGAAGCTCAAACTCTGCTTAAGTCAACTTGATCACATAAACAATCCGAACTCATACTTAAGAAAAAATGAAAGAAAAAATGAAACTTAAATTAATTTGCATATTAATAGCAAAAAGAAATTTTTGAGCAAAAAATAAAGGAGTGTACATATTAATAATAAATTTCATTAATCAAATATATAAATTTACATAAATAACAAATATAAATAGATAAATAATATGAAGGGCGCTTGGTCAACAAATCCAAATTTGGATTTTGTTTGGCCTCAAGTCTAGGCGCTAATTTATATTGCCCATAAGGACTCAACACTCCAAAATGACCAAAATACCCATTTTGGTCATTTGTATTTACAAAAAAACCACATATATACTCGCACACACAGAAAGTACTCTCTCTCTCTGCCTGCCTCTCTTTCTCTCTCTCTCTCTCTCTCTCTCTCTATTTGCAATTTTTGCAAGGAACCGCTCGAGTTAGGGTTTCTCAACTCCATTAGAGTTAGGGTTTCTCCATAACTTCCAAACAATCTATACGCAAACACACAAAAAGGTATGAAATCATCCACAAAATAGTTATTATTTTTGTTCATTACATAGAAAATTAAAAATAAAAGAAAAAGAAAAAGTTACATATCTGAAGCATTATCACTATCATCTTCAAAAGAGTGCTTGTCGCTTTCACTCTTCGAAGACAATGGAGTACATTCCTCCATGTCGTTATCGTCATGCTTCAAATTATCATCGATTAACCAATCGATATTCATTTTCATCACACTCACTTGAGCCTCCATCATAGATGAATGCTCATTTAGTTGATCAAGCCTTTTGAAAATCGAATCAATTATGTTATCCCAATCGGCAATTTTCTGAATCAATATTCTTTAGTTCTAATTGTATACCTTTTAATTGGAAGAAATGACTGTTTGTAACTCAATAGATGAATAAAGAATTTCAAAAGTCTCCAATACTTAAATGCTCTTCCTATCTCATTCATTGTATATGCTTAGAACATTGTTATAGCAATTGAATTCAACACTTGTATCTTTGCAATATTAATGCAAATATTGGAACAAATAACTAGTTATAATTCAACAGATAAATAGTTTAAATAGATAAATATAAATTTCAATGGATATACACTTACAGATAACAATTTAAACAGGTAATTATTTTTTTGATATATGTTCATTATAACGGCTATCAAAAATCCATTAAAAAATACGAAAGATAAAAATTCAAAAGTTTAAATAGATAAATACAAATTTCAATGGATATACAATTACAGATACAACTTCCAACAGATAACTTCTTAGTTATATATCCTACAAGTGTTATCTGTTGAAATTTGCATGGACATTTGTATATGTAGGGCTATAGAATTTGGTACAAAAGGAGGAAATATCTTATTCATTGTATCTGTCCATTACTATAACCATTGAATTGAATACGTGTATTTCTACATCACTATTTTAATAGATAAAAATTTAAACACATAATTATTTTTTGTTATCTGTCTATTATAATGGCTATCAATACAAAATCCGCAAAAAAAATACAACAAATAAAAATAAAAAATTTAAATAGACAAATATAAATTTCAATGGAAATACACTTACATATATAAATTGCAATAGATAACTTCTTAGTTATATGTCCTACAACTGCTATCTATGGAAATTTGCATGGACATTTGTATATGTAGGCACTATATGTGTGACAACCCTATTCTGTGTTATGCTAATTGATCTTAATTATGCTTATAATTATATGCTTGATATGATTTTGAGTGCTAATTATATGAGTATATATGTGTTTTTGAACTTTGATCTGTTCACCGTAGAAAAGTCTGCCTGATTTTTTGTTATAAAATTTAAATTGAAGGCTGTAGAGGAGATAGAAAGTGAAATTGACTGTCCCATTGTGATTAGCGTAATTTTTAGAGCCTACGGTGAAATTTAATTAAAAATTGATTCAGATTAAAATAATTAGATTAGTTTGATTTAATTAAGGCCATTTGATTAGGCCTAAGCCTTGATTAGTCAATATGATTATTGAGACCTACTAATTAGAGGCTTAGCTCATATTTTTGAGCTCATTTCTCACCATTTGGCTGAGTTAACACGTTAGAGAGGGAAAACACTTGATTTAGAGAGAGCGGGCCAAATTCTTAGGGAATTGACTTCAAGATTGAAGATTTGGAAAGTTAGGCTCAAGAAGTTGCTAGAGTTAGATGGATTGAAGGCTCCAAGTAAGTATTTGAACTCTAATTCATGAGTTAAAGTTCATGAATATGTGTATTCAAGAAGAATTAGTGAATTGTTGTAGAATACAAACTTAATATGAAGAATTTGGTGCTAAATTACACATGCATGCATGATTTGGTTGAGCCACATGATTTTGACCATCATTTCTACCATGTGAAATGGTATTAGAGTCTATGTTATACACGCATGCATAATCCATGTAGTTATGAAGCTTGGTTGCATGTGTTTTGAAGTTGTCAAGAAGAATATGAAATAATTTGGGAATTGGATCATGGTTTTGGACAATTGGTCTCAAATTACCTATGTTCTCATGCTATATAATGTCTTTCCATGTTTTTGTACCAAAAACACGAGCCTTGGACCTTTGAACATCAAGTTTGAGCTTCAAACACAATTATGGAAATTCCAGAATTTGGTCTTTTCGCTCGAGCGAGGAAAACGTTGCTCGAGCATAAAAATCAAGCTCTCAGAAGTTTTGCAGAGAATTGCACGGTAGCTCGAGCGGCAAACCTTGCGCTCGACCGAACCCTATTTTATTTGACACATCGCTCGAGTGACGGAAGTCTCGCTTGAGCATAAATTCATGTATCTAGTACTTTTACAGAGTTTTACAGACCGTTCGAGCGACCAAAGCTGCGCTCGAGCAAGGTGCCCTGTTTCAGAAATTTTTGAAAAGCTGTATTATGTTCCAAATTTCGTTCTCTTTCATTTCTGAGTATTCTTAGGCACGCATTGAGCATCCTAAATGAATTAAAGGACACGAAAGAAGCCTAAGAACATTAAGCAAACCAAAGGACGGATTGAATTGTATTATGACCTAATGTGTTATGAATTATGTAGGGTCAAGTGCAAGGACGAATTAAGCACCGGAACATTGTGAGTAATATCTTAGTAAAGATAATTTGTGTATATACTATGTTCTAAATGTTACCTATGTGGTAAGGTTCTGAACTTCTATTTTGATACTATGAATGAATATTCTATCCGCTTGGTTCACACTGAAATAAAAGAAGTAAATGATACATGAGTATGAAATGGGCCTAAGGCCTTTTGGTTACTTGAAAAGGATATAAAATGGGCCAAAGGCCATTTTGCATAACTGTTGAATGGGCCAAAGGCTGTTTCGAGTAAGGAAATGATTGGACCTAAGGTCGTTTTGAATGTAAAGGCAAATGTGAACATGATCATGGATCATGAGTGCACACAATTGTGAATATGAATTGGTTGGACCCAAGGTCGTTTTGCATATAATGGACCAAAGGTTGTTTTGCAAGTACGAGTTGGACCTGAGGTCGTTTGGTATATGAATATAGATATGATATATGACATGTTGGACCTAAGGTCGTTTTGCGTTGATATCGATCAACGAGTTTGGTTTATAACTTATGATTAAATGAATCTCATTCATGAACTCTTTTACCTTGGTATTATTCACTAGGCGTTAGCTCACTCCTTATTTATATGTATGTAGGTGAGCAGCGGGATGTCTAGCCGCAGCCCCAGTGAGCATTGAGAAACCGAGTTTTGAGGAGTCAACGAAGGTTGCCTCATGCAAGAGGCCTTATTTTTGTTTTGCTTTCCCTTTTGTTCTCTTATGGTCACGTATGACCAAATTTGTGTATAACCTTGGTTTTTGTTAATACTGACTTTTGAATGGTCCTAGACTCTTATAATACACATATGGATGTTTGTATAGTGTGAGTTATTACATATATGAGAATGTTTTGGTTAAGCCATATACACACAGCTCATTGGACAATCTTTGTAAATTTTGCTTTCCGCATTTTGGCCCCCTATTATTAATTACGCTTTGGTTTCTGACTGAGGCTGTAGGTAATCTCCTGATTACTGGCCGGTTATGACTCTAATCCATAGGGGCAGGTTTGGGTCATGACAATATGACACAAAATATTTAAAGATACTTACCTGTTTAAATTTTTATTTGTTGAAAATTCTAAAATTTTAGATGACAGATAAAATTAGTAGCTTATATGTTGGAAGTTACTAATCTATTTGTTTAAATGTCTTTTCATTTGTGTACTTGTTCACTAATGCCCATAATATTGCACAGATATACACTAATGTGGATAAGATAGAAGAAATGAGAAAGTATGCATTGTGTGACGCAATAAGGGAAAGGTTAATGCTTTCAATACAAAAGAAGCACAGAACACTAGAAGCAGTTCATTGAAAACTTCATCTACCTGTTCAAAGTGTTTATAAACTAATCTGTTCAAAATAATCTTTTGGTTCTATCTGTTCAAAAAACTTTTCATATTTTGATTTGCATATGTTTGAATGGATTGTTATTTTTACGTGTTGGAATAGGTTGTTGAGTTTGTTTAAAAGAGTTATATGTCAAATTTCTTTTTATACATCATGTCAGGAAACACATTTAATTGCAACTTAACAAACTATTTTGGTACACGAGTACTTCACAATGAGTTGCAAATGATAGAGTTTGAAATTCAACAACTTGGACAAGTAGACCAAGTGCCACAAAGTGTCACTTCAAGTCTTCCATTAGACTCATAGATGTTGACTAATGAACAGACAGACATGTTGCCAAGTCCAATGACACAAACACATAATTTAGAAACCAAGTTGGATATGGATCATATATCATGCTGAATCAATAGACTCGCATCCTTACTAAAACAAAACAAGAAACTTGTGAATAACTTGAATTTGAAACACCATCTGGAGCACACCATATTCTGACACCAACGATCCTGTCACATGAAGACAATGCCAACTTTAATACGTTGTGTCAAACAACCTTCAGCTCACAATGTGTGTTCCACACTGCAAATGACTTAGAAAGGGTCCTTGAGACCATATTCTCGAACATTCAACAAGACATCAAAACAGATAGCATTTTTGAGGACTTGAAAGACTGTATCTCTTTGGGAACTTCAACTGATAACCTGACCTTGGGTAGATATCAAGTCTCTGTTCTAAAACAACAAATCAAACAGCAAAAAATCAAGAAGAAAAACACTCTCAAGCAATTAAAGGAAATAGCTGCAAAACTTCAAGAATAGAACAGCAGCATTGAACAGATGGAAGCCAGACACCTCAACAACATTGAGGAAAACAAAGAGCTCAAAGAGAAATATTTGCAAATTGTGGAAGCCAATAAGGATCTCAAACACCAATTTGAAAACACAAAAAAAGAAATGAGCACAAAAGCAGAGCAATAGGAGGACATGAAGAGCAAATATGAGGACTCAACCAGGCAATTGAAAAGTGTTTTGCAACATAACAATGACATGAAAGAGAACATGAAGAAACTTGAACTAGAAAGGGAGCTCCTCGCCAAAAAAAAAAAAAAAAAATGATGATTTGATCAGAAACTTAAACAAACTTAAGGAAGAGAACAACACATTGCAAGATCAATTGTCAAGGAAGGAATCCGTTTCTTTGTAGGGAGACATACAAGCTGAACATTGAGCTAGAGTAATGCTTGAAAAAAATCAATGGAACAGGTTACAAAACTAGAGAAAGAAAACTTTGAAAAGGAAAATGAACCACTTTTAGCAAACAAAAAGACTGAGAAAGTGATGGAACAACTTTCAAAATTGAAACAAGAACAATAAGAGCGAAAAAAGAAAAAATCAAAGCTAGAAAGGACAAAAGAGTTCCTCAATACACAACATCATAACCACTTGAAAGAACTCAAGATGTTTTAAGAACAAATCACTGAACTTAGCAAAGGAAAGATGAATTGACCAATGAAAACCTCAACTTGCACCAACAACTGTTTAAACTGAACGTATCACAGACATAATTGATGACAATGAGGTGCACAAGGTCACTCAAAAACATGCTGAACAACCACCAGCAAGAGCAAAATGAAGTCTAAGGGGAAGGGAAAAATCGGAAGAAACAAATGCCCGTGATTCTCTCACAAAACTGGTGAAGAACAGAGAAAGAAACAAGAAAAGAGAACATGATTTTGACTATGGAACACACACAAAGAAAGGCATTCAAGACTTAGAAAATGTAGAAATTCCAAAAGAGGTGAACAAGAGTGACCAATAACTTGAAAGGTAAGGACCTGTTTGTCAATATTTGGAAGATGAGCTCTTTCAACGCATCCAAAACATCGTCAACAACCTTGAAGGAAAAAGGTAACTCCAAACTTCAACTCATACAAATATACAAAATTTAGAAATTTTTTTTAATATTTGTGACTTTTATCTGTTGGATTATTGACTTTGTTTAAAAATTTTGATCGATACAAATGAAATTACACTTTGATTAAGTTATATGTTTAGAGTAGTTGCGCATATATGTTTGAATCATTTTTAGATAGTAATTTTTATCTGTTGGAATGTTGTGCAAAAATAAGATTTCAAAAAGCTCACATATCTTTTGACATACCATAGTGAAATGATATACAAGGATGACGAGTTACTCAATAGAGGAATTTACATATGCATTGAAGAAGTCATGTAGCTTGTGGGAGCTGAGTAAAAACAAACCTAAATTGGCAAATGGAGTGTATCCAAGCCCATCTTGGATGGGCTAAATTCAACCAAAGCTCACTGGAATCAAAGTCATTGCCGAGTAGATACAAAAAATATGATGAAGAGCGTACCGAGTTGAGGGTACCTGGGTTGTACACCTGAGCCGAGCACATCGGACAAGTTAACATGACCCCATTAGGTGAATCCAGGATATCCCTTTCTACAGAATATGGTAGGGAAATAGTCACTGACAAAGGGATGATGAGGGCCTATGCTATAGGAGAAAATATCAAGAAGGGGGACTTTATAAAAGGAGGAAGAGGTTAGAAAGAGAGGTATGTTTGACAAAACTTGCACTTAAAGAAACCAAAGACTCTTCTCCATAAAAAAACTAACTTGCTCGTCGGAGTGCTAATTCCAGCACTACCGACCGAAGTTGTTCTTCTGTTTCAGGTGACATTTCAAGGACCTTTCAAGGGCTTGTCTAGATTAAAGGAGTATTCCAAAACCATTCCCCACAATTGGTGCCATCTGTGGGAATACTCAAACTCATCCATGGCAGACCCAGTTCAAGATCTTTCAACCGTTGGCAACAACAATGTTCTACCTGGAGTAGTTTTCTGTCTGAAAAATCCTCCCGCATGAAGGTCTTCAAACTTTGATCCCATCACTCCTTCTTTGCCTTCAACATCAGTGGAAGACACCATGCAAATCTTGATAGCCTAAGCCAAGCAAAACGAGTAGTGTTTGGAGGATATGGCGGCTGATAATGAGCGCTTGCACCAAGAGTTGGCAAAATCCCAGCAAATGCCACTACGGTGAGAACGAGACCAATCATTGAGGAGGAAAGTAAAGCAGCAACGTCAACCTTAGTGGTATAATGATAGTAGTAGTGTATTAGACTCATCATGAGAGGATCCCATAAAGAGAGGCCGAGTTGACCAATCTAGTTCACACGACGCATAGCCAAGGCTGGTTTGCCTAAGAAGTTTAAAGCATCATCATTTGCCCTTTATGACGGCAAATTAGACCCCACTGATCATGTTCGTCATTACAAGCAAGCTATGACTTTGCGTGCAGATAATGAGGCTCTCATGTGCCAAATCTTTCCCAGCAGCTTGGGACCATTGGCCGTTAGGTGGTATTATAAGCTCGAGCCGTCCTCCATGAAAAGTTTCCATCAACTCCAAAAGTCTTTCCAGGCTAGATTCATCACCAATAAGGTATAGTCCAAACAGGCCGATTCTTTATGGTCAATGAAGATTGGACCCAATGAGACTTTGCATAAGTACTCAGTGAGGTACTAGGAATGTTTCAACTTGGTAGATAATGATTGTAACGATTTAATAGCAGGCACAACCTTCAAAATGGGATTGAAGCCAGACAACCCACTTCGAGGCACTTTGACTCGCAAACTGCCAAAAACGGTCTAGGCCTTGATAAAGAAAGTGGAAGAATATTGTAGGGTGGAGGATGATGCACTTCAAGTTCAAGAAGGGCTTCAAATCACTAACTCAGCAACATCGATTTCGGCTCCAAGTGGAACAACACTGTCAAAAAGAAGCTAGGAGTCGTGGGGAAGCCCCAAGAGAGATAATTGTCGAGATTCACACCAGCGTCGTGAGCAGTACCAAGTGGACAACAAATGTCCACGGAGGTCAGACAAGAAATATACAGAGTTAAGTTATCTGATTGGCCAGATCTTGTCAAAAGTTTAGCACCAGGCATTTTACAAATGGCCGAATAAGATGTTTGGACCACCAGACATGAGAAGAAGGGACTAGAGATGCGAATACCATAAAGACCATGGCCATACAACCGACAAGTGCTATGTATTAAGGGATAATTTGGAAGAATTGGTGCAAGAAGGACACTTGAATGACGACCTCCCAAAGAAGACAGTCCCAACCAATGCATTAACCATGTGACCCGAATCTCCTCTACTTGGCTTGATCCATATGATTTACAGCTTTCCACATCTGAATAGGGTTAATATGGTTCAACTGTAACCGGCTTCAGAATCATCCCAGTCCAGCTCTCAATCTATTAGGCAGCCGAAATAGCAAAGGTTAACGCCGAATAACGAGATCAATTTTTCTGATACCGATCTGGAGGGTTTGACCCTATCCCATGACGATGCGCTAGTTATTAAGCTGCGCGTGAATAAGTTCTCTAGTGAGCGTATCTTGGTTGACTAGGGCAGTGCATCTAAAATTATATACTACAAGATGTTTCTTAAGCTCATCCTGAAAGATGAAAATCTTACGGCGGTCGAATACCCTCTTTTTGGCTTTAACGCCAACTTGGAGTACCACTTGAAGAAAATCATGCTACCAGTGCGAGCTGACACTCAGACACTAGAGGTAGAATTTCTAGTGGTCAAGCTTCCCTCCTCCTACAACCTGATTATGGGCCGAATGTGGCTCCATGCCATGAAAGTCATCCCAAGCACGTATCATCAACTTCTTCGCTTTCTGACTTAGTATGGCATCAAACAAATTCGCAGAACCCAAACGTCGACGAAGAGTTGTTATATAAAAGACTTGGGAAAAAGGATAAAAGATCTCCAGGTTAATTCAATTGAAGTTCCGGACCAATAAGGACTAGATGACGTAGGGAAAGTTCTAACTGAAAAGGCGACGGAAGATCTGGATCGAGTCGTCGTACCCAGCAATCTAGAGAAGTTTTTTTTATGATCGACGCTAGCCTTAATATAGCCGAACGAAATGAATTGGTGACATTCTTATGGGCAACATCGATGTCTTTGCATGGACCCCGTATGAGATGCCCAGGGTAGATCCAGAAGTAGTTGTGCACCGCTTGAACGTCTATCCCAAGGCCAAACCAGTTATGCTGTAACGCCTAGAAATAATAGGCAATAGACCATCCATTATATACATTAAATAACTACACTAACATAAGTAATTATCTTTCATTGATTCCAACTGAGTTAACAAAAGAGTGACATATGCAGATATACATTCATAAACCTATCCCTGAATCTATAGCATATCTCACAACAAGAGATAAGATATGAAAATAAAATAGGTAATATATGTACTAAAGGCTTACAACTTCCCAAGACAGTGCTTGGTTACAAAAAAGTGGAATTTAAGTCCAATACACTTGAAGCCCTTGGCTATACAAAAATGAATACAACAAAATGAAGCTTTTGCTCTAAGTCCTCCCAAGCTATTGCCTTGGCAGAGGCATATCAACAACACTTGAAATATTTTTCTCACATAGGGTGAACTAAAGCCTAGTAAAAATAATCCAACACAGTATATGTATTTTAACAAAGCTATAAGGTGAATACGTATGCAATGTTTGTATCAAAACATTTTATCTCTTTCCAAAACCCATGCAATGCCAAATGAATATCATAGTCAATAAAACATTCTCCTTTCAAGGGAAAAACAGGGCAGTGAATCATATTTATGGAAATCTCTAAAATAGTATCACATTTCATGGAAATTTCGTTGGCGGGATATTTCGTCCGCGGGATCGGCACCCATGTATACGCCCGATTTTTGGGACTTTCACCCTAGACACACAAGCCAACTTATTTGATGTAACAACAATTTCTTTCCAGATTCACCCATTTTCTCAAAATAATACACATTTGCAATGTATAAATATGAAATAATAACTGTAGACACCCCATTTTTGACCGACCTTAAGACTCAGACGTCATCGTTGGAGCACGCGGTGATTGCGCATGTTCGTGCTCGTTTCGAGTTTCCGGAGTTTTCGGCTGAGTGCCTTGCCTCCGGGCCTCTGAACTCTTTGTGTTTTGGCTTGGTTTGTGGACCAAGCTTTGTTGACCTTTCCTAGAGGGAGGGAGAGATCTGTAGACCACCTTTTTGTGGTCGTAGACCACTTTTCCCTCTTGGAAACCAGTTTTCGGTTTCTGGAGCCTTTGGCGCGCGCCTTGTCTCGGGACCGCTTAACGTTCTCCTTTTGGCCTAGTTTTCGGACCACACCTTATTGCCTTGGTCTAGAGGGACACAGAGGTCTTCGAGACCACTTTTGGTGCCCGTAGACTAGTTTTCGGGGTTTCCGGCTGTGTGCCTTGACTCGCGGACTTTCGTCTTTCATCCTTTTTGGTTTGTTTTGGTACAAACCTTGTTTTCCTTGCTTGGAGGGTGGAATAAGGGTGGGAGACCAGTTTCTCTCCCTGAAAACCACTTTTCTTCCCGCCAGCAGTTTTCTGGTCGGCCAACTGGTCTTGGTGGCCTTTGGACCACCAAAAGTGGTCTCCCACCATGCCATCGCCTTGCTTTCTTGGTGAAGACCACCTCTCCCCCTTGGCCGACCACTTTGTCTCCTTGGAGACCACTTTCATTGGTCGGCCGACCAGTGTAAGTAGCTGGCCGACCACTTTAAGTGGTCGGTAGCTTTCCTGCAGATTTTGCAGAGTCTGTGGATGCCAGCTGTGCCAGCTGGAGGGCACAGACTGCATCCTCCATATGTATGGAGGGATTTAACCAAGCTTCTAGCTTCTCCAAGAAGCTTGAAGCTTAGAGTTCTATAAGAGGGAGGCTCCCCCTCCATTCTCCAGGTTCAGAAAATTTCTTTTGAGCTATAGATATATCTCCCTCTCTATATTTCCCTCTCTCTCTATATTGGTGCCTTAAAGTGTGTTGTTTCTTCACTTTTGCACCACAACTCCTAGCCACACACCACCATCTCTGAGCTGAGATCCTTGGAGGTGGTATTTGGGTCATATAAGCTGGGTTTGGGCTGAAGAAGGTGCTGTTGTTGCAGTGCTTCAAGGGTAACCCCTTTTCCCTTTTTAAGCTTTGTTTTGGTTACCCTTTTAGCCATCTTTGCATGCTTTGTTTGGCTTAGTGTTCAACTATAAAAAGATTTATTTTCCAGTGTTTGGCATGCTTGTTTAAGTCCTCTTTGGTGTTGGGATGGTCCACCCCCTTTTGTGCCTTATTTTGTATTGTTTTGAGCCATCTTTTTAAGCCTTTGAGATCACCTTCTCTTGGCCTTTTAACCACTGAAATCCAGTGGATATTCAGTGGTGGAAATGTGGTTTTGAGGCCTGAAATGAGAGGGGGTGGTCCCCCCATCCTCTTGTCTTGTTTGTATGCATAGAGGGCCTATCAAATCAGCATGTTTTTACACTTCTTTGTGGCTTTGTTTAAGCTTGTTTTGGTGACTTTTGGGACCAGATATGACTCTTTTTTTGGCTGGTTTGGTTATCTCTTGAGTGTTTCACACACTTGTAGTGTAATTCTACATTGCTAGCCTAGCATGCTCTATACTTGAACTATCATTCTAGCCCATTTTGACTATACTCCAGCATGATTTTGTCCATGTTTTGCCATGCTTAAGCTCTGTTTTAAGTTCTTTAGGTCATGCATGCCTTGCTTTGTATAGCCTTAGTGCATTTTTGCTCACTAGCTTTGAGTTTCATGGTCCCTAACATGGGTTACTTGAGTTGTTTGCATGCTTTGGCCTCATCTCTAACATGATTTCAGTGTGTGTAATGTGGCCATACTCTCTCATGTTTCACTATTTCAATGCTTTTGGTGAGTATGCCTTAAAAGTGAGCCATTGTGTATGCATGTTTGCCTAAGCTCTTGAGCTCCATTTCAGTATGTTCTTGACCCTTGACTTGGCATGGTTAAGCTCTGTCCAGAGCTGGTTTAATAGTTTAAGCTTAGTATTGCATGCTCCTTATGTATTGCTCTTAACTAGCCTTATGCTCTAAGCCTTCTAGCATGCCTCATTTGTGTTGTTTGGATGATTTGGCATCATTTAACACTTCATTTTAGAGCATGTAGCATTGCCATATTCTCATGCATGTCACTCTTCAATGTGTTTGAAAGTTGTGCATTTATGCTTTGCTTGCGAGCCATGAGTCGAATGTGCATTTCATGCTCTTTGTGCCTAGGTTTTGTTGAGTTTTGGCCACTGTTTTGGGCACAATTGAGGTCTGTCCATATTCGGTTTAACTCCATTTTGCATGTTGTTGCATGCTTGTTGCATTGCATGTTGTTGCATGCTTGTTGCATTCCATGATATTTGCATACTTGTTGTATTTCATTGTGTGTGCATGCATTGCATTGTGTTTGGATAGGGAGTTAATCCAAACATGAGAAACGAGGGATGTTTCATACTTGAAGTGATGAAACGTGCCTCAATTCTCGGTCGCCGACCCTCTTGATCATGCATGATAGAGCTTGAGGCTTTATGTGTTTTCTTTGTGCATTCATTCATATTGATTGTGCAATCTTGGCTTCTCGGCCACCGTGCATTGCGATGCTCGGTTGGTGGCCCGAGAGTCAAGAACCACACTCCCTTGAGCTTGAGAAATGATAGGGAGAGTGGTTGTGCACACATACCTTGTTAATACACTGCCATGCCCCTTCTTGCTCTCTGTTGCACCAAACTGGAAGTGTGCAGGATTTTCTGGTTGGTCGACCAGTAAAAGTGGCTGGCCGACCAGTTTTTCTGGTTTGCAGCATACTTGGCTGGTTTGCAGGTGGTCTACACCACCATAAAGTGGTCGGCCATGTCCCTGGAGGTGCCCATGATGGAGTAGAAGCTATCTGGAGCTTTGTGCAAAGTTCTGAGATCAATTGCAAACAGAGGCAAGTTGGGGCATCACGATGGATTTCCGAATAAGGCGATCGAGCATGCATCCTTTGTCGTTCAAGGCAGAGCTGAGGCAGCCTACTTCATATAGTTTACATGTTTAGTTAGTTGCTAACTTAGTTAATTTGTTAATTAATTAAAGTTGTGTAATAAGTAGTTGTAGCTAGTTATTCAATTTGTTGTGTAATAATTAGTTTAATTAGATTAGTTAGGTAGATTAGCTTAGATTTAGCTAGTTAGCTTATCATTCGGACCCTTCGTCGAGAGGGCACAACTGTTGTAATAAGTGTGCATGTGTGTGATGCATGTCTTCCAACCCCCATTTCTTTCTCCCTTTTATTTACCAGCTTTCGATGGTTAGTTTTAGGGCATGTGTCAATTAGCATCCTTATGTTCGCATGTTTGCATCATTCATCTGTCTTGCATGCACCTGGCTCGGCGCATCATACTAACCGCATTATATTTCAATACAAATTTGAATACATGTTATCTAGTTGCATTCACATGACATCTTAGAATAGCCGAGCCTATCTTAGTTGCATTTTGCATGTGTTGCATTAGGCATTGTTGACATAGCTAGGATCATGCATTGATTACTAACTAGCTTATGTTTTGGCTCGGAGTACTAGGTAAGTGTTTATGCTTTAGCATCCTTGAATGCGTGTAAGTGACTACCATGATAGCATGCTTGTCATGAGGCTATGTGCTTAACTGCTATAACTGCTTGAATGCCTGTGGGTGGAGGTTTGATTGCCTGAATTGGAATAACTCGATGAATGTGCGTTTTAAGCCCACTTGAAGTGGCAAAATCATGTTTTCTTAAGCCCACTTGAGGGTGGCAAAACCGCGTCTTAGCCTACTTGCGAGTAGCCCCTTCAAACCACTTTCAAAAACAAACATGAGTTGTTTTGTTCCAATTCGCGTGATTGAGTCTATACTTGTATGCTGTACGCATCACATAGTAAGCTAGCTAATAAACCGGAATAAGAACACATGTGTTTTCAAAAACAACATATCATGTTAGTAAAGGCCGATCCTTTGATCGGGTGAGCGGGGGTGCTCATTTCATGACCTTCCTCCTTGTACCCAAGTTCCCGAGCAGAGGCAACTTTGGTGATGATGGACACATGGCCTTAGGCATGAGTCAGGGTTTCCTAAATTTCCCAAAATAAAATATTTAGGTGGCGACTCTGAAATCTGGCAAAGCAGTCCATGTTTGGCACTTCTTGATTAAAATCGATTTTCCAAAATGATTTGCTGAATTTGGACTCTCTGGTGATTTATCAGTCTTATATTGCACTTTGTGAGCTTAGATTTAGAACCATGACACGAGTCTGAACTGTAGTAGCTAAGAACTAACGATTCGCACCCCCGCGCGCGGAGCGGAGTTCCGGGCGGTCTACAGTTTCTGGCGACTCTGCTGGGGATTTAGAGAACTTGACTCGAACTCATGATATGTTGTTTTGTCTACACTTATGCATTTCTTTGCATTGCATTTGCATTGGTGCGCCTAGGACACCGTGTTTGCCATCTGCTATTCCTGAGCAGTTTGCCGGAGGCTACGTGCCATAAGGTAGATCGGTTACGGGCTCTGCCACGATGGGAACACGAACCCCGGTTTTTACCGGGGCACCCTTTTTGACCATTCGGCCTAGTGCATATCGGAATCCATAGTGACTATTCCAAACTGGGACAGGTTGCTTACCCGATTATAGGTTGTTTGAAACCACTGTGTGCATAGTGAAACCCTAGTTCTTGACAAAACTAGGATAGGGAAACCCTACCCCTCCATAGGGGTGTTTTGGCTCTCACTTGCTTGCTATGTGCTTTTAGAGTGTGTCTCTGCAGGAATGCACGTATCAGTTTGCAAGTCTGGGTATCAGGCCTGCGGGAATCAGTATTTTGGGGAATCAGTTTTACCTGAGGGTATCAGATCTGAGGCAGTGATTTGGGAACAGTGATTAGTATTGAGAAAAGTGTATTCAGCTTACAATTGTCAACTGTGTGTATTGTTTATTTAAGCCATTATGCTGTCTGTTTTTCTGGTTGTTTGTTTCCTTATTATGCTTTATTTATCTTTTTGCTAGGTAGTTTAGCACAATTGCTTCCGACCAGGCAGATATTCCCCAAGCACTCTGGGTTAGAGGTCTAAGACTTCATCTATCCGAGGATCTGATAGACGGACAACCAGTGTTCTTTTTCTTACCCTCGGTTGCTAGACGGAGGTCAGTTAGGCGCAGTTTATCAGTATAACGTTTACCGGATCAGTGGTCCTTACTCACTCCGCCAGTGAGCAGTTGGGCTGAGGTTTCAGTTTCTACCGCAGAGACAGATATACCAGCTGTTCAGTTAGACCCACATCTTATGGCAAGTATGGAGGACATGATGCGTCAGCTCCAAGAAACTATGCAAGCCATGCAGTGGGATGCTGCCCGACAGGCAGAGGCTACCGCGCATTAGGCAGAGGTTGTGGCATAACAGGCAAAGTTGATTGCCAGACTTCAGCAACAGCAACAACCGTAACAAGCCGGAGCATCTGCTTCGCACCCACCTCCACCCCCACCTAGAGCTCCGATACTCGGGGATACGGCAAATGTCCAGGAAGACACGGACGTCCCAACCCTACCAGTTCCGCCACTAGTTCTATCACAGATTTCGAAGACACCGGCCTTCTTGACAGATACACCATTTGAATCTGAAATGGACCCAACTGCTCTGAAGATGAGTAAGCTTGAGAAACTGTTCAAATGGGTCCAGGGAGTTAGTTCCATTCCAGACATAGAGGATGGATATACCGATTCGGCGGTGACTTTGTCGGACCGGTTCAAGATGCCACATATAGACCGTTTTGACGGTTCTGGGGACCCCATGGTCCATCTACGGTTGTTTTTAGATATCCTATGGCCAATGGGCCTCTCCAGGTTGCAAAAGCTTTCCCTATTCGGCTGGACCCTGTCGGGTGTTGCGGCTATTTGGTACGCAAAGCTAGAGGACTCTATCAAGAGAAGTTGGGAGGAAATGGCTGAGGCCTTTGTAGCTCAATACTCCTACAACACGCAGATCGAGATCAAAACTCGTGATCTTGAGACAACTAGATAGGAGCCAAAAGAGAGCTTCTTCGACTTTGTAACCCGTTGGAGGGCCAAAGCTTCTATGATGACCATTAGGCCGACTGACAAAGATGAAATACGGATGGTTGTGCGCAACCTCCAACCCAAACTCATGCAAAAGATGATCGTCTTACCCCTCCCTACATTTGCGGATTTACACGATATCGGGGTACAGATTGAGGACACCATGAAATAGGGTCTCATTGACCATGAGAGAGAGCAGCCCAAGAGGCATTTTCCCGCAGTACGAATGTAGGCACGAGTAATGCTGCAGCTGCCAGAACGTCAGATGTGGTCATAGTCACCACCACCCCTCCAAGAACACTCACAGCCACACCATTCACCGGTGCGTCCGGAAGTAGCTCACAAACAACCAGATATCCACCCCGAGGCCAGAGAACCTTTTCTCCCCTATACATGCCCCTGTCCAAAGCTCTGGGGGTTCTGATTAGGAAAGGGCATTTGAAGCCCCTGGAGCCGCGGCCATTACCAGACAAACTTCCTGCTTCCCATAATCCAGCCAAATACTGTGCCTTTCACCAACAGCATGGTCAGGATCTCGTTGACAATAGGGTGATCGTACCTCTAGAAAAACCAAATGTCACAACCAACCCTCTCCCACCACATAACTAAGCTCCACCACCCAAACGCATCAACCTGATCCAAACTGGGGTTGTGTTATACAACCCTAGTATATACATCACACCTTTCTACTTACCCAAGCCGGAGGTGTTCATTCCAAACAGCACGGATCTGTGCATGTTGAGTATCTCCCAAACCCAACCTGAACCGGTGGTGGTGACTATCAAAGATAGAATTAGGTTGACTTTGGGGGCAGAAGGGAATGATGATTCAGAGCCTGAGGGGTCTGTGAGCTTTGAGTACAACCCAAGCGGTTATATCACATCAACAGACCAGGCAAGGCCGATGATAGAGTTGCCGGTTGGGGCAGAAATTAGTGTAGTTCGTGAGGATGGACCTAGTCAGGGGTTAGATGACCTAACAGAGCTGGAAGAGGCATTGCAGATCTGCAGTTCTTCAACGAGTAGGACTCAGGGGATATAAACTTCAACTGGTTCGACTTTGACGGATCGGCAAAGAATACGTGATGGCTCAGTGATCAGCCAAATGTTGTTGAGCAGCCTCAGCCAGAACAGGGACCTTCAGGAACGGGAACTTCAGCAGTGGCCGGAATGGCCGAAAATCAAGAGAAATCGCCGGAGAGCACCGGTGTCAAGAATTTTGCTCGGGATCCAGGCAGTTTGGGTATAGAAAAAACTGAACAAGAGGCTGCACTGAAGCAGTTTGGGTAGGAAAAGATCAAAGATCTTGAGAGGGCTAGGAAGGCCAAAGCCCCTGCGGGGACAGAATGTGCTGTGCGCACAGAAACAGTTGTAACAGAACCGGACAGCTGTCTGTCGGTTGCCGACGGAATGTGGTGGGAAGACGACGATTTACGTCTTGCCCACACCGACGAAGATTGGGGGCATAACCAATCGGATGATACCTGGTATATGGAGGAGGTTGACCACATGACTAGGAGTGGGCGGTATTTCAAGCCCCCACATTTGGATCAACCAGAGGCGTCCAGAAAGGACAAAGAAGCGGAGAAGCAGAAGGAAAAACTGCTCGAGGAGGAGGTTGTACTGAAACAGCTTAAGAAAATCCAAGTAGACATCTCCATCTGGGGACTGCTAATGGCCTCAAGAGTTCACAGACAAGCTGTCCTTTCTACAATGGACAAGGCCAAACTTTCAATCGATACCACGCCCGAACAGTTGGTACGGTTGGTTTTTCCGGGAGGAGCTTCCCCGACGTTGACCTTCACTGACAAGGAGCTGCACCTGAGGGCTCAAATCATAACAAACCACTCTATATCTCTGTCGAGTGTAGAGAGAAATGGGTGCCGGTGGTCCTTGTTGACACAGGATCTGCTATCAACGTGTGTCCGTCGAGAACGGCATATGCTATCGGGTTGAAGCCCGCGGATTTTGTGCCTACTGCCCAGGTGATACGGGCGTATGACAATACCAACCGAGAGGTGATAAGGACTGTACAGATTCGGACTCAGGTTGGTCCGGGGCAGTGGGACATTGATTTTCATGTCTCGGACATTCCCACAACCTTTAATCTACTCCTAGGGCAGCCGTGGCTGCACCATGTGAAAGCCATCTCTTCCACCTTGCACCAAATGCTGAAGTACCCCCACGGGAAGGGGGTGGCCATCGTTTTTGGAAATTCTTCGATCTATCCGCCGCCAAAGGTTTCTACACCAGTTCTGGAGATTGAGCATGGCGCGGAGGACATGTTTTTGTCAGGGTTCACCCTAGCCGAGGCTCGGGTTGTACAGAACATTCTCGCTGTTGATGAGGGGCTATACGTCAGCGCACAGTTTGTCTACCTTATGAACAAGCTCCAGCATATCCCTGGGATGGGATTAGGGCGCAGTGGCCGGAAAGGCGTTGCAGCATCGGCCGAAGTGCCGCATAACCCACATACCTTTGGTTTAGGTTATCTGCCTACCAAGGAGGACTGGGTGAGGAAAGGAAAATAGATGACCGGAAGGGCCAGAGCAAAGCAAACCGGGAAGCCTTATGAGTTGATGCACCGACCTATCCAAGGTACCCTGAACGGACGCGTTGTCCGGGAGGGAGAAGACTTCCCGTTCTGCGGCTTTCCAGAGCCATGGCTAAATGCAGAGAGGCGGCGCTTGCCGGGGTTTGAGATTTTCTTTGACTTGCAATTGTCAGGGATGATGTTGCCGAAGAGCAGATAGACCCATCAGGTGAGGTTGAGCAGCGCAAGGAGGAGGGTTTCGAGAGCACAGAGATTGAAATGGGGGCAGCACTGGCTTGTCTACTCTCAGATCCTCAGATCGTACAGGAGTGCTTGGGGGATAACTTCTCAGTGTCCATGATCGGGAATGAAGCGGCTGTGAGCCCATCTTCAAACATTCTGGATGCATCTATTGCACCCTCCCTCGTCTGGCAATACAAGGAGGGCTTTTTATCAAGCAGCACCGGGTCAGGTAGTGAGTCAGAATTTGATTCCATCGTGTCTGTGGAGTCGGAATCAGGTTCCAGCTTGTCTGAGTCTGAGTCCGGTATTCTTGGGGGTGACAACCCGGATGCCACTGTCTTGTCCAGGTCGTCTTTTTCTTTTTCCTTTGAGTCTGTTGTAACAGAGGAATCAGATGGACTGGATGTTATTAATGAGAATGGTACGACTGTGGTTTCCGAGTACTTTTCTGTGCCCTTAATTTATTGCATTAATCAAGACTTTCAAAATTTTGATGAAAACGACGAGGAAGAAATTCCTCCGGTTTTGCAATATTTGCTTGATCAAGAGCAGGAGAGGTTTGTTAAACCCTTGGTTAATGAAATCACCACAATTAATGTTGGTACTGAGAAGGACCCGCGGCTGGTCCAGATTGGGTCCACGTTGTCTTCGGAGGAGCGCGAGCGCTTAGTCGTTTTATTAAAAGATTTCAAAGATGTTTTTGCGTGGTCCTACGAAGACATGCCTGGAATCGATCCTGAGATTGTACAGCACTGGATCCCTCTTGACCCAGAGGCCCGACCTGTTAAGCAGAAACTTCGAAGGATCCGCCCGGATTGGGCTATGAAGATCAAAGAAGAGGTCACGAAGCAAATTGACGCAGGGTTCCTGCTGGTATCTGAATACCCAACTTGGTTGGCCAATATAGTTCCGGTGCCGAAGAAGGACAGCAGAATTCGGGTATGTGTGGACTTCAGGGATTTGAACAAAGCCAGTCCGAAGGACGACTTTCCTCTGCCGCATATCGACGAATTAGTGGACTTTACTGCTGGGCATGCACTGCTTTCATTCATGGATGGGTTTTCAGGCTACAATCAGATTTTGATGGCACCCGAAGATAGGGAAAAGACTGCTTTCACCACCCCATGGGGAACCTATTGTTATAGGGTGATACCGTTTGGGCTGAAGAATGCTGGGGCTACGTATGAACGAGCTGCGACCATAATTTTGCACGACATGATCCATAAAAAGGTTGAGGTGTACGTGGATGACATGATTGTCAAGTCCAAGGAAAGAGAGGGCCACTACACCGCCTTACAGAAATTCTTCCAACGGATCAGAGAGTATCGGTTGTGGCTAAATCCTGAGAAATGTACATTTGGTGTTACAGCAGGGAAAATGCTGGGGTTCTTGATCACACAAAGAGATATCGAGGTCGACCCTTCCAAAATCAGAGCCATCTTAGAAATGCCACTACCGAGGACTGAAAAGGAGGTGCGAGGCTTTCTGGGTAAAGTGCAATTCATCAGATGGTTTATTGCTAAATTAACCTTGACTTGTGAACCACTCTTTGGTCTCCTGAAGAAAGGAAAGAAGTTCCAATGGGACGACCGATGCCAAGTCGCTTTCGAGCAGATCAAGCAATATTTACAGAACCCACTTGTGTTGTCACTGCCTAAGCCGGGGAAATCGTTGATTCTGTACCTTTTAGTGACTGAAACTACAATGGGTTGCATGCTCGCATAGGAGTCTGAGGACAAAGTGGAGAAGGCCATCTACTACCTGAGCAAGAAAATGCTGGATTACGAGACCCGCTATACCCCGCTGGAGAAGGCTTGTTTGGCCTTGGTATGGGCTACCAGGAAGCTGAGGCACTACCTATTAGCTCACTCTGTAATACTGGTTTTGAGATTAGATGCCATCAAATATCTCTTCGAGAAACCAGCACTTACGGGTAGGCTAGCCCGTTGGTTGCTCCTGCTTTTCGAATTTGATCTGAAGTACATGACGCGCAAGTCAGTGAAAGGAAGAGCGGTAGCGGAGTTCCTAGCCGATCACCCAGTGGAGGGGCATGAAGCAGTTGAGTATCTGTTCCCAGACGAGGCCATTCTGCATGTCGAAGAAGGAACTTGGACGCTGTACTTTGATGGAGTGTCAAACCAATACGGGTATGGGATAGGGGTGTTGCTGATAGCGCCCGACAATTCCCGCATACCCTTAGCTTTCAAACTCCGGTTCAAAGTGTCGAACAATGAGGCAGAATATGAGGCATGTATTGCTGGACTAGAAGCTGCCCTAGAACTAGGGGCAAAACGGTTGGATGTCATCGGGGACTCGAACCTTGTTGTATCTCAAGCTAAAGGAGATTGGAAAGTTAAAGAAGAAAAGATGAGAATCTACCACCAGACCTTGGACGTGCTGATTCCTTGGTTTGAGAAACTGAACTTCGCTCATCTGTTAAGAGAGAACAACAGGTTCGCTGATTCATTAGCAACTCTATCTTCTATGATAGACATCCCTTTCAAAGTCCGGATGCGTCCGATCATCATTGAATAGAAGTTCGTGTCGGCCTACGAGCTGATTGCTACCATAGATGAAGTACAAGATGAGAATCCCTGGTATTACGATGTCTAGAACTTTTTGGAAAAGGAAGCGTATCCACTAGGGGCAAATGCCAAAGATAAGAGGGCAATTCGAAGAATGGCTGCTCAGTTCATCGTCTGCAGGGGTAAACTGTACAAGAGGGGTCATCTCGAGATGCATAAGCTGTGTGTTGATGCTGAAGAATCCAAGCGCCTGATGGAGGCCATCTATGGAGGAGAGGCGGAGCGCACATGAACGGGGTGATGCTAGCCCGGAAGATCCTTAGACAGGGTTATTACTGGTCCACCGTGGAGGAGGATTGTATTGGCTTTGTCCGGCGATGCCACAAATGTCAGATCCATGCAAATCGCATAAACATTTCGCCGTCGAAGATGTACAACATGACTTCGCCATGACCGTTTTCAGTCTGGGGATTGATGTAATTGGGGCTGTCACTCCGAAGGGATCCAACGGGCATGAGTATATTCTGGTAGCGATAGAATATTTCACGAAGTGGGTCGAGGCCCAATCTTACGCAGTGTTGAAGGCATCGCACGTCGCTAAGTTCATTAGGAACAACATCATCTGTCGCTATGGGGTCCCGAATGAGGTTATTTCGGATAATGGTTCCCACTTCAAGAAGGAGGTGATCGACTTGTTGGAAAAGAACGACGTGGCTTTTCATAAGTCATCTACATATCGGCCGCAAACCAATGGAGCAGTTGAGGCCGCCAACATCAAGCACATTCTGCAGAAGATGGTGGAAACCTATAGGGACTGGCCAGATAAGCTGCCATTTGCTCTTTGGGGCTACCGGACTTCAATTCGAACTTCTACTGGGGCGACTTCGTATTCCTTGGTCTATGGGATGGAGGCTGTTCTGCCTATCGAAGTTGAGGTTCTGTCATTACGGGTATTGGCTGAGTGTTAGATAGCTGAGGCAGATTGGCAGCAAAGTAGGTTTGAAGAACTCATGCTCTTTGATGAAAGAAGGCTGGAAGCACTGTATCATGTTCAGGGTTATCAACGAAGAATTGCCAGAGCTTTCAACAAGAAGGTTAAGTCCAGGAATTTGAAGGAAGGGGATCTAGTGCTCAAAGACAACCGAGCTCCCATTCCACGACCCTAGGGGCAAGTTCAGATCCAATTGGATTGGCCCTTACATCATCAAGTCTATCTGGTCGGGTGGAGCTGTCGTTCTGATGGACCTAGATGGCCTAGAGTTCTCCCAGCCGATCAACATAGACAAGTTGAAGAAATACTATCCCTGAGTGGCTCGCTAAGCCGAAAACCCGAAAGGGCGACCTAGGCAAAAGTTAGAGCATGAAAAATTTGAAATTATAAAAATTGAGCTCACAAGGTTGAAAATCCAGAAAGGGCGGCCTTGGCAAAAGTTAGAGCGCAAAAGGAGAGGGTTAATACACGAGTGAACCTGAGCCGAACTACGTAAGGCTTGATTCCCATCTTTGGGATACATAGGCAACTTCATTCTGAAGTCCAGCCATAAACACTTCCAAATCAACTTTGTCCATGTGATCATGTTGGTCATCTCTCTCAATTCTGCATTCAAGAGCTCGGTTGTGATCTCCAGTGCAGTGCTATTTAGACTAGGGGCAACTTTACAGTTGTTGGGATCCGAGGTTGTACATCTCAGTGATAGATCTCGGGCGTGTCCAGTTTTGATCCATATCAAAAACGGTTTTGAAAAGTTTTAATAAAAGTTGATTTTGCTCAAATTAATCTTTTTACAACGTAGACCATTTTTGGACCAAACGGAAAATTTTCAGTACCCACAACCTTCAATTACATTGATTTCAGTACAGAGTTCTCCTACTCTTGAATACAAATTGAGGTTGCTTTTTATTACATTCATAAAGAAAACTTGAAAGTACTAATTAAAGCAAATAAACTCGGGGCATAGTCATGTGTTCCTGCGCCCCCTCCCAGAGCTCGTGGAAGCCTCTGATGGCAAAGTAGGCCCAACTTGCGCCTTTTCATCAAGCCAAGCTATACACTCATCAGAGAGGTTGCAACTGAAAGTGGAAACGGGGGCCAGAAGCTCTCTCGCCCTCCATGTTGTGGCATACCGAGCTAGCTGTACGCCTCGGACTGGAAATGCAGCAGGGTACTCTATCCCCTCTTCTGAGCAAGTCTGATCATGTTCGAATTGGTGCTGGATTCGAAACAGGAAGTAAAAGACACAGTGTGTCAGGCCGATCAACTGAATCCCGGGCTGGCGAGACATGCTGTAACTCATCGTCGGCAGATTGAGCCAAGGGTAGCTCTAAGCAATACTGGTAGCGGATAGACTGCACATCCATTCGCACCACCATCCCTCATCAGGGGCATCGACTAGACGTCGCCGGAAGAAATAGCCGCGAGCTGAATATGCTGGGCATGAGTCCACAACCTTCAATTTATCCATCAACCATATCTGGGGAGGGATGAAAAATGAGAGATTAAAGAATAGAGAGTTGTACGTTGAGAGAAAAGTAAGAAAAGGGTTTTGAGAGAAAAACCGAGGCCGAGGGCCGAGTGATGTGAGAAATATATGTGAGATGGAGTGGGAAACATTACCTGCAACAGTAGTGGACTCCCCGCGAATCTAGTCATCTCTCGGTGATGAAAAGTATCCAAACCCATCAATGTCTCAGCCAGTGTCATAGCAATGCAGCTCTTGCCCCCTTTTAAGCCTTGGGCAACCTCAATCAAACGGACACTAGACTCTCCAGAGCCTGAGGCAAGCAAGAAACGAGACAGGATGCACAAGCAAAGGGCATGTCGCCGAAAACCCTGCCAGTGATGATCACCGCGGTCACTGGCATCAGAAAACCGACGAATCAAACTCAGAATGTCCAACTCCCCGTTGCGGATCAGAGACCGAGCGTCATGCATAGTAAGCCCGCACATCCATCCTAAGGCTTGGACGTGGCCGAAGCGGAACTGAGGCAAGATTTCTTCATCGCGCTCGGATTCCATTAAAGCTTGGAAGTCTTCGAAAGTGGGGCATATCTCTTGTTCGCCAAAGCAGAAAACATGAGTTACCGGATTCCAACACCTTGCAGCGGCATGGAGGAACAGAAAACTCAGCGGGATGCGGCTCACCGTGAATAGTGTATTTATGCCGAACCCCCGAAAATTTAACTTTTCTGAGCCATCCAAGTTAGCAATCCAATTTGTGACGTTTTGGACAAGAAATGCCTCCATTTGGTGCAAAACTGAGTTAGAATGAGGGAACCACGAAGCTGGAACCTTTATGGAGGATAAGGCATTGTTTAGAGGACATGTGGCAACAATCTGGAGGTCCCCAACATAACTGGTCGGCCAGCCACATCTTCTAGTCTGCAGACTAAAAAAGTGGTCGGCCAGCCCTTTTGATGGTCGGCCATGAGCGAAAAGGTGGTCTGCAGCTGTTTCTTGTCTCCCGAAAAGGTCCCTAGCCTTCCTATGTGCTGAGAGTGTTGAAGGTATGAGTTTACCTCTGTTTCGGATGCGTTCTGTCACTTTGTTTATCCAATATGCATTTGCTTATCGAGTTGTTAAGTTTTGCTTATCGAGTTGTTGCTCTTTGGTTATCGAGTTGTTGCTCTCTGTTTATCGAGTTGTTGCTCTCTGTTTATCGAGTTGTCGCTCTTTACTTATCGAGTTGTTGCTCATTGTTTATCGAGTTGTTTTTGTTAAGTTGTTTAGTTTGTTACGTTGGTCCACTACCTGACTCGGCAATACACGATGTTCAATTTCCATTCACTTTCATTTTTGTGCAAAATGATGCGATGCGATGCTCAGAATACAAGCACAACACTTTTTGAACAAAAAGCTGTTTTCATTCCATCATGTTTTCTGTTTACAACATTTTACAGCAGGGTACAAGTTTTAAAGAAAATAAAACTGCCTAACGTTGTACAACGTGCTACAACTACTAGTAAAAAGAAAATAAGGCAAAACATCTGCATCCGTGCCATCTAACTCAAGATCGAGAAGCTCTCTTCATCCTCTTCGGCTAAGCAGCCTCTGCACCACCGGCACCACCATCTGAATCGGAGTCGCCATCCTCGGAATCCTCCTCGGCGTCGCCTCCACCCTCAGAACTGGAACCAGAGTCATCATCTCTGCCCGCGGATGTCTCCGACTGAGGATGAGCTAACTCCTCCTCCTCGCTGGACTCGTCATCCTGTCTGGTAGGTGCTCTGCGTCTCCCTCGGCCGCGAGTTGAGACCCTTCTCCCAGCTGCTCGAGAAGGCCTAGATGGCCTGGCCTGTAGCGGTGTGACCTGAAAAGGGAGTTTCAATACATCAGCTAGAGTATGTATATCAGATGCAGATGCAAATATGGTGCATGGAATGTGTGCATAAGATATAGTATGTTAATGTGTTAGATATGCTCTACACATGCAGTGAATCAGTGTAGTGAAATGTTCAGTTCTGGTATGTCATCAGAAGTATGATAAATACAAGGAAATTGAAAAATATCAGAATGCCGGAGGTGTATAGCAGTGTCTCCCTCCGCAGGACCATACTCTCGAGTGAGGCCACCACCCCGAGTAACCCCTCAATATACTCTCTGGGAGGCTGCAGATACAAGTTCAAGTCATCAGTGAATGAATGAATGTCTAAATATCTGAGTGATAAATGAAAACTGTGGAGCATACCGGTGGTGAGTCAGGGTCACTGACGTATCGATGATCGGGCAATGGAGGCTCCAGTGGAATCGGGTAAGATGCCCCATACTGCCAGCCTGTTAGCTCGGTCGGAAGATTTGGCCATCCAACCCACTGCCTAATGGGAGGCATCCCTCTAGCCCTACCCCTCGAAGTGCTGGCCCGGCTAGTCGAAGGGACGTCTGCAGCTCGGGCTCGACTTGATGATGGCATATCAGCAGCTCTCCTCATGAGGGTACGGACACCTGTCAGCGGAGGCATCAGGTATGTATGGCGATATGTCGCGTACTCCTCCTCCCCCAGGAAAAGAACTACGTCAACACCTAACATAAGGTCGTTAACCTCCTGGGGAGTGAGGCTCTCTATAGATCGCATGTCCAGTGGAGGCGGTGAGGGGATCTCCTGAGCAAGGTTACCCATCGTCTGACGCATGAAGCGATCCCCGAGAAACCAGGCTTTGTCGACTGGTCCCTCAAACAAAACCCTGTATCGGGAGGGGCCCCATGCCCCAACGAACTGGAACCAAGAATACCCTCTCATGGCTATCGAAGGCTGCCAGGTGACCTGCAGGTAACAAGTGCATAGATTGATTAGTTGTCGTAAATATGCAAGATGAATCAAAGTTGAAAGCATGAAGAACTGAGAGTTCTGATTTACCTCGGTCTCCTGTACGGTGTCAAAGAACTGCCGGAGATATGGCAATGTCTCCCGAGGCCTGGGCCAGCACCGACCCTCAAATCTGCGTGAATGTGGTTTATCTAGAGGTGCCTCCACCTCCGGCTCAGGGGCGAGTGTCGGGAAATAGGCAAAAACCCACAGTTGTGAAAGGCAAGACAGTGGCTGTCAGAATACAGAATATACAGAAAATGCAGAATGCTGAGTGCGGAATGCAGAGTACAGAATGTAATGAGTGCAATGTGTGCAGTGTGCAGTGTGCAATGTACAGATAATGAAAAGCAGAAATGTAAACCAAGAGGGCAAAATGTACCTCCCAGGCTCTCCAGTAGCCACCTACTATGTTCCCCCGCCCGCGGGAGGTCGCGCTCATGTAGCAATAAAGGGTAGCGAGGCCAGCGCCACCCCAATCAAAGTGCCGGACCTGTGATAGGTCTACTAGAGCACTGAAAAGATAAAGCCCAACCGTATTTCCCCTGTCGGATAACAGTGTGGTCCCGAGGAGGAACATCAGAAATCCCCGGGCATACTGCTGTGTGGCCTCAAAAGTCTCGAGCGTAGTCCTCCTGTACTACTCGGCGAACCAGGTGTACCTGACCATGCTTGATGACCTGTCGATCGGCGGATGGGCTCCGAGCAGATACGTCCAAGCCGCCTCCCACTCACCCATATCGGCATCGTATGGGATCGGCCGGCCTGCCACGTCGAGGCCCGTCAGCATCGAAAAGTCATACGGGGTCATTGTCAGGTCTCCGGTGGCTGAGAAATGGAAGGAGTTGGTGTGTCCCACCATCTCTCTACAAGTGCAGCTAGAAGGGTCCTGCTCGCCGGATAACGTGACAACCCCACAAAATGGGCCGAACCCCGCCTCATCTACGATATGCCGAACAGCATCTGGGAGCTCCATACACCACTCCCTCGTGATGATCGATCCGTAACCCCGTGTGAAACGGGAAGATACCTGCGTTTAGAATGAACAGATGTATTCAGTTGCAGAATGAGCAGTGTACTGTGCTATGAGCTTTGTGTTCAAAATGAGCGGTGTACTGTGTTATGAGCTGTGTGTTCAGAATGAACAGTGTACTGCGCTATGAGCTATGTGTTCAAAATGAACAGAATGCTGTGTTTTGAGCTGTGTGCCCAATGAACAGAGTGTTGTGCTACGAGCTGTGTGTTCAGAATCAACAGAATGCTGTGTTGTGAGCTGCGTGCCCAATGAACAGAGTGTTGTGTTTGAGCTGTGTGCCAAATGAATAGAATGCTGTGTTATGAGCTGTGTGCCTAAGGAACAAAATGTTGTGTGCAAGTTGTGATCAGAATGGGCAAAGTGTTGGGTATGTAAATGTGTTCAGAACGAGCAGGTAAAATACATAGCGAAAGCATGAAATATGCAAGAAATACAAAATACATCATAGAAAATGTAAAAGTGAAGTACGCACCTCGCATGCCTGATGAGATAAGTGGGACTCAGGCTCCCGTAACAGCAAGTCTGCAGCCGCTCGCCGCGCAAAATACGTGAAACGATGGAAGGTGCTGGGAGGTAATATGTGCTCCTGCGGGTGGTACCTTTCCGGGTTGAACGGCCGAATCCTCGGAGGCAGTGGCATAATGTCGGGCTCGTCCTCTACTCGTGGAAAACCTCCGCTGTGTGGAATATCGTCAGCCATCTGAAAAAAGGTGCAAAAATGAGCAAAATGAGCCAAAATTGTAAAAAGTCAACAAAAGTCAACTCTCGGAAGAGAAAAAGTCAACAAAAGTAAAAGCCCGGGAAAAGGTGCTAAACTTCGAGAGAAACATACCTCAAGTGGTAAAAATGGAGAAAAAAGCTCAAAAAACAAATTCTAATCGGTTCAAAACGAAGAGAATCGAAAGTTTTCGTGAATCAACTTCGCGTGGGACGTTGGAAAACATGTAAAAAGACCGGATCTGAGAGGAAAAAGGGTCTAGGAAGGAATGGGAGTCAATTTCGGCACTAGAGATGTGAATGAAATGTGTTTTGGAGGTGTACACTTATAGAACTGAGGCTAAAAGACCAAACTGCCCCGAAGTTGTGTAAACTGGTCGTCCAGCCAGTTTTTCTGGTCGGCCAACCACTTAAGTGGTCTTCAACTGGTCGGCCAGCTAGTTAGGTGGTCGGCCACTCCTCCTGGATGGTCTCCAGGGCCCTATTGTCCTCCCTGTGTGTTTTTGAGATGATTGGAGTCCTCGGCCCTTGTGGAAGTGCAAGAAAAGTACACTTTTCGGTTCAAAATGTCCTCGCCAGACTTCAATTCGAGTCTTCGATGCATGGCTCATCGTTACTCGTCAAGAAGCATGGTGTATCCTTTTTAGTGCATGGGTGACCCCTCCAAGAGTAAATCAGAGTTACGATTGAATTGCTCTCGTTAAGGCTAGTATTTCCTTATTCGGGCATTATTTCAAACATGCTTTTGAAGTTACACTGTAAAATGCATTGTTATGCACATCATTCGTCGCATTTGTTATGCCCATCATTTCTCTCGTATTGTTATGCACACCTTTCGTTGCATTGTTACGCACATTTCTTTCGCTTTGTCATGCATCTATCTTGCGTTGTCACGCACGTTACTCGCATTGTTATGCACATCTATCTTGCATTGTCACACACATTACTTGCATTGTTATGCACCCTCTTTACTTGTGTTGTCATGCACGTTACTTGTGTTGTTATGCACCCTTTTTACTTGCGTTGTCACGCACGTTACTCGCATTGTTATGCACATCTATCTTGCGTTGTCACGCACGTTACTTGCATTGTTATGCACCCTCTTTACTTGCGTTGTCACGCACGTTACTCGCATTGTTATGCACATCTGTCTTGCGTTGTCACGCACGTTACCTGCATTGTTATGCACACTTTACTTGCGTTGTCACGCACGTTACTTGCATTGTTATGCACCTCTTCACTTGCGTTGTCACGCACTTTTCAATTGCATTGTTATGCACCTGTTCACCTGCATTGTTATGCATGTTCGACCTGCATTGTTATGTGCCCGTTTCGCTTGCATTGCCGTGCAACCTTTTCACTTGCATTGTTATGCGCATTCTACCTACATGTGTTTCTACTATATTGTATCTGTCAAAGTTTGTTTTTGTGCAGGCACGATATTGTATGTACGGTTCATTTGAAGCTGGCACAACCAGACATTGTTGTATGTGCAGTTCAGTCAGAGGAACTCCGGGTGAGATTAGTCCTCTTTGCATGATCATAAGTTATGTTTGGCATTGTGCATGTCATTTGCATTTTGCCCCTGCCTGCGGGTGCATCTCTTTGTTATCTTGCCTGTTTGTCTAAGTCTTCGGCCTTGTCAAAAATGGGTCGTCTCTGGGCTTTGACATTCACTCCCGTCACTTCTTGACTTTCGAGTTCTGTTAAAGAGGGGCAACTGTAGATACCCCATTTTTGACCGACCTTAAGACTCAGACGTCATCGTTGGAGCACACGGTGATTGTGCATGTTCGTGCTCGTTTCGAGTTTCCGGAGTTTTGGCTGAGTGCCTTGCCTCCGGGCCTCTGAACTCTTTGTGTTTTGGCTCAGTTTGTGGACGAAGCCTTGTTGACCTTCCCTAGAGGGAGGGAGAGATCTGTAGACCACCTTTTTGTGTCGTAGACCACTTTTCCCTCTTGGAGACCAGTTTCCAGTTTCTAGTTTCCAGAGCCTTCGGCCGCGCGCCTTGTCTCGGGACCGCTTAACGTTCTCCTTTTGGCTTGGTTTTCGGACCACACCATGTTGCCTTGGTCTAGAGGGACACAGAGGTCTTGGAGACCACTTTTGTGTGCCCGTAGACTAGTTTTCGGGGTTTTCGGCTGCGCGCCTTGACCCGCGGACTTTCTTCTTTCTTCCTTTTTCATCCTTTTTGTTTTTTTTGGTACAAACCCTTGTTTCCTTCCTGCTTGGAGGGTGGAATAAGGGTGGGAGACCAGTTTCTCTCCCTGAAAACCACTTTTCTTCTTCCCGCCTACCAGTTTTTTGGTCGAACCAACTGGTCATGGTGGCCTTTGGACCACCAAAAGTGGTCTCCCCCATGCCACCCCCACGCCTTGCTTTCTTGGTGAAGACCACCTCTCCCCCTGGCCGACCACTTTGTCTCCTTGGAGACCACTTTCATTGGTCGGCCGACCAGTGTAAGTAGCTGGCCGACCACTTTAAGTGGTCGGCAGCTTTCCTGCAGATTTTGCAGAGTCTGTGGATGCCAGCTGTGCCAGCTGGAGGGCACAGACTGCATCCTCCATACACGTGTATGGAGGGATTTAACCAAGCTTCTGGCTTCTCCAAGAAGCTTGAAGCTTAGAGTTCTATAAGAGGGAGGCTCCCCCTCCCTTCTCCAGGTTCATAAAATTTCTTTTGAGCTATAGATATATCTCCCTCTCTATATTTCCCTCTCTCTCTATATTGGTGCCTTAAAGTGTGTTGTTTCTTCACTTTTGCACCACAACTCCTAGCCACACACCACCATCTCTGAGCTGAGATCCTTGGAGGTGGTATTTGGGTCATATAACCTGGTTTTGGGCTGAAGAAGGTGCTGTTGTTGCAGTGCTTCAAGGGTAACCCCTTTTCCCCTTTTTAAGCTTTGTTTTGGTTACCCTTTTAGCCATCTTTGCATGCTTTGTTTGGCTTAGTGTTCAACTATAAAAAGATTTATTTTCCAGTGTTTGGCATGCTTGTTTAAGGCCCCTTTGGTGTTGGGGTGGTCCACCCCCGTTTGTGCCTTATTCTGTATTGTTTTGAGCCATCTTTTTAAGCCTTTGAGATCACCTTCTCTTGGCCTTTTAACCACTGAAATCCAGTGGATTTTCAGTGGTGGAAATGTGGTTTTGAGGCCTGAAATGAGAGGGGGTGGTCCCCCCCTCCTCTTGTCTTGTTTGTATGCATAGAGGGCCTATCAAATCAGCATGTTTTTACACTTCTTTGTGGCTTTGTTTAAGCTTGTTTTGGTGACTTTTGGGACCAGATATGACACTGTTTTTGGCTGGTTTGGTTGTCTCTTGAGTGTTTCACACACTTGTAGTGTAATTCTACATTGCTAGCCTAACATGCTCTATACTTTAAACTATCATTCTAGCCAATTTTGACTATACTCTAGCATGATTTTGTCCATGTTTTGCCATGCTTAAGCTCTGTTTTAAGTGCTTTAGGTCATTCATGCCTTGCTTTGTATAGCCTTAGTGCATTTTTGCTCACTAGCTTTGAGTTTCATGGTCCTTAACATGGCTTACTTGAGTTGTTTGCATCCTTTGGCCTCATCTCTAACATGATTTCAGTGTGTGTAATGTGGCCATACTCTCTCATGTTTCACTATTTCAATGCTTTTGGTGAGTATGCCTTAAAAGTGAGCCATTGTGTATGCATGTTTGCCTAAGCTCTTGAGCTCTATTTCAGCATGTTCTTGACCCTTGACTTGGCATGGTTAAGCTCTGTCTAGAGCTGGTTTAATAGTTTAAGCTTAGTATTGCATGCTTCTTATGTATTGCTCTTAACTAGCCTTATGCTCTAAGCCTTCTAGCATGCCTCATTTGTGTTGTTTGGATGATTTGGCATCATTTAACACTTCATTTCAGAGCATGTAGCATTGCCATATTCTCATGCATGTCACTCTTCAATGTGTTTGAAAGTTGTGCATTTATGCTTTGCTTGCGAGCCATGAGTCGAATGTGCATTTCATGCTCTTTGTGCCTAGGTTTTGTTGAGTTTTGGCCACTGTTTTGGGCATGATTGAGGTCTGTCCATATTCGGTTTAAGTCCATTTTGCATGTTGTTGCATGCTTGTTGCATTGCATGTTGTTGCATACTTGTTGCATTCCATGATATTTGCATACTTGTCGTATTGCATTGTGTGTGCATATTGCATTGCTGGTTTGGATAGGGAGTTAATCCAAACACGAGAAACGAGGGACGTTTCATACTTGAAGTGATGAAACGTGCCCTCAATTCTCGGTCGCCGACCCTCTGATCATGCATGATAGAGCTTGAGGCTTTATGTGTTTTTCTTTGTGCATTCATTCATATTGATTGTGCAATCTTGGCTTCTCAGCCACCGTGCATTGCAATGCTCGGTTGGTGGCCCGAGAGTCAAGAACCACACTCCCTTGAGCTTGAGAAATGATAGGGAGAGTGGTTGTGCACACATACCTTGTTAATACACTACAATGCCCCTTCTTGCTCTCTGTTGCAACAAACTGGAAGTGTGCAGGATTTTCTGGTCGGTCGACCAGTAAAAGTGGCTGGCCGACCAGTTTTTCTGGTCTGCAGCATACTTGGCTGGTCTGCAGGTGGTCTACACCACCATAAAGTGGTCGGCCATGTCCCTGGAGGTGCCCATGATGGAGTTGAGAGACATATCTGAGCTTTGTGGCAAAGTTCTGAGATCAATTGCAAACAGAGGCAAGTTGGGCACTCGCGATAGATTTTCCGAACGAGGCGATCGAGCGTGCATCCTTTATCATTCAAGGCAGAGCTGAGGTAGCCTACTTCATATAGTTTACATGTTTAGTTAGTTGCTAACTTAGTTAATTTGTTAATTAATTAAAGTTGTGTAATAATTAGTTGTAGCTAGTTGTTCAATTTGTTGTGTAATAATTAGTTTAATTAGATTAGTTAGGTAGATTAGCTTAGATTTAGCTAGTTAGCTTATCATTCGGACCCTTCGTCGAGAGGGAACAACTGTTGTAATAAGTGTGCGTGTGTGTGATGCATGTCTTCCAACCCCCATTTCTTTCTCCCTTTTATTTACCAGCTTTCGATGGTTAGTTTTAGGGCATGTGTCAATTAGGATCCTTATGCTCGCATGTTTGCATCATTCATCTGTCTTGCATGCACCTGGCTCGGTGCATCATACTAACTGCATTATATTTCAATACAAATTTGAATACATGTTATCTAGTTGCATTCACATGACATCTTAGAATAGCCAAGCCTATCTTAGTTGCATTTTGCATGTGTTGCATTAGG
Organism: Camellia japonica; assembly: GCA_030407325.1. Taxonomy (NCBI): domain Eukaryota; kingdom Viridiplantae; phylum Streptophyta; class Magnoliopsida; order Ericales; family Theaceae; genus Camellia; species Camellia japonica. The sequence goes on from JAPPVO010000017.1 coordinate 78,571,630, forward strand.
CATTGTTGACATAGCTAGGATCATGCATTAATTACTAACTAGCTTCTGTTTTGGCTCGGAGTACTAGGTAAGTGTTTATGCTTTAGCATCCTTGAATGCGTGTAAGTGACTACCATGATAGCATGCTTGCCATGAGGCTATGTGCTTAACTGCTATAACTGCTTGAATGCCTGTGGGTGGAGGTTTGATTGCCTGAATTGGAACAACTCGATGAATGTGCGTTTTAAGCCCACTTGAAGTGGCAAAATCATGTTTTCTTAAGCCCACTTGAGGGTGGAAAAACCGCGTCTTAGCCTACTTGCGAGTAGCACCTTCAAACCACTTTCAAAAACAAACATGAGTTGTTTTGTTCCAATCCGCGTGATTGAGTCTATACTTGTATGCTGTGCGCATCATATAGTAAGCTAGCTAATAAACCGGAATAAGAACACATGTGTTTTCAAAAACAACATATCATGTTAGTAAAGGCCGATCCTTTGATCGGGCAAGTAGGGGTGCTCATTTGATGACCTTCCTCCCTCGTACCCAAGTTCCCGAGCCGAGGCAACTTTGGTGATGACGGACATGTGGCCTTAGGCACGAGTTAGGGTTTCCTAAATTTCCCAAAATAAAATATTTAGGTGGCGACTCTGAAATCTGGCAAAGCAGTCCATGTTTGGCACTTCTTGATTAAAATTGATTTTCCAAAACGATTTGTCGGATTTGGACTCTTTGGTGATTTATCAGTCTTACATTGCACTTTGTGAGATTAGATTCAGAACCATGACATGAGTCTGAACTGTAGTAGCTAAGAACTAACGATTCGAACCCCCGCACGCGGAGCGGAGTTTCGGGCGGTCTACAATAACCGATGCAAATGAATGGAAAAAAACAGTTTCAATTTTCGTAATTCTCATGCAATTTCTGCAACAATAATAACTATCCTCCACCGATGGCCAGGACAGATATTTCTAAATAGATAAACTTTCCAAATTTCAAGAGGTGAGTGATAATACATATCCAATTCTACCATCCTCATCAATATCAATCCAATTTCACAATCCGAACATCAATTTCATTATTTATGCAAACCAATATTTGAGGCATTTAGGGAAAAATTCTTTTTATTTTTTATTTTTCCAAAATCAGCCCCAAGTATCAAAATCAATTATTTTTTCCCAACTCAATATTATTTCCAACAGCAAAATCATTTCCAAGAATCCAAATGAAAGACCCCTCTTTTGATTTTCTTTACCCAAACCCTACATTTATTCAAAAAATTCCCAAAATCATAATGTTGTTCAGATATCACAAATAACTAAGTTAAAACTCATAGAAGGTGCGAAGAATCCCTACCTCAAGTTTTAGAAGATGAGAGAGAGAGAGAGTGTGAGAAGCCCAAAGACATCGAAAGTCGACTTTGCTCCAATTAGAACAAAACCCTCGTTGAGCTCTATCTTTTTAACAAAGGCACACTGTAGACGCATCCGAACGTCCCGGGAAAAATCCCGTTTTATTCATTGGGCTCACCACAGTTTGGACTCAATGTCACGGTTCTTAGTCTGATCTTGCAAAGTGCAATGCGAGATTGATAAATCACCAAAGAGTCCAAATCCGGCAAATCGTTTTGAAAAACTGATTTTTAGAAAGAAGTGCCAAACATGGACTGCTTTGCCAGATACAGAGTCGCCACCTAAATATTTTATTTTGGAGGAATTTAGGAAACCCTGACTCGTGCCTAAGGCCACGTGTCCGTCATCACCAAAGTTGGCTCGGCTCGGGAACTTGGGTACGATTGGGGAAGGTCATGCAATGAGCACCCCCGCTCGCCCGATCAAAGATCAGCCACTACTAAACACGATATCGAGTTTTTGAAAACACATGCGTTCTTATTCCGGTTTATTAGCCTAGGATTACTATGTGATGCACACAGCATACAAGTATAGACTAGATCGCCTGAGTTGGAACAAAACATTTCATGTTTGTTTATTTGAAAATGGTTTGATAGTGCTACTCGTAAGTAGGCTAAGACGTGGATTTGCCACCCTCAAGTGGGCTTAGAAAACAGGGTGATTTGCCACTCTCAAGTGGGCTTAAAACTCGTAATCGATGAATTGTTCCAATTCAAGGAATCCAACCTTCACCCACAGGCATTCAGGCAGGTATATCACATAATCAGTTAGCCTCATGGCAAGCATGCTATCATGGCAGTCACTCACACACATGCAAGGATGCTAAAGCATAAACACTCACCGAGTACTCCGAGCCAAAGAAAGAAGCTAATTAGAAATCATGCACGAATTTTAACTATGCTGAGATGCCTAATGCAACACATGCAGGATGCAACTAAGATAGGCTCGGCTATTCTAAAATGGTATATGAGATGTTACAGATAACATGTATTCAACTTGGAATTGAAATACAATGTAGTTAGTATGATGCGTCGAGCCCGGTGCATGCAAGACAGATGAATGGATGCAAACATGCGAACATATAGATGCTAATTGAAACATGCCCTAAAACTAACCATCATAAGTTGGTAAATAAAAGGGAGAAAGACGTGGGGTTGGAAGACATGCATCACACACACACACACTTATTACAAAGTTCGCTCTCTCGCAGAGGGTCCGAATAAATAATACAGAACCAACTAGCTAATCTAAGCTAATTAAACTAGTTATTACACAACCGAAATGAATAACGAATTACAGCTAAATATTACACAACATTAATTAATTAACAAATTAAACTAAGGAAGCAAATAAATTAGCATGCAAGCTACATGAAATGGACTGCCTCAGCTCTATTCCGAATGATAAAGGATGCATGCATGCTCGAGTCACCTTGTCGGGAAATCCATCGCGATGTCTTAACTCGCCTTTGTTTGCAATTGATTTCAGAAACTTGTATAAAGCTCAAAGGAGATGAAACTCCACCCTGGGAATCTAGAGGAAGGCTACTGTAGACACCCCATTTTTGACCGTCCTCAAGACTTGGACGTCACTAATTGAACACTCAGTGATCACCCTTGTTCGTGTTTGTTTTGAGTTCCCGGAGGCCTTGGCTGCGCGCCTTGCCTCAAGGTCTCTTAACTCGTTCGTTTAGTGTTTGGTTTTGCATCAAACACTTGTGGAAGGTAGGGAATGGCTTGTTGGCCATCCCCACACTCCACCGGCCTTCCCTTTCCCTCACCGACCATTCCTTGTTGCCACCGGCCATTTTTGCTTGTTATCAATGGCCGGTCGGCACTCTGTGTGGCCGGCCGGCCCTTTTCTTGGCCGGTGATCTATTTTGCCGGCCGGTGACCCTTTTGCACCCCCCTCAGGCATGGTGCATGCCAGCTGGGAGGCACAGACCCCACTCCTTATGCACGGGGATGACCATTTTGAGCCTTTGACCCCCTTTTCCTTCTAGAAGGTTGAACCCTTTGGCCAAGCTTCTTGGGGAAGCTTGGCCAGCTATCTTAGCTTCCTCTAGAAGCCTTGACTCCTTTGCACCCTTTTCCCCTTTTCACTTAGCTTCTTGAAGAAGCTTCAAGCCATTTCCTATGTCTATATAAGGATCCCTCTTCTTTCTTTGTTGGGGGTTAGAGTTTTTGATAAAAAAAAAACCAGAGATACACATATATATATATCTGTCAAATATATTCTCTCTCTATATTTCCTTCTCTCTCCTCCCTTGTGTGTGTTTTGTGGCCTAAAAGTGCATTTTTACCTTAGTTTTGCTCTAAGACACACACTACCACACCTTACTTCGACCTTGAGGGGCTTGGGGGGTTTGTTCTTGAATTTTTGGACTAATTTTGATCAAAAGAAGAGGGCTGCATTGGCTGTTCATCAAGGGTTCTTCAAGGGTAATCTCTTTACTTTAGATTCCCCAATCTTGCATTGCTTTTTTACCTATCTTGCATATTGTTTTAGACTTTGAGTATAACTAGGAAAAGTCTTATTTTTGCATGCTTGAGATCTCTCATTAAGGTTGTTTTGGCATTTGGGGTCGACCTCCCCATCTTAGCTCCATTTTGGCCTCTTTTGGTACTCTTTTGTTAAGCCTTGCTTACCTTGGTGTGTTGGCCTTCTCACCACTGAAATCCAGTGGATTTTCAGTGGTGAGGAAGGAGGTTTGAGGTCTTGTATAGGGGAGGGACACCCCTTTCCCCTTTTGTGCTTCATTTGTGCATGTTTTGGTTCAATATGGTAGCATGCATGTCTAGTTGTTTATGGCTACTTTTCAGAGGCTTTTGGGGTGTTTTGGGTCATATTATATCTCTGTTCAATGGTGGTTTGTTGGCCCTTAGCATGCATATTATACTTGCTTTATATTCCTCCATGTTGCCTAGGAATGCATCACACCATTAGACCACCATGCTATCATATTTTGGCCTTGCTTTGTGAAGTCCTTGGTCATATTTTTCCATGCTTAAGGTCTGTTGGCCACTGATTTGGTCATGTTTAGCATGTTTGATATAGTTGCTTTGCATTTTGGATTGTGAGCCTTGAGTGTATGGGTCACTAACATGCTTAGCTTAGCCTATTATCATCATTTGGCATCGGTTGGGATCATATTTCAGTCCATGTAATGAGGTCTTACATTGTCCTTTGTGTCCCTTTCAATGCTTTGAAGTATTATCATTTCATGCCTTGAAATGTGCATTGTGTACGCCTATGTGTTTGGATCATTTGGGAGGCCATGTATGGGTTTTGGGGGCTCATTCTCACATGCTATAGCACTGATTTTGTTGGTCTCAATGTCCATGTTTGTCTTCCTTTAGGTGTGCTTGAGTTGGCTTTTATACCTTAGTCTTGGGCTCATTGATTGGCATGTTTGTCTTCTATGATTAGTACCTTTATTTTGGCATCTTTAGCCACTGTTTTTGGGATGGGCTGAGGTCTCCCTCTTTGTGGTCTACATCCACCTTTGCATGAGCATGTTGCATTACATTAGAAGCATGTTTGCATTGTATCTCACTTGCATGTTAGTTCAATGTTGAGCCATCTCACATACTTGCTGCATATTTGACATGCTTGGTGCCTTAGTTTCATTTGCATTTTTGAGCCATGCTTATATACTTGCATTGCATTGTTTGGCTTGGGGTGTCAAGCCAAACTTGAGGGGTGAGAAGTGTTCATACTACAAGTGATGTAACACGTCTCAACTCTCGGTCGCCGAGGCCCTTGACTTTGACATGATGGGGTCTTGGTATTCATTTGTGTGTTGCATGCATTCTCATTGAATTGCAACCTTGGCCTCTTAGGCCATCATGCATCAAAATGCACAATTGATGGCCCGAGGATCGAGGGCCATGCTCCCTTGAGTCCATTGCATGATAGGGAGTGTGGCCATGCCATACACTGTCTGTCCTTTGTTGCTGCCAAAAACCAGTTTCTGCAGGGAGTTTTGGCCGGTCGGCTAAGTTTAGTGCCGGCCGGCCATTAATTTTGGCCGATAGTGCAAAAAGGTGGCCGGTGGTTCCTTCCTTGGCCGGTGGTATTTGTGCTTGGCCGGTGGCATTCCCCAACATCCATAGAGCATGTTCCAAGGCTTGTGCAGTCTTCAGAGGAGCAGGGCAGTGTTAACAAAGGCAACAATGCTATGGCCGCGAGTTTCCGGGCGAGACGAGTCAAGCATGCATCATTTACGCATCCCGAGACAGGGCTGTGGCCACCTTCTTTCTGTATTTAATTTGTTGATTAAATTAAAAGTTCTGTAATAATTAATTTAGTATTATTTATTCGGACTGTAATATTTATTCGGACCCTCCGAGCGAGGGCAAATGTGTAATAAGTGTGGGTGAGTGTGTGCATGTCTTCCAACCCCACGTCTTTCTTCCTTTTATTTACTTGCTTATGATGGTAGACTAGGGCATATTTAAATTAGCACACCTTATGCTATGCATGCGTGCATCCATGCATTTGTCTTACATGCACCAGGCTCGGCGCATCATACTAACTGCATTTGTATTTCAATTCCGAAATTGAATACATGTTAATTGCAGCATTTCATATGCCATCTCTAGGATAGCCGAGCCTACTGTAGTTGCATCTTGTATGCGTTGCATTAGCCATCTTAACATGAACTAGGATCATGCATGATTACTAACTAGTTTCTGTTTTGGCACGGAGTACTAGGTAAGCTTTTATGCTTTAGCATATCGCATGCGTGTGAATGTTGCCATAATAGCATAATTACCATGAGGCTAGCTGCTTATGTGATATAACTGCTTGAATGCCTGTGGATGGAGGTCAAATTACCTAAATTGGAACAATGCATTAAAACTGAGAGTTTTAGAGCCCACTTGATAGTGGCAAAACTATCTTTTCTAAAAGCCCACTTGAGGGTGGCAAAACCTGCATTTTAGCCTACTTACGAGTAGCAAACCATCTTCAAAAGAAACATGAAATGTTTTGTTCCAATTTGGGCGATTTGGTCTATACTTGTTTGCTGCGCGTATAACATAGTAATTCTAGGCTAATAACCGGAATAAGAGCATATAATGTTTTCAAAACAAGATATCACGGTTAGTAGAGACCGATCTTTGATCGGACGAGAGGGGGTGCTCATAGCTGACCTTCCCCAATCGTACCCAAGTTCCCGAGCCGAGGCAACTTTGGTGATGACGGACACGTGGCCTTTGGCACCGAGTCAGAGTTTCCTAAATTCCCCCATAAAAAATATTTAGGTGGCGACTCTGTATCTGGCAAAGCAGTCCATGTTTGGCACTCCTTTTCTAAAAATCTGTTTTCTCAAAACGATTTGCCAGGTTTGGACTCTTTGGTTCAGATTTAGAACCGTGACAAATTGAGTCCGAACTATAACCCGTGAGTTCCCTCGCGGACTTGTTACAGCTACCGACCAGCTATAGGCATTGGAGACCACCTACCAACCACCTTTGGTGGTGAAAACCAGAAAAGGTGGTTGGCTTGCCAGAAAACCTGGTCGGCCGGCTAGTTTCTTCTTCTGGTTTCTGCATTTTCTGCAACAAAGGCAAGAGAGAGAGAGAAGGCAAAGTATTTTCAACATATGTGTGCCCGACCACTCTCCCCGTCATTGCATAAGCTCTAGGGAGTGTAGTCCTCGATCCGCGTGCCATCAATCACGCATCCCGATGCATGATGGCCGAGGAGTCGAATTGCATGAGTCAATGTGAAATGAATGCACATGTAAACACCTAAAGCCAACAACTCTATCATGGATAGTCAAGAGTGTCGGTGACCAAGAATCGAGGCACGTTTCGTCACTTTGAGTACGAAACGTCCCTCGTTTCCTGTGTTTGGACTAAACGCTACTCCAAACACAATGCAACAAACAATGTATGGACAAATGCAACTCTAGCATGCGATCTAAATGCAATGCAACTAAGTGATGCGAAAATGCACGGAATGACATGCGAGCATGCAGATGGCATACACAATGCTATGAACTAATCAATGGCATACTCAATGCACATGGATTATATGGCATGCATACACAATGCACTAACATACGCAATGTTATGAACGAGGCATGCGCAATGCAATGATCAAACATGCGATAACATGGACTATAGGGCATACACAATGCAAGATGGACTTAAACCAAGATGGATCGGCCTCGGCCACACCCAAATCAGTGGCCAATATGATGAAAATGAGGCAACAAGGTACATGCAAACATGCACAAATGCAAGGGACCAAACCTAAGGAACAAAGTGCAACTCTAACAAAGCATGACAATGATGAAATATGGCATACAATGACACATGTTCCAGCTTTGAAATAACATGCAACATCGTCCCGAATCACGCAAACAACTCACACAATGCATGTTGGATGGCACAATTACCGAAACTAGTGAAATGCATTACACAGAGGTATGCAAAGCGATGCCCAAATGACCAAACCAACCCCAAACAGTCCCTATGCAGACCCAAAATAGTGGCAAAATGGACTAAGATGATGGCTTGAAATGCACAAAAATGAAGCTCATGTAATGGCCCATAAATGAGGTATACAAGCACAACTCTCAAACGCATTTAAAGAGTGGAAAACATGGGAACATGGCAACCTTATACGCTCTGAAATATCATGCTCAATGATGCCAAAACATAGAAACACCTCAAGTTAAGCATGCAAGGGGGTTCAAAACTCAAGGCTAGGCAAGGGTATTACACTACAACCATGCATGGCAAGCATCATTCAACCAAGAGGCCTAAAAATAGAGCTGAGGCAGCCCAAAATATGAACAAAATCAGTTTAGAGCATGGCCAAAATGTGCTAGAATCAAGGGCCAAAACCACATGCAATGTAAGCTAGTGAGCATGGTTTACATTACAAGCAAGTGAAGCATTTAAGAGGCCACTGAACCAGCAAAAGACAGAGGTATGACATGCCAAATAATGACCAAAAACCCACTGAAACATGACCAATGCATGCAAGAATGACATGCTCCTTTGATAAGCTATGAAGAGGATTATTCTACACATGCAAGAGGCGAACCCTAGATGACAACACCAACTCTGGACAGAGCCTAGGAAGGCCCCAAAAGTCACCAAAAGGGGCCTGAACCAAGGCTTGGAAGTGTGAAAACAAAGGCTCCTTTGTAAGGCCAAAAATGCTAGTGAACAAGACAAGGAGGGAGAGCGTCACCCCTCTCTGATTTTGGCTCTCAAAAACACATGTTAACCACTGAAAATCCACTGGATTTCAATGGTTAAAAGGCCAAGCAAAGGTCAACACAAAGGCCTTAGGGCATGGCTCAAAACAAGGCGAAATGAAGCATGCAAGGGGGTAGATGACCCCCAACAACAAAATGGCCTTAAAAAACATGAAAAATACTTAAAAAAGAAGCTTTTCTCAGTTGACAACAAAGCCTAAATATGTATGCAAGTAAGACTAAGAGAAGGATCAAAATAGAGCTTAAAAAGGGAGAAAATGAGTTACCCTTGAAGCTCAACAAAACCAGCAACTTCTGGACCAAAAACACAGTTCCTTAACTTCTGAAAATGGCCTCCAAGAACCTTAGGTTGATGGTGGAAGTGTTAGGCTATGAGGTGGTGTGCAAAGGGCCAAGAATCACACACTTTGGAGCTCAAAATAGTGAGATATAGAGAGGGATATGTCTTTTGCCTTAGACAAAAATCTGAACCTGTGCCAAGGAAAATGAGGGCCACTCCTATAGAGATACAAGGCCAAAGCTTCCTTAAGAAGCTAAAAACCAAGGCTCAAGATCCTCCATACACGTGTATGGAGGATACAGTCTGTGCCTTCCAGTTGGCACAGCTGGCAACAACTCAGAGAGACAAAACTGGAGGAGGTAGGCCGACCAGTTCAGGTGGTCGGCCGACCACTTCCCCTGGTCGGCCGACCAGTTCAAAAGGGTCAACTCAATGAAAGGTGGTCGGCAGCCCCATTTGATGGTCTCCACATTGAATGCAAGCTAGTGGTATGGTGAGAGACCAGTAAATGTGGCTCAAAGACCAAGGAGACAGCTTCCTGACAAGAAAATTGGTTGGCCGGAGAAAAGTGGTCTCCAAGGAGAAAAGGTGGTCTCCCACCCTTGTACCACCTCCCAAACAATGAAAACAAGGTCCATGCCAAAAATGAACCAAGACGGATGCAAAACGAGGGTTCGGGGGTCAAAATGCGCAGCCGGGTGCCCTGAAAACAGGCTGTTAAGCATCGAAAGTGGCGTGCGACCACAAAGGTAGTCTCCCGGGCCAAAGTGTCCCTCTAGACAGAGGAAACAAGGTGTGTGCCAAAAACCGTGCCAAACAGAGAAAGTTAAGCGGTCCTGAACCGAGGCGCACGGCCGACAGCTCCGCAAACCAGAAACTGGTCTCCAAACCGGAAAAGTGGCCTACGACCACGAAAAGTAGCCTACGGCCACTGAGAGATGGTCTACGAGACCTCTCCCTCCCTTCAGGAAGAGAAAACAAGACTTGGTTCGCAAACCGAGGCAAAGCACAAAAGGGTCCCGAGGTCCGGGAAAGGTTCTCAGCCGAAACTCCGAAACCTCAGAACGAGCACAACATGCACCATCATCGAGTGCTCAATCGATGACGTCTGAGTCTTAAGGTCGGTCAAAAATGGGGTGTCTACACACACGGGTGAAAAGATTGACGGATTTGTGTATTCAAGGGAAATAGATGAGTTTAAGAGAGACAGGGAGATATATTAGGGTTTTGAAATGTTTAGAGAGAGAGGTGAAAAAGTGATGTAAAAAGTGACTTTTACAGACTAATATACGAGCAGATCGCTCAAGCGCAAGAAGTGTCGCTCGAGCATCTAGACACAAAACATGTGACCGTTCGAGCTTAAGAAGCTTTACTCGAGCGCAAAATACGAACTCCCAGAATTTTTAAAAAACAAAAGACTCACTCGAGCTTAACAATGGCCGCTTGAGCCGACACCGCTCGATCGCAAGAAACATCACTCGAGCATAGAATACCACTTCCTAGTAGTTTTACAGACCTGCAAATGTACTGAGAGTTCACAAAGATCGCTCGAGCGCTGTAGACACCCCATTTTTGACCGTCCTCGAGACTTGGGTGTCACCGCTTAAACACTCGGTGATCGTCTTTTGTTTGTGTTCGTCTTAAGTTCCCGAAGGTCTTGGCTGCGCGCCTTGCCTCAGGATCTCTCTACTCGACTGTTCCGTGTTTGGTTTTGGCACCAAACACTTGTGTTTTTGCCTTGAAGGGCAGGGAATGGCTTGTTGGCCACCCCCACATCCCACCGGCCTTCCCTTAGCATCACCGGCTATTTATGGGTGCCACCGGCCATGTTTTCTTAAAACCAATGGCCGGTCGGCATTATGTTTGGCCGACCGGCACTTTCTTTTTCCGGCGACCTCTTTTGCTGGCCGGTGTGACTCCTTTGAACCCTTGAGGCTTGGTGCATGCCAGCTGTGCCAGCTGGAATGCACCATCACTCCTCCCCGTGCAGTTTTGGCTGGTGTGACTCCTTTGAACCCCCTTTCCTTCTAGACGCTTGCACCCTTTGGCCAAGCTTCTTGGAGAAGCTTGGCCAGCTGTCTTAGCTTCCTCTAGAAGCCAAGAACCATTTGCACCCTTTGCTCTTTTGATATAGCTTCTTGGAGAAGCTTAGAACCCTCTTTTTTTGCCTATTTAAGTCATCCTTCCTCTCCTTTGTCTAGGGTTGGAAGTTTTTGATCAAAGAACCAGAGAATACATACATATATCTTATATATCATCCTCTCTCTCTATATCTCCCTCTCTCTCATCCTTAGTGTGTGTTTGGAAGCCTAAAAGTGCATTTTTACCTTACTTTTGCACTAATACACACACCATCACACCTTGCTCTGAGATTGAGAGGCTTTGAGGGTTGATTCTTGAGCTTTTGGACTATTTTTGATCAAAAGAAGAGGGCTGCATTGGCTGTTCTTGAGGTGTTTTTCAAGGGTAATCATTTTGCTTTAGTTTCCCCAAACTTGCACTAGTTTTCTACCTGTCTTGCTTGCTGATTTAGGCTTTGTGCATAACATAAAAAAAAGCTTATATTTTCATGCTTAAGAACTTTCATTAAGGGTGTTTTGTGGTTTGAGTTCAAACTCACCCTATTAGGTCTTATTTGGCCTTTTTGGTGTTTCCTTTGTGAGGCTTTGTTTGCATGAGTGTTTTAGTCTTCTCACCGCTGAAAACCAGTGGATTTTCAGTGGTGAGGAAGGTGGTTTGAAGTCTTGTATAGGGGAGGGACACCCCTCTCCCCCTTGTCCCTCTTTTATCCTTGCCTTTTGGCTTAAAGGGCAACATGCATGCTTGACTGATTTTGGCCCTATTTCAGAGGTTTTTGGGTGTCTATAGGTCACATGTTATCTCTGTTTTTGGTCGGATTTGTGCCCCTTTGCATGCTTAACATACTTGCTTTGCATTCCTCTATTTGGCATAGAAATGCATCTTGTGCTTAGGCCATGATTCTTGCATGTGTTAGCCTAACTTCATGAAGGTATTAGCATTACTTTACCATGTTTAAGGTCTGTTGGCCATCTGTTTCAGTCATGCTTGCCATGTTTGGTGTCATCTCTTTGTGTTCTGGCTTGTAAGCCTTGAGTATTTTGGCCTCTAGCATGCTTAGCTTAGACCATCCTCATGATTTGACATCATTTAGGATCGTATTTCAGTCCATAAATCATGTTTGTATGTTTGCACATGTGACCTCTTTCATGTTTTGAGGATGTGTCCTTTTATGCCTAGAAATGAGCATTGGTGCATGCATCTCAGTGAAGCCACTTAAGCTGCCATATCAGTGGGTTTTGGAGCCCATTTTTGCATGCTAGGATTCTGTTTTTGCTTGTTTAATTCATACCATGAGTGGTCATGTTAGTGGAAGTAAAGTGCTCCCCTTTGTGCCTTAGCTTTAGGCCCATTGGCTTGCATGTTGGCAGGAGTGTTTGTCCACCATTTTGGGCACTTTTGGCCACTGTTTTGGGGTGGATTGAGGTCTGCCCCTTTATGGTTTAAGTCCACCATTGCATGCTTGTCTCATGTTTGTTGCATGATTGCTTCATTAGTTGTTGTAACATGATGATCCTATTGCTTAGATTGTCCATGTTTGCATTGCATTTGTATCTTGCATGTCTAGCATTGCATACTTGCCATGATAGTTCCATGACATTTGGCATGCCTTGCATCTTAATCTCATGTTGCATCTTTGAGCCATGTTTGCATAACATGCATTGCATTACTTGGTTTGGGGTGTCGAACCAAGTGTGAGGGTTAAGAAGTGTTCATACTACAAGTGATGTAACACGTCTCAACTCTCGGTCACCGAGGCCCTTGACCTTGACATGATAGGGTCTTGGTCTTCATTTGTGTGTTGCATACATCTTCATTGAAATGCAAACTTGGCCTCTTAGGCCATCATGCATCAAAATGCACAATTGATTGCCCGAGGGTCGAGGGCCGTGCTTCCTTGAGTCTAATGCATGATAGGGAGCATGGCCATGCTTACATGTGCCTGAAATTTCATGCCATGCACTGCCTGTCTTCTGTTGCTGTCAAAACTGTCTTCTGCAAGAAGTTTCTGCCGACCGGCAACATTCAGTGCCGACCGACCATTGGTGAATGGCCGGTAACTTCGTCAGCAGCTGATGGAAATTCTCTATGGCCGGTGGGCATTTCCTCCAGCCGATGGTATTCTACAGTGTGCAAGGAGCATGTCCCAGGACTTTGGCAGTCTTTGGAGAGGCAGGACAGTGTAAAACAGAGGCAGCAGTAGCATGGCACGGGTTTTCCGGGCAAGACAGACTGAAGCATGCATCATTCGCGCTTTCCAAGACGGGGCTGTGGCCACCTTTCTTTTTTATTATTATTCATTCTGTTAATTAGTTAGAAATTCTATAATAATTAATGTATTTATTATTCGGACTGTAACGTTTATTTGGACCCTCCGAGCGAGGGCAATTGTGTAATAAGTGTGCGTGAGTGTGTGCATGTCCTCCAACCCCACGTCTTTCTTCCCTTTTATTTACCTGCTTATAATGGTAGACTAGGACATATTTAAGATTAGCATACCTTATGCTATGCATGCGTGCATCCATACATTTGTCTTACACACATCGGGTTCGGCACATCATGCCAACTGCACTTGTATTTTAATTCCAAATTGAATACATGTTAGTTGTAGCATTTCACATGCCATGTTTAGAATAGCCGAGCCTGTCTAGATTGTATCTTTGTATGTGTTGCATTAGCCATTCTAAACATGAACTAGGATCATGCATATGATTACTAACTAGTTCCTGTTTTGGCTTGGAGTACTAGGTGAGCTTTTATGCTTTAGCATACCGCATGCGTGTGGGTGTTGCCATAATTGCATGATTACCATGAGGCTAGCTGCTTATGTGATATAACTATTTGAATGCCTGTGGGTGGAGGTTGGATTGTCTGAGTTGGAAAAACTTGTTGAAATCCGTATTTTAGCCTACTTGCGAGTAGCAAATTCCAAAGTATTGTTCAAAACAAACGGATATGCAATGCTTGTTTCCAAATTAGGCAATCTAGTCTATACTTGTTTGCTGTGCGCATAACATAGTAATTCTAGGCTAATAACTGGAATAAGAACACATAACGTTTTCAAAATCGGATATCACGGTTAATAGAGGCCAGTCTTCGGACCGGGCGAGAGGGGGTGCTCATAGCTGACCTTCCCCAATCGTACCCAAGCTCCCGAGCCGAGGCAACTTTGGTGATGACGGACACGTGGCCTTTGGCACCGAGTCAGGGTTTCCTAAATTTCCCCATTAAAAAATATTTAGGTGGCGACTCTATATCTGGCAAAGCGGTCCATGTTTGGCACTTCTTTCAAAATCTGTTTTCTAAAAACGATTTGCTGGATTTGGACTCTTTGGTTCAAGATTAAGAACCGTGACAATTTGAGTCCGAACTGTAGTAAACCCAAAAGAACAGAACAGGGGTTCATCCTCCCGGGGCGTTCGGGGACATCTACAAGCGCAGGAAGTGACGCTCGAGCGGAGGAACAAAATTCTGGGCAACAAAAGTTTGAAAAACAAGCTACCAAACTGTTCCAAATGCAACCAACACATCCTAAAAGCCAAACTCAAAGAGAGATAAGGGTAAACAAGACATGAATAACTATATATGAGAATGAAACCCGAATCCAAAATATCAAATGGGTCAAGTCTAAATCAGAATTGCTATATGTGCAGAGGAGTCGTTGTTCAGTAGCTGAACATGCCTCAGATGTAATTAAAGAGGTAGAGAAACTATTAGAGGCTGGGGCAATTCGAGAAGTTACTTACCCTAGTTGGTTGTCCAATACTGTTGTGGTAAAGAAGAAGACACGAACATAGTGTGTGTGCATTGACTTCACAGATTTGAACAAGGCCTGCCTCAAAGACTGCTTTCTCTTATCCCGAATTGGTCAACTGGTAGATGCCACACCTCATCATTAACGCATGAGTTTCCTAGATACATATTAGGGCTACCACCAAATTGCCATGGATCCTTCACTCTAAGTGGAACCTTTTGCTACAAGGTTATGCTTTTTGGACTGAAAAATGCCGGGGCAACTTATCAGAGATTGGTCACAACCATGTTTAAAGATTAGATCAGCAAGACTATGAAAGTCTACATTGACGACATGGCAGTAAAATCCAAAGAAAACATACTCATTTGGCTGACCTCGCCGCAACATTCGATGTCCTTCGGAAGTACAAAATTAAGGTTAATGCGTTGATGTGTGTCTTTGGCATTGGATAGGGCAATTTCCTTGGCTACGTTGTCAACCATTGAGGAATAGAAGCTAATCCCAAATAGATCAAGGCTATTATAGAACTCAGTTCTCCTGGATCTGTCAAAGAGGTTCAAAAGTTAATGGGCATGGCTGCAACACTCAACAGATTCATCAGCCGATCTTCTGACCAATGTAGGCCATTTTTTCAAACATTTTGACAGGAGAAGTCATTAAAATGGACTCTGGAATGTCAGCTAGCCTTGGAAGGTCTGAAAACATATCTTGGCTCTATTCCTCTTCTGTGTACTCCCATGCTGGCGACATTCTCATCATGTATCTGATGGTATCCGACCATGCTATGAGCTCCGTGCTTCTTTGTGACGAACTCGGCGAGTAGAAACTCATTTTTTATGTAAGCAAACCCCATGGTCGACGCAGAGACACGGTATCTACCCTTGGAGAAATTGATTCTGGCCCTTGTGGTGGCCATCAGAAAGCTAATGCACTATTTTCAAGCCTATATCATTAAGGTGTTAACAGATCACCCCCTTCGGGCGGTGCTTCGCTGAGCAGAATCTTCCAGCAGGGTCTCCAAGTGGGCACTGGAACTTGGGCAATATGATCTCCAATTCTCACCATGAATGGCTATTAAAGGACAAGTTTTGGCCGACTTCGTTGCCAAATTCACAAAGCCAGTGGGCAATACCGAGATCATCTCGCCAGACCAATCATCCCTCCAACTTCACCTGGAGTGGTGAATGTATTTAGGAGACATTTGGCAACTATATTGTGATGGATCGTCCAACCAACGAGGTAGTAGGACAGGAGTTGTCATCATGACTCTGAAAGGGGGTGGTAGTTGAACAATCTGTCAAAATTGGCTTCGACACATCTAATAACGAGGCTGAGTATGAAGCCCTTCTTGTTGGCCCACGCAGCTCGCTTTAAATGAGCACCAAACAGCTGCATGTCTTTTGTTACTCAAAATTGGTGATTAACCAATTGAAGGGTAAATACATAGGTAAGAACGATCGCATGACAGCTTATGTGAGAGTAATCAAGTCTCTGTTGGACAAATTTGACAGCCATGAGATTAATTAAATCACTCACGATTAAAATACTTACGCTGATGCCCTAGCTTGTCTAGCCTCGGCCATTAATTCAGAATTCAAATGAACCATCAAAATGGGTTTCATCCCCGAGCTGAGTATCGGTAACCCCGAAGCTGCCCCCATTATGCATATTATTCATAGAGAATCAAGTTGGATGGACCCCATCATTGCATTCTTGAGTTCAGAATAATTAGCAAAGGATAAGAAAGAAGCCCTTAAGATTTGAAACAAAGCTCTGAGGTATTATTTGCCCCCTAAGGGGAAACTTTACAAAAAGTCTCTGTCTGGGCCATATTTAAAGTATGTCCATCTTGACAAGGTTGGCAGAAATACATGATGGAAGTTGTGGCGTTTATTTTGGAGAACAATCACTGGCTCACCGAGCTGTCACTCAAGGCTACTGGTGGCCGACTATGCACATAGACACTGAAAACTATGTTAAGGAGTGTGAGCGATGTCAGAGATTCTCACCATTAACATATCTGCCAACTGAAGAACTGAACTCCTTGACTAGCCCTTGGTCTTTCGCTCAGTGGGGTCTGGATATTGTTGGACCATTGCTGAGAGCCCCAGGCAATAAGCACTTTTTAATTGTCACTACAGACTATTTCACCAAGTGGGTTAAGGCGGAACCTTTGGCGTATATACGAGATGCCGATATCAAACGCTTTATCTAGCGAAATATCATAACTCGATTTGGCATCCCTAGAGCGCTCATTTCGAACAACGACACTTAGTTTGATTGTGGTCTTCATTGGGAATTGTGCGACATGTACGGAATTCCGCCCTACTTTTGCTTCCTAGCTTATCCATAGAGCAACAGACATACAAAGGCTTCTAATAAAGTGGTCCTGGATGACATTAAGAAATGGCTCGAGAAAGCAAAAGGCTAGTGGGTTGAAGAGCTACCAAGTGTATTATGGGCGCATTGAACTACGCCGAGACGATCCACTGGGAAAACTCCATTCACCTTATGCTTCGGCAACAAGGTAATCATACCACTAGAAATTGGCTTGTCAACTCTTCGATCAAGGGTGTTGACACTGGCCGAAATAACATGATGCTTGCCCTTGAAATGGATTTAATCGAGGAATGTCGAGATCAGGCTCTTGTAAAGATGGCACAATACCAGCAGCAGCTGGCAAAGTCCTACAACCAACGAGTGCAACTCCGCCGATATACCTTCAGTGAGTTGGTCCTTAAGAAGGTACTTCCTGAAAGCAAAACTCCTACCGACGACAAGCTCGGCCCCAACTGGGACGGCTCCTTTTAGATTGGTTTTAATGCCGAGGCAGGGGGCATACTGCCTTTTAGACATGAACAACAAATGGTTACCCCGGCCCTGGAATTCGACCCATCTTCGTAAATTTTATCATTAATGTTGATCCTTTTGTGTTTTGATCTCAAATGCATATTACTTTGCATATGTGTAATCAATGGTACACGATGTTATCTCTATTTCTTGTTTGTTTTATATTAATTATTTTGCTTCAATTTAGATAATCAACAAAAGCCTCCGAATTCGGAGCATTCTACAGCGCATCATTTTTAAATCACAATTCTTAATTACAACTATGTAATGTAGAGGCATAATTGGTCTTACAAATGCACATAAATGTAACTGAATTTTTATCCAAAAAAAAAAACAAAAAAAGCATCATGACAAATTCAAATTACATTATGGGTACAATTATCCTAAGGCTGATCTGCGTCTTACTTACAAAACTACAACCCAACAATCAAACCGGAGTATAGTCCGCCGATTAACTTTTCTCAGGCTTTGTGGCCTCTTTATCATCCATTTTCTCGGCATCGTAGCCTTCGAACGACATTACATAGCTTTGGTACAACGGTGAAGCCGAATCAACACCCGCCGCTTGAAGTGCCTTTGTCCATCTGTACTTGAAGCCCCAATTTTCACATTGATATACATCATCCGCCAAATTCTTCCTCATGTTGTTTATACCAATCTTTTTTTCCTTGAAGAAGCCTTTGTTGTAGGCTCGACTCTCTATGGCTTCTCGCACAAAAATGCTGGCAGTGTCTCGATCGGCTATCGCCCAGTCTATTAGGCCTTGCATTATTTTGTCTTTTGATGTCGCCGAATCCACTACTCCCACTGCGTTGAACTCAGCCACTCTAGCTTTTCGAGCCTTGATCTCCACTCTTTCATTGGCTTTTCAAGTCGGTGTTCCAAATTTCGAATACGCCCATCTTTGTGATCGATTTGCTTTTGGGTGGTGCGAAGGCATATGCAAACTTCATATGAACTGTACAGACCTTTCATAGCCCCATGAACTCCTTCTCTGAAAACCTTATGGTTGCCCCGATTATTCAGAGATTGTTGCTTCAGGGGGAAGATTTTCCATGTAAATTCAACTGCCACATTCGGGTTGTGGATAATTGGATCAGCTTCAGTCATGGGTTTGTTCCCAATGAAAACAGGGAAACTCAACAGGCATAGCGATCTGCTCAGCTTGCCTCGAACTGGGCCCCAGGCACCAACAACTCTAGTGCTTCATTTCTTTTGAATCCCACTTTTGGAGGATTTGCTTTGCTCGTTCCTTCTTTCCGTCCCATGTTTTTCTGGGCGATCGGCGCCTGCTCTACTGTTCCGGTTCCACGGAGTTTCTTCGAACAGCATCACTGGGCGCTTGTTGACTCATTTCTGTGTCCAGTTCTACTAAACTCTTTCCCTCCTCTTTGCTATTGAAGAACAGTCTACCTGAAATACATGATTTTTTTGAGCATCGTGGTGGTGGGATTTGAGGCGCGTTGGACCATTGATGAAGCAGGCTTCTCTTTGCAATGGAGACCTACTTGGAGCAATTGCGGTATTTATAGGTCAACCATGCAAATAGCTTTAAGTACCATGAAAGCATCACTTTCAATGCCACATCATGATTCCACATGCCCACTGTCCCATCAATGCAGAAAACACATCGCTGATCACATCCTATGTACCTGACTCACTTTTGCCGATCTCAATGCATTCGTTCCTAATCGGGGCAGGGGCATATATATGAATATACTCAGCATACACGTTGCCCTGCCTATAACTTGGCGATATTCATTTTTGCAATTTTTAGTGCATTTGTTACCAACTAGGGCAGAGGCAGATATATGAATCTACTCGGCATACACATTGCCCTGTCTGTAACTCGGCAGCATTCATTTTTGACGATCTTAGTGCATTCGTTTCCCACCGGGGCAGGGGCAGCTATATGAATCTATCTATAATGTGATATACCCTGTTTGAGAAATAGTAACACAATTAATCTTCATCCAGTTTGTCTTCGAATTGATTCATTGCTTATGCATGATTAAGTCGGCCCCTTCTTTCACCTTTTGTTTCCTACACAGGGCATGGGCAACTATTTGAATCAATTTGGCATTTCAGTCCACCCCGTTCATGAAACCCTAGTAAGGTGTTGAGCTAGTATTGCGTATGTAGTAAGGTGCCGAGTTAGTATTACGTATGATTTTTACCGTTCCTCAATATTTGCATTTTGCCAACTACACAAACATCAAGTTGAGCCAACATGTTAATTGCATGTCACTCATATTCATTCATTAAAACAATTTTGATGCACAATAGAACATTTTCATTTATAAACTGACTTGTTACATGAGTTGGTCATTTTACATATGAAAACGACCCTAGTACATCAATTTTTAACACAAAATAAAAAAATAAAAAACCATCACACTCCAAACAAAAACAAATGACCAAAAATAAATAGGCTACATTACAACTGAAGCACTAAATCTAACTAGTTGGTCTTCAGATTACTCTGGATCCGACTCCAACGGCTCCATGTCTTCCTGCTCAAATGGAATCGACACGTCGAGTGCCACTTGTGCAGCTGCTAGTGCCTTGATCCAACTGTGTTTGAAGCCTCGGTTCTTGAACTTCACGACCTCATCTACATACTTTTCCATTGTCGATCTCTTTTCTTTATCAAAGGCCTTAGACGCTGCCGACTGTGCCTCTTCCGTTGCTTTCTTTGGCTCTAGAAGCTCAGTCTTGAGCTTCTCCAAATCTTGTTTTACAATTTTTAAAGCTACGTAAGAAAAATTTGTCCTTTCTTTGACAATGTGACGAAGCAGGTCAACGTGTTTCATCTTTTCTTCTTCAGCGGTAGCCATTTGATATTTCTCGTCAGCCCTTTTCACTTTGGCTTCATCTCTTTGCATTGCTATGGCCAATTTTGGCAGTTGCCAACTTGGCCTTACCTTGTTCGGCTGCCACTTGTACATTGAGCTGATTGATCAACTCCATAGCATCATAATGGTAGCGGCCGATCTTAGTAATTCGCTCAGTAGCCTGCATAAACGAAAGATTGAGAAAATTACACATTTGTTGAAATCAACTCACTAGAATATCCGATTTCATGGCCATAGCAATCAAAACAACATTCGGCTCGGCGCGTAACATTACCTTATCCGAAGAAAGAGTGATGGTAATAACTATACTCAGATCTAGACTCCTTCACTACTGACGTACCCATTAGGAGAAGCGAGTCTTTTATCTTTAGCAGGATGGGAAATGGAGCTGCTAGATCCAAGGTAGGTGAGGCTCTTGGTCTTTTGTCAATCAGTTGCTCGATTGATTGAGTGAACTCGACTGGGCGACTTCTTACCCCTTTGCTTAGCCACCGTTTCTTCAGTCGCAGGTATGCGAGTTGGTTGTGCCATTTTAGTAGGGACTAGGTGAGCAGTGATCTCTTCTGACTAGGTCATAACCGGCAAGGGGACTTGGCTATCACTGGTGGCACTTGCTTTCCTCTTCGCTACCACTTTTTCGGCATTTCTCTGCTTGGCAAATTGGGTGAGTGAAAGAGATTCACCTGCCATGTCTTCGGCTCTAAGTAAAAAAAGATATTGGCCTCTTCCTTAGCACCTTCGCAATCAACTTGAGTGGGAGACGACACTAGTTCCAGATCTCAAAGGTTAGATCCTTTATTGTCGGCAATTTCAATAGCCGAATCGTCGCCTTGTTGTAGTTGCTCGGCGCCCTGATTTGATTCTTCGACATTCTCTTCGCCACTCCCACTATCCACTATGTCAACTACTCTTATGTCTCTCAAGTTGACAGAGCTTTCAAAAACCAAAGCTGTGAGTTGCCGTTCTCCTTGAACAATCAAAATATGGTCGGCAGCGGCAAAGAAAGAGTAGGACGAATCGTATCTGAGGAGGATATGGGCAGCACGACCTTGTCCTTGAATGTTCTTCCGGCTTGTGTATTCAAGGACGGTTTTAACTTGAGTGAGAATAGTTTCGTCCACTGAAGTTGTGATAACCCTGTTCCGTATTATGCTAATTGGTCTTTATTATGAGTATGATTATGTGTTTGATACGATTTTGTGTGCCATTTGTATGAACATATGTGGTTTTGAATTTCTATCTGTTCACCGTAGGAATATCTGTTCAACTTACTATTATAAACTGAAAATTAAAGGCCTTATCGGCCACAGAAACTGAAATTGACTACGCCATTGTGATTAGCGTAATTTTTAGAGTCTACCGTGAAATTTAATTGAAAATTGATTCGGATAAGATTAATTAGATTAAATTGATGGTGTAGTGCTCAAATTATTTAATATTGGTTGTTATGATTAATGGGACTTATATAAAAAGGGGCACTATACACTCAACTCCTCTCTTTTATTCATTTTGGCTGAAATTACTCTAAGGAAAGAGAGAGAGGGTTGGCTAGAGAGGGAAAGAGGAAGAATTGGGCAATTTTGGCTCAAGGCTTGAGAATTGGAGGTTGAACTCAAAGAATTAGCTAGAATTTGGGTGTTTGAAGCTCCTAGGTGAGTAAATTCATGGATATTAGCTTGTAACTTTGGGAATTCAAAGTTGAATGATGATAAGGAACATGAATTGAATTGATTATGATGAAAATGAGTTAGTTTTGATAAATTGGAAGTCAATGTACACATGCATGTAGGAAATCGCCATGAATTTGTATGTTTGAGCTTGAAATACATGATCCATGTTGAATCTTTAAATGAAGTTCATGTTTTTAACCATCTCTTCATCATCTAAGTTGAGAATGAGGGTTATATCTCACATGCATGTACAATTCATAAGAGTATGAGTTTTGAATGCATGAATTTGTTATGTTGGAAATAAGTTTGGTGTAAATTGGGACATGCATGTGATTAATTTGTGAAATTGAGCTTCATAATGTAATAAATTTGGTGTTGGATCATGTTGATAAATGTATATGTGAAGTTTGAGCCATAATATGCAATATATGCTGATTTGAATGCAAGTTTGAAGCTCAAGACCAATTTTGGATTTTCTAGAATTTGGTATGTCCAGCGCCGCTCGAGCGGGGATTACGAGCTCCCAGGACTTTTTGCAGACATGATGTCCGCTTGAGTGGGGAGCCATGTAGTGAGACTTTCCGATCGAGCGTCCGAATTCACGCTCGAGCATAGAAACAAGGCAACCAGTACTTTTACAGACTTAATGGGTCCGCTCGAGCGGGCAAGTCCATGCTCGAGCGGGGACCCCTGTTTCTGAAATTTTGTAAATGTGTTCTGTGTTCCATTTTCCGTTCTCTTTCACTTCTAAGTACTCTTAGGCATGCATTAAGCATTGTAAATGAGTTAAAAGGATAAGAATGAAGCCTAAAGAGGAATATGTAAATTAAGAACGGATTGAATTGTTTGTGACCCATTGTGTTCATGGAATGTGTAGGGTCGAGCTCCAAGGCAAATCATCCAGCCGATCACTGTGAGTAATATCTTAATAAAGATATCTGAAGTATGTTGTTTGTCCAATTGCGTACTTCTATGTAAGTCTTATAAGTTCGTTAACTTGAATGGTGGACAAATGTTTGCTATGCCAAATGAATGGGCCAAAGGTTAGTCTGACATGAATGAAATGATGATTGGGCCAAAGGCCAGCCTGACATGAATGAAAGAACGAATGGGCCAGAGGCCAGTCTGACATGAATGAAAGAACGAATGGGCCAGAGGCCAGTCTGACATGAATAAAAGAATGAATGGGCCAGAGGCCAGTCTGACATGAATGAAAGAATGAATGGGCCAAAGGCCCGTCTGACATGAATGGAAGAATGAATCGGCCAAAGGCCGTTTGACATGAATGGATTGGGCCCGAGGCCGTTTGATGTGTTTGAACTCACAGTTAATTGATATATATATATATACTAGACAAAAATGTGAATTGGGCCCAAGGCCGTTGGTGCATGTTGTTCTAAATACTGTTCGTGTGTTTTCCATATTTGATATTATTCACTAGGCTTTCGCTTATGCTCATTCATGTGTCTGTAGGTGAGCCAAGGGAGGTCCAAACCCAGCCTCAGTGAAGTTTGTGAGAAACAGCCAAGGTTTTGAAGAGTCAGCCATACGTCTCACGCACGAGACTTGTTTTCGCCTTTTGCTAGTTTGCTATATTTTGTCATGTTGGCGAGAACTTTGGTTTACAGTTGTATATAGTTTTGATTGGCTGACTTAGACTTGAATGATCCTGTATGTACAGAACTTTGTGTTATTACATATCTTGATGTGAGTTATTAACATGTGTATGTATGGATTGTTATGACGTGCCATGTAAGCACAGCTCTATGGACAAAAGTTTGAAATTGCTTCCGTTTGGCCCCTTTACTCTGATGAGTTATGTCTTGTTTGGTTTGAGGCCGTAGGTAATCCCTTGATTACTGGCCGGTTATGTCCTTAACCCATAGGGGCGGGTTCGGGTCATGACAGAGTGGTATCAGAGCACGAGTTAATAACTCAGACACTTGTCCAAAAGAGCAATAAGCGTCTAGAAAAGATCTAGGATGCATTCATGTGATAAGTATGAATCTGAAAGCATCTAGAATACGCTTAAATGTTTTAATGTGAATGATTGTGTGTTATAAGTTGTGATTTGCTTGCATTGCAAATTATTTGAATATGTATGCTCTTTAGTATATGCATACCTATGAATCTTTTGTATAAAGTATAATGCAAGTCTAATCAGATGGTGAGAACAAGAGGTGATGAGATAGAGGAGTCCTCTACTGCCAGAATGGATAGGATGGAAAGATTGATTCAAGAAATGGCAGAAACATTGAGGCAACAACAAGAGTGGCAACAACAGTGGCAGCAACCACATCCTCCACCTCCACCTCTGGCACCACCCGTGTCAGATAATCAGAATGATGACCGAATAATAGCCCTCACCAAAGAGTTTAAGAAAATGAATCCACCATAGTTCCATGGGGGATTAGATCCATTGAAAGCTGAAGCGTGGGTCCTCGGCATCGAAAAGCTATTTGAGGTGTTCCCTTGTTCGGAGACACAGAAAGTGCTTCTAGCCACCTTTATGCTAGAAGACGAAGCAAGAAGATGGTGGATGTTAATGTGTGAGAATCATAAGGATGTTAACTGGACCAAATTTTTGGAAATTTTCTATGATAAGTACTTCCCGCAATGTGTCCGGGACAGGAAAGTATCAGAGTTCATGGAACTAAAGCAAGACAGTATGACGGTGGTTGAGTATGAAGCCAAATTCACTGAATTGGCCAGGTTTGCACCACATGGGATTGATACTGATTATAAGAAAGCGAGGCATTTTGAAGGTGGGCTTCGAAGCGACATTTTAGAAAGGATGAATGTCTTGAAGCTGGAAACCTATATTGGGGTGCTAGACCGGGCCATAATATCAGAAGCTAACATAGCTAGACAGGCTAAGTCAACAACTGACTGGAAAGGCAACAAAAGGCAAGGCTTCTTCTCAAAGAAGAAATTTTTGAAAAACCAAAACACGGGCTCCTCAAGTACTTCGAATTCTTCCTGAGATACATCTCCTATGTGCAATATTTGTAGTAAAAGGCATTGTGGGGTTTGTTACCGTGTGTCAGGAGCTTGTTTTAAATGTGGTAAACAAGGGCATATGGCCATAGATTGTAACCAGAACAGTGGGAAGCTAGCTGCTAGCTCAACTGCATTAATCCCGAAGCCGGGAAATGCTATGAGATCTATTACCACCGGATATACCATGAGACAAGGGAGAGTTTTCGCGCTTGTTCCGGGCGATACATGAAATGCCAACGCAATTGTCTCAGGTACTATTTCTATATGTAAATCAGGATGCTTTTGTGTTAATTGACTCCGGATCAACACACTCTTTCGTAACATGTGCATTTGCATCTAGGCTGAGTAGACCTCTAGAATTATTGCCATATCTGTTATGTGTATCTGCTCCATCCGGGGAATCTGCATTGTGTGAATCTGTATATCGTTTTTGTGACATGCGTGTTGGGAATGCCCTTCTGTATGTGGATTTGTTGCCCTTGAACTTTAGGCACTTTGATATAATTCTGGGCATGGATTGGTTAACTAAATATTGTGCCACCATTGATTATGTGACAAAATGGGTTGTGTTTAGACCACCAGAACAGGAAAAATTGTGTTTGTGGGTAACAGGGTAGTACCTCCACCTTATTTAATATCTACAATGAAGGCATGTAAACTGATCAGGAAAGGGTGCCGGGGTTATTTGTGTTATGTGTTGTCTGAACAATCTGTAAATGTTGAATGGAATAGTATCCCTATTGTTAGAGAGTTTCCAGATGTGTTTCCAAATGAATTACTAGGGGAATTGGTGGACAGGGAGATAGAGTTTACAATTGAGATTATGCCAGGCACCCAGCCTATTTCTAAAACTCCCTACAGAATGGCTACTGTGGAAATAAAAGAATTGAAAGAATAGTTGCAAGACCTGCTCGATAAAGGGTTTATTCGACCTAGTACCTCGCCATGGGGTGCACCAGTGTTGTTTGTGAAAAAGAAAGATGGAACCTTGCGTTTGTGTATCGACTATCGAGAACTGAACAATGTGACAATAAAAATAAATGCCCTTTACCTCGTATTGATGACTTATTTGACCAGTTGCAGGGATCGCAAGTGTTTTCCAAAATCGATTTGAGATGTGGGTACCACCAGTTGAAAGTAAAGGCAGCAGATGTTGAGAAAATCGCATTCAAAACGAGGTATGGTCATTTTGAATTTCTTGTTATGTTGTTTGGGGTAACTAATGCTCCGGCAGCATTTATGGACTTAATGAACCGAATTTTTAAAACCTACCTTGACGAATTTGTTGTGGTTTTTATTGATGACATTTTGATATACTCTAAGGATAGACTTGAACATGAACATCATTTGAGAACTGTCCTGCAAATACTTAGGGAAAGGAAATTATTTGCTAAACTAAAGAAATGTGAGTTTTGGTTGGATGAAGTTGTTTTCGTAGGGCATGTTATCAACAAAGAGGGGATTTTAGTGGACCCACAGAAAATAGAGGCAATTGTGAATTGGCCTACACCGATAAATGTAACAGAGGTCCGCAGCTTCATGGGTTAGCCGGGTATTACAGGAGGTTTGTGAAAAACTTTTCAAGGATAGCTGCACCTCTTACCTAGTTGACACGCAAGGGTCAATCATTTGAATGGAATGACGAAAGAGAATTCGCCTTTCATGAACTGAAAACGAGACTGACCACTGCACCAGTATTGACATTGCCCACAGGTACGAAAATTTTGTAATTTTCAGTGAAAGGTTTGGGTTGTGTATTAATGCAGAACGAAAAGGTTATTGCTTACGCCTCCCGATAGTTGAGACCACACGAGAAGAACTACCCAACACATGATTTAGAATTGGCCGCAGTTGTTTTTGCTTTGAAAATTTGGCGGCATTATTTGTATGGGGCAAAGTGTGAAGTCTACATGGATCACAAAAGTCTGAAATACTTCTTTACACAGAAGGAGTTGAACATGCGACAGAGGAGATGGCTTGAACTGATAAAAGACTATGATCTTGAGATTCAGTATCACCCCGGGAAAGCTACTACAGTTGTTGATGCCTTGAGCAGAAAATCAACGGGGAGCTTGGCTTGTTTGCTTACTGAATAGAAGGAAATCTTGCAAGATTTTGAGAAGTCTGAAATTGAAGTGGTATTGTGTGAACAGGGTGGATTGATAGCCGCTATTTCAGCCAAACCGACAATCATTGATGAAATTAAACAGAAACAGAAAGATGATGAATTCCTCAAAAAAGTGATTGATGAATTTGAGACAAGTCCGAAAGCAGAGTTTAGCATTAAAGGTGAAGTGTTGAGATTTCGGAGCCGAATGTGTATCCCAGATATTCCGGAACTAAAGAAAAGGGTTTTAGATGAAGCCCACAAATCAGTGTTTGCTATGCATCCGGGTAACAATAAAATGTATCGGGATCTGAAACAAAGCTATTGGTGGCCTAAAATGAAGAAAGAGATTGCAGAATATGTGTCCAAATGCCTTCAATGTCAGCAAGTTAAAGCTGAACATCAGCTTCAATGTCAGCAAGTTAAAGCTGAACATCAGAAACCGGGCGGTCTACTTCAACCCCTCCCTTTTCCTGAATGGAAGTGGGAGCATGTGACTATGGATTTTGTTGTTGGTCTACCTCGAACACCTCGAGGTATGGACTCTATTTGGGTTGTAGTTGATAGACTGACTAAGTCTGCACATTTTCTACCAGTTAGAACTGCATTTAATGCTTATAGACTGGCTACAATATATGTTGATGAGATTGTCCGTTTACACGGAGTTCCGGTATCTATTGTGTCGGATAGAGATCCGAAATTTGTATCTAGATTGTGGAAGAGTTTGTAGGAAGCTATGGGAACAGAACTGAGATTTAGTACTGCATTCCATCCACAGACAGATGGGCAATCAGAACGGACCATACAGACGTTAGAAGATATGCTAAGGATGTGTGCCTTGGATTTTCAGGGGAGTTGGGAAGACTATTTGCCACTTGCAGAATTTGCATACAATAACGGCTTCCACTCCAGCATCGGTATGGCACCATACGAGGCTTTGTATGGTAGAAGGTGTAGATCACCAATTTGTTGGACAGAAGTCGGGGATAGAGCTTTACTTGGCCTGAAATTGTCCAAGACACTTCCGAGAAAATCAAAACCATTCAGCAAAGGCTCAAAACAGCTCAGGACCGGCAAAAGAATTGTGCAGATGTTCGAAGAAGACCTCTTGAGTATGAGATTGGTGACCATGTATTTATCCGTGTGACTTCGATGAAAGGCCAAGCCAGGTTTGGAATTGGGCCGTTTCAAATTTTGGAAAGGCTTAGCCCAGTCGCTTATCGAGTCGCTTTGCCACCAGGATTCGAACAAATACATAATGTGTTTCATGTGTCGATGTTGAGGGGTTATCTTCGAGACCCGTTTCATGTGATTGATTATCACCGGGTAGCTCTTGATGAAATATGGAGTACGCTGAGTGGCCGGAACGAATCATTGACCGGCAAGTGAAACAATTGAGAAGTAAGTCCATCGCAATGGTAAAAGTGGAATGGAAAGAACACTATGGGACAGATGTCACATGGGAAAAAGAGGATGAAATGCGACTATGCTATCCATATTTGTTTCCCGACGAAGGTAAAATAAGTTTGGAGGACCAAACTTCCTAAAGGGGGGAAGACTGTGATAACCCTGTTCCGTATTATGCTAATTGGTCTTTATTATGAGTATGATTATGTGTTTGATACGATTTTGTGTGCCATTTGTATGAACATATGTGGTTTTGAATTTCTATCTGTTCACCGTAGGAATATCTGTTCAACTTACTATTATAAACTGAAAATTAAAGGCCTTATCGGTCACAGAAACCGAAATTGACTACGCCATTGTGATTAGCGTAATTTTTAGAGTCTACGGTGAAATTTAATTGAAAACTGATTCGGATCAGATTAATTAGATTAAATTGATGGTGTAGTGCTCAAATTATTTAATATTGGTAATTATGATTAATGGGACTTATATAAAAAGGGGCACTATACACTCAACTCCTCTCTTTTATTCATTTTGGCTGAAATTACTCTAAGGAAAGAGAGAGAGGGTCAGCTAGAGAGGAAAAGAGGAAGAATTGGGCAATTTTGGCTTAAGGCTTGAGAATTGGAGGTTGAACTCAGAATTAGCTAGAATTTGGGTGTTTGAAGCTCCTAGGTGAGTAAATTCATGGATATTAGCTTGTAACTTTGGGAATTCAAAGTTGAATGATGATAAGGAACATGAATTGAATTGATTATGATGAAAATGAGTTAGTTTTGATAAATTGGAAGTCAATATACACATGCATGTAGGAAATTGCCATGAATTTGTATTTTTGAGCTTGAAATACATGATCCATGTTGAATCTTTAATTGAAGTTCATGTTTTTAACCATCTCTGTATCATCTAAGTTGACAATGAGGGTTATATCTCACATGCATGTACAATTCATAAGAGTATGAGTTTTGAATGCATGAATTTGTTATGTTGGAAATAAGTTTGGTGTAAATTGGGACATGCATGTGATTAATTTGTGAAATTGAGCTTCATAATGTAATAAATTTGGTGTTGGATCATGTTGATAAATGTATATGTGAAGTTTGAGCCATAATATGCAAGATATGTTGATTTGAATGCAAGTTTGAAGCTCAAGAACAATTTTGGATTTTCTAGAATTTGGCATGTCCGCTCGAGCGGGGAAGGCGCCACTCGAACGGGGATTACGAGCTCCCACGACTTTTTGTAGACATGATGTCCGCTCGAGCGGGGAAGTTCACGCTCAAGTGGGGAGCCATGTAGTGAGACTTTCCGATTGAGCGTCCGAATTCACGCTCGAGCGTAGAAACGAGGCAACCAGTACTTTTGCAGACTTAATGCGTCCCCTCGAGCGGGCAAGTCCACGCTCGAGCGGGGACCCCTGTTTCTGAAATTTTGTAAATGTGTTCTGTGTTCCATTTTCCGTTCTCTTTCACTTCTAAGTACTCTTAGGCATGCATTAAGCATTGTAAATGAGTTAAAAGGATAAGAATGAAGCCTAAAGAGCAATATGTGAATTAAGAATGGATTGAATTGTTTGTGACCCATTGTGTTCATGGAATGTGTAGGGTCGAGCTCCAGGGCAAATCATCCAGCCAATCACTGTGAGTAATATCTTAATAAAGATATCTGAAGTATGTTGTTTGTCCAATTGTGTACTTCTATGTAAGTCTTATAAGTTTGTTAATTTGAATGGTGGACAAATGTTTGCTATGCCAAATGAATGGGCCAAAGGCCAGTCTGACATGAATGAAAGGATGATTGGGCCAAAGGCCAGCTTGACATGAATGAAAGAACGAATGGGCCAGAGGCCAGTCTGACATGAATGAAAGAACGAATGGGCCAGAGGCCAGTCTGACATGAATGAAAGAACAAATGGGCCAGAGGCCAGTCTGACATGAATGAAAGAACGAATGGGTTAGAGGCCAGTCTGACATGAATGAAAGAATGAATGGGCCAAAGGCTCGTCTGACATGAATGGAAGAATGAATGTGCCAAAGGCCGTTTGACATGAATGGATTGGGCCCGAGGCCGTCTGATGTGTTTGAACCCGCAGTTAATTGATATATATATATATATATACTAGACAGAAATGTGAATTGGGCCCAAGGCCATTGGTGCATGTTGTTCTAAATACTATTCGTGTATTTTCCGTATTTGATTTTATTCACTGGGCTTTCGCTCATGCTGATTCATGTGTCTGTAGGTGAGCCAAGGGAGGTCCAAACCCAGCCTCAGTGAAGTTTGTGGGAAACAGTCAAGGTTTTGAAGAGTCAGCCATACGTCTCACGCACGAGACTTGTTTTCTCCTTTTGCTAGTTTGCTATATTTTGTCATGTTGGCGAGAACTTTGGTTTACAGTTGTATATAGTTTTGATTGGCTGACTTAGACTTGAATGATCCTGTATGTACAGAACTTTGTGTTATTACATATCTTGATGTGAGTTATTAACATGTGTATGTATGGATTGTTATGACGTGCCATGTAAGCACAGCTCTATGGACAAAAGTTTGAAATTGCTTTCGTTTGGCCCCTTTACTCTGATGAGTTATGTCTTGTTTGGTTTGAGGCCGTAGGTAATCCCTTGATTACTGGCCGGTTATGTCCTTAACCATAGGGGTGGGTTCGGGTCATGACAGAAGTAATCGCCTTTATAAGATTGCTACCTAGAAAAATAGAGCAAAAGCAAATGGTTAGCAGTCAGAGGTACTAAGATGAACAATACAGAAGTTGATTAGCATCTACTCGACCACCTAGTTCACCCTGCTACCTAGGAATGTGGTCTGAGTAGTCCTCTCCTGTGTTGAACTCCCAATTACCACGGACGAGGACCATGACATAGTCTACCATTTTTCCTGGACTGGCGAGCATGGTCACCAGTTTATGGTCAACATCTTTGGCCTTCAAGAAACATTGTTCAAGCCGACCGGATGACTTGGTAAGGGCATAACAATACCGAATAGTGAGGATGCCTAGGTTTATATCCAATTGGCGGTTGAGTTCTATGATTTCTATAATAATCTGATAGAAATTGACGTTTAGCTGAGATGGAATTAATCTCTAATATCAAAGAGCGGATTTGAGGAAAGGGTAGAGGGGAAAGCGAACTCCACCCTCGGCAATCACCAACAATGGAAAAACGATTGTGTTGGCATCGTCCATTTCTAAGTCCACTACCACATGCCCAACTACTTCTATTTAGACGTCGTCCATAATCGCATAATGACGACGGAATGAGATGACTCTACCCTCAGAAAGTAAGGATTTCAGATGGCTCGACATGGGTAAAGAGAAGGTAGTGGTGTGCCAAATATAAGAACTACAAAAAGGAGGTTAAAGATAGTGAATTAATGAAAGCAAAACAAGAGAGGAAATAAGACTTGTAGAGAAGAATGAAGGTTGATCGAATGTTGAGGATTGTGGAGCGACTACAATTGAAGGGGTAAGAATATAGAGCTGTGGGAACGACGTTCGTTCGAAAGTGAAGCGATAGCCGGAGTGACTTTTTGAAATTGCATTTAATGAGTGAGAGTTCGAAGAGGCGGGAAGCCTTACATATTCTCCATTAGGTCACACCTATCATGTCAGAAGTATAATAGCGTGTCCATCACGCGCCCAAATTTCAAGGCCTATTGGGTGTAACCCATGTGACAATTACGCCGAATGAAGCTGTTCCCATCAAAGTCGAGCACGCAGGCCACTCAGGGTAAACCAGGTGCTTGGAGAGCAATTGTGGGAGCTGAGTAAAAATAAACCTAAATCAGCAAACGGAGTGCATCCAAGCCCATCTTGGATGGGAGAAATTTAGCCAAAGCCCACTGGACTCAAAGTCATTGCTGAGTAGATACAAAAAATAGGATAAAAAGTGTGCCGAGTTGAGGGTACCTTGGTCGCACACCTAAGCCGAGCACATCGGACAAGTCGGTACGACCCCGTTAAGTGAACCCAGGCTGTCCCTTTCTATAGAATATGGTAGGGAAATGGGCCCTGGCATAGCGATGATGAGGGCCTAAGTTACAGGAGAAAATATTAAGGACTCTATAAAAGGAGGAAGAGGTTGGAGAGAGACGTATGTTCGACAAAACTAGCACTTAAAGAAACAAAAGACTCTTCTTCATAAAAAAAAGCTAACTTGCTCGTCGGAGTCCTAATTCCTGCACCACCAACCGAAGTTGTTCTTCCATTTCAGGTGACATATCAAGGACCTTTCAAGGGCTTGTTTGGATTAAAGGAGTATTCCAAAACCATTCCCCACACAACTCATCCTTGAACAATCAATTGCAAACAATGTAAGAAATATATATAAATATATATTTTTTTCTATCATGTATTTGCATAAATTGATTACCATTAACATGAAAAAATCTATTCTTCAAACCAGGTTCTTGATTGCCTTGCACAAATTGTCATGAAAGAGCAGTAAGATCTAATAAAGAACCTTCAGAGCTAAATGGAAAAACATGGATTATGAATATCATTTGCTGGGTAAGAAATGAAATATTTATAGATTCATATTTATTAAATAAAAAATAATAATTACTAATTACTAATTCATATTCCCTTGAAACAATCATCATAATTCAATATGATAATGAGAGCAAGAAAATAGTAGTATTCAATAGTTTCTTGAAGGGAATGCGTGCAGGAAGCAAATATGTTCAATACCCACTAAATTCCACAGGTGGACAAAAAGATTTTACACTATCCCACTGTACCCTATTGGTCTATGATTCAGAATGCAGCATGTGGGACTTCTACAACTCAAACAAAGGCAAGAAAATGAATGGTCTTTATCTCCAAGATGCAAAAATTGTGGTAAGAAACAATTTTCATTCAACAAGGACAAAAATAGAACATAATAAATTAAGATTGAAACTCATTCATACCTCAATTTTTTTTTCTATAAAAAGAGTATATTGAGGATGAAACCCTCAAGCTTTACTAACGATGATCAATGATAAAAAAATATCTCAGCCAACATTTGACCTCTTCTAGTCACAAAACATGAGTATTACAGCAACCCAAGATTTTAAAGGAACTCTGGTTCAAGTAGAAGATTGTCCGCAACAACCTCCTGGATCGTAAGTTTACATATTATTTGTTCAAATAATGCATACACACTCATATTTTGTTACCAAAACTAACAAACAAAACAAAAATGCAGCGAAGACTATGGCATTGTTGTAGTATACTTGATGATGAGATTGGCTTTGGGAATCGACTACAAGAAGAAATTGGATAAACAACAACTATGACAAACCAGAGCAAACATCATAGTTGTTGTTTCAAGAAAATGTGAATCAATGAATTGAAAATTGTTTTTCAAATTTGTATATAGATGTTTTCAACATGTCCAAAAATAGTCTTTGTAGAGACACTTCATACTTTCTTCCACAAACAATGTCTCACAGCTCTTTCAGCAGATATACAAACAACATGATGTTTAACACAATAATAAAAAACCACCCAAACCGAAACTTGGGCTAAAACCCAAATTAAACATATATTTTGAACATATAATTTGTTATGGTTTATAAAAGAAACACTCATATAACATAAACTAAAAAAAAAAAACCATAATAAAAACAAACAAATATCTGTTAACAAATGAATAAAGTAAAACAAATGACTAACCAAATTTAAATAGATAAATTCCAAAATTATTGAACAGAACAAAAATGGTGGTTCAAAAAATATCCAATCAAATAGACAGCACCCGTCTCCTCAACAGTACCCCGTCCACAAAGCAAATGACAAAAATATCCCTATACAAAAAGCGGAGTGAAAAAATTACCCTTTCAAAGTCCAACTCAGTACAAAAACTATGACACCTAGGTTTTTCAGAATGCTTGAGTGACACTTTTGTCGCTCGAGCGTAGATCTTCAACTCCCAATATTGGTAGTTTTGCAGGCAGATCGCTCGAGCGAAGAAGTTGTCGTTCGAGCGTAGGATGTTTGCTCACAATAATTTCACTATTGTTCTGCAAAAATTTTGGGACCTCTCATTGTAGACACCCCATTTTTGATCGCCCTTAAGACTTGAGGGCCGCTGATTGCTTACTTAGTGATGCAGGCTATGCCATGCAAGGGTTTGATTTCTTCGGCAAGGAGAGAGTCAAATCCCAACTTCACACCCCTTTTTGGACCAAAACTATTTTGAATGGTTTTTAGACCTTAAAACCCTCTTTTCAAAATATTTTGAAAAAAAAAATTCTTACGATGTTCCGACGCTCGCATTTTGTTAAATGTCACGCTTTTCGGTAAACCGAGCAAGGACAAAGTGGAAATGAATGAAAGAGAGACAAAATATTTGAAAAATTTTCAAAACAGCTTTTTTAGGGGTTTGCAGTTGAAGAAAAGAGGAGAGAAGAGAAGAAAACAAGTTGGAGAAGCAGTTCGGCATGAATAGGGGTAGGATTGAAACTAAGTAGTCTTCACTCAAATGAGCATAACTTGCTGTACAGATGGAATTTGGAAGTGAGTCTGCCACCATTGGAAAGAAGACTTCCAGGGCTACAATTTAGGCTCAAGAATGACCTGAAAATCAGTCCAGGTGAAGGAGATATCTCCAGTTGAAGTTGGGCCCAAAAAGTAGATTTTTCTGTCCAACCAGAGGTGGAAGTTTATGACCATGAATGGGATTTTTGGGCCATGTGCCGGGCATGAATGGCCAATGCTGGCCCCCTACCATTCAAGGGAGTGTGCTGCCGGCCAACAGTGGTAAAGTGCCGGCCAACAGTGGTACATTGCCAGCCACAGATGGCAGAAAGCAGTTTTGGACAGATATTTTGCTCCAGCTTGCTCAAACTGTTTCTCTTGAGATATTTTCGACCAAATGCTCCATTTTTTCTATATAATGAAGCCAAATATCTCATATTCAAAGGTTAGAACATTTGAGAAGAAGTTGGCAAGTTTGGGGAGCCTCTCTCTCTAAAGTCTCTCTCTTTAGAATTTTGAAGAGCAAAAATTCTAGCCCCTCCCTCTAGAAGCCTCTCTCTCTTCTTGTTTTGAGCCTTAAGCTTAGAATCCTCTACACTTTTGCAAAGGGGCCCTTGATCAAACTTAACCACCATTGGGCTGAGGTTCTTTGAGGATCATTTGGAGCTCCTAAGGTGGTTTTAGCTTAGAATTTGGACCTGTTTTGCAGCTGTGCTTCAAGGGTAAGAACTCTTTCCCTTTTAGCTTATTTTGGATGCTTGCTTCACCATCCTTTTCCCATTGTTTTGGAATATTTTGGGGCTGGTTTTGAACTGTTAGAAGCTCTATTTTTGAGGCATAAAAATGGTGGTTTAAGCCTTGTTTGGCTAGGGGGTGTTTCCTCCATTTTGCTCCTTGGCTTGTAAGGCCTTTTGAGCTATCTTTCAAGCTTTTCAAATAACTTACTTTTGGCCTTAAAATCACTGAATTCCAGAGGAATTTTAGTGGTGGGAAGGTAGTTTTGAGGCCCAAAATGGGAGGGGTGGTCCCCCCTCCTCTTGTCTTGTTAGCATTTGTTGTTGGCCTATCAAATGAGCATGTATTTCTTCATTCTTGAAGCTGAGTTCAAGCATATTTTTGTGACTTTTTGGACCTGCCATAACTCTGTTTTTAGCTGGTTTGGTCACCTCTTTCATGCTTCTTGCACTTGTAGTGTAATCCTACTTGTTAGCTTGATATGCTTGCTATTTGGGCCTATTATTCTAGCTTATTTTGGCTACACTCCAGCATGTGTTTGCTAATATTTTAGCATGCTTGAACTCTTTTTAGAGTAGTTTTGGTCATATGAGGCTTGCTTTGTATAGCTGTAGTGCAATGGGCTTGACTAGCCTTGTGTTTTGATGCCTGTAGCATGCTTTGTTTGAGATGTTTGCATGTCATGACATCATTTCACACATGATTTCAGAGCATATTTCTCTGTCATCCTCTCATGCATGCCACTCTTTCATTGTGTTTAAGAGTTGTGCCTTTATGCCTTGTTTGTGAGCCAATACATGAGCACATCTTTCTTGCCATCTATGCTGCAAGTCTAGCATATTTTTGCTGCTATTTTGACCTACCTTAGGTTGTTTTGAATGGTCAAGGTCATTTGAGCATTGCTTAGTATGGTTGTAGTGTAAAGGGCCTTGCCTAGCTTTGGGTTTTGAGGCCTTTAACATGTTATGCATGTGATGTTTGCATGGTATGGCACCATTTAGCAAGTAATTTTAGTGCATATAGTGTAGTCACACTCTCATATACTTCACTTCTTCATAGCTTTTGAGGGTTGTGTATCATGCCTTGCTCACAGACCAACATGTGTGTGTGTTCCTCTAGCATTTTGAGCTTCATTTCCAACATGTTTAGGCCATTGTTTTGGCATGTTTAGCTCTGTTCATGGCTGGTTTAGTTATTTGAGATTGATAATGCATGCCTCTTGAGTGATGCTCTTTACTAGCTTAATGTATTTGGCTTTTGAGCATGCATTACATATGTTGTTTGCATTGCCTTGTGTTCAACCGGACGTTGTGTTGAACACAAGGCAGATTGGCCCACTTCATACTCAAAGTGATGAAAGTGAGCCAATCCCCTTTGTCTTCGTTGCCTTTGATCATCTATGAGGAGGTAATGGATTTAGAGTCTTGTTTGCATTGCATTCATCGAATTTGTGCAAGTTGGATCTTTGGCCATCATGCATTGAGATGCTTGATTGATGGTCTTGGATCCAATGATGCCTCTCCATTGATGTTTTGAGGTGATATGGAGTGGCATAGTACGTACACACCCTTAGGAGACCCTCAATTTCCTATGTTTTTGTGCTCTGTTGTAGAATGGTGTCACAGCACACCAGTGGCCGGCAGTGCCACATTGGTGGCCGGCACCCTTCCTTTGTTGGCCGGCAGTGCCCACTCTTGGCCGGCATGTGGCCGGCAGCCACCTCTCATGGCCGGCAGGCCACTGGTGCACTCCTCAGCCTTGAGTTGGAAAGTTTCAGCAGCAAGTTCTCAAGGACACCCTGCAAACAGTGCCTCAAAAGAGCAACTGGAGAGCTTTTCGGGGCAGAAACCGAGCATGTACCTTCCACCTTCTTGAACATAGTTGAGGTAGACTTATTTATAGCTTTGCTTATTGTCTAGCTTGAATTTGTAACTTAATTAATTTGTTGATTAGTTAAAGTATTGTAATAACTAGTTGTTGCTAGTCATTCAATTTGTGTTGTGTAATAATTAGTCTAATTAGATTATTAGATTAGTTAGCTAGCTGAGCATTGATGTAGCTTAACTTATTCATTCGGACCCTCCGTCGAGAGGGCACAATATCGTAATAAGGGTGCGTGTGTGTGTGCATGTCTTCCAACCCCCATTTCTTTCTCCCTTTTATTTACCAGTTTTTTATGGTTAGTTTTAGGGCATGTTTCAATTAGCATACTTATGCTTTCCATGCATGTATCATTCATTCGTATTGCATGCACCGGGCTCGGCGCATCATTCAAACTGCATTGAATTTTGATACATTTACTTGAAAACGTGTTTCAAAGCATGTTATCAAGTGTAGCATTCATATGCCATCTTAGATAGCCCAGCCTATTTTAGTTGCATTTTTGCATGCGTTGCATTAGGCATCTTGTATAGTTAGGATCATGCATGATTTCTAATTAGCTTCTTTTTTTGCTCGGAGTACACTGTAAGTGTTTATACTTTAGCATCCTTACATGCGTGTAAGTGACTGCCATGATAGCATGCTTGCCATGAGGCTATTTTCTTAACTGCTATAACTGCATGAATGCCTGTGGATGAAGGCTTCATTACTTGAATTGGAACAATTCATCAAAATGTGCGTTTTAAGCCCACTTTGTGGAGTGGCAAAATCACGTTGTTTTCTAAGCCCACTTGAGGGTGGCAAATCCGTGTCTTAGCCTACTTGCTAGTAGCACTTTCAAACCATTTTTAAAAAAAAACAAGCATGAGATGTTTTGTTCGAAGTTGAGTGATTTAGTCTATACTTGTATGATGTGCGCATCACATAGTAAAGTTAGCCAATAAACCGCAATAAGAACGCATGTGTTTTCAAAAACAACATATCATGTTAGTAGAGGCCGATCTTTGATCAGGCGAGCGGGGGTGCTCATTTCAGGACCTTCCCCTTTCGTACCTAAGTTCCTGAGCCGAGGAAACTTTGGTGATGACGGACACGTGGCCTTTGGCATGAGTCAGGGTTTCCTAAATTTCCCAAAACAAAATATTTAGGTGGCGACTCTGAAATCTGGCAAAGCAGTCCATGTTTGGCGCTTTTTGATTCAAAATTGATTTTTCAAAACCAATTGCCGGATTTGGACTCTTTGGTGATTTATCAGTCTTACATTGCACTTTGTGAGATTAGATTCAGAACCGTGACAGGAGTCCGAATTGTAGTAGCTAGAACTACAATTCGTCCCCTCTCCGAAAGGGGGGCGTGCGGAGCGAGTTCGGGCGGTCTACAGTTTCTGGCGACTCTGCTGGGGATTTAGAGAACTTGACTCGAACTCATGATATGTTGTTTTGCCTACACTTATGTGTTTCTTTGCATTGCATTTGCATAGGTGCATCTAAGTTACAGTGTTTGCCATCTGCTATTCTTGAACGGTTTGCCAGAGGCTTACTTGGAAAAGCGTGCCATAAGGCTGACCGATTACGGGCTCTGGCACGATGGGAACACAAACCTCGGTTCTCCTGAGGCACCCTTTTGACCAATCGACCTAGTTACATATCGGAAGTCATAGCGACCATTCCAAAGAAGGACAGGTTGCTTACCTGAATGTAGGTTGTTTGAAACCGCATGCGTGCGTAGTGAAACCCTAGCTCCTGACAAAATAGGATAGGGAAACCCTACCCCACCATAGGGGTGTTTTTGCTCTCACTTGCTTGATATGTGCTTTTAGAGTGTGTCTCTATAGGAATGTATGTATCAGTTTGCAAGTCTGGGTATCAGTCTGAGGACATTAGTGTTTGGGAATATTTGTTTTGAGGCAGAAGTCAGTATGGAGCATAGTCATTGAGCTATGCTCATATCTGTTCTGGTGAAATCAGGCTGAGATGCTGCCTATTTTCCTTTTTTACAAGGTAGTCCTAGAACTATAGCTTCAGAAGGCTCCGATATCCCCCGGGTACATTGGACTTGTGTTGATAGACTTTGTTAGGTCCGTGATTCAGTGCAAAAGAGCAACCAGTGTTTCCTTCGCTGAGGCAAGGTAAAGAAAGGCCAAACAAGGCTCACCGGTCCTACTGTTCCGGCATTTATCAGCAAGGTCATCGTCGCACCAGGTCCTGCAAAGTCTATCGGCACTGGATCGATGAATGTGGGGGATAATATGATTATGTGATCGGGGATGAACCACCTGCAGATGGCGCTCAGTTTTCTCGAGATGTGATGGATGGCCCGCACTGTTTTGAGCATTGTGCAAATGCTAGTTTTTGTACTTTCTGACTTGGGTATTGGGTCATTCTTGTTGTGTTGTTTTGAGTCTGTCTTGTTGTATCGAGTCAGTCCTGTTGTGTCGGGAGTCAGGTGATTTCAGAGGTGTTACCTCGGATATCACTATCTTGTTTTGTGTTTGTCTTTTACACTCTTTCTTTTGAGTCTGTTCTTGCCCTAAAGCTAGTTGTGCCAGAAGTTTTGAATGAAATGGCAGTGCTTTTCACCTACTTTTTTTGTGTCTTGAAATCATTGCATTGACCTAAGTTTTTCAAAACTTTTCGAACATTGTGATGAAAACAAAGAGGGAGGAATTCCTCGGGATTTGCAAAAATTTGATCAACTGAGAGGAAGAGAGGCATGCTAAGCCCTTAATGAATGAGATCATGTTTGTTAATGTGAGTACTGAGAAGGATCCTGGCTTGATCTAGATTGGTTCTACACTATCTTCAGCGCGAGCGACTAGTCGCTTTCTTAAAAGATTTCAAAAAATGTTTTGCGTGGTCCTGCGAAGACATGTGTGGAATCGCTCTCGAGATTGTGCAGCATAGGATCGCTCTCAGCTTCAAGACTCGACCCTTTTGCTTTCAAACCTTGAACTTGGATTCAGAATGTTCAACGGTCAACTACAATGTAAGGCTTGTATGGCCGGAGTAGAAGCAGCCCTCGAATTAGGGGCAAGAATGTCAGATATGATAAAAAAAAAAACGCTTGCAAAGCTGGATGAGAAGTAGCCCTTGAACTAGGGGCAAAAAATGTCAGATGTGCTCGAAGAGGCAAAAATTGGGACATTTCTCAAGCTAACGAAGATCGGCAAGAATGCCAAATCCCAGAATGGAGAAAAGAAGAAAGTTTTGTTGAAGGACAATCGAGTTCCTATCCACAACACTGGGGGCAATTCAGACCCGGTTGGATGGACTCTTACATCATCAGCGAACATCAGCCATTCTCCTAGATTCAGGTGGCTTAGAGATCCTACGACCGATCAATATGGACCAGTTAAAATTTTACCCTTGAGAGGCTCGTTGGGCTGAAAAGCCGGAAAGGCGACCCAGGCAAAAGTTAGAGTAAAGAAAAGAACAAAAATGAAAAAGAGAATGAAAAAATGAGAAGAAAAGAAAAGAAAAGAAGAAAATGAAAAAAGAAGAAAAGAAAAGAAAAACAGAGCTCGCAAGGTTGAAAACCCAGAAATGGCAGCCTTGGCAAAAGTTAGAGCGTAAAAGGAGAGGTTAATACCTGTGTGTACCTTAACCTGGAACTACGTAAGGCTTGATTCCCATCTTTGGGATACGTAGGCAACTTTATTCTGAAGTCCAGCCGTAAACACTTCAAATTCAACTGTCCTGTCCATGAGATTGAACGGGTCATCTTTGTCATTTCTGTGTCCAAGAGTTTGGTTGTGATCTTCACTATGGGAACTGGTTACAGCGTGCTGCGGTGCTATTCAAACAAGGGGCAACTTTCCATTGCCGTGCGGTGTCATTTAGGCAAGAGGCAATTTTCCGTTGTTTTGGATCTGAGGTTGTGCATCTCAAGAGTAAATTCTGTGTTGGTCGAGCAGTGGCCATTTGCAAAAATAGTTTTTGAGAATTTTTACTGAGGTTGACTAATTTTCTCGAAAATTATTCCATTTTGCAAAGCTAGGCCATTTCTTGGACCCAAAAAAGGAAAATTTTCACTGCTCACAACCTGACTTGCATGATTTCAAATCAGAAAACCGAATAAGTATGTTAATCTAACTCTCATGTTGGTCAAAATTGTTTTAGTAGAAAGCCAATAATAAAAAATGGTCAAAATGATGAACTAGGGGCACAGTTGAGTCAGGTTTTTTGTCTTTCCCCCATTATCAATGTATTTGCCAGAAAGGGCACAGTTGAAGCTAGCAGCAAAGGGCCGAAAGCTTTCTCATCCTTCAAGCAGTGAGGTATCAAGATAAGTACGAAGCACGAACTGGAAATGGAGCGGGATATTCAGTTCCCTCATCTGGATGATCAAATCAAAAATTGGCGTCTAACCCGGAATGGGGACGTAGAAAATGCAATGTGTGAGGCCAATCAATTGTATACCTTGTCGATGAGACGTGCCGACTCATTTTCGGTCAAGTTACGCCAAGTGCGTCATCAACCGATGTTAGTTATAGATCTGCTGCACATCCAGCCGCATCACAACCCCTCTGTGGGAAGCTCACTGTTGTGAGCGGAAGAAAGAGAATGTAGCAGAATGCTAGGGGCAAGAGCCCGCAACTTCCTGTTTATCTATCAACCACCTAGGGGAGGGATAAAAAATCAGAGAGATTAAAGAATAGAGAGATGTGCACTGAGAGAAAAAGTGAGGAAAGGGCTTTTTCAGAGAAAAAGAGATTGAGTGCCAGAGTGATGTGAGAATCACAAATAAGAAAGGGTGGGAAATAATACCCGAAGAAACAGGCTCCTCGTGAACCGAGGGGTCTCGCACCTTTGTAACACGTCTGAGTGTCGTGTCTGTTGTTTTTGTTTGTCTCGATTCTTGTTTTGAGTCGTTTCGAGTGTCAATAGGTGTGTTTAGGTTGTTTTACCTTTGTTTTCCTTTGTTGAGTTGTTTTGACTGTGGTCAGTTGTAGGCTCAATACCCGGTCGAGAACTCATTTCTCAATTTCAAAAATAAATCGTTTTGTGCTCGGAGTGCTGTGCCGTTCTCCATATTTGTGCAAAATAGGATTTGTTCTTCTATAAAACCGCAGGGTTCAACCCAAGTCATGTGAGAACAGTAAAACCATGACCTATCTGAAGCTATATAGGTTCCAGACTGCAAAGCAGAAGAAAAGAGGGAAAATATGGGGCATCTTAGTTTGTTTCAACTTCAGTAAAGTTCCGTCATTGCATTCCGTATGTACCTCTTCAGGTCTTGTCAATGCTCCGAGGTATGAGTGTTTCTCTACCTCAAGCTCAAGATTAAGCCTGCTTCAAGCCAGAATGGCGATAAGAAGTGCTCTTCCTGAGTACCATTTCCTGCCAAGGGCATCTTGGCTGTGTTTGCAATGAGTTCCTAGGAGACCAACTGCGGCGGTGGAAACTAGAGTTCGAATGGCTGATGCCTAGAACGTGAAGGTTCGGGATTTTCGAGACTAAAGTCTGGTTTAAATACCCAGGGGTGTATCCCCGGCATGAAATCTGTATGGAAGCGCCATAGGTTGAGATAGCGTGTGTGCACCTCAATTCTGGATACTGAATGAACCTAGTCTGTCACCCCGTTAGAGAATAGAGAAAGTTGTAAATATGATCAAGAAGAAAAAGTGGCATCCGTGGCTTCTACATGTAGAGGCTAACCCTTGTTAGTATTTCAGAGCCTTTGAACTATGAGTTGAAGGTAAGAGTTCGAAGAACACAAGGGTAGATCCCCGTCAGAATAGAGAGGTTCATCGCCACTCACCGCATGAGGCGCTTTCTAAAGCGCCGCTATGTCTGTTTATTGCATTCCTTGAACATCGTGCACTGTATTGCATTGCACCTATCAAAT
The DNA here is from genome assembly GCA_030407325.1 of Camellia japonica. NCBI lineage: Eukaryota > Viridiplantae > Streptophyta > Magnoliopsida > Ericales > Theaceae > Camellia > Camellia japonica. The sequence goes on from JAPPVO010000017.1 coordinate 78,615,201, forward strand.
TTCTTTCTCATTCATGCACGATATTGTATGTACGGTTCATTTGAAACTGGCACAACCAGGCGATATTGGATGTGTGGTTCATTCAGAGAAGTTCCGTTTAAGATTGATTACGTTTTGTGCATCTATCGCACATATTCATTGTGTGTATCTATCACACTCTCTTCACTTAGTGTATCTATCACACTTTGTTCACTTAGTGTTTCTATCACACTTTGTTCATATAGTGTATCTATCACACTCTCTTCAGTTAGTGTATCTATCACACTTTGTTCATATAGTGTATCTATCACACTCTCTTCACTTAGTGTATCTATCACACTTTGCTCATTTTGTGTATCTATCACACATGTTCACTTAGTGTATCTATCGCACATGCTCACTTTGTGTATCCATCGCACATCTTCACTTAGTGTATCTATCACACTTTGTTCACTTAGTGTATCTATCACACTCCGTTCACCTTTTGTGTATCTATCACACTTTGTTCACTTAGTGTATCTATCACACTTCGTTCACCTTTTGTGTATCTATCACACATGTTCACTTAGTGTATCTATCACACTTTGTTCACTTAGTGTATCTATCACACTTTGCTCATTTTGTGTATCTATCACACATGTTCACTTAGTGTATCTATCACACTTTGTTCACTTGGTGTATCTATCACACTTCGTTCACACTTTGTTCCCTTTTGTGTATCTATCACACATGTTCACTTAGTGTATCTATCACACTTTGCTCACTTTGTGTATCTATCACACTTTGTTCACCTTGGTGTATCTATCACACATGTTCACTTGGTGTATCTATCACACTTCGTTCCCTTTTGTGTATCTATCACACGTTCGCTTTTTGTATCTATCACACGTTTGCTTTGTGTATCTATCACACTTTGCTCACTTTGTGTATCTATCACACGTTCACTTTTTGTATCTATCACACACGCTCACTTCACGTCAAAATTTTTCTTGAGACTTCTGGTGTTCGCGGCGATTGCTTTGGGCCTTCCTCGCGAGAAGCGCGGTGAAGATTGCATAATTTTCTTACATCCTTTCTGTTGGAATGTGTGAGACTGTTGTATCTTATTCGCTTGCTTAAAATGTTACATTTACCATGCCTAGCACTTGCATTCAAATGTTTCATTACAGCTTTCTTTGCATGATCATAAGTTATGTTCTGCATTGTGCATGTCATTTGCATTTTGCCCCTGCCTGCGGGCGCATCTATTCTGTCATCTTGCTTGTTTGCCCAAGTCTTCGGCCTTGTCAAAAATGGGTCGTCTCCGGGCTTTGACATTCACTCACATTACTTCATGACTTCCGAGTTTTGTCAAAGAGGGGCAACTGTAGACATCCAATTTTTGACCGCCCTTAAGACTTGGGCGCCGCTGATTGCTTACTTAGTGATGCAGGCTATGCTATGCAAGGGTTCGATTTCTTCGGCAAGGAGAGATTCAAATCCCAACTTCACACCCCTTTTTGGACCAAACAATTTTGAATGGTTTTTAGACCTTAAAACCCTTTCTTTCAAAATATTTTTGAAAAGAGAATTGTTACGATGTTCCGATGCTCGTATTTTGTTAAATATCGGGCTTTTTGGTAAAATGAGCAAGGACAAAGTGGAAATGAATGAAAGAGAGACAACATATTTGAAAAATCTTTCAAAATAGCTTTTTTAGAGGTTTGCAGTTGAAGAAAAGAGGAGAGGAGAGATGAAAACAAGTTGGAGAAGTAGTTCGGCATGAATAAGGGTAGGATTGAAACTGAGTAGTCTTCACTCAAATGAGCATAACTTGCTACACAGATGGAATTTGGAAGTGAGCCTACCACCATTGGAAAGAAGACTTCCAGGGCTACAATTTAGGCTCAAGAATGACCTGAAAATCAGTCCAGGTGAAGGAGATATCTCCAGTTGAAGTTGGGCCCAAAAAGTAGATTTTTTTGTCCAACCAGAGGTAGAAGTTTATGACCATGAATGGGATTTTTGGGCCATGTGCCGGGCATGAATGGCCAATGCTGGCCCCCTGCTGTTCAAGGGAGTGTGCTGCCGGCCAACAGTGGTAAAGTGCCGGCCAACAGTGGTACATTGCCGGCCACAAATGGCAGAAAGCAGTTTTGGACAGATATTTTGCTCCAGCTTGCTCAAACTGTTTCTCTTGAGATATTTTCGACCAAATGCTCCATTTTTTCTATATAATGAAGCCAAATATCTCATATTCAAAGGTTAGAACATTTGAGAAGAAGTTGGCAAGTTTGGGGAGCCTCCCTCTCTAAAGTCTCTCTCTTTAGAATTTTGAAGAGCAAAAATTCTAGCCCCTCCCTCTAGAAGCCTCTCTCTCTTCTTGTTTTGAGTCTTAAGCTTAGAATCCTCTACACTTTTGCAAAGAGACCCTTGATCAAACTTAACAACCATTGGGCTGAGGTTCCTTGAGGATCATTTGGAGCTCCTAAGGTGGTTTTAGCTCAGAATTTGGACCTGTTTTGCAGCTGTGCTTCAAGGGTAAGAACTCTCTCCCTTTTAGCTTATTTTGGATGCTTGCTTCACCATCCTTTTCCCATTGTTTTGGAATATTTTGGGGCTGGTTTTGAACTATTAGAAACTCTATTTTTGAGGCATAAAAATGGTGGTTTAAGCCTTGTTTGGCTAAGGGGTGTTTCCTCCATTTTGCTCCTTGGCTTGTAAGGCCTTTTGAGCTATCTTTCAAGCTTCTCAAAAAACTTCCTTTTGGCCTTAAAACCACTGAATTCCAGAGGAATTTCAGTGGTGGAAAGGTAGTTTTGATGTCCAAAATGGGAGGGGGTGGTCCCCTCCTCCTCTTGTCTTGTTAGCATGTGTTGTTGGCCTGTCAAATGAGCATGTATTTCTCCATTCTTGAAGCTGAGTTCAAGCATATTTTTGTTGACTTTTTGGACCTTCCATAACTCTGTTTTTAGCTGGTTTTGTCACCTCTTGCATGCTTCTTGCACTTGTAGTGTAATACTACTTGTTAGCTTGATATGCTTGCTATTTGGGCCTATTATTCTAGCTTATTTTGGCTACACTCCAGCATGTTTTTGCTAATATTTTAGCATGCTTGAACTCTTTTTAGAGTAGTTTTGGTCATATGAGGCTTGCTTTGTATAGCTGTAGTGCAATGGGCTTGACTAGCCTTGTGTTTTGATGCCTCTAGCATGCTTTGTTTGAGATGTTTGCATGCCATGACATCGTTTCACATATGATTTTAGAGCATATTTCTCTGTCATCCTCTCATGCATGCCACTCTTTCATTGTGTTTAAGAGTTGTGCCTTTATGCCTTGTTTGTGAGCCAATACATGAGCACATCTTTCTTGCCATCTATGCTGCAAGTCTAGCATATTTTTGCTACTGTTTTGACCTACCTTAGGTCTGTTTTGAATGGTCAAGGTCATTTGAGCATTGCTTAGTATGATTGTAGTGTAAAGGGCCTTGCCTAGCTTTGGGTTTTGAGGCCTTTAACATGTTATGCATGTGATGTTTGCATGGTATCACACTTTGTTCACTTAGTGTATCTATCACACTTTGCTCATTTTGTGTATCTATCACACATGTTCACTTAGTGTATCTATCACACTTTGTTCACTTGGTGTATCTATCACACTTCGTTCCCTTTTGTGTATCTATCACACATGTTCAGTTAGTGTATCTATCACACATGTTCACTTAGTGTATCTATCACACTTTGCTCACTTTGTTTATCTATCACACTTTGTTCACCTTTGTGTATCTATCACACATGTTCACTTGGTGTATCTATCACACTTCGTTCCCTTTTGTGTATCTATCACACGTTCGCTTTGTGTCTCTATCAGACGTTCACTTTGTGCATCTATCACACACGCTCACTTCACGTCAGAATCTTGCTTGAGACTTTTGGTGTTCGCAGCGATTGCTTTGGGCCTTCCCCGCGAGAAGCACGGTGAAGATTGCATAATTTTCTTACATCCTTTCTGTTGGAATGTGTGAGACCGTTGTATCTTATTTGCTTGCTTAAAATGTTTCATTTACCATGCCTAGCACTTGCATTTAAATGTTTCATTACAGCTTTCTTTGCATGATCATAAGTTATGTTCTGCATTGTGCATGTTATTTGCATTTTGCCTGTGCCTGCGGGCGCATATGTTCTGTCATCTTGCTTGTTTGCCCAAGCCTGCAAATTTGGAAGGGAAAGTATTTTTGGGTGCCCATCGACCCGTCGTTTATGGAGCCGAAAAATGTGGGACTATTTTCAATATACAAGATTATAATTTTATATATATTTTTAACTTTTGGCTCTTACTTGGGATGTCATAGCATGTTTACCACCTGAAGTGAATGTGGAAAGATGGAACAAAGTTCTTGCATCATATATTAGACATTGTACCCACCTACAAATCTTTAACTTCAAATGTTGCGTTGCATGATCATTAGTCTTTCAATTGGCCATATAACTTGTTAAATTCATCACCTACTGAGCTTAGGCTCACCCTAAAGCTAAATATTTTCAGGATGTGAAGATGAAGTGCCCACAAAGTGATTGGTTTGATATAAAGAAACCTTTTTGGGAACTTGATGGCATGCTTTGTCATATTTTGTTGAACATGGTTTACAAGGGTTGTAATTATATGTTGTTATATTTTGAAGATGTAAATTTGTAAGGAGTTCAATTGGGACTTAATTGTTGTAGACATTTTGTCATGACCCGAACCCGCCCCTATAGATTAAGGTCATAACCGGCCAGTAATCATGAGATTACCTACGGCCTCAAACCTGATATCAATTAATAATTAATAATATGGGGCCAGATGCGGAAGCAGACTTGAAAATTTTGTCCAATGAGCTATGATTACATGGCATATGAAAACATTTCACATATACTTGATAATGACCCACACCACATATCAGTAGTTAACATCTTGTATACCCAGGATCACTCAAGCACATAGTCAGCTAAACCAAAAGCTTATACACATAAATGGTCTATCATGACCAATAGAAATAGCAAAAGAAATACAAAGATCATAAACAAAGCCTCTTGCGTGAGGCACCTGGGCTGACTTCACAAAACTCGGGTTCCTTTCTTAAATTCCACTAAGGCTGGGGTTCAACGTCCCTTTGCTCACCTACATACATATAAATAAGAGTGAGCTAACGCCCAGTGAATAATATCAAAATAAAGAGGTTAATGAATGAGATTCGTTCATAAATGAATCATACTTATAATGTACACATTTGAACCACTATTCTCATTCACATCAGATTTACAAATCTCAACAAAGCAAAACGACCTCGGGTCCAACACATCATATCCATATGCAAACGACCTTAGGTCCAATTCTTATATAAAACAAACGACCTTGGGTCCATCTATACACCATCTATACAAAACGACCTTTTGTCCAACCAACTCTTTATTCAAAACGACCTTTGGTCCAATTCAAACATATCAAACGGCCTCGGGCCCAACTCAAACATATCAGGCATATCAAACGGCCTCGGGCCCATTTTCTTTATATTCATATCTATGCGTATTTCATATTCATGATCATGATCCCTTTTTATTCAAATGGCCTTTGGCCCATTACGCTCATGTTCAAATGGCCTTTGGCGCATCACGGTGTTCAAACGGCCTTTGGCCTATTATCATTATATTCAAATGACCTTTGGCCCATCTTTATATTCAAACATATCAAATGGCAAACGGCCTTAGGCCCAATTCAGATATATCAAACATATCAAGCGGCAAACGGCCTTAGGCCCAATTCGGACATATCAAACGTATCAAGCAGCAAACGGCCTTAGGCCCAATTCAGACATATCAAATGTATCAAACGGCCTTATACAAAATTAGGCATATAGAACACTCATTCATATTTCAAATCAACAATCCATGAAGCTTATACAGAAGTAGCATTCGGAAAGTAACATACTTAAAAATATCTTTACTAAGATATTACTCACAGTGATCTGCCGATGGATTTGCTTCTACACAGTGATATTACTCACAAACGTATCAAGCAGTAAACGGCCTTAGGCCCTACACATTTCATATTACAATGGGTCATAAGCAATTCAATCCGTTTTTAACTTATTATTTCTCTTAGGCTTCTTTCTTATCCTTTTAGGTCATATACAAAGCTCAATGCATGCCTAAGAGTGCTTAGAAATGAAAGAGAACAGAAAATGAAACACAAAACATCTTTTCAAAATTTCAGAAACAGGGGTCCCCGCTCAAGCGTGGATTTCGCCGCTCCAGCGGACCCCCATGGTCTGCAAAAGTACTGGTTGCCTCATTTTTACGCTCGAGCGTGAATTTGGACGCTCGAGCTGAAAGGCACACTACATGGCTCCTCGCTCGAGCGTGAATGTCCCCGCTCGAGCGAACATCAGTGTCTGCAAAAATTCTGGGAGCTCGCATTTCACGCTCGAGCGGCGCTTTCCCCCCTCGAGCGGACATGCCAAATTCTAGGTTTTCCAGAATTGTTCTTCAAGTGCAACCTTGATATTCAAAGGTCCAACATTCATGTTTTTGGTCCAAAAACGTGGAAACACAATGTATAGCATAAGGATGTAAGCAATATGAGCCCAATTATTCAAAATCATGGTCACATTCTCAAATTATTCAACATTTCTTTTGTATAATCAAAACTCATGCATTCAAACCTCATATAAGCTCCATATCTTCAATAATCAAACATGCATGTCAATTTTTGACTTCATTTCTATTTGAAATCTTACAAATGACACTTATTATTATGAAACCCATGAAAATTATGCATGCATGTGAAGATTGGTGCCCAATTCTCCATGTGCAACATTATTCATGCTAGGTTATGCAATTTCATGGCAATTCATGGTGATTCATAGTAATTTCATGCATGCCTGTGCATTCTCATATTCAACTCAATCTTTGCCATGAGCTACCATACCACTTGAATTCACAAAATTACGCACTCAACTCATAAATTAAGAGTTGATTACTCACCTAGGAGCTTCAAACACTCAAGTTCTTTGAGTTTAACTTCCAACTCTTAAGCCTTGAGCCAAAATTGCACAATTCTCCCTCTTTCTCTCTCTCTAGAGCCGACCCTCTCCCTCTCTAGAGTGTAAAATCTGATTTTGGCCTCAAAACTAAAGGGATGTGGGTGTATAATGGCCCTTTTTATAGCCTCTCTTAATCAAATTCCATTAACACTAATTAATTGAGCACTATTTCATCAATTTAATCTATTTAATTCGATCCGAATCAATTTTCAATTAAATTTCACCGTAGGCTCTAAAAATTATGATAATCACAATGGTGCAATCAATTTCGGTTTATGTGGCCGATAAGGCCTTCAATTTTTCAGTTTATAACAGTAAGTTGAACAGATTTTCCTACGGCAAACAGATAGAAATTCAAAATCACATATATTCATATAAATGGCACTCAAAATCATACCAAACACATAATCGCAATCATAATCAAGATTAATTAGCAATACATGGACCAGGGTTATCACACGTTTCTTGCTTTTTGAACTGTTTTGTTTTATTTGGGATGTAATGGAAGAATATTGTAATTTTTTAGAATAGTTCAATGGGGAAGAAGTGTTATGGATTTGTATTATTATTTCTTTATCTACTGTCTGTATATATGGGATTGAGATAGGGGAACATGATTTGGGAGGTGTTTTTCTCGGGCATTACAAAAACATACTTTCTGCATACGTTTAGACACACTCTTCGTCCTCTCTCTCTCTCTCTCCATCTCTCTCTCATCTTCATCTTTACTTCTTCATCGTCGTGTTCATGTTCGTGTTTGTCTTCGTCTCTCTCCAGCTCTTTCATCATTATTCTTGTAAGTATTTGTGGAGGAGTGGTTCGGAAATACTCTTCGGATCCTAGAGGGCGCTCGTGATCCTCAGCTAGTCACCTGAAAAAGAATGAACACTCCGGTCGGGGGTGCCGGAATTAGCACTCCGACAGATAAGTCAGTATCCACTCTCTTGGTTGCTTATATCTTAAGTTATACTTACTTGTTCTCACATATCCAGTGTTAACTGACACTCTCCTTATTTATAGTCGTCCTTGATGTTGACGGTTGGGCCCACTTTTCTTTCAATGAATAATCCCTCATTCGGCTAACTTTTCGTATTTGGCCAGGTCTACAGTTGATTATTCGGCTGATCTGGTTATTCTGCCTTTATCCCTCCGGGATGGAGCTGTGTAATTCACAACTTGGTTTCTCTCTTCAATCTATTCGGCCTCCGTACATAATAGAATTTATTCGGCCCCCACAATTGCTCCCCAAACATCCTATTAACGATAGTTAGTCAGCATGTTTTGTTCTTGGACCTAGAGAGTCAGAAAATACGGCGGTATCCCTTACTCCAATGTAAGCGTCAGGGCGCCTACTACTTTTGAGCATCATTACAGTTTCCCGCCCCTTCGTACATTTCAATCATTTAATATGATTTGAAACCGCGTTGTCTTTTCGTCTGTATGTTCTTTTTTGATTGCTCAAGATTTCTCGTTGCCTGTCAGTTCAACTTCCTCGCTTCTCGTCTTCTATAACTTTTTTCTACTCTTTATTGTCTTCCTCATTGTTTGTAAGTTTCACTTTCTTCCACCTCGACTCCTTTTCTTTGTTTGCTTGCTGTGTAGAGTGTCTGTTTTTCATGCTGTGTTGGCTAAACATTTGAGAGCCCTTCTTTCTGCGGAGCGAGTCTCTGGTTTCCGTCGCCACTTTTATATCCCTGACGACGTTCATCTGTCACTTTTGGCAGAGAACGTGATTGACACGGAGAGGACTGATGAGAGTACAATCGTCTTTCCTCTCCTGTCAATCGCGGAGGGCGGAGTCTGTTTCCCCCTTCATCCATTTTTAAGGGCTGTACTTCGTTATTGGGGTTTAATCCATTCTCAACCAAACGTAAACTTTTTTCGAATAATAATGGGTGTTATAGAACTAAACCGGTGCCTTAGGCTTAACCTTGGAGTCCCTGCCATTTGGCGTTGTTATGCCTTGGCCAAATCCTCTGGATGGCAGGGGCGCTACTTTCTCAAGGCCAAGGACACCGACCATCACTTGGTCACTATGCTTGTCAGCTCTGGCAAGCAAGTTGACGATGTTATGGTTGTGGTTTGTGGAAACTGGGAATTCGGTGAGGGCGAAGATAGCCAAGATCCAGTGTCCAGGCGAAGGGGCGAACCGGGTGGCTGTTTAAATCCCCCATGAATTTTTACTAAATATTTTCTATTCAAATTCCATGTATTTACCGTTTTAATTGTGCATGAAACAACTTGAAGAAAGTTCTAGTTTCGGTCGTCGTACTTGCACAGATCAGAACGGTACTCCAGTTCGCTGGCCGTCCGAGTCTCTAGAAACAAGGGAGGGCGGCCCACATTCTTCTGCGATACGAGCTGACCTATACCACTTTTTCGGTGGCAGAACATATCCCGATTCCTAGGGGCGAACAACACCTTACGGCGCTTGTTTTTTCGAGTTTCAAGAATCTTAGGCAGATCGGTTTTGAGGAATCAGATTCAGAACCGGCGGCCGAACAAGTTGCCGAAGGAGTCGAAAAGGAGCCGAATCAGCCATCTTTCGACGGATCCGACGTACCAGAGGAGGTTGACGCGGTACCAAATTTTGCTTTTGAGAAAGTCGGCCTCAATCCTCCATCCACTTCCGACCGAGCAGACGTGCCCTTCGAGGATATTTTTACCGACTTAGACGACCTACTCCGCTCATATTCTGACAACATGGCTGGTGAGATGCTAACTCAATTGGCCAGACAGAAAAATGCCGAGAGGATGGCTGCGCGTAGGAGAGCCGAAGCCGAGCGAAACCAACCTCACCCCCCTCCACCCGACGCTAGGGAAGAAACTCCTCCACCTGCTCCTGTTGAGGAGGTTGAGACTGAAGTGGCCGAAACGGAACCTGTTGTCGATCAACAGGAGGGTCAAGTGTTAAAGCAAAGGGGGAAAAATGCCCGGCCGAGCACGAAGCCGATTATTCGGAAGAGCCGATTGATAAATGGCCACGCATGGATGAATCTGACTTGGTCGTGCCGTTTACAATACAACCAAGGATCAGGAACACGCCGGTTGTGTCAGATGCATCGGCTATAAGAGACCCAGCCGTGGCCTTGAGCTTGGCATCTTCCATTTCTCTGCTGGTTGACAGAGCAGCTTTTAGGGCTGAGGTCGATTTGCTGGCCATCGTTTTAGCCTCCCAGTCGGCGATATTGGTACGTGCCCCTTTATAATTTTACGAGGTTAACCCAAAGGAAAGTTTTTATATTAGCTTACTGATCCCTTGTTTTGCAGGCGGCAGGGAGGATAGTTGAAATTGGCCGTCGCCAACACGACGCTATCGAAAAGATTGGCTTTATTACAGCCGAGTTGGAAAACGAGAGGGTTAAGGCAGCAGAGGCCTCTCTCTGAGCCGAGTTTGAGGCTATGAAAGCAGCGGCAGAGAGAGCTAGGGCCGATGCTGAAGAAAATAAGGCAAGGACTGCCGACGAACTGAGAGCGGCCACCGTGGGAAGGGCGAATGCAACTGAAGAAGCGCTCAAGTCTGCCAATGAGACAATTGCCAAGCTGGAGGCTGACTTGGAAGAGTCAAAGAGGGCGATGGCAAACGCCGAGTCTGAGATTTCCGAGTCATTCCAGAAAGGCAAAGATGCTACCTTGGCGGACTATGTAGAGGAAGTGCTGAAGTTTGAAAATAGGGGGTTCAAACACTGCTAGCTCAAAGCCTTGGCTGCCGCTAACGTGGTATCAGATCAGCCGATTCCATACGAGCAGGTAGACATTGAGCCGTTGGTGTCTGACCCTGAAGACTGACCTATAGTCAAGTATTTTTTCATTCTGTTTTTGGTATTGTGTGTACGTAGGTTTTGTTAGAGTTATCAAGTTTTTTGAGAAGCTGATGTAGGGTAGTTTTCATTTGTAACATGACTTTTGTTTGTGCTCAGTTTATGAATGAAAATTACTTTTGCCTTTCTGCCTGATGAATGTGCTTGTGAACGGCTAGGTAAGATATAAAATCATGAAATGACTGAAACGAACTGCAGAGTCAATTCAGCTCACGAATAACTCTATAGCACTGCAACTTAGCCGAATATATATTAGTGAATATGCACTTGCCCCAGCAGGTTGATGAGGACCAACAAAAGACGGCAGTTCAGAGGTGTGTTGGGGCACAATGTATATTAATGAAGAAGACCGAATGGATAAGATGCGTTTGCCCTTGCCCCAGCAAGTCGATGAACAATACCACTGAATTAATGAATAAGACCTAAAAACGGCAGGTCAAAACTCTGCTGGGGCACCATGGATATTTCGCTAGCTCTGATATTTAAGCTAAATAGATTGATGAATCTGCCCTTGCCCCAGCAAGTTCGAACAAGACCGCCTAAAAACGGCAGTTTAAAACTCTGTTGGGGCACCATTGATATTCGGCTATCTCTGATATTTAAGCCGAATAGATTGATGAATCTGCCCTTGCCCCAGCAAGTTCGAACAAGACCGCCTAATTAATGAATAAGACCTCCCAAAAATGGCAGGTCAAAACTCTGTTGGGGCATCGTGGATATTCGGCTAGGAGCTCGGATATTTAGCTGAGTAGATTGATGAATCTGCTCTTTCCCCAGCGGATGTGGTGGATGACAATTATCGGCCGTTCATGAATTGGCTGGGCAGCCTGTCTGTTCGGCACAATGACTTACGTAAGGCCGAATAGATTAATTAATCTGCCCTGGTCCCAGTGGATTAGTAAACATTGCCGCCGATTATCAGTCATTTATGATTTGGCTAGGCCAGTGTTGAAGGGATCGCTTTGGGAACGGTGCATCTGTGGTTAATAAAAAGGGAGTCGCTTTGTGCACATAGGTCCCATTAGTGTGCAAAGACTCAACTCAAACCAGTCTGTTGAAGAAGGTGAGCTAAGTGTGAATGTCAGGTAGACTATTCTTCAACAGCAGAGGAGAGGGTAGGAGATTGGCTGAGCTGGACTCAGCGATGAATCGAGGTGGGGAACCTTCACGAACGGAAACTAGGGCGTCGGGGGAGCGGGAGAGGCGTCACTCTCCACGTCGTCGAAGCAGGTCGCCTAGAAGGGAGAAGCGACAGCGGGGGAACTCCCCTCATTTGCGAAGCGAGGCCAGTGGGCCTCTGTGCCCGTTGAGTTTTTCAGTCTTTATTGGGAACAAACCAATGACGGAAGCAGATTCGATCATCTGAGATCCAAGCGTGGCAGTCGAATTCGCATGACAGATTTTTTCGCCGGAGGTCCAGCAGTCGATGATTGGTCAACAAGATTTCGAAGTGTTTCTAGAGGGTGTTCACGGAGCGGTGAAAGGACTATACACTGCTTACGAGATCGGCATGCGCCTTCACACCGCGCGGCGGGAGATCGAATAGAAAGATGAACACATTCGTAGTTTAGAGGCCCGCGCAGAGAAAGCCGAGCAGGAGTTAAGGAAAGCCAAAACCGCCGAAACTCAGTCGGCCGGCCTATCTAACCCGATTGTAGACGAAAGGGTGACCCAGTGTCTTATAAGTCACGCGATTGCCGATCGCGGCACGGCAAGCATGTTTGCAATAGAAGCTGCAAAGACCTGGGCTTATGAACAAGGCTTCCATGTGGGCCGAAAAGTTGGGACTGAGAAGACGAAGGAAAAGATCGCTGAGGAGGTTTGTCGATGTGAGAACCATGGATTTAAACACGGGTGGATAAAGGCTTTGCAGGCTGCAGAGTCTCTCCGGGTAGCAGGCGTTGATTCGGCGTCGCCATTATACCAGAGTCATCATTTTCGTTTTGCGGCCTTCGAAATTGATAAGAGCGATGACGAGGGGGACGCCGAATAAAATTAAACACATTGTACCGCTCTAACGTAAATTGGGAGTGAATTATGTATTATCGATTAATTCAATAAAACATATTATCTTTACATGTTTGCATGTTGTTTAAGCTTATGTTGCATGTCGTTTTAGTTTATGTTTAGACATGTTAAGAATCATCTTCCATCCTTCAACTGAGTTGGTGCTTGTTAATCAGAATATTCATGAAAAGCGTGCTGAAGCTGGACGATTACTCAGTCCTAACGGATGGGGCTCTGGATTTGGAGGCTTTTACTTGGCCAATCGTGGCATTCACGAAGGGCGCTCCAAATCCGGAGGCTTATTCGGCCCAAACGTGTCATGCACGGATAGGGCTCCGAATTTGGAGGCTTTTAACTTGGCCAATCGTGACATCCACGAAGGGTGCTCCAAATCCGGAGGCTTATTCGGCCCAAACGTGTCATGCACGGATGAGGCTCCAAATCCGGAGGCTTTTCACTTGGCCAATCGTGATATCCATGAAGGGCTCTCCGAATCCGGAGGCTTATGGCCCAAACGTGTCATGCACGGATGGGGCTCCGAATTCGAGGCATTTAGCTTGGCCAATCGTGATATCCACGAACGGCACTCTGAATCCGGAGTCATGTTCGACCCAAACGTGTTATGCACGGATGGGGCTCTGAATTCGGAGACTTTTAGCTTGGCCAATCGTGATATCCATGAAGGGCGCTCCGAATTCGGAGTCTTGTTCAGCCCAAACGTGTCATGCACAGATGGGGTTCTAAATCCGAAGGCTTTTTACTTGGCCAATCGTGATATCCACGAAGGCGCTCCGAATCCAGAGGCTTATTCGGCCTAAACGTGTCATGAACGGATGGGGCTTCGAATCCGGAGGCTTTTCACTTGGCCAATCGTGATATCCACGAAGGGCGCTCCGAATCCGGAGGCTTATTCGGCCCAAACGTATCATGCACGGATGGGGCTTTGAATTTAGTTACTTTTAGCTTGGCCAATCGTGATATCCACGAAGGGCGCTCCGAATCCGGATTCTTGTTCAGCCCAAACGTGTCATGCACGGATGGGGCTCCAAATCCGGAGGCTTTTCACTTGGCCAATTGTGATATCCACGAAGGGCGCTCCAAATCCGGAGGCTTATTCGGCCCAAACGTGTCATGCACGGATGGGGCTCCGAATCTGGAGACTTCTCACTTGGCCAATCGTGATATCCACGAAGGGAACTCCAAATCCGGAGGCTTATTCGGCCCAAACGTGTCATGCACGGATGGGGCTCCGAATCCGGAGGCTTTTAACTTGGTGAATTCAATTTCTTGGTAAGGAATAAGAAACTTTGCATTGTAAAAGTGAAATTTGTACACGATGAACATTCAAAACAAATATCATGCCCCACAAGTCGGGTTAGTGATAGAATTTACGCAAGTGCGTGGAGTTCCAAGGACGTGGCAGACTTTTCCTAGACATGTCTTTGAGCCGATATGCCCCCGTGCTGGCGATTGACTCAATCTGATAGGGGCCGTCCCAGTTGGGATGCCATTTTCCGTCAGCCAGATTCCTAGCGACTGGAAGTACTTAAGCATTCGTTTTGTACTTCAATAGTTAATGCGTTTAGCTATTTCAATTTGTTTTGTAATAATTAGTTAACTAGGATTAGTTAATTAGTTTGTTTTGTAATAATTAGTTTAATTAGCTTAGATTAGCTAGTTAGTTTTTTATTCGGTCCCTCCGTCGAGAGGGTGTATTATTGTAATAAGCGTGCTTGTGTGTGATGCATCTCTTCCAACCCCCATTTCTTTCTCCTTTTTACTTAACCGCTTATGATGGTTAGTTTTAGGGCATATTTCGATTAGCATACCTTATGCTTGCATGCGTGCATCCATTCATCTGTATTGCATGCACCGGGCTCGGCACATCATACTAACCGCATTTCATTTCAATACATTTACTTGAATACGTGTTCAACAGCATGTTATCAAGTTGCATGTCACATGCCATTCTAGAATAGCCGAGCCTATTGTAGTTGCATTTTTGCATGTGTTGCATTAGCCATCTTAACATGAACTAGGATCATGCATGATTTCTAACTAGTTCTCTATTTTTGCTCGGAGTACACTGTGAGTGTTTACGCTTTAGCATATTGCATGTGTGTTATTAATTGCCATGAAAGCATGCTTGCCATGAGGCTAACTGCTTATTTGATATAACTGCCTGAATGCCTGTGGGTGAAGGTTGGATTACTTGAATTGGAACAATTCATCAAATCCCGGATTTAGTCTACTTGTGAGTAGCAAACTTCAAATCATTTTTCAAACGAACATGCAATGTTTTGTTCCAACTTAGGTGATCTAGTCTATACTTGCATGCTGTGTGCATCACATAGTAATTCCAGGTTAATAACCGGAATAAGAACACATGTGTTTTCAAAAACAAGATATCATGTTAGTAAAGGCCGATCTTTGATCGGGCGAGTGGGGGTGCTCATTGCATTCCCCTCTCGTACCCAAGTTCCCGAGCTGAGGCAACTTTGGTGATGACAAACACGTGGCCTTCGGCACGAGTCAGGGTTTCCTAAATTTCCCCAAAAAATAAAATATTTAGGTGGCGACTTTGTATCTGGCAAAGCAGTCCATGTTTGGCACTTCTTTATAAAAATCAGTTTTCCAAAACGATTTGCCGAATTTGGACTCTTTGGTGATTTATCGGTCTCATATCGCACATTGTGAGATTAGATTCAGAACCGTGACACGAGTCCAAACTTGTAGTAGCTAGAGAGCAAACGAATTTCGCGCCTTCGCAGCGCGGAGCTCGGGAGTCCTTGGGCACGTCTACACAGCTGTCGGTATCATGACCGTGGTCTTTGTGATATTCGCACCACCTATCCCATCTCCTTGTGTCGGGAGGTCCCACCATCTTGGGTGGCCATTTGAAGAATGGCAGATGTTGAACTTTAGACATAACCGTGCTAATCGGCTCCGACAACTCCGTATATTTCTTGTCCGCGTGCCTTATGCGCCTGCTATCCACTTGAAGTTGCTCATTAGCTCGATGTGGACATTGGTCATTTGATCGGCGTGAATCTCGTCTTTTGTCTCGTTTAGTCCGATTTCGTGGTTCAGGGCTCCATGATGGTACATAATTTATCGGCTAAACAATTTCAGATAGGGCCGTCTTGTTGGCCTTGTACCCGGCTTTGACCCGCAAAGCGTCATCTTCCACTTTGCAGTGTTCCTCGACTTTCTTCATTAATGACCAAACTGTTTTAGGGGGCCTCTTGGTCAAGGAACTGCAGAGGGCACTATCAGGATGCAACCCCATTTTAAAGGCGGTGATAGCCATGGAGTCATTGCAGGCATCATCGACGAGATTAAAGCATTCCCAATATCGTGTCGAATACGCACGTAAGGTTTCCCCTAGCTAGATTTGCATTGCCCAGAGAGAATTGGTTTTCTTCGGCTGGACCTCATTAGTGATGAACCTTGCCTGGAAGGATTTTTGAAGTTGATGGAAGCTCTTAATCGATGCCGATTCCAATTTGTAATACCATCTGACGGCCAGCGGTCCCAAACTGCTCGGAAATATTCTGCACATGAGGGCCTCGTCATGGCTTGCTTATAATGACGGATGTGATCAGTGGGATCCGATTTCCCGTCGTATAGGGTGAACGATGGGGCTTTGAACTTTTTGGGTAGTACTGTCCTTGCAATCCGTCGCACAAAGGAACATGTTGGTCCTCTTCGTCTAAATCATTTCTTCTACCCTTATTTCGTGCACGCGGACTTCCTTCAAAAGAGCTGGAGACTTTGACTCGTCCCTTCTTTGCAGGTTCTGGGGATGATGAGTCAGAATCACTGCCACTATCGTGCCTCCGAACTCGAGGTCGTCGACCGTCCTTTCTCAGAGGTTAGCCTTGGTCTTGGCGCGGGGCCTGTTGGGATTTTGCCACCTCTAGGGCCAAATCCTATCGAAGACACTCGTTCTCAGCCATCATGTTTTCCAACCTCTATTCGTTTTGCTTCATTTGATCCATAATCGCTTGCATTGTTTCATGCGCTGAAGTTGAAGGTGAGTCGAAGTTCAGGGCCCTTCGTACGGCAATATTCTCTGGTCCAAGCATGTTGCTTGGAGTGGTATCATCTCATGGTGTAAGGTCGTCAGCGTCTACCAGAGGATCTTCTATCGCGCCCGCCATGGATATGCTGGAGTATTCCTATAGACGATGCCAATTGTGGAGGAGTGGTTCGGAAATACTCTTCCGATCCTGGAGGGCACTCGTGATCCTCAGCTAGTCACTTGAAAAAGAATGAACACTCCGGTCAAGGGTGCTGGAATTAGCACTTCGACGGATAAGTCAGTATCCACTCTCTTAGTTGCTTATATCTTAAGTTATACTTACTTGTTCTCACATATCCAGTGTTAGCTGACACTCTCCCTATTTATAGTCGTTCTTGATGTTGACGGTTGGGCCCACTTTTCTTCCAATGAATAATCCCTCATTCGGCGAACTGTTCGTATTCGGCCAGGTCCACAGCTGATTATTCGGCTGATCTGGTTATTCGGCCTTTATCCCTCCAGGATAGAGCCGTGTAATTCACAACTTGGTTTCTCTCTTCAATCTATTCGGCCTTCGTGCATAATAGAATTTATTCGGCCCCACAGTATTCAAAGCTCTACTTATATTTCCCAAAAATTAGTGTCCTAATCACAAAAAGATTCACTCATTTTGCTCTTAGAAATTACCGTTTTTCTGTATGGCGTAATATGTCTTCTTGACTAACAAAAAACACTATAATCTACATCAAAATGGTTTGTTTATAACAACATATATTTTGTTCTTTGCCTTTTATCTGTTTGTACATACTTCTGTTTCATTCACGATCTAGTCAAAAAATATGCGTTTTATACAAAATATATCTAATTTCGGTATAAAAAAAAAAAAACCCCTCAAATACTCACATGCAAAATCTTATTATACTGTTATTTTCTATATTCATTAAATCGTCGCTAGATTTTCCATTTAATAGACAACATTCCTAAAATTAACAAGTAATCTGTTGAAAAGTTGTTCTCTTGCAAATTAGGTTTTTTTTTTTTTTTGTTTTGTTTTGTTTTCTGGTAAGGATATAATGTGTCTCACTTGACTAAGAAAAAATACTGCAATCTACATCAAAATCATTTGTTTATAACAACATATATTTCGTTCTTTTCCTTTATCTATTGAATAGTAATTATTCCAACTATTTACTTGTGTTTTCATTTGTGTTTAACTAGTTATCTGTCAAAAAAAATTCTTAATCAATCTGTTTAGATGCATTTTCATTTGTGTTTGGCAACTTATCTGTTCAAAAGTTGTTAATCCATCTGTTTAATCGTGTTTTCATTTGTATTTAACAAGTTATCTATCACAAGTCTTAATTTTATCTATTGAATAGTGATTGATCCAGCTATTTACTTATGCTTTCATTTGTGTTTAACAAATTATTTGTTAAAAAATTCTTAATCAATCAGTTTAGATGCAATTTCATTTGTGTTTGACACCTTATATGTTCAAAAGTTGTTAATCCATCTGTTTAATCATGTTTTCATTTGTGTTTAACAAGTTATTTGTCTTAAGTCTTAATTTTATTTGTAACAATCCATCTATTTGCACAGATAACTTGTTAATTTTATTATAAATGTTTGTTATGGTTTTGCATAGCTTTTTAGATTGCCTACAACAATCCACATCCAAAATATTATGTATCATTACTTGTATGATAAATTACAATCTATTTATAACAAAATGTATTTCCTTCTATTTATCTCTTGTACTTCATAAAATGGTAAACCAAGCTGACATTAAACATTACAGATCCAACATGATGTCAATAGTTTCATTCTTTAAAACAATAAGATTCAAAGAACATCATTATCCTCAGTTACAATGGACACCATTTTGGGCACTAATTGAAGCATTGAGACACAAAGCATCACAGTTAACATGTGCTGCAAGTGTGCTACTGATGTCGCTACAATCATTCAAACTTATAATCCAAAAACTAAAAAAAATTTCCTTAGCCAATAGAGCTTGTGCCATTCCAAGCCTTTGACATTACCATCATCTTTGGCGTCGAATCTGGACCCACATGAATATGTATCTGCAAAGCCCAAAAACTTGACACACATTTTGTTAGGAGAAGATTTGAAGCCACAGATAGAATGACTGACCCAATATTGAAACAAGCACTATGGGATGCAATAAATAGGCACACTTAAACAGACAATCAGGATGTTGCATGACTAATGTGTCTTTACCTCTGTGTGACATTATTCTTTGCAACTAAGAACAACTATATTGGTTGGATTTTTTTGGATTACATTTTAGACCTTAACAAAATTAAGCAATATGACTGGGCAGGAGCAATCAGTGACAATCTCATGCAGTTTGTGAATACAATGAGCAGACACCCAGGCAAAGTTACTGCTGTACTATTGCATTTCCAGGAAGATTAGTTAAATCACTACAAGAAATTGCAGCTCTAGTGACAACTTTTGGTGACAACGTCCATTTTTCGTACCCAAAAACATACTTTCAGCGACATGAGAATGATGTTTGTCGGTGGAAGTTAGCTTTGTAGTGACGTGATTCATAAGTTGTTGCTAAAGAGTTAAAACAAGCATTAGGCGCCAAAGGATAATGTGCGCTCCAAAGGGGGAGGGGGTTAACGACAAAAAAAAAAAAAAAAAAAAAAAATTGGTGACGAAATTGCATCGCTGTAAGTAAGACACTTTTTGTGACATCTTCCTTGTTGTAGACACGCCCGTGGGCCTCATGCTACAGTTCGAACTCAAATTGTCACGGTTCTTAATCTGATCTCACAATGTGCAATGTGAGATTGATAAATCACCAAAGAGTCCAAATCCGGCAAATCGTTTTGGAAAACTAATTTTTGTAAAGAAGTGCCAAACATGGACTGCTTTGCCAGATACAGAGTCGCCACCTAAATATTTTATTTTGGGGGAAATTTAGGAAACCCTGACTCGTGGCTAAGGCCATGTGTCCGTCATCACCAAAGTTGCCTCGGCTCGGGAACTTGTGTACGATTGGGGAAGGTCAGCTATGAGCACCCCCGCTCGCCCGATCAAAGATCGGCCACTACTAAACATGATATCTACTTTTTTGAAAAACACATGTGTTCTTATTCCGGTTATTAGCTAGTATTACTTTGTGATGCGCACAGCAAAACAAGTATAGACTAGATCGCCTAATTTGGAACAAAGCATCACATATCCGTTTGTTTGGAAAATGACTTGAAATTTGCTACTCGTAAGTAGGCTAAAATGCGGATTTCAATGAATTTTTCCAATTCAAGTAATCCAACCTTCACCCACAGGCATTCAGGCAGTTAAACACTTAAGCAAATAGCCTCATGGCAAGCATGCTATCATGGCAATCAATGACACACATGTAGTATGCTAAAGCATAAAAGCTTACCTAGTACTCCGAGCCAAAACAAAGAACTAGTTAGAAATCAATGCATGATCCTAGTTCATGTTAAGATGGCTAATGTAACACATGCAAAATGCAACTAGAAATAGGCTCGGCTATCCTAAAATGGCATATAAGATGCAGCAATTGATACATGTATTCAACTTGGAATTGAAATATGATGCAGTTATTATGATGCGCCGAGCCCGGTGTATGCAAGATAGATGCTTATATGCAAACATGCGAAGCATAAGTATGCTAGACAGATGAATGGATGCAAACATGCAAAGTATAAGTATGCTAATTTGAAACATGACATAAAACTAACCAACGAAAGCAGGTAAGTAAAATGGAGAAAGACGTGGGGTTGGAAGACATGCACACACGCACGCACACTTATTACAAAATTGGCCCTCTCGACGGAGGGTCCGAATAAATAATACATGCCGGCTAATTAACTAACTAACAAGCTTATTAATTATTACACAACCGAATTGAATAACTAGCTACAACTAATTATTACAACAATTAACTAATTAACAAATTAATTAATTATTACAAATTGATGCTAACTAACAAGTAAGCATGAAAAATAAGCTGCTCCAGCTCTATTCGAAGAAGGAGAGGATGCATGCTCGGATGCCGCCCCGAAAAGCTCTCCGGTTGCTCTTTAGAGGCTCTGTCTGCTGGGTGTCCTCAAGGAATTCCTGCTGAACCTTACCAAAAACATGCTGGGGAGTGCATCAGTGGCCTGTCGGCCATGGGGAGCCACTGCTGACCAAAAATAAAGGGGTGCCGGCCAACAACAAGGCACTGCCGGCCATCTGCAAGGCACTACCGGCCACTGATGTGCTGGGACACCAAGCTGCAGTAGAGCACAAAACAGAGAAAATGGAGGGTCTCCCAAGGATATGCACACACTATGCCACCCCGTATCATCTCAAAACATCAAGGGAGAGGCATAGTCGGATCTACGACCATCAATCACGCATCCCAATGCATGATGGCCAAAGATCCAACTTGTGCAAATCAATGTGAAATGAATGCGCAAATAAACACATAAAGCCTAAAACTCTATCATGGATCACCAAGAGCGTCGGCGACCGAGAATTGAGACACGTTTCATCACTTGAAGTATGAAACGCCCCTCGTTCCTCGTGCTCGGATTAATACTTAATCCAAACAACAATGCTAACTTGAACATGTAATCATGCAATATGACTTAAACATGCAAAATGTAGTGTAATAAACATGCAACAACATGTAATAGAACTAGCACACGACAACATGCAAAGATGGAGTGAGCATACAACAATATGCAAGACAAGCATGCAACAACATGCAAGGGAAGGACTTAAACCAAAATAGGCAGACCTTAGATATGCCCAAATCAGTGGCCATAAGTGATGAATTGATAGTATGAAAAGCATGGAAAGGCAAGGCAAACATTCATGCCAATTGGCTCAAGAATTAAGACATAAAGATGCAACTCTTAAGCACACTTAAAGAGTGACAAGCATGGATATGTGACAACAAGGTAAGCTCTGAAATCTCATGTAAATTGATTCCAAATCAACTAAACAATGCAAGCATAGCACGTTAGAAAGCTCAAAGCTCGAAACTAACAAAGGGACTTAAGCCATGGCCATGCAAGGCAAACCCCAAAGGGCTAAGGGAACCTAAAACAGTCCCAAGGCAGGTCCAAACAAGACTAAAAAGAAGCTCGAAGCTAGCCAACACGGGCTAGAACAAGAGGCCAAAAACAAGGAGCATGCAAGGCTACAAAAGAGGCAATGCACTACACCTATTGAAACCAAACATGGCATGACTTGGACAACATAAAACAGAGTTACATCATGGTATAACAAGACCAAAAATGCACTGATATGATGAGCCAAAGGCTTAGGCTTAATGGCATGCACAAAAGTTCATTCTTGAGGCATAAAGAACCAAGGCTCCAAGACATTAAAAGCATGTCAAATGCAAGTGTATGGCCACATTTCATGGAGTGAAATAACACTTGAAATGATGGCAAAGCATGCAAACATAACATGTATGGCATGGTAGGGGCTTCAAAACCCAAGACTAGCCTAAGCATTTACACTATAGCTATACAAAACATGAGTGATATGGCCATGGCAGCCCAAAATAGTGTTAGAACACCTCAAAATAAGAACAAAATCATGCTGGAGCAAAGCTAAAATATGCTAAGATGATGAGTCAAAACATCATGCACATAAAGCTAGTAAGCAAGATTTGTTCTACAAGTATATGGAGCATGCAAAGGATGACAAAACTAGTTATGGAAAGAGTCATGACATGGTAAAAAATCACCAAAAACATGCTGAAATGGACTCAACATAAGCTAGGATAACATGCTAAAACAAGAAGCATATAAAGCTAGTTTATGGGATTTACACTACAAGTGTATTGCACATGCATGGAGTGACAAAACCAACCCAAAACAGATCTAAGGCATGGTAAAACACCACCAAAAACCTATTGAAATGGACTCAACACAAGCTACGCAAACATGCTACTTTGATGAGCTACAAATGGGATTACACTACACATACAA
Source organism: Camellia japonica (assembly GCA_030407325.1). Lineage (NCBI taxonomy): Eukaryota > Viridiplantae > Streptophyta > Magnoliopsida > Ericales > Theaceae > Camellia > Camellia japonica. The sequence continues at coordinate 78,638,085 of JAPPVO010000017.1, forward strand.
GATACATGTAAAAGGTGACCAAACCAGCCATGGACAGAGCCAAGGCAGTTCCTAAAAGTCACAAAAAAGGGCCTGAACCAAGCCTCAAAATTACAGAGAGGTATGCTCTTTTGGAAGGCCAAAAATACAAGCAAACCAAAACCAAAAGACAGGGGGCCACCCCCTCTAATTTGAGGCCTCAAAACTACATGCCTACCACTGAAAATCCACTGGATTTCAGTGGTTAGAAGGCCAAACCAAGGCTAGCTCAGAGGCCTTAAGGCAAGGCTCAAAACAAGGCCAAATAAGGCCAACAAGAGGGTTGAAGACCCTCAACAGCCAAAAGACCTTAAACAAACTTCAAAAGAATTTAAATACAAGACTTTTTTCAGTTGAAAGCAAGGCCTAAAACAATATTCAAGGATGGCCAAAATGAGTTACAAAAAAGTGCTAAAAAGGAGAAGAAGCTCACTTTTGAAGATCAACTTCGAAACCAGCAACTTCAGGGGGTAAAACCTCACTTTTAGAGCTCAAGAAGTCCTCCCAAGAACCTCAATCCAAAGATGGTGGTGTATCTCAAAGTGTTGTAGTGTAAAAGTGCAAGGAAAATGGACTTCGAGGCACAAATCAACAACAATATAGAGAGAGAGAGAGAGATATTTCTTCTCAAAATGTTGAACCTCTGCTAAGGAGAGAGGCTCTCTCCTTATATAGAAGAAAAGCAATGCAAAGCTTCTTCAAGAAGCTTCGCAAGAGCTTCATCCCTCCATACACGTGTCTGGAGGGCAGATAAAAGGATTCCAGCTGGCTCAAAAGATCTGGAGTGAAACCTGCTGAGACAGGGGTGCTGCCGGCCATCAGGGATGGCCGGCAGTGACTCATTGATGGCCGGCAGGCTCAATCAATGGCCGACAGCAGCAAAGTAGGGGCCGGCAGGTCCAAAAGGGGGCCGGCAGTGCACCAAGAAACACATTCTAAAAGGACCAAGTCATGGTCCAAGAATGGAGTAGAAAGGATACAGGGTCTGGAAAGCTCGAACCTGTGACGTTCCGCCGCAAAAGTCAAATGCCCAACGAGCAATCGAACTTGTGTCCGGATGTACCTGCAAGCACAACCGAGTCTTGAGGACGGTCAAAAATGGGGTGTCTACACTTGTGTCGACAAAAGTGTTTACTTCTTTGGCGACAAAACCCATAACGTCACCAAGAGTTTGCAAGTTAAATCGCACTGTTTTTGTTTTTTCTTTTTCTCACAAACACTGTAATGTATTCGAAATACTTTGATTCGAAACTACGTCATTTAGTTAAATCTAAAAAAAGAGCAAAGAAAAAAAAGGGAAATAAAATCCTCTCCATAAACCATTTTCTTTCCCCTTTTCCTTTCTTGATTTGCCCTAGCTCCCAAATAGATTTCCTAATTTTCTTTCAACCTATGCCTCTCTCTTACGCTACACACTGTCTCTCTCCATCACGCAGGTATAATTTCTCTCTCTGTATCTCTTTGTATCTCTCTCTCTGTCTCTGTCTCTGTCTCTCTCTCTCTCTCTCTCTCTCTCTCTCTCTCTCTCTTTTTGTGCTTGTTTAATGGTGAAAATTGTTTTGGTGGTGGGATATTGGTGGGAAGCGGGTGGGAGTTTCGGTGGTGGAGAGGTGGTAAGGTTGTGACGGGGTTGTGATGGGAAAATGAAGTGGGGCTGGGTTTCGGTATTTCCTTTCCCTACTCCAACCTTGGTATCTCTCTCCAAATCCCTAGTCGTTTGAAATTTGTATAACATACTAACATTTAGATATATGTACACACCTAGCTATTACTAAATTTATCTCTTTAATTTTTTTTTTCTTCTTCTTCCCTTGGAGATTTCGAGGGGCTAATCTCGAATTAGGATTTTGTTTCAGAAGATCATTAATATATGCACATATATTCACATCTATCCGATATGTTTACACAGAAGTTCTATCTTTTGAATTTGGAGTTTTCCTTCATTCCTTCGTTCGATATATATATATATATATATGTATATCAGTGTGGATTGGGAGATTTGGGGAGTACTTAGCAATAACAAACTGATTCCCACTCTGTTTGTTTTATCTTGTGGGAGTCCACTAGGTTTTCCTCTATTTTTCCTTCAATGGGTATGTTCATTTTTCTTCTCTTTATATATACTTGTTATATATATTTATATATATATATATAAGAATTTATGTATGATGGTTTTGTTATTTATTAGGTGGGATGAGGATTATTTTACAAACCATATACATATAAAATGACAACAATGGAATGCCAATCCTCGAGCTTCATTTGTAAAGTCTATATTCCTTGGTAATCAAAGCCCAAAGATCTATGAATTATCCCATGCTTGACTAGCCAAGCAGACAAACGACCCTGCATCTTTTTTATCTCTCCCGTATTTTTATTTGTATAAGTATTTCACATTTACGATGAAATTTATGAAGATTGACGAATTTTCAAGTAATTTGCAATCTTCCTCCTAGTTGTTATTAGGTAATTTCAATGTGGATTGAGACCCACTTTACTTTACCACTTTATTGCTTTAATTTTTTGATTTTTTATTTTTTTGTAATCAAGTTCATATATAAGTTTGCATCTTGATCATTTGCTTAGCCAATAGCTTTAGCCTTTTGGTTATACATAAGATATTTTTGTGTTATATTACTTTATAGGGTCAAACTATTGTGCACACCACCTTATCATAAAAAATAAAAATAAAAAGTGTTGAATTTTTGTGGTGTTAGTTACGAATTAATTTCATATACTTACGAAGGGTGCACCATAAAAATAAATAAATAAATAAATAAATAAATAAATTCTTAAATACAAACCCTTAGGATTATGTCATGAAATCATTGTGGTCTATAGTGAGGAAGGAAGAGTGGGTTATAGTGGTAAAGGAAGCATGCATCATAAATTTTTTTAATTACGAATTATTGTGACTGTGTTATGAATTGTGATTATCTTATGAATTTTTGTGATTTTGTTACTAATCATTATGTATTTTTGTGGTGGTAGTAATTAGTTGGAATTAAATCTATGAAATTATGTAAAAATCCTAATTGTATAAAAAGTTACTTTGTTGTTTTTGTAAAGTGGGGATAAAATGATTTTTTCACACTTGATCTCATAAGATTGAATTAGCATTCCCACCCCCTTTCATGGGAATGCTAATCCCCAACCATGTGGGGGGGATTCATAGTCTCATGAGACTATTAGTCCTATACCATTTTGCTAACCAAATATGATTTAAATAGGTCCACAAGATTGCTAATCCAATCCCTTCCTCTATCAAGCCAGGCATTCACAGTTTGGGTTGTATTCAGTTACTCCAATTTTAGTACTCTATACATAATTCATTATGAGCTGCATTCCGTTAATTTGGAATGAAGCAAAAGCTTCATTTTACCCTCCTATCTCTCACATATAAGAAGCTAAACTGAAATTTCTCTTAGCAAATGAAGGATACAACCATAATGAGGGTCTATTTGTTTTCTCATCTATCCCAAAACTATATTTCTATTCATGTTTTTGAAGACACCAGGGGATCTTTTTACCCCAGATGTGTAACTGCTGCTTAACTATATTTATGCTATGCTTATTTTCTACCAAAAAATAAAAATAAAATAAATTGAAATTTCTCCAATTCATTAGTCACCACAGAGGGAATCTTAAACAAAGACACAAAGACTCATAAATTACCAAGTGTAGACTTGATTAATATTATCCACGGTTAGAATCATCATGCAAGTTTAAATTTTCATTTATGACAATATTAATAATAAAAAAATAATTTTTCTTTCTTGAATGTAGGTTGTTGAAGATAGAAATTATGATCTTGGTCCAGTGCTAATTGGAAATGAGAAGAGGCTTGTTCACATGCATTTGCATATTGTTATTTGTGATGCTACAGTTGCATTAAACACATCGTTCTAATTGGGATTGACTTGATTTTATTTATTTTGTACTTGGTTTTAACTTTAGTTATTGTTATACACAAACTTAAATTTTGGATTATAAGAATATGTGGGCTATTGTTGTTATCATAAATAGAATTTATTTATATATATTTGGATGTCAATGAATTAAAGTGTGGATATTATTTAATAATTTTTTATTGGAAAGTAATTTGTTATTTGTGAATGTGGGAGCCGAATAATTAGCAGAATCAGAAGCGTACAATTTAGAAGATAGATATTACTCGGCTCTAACCTGCACGATCAGGAGGCCGAATACAATAAATAGGCTGAGTAACTATTGAACTATGGAGCCGAATAAATAAGCGGATAGTGAGCGAAAAGTGGACCAGGCCCCGAGGCCTTGGAAACGAGTATAAATAAAGGAACAACAGTCTAAGAAAGGTATGTGAGAACTATTACAGTTAACTTAAAAGACAAGTAATTTAGAGGGTAGAGACTGACTTGTTCGTCGGAGTGCTAATTTCGGCACCCCCGACCGGAGTGTTAATTCTCTTTCAGGTGACTAGCTGAGGATCATTAATGTCCCCCAGGATCAGAAGAGTATTTCCGAACCACTTCTCCACAATTGGCGCCGTCTATGGGAATACTCAAATACATCCATGGTAGGCATAACAGAAGACCCCCTGATAGTCACTGACGAAACCACACAAAGAGACGACCTCACTCCAACAAACATGCTTGGACCGGAGACTATCGCTGCAAGACGTGCCTTGAACTTCGCCTCACCCTCAACTTCGGAGCACGAGACAATGCAGGCAATCATGGAACACGCAAAGCAAAATGAATAGAGGTTGGAGAACATGATCGCTGAGAAAGAACGTCTCCGTCAAGATTTAGCCCTGGAAGTGGCGAAGTCTAGACAAGCTGTACGCCTAAATCCGGAACGACCTCCGAAGGCAAGTGGTCGACGACCTCGAGTCCAACAAGATGACACTGATAGCGACTCTGACTCATTATCCTCGGAGCCCAAGAAGAAGGGGTGGCCTGAAACTACCAGTTCTTCTGAAGAGAGTCCGCGTAGAAGGCATAAGCGAAGAAGAAACAGTTCGGATGAAGATCAACACGATCCCTTTGTACGACGGATTGCAAAGGTAGTGCTACCCAAGAAATTCAAAGCACCGTCATTCACCTTGTATGACGGTAAATCAGACCCCACCGATCACATCCGCCATTACAAGCAAGCCATGACGCTGCATGCAGATGACGAGGCTTTGATGTGCAGAATATTTCTGAGCAGTTTGGGACCACTAGCTGTCAGGTGGTATTATAAACTGGAGCCGGCTTCGATTAAAAGCTTCCACCAACTCCAAAAATCCTTCAGGGCAAGGTTTATCACAAATGAGATCCAGCCAAAGCAAGCAGATTCCCTCGGGGCAATGCAAATTCAATTGGGGAAAACCCTTCGTGCCTACTCGGTGCAGTATTGGGAATGTTTCAATCTGGTAGATGATGCTTGCAATGACTCCATGGCCATCACTGCCTTCAAGATGGGGCTGCATCCCGACAATGCCCTCCGCAGCTCTTTGACCAGACAGCCCCCCAAAACAGTTTGGTCGTTGATGAAGAAAGTTGAAGAATACTGTAAAGTGGAAGATGATGCCTTGAGGGTTAAAGCCAGAAATGTTACCAACAAGACGGCTCCTGCTGAAATTGGTCAGCCGTTAAATTCTATAGCACCTCAGTGCCCTGAACCACGGCATCGGGCGAAACGAGATAAGAGACGAGATTCTCACCGATCAAGTGACCAATGCTCCCACCGAGTGAATGAGGAACTATAAATCAACAGCAGGTGCACAAGGCACGCCGACAAGAAATACACTGAGTTGTCAGAACCGATCAGCACGGTCATGTCCAAAATCTAACATCTTTCGTTCTTCAAGTGGCCGTCAAAGATGGTGGGACCTCCCGACACTCGAAGACGGGATAGGCGGTGCGAGTATCACAAGGATCATGGCCATGAAACTGAGAGTTGTTATGCATTGAAGGGTCACCTGGAGGAATTGGTACAGGATGGTCGGCTACAACAGTACGTCCGAAAGGGCAACTCAACCAAAGCAGTAGCCTTGAGACAGGATTCCCCTCCGCTCGGCGTGATCCACATGATATATAGCCTACCAATGTCATTCACGGTGCATACGATTCAGTCGAATCCCGACCCTCAAAATCAACTCACTCCAGCTAAACGGCCCTATGAAGCTGCAAGCATTTCTTTTGATGATTCAGATCTGGCCGGAGTGACACTTCCTCACATCGATGCCTTGGTAATTGAGTTACGCGTAAACCGATTCACCGTTGAGCGCGTACTCATTGATCTGGGGAGCACATCAGAGGTTATGTATTACAAGACATTCACCAAACTCGGCTTTTCAAAATCGGATCTCTCTCCGGGTCCTTATCCATTATTCGGCTTCAACTCCAATCCAGAATACCCATTGGGGAAAATCACACTACCAGTCCGAGCGGGCTCCCGAACAGTGGATATGGAATTCTTGGTCGTCAGGCTGCCATCGCCGTATAATCTCATCATGGAGCGATCCTGGTTGCATGTTATGCAGGCCGTGCCAAGCACCTATCATCAGCTGCTACGCTTCCCCACAGAATGCGGCATTGAGCAAATTCATGGCTCTCAGAAATCGGCACAAGCGTGTTATCTCCTTGCTCAAAAGACGCCAAAGGAGTTGCAAATGAACTTTATTGAGGTAACAGATCGTGAGAGCCTCGACGACGTTGGGCGGCTCCCAAATGAAAAGGCCACGGAAGACCTAGATCGAGTTAAAATCAATGGCAACCCAGATAGGTTCTTCATGGTCGGCGCCTCCCTCAATCAAGCTGACCGACAAGAGCTAATTTCCTTCCTGCTCGGCAACCTTGATATATTTGCATGGACTCCATATGAGATGCCTGGTGTAGATCTGTCTGTTTCGCAACACCGTTTAAATGTTGACCCTAAATGCAAGCCGATCATTCAGAAAAGCCGGCGATCAGCCGCAGAGCACACTGCCACAGTTGTTGAAGAGGTTGACTGGTTGCTTGACGCCGGGGCAATCAGGGAAGTGACCTACCCTACATGGCTCTCTAATACTGTGGTTGTGAAGAAGAAGAACGGGACTTGGCGAGTCTGCGTTGATTTCACGGACCTAAACAAAGCTTGCCCCAAAGATTGTTTTCCTCTCCCAAGGATAGACCAATTGGTAGATGGTACAGCACGTCATCAACGCATGAGCTTCCTCGATGCCTACAGAGGCTACCATTAAATTGCCTTGCATCCGGAGGACCAAGACAAGACTGTATTCCTCACCCCAAGAGGAACCTATTGCTACAAGGTTATGCCTTTTGGGCTGAAGAATGCAGGGGCAACTTACCAGATACTAGTCACTACCATGTTCAAAGAGCAACTCAGCCACACTATGGAAGTATACATTGACGACATGGTGGTCAAATCCAAGGAAGAGAGGAATCATATAGCCGATCTGGAGGAGACATTCGGCATTCTACACAACACAAAATGAAGCTGAATGCTTCCAATGTGCGTTTGGGATCGGCTCTGGCAAGTTCTTGGGTTACATTGTAACCACCGAGGAATCGAGGCCACCCGAGGCAAATCATAGCAATCTTGGAACTCGGCTCCCCTCGTTTGGTAAAGAGGTTCAAAAGTTGATGGAGATGGCCGCCGCACTCAACAGGTTCATCAGTCGGTCTACAGATCGTTGCCGACACTTCTTCTATACACTACGGCAGGGAAAGTCTTTCGAATGGTCTGCCGAGTGCGAAGCTGCTTTCAACGGTCTCAAAACCTACCTTCGATTAGTTCCCCTCTTGACAACACCCTCGGCAGGCGACCCACTTATCTTGTATCTGGCAATTTCTGACCGGGCCGTCAGTGCCGTACTGATTAAGGAAGAGCTGGGGGAGTAGCGGCCAGTGTATTATGTGAGCAAGGCAATGGTCGACGCCGAAACATGCTACCTACCGCTGGAGAAACTCATCCTAGCCTTAGTCACGGCGGCAAGAAAACTGATGCATTACTTCCAGGGGCACAGCATCAGGGTGCTAACAGATTACCCCCTTCGATCAGTACTACGCAGTGCGGAAGCATCAGGACGCGTTTCAAAGTGGGCTCTTGAACTTGGCCAGTACGACATTTAGTTTCTACCTAGAACCTCAATCAAGGGGCAGGTGCTTGCCGACTTTGTAGCTGAATTTACCGGGGGTCTTGCCGATTTCAAGTCTGATGAAATTCGACCTAAGCCGAACTGGAGAATCTATGTTGTGGACATTTGGCAGTTGTACTGTGATGGATCATCCAATCAACGGGGCAGCGGTGCCGGAGTAGTAATCATGGCTCCCGACGGCGCAATAATTGAGCAGGCCGTCAAACTCGGCTTCGAAGCATCAAATAACGAGGCCGAATATGAAGCCCTTCTGGCCGGTTTGAGGAATGCACACCTTCTGGGTGCTCAACGTTTGCTGGTATTTTGCGATTCAAAATTGGTGATCAATCAGCTAAAGGGGGAGTACGCAGCCAGAAATGACCGTATGGCGGCTTACATGAAATTGGCTAGTGCCTTGCTGGCCAAATTTGACCATCATGAATTGAATCAGATAACATGTGACTAGAACACACATGCAGATGCCCTAGCTTTCCTAGCCTCCGCCATCAACTCAGAGATTAAATGGACCATCGAAGTAGGTTTCATCCCGGAACCGAGCATTGGCCCTTCGGAGGAAATCCAGGTCAATGTCATAGAGTCAGGACCGAGTTGGATGGACTCCATTGCTGCATTCATGTCTTCCGAATAGCTCCCAGCAGACAAAAAAGAAGCGCACAAGCTGCGAAACAAAGCCCTGCGATACTACTTGGATCCGCAAGGAAGGCTTTATAAAAAATCCCTTTCTGGTCCATACCTGGAATGTGTACACCCGGACAAAGTTGAACAACTTCTGACTGAAATGCATGAGTGCAGTTGTGGTGCCCATTCTGGCGGGCGCACTTTGGCCCATCGAGCTATAACACAGGGGTATTACTGGCCGATAATGAGATCTGATGCCGAATGCTATGTGAAGAAATGTGAACAGTGCCAGAAGTTCTCCCCGTTAACCCATCTGCCTGCTGTAGAGTTAAGCTCAATTACCAGTCCCTGGCCGTTCGCCTAGTGGGGACTTGATATCGTAGGACCATTGCCGAAGGCCCCAGGGAACAAGCGATACTTGATCGTCGCGACAGATTATTTCACAAAATGGGTCGAAGCTGAGGCATTAACTCACATTTGAGATGCTGATGTTAAGCGCTTTGTATGGAGAAACATCATAACACGATTCGGCATTCCAAGAGCTCTAATTTTAGGCAACGACACCCAGTTTGATTGTGGCATTTATTGAGAGCTGTGCAGCAAGTATGGTATCTGGCCTTACTTTTCTACACCGGCTTACCCACAAAGCAATGGGCAAGCCGAAGCCTCTAAAAAATCCATCCTGGACGGCATCAAGAAGAGGCTGGAGAAAGCTAAAGGCAAATGGGTCGAAGAATTGCCGAGTGTATTGTGGGCTCATCGAACTATGCCAAGGCGATCCACTGGAGAAATGCCATTTGCTCTATGCTTTGGAACCCAGGCCATCATACCCCTGGAAATCGGCCACCCAACCCTGAAATCTCAAGTTTTTGATATGGACCAAAAATCATGATGTGGGCTTTGGATTTTATTCTGATCGAAGAACGAACGAGACGAGACCGTGCCCATGTTTTTCATGGGGTTGGGCTGTTACCAGTAGCAGCTTCCCAAGTCATATAATCAACCGTGTTCAGCTGCGCCGCTACACACCAGGAGAATTGGTCCTGAATAAGGTACTTCCAGCTGCCAAGAAGTCAGCAGATGGAAAATTGGGTCCAAACTGGGCGGCCCCTATCAAATTGATTCAATCGCAGGAGTAGGGGCATATCGGCTCAAAGACATGTCAGGAAGGAGTCTGCCACGGCCTTGGAATTCGACGCCCTTGCGCAAATTCTATCATTGAACCCAACCTGTGGGGAATGATATTAGTCCTGAATGGCTCACCATGTACACACTCCACTTTTGTTATGCAAAGATTCTTGTTTACTCACTGTGCAATCTAGTTCAAAAGTGTTCCGATAAAAGCCTCCGGATTCGGAGCGCCTTCGTGGATATCATGATTGGCCAAATTAGTCTCCAGATTCGGAGCCCCATTGGCGCATGACGCCTTTGGGCTGATTAAAGTCTCCGGATTTGGAGCGCCCTTCGTGGATATCACGATTGGCCGATAAAAGCCTCCAGATTCGGAGCGCCCTTCGTGGATATCACGATTGGCCAATTAAAGTCTCCGGATTCGGAGCCCCATTGGCGCATGACGCCTTTGGGCCGATTAAAGTCTCCGGATTCGGAGCGCCCTTCGTGGATATCACGATTGGCCGATAAAAGGCTCCAGATTCGGAGCGCCCTTCGTGGATATCACGATTGGCCAATTAAAGTCTCTGGATTCGGAGCCCCATCGGCGCATGATGCCTTTGGGCCGATTAAAGTCTCCGGATTCGGAGCGCCCTTCGTGGATATCACGATTGGCTGATAAAAGCCTCTGGATTCAGAGCGCCCTTCGTAGATATCACAATTGGCCAATTAAAGTCTCCGGATTCGGAGCCCCATTGGCGCATGACACCTTTGGGCCGATTAAAGTCTCCGGATTCGAAGTGCCCCTCGTGGATATCACGATTGGCCGATAAAAGTCTCCGAATTCGGAGCCCCGACAGCACATGACGCTTTTGGGCCGATAAAAGTCTCTGGATTCGGAGCGCCCTTCGTGGATATCACGATTGGCCAAACCAAGCCTCCGGATTCGGAGCCCTATCGGTGCATGACATCTTTGGGCCGATTAAAGTATGGCCTTTGTACAGACCGTATAAACAAAGGCCGAAAAATGCAAATATTCAAAATGAGATTGTTCAAGCAGCATAAACATAATCTAAAACGTGCGAACATTCAGAATAAAATGTGTACTAAAATAAATAACAAGTACGCTACAAATTGAAAACTAAGCGTTTTATTAAAATTAGCCAATAAATACATAATTTTACTTTCAATCTACATAAGCATTACAAGGTCTTCTTCTGTTCGGCGGGTCCTTCATCATCACTCTTCTCAATTTTGAAAACGGAAAAGGGGAAATCGTTCTGCTGGTACAACGGCAACGCAGAGTCCAACCCTACTACCTGGAGAGCCTCAGCTTGCTGAAGTGCCTTGATCCAGCCATGCCTAAATCCACGATTTTCACATCGGCAAACTTCTTCGGCCAGTTTCTCCTTGGTCTTCTGAATTCCGACCAGTCGGCCGTCATGGAAGCCTTTTTCATAGGTCGCGGCCCTCGCAGTCTTAATTGCGAACATGCTAGCCGTGTTCCGATCGGCGATCGCATCACTAATCAGCCTTTGAGTAACCCTCTCTTCCACAATCGGGTTAGGGTGGCTGGCTGATTGAAGCTCGGCAGACTTGATTTGCCTTAGCTCACGCTCGACCTTCTCGGCGTGAGCTTCTAACTTCTGTGTTCATCTCTCTGTTCTATATCGCGGCGACCGGCGCGGAGACGCATGCCGATCTCATAAGCGGTGTACAGTCCCTTCACCGCCCCGTGAACGTCTTCACGAAACACTTCGAAGTCCTGGCGACCTACCATCGACTGCCGAACTTTGGGTGGAAAAATCTGTCGAGCGAACTCGACTGCCACATTTGGATCTCGAACGATTGAACCCGCTTCTGTCATTGGTCTATTACCCACGAAGACCGCAAAACTCAATGGGCAAGGAGTCGCGTCGAACTCCCTTCCAGGTCGGGGTTGAGGGGACTTACGCTGTGGCTGCTTGATCCTCCTGGGCGACCTACTTCGATAACGAGGAGATTGGTGTCTCTTCTGATCCCTCGAAGTCCTATTACCAGTGCGTGAAGGTTCACCACTTTGACTCATGTCTCCTCCCAGCTTAGCTAGCGTCTTCGCTTCCCCTTTGCTGTTGAAGAAAAGTCTATTTGACATTCGCACTTGTTTAATTTTCCTCTAAGAACTGGACTGAGTTGCTGACAGAGCATCTAAATAGGACCTTCGTTCACGAAGTACACGCCCATTTATTCTTTACGAGGGCAGCACCTCCGAGGCAATTTCATTAATATCGAAACCTCAACAGCCTGGCGCCGATTGAGTCACGTAACCCAATCGCCCCATCAACCTCTGCTATTCGGCGTTCTTCTTCATGAACCAGCTGGGGCAAGGGCAGAGTCATGAATCTAGTCGGCTCGAGTGCCCCAGCCGTTCCACGAACCCATCAGCAAAATATTCATAAGTAACGTTTTATTCGACGTTCTACGATCATGAACCAGCTGGGGCAAGGGCAGATTCATCAATCTAGTCGGCTTGAGTGCCCCAGTCGTTCCACAAATCCATTCATCAAAATATTCATAAGTAACGTTTTATTCGGCGTTATACGATCATGAACTAGCTGGGGCAAGGGCAGATTCATCAATCTATTCGGCTTGAGTGCCCCAGCCGTTCCACGAATCCATTCATCAGTACAATATTCATAAGTTCATTTTATTCGTCACCTCATGAATTCATTTTGTTTATGATTCAGATCCATTAATGTAATCGGCTATTAAGTTTGCCGTCTTTGTTCTAACTGCTGATTCTTCTAATTATGTACTCATACAGCAAACAATACAAGAAATAACTTGGGAGCATATACAAGCAATAACTTCAGAGCATAGAAAATTTTCATTCATAAATTGGGCGCTAGCAGCGGACATTTTACATATGAAAATCCAAAAAAGATGAAAATCAACTAGCAAAAAACATACATTGAAATTAAAAATACATAACAAAAATAATTTGATCCCCAAAATCAATCCTCGGGATTAGACTCTAGCGGCTCAACGTCCACTTGCTCGTATGGAATTGACATGTCCAATGTCACTCCAGCGGCAGCAAGGGCTTTGAGCCAGCCATGTTTGAATCCCCGATTCTTGAACTTGGGGACCTCTTCTACATAGATTTTTAGAGCGGCGCCCTGCCCAGTCTCGAACGCTTCGGAAGCCTCAGAGTCGGCTTTTTCCTTCACCACCTTCAACTCTGCCAATTCGGCCTCCAGTTTGGTAAGCGCCTCCTTGGTTAACTTGAGCGATTCCTCACTCGCGTTTGCCCTCTCCTCGGTATCCGATCTGAGTTGGTCAGCAGTCCGCGCCCTTTCCTTCTCAGCTTCGGCCTGGGCACTCTCCATTGTGGCTCTCATCGCCTCAAACTCGGCCCTGCTCCTCTGACTGTCCACTTCCGACTGTAAACGGCCAATCCTTTCCACGGCATCATGCTGGCGGCGGCCTAATTCGACAATCCTTCCGACCGTCTGCAAAACAAGTTGGGATCGTCAGATACCAAGAAATACCGTATGCAAACAAGTTGGGATCGTCACCTACCAGAAGGGCTGACTTGGCAGCTAATGTTATGGCCACCAAATCCGGCTTGGCGCGAAAGGCTGCCTTGTCAGCCAGCAACGAGACTGAAGCAGCCAAGCTCAGCACCACGGCTGGATCTTTCAAAGCCGACGCTTCGGAGGAGATCGGCATGTTCTTTATTTTTGGTTCAACAACAAAAGGAGCGACCACACCCGACTCCTCCAACTGTGGTCTTTTATCGGTGGGGCCCTCCTCGGAGATGGCTTCGCTCTCGGCTAAACGCTTTTCTCCCCGATCTTCCAAAATCGACTATTCCTCTGTAACCGGCCGCTTGGCAACCTTTTCCACCTCGGCCTCATGAACTTGAGCCGTTTCCTCGACAATAATGGGTGCGGGAGGTTCAGTCAGGGTGGGTCCAGAACGGGTGGCCTCGGCTTTCCGTCGGGCGGCCATGCGTTCGGCATTTCTCTTTCGCGCCATCTGCGTGAGACTTTCCCCAGCCATACCCTCAGAATAAGCGCCAGGTAGGTCTCCCAAATTTGTAAAAATATCTCCAAAGGAAAATTCCGCCCTACCGAAGTGGACGGTGAGTTAGGCTGGTTAAGACCGGCTGCCTCAAACGCTAAGTTTAGAGCCTCGTCGACCTCTTCGGCCTCCGCAGCAAATTCTTTAGTTGGTTCGGAAATTACCTCGACCACCGGCTCTACGTCTTGTTCTGAATCAGAAGCTTCGAAACCAATTTGCCTAAGGGTCTTAAAGCTGGGGAAGTTAAGGGCCGTAAGGTGATTTTCACCGGATGTGATCGGAATGTCGTCCGAGGCCGAGCATGTAGTATAAGTAGGCTCGTACCGCAAGAGTATATGGGCGGCTCTCCCTTGCTTCTGTACGTTTGGACGGGCAAAATACTTGAGTGCGGTCTTAATTTCCGCAAGGACTGCGTCGTCAGCCGAGGTCAGAACCTTCTTCAACTTATTGCCTGCAAAAACAAAGGATTAGACTTGAAGAAAAAGCTGAATAAAAGAAAGATCAATAAACACAAGGAGTTACACGGTAACCTGGTTCACCCCTCTTTCTGGGAACAGGGTCTAGGCGATCTTCGCCCTCGCCGAATTCCCAGTTGCCTCGTACATTGACCATTACATCGTCAACCCGTTTGCCAGAACTGGCAAGCATGGTTACCAAGTGATGATCGGTGTCCTTGGCCCTGAGAAAGTAGTGCCCGAGCCGACCGGAGGATTTGGCTAAAGCGTAGCAGTGCCGAATCGCCAGAATGCCAAGGTTGATCCTAAGGCGCCGGTTCAATTCTACGATTCCCGTTATGATTCGAAAGAAATTCACATTGGGTTGAGAAGGAATCAGACCCAATAGCGGAGGAAGGTCCTAAGAAATGGGTGTAGGGGAAAGCGAACCCCACCCTCCGCAATGGATAAGAGAGGAAAGACGATGGTATTTTGGTCATCCCTCTCCATATCAACAGTATTGTCTGTCACTAGAGATATATGGACATCATCAGGGATAAAAAAATGTCGCCGGAACCCAGAAATACGACCCTTAGAAAGGAGGTCTTTCAAATGCTTAGCCATTCTAGTAAGGATTCAAGGGTATTCTAAATAAAAAATGAACACGAAAAATAGGATTACAAAGAGAAGAGAAGAAAACTTACGAGAGGTAAAGGAGACAAGGAGAGACGGGAAGAAGTTGTAGAAGACGCGAGACAGAGGAGGGATTCCGGCTGGCAATCCAGGAGGCTCGAATATTCAAAAAATATGCAATCGAAGAGACTGGAGTTTCAAATCATAATAAATGCAAAAGATGCACGAATGAGGCGGGAACGTATAATGATGACCGAAAGGCATGTGTGTTCTGACATTCACATAGGGATAGGTGAAGCCGCCTAATTTATGTTTCTCTTGACTTTTCAAATTCGAAACCAAACACACCAATTAACCGCCGTCAATGGGGAGTTTGGGGGGCAATTGTGGGAGCCGAATAATTAGCAGAATCAGAAGCGTACGATCTAGAAGATAGATATTACTCGGCTCTAACCTGCATGATCAGGAGGCCGAATACAATAAATAGGCCGAGTAACTATTGAACTATGGAGTCGAATAAATAAGCGGATAGTGAGCGAAAAGTGGACTAGGCCCCGAGGCCCTGGAAACGAGTATAAATAAAGGAACAACAGCCTAAGAAAGGTATGTGAGAACTATTACAGTTAACTTAAAAGACAAGTAATTCAGAGGGTAGAGACTGACTTGTCTGTCGGAGTGCTAATTCTGGGACACCCGACCGGAGTGTTAATTCTATTTCAGGTGACTAGCTAAGGATCATTAACGTCCCCCAGGATCAGAAGAGTATTTCCAAACCACTTCTCCACCGTGATGGTAATTTTTGCCATCCCAAATACCAAATTAATTAAAAAAAAATAAAAAAAATAGATGTTTTGTTGACGCAATGAAGTTGTCGCAAAAAATATCATTTTTACTGATGCAAATTTGAGTTGGCAAAAGTGATACATAATCATTTTATTTGAGCCACTTTTGCCAACGCAATGGTAAATTGGCGACGATGGTTGAAGGCTTTTGCCCACAAAGATGTTTATTGCTAAAGACATACTTTTGGCGACACAATAAATTTTTCGTCGATAAAAACTTTTCCTGACACACTTTTCGATAACGGGTTACCGACGAAGCTCGACGGGTCGACAAAGCTCTTTACTGATGATTTTTTCCTTTTGCTGACAAATTTGTTACGCTGCCAAAACTATTTTTTGTTGTAGTGAATCAAATCTACATTTCACATTAGTTCAAACTTCTTTCCTGTATTATTTTATATAATATAACTATCTCTTTATTCATATTTACAGTATTGGCTGTGCGAGCACTCTCGCATATTCAGCCCACAGAAGCCTATTGAATACCCCAGGTGTGCAAGATGGAACCTCTCTACACTCAACTTAGCGCAAAATAACCAAAATCAATTCATTACCATCTAAGCATGTACTACACCATACTCTGTCATCATTGAAACACTCACTTCATTACACAAATTAAAATTTCTAATTTTTATCTGTTGTAAAGCATTATCTATGCGAATGAATTTTTATTTTTGTTGTTGTCTCATAGATAACTATGTCACACCTTAATCAAGACTCAATGGAACCAGTTATGTACTATAACCTGCATGAACCTCCAATTTCAATTGATGATGGCCTGCAATTCGGAGAGAATCATCAACAGGTCCCATTTGAACAACAAGCATCATCAGCAACATATGTTCTGACCAATGAAGAAGAACAATACACTGAACATGGAGGAGACCCAGAAGAAGAATACCCAAAATAACAAGACCCAATAGATAGAGAGGACCCAGAAGAAGAAGAAGAAGAAGAAGAAGAAGAAGAAGAATAAGAAGAACAACAACAACAATAACAACAAAAAAAAGAAGAAGAAGAAGAAGAAGAAGAAGGAGAAGAAGAAAAACGACAACAACAACAAGAAGGAAAAGAACAAGAATAATAACAAGAAGAACAAGAAGAATAAGAAGATGAGGAGGAAGAGGAAGAACAAGAAGATGAACAATAACAACAATCGGAAGATGGATATTAACAACAAGAAGGAGAATATGAGAAATATCAACAACATCTTGAACATCAATAAGCTGTCAAACATGACCAACTACATCCCTTCAGGCACATATCATACTACTGGAACTTTTGAACAAGAGAAAAGATCAGAAAATCAATGACCTACATGCTGAAATATGGGTAAAGGATCAGTTCATAAAACAAATGAACAAAAGATTTTTCAAATGTTAACAAGATGAACTTGCAATGCTGCAAGACTTGGAACAACTCATTGCAAGCAAACCACAAAAAGCACGAAAAGCACATAAACAAGGTCAATACAATTGTTTACTAACTAAAAAGTTCACACATCTTCATCATAACTTCTCTAATTTTACTAATATATTACACAGGCACAAAGAGAACCAGGTCTTCCACAAAGCAAAACGAAAAAGAAAACCCAATAAAGTTTAGAAAAACCCCCCAAAAAGTAAGTTTTCTTATTCTCCAATCCTTGACATCTTTAACAATCAAACAATGAAGCTATTTAAAGACATGATGCAAGAGAAAGGGTACATAATAACAGAAGTTTCCTGTAACACCCTCAAATTAATTAAATTAAAACGTTACTCATAACATGATTAATCTAAAATCTTACCGTACCAAACAATAACATTAATCCCAAAAATCTCGCTTCCATTGAACTACATATCAAATATTACAGAATTCTGGATTCTTGTCTTAGTTACAATAACATTAACATAATTCAAGAAGCTAAAGGATAAAAATAATAATGCCTTAATGGCATACAAACATCAAGGCAAGGTCTTGTTACAACAAAATGGACACACGGTCCCAAAACACATATGCTCAGAGCTTCCACATAACACATCCATGAGCCTTCGTGCCCTAACAAAACAAAAATGTCACTATAGGAAATTTTTAGTTGGCAAAAGTTTTCCGCGACTAATTTTTTTGGTCACCACTTTGGTCGCCAATACAGGGTCGGGAAAAGTAATTAGTGACAAAAAATTTTTTTAGTTGGGAAAAAGGTTCTATTTGCTGACTAAATTTTTGATCGCTAAATATATTATTACCACGACTAAACCATTTTGTAGCTAAAACACTTTAGTCGCCAAAAGTGATATTTTCATGACTAAATATGTTAGTCACCAATTGTCACATTTCCTGACCAAAAATTATAGTTGCCAAAAGTAATGTTTACGTGACTAAGACTTAGTCGGCAATTGAACTATTCGCAACCAAACATTTTGGTTGCCAAAATTAATAATTTTACCGACTAATTATTTAGTCGCTAAACGTACCCTTTCACATACCAACATTTTCATTGCCAAGTGTGAGTGGTCAAACACTGACTAACAAGTTTAGTCGGCAAAAGTATTAGTTATTTTTCCCGACTAAACACTTGGTCGCCAAAACAGGAAAAACCAAAACAAATTTTGGTCACCAATTCAATTTTTTTGATTATCCAAATAAAATATTAAAAGAATTCCATTTGACCTGTATGATATAACAATAATCCATCCAATCCATTCAATATAACCTGTAATTTGCACGGATCATTCAAACCAACAAAATCAACTAAATCATAAACGTCCAATAAAATACATAAATCATCTAATCCTTAACCTGTTTAATTAAAGTCATAAACTCTTTTAAGTCTTCATCCACAAGTAATTCCAAACTACATAATCGTCCAATCCAAAATGTTATGTAATCTATATAATCATCCAATTCATCTCCATTCAACATAAACATAACAAGTGTAACACTTGGTATTCTTTGGACCAGTGGGATTGCTCTTGACACTCTTATTATTATACTTGGAGCCTCTTTGGTTCATTTGGGAATAATGATTGAGGTGGTATCATAATGGTGAAGTAGGATTGAACCAAAAACATTGATTCGGATAATTGTCCTATGAGTTGTCTTCACTTTTTTTCCTTTTTATCTTTCCACAGTTTGAATGTGGATGTGAGGCTAGAACCATACCATTGGAAAGCTTGTTTCCAAGGCTTCGATTTAGACACAAAAATGACGTAAAATGGAGTCCAGAAGAAGGAGTTATGCTCGATTGAAATTTGAGTACCTATGTTGCAAGCAAGTCTGTTCGAGCGAACATTTGACCACTCGAGTGGTCTATGCGACTTTTAGAGATTCTGGGAGCTTTCTTTCACCGCTCAAGCCAAGCTTTGACCGCTTGAGCGGTCTGCTTGAAATCTGATACTTTAAAGTCACTTTTTTGGCCTAAACTTTTCATTCTTTCTTTCTCTTTGCTCTCTATCTCCTCCATAGCTGAAAGCCTAGACCTCCAAATATTGATTTCATCCATTTGTCACCAAGAATCCACCATAGATCTTGTATTAAAGGTGAAGAACAAGAGAATATCAAAATTTTGACCAATGGGATTGTGATTTCTTTGAGGTTTCTCTTTGGATTTGCATCTTCTTGTCTTTATTCTTGAGGTAGGGATACTTTTAACTTGATATATTTAAGATTGGAGATATATATGTGATATTTTCTTAGTTATAGTAATGTATGAGATAATTTTGTGATATAAAGTGGGTTTGTTGAATAAAAAGGGGTTTTCTCCATATTTTGAAAAAAATTATGCATATCCTTCTTGATTATTGTTAGAAATTATGAATATTGACTCTTTATGTGTAAAGAAGAGAAAAGCCCCATTTTTTAATTTTTTTTTCAAAAACCCTAGTTTTTAAAAATTGATTTAATAATAGGTTTGGCCAATTGACTCTTAAATCTTAAAATTGGGTGAAAAATTATGGAAATGGTGTTGATATATGAGATTTTTGAAGCTCTTTGAGTATATCTATTGAGATTGATAAATGTTGAGATTGTGGGAATTGTAAGATTGGAGAAATCTTTTGGTTGTTGATATTATTAATGTCGTTGTGGATTGAACAAGCCTTAGGAAAAATTTATTTGAAAACTCATGCATTTTATGCATCATAATTTCTCTTGTGATTTAACCACCTTGTGGATGTTTCGAAAATGTCAAAGGGGGTAAACAGCGTATGAATCCAAGTAGTTGAGTCAGGTTTTAAGAATTGAGTTGTGTGTTGTATCTGTACCCATGTGGAGAGTCAAAGTGCCCAATTTTCTTGTCTTGTGCATATTGCCGGACGAATGTGGAAAAGGTTTTTGGGTGCCTACAAGCTTTTGGGTTCCCATCGCCTTGCCCTTTTTAGAGTCGGCAAATGTGGGAATATTTTCTATATATAAATCTATATATGTATTTATGGTTTTGCGGCTCTTGCTTTTGACGTCATAGCATATTTACCACCCCATGTTTGTAGACGAGACTTTGAATGGAAATCAAGCATTGAAAATTTTTGGTTTTAAAAGAGAAAATATGGATTTTATCCTAACAAATGCATGGCATGATCATATGCATCTCGATTATTTATATGTCTTGTTAATAGTATTTCCTACTAGGCATTAGCTTACCCCAACTAACAACATTTTAGGAATTGATAATGTGACTCCGCCCGAGTGACGAAGCGGTGAAGATTTTGAATGGAGCACGCGGGCTCATTGGATGTTATTTGTTGAAGCTCCCAGCTAATGTGCATTGGGACAGAATGCGCACCCTTTTGTGTAACCAAGGGGTTTCCCTTGAAACTTGTATGCCATTAGGGCACCTTTACTTTTGATTTCTTTAATTTTGTGAACTATAACTTGTATCATGAGTATAAGATGTAATAGTTTAATATAGTTCAATGAGAACAAGATTTACTTAATGAGAGATAATATTTTTCTTAAAGCATTATCTTACAAGAAATGGATTTATTTGATGGAAATCGGTGAATAATTAATTAAAAATTGACTATATAAAGGTTTACAATTTTGGAGCGTTACAACTTGGTATCAATGCTAACCGGGTTTGAATACCTTGAGCTCGTGGGATGTGGATTTGCCACAATGGGTTTATCATCCTAGGAAAGAATGTTAGTTTACCTTGTATGCTTTATGTGTTTATGTGACTATGTGGGTATGGGGTTAAGCTTCTAGGATACAACTTGAGCCCATTGAATTCATCGAAATCCTTTTGGAAAGGCACTTGATCAATACTTTTTCCACACAAAAGTCTTTGAGTGCCTTGGGACGAGTTGATATCTTAGGAGAGTGACCCGTATGTGCTCTATATGACTATGTGCTTATGTGGTCTGTCTTATGTGGAAGTAGATACATGTATAGGCATATCTGTAGCTCGTGTATAGCGTGTGACATCTTGTGTGGAGTATTTAAGTGTGGGTTAAATCTTATAGGATGTAAGAACGCGAGTGACCTAAATAGAGGGGGAGGGGGGGAGAACTTTTGGGACTTGAATCTTTGGGACCACTTTTATTGGTAAGATTTTGGGATCACATGAGAACACGATTACGAGATTGGTGTGGAACCTTAGTTTATTGATTTTGTAAGTTCATAAGAAGCAATTGTGACCTTATGATGGTAAAGTTTTTATTGTATGGTGAATGATTTGTGGTTATGAAGAGTTGAAATTATCTCATAGACTCATATTGAAATTTTGAAAATAGGCTAGAAGAGAGGTCTTGGAAGTGGAGTGAGGTAAGGATTAAACCTTATGGTAATATACATTGATTGAGACCTTAAGGATGATCAGAGTGACCTAAAGGTAAGCATTTTGGCATGTTAATATCGAATATGTGAACCAGTTTTAAAACTTTCTCAAACTATGCGAAGTTAGTTATATTTAACTCGACTGGCAGAGTAGCATAAGGAAGAGGCTATGTGGTGGGTCTCTTAAGGGTTGGCTTCATGAGCATCGATACTGTGACTCAAGCGTGGAGTTGTTATGAATAAGCAGAGACTTATGATAGGCATTCTGAAATAACTAATATGGTTATGATAGGAGAATTTTCATAAGAGGTTGTATTTGACTTGTTGAGACAAATAGGTGTGCCCTTCATGTTCCATCATTGTTATGAGGTAGGAGTTATTGATACGGGAAAGTGTGAACAATTGTCTGGGGTTGTTTTGATGCACACCATGATGGAGTGAGTATATTTATGTTGTTGATATACCGAATTAGTAGTACCATTGAGTGTAGCCGAGACCTTCAATTTAGAATGATTGATCATTGTTAATTACGATTGTTTCGAATTATGGGTCCAAGTTTTGTAAGAGTTATATATATATATATATATATGAAAGAGTTATGAATGAAAAGGGTGTAAATTGTGGCAATACAAGCTATATGGTTAAAGCTAAGGTTGACTTCTTCACTATGTTCGCTAGGCTACGGTATTATTTAAATTACGTTTAGTTGTTGTCAATAGTAATGTCAATTATCTAGTGGTCTCACCCCAAATTTATCTTACCGTTAAGGTGAAGAAATTTTGTGTAATAAGGATCTTGAACCACAAGTATTGTTGAGTAAGAGGACAATGGTGTACGCTGATGAGTGACTAATGTAAATCCTGATAAGAAAATACTTCGACAAAAAATAAAAATAAAAAAAATCCAAAACCTTTCGCTCTATAATTGGACTATAGTATTGCTATTAGTGTTGTTTTAGATGTCACCTTAATAAGCTTTCTTTCCTTAAAAGATGGACTTACATAGTGAGTGTTATATTGCCTTGATGAAAGTTTGTTTCAAAACACGTCTGCTCTTTGGCAGACAAAAGTTTGGGTTGAAATCATTAGTTATACAATGAGAAGGTAAAGCTAAGCTACGGTTATCCTTTTCGAGGTTGATGTGGTGCTAGATGTAGTTGTACAATGGTCGAATAATATGAAAATGAGATAAGTAAACTTTTCTATACATTGATGGTTAATCATGTTTAGTTAAATTGGCAGTTAGAGCCACGATAGAGTGACCTTCCTAGTTGTGAGAGTTTCACCCAGAGTTTGATTATAAGCCTGAGTCGATTATGAGTTTAATTTTTTTTTACAGTGGTACGATGATATGAATGGCCAACTAGTCCTTTTGTTTTGAGGACAATATGATCTGATTTGTGTGTATTTAGGATTATCATCATTTTATGGTTGGGAGTAGAGGTTGATTTGGTTTTGATTGACATTTGCCATTTTATGTAACGATAGTCACTGTAGACATCCCATTTTTGACCGTCCGCAAGACTTGGATGTCATCGTTTGAACACTTGATGATCTTGCATGTTCGTGTTCGTTTTGAGTGCCCGAAGATCTTGGCCGAGCGCCTTGTCTCTGAGCCTCTAAACCTGTCTATTTTGTACTTGGTTATGGACCAAGAGCTTGTTGCTTCAAGTCTGGAGGAAAGGGTGGCCTGTTGGCCATCCCCACAGTCCATCGGTCATGGCTTGTGCCTGTCGGCCATCAGTGGTGGCTGGTCGGCCACATTGATAGCTGGTCGGCCACTAGTGATGGCCGACGACTCTCTCTCTCTCTCTCTCTCTCTCTCTCTCTCTCTCTCTCTCTCTTCTTGTTTTGTGCTTGGTAGTTAGTTTTCTCTACACCTTTGCACACTAACCCTTAACCAAACTTGACCACTTTGGAGCTGAGGTCCCTTGGAGCCTAGATTGAGTTTTTTTGGAAGGAGGTTTGAGCCTGAAATTGTGGCTGTTTTGTGCTGTGCTTCAAGAGGTATAAAACTCACCTTGTAAGGCTTTGTTTTGGCTACTTGTTTTACCATCTTTTAGTACTGTTTCTGAGCTGGTTTTCAACTACAAAAAACTCTATTTTTTTAGGCTTAACATGGTGGTTTGAGGTCATTTTGTGTAAGGGTCAGCCCACCCTTCTTGTTGCTTTATTGTGTAATCTTTCGTACCATCTTTTAGCATATTCAAATAAAACTTTTTAGGCCTTTAAACCACTGAAATTCAGAGTTATTTCAGTGGCAAAAACCTCATTTTGAAGTCTAAAATTGGAGGGGGTAGCCTCCTCTCCTTGTGTCTTGTTTGCATGCCTAGATAGCTTAACATGTGACCATGTTTTTCTACCATTTTGTACCTTAATCTCAGCATATTTTTGCTACTGTTTTGACTGGTTTCAACTCTATTTTGAGCTGGCTTGGTCCTTTGAGGCTTGTACTGTGTGGTTGTAGTGCAATTTCCTTCACTAGCTTAATGTTTTAGGCTTTTTTTAGCCCGAATTGCATGAGTTGCTTGCATGTTTTAGTTTCTTTTTGCACTCCATTTCAGCACTGAAATCTCTGCAATCTCCCTCTATTCTTCACTCTTTCATTTGTTTTGAAAGTGGCTTTGAATCCCTTGTTGGCTTGAGTGTGAAATTGAGACCCTCATGCCTAATGGTTTAATTCCTTCAGGAGTTCATTACAAATAGCATGAGGCCTCTTTCATGCTCAAGGTACTTGTGGTTTAAGCTCTCTTTCCATTATAGGACACTCACCTTTTGGACTAATCAATTAAAGATTGGATTGGTAAGTTAAAATGTGTAAACAAAATGAACAAAGTAAAAGAGGCAAGATAAGCATCTTTCGTGTTGCATTGCATGTGTTCAAATTGGACGTTAATTCGAACACAAGAAAAATGGGACGTTTCATACTCAAAGTGATGAAACGTGCCACTTTTCTTGGTCACCACCACCCTTGATCATGCATGATAGGGTTGTGGTTTTGTTGAGTCTTGTTTTGCACTCATTAAGCTTGTACAAGCTTGGTTCTTTGGCCATCATGCATGAAAATGCTTGGTGGATACACTCATTTGAGCTTGTGTGATGATAAGGAGAGTAGCAGTACATACATTCCTTGAGAATACACTGCTTTGCCTCTGCTTACTCTCTGTTGTAACAAAAAAGGAAGTTCAGGGAAGGGGTGGCCGACCAGCCACCAGTAGTGGTTGACCGGCCACCAGAAGTAGCCGACAGCCACTAGAGGTAGCCGACCGGCCATAAATGAAATTTTACACAAGTGTGTTCCTGAGTTGGAGCAGGGGCATTTTGGGAGTTGGCACGATTTTCAAAGATCAAACGAATGCAAATAGAGGCATCTGATGGCAAGGCGGTGGTATTTTCGGGTGGAGCAACCAAGCATGTATGCATCCCTCGCCCCTCGAGGCCATTTAACTGCCTTATTTAGTTAATTAGTGGTAGCTAATTTACTTGCTTTGTAATTATTTAGTTAAAGTGTTTAGGTAATTAATTATTCGTTTTGTAATATTTAATTAGCTTAGAATAAGTTAGTTAATTTGTTTCAATTGTTGTATAATTAGCTTAGAATAGTTAATTAGTTTCGTTTTGTAATAGTTAGCTTAATTAGCGTAGCTAGTTAGCTTATTTATTCGGACCCTCCTTCGTGAGGGCATGATGTTGTAAGAAGTGTGCGTGCGTGTGTGCATGTCTTCCAATCCCACGTCTTTCTCCCTTTTATTTAACCGCTTTCGATGGTTAGTTTAGGGACATTTTCAATTAGCATACCTTATGCTTGCATATTTGCATCCATTCATTTTATCTTGCATGCACCGAGGCTCGACACATCATTCAAACTGCATTGTCAATTTCAATACTTACTTGAATACGTGTTTCAAAACATGCTATCAAAGTGTTGCATATGCCATATTAATAGCTGAGCCTATTAATTGCATTATTGCATGTGTTGCATTAGGCATCTTCTATAGTTAGGATCATGCATTCTTTCTAACTAGTTTTTGTTTTGGCTCAGAGTACTTGATAAGTTTTATGCTTTAGCATACTTGCATGAGTGTGATTGCCATAATGCCATGTTTCGCATGCTTTCCATGAGGTTATGTGCTTACTTGCTAAACTGCATGAATGCCTATGGATGAAGGCTTTGTTGTTTGAATTGGAACAATTCAACAAATGTGAGTTTTAAACCCACTTTGAGAAGTGGCAAAATCATGTTTTTTTTAAGCCCACTATGTTTGGTGGCTGTGGGGGCCGAGTAAATTATTACGTAGGATAGCCGAATATATTAAAGAAGAAAACTAGATCATGTACTATACAGCTCCAGCCCCGAGGGACAGAGGCCGAATATCTAGATTGGCCTCTGTATCAGCTGTAGATTGGGCTGAATATGAAGAGATAGTCGAATGAGCGATGGTTCATTAGACGAAAGGTGGGCCCAACCATTAACATCGAGGACGACTATAAATAAGAGGAGCATCAGCCAAAAGAGGTATGAGAGAACATATAAGTTTAACTTGAGATATAAGCAATCAAGAGAGTATACACTGACTTATCTGTTGGAGTGCTAATTCTGGCACCCCCGACCGGAGTGTTCATTCTTTTTCAGGTGACTAGCTGAGGATCACGAGTGTCCTACTAGATCCAAAGAGTCCGAACCACTTCTCCACAATTGGCGCCGTCTGTGGGAATACTCCAGCATATCCATGGCGGGCGTAACAGAAGATCCTCCGATAGCCACTAACAACCTTACGCGACGAGACGAAACCACTCCAAGCAACATGCTTGGGCCCAAGCCCATCGCCGCAGGAAGAACCTTGAACTTCGACTCAGTTGCCCAGACCTCACCCTCGACATCAACACATGAGACAATGCAAGCGATTATGGACCACGCGAAGCAAAACGAACAGAGGTTGGAAAACATGATCGCTGAGAACGAGCGCCTTCGACAGGATTTGGCCTTGGAGGTTGCAAAATCCCAACAAGCCGCACGCCAAGATCCGGGACGACCTCTGAGAAGAAATGGTCGACGACCTCGAGTTCGGAGAGAAGATAGTGATGGTGATTCTGACTCATCATCCCCAGAATCCAAAAAGAAGGGACGAGTCGAAACCTCCAGTTCCTTCGAAGAGA
This sequence comes from Camellia japonica, assembly GCA_030407325.1. Taxonomy (NCBI): domain Eukaryota; kingdom Viridiplantae; phylum Streptophyta; class Magnoliopsida; order Ericales; family Theaceae; genus Camellia; species Camellia japonica. The sequence continues at coordinate 78,664,840 of JAPPVO010000017.1, forward strand.
GTTCGTGTGCACGGAATAAGCGAAGAAGAAATGGTTCAGACGAAGAGGATCAACATGACCCCTTTGTTCGAAGGATCGCAAGGGCAGTGCTACCCAAAAAGTTTAAAGCTCCATCGTTCACCCTATACGATGGAAAATTGGACCCCACTGATCACATCCGTCATTATAAGCAAGCCATGACGCTGTATGCAGACAACGAGGCCCTCATGTGTCGAATATTGTCGAGCAGTTTGGGACCTTTGGCATCAGATGGTACTATAAATTGGAGCTGGCATCAATTAAGAGCTTCCATCAACTCCAAAAATCCTTCAGGGCAAGGTTCATCACCAATGAGGTCCAGTCGAAGCAGGCCGATTCTCTCTGGGCAATGCAAATCCAACCAGGGGAAACCCTACGAGCATATTCGGCGCGCTATTGGGAATGCTTTAATCTCGTAGATGATGCTTGCAATGACTCCATGGCCATCACCGCCTTTAAAATGGGGTTGCATCCTGATAGTGCCCTCCGCAGCTCCTTAACTAGAAGGCCCCCAAAACAGTCTGGTCGTTGATGAAGAGAGTCGAGGAATATTGCAAAGTGGAAGATGCACGCCCAAGACAACCCCATTTGAAATCGTTCAGCCGATAAATTATGTACCGTCACGGAGCCCTGAACCACGAAATTGAACTAAATGAGACAAAAGAAGAGATTCGTGCCGATCAAACGACCAATGTCCACATCGGTCCAATGAACAACTTCAAGTGGATAGCAGGCGCATAAGGCGCGCGGACAAGAAATATACGGAGTTATCAGAGCCGATCAGCACGGTTATGTCTAAAGTACAACATCTATCGTTCTTTAAATGGCCACCCAAGATGGTGGGACCTCCTGACACGAGGAGACGGGATAGGCGGTGCAAATATCACAAAGACCACGGTCATGATACTGAAAGTTATTATGCTTTGAAAGATCACCTTGAGGAGTTAGTACAAGATGGTCGGCTTAAGCAACATGTCCAAAAGAACGACTCAACCAAAACAGTTGCTCTACGCTAGGATTCACCTCCACTCGGCGTAATCCATATGATATACAGCTTGCCGACGGCATCCGCCGTACATATAATTCAGTCACATTCTAACCCCCAAAAGCAAATCACACCAACGAAACGGCCCCATGAAGTTGCGAGTATTACTTTCGATGATTCAGATTTGGCCAGCGTGATGCTCCCCCACATTGATCCCTTAGTCATCGAGCTACGCGTAAACCGATTCACCGTTGAGCATGTTCTCATTGATCAGGGGAGCACTTCAAAAGTTATGTACTACAAGACCTTCGTCAAACTCGGCTTCACTGAGTCGGACCTGTCTCCAGCTCATTACCCGTTATTCGGCTTCAACGTTAATCCGGAATATCCGTTGGGCAAAATCACACTGCCAGTTCGAGCGGCTCCCGATCAGTGGATGTGGAATTTTTGGTTGTCAAGCTTCCTTCGCCGTATAATCTTATCATGGGACGAACTTGGCTGCATACCATGCAGGCCGTGCCAAGCACCTATCATCAACTACTTTGCTTCCCGACTGAATACGGCATTGAACAAATTTGTGGTTCCCAGAAATCGGCACAAGCATGTTATCTTCTTGGCGTAAAGACACCAAGAGAGCTGGAAGTGAATTCTATTGAGGTGCCAGATCGAGAGAGCCTCGACGATATTGGGCGGCTTCCAAGTGAAAAGGCAACCGAAGATCTGGATCGAGTTGAAATTGACGGGAACCCTGATAGGTTCTTCATGGTCAGCGCTTCCCTGAATAAAGTTGATAGGCAGCAGCTAGTCTCCTTCTTACTCAGCAACCTTAATGTATTTGTGTGGTCACCATATGAGATGCTGGGGGTGGATCCATCTGTTTCTCAACACTGATTAAACGTAGACCCCAAATGTAAGCAGATTATTTAGAAAAGCCGGCGGTCAGCCGCAGAAAACACTGCTGTCGTTGTTGAAGAAGTTGACCGGTTACTTAATGCCGGGGCAATCCGCGAAGTGACCTATCCTACATGGCTGTCGAATACTGTGGTTGTAAACAAGAAAAATGGAACTTGGAGTGTTTGTGTGGGTTTCATGGACTTAAACAAAGCTTGTCCCGAAGATTGCTTTCCCCTCCCCAGAATTGACCAACTTGTAGATGCAACGGCACATCATCAACGTATGAGCTTCCTGGATGCATACAGGGGCTACCATCAAATTGCCATGCATCCAAAAGACCAAGACAAAACTGCATTCCTCACACCAAGAGGAACCTATTACTATAAGGTTATGCCTTTCGGGCTGAAGAATGTGAGGGCAACCTACTAAAGACTAGTCACTGCCATGTTCAAAGAGCTCGGCCTTACTATGGAAGTATACATCAATGATATGGTGGTCAAGTCCAAAGAAGAGCAAACTCATCTAGCCGATCTGGAAGAGACATTCGGCATTCTTCGCAAATACAAAATGAAGCTAAATGCTTCCAAATGTGACTTCGCATCGGATTCGGCAAATTCCTAGGCTACATTGTTAACCACCGCGGAATCGAAGCCAACCCGAGGCAAATCACAGCAATTCTAGAGCTCGCCTCTCCTCAGTCGGTCAAAGAGGTATAGAAGCTGATGGGAATGGCCGCCGCACTCAACAAATTCATCAGTCGGTTCACAAATCACTGCCGGCAATTCTGTCATACCCTTCGTCATGGCAAAGCTTTTGAATGGACCCCTGAGTGCGAAGCCGCTTTGGAAGGTTTGAAGACTTACCTCCGGTTAGTTCCGCTCTTGACAACCCCTTCGGTAGGTGATCCGCTCATTTTATATCTGGTAGTTTCTGACCGGGCTGTTAGCGCTATACTGTTAAAGGAAGAACTTGGGGAGCAGAGGCCAGTTTATTATGTGAGCAAAGCAATGGTTGACGCCGAAACACGCTACCTTCCATTGGAAAAACTTGTCCTGGCTCTCGTCATGGCAGCAAGAAAACTGATGCATTACTTTCAGGGGCATACCATTGGGGTACTAACGGACTACCCCCTTCGGTCAGTACTCCGTAGTGCAAAAGCATCAAGGCGCGTTTCAAAATGGGCTCTCGAACTCGACCAGTATGATATTCAATTTCTGCCTAGAACCTCAATCAAGGGGCAAGTGCTCGCTGACTTTGTGGTCGAATTCACTAGATGCCTCGCCGACTTTAAGTCTGATCAAATTCAACCTAAGCCGAACTATAGAATTTACGTGGGGGACATTTGGCAGTTGTATTGTGACAGATCATCCAACCAACGCGGCAGTGGGGCGGGTGTAGTGATCATGGCTCCTGATGGGGCAATAATCGAGCAGGCTATTAAACTGGGCTTCGAAGCATCGAACAATGAGGCCGAATACGAAGCATTGTTAACCGGCTTGCGGAATGCACATCTCCTCGGCACTCGACGTTTGCTTATCTTCTGCGACTCAAAGCTAGTCATCAACCAATTGAAGGGGGAATATGCAGCCAAAAATGACCGTATGGCAGGTTACATGAAAACGGCCAACTCTTTGCTTGCAAAATTCGACCATCATGAGTTAAATGAAATAACTCGGGATCAGAACACACATGCAGACGCCTTGGCCTGCCTAGCCTCTGCCATCAACTCAAAAATTAAATGGACAATCGAAGTAGGATTCATCCCTGAGCCGAGCATTGCCCCCTCAGAGTCAATTCAAATCAATATCGTAGAATCAGGTCCAAGTTGGATGGACCCCATCACTGCATTTCTATCTTCCGAACAGCTCCCAACGGACAAGAAAGAAGCGCACAAACTGTGAAACAAAGCCCTATGATATTACTTAGATCCGCAAGGAAAGCTCTACAAAAAATTCCTTTCTGGTGCATACCTAAAATGCGTTCATCCGGATAAAGTCGAAGAACTCTTGACCGAAATACACGAAGGTAGTTGTGGTGCCCATTCTAGTGGGCGTTCTTTGGCTCATCGAGTTGTAACACAGGGGTACTACTGGCTGACCATGAGAGCTGATGCCGAGTGTTATGTCAAGAAATGTGAACAATGCCAGAAGTTTTCCCCGCTAACCCATTTGCCAATCGAGGAGTTGAGCTCAATCACCAGTCCTTGGCGGTTCGCTCAATGGGTGCTTGATATCATCAGGCCATTGCCACGGGCCCCAGGAAACAAGCGAATCTTAATTGTCGCGACGGATTACTTCACAAAATGGGTCAAAGCGGAGGCATTAGCACACATCTGTGATACTGATGTTAGGCGTTTTGTATGGAAGAATATCATAACATGATTCGGCATTCCAAGAGCTCTCATTTCAGACAATGGCACCCAGTTTGATTGTGGCGTCTGCCGAGAATTGTGCAGCACGTATGGTATTCGGCCCTATTTCTCCACCCCGGCTTATCCACAGAGCAATGGTCAAGCTGAAGCCTCCAACAAGGCCATCTTGGACGACATTAAGAAGAGGCTGGAGAAAGCCAAAGGCAGATGGGTTGAAGAATTGCCGAGTGTGTTATGGTCTTATCGCATTACTCCGAGGCGATCCACTGGAGAAACGCCATTCGCTTTATGCTTCGGAACCCATGCAATCATCCCCTTGGAGATCGGCCTCCCAACCTTGAAACTGAAAGTTTTTGATATGGGCCGAAACGACATGATGCTTGCCTTGGATTTGACTCTGATTGAGGAATGAAGAGATTGTGCCCTTGCATCCGTGGCACGGTACCAGCAGCAGCTTGCTAAGTCGTATAATCAATGTGTTCAGCTATGCCACTATGCGCCAGGAGAATTGGTCCAGAAGAAAGTCCTTCCCACAGCTAGGAATCCGACTGACGAAAAATTGGGTCCTAACTGGGACGGCCCCTACAAATCGACTCGATCGCGGGAACAGGGGCATATCGGCTCAAAGACATATATGGGAGAAGCCTGCCGCGTCCTTGGAACTCCACGCATTTGTGTAAATTTTATCATTAACCCGACTTGTGGGGCATGATAACTTGTTTTGACTATTCACCATGTACAGCTTTCACTCTTTCAATGCAACTTCTTATTTTGCTATATGAAATTTTAGTTCGAAGATAAAAGCCTCTGAATTTGGAGCCCTATCAGTGAATGATACTTTTGGGCCGAATAAGCCGCGCGGATTCGGAGCCCCATCGTGGATTTCACGATTGGCCAAGATGAAAGCCTCCGAATTCGGAGCCCATCAGTGAAAGACACTGTTGGGCCGAGTAAGCCTCTGGATTTGGAGCGCCCTTCGTGGATTTCACGATTGGCCAAGATGAAAGCCTCCAAATGCGGAGCCCCATCAGTGTGACTTTTGGGACGAATAAGTCTCCGGATTCGGATCGCCCTTCGTGGATTTCACGATTGGCCAAGATAAAAGCCTCCGAATTTGGAGCACCATCAGTGAACGACACTTTTGGGCCAAATAAGTCTCCGGATTCGGAGTGCCCTTCGTGGATTTCACGATTGGCCAAGATAAAAGCCTCCAAATTCGGAGCCCCATCGGTGCACGACACTTTTGGGCCGAATAAATCTCCGGATTCGGAGCGCCCTTTGTGGATTTCACGATTGGCCGAGATAAAAGCCTCCGAATGCGGAGCCCTATTAGTGTGACTTTTGGGACGAATAAGTCTCCAGATTCGGAGCGCCCATCGTGAATTTCACGATTGGCCAAGATGAAAGTCTCCGAATTCGGAGCCCCATCAGTGAAAGACACTATTGGGCCGAGTAAGCCTCCGGATTCAGAGCGCCCTTCATGGATTTCACGATTGGCCAAGATGAAAGCCTCCGAATGTGGAGCCCCATCAGTGTGACTTTTGGGACGAATAAGTCTCCGGATTCGGAGCGCCCTTCATGGATTTCACGATTGGCTAAGATAAAAGCCTCCGAATTCGGAGCCCCATCAGTGAACAACACTTTTGGGCTGAATAAGTCTCCGGATTCGGAGCGCCCTTCATGGATTTCACGATTGGCCAAGATGAAAGCCTCTGAATGTGGAGCCCCATTAGTGACTTTTCGGCCGAGTAAGCCTCTGGATTCGGATCGCCCTTCGTGGATCTCACGATTGGCCAAGATAAAAGCCTCCAAATTTGGAGCCCCATCAGTGAACAACACTTTTGGGCCGAATAAGTCTTCGGATTTGGAGTGCCCTTTGCGGATTTCATGATTGGCCAAGATAAAAGCCCTGAATGCAGAGCCCTATCCTTGCAAGACACGATCGGTCCGAGTTTGGCCAAGAAAAATGCCTCAAAATTCGGCGCGCTTTTTGTGTACTATGATTAAAACACATAAACGTAGTTAACGAAAAATGGAAGATGATCATAACCGAATTTATAAACATAAATTGAAACAACACACAAACATTTAAAATAAAATGTTTCATTGAATTAATCGATAATACATAATTCGCTCCCATTCTACGATTAGAGCGTTACAATATGTCTACTTTTATTCGACATCCCCCTCGTCGTCACCCTTCTCGACTTTGAAAGCCGCAAAGGGAAAATGATGACTCTGATATAGCGGTGACACCGAATCAACGCCCGCTGCCTGGAGCGCCTCTGCGGCCTGGAGAGCCTTGACCCACCCGTGCTTGAATCCACGATTCTCGCATCAGCAGACCTCCTCGGCGAGATTTTCCTTAGTCTTCTGTATCCCAACTTTTCGGCCCTCATGGAAGCCTTTTTCATAAGCCCTGGTCCTTGCTGCCTCTATTGCAAACATGCTTGCCGAATCTTGATCGGCAATAGCATGACTTAAGAGCTGTTGGGTCACCCTTTCTTCCACAATCGGGTTAGCTTGGCCGGCCGATTGTGTTTCGGCAGTTTTGACCTTCAGTAGCTCGCGCTCAGCCTTCTTCGCACGAGCTTCTAAGCTTCGAATGCGTTCATCCTTCTGCTCTATCTCTCGCCGTGCAGCACGAAGGTGCATGCCGATCTCATAGGCTGTATACAACCCTCTCATCGCTCCATGGATGCCCTCCTGAAACACTTCGAAGTCAGGTCGACCGACCATCAATTGCTGAACTTCAGGTGGAAAAATTTGTCGAGCAAACTCGACTGCCACATTTGGGTCGTGTACAATTGAATCTGCTTCCGTTATCGGTTTGTTGCCCACGAAAACCACAAAACTGAACGGGCGCGGTGTCGCACTGCTCTCTCCTCTCGAGCGTGGTGGAGGGGAGCTATCCCGTTGTTGTTTTTCCCTTCTGGGTGACCTCCTTCGTCGACGCAGGGACTGGCACTTTTCACATTCCCTCGACGTCCTATTCCCCTTGCGCGAAGGCTTGCCACCTCGATTCATCTGTGTGTCCAACTCTGCGAGTGTTCTCCCCTCTCCTCTACTGTTGAAAAATAGCCTTGTAGACATCTAGTTCAAACCCAATATGGACCATAAACGAACATAGCCCCCACCCATCTTATTAATCGTGGGTGCAGCGTTCCCAAAGCGTTCCCTTCAATGCTCTGCGCCACAAACTGACGTGGATCTGCGGTCTTGTTCATTAATTCGGCGGTCCGTGTTCATTACCTTACCGGGGCAAAGGCAGATTCATCGATCCATTCAGCCTAAATATCAGAGCTCCTAGCTAAATTGCTATTGCGCCCCAGCAAACCCCTAAACTGCCGTTTTCAGGTGGTCCCGTTCATCAACCTGCTAGGGCAAGGGCAGATTCATCGATCTATTTAGCCTAAATATCAGAGCTCCTAGCCAAATTGCTATTGGGCCCCAGCAAACCCCTGAATTGACATTTTTAGGTGGTCCCGGTCATCAACCTGCTGGGGCAAGGGCTGATTCATCAATCTATTCGGCCTAAATATCAGAGCTCCTAGCCGAATTGCTATTCGACCCTAGCAAATCCCTGAACTGCCGTTTTTAGACGGTCCCGTTTATCAACCTGCTGGGGCAAGGGCAGATTCATCAATCTATTCGGCCTAAATGTCAGAGCTTCTAGTTGAATTGTTATTATACCCTAGCAGATTCTTTGAACTGCCATTTTTAGGCGGTCCTGTTCAATTTTGCTGAGGCATGGGCAGATTTTCAATCAGAGTTATCAATCTACTTGGCCTATATATCAATGCCATGCGTTGAGGCGTTCCTATGCCCCAGCAAATCCCTGAACTGCCGCTTTTCGGCGGTCTTGTTCATCAACTTGCTGGAGCAAGGGCAGATTCACCAATATATTTAGCTAAGTTGCAGTGCTATACGGTTATTTTTGTGCTAGATTAAGTCAGTAGTTTGTTCATCACATTTCATGTTTTTACATCTTACTTCGCCAATTAAAAAGCACATTCATCAAGCAGAAATGCACAAGCAAGGCAGAAAGGCAAAATCAATTTTCATTTATAAATTGAGCACACAAACAGAAGTCATTTTACAAATGAAAACTACCCTACGTTAGCTTCTGACAAAAACAAACAATCAAAATTCTAACAAAGTCTAACAAAATCTACATACATAGAATATCAAAACAAAACGAAAAATACTTGCTCTAGGTCAGTCTTTAGGGTTAGACTCCAGCGGCTCACCGCCTACCTGCTCGTACGGAATCGGTTGCTCCGATATCACGTTCGCGGCAGCTAAGGCTTTGAGCCAGCCATGTTTGAACCCCCTGTTCTCAAACTTTAGCACTTCTTCTACATAATTCTTTAAAGCTGCATCCTTGCCAGCTTGGAACGACTTGGAGATCTCAGATTCGGCATTCGCCATCGCCCTCCTTGACTCCTCCAAATCGGCCTCCAACTTGGCAATTGTCTCGTTGGCCAGTTTGAGAACTTCTTCGTTGGCAATCGCCCTTCCCTCGGCGGCCAATCTCAGTCGGTCAGCAGCTTTGGCCTTATCTTCTTCGGCATCGGCCCTCGCTTTCTCTGCCGCCGCTTTTATGGCCTCAGATTCGGCTCTGAGAGAGGCCTCTGCTACCTTCCCCTTCTCGTTTTCCACTTCGGCTATGAGAAAGCCGATCTGTTCGATAGCATCCTGTTGGCAATGGCCAATCTCCACTATCCTTCCCGCCGCCTACAAAATAAGAAATCGGTAAACCAATATAAAATTTTATTTTGATTAGTTTTACACAATTACAAAGATCACGTACCAATATCGCCGACTAGGCGGCTAATGCGATGGAGAGTAGATCGTGCTCTACCCTAAAGGTTGCTTTATCAACCGGCAGAGAAATGGAGGAGGCCAAGCTCAAGGCCACAGTGGGGTCTTTTATAGCTGATGCATCAGAAGCAACCGGCGTGTTCCTTATCCTTGGTTGTATTATAAACGGCATGACCAAATCCGACTCTTCCATTCATGGCCATTTATCCACTAGGTCTTCCGAACAACCGGATTCTTGTTCGGCCGGACGTTTCTCCCCTCTTTGCTCCACCTGGTCCTATTGATCGACAACAGGCTCCATATCAGCCACCTCAGTCTGAACCACCTCAACGGGAGTAGGTGGAGTCTTTTCCTTACCGTTGGGTCGAGGGGGCGAAGGTTCATTTCGCTCGGCCTCGACTCTCCGACGGCCAGCCATCTTCTCGGCATTCCTCTTCCTGGCCATTTGAGTGAGCGACTTGCCATCCATGTTGTTAGGATACAAGCCGGGTAGGTCCCCAAGTCGGTGAAAATGTCTTCGAAGGACACGTCGGCTCGGCCAGAAGTGGATGGAGGATTAAGGCCGGCTTTTTCAAATTTAGTGTCGCGTCAACCTCTTCCTCTGATCCGTCAGATCAGTCCTGGGGTGGTTGATCCGGCTGCTCAGCGACCCCTTCGGCTACTTGTTCATCCGTTGGCTCTGAGTCTGATGCCTCAAAACCAATCTGCCTAAGGTTCTTGAAGCTGGGAAAAACAAGTGCCGTAAGGTGCTGTTCACCCTCGGAATCGGAATATTATCGGTGGCCGAAAAGGTAGTGTAGGTCGGCTCGTATCTCAAAAGAATGTGGGCCGTCCTCCCCTGCTTTTGAAGATTTGGACGGCCGAAGAACTAGAGTGCGGCTTTGATTTGCGTGAGTACAGCTTCGTCGGCCGAAATGAGAACTTTTTTCAAGTCGTTTCTTGCACAAATAAAACGGTAAGTACGTAGAAGTTGAACCAAGTAAATATTTAATAAAAACGCGTGGGGGATTAAACGACAACCTGGTTCACCTCTTCGCCTAGGCATTGGATTTTGACGATCTTCGCCCTCGCCGAATTCCCAGTTGCCACGAACAACGACCATGACATCATCAACACGCTTACTAGAGCTGGCAAGCATTGTCACCAGATGATGGTCGGTGTCCTTGGCCCTGAGGAAATAGCGCCCCTGCCGACCAGTGGATTTGGCCAAGGCATAACAATGCCGAATGGCAGGGATTCCAAGGTTAAGCCTAAGGCACCGATTACAATCCCCATTATTATTTTGAAAAAATTCACATTCGATTGAGAAGGGATTAAACCCCAATGGCGAAGGACAGCCCTCAAAAGTGGATGAAGGGGGAAACAGACTCTGCCCTCAACAATTGACAGGAGAGGAAAGACAATTGTACTTTTGTCAGTCCTCTCTGTGTCAATCACGTTCTCTGCCAAGAGTGACAGATGGATGTCACCAGGAATGGAAAAATGACGACGGAAACCAGAGACTCGCTCCGCCGAAAGAAGGGCTCTCAGATGTTTTTCCATCATAGTAGGTAAAATGGACACTCTAAACAGTAAACAAACAAGGAAAAAGAGTCGAAATGGAAGAGAGAAGAACTTACAAGAAATGAGGACAATGAAGAACGGAAAGAAGTTGCAGAGGGCGTAAAGCAAGGGAGGTGAACTGACAGCCAACGAGAAACCTTGTGCATTCGAAAAAGCATACAAACGAAGAGACAACACGGTTTCAAATCGTATTAAATGAATGAAGCGTACGAAGGGGCGTGAAACTGTAATCATCCCTGAAAAGAGTAGACGTTCTGACGCTTGCATTGGAATAAAGGAAACCGCCGTATTTTTTGACCCTCTAAGTCGAAAACCAAACATGCCGTCTAACTGACATTAGTAGGATGTTTGGGGGGCAATTTTGGGGGCCAAGTAAATTATTACGTAGGATAGCCAAATATATTAAAAAAGGAAACTAGATCATGTACTATATGGCTCCAGCCCCGAGGGATAGAGGCCGAATATCCAGATCGGCCTCCGTATCAGCTGTAGATTGGGCCGAATATGAAGAGATAGCCGAATGAGCGATGGTTCATTGGACGAAAGATGGGCCCGGCCATCAACATCGAGGACGACTATAAATAAGAGGAGCATCAGCCAAAAGAGGTATGAGAATACATATAAGTTTAACTTGAGATATAAGCAATCAAGAGAGTATACACTGACTTATCCGTCGGAGTGCTAATTCCGGCACCCCCGACCGGAGTGTCCATTTTTTTTCAGGTGACTAGCTGAGGATCACGAGCATCCTATTGGATCCAAAGAGTATTTTCGAACCACTTCTCCACAATGGCAAATCCGCATTTCTAAGCCCACTTGAGGGTGGCAACTTCAACCATTTTCGAAAACAAACATGAGTTGAATTGTTCCAATTCTCCCGATTTTAGTCTATACTTGCTTGTGTGCACCACATAGAAAAGTTAGCTAAATAACCGGAATAAGAACACATAAGGTTTATAAAACATCATATCATGATTAGTAGAGGCCGATCTTTGATCGGGTGAGCAGGGGTGCTCATTTCATGACCTTCCCCCTTCATACGTAAGTTCCCGAGCCGAGGCAACTTTGGTGATGACGGACATGTGGCCTTTGGCACGAGTCAGGGTTTCCTAAATTTCCCTAAAACAAAATATTTAGGTGGCGACTCTGTAATCTGGCAAAGCAATCTAATTTTGGCATTATTTGATTTAAAATCTGATTTTCCAAAATGATCTGCCGGATTGGACTCTTTGGTATTTATCAGTTTCACATTGCACTTATGAGACTAGATTCAGAACCACAGGTAGAGTCTGAATTGTGAGGCCTTTCTTTCCAAATCCTTTCCGAGAGGCGGGACAGTGGAAAAAGGCGAGCCCATAGTTTTCGGCAACTCTGCTGGGGAATTAGAGAACTTGACTCGAATTCATGATATGTTATTTTATCTACACTTATGTGTTTCTTTGCATTTGCGTTTACATCGGTGCGCTAAAGTCACAGTGTTTGCCATCTGTTATTCCTGAGAGGTTTGCCGGAGGCTTGCTTGGAAAAGCGTGCCATAAGGCTGACTGGTTGCGGCTCTGCCACGATGGGAACACAACCCTTAGATCTGGACTACCACTATACCATTTAATCCTCTTTTCACTTCTCGGTGTTAGGTGTGAAAGGTATATTAGGTAGTCTTGCTGAGGTACCCCTTTCGACCAATCGACCTAGTTGCATATCGGAAGCTGTAGAGACCATTCCAAACTAAGACAGGTTGCTCACCTGAATGCAGGAATTGTTTGAAGCCGCTTGTTTTGCGTAGTGAATCCCTAGCTCCTGACAAAATTAGGATAGGGTAACCTTACCCCATCATAATGGTGTTTTGGCTCTCACTTGCTTGATATGTGCTTTTAGAGTGAAACTCTGCAGGAATGTATGTATCAGTTGCAAGGCCTAGTATCAGTTTAAGGGTATCAGTTTTGAGGCAGAAATCAGTGTTTGAGTACAGTCGTCCAGCTTATGATTTCAATTGCGTGTTGTTTCTGTCTGAACCGAGGTGCTGTACATTTTCTGATTTTTTGTTTCGTTTGCTTTATTTTTCTTTTTGCAAGGTAGTGTTTCACAATTGTGTCAGACGAGGTAGTTACCCCCAAGCACTCTAGACTCGAGTGAGGTGACTTTACCGATCGGGGGATCTTGTAAGAGGACAACCAGTGTTTGCTTCGCTACCACCGGTTACAAGATGGAGGAGAGTCTGGCATAAATCACTGGTTTGACAGTTACCTTCCTTCAGCGAAGTCTAGTTTTCTGCTTCAACTTTGGAAAGAGATTACACACCAGTTCTTACAGATCAGCACCCCTCGGTCAACATGGAGGATATGATGCGCCAACTTCAGCAAACTATTGGGAATATGCAGCTGGATACTACCCGCCAAGCGAAAGTCACCACCCGCCAAGTAGAAATCGCAGCCCAGCAGGCTGAGTTGATCAATAGGCTTTAGCAGCAACAACAACCACAACATGCAGCAGCTTCTGCTTCGCATCCACCACCAGTCAGGGTTCTAATACCTGGGATTACAACTAATGTCCAGGAAAATGCGGACATTCCGGCAGAGCCAGTTCCACCACAGACTTCCAAAGCACCGAATTACCCAATAGAGGCACCGTTTGAGTTTGAGGTCGACCCTACCGCACTGAATGTGAGCAAGCTTGAGAAGCTTTTCAAATGAGCTCAGGGTGTCAATTCGATCCCAGATATTAGAGGACGGCTATATCGATGCAGTAGTGACCTTGCCAGACAGGTTTAAAATGCTGCATGTAGACTGCTTTGACGGCTCGGGTGATCCCATGGTCCACTTGCAGCTATTTTCAGACATTCTACGGCCGATGGGCCTAACTAGACTGCAAAAATTATCCCTCTTCGGCCGGACCTTGTTGGGTATCGTGGCCATTTGGTATGCAAAACTTGAGGATTATGTAAAGAGGAACTGGAAAGAGGTGGCTGAGGCCTTTATCGCTCAATACTCCTATAACAGTCAAATTGCGATCACGACTCATGATCTCGAAGCAACTCGTTAAGAGCCGAAGGAGGGCTTCTCTGATTTTGTCACTCGTTGGAGGGCCAAGGCCTCCATGATGACCACCCGGCCAGCTGAAAAGGACCAGATCAGAGTAGTCGTCCGTAATCTGCAACTGAGGCTGCTACAGAAGATGATAGTCTTACCTCTGCCTACATTTGCTGACCTGTATGAAATAGGGGTACAGATAGAGGATGCAATGAAACAGGGTCTGATAGACCATGAGAAAGAGCCCAAGAGGGCTTTTACACGTAGTTCCGACGCGGCTACAAGTAGTAATGCACCTGCAAAGACTTCTGATGTTGGTATGGTCACCACCGCACCGAAAATAGCCACCCCATTTGCCGGTACATCTGACACGGCCCCAAAAATCGTGAAACACCAACCCCGAGGCCAGAGGGTTTTCACCTCACTCTACATGTCTCTATTTGCGACCTTGAGGGTCCTGATAAAAAAAGGGCATCTGAAGCCCCTAGAGCCACACCCATTGCCTAATCCCCTCCCTTCTACACACAACCCGGCCAAGTATTGCACCTTCCACCAACAGCATGGTCATGATGCCGACCAGTGCTTTAGACTCCGTCATGAGATTGAAGATCTCATTCACAATAAGGTGAAGCCATTGATTTTGTATTTGTCAGTAACCGACACGACTATGGGCTGCTTGCTTGCGTAGGAATTTCAAGATAGAGTGGAGAAGGCCATCTATTACCTGAGCAAGAAGATGCTGGAATATGAGACCCGTTACACCCCGCTGGAGAAGGCTTGCTTTGCCTTAGTATGGGCTACCAGGAAGTTGAGGCACTACCTGTTAGCTCACTCTGTAATTCTGGTTTCGATATTAGATCCCATTAAATATCTTTTCGAGAAACCAGCGCTTATGGGTAGGCTAGCCCATTTGTTGCTTCTTCTTTCCGAATTTGATTTGAAGCATATGACTCGCAAGTCTGTTAAGGAGAGAACAGTAGTTGAGTTTCTGGCAGATCACCCAGAGGAAGAGGACGAAGCAGTAGAGTATCTATTCCCAGATGAGGCTATTTTGTAAGTCGAAGAAGAGATCTGACCATGTACTTTTACGGAGCGTCTAGCCAGTATGATTATGGGATAGGGGTGTTGCTGATAGCACCCGACAATTCCCATATACCCTTAGCTTTCAAACTCTGGTTTAAAGTATCTAACAACGAAGCAGAATAAGAGGCATGTATCGCTGGACTGGAAGCTGCCCTGGAACTAGGGGCAAAACAGTTAGACGTCATTGGGGACTCAAACCTGGTTGTGTCTCAAGCAAAAGGAGACTAGAAGGTTAAGGAAGGAAGGATGAAAATCTATCACCAAACCCTGGATGTTCTGATCCCTAGGTTTTGAGAAGTTAACCTTCACCCATCTGTTAAGAGAGAACAACAGGTTCGCTGACGCTTTATCAACTCTATCTTCCATGATAGACATCCCTTTGGGAGTCCGGATGCGTCCGATCATTATTGAACAAGGTATGTGCCGGCCTACGGGCTGATCACCGCAATAGAAGAAGTACAAGATCAAAACCCCTAGTATCATGATATCTGTAACTTCTTGGAAAAGGAAGTTTATCCACTAGGGGCAAATGCCAAAGATAAAAGGGTAATACGGCGAATGGCTGGTCAATTTATCATCTGTGGGGGTAAGTTATATGAACGAGGTCATCTGGGAATGCACAAGCTGTGTGTTGATGCAGAAGAATCGAAGTGCCTAATGGAGGTCATCTACGGAGGGGGGTGCGGATCGCATATGAGTGGAGTAATGCTAGCTCGAAAGATTCTCGGGCAGGGTTATTACTGGTCAACCATAGAGGAGGATTGTATCGGTTTTGTTCGGTGATGCCACAAATGCCAAATTCATGCAAATCATATGAACATTCCGCCGCCGAAGCTGTACAACATGACTTCACCATGGCCATTTTCAGTTGGGGAATTGATGTTATTGGGGCAGTTACTCCGAAGGGGTCAAATGGGCATGAGTATATTCTGGTGGCAATAGACTATTTTACAAAGTGGGTTGAGGCCCAATCCTATGCAGTGCTGAAAGCATCGCACGTAGCCAAGTTCATCAGGAATAACATCATTTGTTGTTATGGGGTCCCGAATGAGATCATTTCGGACAATGGTTCCCATTTCAAGAAAGAAGTGATTGACTTCTTGGAGAAATACAACGTGGCTTTTCATAAGTCACCCACATATCGGCCGCAAACCAACGGAGCTGTTGAGGCTGCCAATAAGAACATCAAGCATATTCTACAGAAGATGGTGGAAACCTACGGGGATTGGCCAGACAAATTGCAATTCGCTCTCTGGGGCTACAAAACATCAATTCGAACGTCTACTGGGGCAACTCCGTATTCTCTGGTTTATGGGATGGAAGTTGTTCTGCCGATTGAAGTTGAGGTTTCGTTGCTATGGGTTATGGCTGAGTGCCAGATAGCAGAAGCGGATTGGCAGCAGAGCAGGTTCGAGGAACTAATGCTGTTCGACGAGAGGAGACTGAAAGCACTGTACCATGTCCAAGGTTATCAACGTAGGATTGCCAGGGCTTTCAACAAGAAAGTTAAGTCCAGGAATCTGAAAGAAGGGGATCTGGTGCTCAAAGACAACTGAGCTCCCATCCGTGACGCTAGGGGCAAGTTCAGACCTAATTGGACTGGTCCTTACATCATCAAATCTATCTGGTTGGGTGGAGCTGTCATTCTTATGGACTTAGATGGTGTAGACCGCCCGAACTCGCTCCGCGCGGCCTCCTTTCGGAGAGGGCGCAAATTGGGTTCTAGCTACTACAGTTCGGACTCCTGTCACGGTTCTGAATCTAATCTCACAAAGTGCAATGTAAGACGGATAAATCACCAAAGAGTCCAAATCTGGCAAATCGTTTTGGAAAACTGATTTTAATCAAAAAGCGCCAAACATGGACTGCTTCGCCAGATTTCAGAGTCGCCACCTAAATATTTTGTTTTTGGAAAATTTAGGAAACCCTGACTCGTGCCTAAGGCCACGTGTCCGTCATCACCAAAGTTGCCTCGGCTCGGGAACTTGGGTATGAGAGAGGAAGGTCCTGAAATGAGCACCCCCCTCGCCCGATCAAAGGATCAGCCTCTACTAAACATGATATGTTGTTTTTGAAAACACATATGTTCTTGTTTGATTATTAGCTGTCTTTACTACGTGATGTGCACAACGTACAAGTATAGACCAAATCACTTCAATTTGGAACAAAACATGTCGTGTTTGTTTTTCGAAAATGGTTTGAAAGTGCTACTCGCACGTAGGCTAAAATGCGGATTTGCCACCCTCAAGTGGGCTTAAAACAACATGATTTTGCCATTCCAAGTGGGCTTAAAACGCACATTTTGATGAATTGTTCCAATTCAAGCAATGAAGCCTTCATCCACAGGCATTTATGCAGTTTATCAATTAAGCAAATAGCCTCATGGCAAGCATGCTATCATGGAAACACTTACACACATGCAAGATGCTAAAACATAAACACTTACAGTGTACTCCAAGCCAAAATAGAAGCTAATTAGAAATGAATGCATGATTCTAACTATGTTAGATGCCTAATGCAACACATGCAAAATGCAACTATGTAGGCTCGGCTACCTAATCATGACATATGAATGCGACATTTGATACATGTATTCAAATAGGTATTAAAATACAATGTAGTTTGAATGATGCGCCAAGCCCGGTGCATGCAAAAACAAATGAATGAATGCAAGCATGCAAGCATAAGGTATGCAAATCGAAACATGCCCTAATCTAACCACTGAAAGCGGGTAATAAAAGGGAGAAAGACGCGGGGTTGGAACACATTCACACACACACGCACACTTCTTACAACATTATGCTCTCTCGACGGAGGGTCCAAATGAAAGAGAGCTAACTAGCTACGCTAATTAAGCTAACTATTACAAAACGAAACTAATTAACTAACAAGTTAACTAATTACAAACACAAATGAATAGCTAAACGCAATAACTATTTAAGTACAGAATCAACGAGTTAACCATCTAAGCAAAGCAGTTAAAAGGAGCCTCGGGGCGAGGAATGCATGCATGCTCGGTTGCTTCTTCCTGAAATCCCATCACCTTGCCACCGGTTGCCTCTGTTTGCATTCGCCTTGATCCCAAACATTGAACTAATTCCCAGACTGCTTCTGCTCCAGAACCAGAATCACTTTGAACCATCTTCAAGCTGGTGGACTGTCGGCCACCAGGGGAGGCTGTAGGCCACTTGTCGGCCACTTAAGGATGCTGTAGGCCACTTAAAGTGTCCGGTCAGCCACTTCCTCTGGCCGGTCGGCCAGTTGCTTCTGCACACTTCCAATTTGCTGCAAACAGAGTTCAACAAGGGCAAAGCAAGGCATTTGCAGGGTATGTGTGTACAACCACCCTCCTTATCATTTCTCAAGCTCAAAAGAGTGCAGTACTCGACTCTTAGGACACCAACCGAGCATCACAATGCACGATGGCCGAGAAGCCAAGTTTGTACAAGTTAATGAATGCACAAGTAACACACAAGACTTGAGAGGCCTCCGCCCTATCATGCACAATCAAGGGGGACAGCGACCAAGAAATGAGGCGTGTTTCATCACTCCAAGTATGAAACGCCCCTCGTTTCTCGTGTTTGGATTATCGTCCGATCCAAACACAATGTAATGCAACACACATGCGAACAACATGCTTATCTATGAATGCTAGAGTGGCATACAAAAGGCTCTATCATGTAAACAATGC
The DNA here is from genome assembly GCA_030407325.1 of Camellia japonica. Taxonomy (NCBI): domain Eukaryota; kingdom Viridiplantae; phylum Streptophyta; class Magnoliopsida; order Ericales; family Theaceae; genus Camellia; species Camellia japonica. Next base: position 78,683,295 of record JAPPVO010000017.1, read on the forward strand.
ATGCACGACATGTTTAGAAGCTAAGATGGTACAATCATGCTAGAAATGAAGCACCGAAAGCTACAACAACATGCTCATGCATTGGCTCGCAAGCCAGACATTAAACACAACTCTCAAACACAACGAAGAAGTGATAAAGAATAGAGTATGGCAGAGATGTAGGCATTGAAATCATATGCCAAATGATGACATATTATGCAAACAACACAAGTATGGCATGCTAGAGGATTCAAGCATTAAAGCTAGTGAGGTACATAACACTAGGACTATGCAATACTATGCACAAACAACAAAACCAGCCCAAAATAGAGCTCATGCATGCCAAAACAGTGGCCAAAATGCTCCGAAATGATAGCATGAAAAGCAAGGAAATGATGTTCATGCATTGGCTCATGAGCAAGGCATAAGGTTCAACTCTCAAACACAATTAAAGAGGGATATATATGAGTGTATGATAGAAGTATATGCTCTGAAATTTCATACCAAATGATGCCATATCATACGCACTATAGACACCCCATTTTTTACCGTCCTTAAGACTTGGACGTCATCGCTTGAACACTCGATGATCATCCATGTTCGTGTTCGTTTTGAGTCCCCGGAAGTCTCGGCTGCGCGCCTTGCCTCAAGATCTCTCAACTTGTCTGTTTTGTGCTTGGTTGTGGACCAAGGATTTGTGGTTTTGCTTCTGAGGGAAGGGGGTGGCTTGTTGGCCATCCCTATAATCCATCGGCCAAGGCATGGTGCCATCAGCCTTGTTTTCTTGCCATCGGCCATAAGTGTTGGCCGATCGGCACTCTTTTTGGTCGATCGGCCATATTTTCTGGCCGAGACCTTTCCACCTGCTTTTGCAGATATTTTTGTGCCAGCTGTGCCAGCTGGTGAGCACAATTCTCATCCTCCATAATGGAGGGATTGAATCAAGACTCAAGCTTGTTTAACAAGCTTGAGAATTGAAATTCTATAAGAAGGGAGGCCCCTCTCCCTTTCCAGGGGTTCTGAGAATTCGAGATACAAGTTCTATATCTCTCTCTCTCTATTTTACCTCTCTCTCTTCATTTACCCTTGTTTGTGCTCAAAAGTGTAAAATTTTCATACTATTGCACACAAACACCAACTAGAACACCATCCTTTTGTTGCTGAGGTACTGAGGAGTTGGTTTTAGTGTTTTTGGGTTGGTTTGAACTCAGAAAAGCTGCTAGAGTTGTGTTCTTGAAGGTGTTCTTCAAAGGTGAGAAACTAACCTTTTAATCCCTTGTTTTGGCTTAAGCTTTTAGACCTATTTGCATGCTGATTTAAGCTTAACTTTCTACTATAAAAAGTTCTGATTTTTCATGCTTGTGATGTTTGTTTAAGGTCACATTTGTATTTGGGGTAGTCTACCCCCCCTTAGGCCTTGTTTGGGCTTGTTTTGGGCCTCTTTTTTTTAAGCTATTGGGACCACCTTGTTTTGACCTTCTCACCACTAAAATCCAGAGGATTTTTAGTGGTGGAAAGGTGGTTTTAGAGTCTAAAATAGGAGAGGGACACCCCCCTCTCCTTGTGTCTTGTATGCTAGTATAAATGGCTCATAATGGCAGCATGTTTGCTTAGCATGTTTTGGTTCCATTTCAATAACTTTTTGGTATTATTTTAGCATGCTTCAACTCTGTTTTAAGTTGGTTTGATAGCATCTTGCATGCTTCACATACTTCTAGAGCAATCTTGCATGCTAGCATAACATGCATCTTGTGTTTGGACCCTCATTCTTGCATGTTTTGGCTCAACTCAAAGAAGCTTTTAGCCATGTTTTACCATGCTTAAGCTCTGATTTGTGTTGTCTTGGTTAGGCATACCATGCTTTGTATAGCCATAGTGCATTATAGCTTGTTAGCTTTATGTATCAAGTCCACTAGCATGCATTGCTTAGACTATTCTCATGATTTGGCATTATTTGAAATGATATTTCAGTGCATGTTTCATGGTCATACACTTGCCTTTGCCATTCTTTCAATGCTTTGAAGAGTTGGTGTTTTATGCCTTAAGATTGGGTCATTTTGCATGTCTTATTGCTTAAGCTTTTGGGTTGCCATCTCAGTGGGTTTTTGGGCTTATTTTGACATGCCATAACTCTGATTTTTATTGGTTAAGTCATGCCATGTTTGGTTTTAATAATTGTAGTATAATACCCCATTGTTAGCCTTTCATGCTTCATGCTTTTGGTCTTTTGTTCTAGCTTGTGTTGGCTAGGTTCAAGCATGCTTTTGGTCTTGTATTGATCTGCCTTGGGACTGTTTTGGTTGCCCTTGGCCCTTTGGGGCTTGCTTTGTATGGCCATGGTGTAAATCCCTTTGTTAGCCTTGAGCTTTGAGCCTCATGCATGCTATGCTTGTGATTATGTGTGTGATTTGGCATCATTCTTGACATCATTTCAAAGCATGTAGTATTGTCACACTTGCATGCTTTTCACTCTTTAAGTGCTCTTGAGAGTTGCCCTCTTTATGCCTTAATTCTTGGGCCAATTGACATGCATGCTTGTCTTGCATTTCATGTCATCAATTCATCATTTTGGCCCCCGTTTTTGGCATGGCTGAGGTCTGTCCATTCTCTGTTTAAGTCCATTGAGTATGCCACATTTGCATGTTGTTGCATGCTTGTTTGATTGCATGTTGTTGCATGCTTGTTTCATTTTGTTATTGTTGTATGCTTGTTGCATTACATAACATTGTTGCATACTTGTTGCATTGCATCATGTGTGCATGCTTGAGTTGTATTGCATTTGGCATGCTTTTGTTGCATTGCATAGCATCTCCATGTTGCATACATTGCATTGTGTTTGGTTTGGGGTGTTAAGCCAAACACGAGGAACGAGGGACGCTTCATACTTGAAGTGATGAAACGTGCCTCAATCCTCGGTCGCCGACCCTCTTGATCATGCATGATAGAGGTTAAGGTCCCTTGTGTGTTTTTGTGCACTTCATTCACATTAAAATTGTGCAACTCAGCCTCTTTGGCCATCATGCATTGAAATGCGTGATTGATGGCTCGAGAGTCGAGCACTACACTCCTTTGAGTTTCAAACATGATAAGGGGTGTAGTTGCACAACATTTTCTTGCAAATGTATTGCCATGCCTCTGTTTGTACTCTGCTGCAGCAAAAGGAGCAGTCTGCAGGAAGAGATGGCTGATCGGCTATCTGGTGTGCCGATTGGCTAAAATTTTTTGGCCGATAGCCTCATAAGTGGTTGATGACCCATATTCTTTAGCCGATGGCCATACCATTTGGCCGATGGCCTCTCAAAATGCCCATGAGGTGGTTCAGAAGAATCACATAAATTTTCACAGTTTTCAGAAGTCAAAAATAGTGCAAACAGAGGCAACATGAGGCATGGCAACGGATTTCCAGGATGACGCGACCGAGCATGCATCTCTTCATCGCCTGCGAGGCCATTTCAGTATTCATGATTAGTTCATGTAATTTAATCATTTAATTGGTTTTGTAATATTCATTTAGCTTAGTGTAGCTATTTGTTTCAATTTGGATTGTAATAATTAATTAGCTTGTTAGTTAATTAGTTTTGGTGTTGTAATAACTAGAATAAGTAGATTATTAGATTAGTTTCATAGTGTAGCGTAGCTAGCTTAGCTTATTTATTCGGACCCTCCGTCGAGAGGGCTAATTTTGTAATAAGTGTGCGTGAGTGTGTAAATGTCTTCCAACCCCACATCTTTCTCCCTTTTACTTAACCGCTTACGATGGTTAGTTCTAGGTCATATTTTGATTAGCATCCTTATGCTCACATGCGTGCATCGTTCATTTGCCTTGCGTGCATCGTTCATTTACTAACTGCATCATACTAACTGCATCGTGTTTCAATCCTTACTTGCATACATGATTATGAAGTTGCATCTCATATGCCATCTTAGAATAGCCGAGCCTATTTTTAGTTGCATTTTGCATGTGTTGCATTAGCCATCTTAACATGAACTAGGATCATGCATGATTTCTAACTAGTTCTTTGTTTTGGCTCGGAGTACACTGTAAACGTTATGCTTTAGCATCTTGCATGAGTGTGAGTGTTGCCATGATAGCATGCTTGCCATGAGGCTATTTGTTTAAATGATATAACTTCCTGAATGCATATGGGTGAAGGTTGGATTACTTGAATTGGAACAATTCATTGAAATGCGAGTTTTAAGCCTACTTGAGGGTGGCAAAATCATGTTTTCTTAAGCCCACTTGAGGGTGGCAAAATCCACGTCTTAGCCTACTTGCGAGTAGCACCTTCAAACCATTTTCAAACAAACAAACATGAGATGTTTTGTTCCAACTTAGGCGATCTAGTCTATACTTGTGTGTTGTGCGCATCACGTAGTAATTCTAGGCTAATAACCAGAATAAGAACGGATGTGTTTTCAAAAACAAAATATCATGTTAGTAAAGGCCGATCTTTGATCAGGCAAGCGGGGGTGCTCATTGCATGACCTTCCCCTCTCGTACACGTGGTGATGACGGACACGTGGCCTTAGGCACGAGTCAGGGTTTCCTAAATTTCCCAAAACAAAAACATTTAGGTGGCGACTCTGTATCTGGCAAAGCAGTCCATGTTTGCCACTTCTTTATTAAAATTGATTTTCCAAAACGATTTGACGGATTTGGACTCTTTGGTGATTTATCGGTCTTGCATTGCACTTTGCGAGATTAGATTCAGAACCGTGACATGAGTCCGAACTGTAGCAGCTAATGAACAAAACGGATTTCGTGCCATTGCGCTTTGCGGAGCCGGGACGTTCGGGCACGTCTACAGTTTTTGACGACTTTATTGGGGATTTAGAGAACTTGACTCGAACTCATGATATATTGTTTTGACTACACTTATGTGTCTCTTTGCATTGTATTTGCATTGGTGCGCCTAGGACACCGTGTTTGCCGTATGCCATTCCTAAACGGTTTGTCGGAGGCCCGCTTTGAGAACCGTGCCATGAGGCTGACCGGTTGCGGGCTCTGGCACGACGGGAACACAAACCCCGGTTTTTACCGAGGCACCCTTTTCGACCATCCGACCTAGTGCATATTGGAATCCATAGTGACTATTCCAAACTAGGACAGGTTGCTTACCCGATTATAGGCTGTTTGAAACCGCTGTGTGTAGTGAAACCCTAGCTTCTGACAATAGGATAGGGAAACCCTACCCCTTCATAGGTGTGTTTTGGCTCTTACTTGATTATGTGCTTTTAGAGTTGGCCTCTGCAGGAATGCATGTATCAGATTGCGAGTCTGGGTATCAGGCCTGCGGGCATCAGTATTTGGGGAATCAGTTTTACCTGCAGGTATCAGATTCAGATTTGGGGCAGTGATTTGGGAACAGTGATCAGTGGTTGAGAACAGTTCTTTTAGCTTGTGTTTGCCAACTGCGTGTTGCCTTTATTTAAGCTGTTATGCTGTCCGTTTTTTTGTTCATTGTTTCCTTATTATGCTTTATTTATCTTTTTGCGAGGTAGTTTAGCACCATTGCATCCGACCAGCTAGATATTCCCCGAGCACTCTGGGTTAAAGGTCGCAGACTTTGTGATTCGAGGATCTGACAGACGGACAAGAAGTTTTTCTTTCTTTACCCCCAGTTACTAGACGGCGGTAAAAAAGGCGCAGTGTATCAGTACCACGGTCGCCAGATCAGTGGTCTACCCCACCAGTGAACAGTCAGGCTAAGGTCTCAGTTTCTACTACAGGGACATATATATCGGTTATTCAGCTAGATCAGCATAATATGGCAGGTATAGAGGAGATGATGCGTCAGCTCCAGGAGAGTATGAAAGCCATGCAACAGGACATTGCCCGTCAAGCAAAATTTGCCGTACGCCAGGCCGAGGTTATGGCCCAACAAGCAGAGTTAATTGCTAGGCTTCAGCAGCAACAACCACCGCAGCAAGCCGGAGCATCTGCTTCGCACCAACCTCCTCCCCCACCAAGAATTCCAATACTTGGGGAGACTGCTAACGTCCAGGAAAATACGGACGTTCCAACAGGGCCGATTCCACCCCTAATCCTACCCCAGCTATCCAAAGCACAGACCAGCGTGGGGGATACACCGTTTGAGTTCGAGGTGGATCCGACATTGCTAAAAGTGAGCAAGCTGGAAAAGCTATTCAAGAAGTCTCAAGGCGTGAAATCCATCCCGGATATAGAGGACGGGCATACCAACTCGGCCGTGACTCTGCCAGACCGGTTTAAAATGCCGCACATAGACCGTTTTGATGGGTCTAGAGATCCTATGGTGCATTTGCGGCTGTTTTCGGATATCCTAAGGCTGATGGGCCTCTCCAGATTGCAGAAGCTTTCCCTGTTTGGCCGGACCCTGTTGGGTGTAGCGGCTATTTGGTATGCAAAACTGGAGGACTCTGTCAAGAGGAGTTGGGAGGAGATGGCTGAGGCCTTTGTAGCCCAATACTCCTATAATACTCAGATCGAGGTCACAACTCGTGATCTCGAGACAACAAGGCAAGAGCCGAAGGAGAGCTTCTTCGATTTTGTGACCCGGTGGAGGGCTAACCCCTCGATGATGACCATCAGGCCTGTTGACAAAGATCAGATTCGGATGGTTGTGCGTAACCTCCAGCCCAAGCTCATGCAGAAGATGATCGTTCTCCCCCTCCCCACCTTTGCAGATCTACATGAGATAGCGGTGCAGATCGAGGACGCTATGAAACAGGGCCTCATTGATCATGAAAGAGAGCAGCCCAAGGGGGCATTCGACCGCAGTACGAATGCAGGCACAAGCAATGCTGCAACTGCCAAAGCTTTAGATGTGGGAATGGTCACCACCACCACTCCAAGAACCCTTACGGCTACACCATTCACTGGTGCATCCGGAAGTAGCTCACAAACAACCAGGTTTCCACCCCGAGGCTAGAGAACCTTCACCCCACTATACATGTCTTTGTCCAAGGCTTTGGGGGTTTTGATCAGGAAAGGGCACTTGAAGCCCCTAAAGCCGCGGCCATTGCCAAAAAAACTTTCCCCCTCCCATAACCCGGCGAAGTACTGCGCCTTTCACCAACAGCATGGTCATGACACCGACCAGTGCTATAGATTGCGTCACGAGAATCAAGATCTCGTTGACAACAGGGTGATCCTGCCGCCAGAGAAATCGAATGTCACAACCAACCCTCTCCCACCACATAACCAAGCTCCACCTCCCAAACGCATCAATCTGATCCAAACTGGGGTTGTGTCATACAACCCTAGCATATATATCACCCCTTCTCACCTACCCAAGCTGGAGGTGTTCATTCTTGACAACACTGACTTGTGCATGTTGGACATCTCCCAAACCCAACCTGAAACGGTGGTGGTGGCTATCGAAGATAGAAGTGGGTCGACTATGGGGGCAGATGAGAATGATTATACAGAGCCTGTGGGGTCTGCGAGCTTCATGTACAACCCGAGCGGTTACATTACATCAGTATTCCAGGCTAGGCCGAATGTGGAGTTGCCAGTGGGGGGAAAGATTTGTGTAGTACAGGAGGATTGACCTAATCAGGGGCTAGATGACCTAACAGATCTAGAAGAGGACATTGCTAACCTTCAGTTTTTCATCGAACAAGATCCGGGAGACGTGACAATTAACTGGTCTGATTTGGATGGGTCAGCAGAGTCTACTGGGTGGCTTGACAACCAACCGAATGTTGTTGAACAATCTCAGCTAGAACAGGGTCTGTCTGGGACAGGGACATCAAAAGTGGCCGGAAGGGCCGGGAATCAGGATGCACCGTCGGAGAGCGCCGGTGTTAAGAATTTTGCTTGGGATCCGGGCAATTTGAATACAGGAGATATTGAACAGCAGGCTGCACTAAAGCGGTTTGAACAGGAAAAGATCAAAGATTTGGAGAGGGTTAGAAAAGCCAAAGCCCCTGTGGGGACAGAACGTTCTGTGTGCACAAGAGTGGAATGTATTGCGGGCACAGGAACGAAAGGTGTTGCGGGCACAGGAATAGTTGTAACGGAGCTGGACAGGTGTCTGTCGGCTGTCGATGGCATGTGGTGGGAAGATGACGGCCTATGTGTTGCCCACACCGATGAAGATTGGGGGAACGACCAACCGGATGATACCTGGTATATTGGCGAGGTTGACCACATGACTAGAAGTGGGCGGTATTTCAAGCCCCCACACTTAGATCAACTAGAGGCGTCCGGAAAGGACAAAGAGGTAGACAAGCAGAAAGAAAAGCTGCTCGAAGAGGAGGCTGTACTGAAGCAGCTTAAGAAGATACAAGCCGACATCTCCATCTGGGGACTGCTTATGGCCTCAAGAGTACACAGACAAGCTGTCCTTTCTGCAATGGACAAGGCCAAACTTTCAATAGATACCACGCCTGAGCAGCTGGTAGGACTGGTTTTTCCGGGAGGAGCTTCCCCGATGTTGACCTTCACTGACAAGGAGTTGCTGCCTGAGGGCACAAACCATAACAAACCTCTCTACATCTCTGTCGAGTGTAGAGAAAAATGGATACCGATGGTTCTTGTCGACCTAGGATCCGCTATCAATGTGTGCCCGTCGAGGACGGCATATACAATTGGGTTGAAGCCCGCAGATTTTGTGCCAACTGCCCAGGTGATAAGGGCCTACGATAATACCAGCAGAGAGGTGATGGGGACCATGAAGATTCGAACTCAGGTTGGTCCAGGACAACAGGATATTGACTTTCATGTCTTGGATGTTCCCGCAACCTTTAATCTACTCCTAGGGCGGCCGTGGCTGCACCAGGTGAAAGCGGTCTCTTCCACTCTGCATCAAATGTTGAAATACCCCAACAGGAAGGGGGTGGATGTAGTTTTTGGGAATTCTTCAATCCATCCACCGCCAGAGGTGTCTACACCGGTTTTGGAAATTGAGCATGGCACGGATGATGTGTTCCTGTCAGGATTTACCCTAGCCGAGGCCCGGGTCGTATAGAACATTTTGGCTGTTGATGAGGGGTTATATGTCAGTGCACAATCTGTGTACCTCATGAACAAGCTTTAACACATCCTTGGGATGGGACTAGGAAAAAGTGGCCGGAAGGGCATTACTGTATCGGCCGAAGTGCCGCACAACCCGCATACCTTTGGTCTAGGCTATCTGCCTACCAAAGAGGACTGGATGAGGAAAGGCAAAGAGATTGCCGGAAAAGCCAGAGTCAAGCAGACTGGGAAGCCTTATGAGTTGATGCATCGGCCTATCCAGGGTATGCTAAACAGACGCTTTGTCCGGGAGGGGGAAGACTTTCCATTCTGCGGCTTCCCAGAGCCATGGCTAAACGCAAAGAAGAGGTGCTTGCCGGGATTTGAGATTTTCTTCGACTTGTAGTTGTCCGGGGATGATGTTGCCGAAGAGCAGACAGACCCATCAGCTGAGGCCGAGCAGTGTAAGGAAGAGGATTTCGGACCACCGAGATTGAAATGGGGGTAGCACTGGCTTGTCTACTTTCAGATCATCCGATCATACATGAGTGCTTGGGGGATAACTCAGCGTCCATAATTGGGAATGAAACGGCTGTGAGCCCATCTGCAAACATTCTGGACGCGTCCATCGCACCCTCCCTCGTCTGGCAGTACGAGGAGGGATTTTTATCGAGTAGCACCGCGTCAGGTAGTGAGCCGAAATCTGATTCCACCGAGTTTGTGGAGTCGGAATCAGGTTCCAGCTCGTCTGAGTCTGAGCTCGGTATTCCTGGGGTTGACAACCCGGATGCCACAGTCCTGTCTAGGTCGTCTTTTTCTTTTTCCTTTGAGTCTGTTGTAACAGAGGAATCAGGCGACTTGGAAGTGATTAATGAGAATGGAATGGCCGTGGCCTTCGAGTATTTTTCTATGCCCTTGATTTATTGTATTAATCAGGACTTTCAAAATTTTGATGAAAACGACGAGGAAGAAATTCCTCCGATTTTGAAATATTTGCTAGATCAAGAATAGGAGAGGTTTGTAAAACCGCTGGTTGATGAAATCACCAAAATTAATGTTGGTACTGAGAAGGACCCGCGGCTGGTCCAGATCTGGTCCACGTTGTCTTCGGAGGAGCACGAGCGCTTAGTCGCTTTATTAAAAGATTTCAAAGATGTTTTCGCATGGTCCTACGAAGACATGGTTGGAATCGATCATGAGATTGTATAGCACCGGATCCCTCTTGACCCAGAGGCCTGACCTGTTAAGCAGAAGCTCAGAAGGACCCGCCCGGACTGGGCTATCAAGATCAAAGAAGAGGTCACCAAGAAAATTGACGCAGGGTTCTTGCTGGTATCTAAATACCTAACTTGGTTGGCCAATATAGTTCCGGTGCCGAAGCAGGACGACAAAATTTGGATATGTGTGGACTTTAGGGATTTGAACAAAGCCAGTCCGAAGGACGACTTTCCTCTCCCACATATCGACGAATTAGTGGACTTCACTGCGGGCATGCGTTGCTCTCATTCATGGATGGCTTTTCTGGCTACAATCAGATTCTGATGGCACCCGAAGACCGGGAGAAGACTGCTTTTACCACCCCGTGGGGAACCTATTGTTATAGGGTGATGCCATTTGGGCTGAAAAATGCTAGAGCTACTTATCAACGGGCCGCGACCACAATTTTGCATGATATGATCCATAAAGAGGTTGAGATGTATGTGGACGACATGATTGTCAAGTCCAAGGAAAGAGAGGGCCACTACACCGGCTTGCAGAAATTCTTTCAACGGATCAGAGAGTATCGGTTGCGGCTGAATCCTCAGAAATGTACGTTTGGTGTTACAGCAGGGAAAATGCTGGGGTTCTTGATCACACAGAGAGGTATCGAGGTCGATCCTTCTAAAATCAAGGCCATCTTAGAAATGCCACCACCGAGGACTGAAAAGGAGGTGTGAGGCTTTCTGGGTAAAGTGTAATTCATAAGACGGTTTATTGCAAAATTAACCTTGACTTGTGAACCACTCTTTGGTCACCTGAAGAAAGGAAAGAAGTTCCAATGGGACGGCCGATGCCAAGCTGCTTTTGAACAAATCAAGCAATATTTACAGAACCCACCTGTGTTGTCACCGCCTGAGCCGGGGAAACCGTTGATTTTGTACCTTTTAGTGACTGAAACTATAATGGGTTGCATGCTTGCACAGGAGTCTGAGGACAACGTGGAGAGGGCTATCTACTACCTGAGCAAGAAAATGCTAAATTACGAGACCCGCTACACTCCGCTAGAGAAGGCTTGTCTAGCCTTGGTATGGGCAACCAGGAAGCTGCGGCACTACCTGTTAGCTCACTCTGTAATACTGGTTTCGAGATTAGATCCCATCAAATATCTCTTTGAGAAATCGGCACTTACGGGTAGGCTAGCCCGTTGGTTGCTTCTGCTTTCCGAATTCGACCTAAAGTATATAACGCGCAAGTCAGTGAAAGGGAGAGCGGTAGCGGAGTTCCTAGCTGATCACCCAGTTGAAGGGGATGAAGCAGCTAAGTACTTGTTCCCAGACGAGGCCATTCTGCATGTCGAAGAAGAGTTTTGGACGATGTACTTTGACGGAGCGTCAAACCAATACGGGTATGGGATAGGGGTGTTGCTAATAGCACCCGACAATTCCCGTATACCTCTAGCATTCAAACTCCAGTTCAAAGTCTCGAACAATGAGGCAGAGTATGAGGCGTGTATTGCTGGACTAGAAGCAGCTCTGGAACTAGGGGCAAAACGGTTGGACGTCATCGGGGACTCGAACCTTGTTGTATCTCAAGCTAAAGGAGATTGGAAAGTCAAAGAAGAAAAGATGAGAATCTACCACCAGACCTTGGACGTGCTGATTCCTCGGTTTGAGAAACTGAATTTCGCTCATCTGTTAAGAGAGAACAACAGGTTCGCAGATTCATTAGCAACTCTATCTTCTATGATAGACATCCCTTTCGGAGTCCGGATGCGTCCGATCATCATCGAACAGAAATTTGCGCCGGCCTACGAGCTGATTGCTGCCATAGATGAGGTACAAGATGAGAACCCCTGGTATTACGATGTCTGGAACTTCTTGGAAAAAGAGGTGTATCCACTAGGGGCAAATGCCAAGGATAAAAGGGCAATTCAAAGAATGGCTGCTCAGTTCATTGTCTGCGGAGGAAAACTGTATAAGAGAGGTCACCTCAGGATGCATAAGTTGTGTGTTGATGCCGAAGAGTCCAAGCGCCTAATGGAGGCCATCAATGGAGGAGAGTGTGGAGCGCACATGAACGGGGTGATGCTAGCCCGGAAAATCCTTAGACAGGGTTACTACTGGTCCACCATGGAGGAGGATTGTATTGGCTTTGTTCGGCGATGCCACAAATGTCAGATCCATGCAAACCGCATAAACATTCCGCCGTCGAAGCTGTACAACATGACTTCGCCATGGCCATTTTCAGTCTGGGGGATTGATATGATCGGGGCTGTCACTCCGAAGGGGTCCAATGGGTATGAGTTCATTCTCGTCGTGATAGACTACTTTACGAAGTGGGTTGAGGCCCAATCTTATGCGGTGTTGAAGGCATCGCACATTGCTAAGTTCATCAGGAACAACATCATCTGTCGCTACGGGGTCCAAAACGAGATTATTTCAGATAATGGTTCCCACTTCAAGAAAGAAGTGATCGACTTGTTGGAGAAGTACAACGTGGCTTTTCATAAGTCGTCTACATATCGGCCACAAACCAACGGAGCAGTTGAGGCTGCCAACAAGAACATCAAGCATATTCTGCAGAAGATGGTGGAAACCTACCAGGACTGGCCAGATAAGTTGCCATTTGCTCTGTGGGGCTACCGGACTTCAATTCGAACTTCTACTGGACCAACTCCGTATTCCTTGGTTTATGAGATGGAGGCTATTCTACCTATCGAAGTTGAGGTTCCGTCATTACGGGTACTGGTTTAGTGTCAGATAGCTGAGGTAGATTGGCAGCAAAGCAGGTTCGAAGAACTCATGCTCTTTGATGAAAGAAGGCTGAAAGCACTGTATCATGTTCAGGGTTATCAACGACGAATTGCCAGGGCTTTCAACAAGAAGGTTAAGTCCAGGAATTTGAAAAAAGGAGATTTGGTGCTCAAAGACAATCGAGCTCCCATCCACGACCCTAGGGGCAAGTTCAGACCCAATTGGATTGGTCCTTACAACATTAAGTCTATCTGGTCAGGTGGAACTATCGTTCTTATGGACCTAGATGGCCTAGAGTTCTCCGAACCGATCAACATGGACAAGTTGAAGAAATACTTTCCCTGAGTGGCTCGCTAGGCCGAAAACCCAAAAGGGCGACCTAGGCAAAAGTTAGAGCATGAAAATTTGAAATTATAAAAACTGAGCTCGCAAGGTTGAAAACCCAGAAAGGGCGGCCTTGGCAAAAGTTAGAGCGCAAAAGGAGAGTGTTAATACACGAGTGAACCCGAGTCGAACTACGTAAGGCTTGATTCCCATCTTTGGGATACGTAGGCAACTTCATTCTAAAGTCCAGCCATAAACACTTCCTCGATCAACTTTGTCCATGTGATCATGTTTGGTCATCTTTGTCTATTCTGCATTCAAGAGCTCGGTCGTGATCTCCGGTACAGTGCTATTCAGACTAGGGGTAACTTTCCAGTTGCTGGGATCCGGGGCTGTACATCTCAGTGATAGATCTCAGGCGTGTCCAGTTATGATCCATATCGAAAATGGTTTTGAAAAGTTTTAATAAAAGTTGATTTTGCTCAAATTAATCTTTTTACAACTTAGACCATTTTTGGACCAAACGAAAAATTTTCAGTACCCACAACCTTCAATTACATTGATTTCAATACAGAGTTCTCCTAATCTTGAATACAAATTGAAGTTGCTTTTATTACACTCATAAAGAAAACGTGAAAGTACTGATTAAAGAAAATAAATTCGGGGCATAGTCAGGTGTTCCTGCGTCCCCTCCCAGAGCTTGTGGAAGCCTCTGATGCCAAAGTGGGCCCGATCTGCGCCTCCTCATCAAGCCAAGCTATGCACTCATCAGAGAGGGTGCAACTGAAATTGGGAGCAGGAGCCAGAAGCTCTCTCGTCCTCCATGCTGTGGCATACCGAGCTAGCTGTGCGCCTCGGACTGGAAATGTAGCAGGGTACTCTATCCCCACTTCCGGGCAAGTCTGATCATGTCCGAACTGGCGCCGGAATCGGAACGAGAAGTAAAAGACACAGTGTGTCAGGGCAATCAACTGAATCCCGGGCTGGCGAGTCATGCTGTAGCTCATCGCCGGTAAATTGAGCCAGGGGCAGCGCCAAGCAATGTCAAGAGTAGACAAACTGCGCATCCATTCGTACCACCATCCCTCATCAGGGGCATCGACTAGACGTCATCGAAAGAAATAGCTACGAGTTGAATATGCTGGGCATGAGTCCACAACCTTCAATTTATCCATCAACCATATCTGGGGAGGGATGAAAAATGAGAGATTAAAGAATAGAGAGGTGTACGTTGAGAGAAAAAGTGAGAAAGGGGTTTTGAGAGAAAAACCGAGCTTGAGGGCCGAGTGATGTGAGAAATATATGTGAGATGGGGTGGGAAACATTACCTGTAGTAGTAGTGGACTCCCCGCGAATCTAGCCGTCTCTCGGCGATGAAAAGCGTCCAAACCTATCAATGTCTCAGCTAGCATCATGGCGATGCAGCTCTTGCCCTCTTTTAAGCCCTCGGCAACTTCAATCAAACGAGTGCTAAATCCTCCAGAGCTTGGGGCAAGCAAGAAATGAGACAGCATGCATAAGCAAAGCGCATGTCGCCGATAACCCTCCCAATGATGATCGCCGCGGTCACCGGCATTAGAAAATCGACGAATCAAGCTTGGAATGTCCAACTCTCTGTCGTGAATCAGTGACCGAGCGTCATGTAAAGTAAGGCCGCATATCCGTCCTAAGGCTTGGATGTGGCCGAACCGGAGCTGAGGTAAGATTTCTTCATCGCGCTCGGATTCCATTAAAGCTTGGAAATCCTCGAAAGTGGGACACATCTCTTGTCTACCAAAGCTAAAGACGTGTGTCACCGGATTCCAAAATCTTGCCGCGGCATGGAGGAACGGGAAACGCAGCGGGGTGCGACTCAACGTGAATAGTGCATTAATCCCGAAACCCAGGAAATTCAGCTTTTTCGAGCCATCCAAGTTGGCAAATCCTATTTGTAAGATTTTGGACAAGAAATGCTTCCATTTGGTGCAAAAACTGAGCTCCAATGGAGAAAACTACGAAGCTGAGGCTTTTGTAGAAGATAAGGTGTTGAGTGGAAGACAGGTGTCAGCATTCTGGAGGTGCTTGCCATGTTTGGCCGATCGACCAAAAATAGTGCCGACCGACCATCTTTTTTGGCCGATCAACTAGTAATAACGGCCGGTGGCCATTTCTTGTGGCCGATGGCCTCTCACATTGGCTGATGGCCTCTCCCTTTGTTCTCTAAGCTGTATATGTGTTGGAGATGTTGAGAACTTGTGACTGGTTCCACTTCAAATGCTTTCCGGTGATGATTTTGCGAAGTCGCGCCTGTGTTACTTCAATTTGTTGATCGAGTTGTTGTACTTTTGTTTATCGAGTTGTATTTTGTGTTCATTAGTCTTTGTTTTGCTTATCGAGTTGTATTTACATTTGGTTAGCTTGTCAAATTCTTTGTTTTGCTTATCGAGTTGTTTTGTTGTCAGTTGGCTCACTACCTGATTAATGCAATTCGAGTGTTTAGTTTTCAAAGCAATGTTCAATCTCATTTACATTGTTATGTAATGTGATGCGATGCGATGCGATGCATAGAATGTACAAATGTAACACTTTTTCAACGAAAAAAGAGCTGTTTCATTCCATCATATTTTCTTTCGCAAAAGTACATAGTTTTGAAGAAAATAAAACCTGCCTGAGGCAGTACAATGTGCTTAAACTACTAGTAAAAAGAAAATAAAGCAAAAAAGAAGAAGAAAAAAGAAAAGCAGCAAAATGTTTGGATCGGCGCCGGTAGCCTCAAGTGTGGGAGTCCGTCCTGGTCCACTTTCTGGACGAAGGTCCATGATCTCCACCGTCAGAGTCTGAATCTTAGCCATCACCGGCCTCGTCCTGGGACGACTCTGCCTCCGCATCGGACTCATCATTATCTGGGGTAGGTTCCCGTGAGCTGCTCTCGGTACGAGTACGCCTCTGTCTGCCTCGGCTATGTATCATCATCCCCCGTCTGGCTCCCCCTGCTGCTCTAGGAGGCGCTAAAGGTCCGGCTGAGGCACCCCCTGCGGCCGGTATCTGGAATGGGGTCTGAAAAGAACAATTGATGAACGCATCAGTTATGCTATGCAAAGTCGAGTATGAATACCGAATACAGTGTATAAGTACAGTGTATGAATACTGTGAGCAGCGTATGAATGCCGTGAGCAGTATATGAGTACAATGTATGGATGCTGTGAGCAGTGTATGAATGCTGTGAGCAGTGTATCAGTGCTTTGAGCAGTATACGAGTTACAGTGTATCAGTGCCATGAGTGGTATGTGGGTGCAGTGTATCAAGTGTCGTATTGATAATGCGATGTATCAGATCAGTATGGAACAGATGTGCAAAGTTTTGGGACTAAGGTTAAAAGAACTCACCGGGATACCATAGATGCTGAGCAGGTCTATGCTCCTCTGTAGCATTTACATCATTGAGGCTGACAGCTCCAGAGCCTGCCCAGTATACTCGATAGAAGCCTGCAAAAGTGTTGAAGTCATTAGTATTCTGCGGGATATCAAATGAAATGAAATGACTGTACATAATGCAAAGTATAGTACATACCGGGGTCGAGCCGTGAACTCCGACGAGCTCATGATCAGCCGAAGGAGGAGCAATGGGTATCTGGTAAGCCTCCCCACCCTGTCCTCGGCATGTCATGGTGGTGGGCAGGGCTGGCCACTCAACTCCCCGTCCCCTCCGGGATCCACTCCTGTCGTGGGCCTGAGTCGCCCTCGGTGGTCCTACTCCTGCTACTAGCGCTGCAGGCCTCTCTCTCTCGACTTGGCGAGCACTGGACAAAGGTTGTATGAGATAAGTCTGGATGAACTCAGTGTAGTCACCCTCATCTCTGAAAAAGTCTGAATCCCAGCCTATCGTAAAATCCATCATCTCCTGCAGGGAGTACCTCTCGGTGGCCCTCGTATGGGTAGGAGGTGGCCTCGGGACTATCTGCTCTAGTAGGCCGAGGGTCTGACGCAGAAAGCACTCTCCAAAATACCATGCCCGATAGACCGGACCCTCCAGCAAAATCCGAAACCGGGCAGTCTCTCGAGCACCCATGTACTGGTCTCTCGCTGCATCCGGCAACATGGCCCAGGGCTGCCAGGTGGTCTGCAAATGATATATAGTTTGTTATCCGCTGTTGAAAGTACAATGTAAAGTGAAGCTTAAATAAACTGTAATGTTTGAAATACCTCTGCGGCGGTAATGGTGTCGAAGTATCTGTGGAAGAACAGGAAAGACTCCCGCGGCCTCCGCTCGCACCTCACATCGTATCGATGAGAATATGGAACCGTGGGGAGCGTCTCTACATCCGACACTGGGGCAAGCCTCGGAAAGTAGGCATACACCCACAACTACAGAGTGTAACAGGGTAAGAATGAGTCTGCTTATCAGTAAGGCAGTATGCAGATAAAGCAGAAATCAGATAATGGTATGCAGTGTACAACCAGTGTAAAGCAGATTGCGTGTGTGCAGTGTGTGTGGTGTACAGATAGTGTAAGGCAAAACTGTAAAACAGAAAGGAAAAATGTACCTCCCAGGCTCGCCAGTAGCCTCCGAGTAGATGTCCACTGCGGCGGGATGAAGAGCTCATGTACTCGTAAAGTGTGGCCAAACCTGCGCCCTCCCAGTCATAGCGACGGATCCCGGTCACGTCCACCAATGCGCTCAGCAGATAGAGGGCAACTGTGTTCACCCGGTCGGCGAATAAGGTGGTGCCGAGCAAGAACATGATGAATCCTCGAGCGTACTGCTCCACCTCCTCGCGGGTCGTAAGCGCCTATATCCGAAACTGGTCCTCGAACCAAGAATACCTCACGAACCCTGGCCGGGAGAGAGGTGGCCGAGCACCGAGCAAGTAGACCTGGGCAGCATCCCACTCACCCATATCGGTGTCGAAGGGAATCGGATCACCCCCTACTCCGATACCGGTGAGCATGGAGAAGTCGAAGGGAGTCATCGCCATCTCCCCTACAGCAGAAAGGTGGAAGGAATCGGTGGTGTCCCACCACCTCTCCATAGCGCGCCCAAAAGGGGCCTACTCATAGTGAGGCGCGAGAGTCCCATGCAGAAAATACCGAAGCCGGCCTGATCGACGATATGGCGAACCGCGTCGGGCGACTCCATGTACTGACCCCGGGCGACGGTATTCCCATACCCTCGGAAGGCATGGGAATCTCCCTGTGTTTAAGACAAACAAATGCGAAGCAGTGTCAGAAATACAGTGTTTGAATGCGTTCAGAATTGATGAAAATGCAGTGGGTGTGCATGTGTTCGAGTTTACACAGATATCATGTATGACTGTGCTCAGGGTGAACTAAGCATGTGATGTATCAGTGTGTTTGGGTCATTTAGTTAAAGAACAGAATTGGCTATTCAAGATATCTGATTTACATTGCAGAAAGTAAAAGAAGGGAAGGGTATACCTCAGCGGCGCCATAAGAAAGGTGTGACTCCGACTCGCGTAGTAGGAGCTCCAATGGCACACCTCGTGCGTAGCTCCTGAACTGGCGGATGCTATCGGGAGGCAGTATGTGTATCGCGGGCCGGTATGTCGCCGGGTCGAACGGTCGAACACTGAGCGGCAAAAGCTCGACCTCAGGATCCGTATCCATCTCTGGGGGAGTCCCACCTCGTGGAATATCATCCGCCATCTCGAGAAGAGTGCAAAAATGGTCGAGGGTGTGGAAAATGGGCAAAAATGCAAAAAGTCAACCAAAAGTCAACCCCGAGGGGTGAAAAATGGGAGAAAAGGTCGAAGTGCGGGAAAAGGCACAGACACCAAGATAAACTCGGGGGAAACAAACCCCAAGTAGAGGAAATCAAGAATGTGGCACCGAAATCGCGTTTCGTTCGGTTCAAAGTGTTTGGAACGAAGAGGTTTTCGCGAATCGGAAGTTGCGGGAGGCTCGAAAACAAAGGAAAAAATCGGATCTAAGGGCGGGAAATGACCTAGAGAGAGAGAGAGCAATGATTTTCGACTAAGAGGAAGTGAGAAAATGGGGTTTGGAACTCTATATTTAAAGACCCGAGGTAAAATGTCAAAATTGCCCCGAATCTGCCACTTTTGGCCGATCGGCCAAATTGTTAGCCGATCGGCTAAATTGTTGGCCGATAAGCTCTGTTTATGGCCGATGGCCTCCCCTTGTGGTCGATGCACCTCCAATGCCCTTGTTTGGGTCAGTTCTGGTGATTGGTACCCTCATCTTTCAAGAAAGTGCAAGAAAGTACACTTTTGAAGCTTAACCGGCCTTCGTGTTGACCCCGAACCATGTCTTCCGTGTGCAGCACTCGATACGCGCGAGGTGTATCCTTTTCCGTATCCTTTTGTATATTGCGGTATTCGAAAATTGCTTTGAATACTTTGCATTACAATGTTTTGTCATGTTTGTAATAAGCGCTTGTTATACGTCTTTTCGCTCTTACATTGAGCATGCCTCATCTTGCTTTGAAGTTGCATCTCAACATCGCAAATAATATGCCTTTACCATGCTTACGTTGAATATGCACATCTCTCGCATTGTCATGCTTTTCCTCCTTGCTTTACATATTGCTTGCATTGTCGCGCATGCTTTACTTACATGTGTTTATGTCTTCCTTGCTTTACACATTGCTTGCATTGTCGCGCATGCTTTACTTACATGTGTTTATGCCTTCATTGCTTTACACATTGCTTGCGTTGTCGCGCATGCTTTACTTACATGTGTTTATGCCTTCCTTGCTTTACACATTGCTTGCGTTGTCGTGCATGCTTTACTTACATGTGTTTATGCCTTCATTGTTATACACATTGCTTGCGTTGTCGTGCATGCTTTACTTACATGTGTTTATTCTTTTCCTGGATTGTTACACATTGCTTGCGTTGTTGCGCATGCTTTACTTACATGTGTTTATGCACCTGTCCTCGCATTGCTATACACATTGCTTGCGTTGTCGCGCATGCTTTACTTACATGTGTTTATGCTTTTCCTCGCATTGTTATACACATTGCTTGCGTTGTCATGCATGCTTTACTTACATGTGTTTATGCACTTGGCTTGCGTTGTCGAGCATGCCTTTCTAGCATTGTTATGCACCTTTTTATCCGCGTTGTCACACACACTTAGGTTGCATTGTCATGCATCCCCTTACTTGCGTTGTTACGCACGTTTTACTGGCATTGTCATGCACCACTTTATTTGCGTTGTCACGCACGTTTCACTCGCATTGTTATGCTCGCTTTACTTACATTGTTATGCACACTTCTTCACTTGCGTTGTCACGCATGTTCTCTTGCATTGTTATGCACCCATTGCTTGCGTTGTCGCGCATGTTTTACTTGCATTGTTATGCTCGTTCTAGTTGCATTGTCATGCATCTTTTCACTCACATTGCTATGCACGTTCTCACTCGCATTGTATATGCATGTGTTTATCTCATATTGAAATGATTTCTTGATCTAACAATTGAACATGTGTTTCTACTGTATTGTATCTGTTGAATTTCTTTCTTTTGCAGGCACGATATTGTATGTACGGTTCATTGAAGAGAAGTCCCGATTCAGTTTGACTGCTACCCTTCTCCACTCGCATTTGGCATGCGCTTGGATGTATCTCTCTTCTCTCGCATTTGACACGCGTTTCGATGACCGCGCTTTCTTGCACAGTCCTTTCCTCTCATGTGTGTGCCACACTGAGAGATGCTCGCTTTCCTCTCATGCGTGTGCCACGCTCAGAGATGCTCCCTTTCCTCTCATGCGTGTGCCACGCTCAGAGATGCTCTCTTTCCTCTCATGCGTGTGCCACGCTGAGAGATGCTCGCTTTCCTCTCATGCATGTGCCACGATGAGAGATGCTCTTTTTCCTCTCTTACGTGTGCTACGCTGAGAGATGTTGTGTTTGAGACTCCGGGTATTCTCGACAGTCGCTTTTAGCCTTCTCCGCATGAGTCGCAGTGAGAATTGCATAAATTTCTTACATCCTTTCTGTTGGCATGTGTAGAACTATTCTTTCTTATCCGCTTGCTTAAAATGTTGTATTTACTTTACATGTTATGCTTCATTACAGCTCTTTTTGCATGATCATAAGTTATGCTCGGCGTTGTGCATGTCATTTGCATCTTGCCCCTGCCTACGGGCGCATCTCTTTGTTATCTTGTATGCTTTTCTAAGTCTTCGGCCTCGTCAAAAATGGGTCGTCTCTGGGCTTTGACATTCACTCCCGTCATCTTATGACTTTCGAGTTCTGTCAAAGAGGGGCAACTGTAGGCACCCCATTTTTGACCGTCCTCAAGGCTTGGACGTCATCGCTTGAACACTCGATGATCATCCATGCTCGTGTTCGTTTTGAGTCCCCAGAAGTCTAGGCTGCGCGCCTTTCCTCAAGATCTCTCAACTTGTCTGTTTTGTGCTTGGTTGTGGACCAAGGACTTGTGGTTTTGCTTTTGAGGGAAGGGGGTGGCTTGTTGGCCATCCCTACAACCCATCAGCTAAGGCATGGTGCCATTGGCCTTGTTTTCTTGCCATCGGCCAGAAGTGTTGGCCGATCGGCACTCTTTTTGGTTGATCGGTCATATTTTCTGGCCGAGACCTTTCTACCTGCTTTTGCAGATATTTTTGTGCCAACTGTGCCAGCTGGTGAGCACAATTCTCATCCTCCATACATGTGTATGGAGGGATTGAATCAAGGCGCAAGCTTGTTCAACAAGCTTGAGAATTGAAATTCTATAAGAAGGGAGGCCCCTCTCCCTTTCCAAAGGTGCTGAGAATTTGAGATACAAGTTCTATATCTCTCTCTATATTTTACCTCTCTCTCTTCATTTACCCTTGTTTGTGCTCAAAGTGTAAAATCTTCATACTATTGCACACAAACACCTACCAGAACACCATCCTTTTGTTGCTCAGGTACTGAGGAGTTGGTTTTAGTGTTTTTGGGTTGGTTTGAACTCAGAAAAGCTGCTGGAGTTGTGTTCTTGAAGGTGTTCTTCAAGGGTGAGAAACTAACCTTTTAATCCCTTGTTTTGGCTTAAGCTTTTAGACCCATTTGCATGCTGATTTAAGCTTAACTTTCTACTATAAAAAGTTCTGATTTTTCATGCTTGTGATGTTTGTTTGAGGTCACTTTTCTGTTTGGGGTAGTCTACCCCCCCTTAGGCCTTGTTTGGCCTTGTTTTGTGCCTCTGTTTTTTAAGCTATTGGGACCACCTTGTTTTGACCTTCTCACCACTGAAATCCAGAGGATTTTTAGTGGTGGAAAGGTGGTTTTAGAGTCTTAAATAGGAGAGGGACACCCCCCTCTCCTTGTGCCTTGTATGCTAGTATAAATGGCTCATAATGGTAACATGTTTGCTTAGCATGTTTTGGTTCCATTTCAGCAACTTTTTGGTGTTATTTTAGCATGCTTCAACTCTGTTTTAAGTTGGTTTGATAGCATCTCACATGCTTCACATACTTGTAGAGCAATCTTGCATGCTAGCATAACATGCATCTTGTGTTTGGACCCTCATTCTTGCATGTTTTGGCTCAATTCAAAGAAGCTTTTAGCCTTGTTTTACCATGCTTAAGCTCTAATTTGTGTTGTCTTGGTCAGGCATACCATGCTTTGTATAGTCATAGTGCATTCTAGCTTGTTAGCTTTGTGTATCAAGTCCACTAGGATGCATTGCTTAGACTACTCTCATGATTTGGCATTATTTGAAATGATATTTCAATGCATGTTTCATGGTCATACACTTGCCTTTGCCATTCTTTCAATGCTTTGAAGAGTTGGTGTTTTATGCCTTAAGATTGGGTCATTTTGCATGTCTTATTGCTTAAGCTTTTGGGGTGCCATCTCAGTGGGTTTTTGGGCTTATTTTGACATGCCATAACTCTGATTTTTATTGGTTAAGTCATGCCATGTTTGGTTTTAATAGGTGTAGTGTAATACCCCCTTGTGAGCTTTGCATGCTTCATGCTTTTGGTCTTTTGTTCTAGCTTGTGTTGGCTAGGTTCAAGCATGCTTTTGGTCTTGTATTGACCTGCCTTGGGATTGTTTTGGTTGCCCTTGGCCCTTTGGGGCTTGCTTTGTATGGCCATGGTGTAAATCCCTTTGTTAGCCTTGAGCTTTGAGCCTCATGCATGCTATGCTTGTGATTATGTGTGTGATTTGGCATCATTCGTGACATCATTTCAGAGCATGTAGTATTGTCACACTTGCATGATTTTCACTCTTTAAGTGCTCTTGAGAGTTGTCCTCTTTATGCCTTAATTCTTGGGCCAATTGGCATGCATGCTTGTCTTGTATTTCATGTCATCAATTCATCATTTTGGCCACCGTTTTTGGCATGGCTGAGGTCTGTCCATTCTCGGTTTAAGTCCATTGAGTATGTCGCATTTGCATGTTGTTGCATGCTTGTTAGACTGCATGTTGTTGCATGCTTGTTCTATTTTGTTATTGTTGTATGCTTGTTGCATTACATAACATTGTTGCATACTTGTTGCATTGCATCATGTGTGCATGCTTGAGTTGTATTGCATTTGGCATGCTTTTGTTACATTGCATAGCATCTGCATGTTGCATACATTACATTGTGTTTGGTTTGGGGTGTTAAGCCAAACACGAGGAACGAGGGACGCTTCATACTTGAAGTGATGAAATGTGCCTCAATCCTCGGTCGCCGACCCTCTTGATCATGCATGATAGAGGTTAAGGCCCCTTGTGTGTTTTTGTGCATTTCATTCACATTGAATTGTGCAACTCGGCCTCTTTGGCCATCATGCATTGAAATGCGTGATTGATGGCTCGAGAGTCGAGCACTACACTCTTTTGAGTTTCAAACATGATAAGGGGTGTAGTTGCACAACATTTTCTTGCAAATGTATTGCCATGCCTTTATTTGTACTTTGCTACAGCAAAAGGAGCAGTTTGCAGGAAGAGATGGCCGATCAGCTACCTGGTGTGCCGATCGGCTAACATTTTTTGGCCGATAGCCTCATAAGTGGTCGATGACCCTTACCCTTTGGCCGATAACCATACTATTCGGCCGATGGCCTCTCAGAGTGCCCATGAGGTGGTTCAGAAGCATCACAGAAATTTTCACAATTTTTAGAAGTCAAAAACAGTGCAAACAGAGGCAACATGAGGCATGGTAACAGATTTCCAGGATGACGCGACCGAGCATGCATCTCTTCATCGCCTGCGAGGCCATTTCAGTATTCATGATTAGTTCGTGTAATTTAATCATTTAATTGGTTTTGTAATATTCATTTAGCTTAGTATAGCTATTTGTTTCAATTTGGATTGTAATAATTAATTAGCTTGTTAGTTAATTTGTTTTGGTGTTGTAATAACTAGTCTAAGTAGATTATTAGATTAGTTGCGTTGTGTAGTGTAGCTAGCTTAGCTTATTTATTCGGACCCTCCATCGAGAGGGCAAATTTTGTAATAAGTGTGTGTAAGTGTGTGAATGTCTTCCAACCCCACGTCTTTCTCCCTTTTACTTAACCGCTTACGATGGTTAGTTCTAGGTCATGTTTTGATTAGCATCCTTATGCTCGCATGCGTGCATCATTCATTTGTCTTGCATGCACCGGGCTCGGCGTATCATACTAACTGCATCGTGTTTCAATCCTTACTTGAATACATGATTATCAAGTTGCATCTCATATGCCATCTTAGAATAGCCGAGCCTATTTTTAGTTGCACTTTGCATGTGTTGCATTAGCCATCTTAACATGAACTAGGATCATGCATGATTTCTAACTAGTTCTCTGTTTTGGCTCGGAGTACACTGTAAACGTTATGCTTTAGCATCTTCCATGAGTGTGAGTGTTGCCATGATAGCATGCTTGCCATGAGGCTATTTGTTTAAATGATATAACTGCCTAAATTCCTATGGGTGAAGGTTGGATTACTTGAATTGAAACAATTCATTGAAATGCGAGTTTTAAGCCCACTTGAGGGTGGCAAAATCCACGCCTTAGCCTACTTGCAAGTAGTACCTTCAAACCATTTTCAAACAAACAAACATGAGATGTTTTGTTCTAACTTAGGTGATCTCACTACAACAAAATTGACTTTTTACGGCACCACATTAACGACATACAATAAATGCACGTCGTAGTTTCTCACTTTTACGACTTGTTTTTTTTTGCACGTCGTAAATACTTTTCCAACCACGGCATGTCTATTGCGTAGGCCGTGAATGGGCTTGCAATGCACGCCGTAAATAATAAAACTTTCTACGACAAGCATATGGCGTGCCGTTAATACATTAATTATACATGACGCACATACGCTAGCCGTAAAAAGTGAATACTTTTCACGATGCACACCTCGCCTGCCGTTAAAAGTATTATTTTTTCATGACGCACAATGTGTGTCGTGAAAAAAAAAAAAGCGCCAAAATGAAATTTGGGGCGCCAATATTTTTTTTCCAAAATAACTATTTTGCCTTCAGAATGGAATATCACAAGTCTTTCAATCTCTCTCTCTATCTGATGATGATGATAATGATAAGGCCAAATCAATTACTAGGTGATAATCTCATCTCTTCTCTTCTCTTTGGTTGCTAGGGTTACCGAACCAATCGACTAGTAGGATGTGGCACCAATGACCAAAAATATATTAGAATATTTTTTTTTAATCAGAATATATACAAACTGTTTGGCTTCTATTTGGGTTCTAAAAAGAAGATAGAAAGCTGTAAATCGGATAACCTAGAAGAGAAGGGAGAAGAAGGAGGGTTCGAAAGGGAGACTGGTGTTCAACGGCATGAGATTTCGAAGGGGAACGATCGATGGTGGCGTAATCGACGATTTAGCAAGACTAGTTCGGCAACAGCAACACTCGACGGTTCGACACTGGTTCGACAGCTCAACGGTTCGACGGCGAGACTGCTTCTTCTTTTCTCTTTGGTCTGGAAAAAATCTCAGGTATGTTTAGATTCCCCCCTCTCTCTCTCTTCCACACACACATCACTCCATTTAGGATTAGGACTCTATTTGTTCATGTTCTTGCTTTCTGGTACTTCAAGTACTGAGCTCTCATCATTTTGTAATTCCTAGATCGAACTTTTTCTCTGTTTCTTCACCCTTGTTCCTTCATAGCTCCTCCAAGCTCGAATCGAAACTTTTCTAGGGTTTTCAAAACCCTTTTACCTTCAAAGATTCGCATCTGTTTCAGCTTGTGCCTTTTGGTTTCTTGTCTTTTTTAGCTACTAATGTACCTATTTTGTTGTGCTTCATTCTAGTCTTCTCTACCTTCTTTTCACATATTTTTTTTGTCAAGCTTGGTTTGGTTCTCAATTTCTAGCCGTTAGAAGCACACACACACACACACACACACACACACACACACACACACACACACACACATATATATATAAAGTTAGGTTTTGCTTTAAAAAGTTCGATATCAGTCATTTTAACTCTGTTTCAGCTTTATTTTCATCTCCATTTTTCTCTTTGAGTTGGGTTTCATCGCAAAATCAAGCAATGCCTTCATTCTCTTGTTCTGTATTTTGGGTACTGTTCTTAGTTTGTTAGACCCATTTTATTTATTTATTTATTTATTTATAGATACAGCTTGTATTTGAGATTAGAAAATGTATAATCTTTGATGGAAGATTGAGAAAAATGATTAATGTTTGTTTCCAGGTGAAGATTAGAAATGAAGTTGTTTTAGTCTGTTATTAGTAATTGTGATGCTTCTATTTCAATTTAGTCTGTTATGAAAATATAATGAGTTATATCAATCAACAATAGTTAATTTGTAGTATTATAAGTTCAGAATCTGTTTTGATTAAATACAAATTGAAGATGATAAGGATAACAAAATCCCACAAAGACTACATGGGAGCCCACATGTGGCGAAGAACAAATCACTTATCTCCTAGCAGAGACAATGAAATATTTTAAGACTAGACTATGAATTCAAAAACAGATTTGATGACATGGAGACTAATAAAAGAAAGCTGATTAAAGTTTAAAGGATATTTTGTGGGGCTTTTTTCACTCCTGTCCAAGCCATAGAAGAGACTACCATGCTTTGTATTTACTGGGATTTTAGATTCCACTAATGCTTTTGGTGTCTAATTTTTTTTATTCACCTGCTTTGAGGACTGTTTGCACTTTTTCCCTCCAGAAATGTTCTCTGGAAGGTAAGTCATTGATTCCATATTTTCTTTGGTTTACATTTTGGAAATTCTTGTCCAATATTTTTGATATCTTGGAGTTCTATCTGTTCTGTTAGATCTGGATCTTGGATTGGTGGCGAAGGGGTTTGGGTTGAATTATCTGGAAAAATGCATGTCTTAGCCCGGTTTCTCTCTCAGCTGCGCCAGATAACAGATGACCGAATTGTCTTGGTCTCAAACTACACACAAGTAGTTCTTAGATTGATTCTTGCCAACTGAAGAAACTGGTTAGTCTGAAGTACAAATCAAACAATGTATTGTTGCCTTAGCTTTTTGTCTCACACAAAACACATAGTTCTTGAGAAGCTGTAGCCATGTGGGAACTATTTGGATGCTGTAGTTTTTGTGCTCCCAAAAAAGAACTTAGAAAAATGTTCTCACAGTGAAATTGATTTTTTTTTTTTTTTTTTGGGTGCTTATGAGAATGTTTACTGCTATGCAAGTTGTCTAGTTATGTGTCCTGTCCATCAGGCAATTACTTGTGGCACTTCTTTTCCCATAAGATTATTATTATTATTATTATTATTTGGTTTTGTTTGGTGTTAAATAAATTAGTTTTAATTCATTAGAGACATTGGACCTTTTTGCTCAATTGTGTCGAAGAGAAGATATCTGTTCCTAAGGCTTGATGGAACTACATCAATCAGTAAAAGGCAAAAGTTCGTGAACTGCTTTAATGATCCATCTAAGGTACATAATTTTTGATCCATTAATTGAATATGCAACTATGTGAGCTGACTTGATGAAACAAGTTCAATTTACATCTGTCAGGATGAGTTTGTCTTTCTTTTTCCCTTACTTTACTTTGTAAATGAGGAGGTCCTTTAAAATTGCAGTGTCTATTGTTACATTTTTTGGTTGTGCTTAAGAGAGGGCTTTATATACTTTCTTTAATTGAAAATATATTTGTCTCATTTTATAGTCACATGGATATATAGACATTATGGATTTTCATGAAAATTGGTTTCAATTTTTTTTTTATTCTGTTTTTGTAGGGAAACTTCTCCACTAATTGGACTATTTAATTCTGTTCATTTCTCTGCATGTTGTGTGGTTTGAAAATTTAATAAAGTCTAGAATTAGGTGAGGCTAAGGATTATAATTTCTTTATCAATTGAAGAATAAGTTCATTTATTGAAAATGTGCCAATGTGTGTCTCCCATGTACACTAGAGGTTCACAAAAAGAAAACTCAAAAACTGTTAGCTCTTATAATTGAAGCCATGTTTATATTATTAAGAACTCAGACTATTGTTAAGAACTTGTAATAAAATTGTAGCAGTAGCAGGATGCTTACATATGCTTCATGTGCACTAATCACACCAATTTTCAATTCCATGACAGTTTACTTTATGACATCTAAGATTGAGTAATAGTTGTTCTGTTTAGTCTTGACAT
Source organism: Camellia japonica (assembly GCA_030407325.1). Taxonomy (NCBI): domain Eukaryota; kingdom Viridiplantae; phylum Streptophyta; class Magnoliopsida; order Ericales; family Theaceae; genus Camellia; species Camellia japonica. The sequence goes on from JAPPVO010000017.1 coordinate 78,712,031, forward strand.
TGGATCGGAGCAATTTCCTTTAAATTTCCATTGTCAATCTACACCTTTTGTATGATATTCTTGTCCAAAGTATGGAGTTCTGGCGATGACATTGCACATTGTTCACTGGACCATGATTTTCATAGGTTTTTTTTATCACCTGTTATTCTCTTCTTACAACCTTATTATTATTATTATTATTATTATTATTTAACAGCATTTCTTTATTTTTATTTTTTTATGGTTCCAATGTTTCATAGATGCTAGTATTTAATTAATTACTCTTATGGTTACAGTTGCCTGAGAAGATATAATTCAATTCCATTTGATTCAATCTTGTTGCACATTTATCACAGATTTTTGTTATGTGGTTGGACACCGTTACTTACTTGCATGCCTTGGTACTGTAGAAAGGTACTAACTATTTTTTGTTCTCAATTTTTCCAAATATGCTTAGATTTAATCAATTCCAAAAAAAAAAAAAAAAAAAAAAAAATTCCCCCAATCTCATGTCTCTCTAAATAGGAATGGCATTTAAAAAAAAATATTTCTTGTAGTGAACTTCAGATGCACTAAATATTAAATTTCATTCCAATGAGAAGAAAAGTGACGGTTGCTAATTATAATATTGGAGTCATCTTAAATGAGATTCACCCCTTCCCAAGGGTTGCTAAGAATAAAACAACCTTGTTTCTGATTCGTTTTGATTTCAAATATGTTTCGTGGATTGGACTTCTACATAATATGCAGAATTTGGGGGTGGGCATTGTTCTGATTCCATAAAATTTTCACCTTGTTCTACATAATATGGAAAATTTGAGATATGGACACTCAGATCTTTTGTTATTGATGACATTGAAATAATTGAAGCAGACTGAACACAATCTTTGTCCATCTATTAAACAAAAAAGCAAGGCTGAATACATCTTTCTTTTCTCATTGGATATGAGATTGAAACAAGGATGACTTCATGATTTTAAATTAAGAAATACCGATAATTGGCTATGTGACAATTGAAGATCTTCTGGAATTTGAATTGCCTCATTTTTATTTTTATTTTCATAACACTTGAATTGAAGGCAATGATTCATAACCTATGAACTGCTATGCTGTCACCTTGACACCAGTAAAAGATGATGAGACAATGTCTTCCTACAAAATCCTAGACAAATCATCTACATAAATCTGATAGACTCAGTCTAAGTGCAACAAACAATGTTAAGGGAAATGCCGTCCACATGCAGATAATTCAGTGGAATGATTCATGATCCATGAAATAACAGAACACACCCAGTACGAAATAAAATAGAATAAAAAAAACACGACGACTAGTGTAAACACACCCAAATAATTCAATTTCATTTTCATTATGATTTATTCTAAACATTTGCCTTATAATAGTGTAAGTACCTTTTGATTATGTAATTCTGTCTAGATATATAACTTGTTTCATATACTAACCATTAAAGCTTCATTAATTTGTTTAGGACCATGGAACTGTTAGTTGAGTATTGAAAGGGTAAGGAGTCTATGAAAATCAACTAAAACATTTTGATTATAATGTTATAGAGAATCAAAATCAACTAAAACATTTCTAACACCAAAATTATAAATTCTGTTTTTATGGAAGCTTAAGCAGAAACATCTATAAATTTTCAAGTTGAGGATCTTGCTCGGTTATCGTTAATACAACTCCTGTCTATATTGATGTGGATGATGGGCGGAAGAAGGTAAATTAATCATTGGAATTTATTCGTATAGAGTCCATTTTTTTATTTACTTTTCTTTAGGTATGGATACATTTTCATATAATCTACAAATCAAAGTAGTCATTGCTCCACTAAAAAATCCAAAATACACAAAAAGCCAATATTATCAGTTACCGGAAACATGCTGATCTTGGACTAGTAAATAGGTGCAAGGTCATTCAACAGAAGAAGCTTACATTACGTTGGAAGTGGTTTAAATCCGTATGAACAAGCCATTTCTATTATTGGGAAAACCTTGGCAGCTTTTGATGAGGATAATTTGATTCCTTGTTATGGATTGGGAGATGGTAATTTCTTTGAGCCAGAGATAATACTTTCCGAGATCAATTTTTTTGAATATTGGCAATAATTAGTACTTTGTGTTTCCATTTTGGCAGCATCAACACATGATCAAGATGTCTTCAGGTTTTATCCAGATGACAGGTTTTGTAATGGATTTGGGGAAGTGTTGAGTCAGTACCGGGAAATAGTTCCTCATCTACGTTTAGCAGGTTTGAATTCTACAAACTAAACTATACTTTCCCTACCCTAGTAGTACTTGAACTCCAAAATAATTCGTTCTTATAGGTTACACTTCTCTGTTCTTTGTCAATTGCTACAAGGCCGACATCATTTGGCCCAATTATTGAAATGGCCATGACAATTGTTGAGAAGAGTGGTGGCCAGTACCATGTTTTGTTAATAATTGCAAACGGACAGGTAATCTTGCTTTGTTAATTAAACCTTTAAAATCCTGTGGTGACCAGCACCATTCTTTGTTAATTAAACCTTTAAAATCCTGTGGCTGCTTCAAATATTTCTAGCTTTTTTTTTTTTTTTTTTTTTTTTTAAATGAAAGCCAAAATTCATCTGTAATCACTACATCACTAGGACTCTTCTAAAAGATTGATATTTCATTCTATTGTATTCATGATCTTATATTGATTTTTGCATATGTGAGCCAAATTTTCATTACTGGGTATTCTTGTAGAATGCATCAAATATTTATATTTGAAATAAATTTCTTCCAAGGCCCCAAATTAAGGGTTCCCTAATTGACCACTTTTGCCTTCCTAACAATAATACCTTCTTTCCATTCTTTTTTGGCATCAGGTTGCGGAAACTTTACTAAAAAAAGTACTAGCTCCCCCTTCTCAGAAAACTAAGCTAGTTGAGGCAACAGAGGTTAGACATCTGTATTTTTGTGTGGTTTTCCTAGTTGAAATAGTAGTAAGATTAGATTCCAAAGTTTCTTCCTTTCCTCTATCCTCTTCTTAGAACATCTGTGAATCAATTTAAATGATCTCTCATGTCATCAAGATTTAAGCCTAAAATTCAACCAAAGAACTAAATATATGCCAATGCTAAAGAACTAAAATAAGCTTTAAAATTAGTTACCCAAGCTAAATATATGCCAATTGAGTTCATCTTTTCTTATGCTATTATTGCTTTTAATTAATTATCATACTTAATTGTAGAGATTTTATATGCTCAATTGAGCACTAAAATTTCTTATGTTATGATTGAATTTTTGAAGGCATATGATATGTGGTGTTCTCTGCAATTAGCAAGTTGGCAGCAGAGAGGTCACAGGATTGCAGGTATCGCATGTTTAGTTTTTGGATCATATGGATTGTGTTAGGCTTCTTCCTTCGGAATTGTGGCTTGTTAGGAGTGAATTGTGGCTTCATACTCCTTTCCTCATCTTATTCTAGGAAGTTAAGTTCATACATTTTTTGATGCTCTACTTACTGCACCTGCTATTAGAGACAACAGGTTTGACAATTTAAGGTGGTCTACTGGTTGCTCAAATAGATTATGTCTCCTTAGTCTATCATTGGTTTGAATTGTCCTTGGGCCCTATTTGTATAATTACTGCCTCTATTTGAAAAATTATTGCCCCTCCCAAAGCTCAATTAGATGGTGGGGTTTAGTTTGGGCATTACCAAGCTCTGTTAATGACTTACTCCAATGGTGGGCCGGTGTAAATTTGTCAAAACTGGGGAGGAAAATCTGGAATTCCATTCTTTTTGCTATTTTATGGTCAGTTTGGAAGCTTAGGAATTGATTTATTTCTTTGTGTTGTCATTGATTTATTTCTTTGTGTTGTGATTAGGTGGAGGAATCAAAGTTCGTGTTTGAAGCTAGGATAATCCAGAGAATGGAGCTTCTGGTGCTATCTACTCTTCAGTGGAAGATGAATTCTCTGACCCCACTTTCATTTGTTGATCACATTGTGAGGAGGTTTGGATTGAAGACAGATTTGCATTTGGAGTTTTTGTGGAGGTGTATGGTCACACAATCACTAGATTTATTCAATAAATCTTGAAAGTTGTCGATATGTTTAGAAAGTTAGATATACATAGTTTTGGATGGTTTAAACTTTTTGTCCAGTTTAGAACTTAAGGATATAGTTTTCGAATGTTTGGAGTGTATAGATAATTGTTGAATACTTATAATTTATGGATATAGTTTCTTTTTGATGTTTCAAACAATGTTTTGGTGGTTGATTAATGTTTTGTGATGCTTGTTTGTAATATTTGTTAGATTGTACAAAATTGGTCAAATAGAACCTGCTAAATTTAAATATAAAAAAATTGTATATTCTACGACAGACATAATAAGTCATTGTATTATATATTTTATGGCGCACAATCAGTGTTATTATTTGTCTCACCAATTAACGGCGTGCAAAAGTAGTCGTACAAAAAGTAACGACGACGCACAAAATTTGTCGTTAAATAGTTTTTAACGGCGTACTATAGCATGTCGTAGAAAAAGAAACAACGATGTACAAAATTTGTCATTAAATAGTTTTTAACGGCGTACTATAGCATGTCGTAGAAAAAGTAACAACGACGCACAAAATCTGTCGTTAAATAGTTTTTAACGGCGTATGAAACATGTCGTTGAAAGTGAATGACTTTCCATGACTGGTCATAATATGACGTGCGCCTGCACGTCGTAGAAGGGTTTTTACGACGTGCATTGCGCGCCGTAAAAACCCTTTTTTGTTGTAGTGTCTAGTCTATACTTGTGTGTTGTGCGCATTACGTAGTAATTCTAGGCTAATAACCGGAATAAGAACGCATGTGTTTTCAAAAACAAAATATCATGTTAGTAAAGGCCGATCTTTGATCGGGTGAGCGGGGGTGCTCATTGCATGACCTTCCCCTCTCGTACCCAAGTTCCCGAACCAAGGCAACTTTGGTGATGACGGACACGTGGCCTTAGGCACGAGTCAGGGTTTCCTAAATTTCCCAAAACAAAAACATTTAGGTGGCGACTCTGTATCTGGCAAAGCAGTCCATGTTTGGCACTTCTTTATTAAAATCGATTTTCCAAAACGATTTGTCAGATTTGGACTCTTTGGTGATTTATCGGTCTTGCATTACACTTTGCGAGATTAGATTCAGAACCGTGACATGAGTCCGAACTGTAGCAGCTAATGAACAAAACGGATTTCGCGCCATTTCGCGCGCGGAGCCGGGACGTTCGGGCACATCTACACGCACATCACAAATATAACATGCTAAGGGCTTCCAAACTCAAGACTAGCTAAGGCACTTGCACCATAGCCATATCAAGCAAGCCCCAAAGGACCAAGATCACTCAAAACAGTCCTAAGGCAGGTCAAAACAATGCTAGAAACATGATGGAGTGTAGCCAAAACAAGCTAGAATGGTAAGCCAAAACACTAAGCATGCAAGGCTAATGAGTGGGATTACACAACAAGTACCAAAACCAAACAAGAGGTAACTCCATTAACCATTGTATCATGGGAAAATAAGACCAAAAACATGCTGAGATGATAGCCCAAAAGTTTAGGCAAACATGCAGACAAATTAGCCCATCATCAACACATAAAGCACAACTCTCCAAAAGCATTGAAAGAGTGAAACATGTGAGAGTATGACTACACTACATACACTAAAATCATGTGTGAAATGAGGCCAAAGCATGCACACAACTCAAGTAAAGCATGCTAGAGACTTTAAAATTCAAAGCTAGTGAGCAAGATTGCACTGTGGCTATACAAAACAAGTCCCAAATGATCAAGACCACCCAAAACAGAGTTTAAGCATGCTAAAATATGAGTAAAAACATGCTGAAATAGATCTAAAACAAGCTAGAACAATGGGCCAAAATAGCAAGCATATTAAGCTAGTAAGCAAAATTTACACTACAAGTGTAAGAAGCATGCAAGAAGTGGCCAAGTTAGCCACAAACAGAGCTAAAACATGTTAAAAAAGTCACAAAAACATGCTTAGATCAAGGCAAGGTATGGTAGAAAAACATGCTCAAGTATGATGCCATCAACACAAGCAATCAAGACACAAGGAGAGGGGATGACTTTCTCCTATTTGGGGCCTCAAAACACACTTTCCACCACTGAAATTCCTCTGGAATTCAGTGGTTAAAAGGCCAAGAGAAGGTGATCTCAAAGGCCTTAAGAGATGGCATAAAGAAAAGCAAAACAAGCCACCAAAGGGGGTAGATCACCCCTAACGCAAACAAAGCCTCAAACAACCATTTTAAACACTTAAAAAAAAAGCTTTTTGCAGTTGAGAGTAAGGCCTAAAAGAGCATGCAAAGATGGCCAAATACTTAAGCAAAATAAAGCTTAAAGAGAGTAACTACTCACCCTTGAAGAACCACAGCAAAACAACAACTTCTGAGGTAAAAACCAGCCTTTTAGAACCCAAGTATGACCTCCAAGAACCTCAACTCAATGATGGTGGTGCTTTACTAGATGTTTGTGTGCAAAAGTATGAAGAAACAACACTTTTGATTTAATATAGCACAAATATAGAGAGAGAGGAAGAATTCTAGTAAGAGAGGGATATCTTTTGCTCTCTCCAAAATCTGAACCCTTGAAAGGGAGAGAGAGCTCCCCTCTTATAGAATTCCAAGCCTCAAGCTTGTTTGACAAGCTAGAAGCTTGGTGCAATCCCTCCATACACGTGTATGGAGGATGCCTTCTGTGCCCAACAGCTGGCACAACTGGCAATAAAAATATCTGAAAAAGCAAGAAAATGGCCGTCGGCCACCTCAAGTGGCCTACAGGAGGGACAAGTGGCCTACAAGAGCCAAAAGTGGCCGAGAGCCTCTCCCCTCCCTCTGGGCAAGGGGGAACAAGGTATGGCACAAAAACAAACCAAAAGGAAGAGAGCTAAGAGGCCACAAGATAAGGCACTCATTCAAAAGCTCCTGAAACTAGCCTACCGGCCACCGCAAGTGGCCTACAAGAGAGAAAAGTAGCGTACAGCTACAAAAAGTGGCCTACAGCCTCTCTATCCCTCCAGGCAAAGGCACCAAGGTAAGGGTCCAAAAACAAACCAAGAAGAAGAGAGTTAACAGACCGCGAGACAAGGTGCTCAGCCGAAAGCCCCGGAAACTCAAAACGAGCACAGACATACGTAATCGCCGAGTGCACAAATGATGACGTCTGAGTCTTAAGGTCGGTCAAAAATGGGGTGTCCACAGATGGCCTTGAATTCTCCCAACCAATCAACATGGACAAGTTGAAGAAATACTACCCTTGAGAGGCTCGCTAGGCCGAAAACCCGAAAGGGCGACCTAGGTAAAAGTAAAAGCACAAAAAATTTGAAATAGGAAAAATTGAGCTCACAAGGTTGAAAACCGAGAAAGGACGGCCTTGGCAAAAGTTGGAGCGCAAAAGGAGAGTGTTAATACCCGAGTGAAGCTGAACCGAACTACGTAAGGCTTGATTCCCATCTTTGGGATACGTAGGCAACTTCATTCTGAAGTCCAGCCATAAATACTTCCAAATAAACTGTGTCCATGAGATTGTCTAGGTCATCTTTGTCTTTTTTGTATCCAAGAGTTCGGTTGGACCAAAAGGAAAATTTTCAGTGCCCGTAACTCCAATTTCATTGATTTCAATGCAAAGTTCTCTGACTCCCGATAGAAATCGAAGTTGCTTTTTATTCCATTCAAAAGGAAAACTTGAAAGTACAGATCAAAGTACTAAACTTGAGGCACAGATGAGTCAGGTGTTCCTGTATCCCATCCCAGAGCTTGTGGAAGCTTCGGATGCTAAAGTAGGCCCAGTTTGCGCCTCTTCTTTAAGCCAAACTATGCATTCTCTAGAAAGGGCGCAACTGAAATTGGGAGCGGGAGCCAGAAGTTCTCTTGTCCTCCATGTAGTGGGATATCGAGCTAGCTGTGAGCCTTGGATTGGAAATGAAGCCAGGTACTCTACCGCTTCTTTTGGGCAAGTCTGGTCGTGTCCGAACTGACGCCAGAACCGGAATGGAAAGTGGAACACACAGTGTGCCAAGCCAATCAGCTGAATGCCAGGTTGTTGAGACATGTTGTAGCTTATGTCGGGTAGATCAAACCAGGGGCAATGCCAAGTAATGTCGACAGCAGACCTGTTGCACATCCAATGGCCCCACCACCCGTCGTTCGGGAAATCAACTAGCCGTTGGCGAAAGAAATAGCCTCGTGCTGAATATGTAGGGTAAGAATCCACTACCTTCAACTTGTCTATAAGCCATATCTGGGGAGGAATGAAAAATAAGAGAGATTAAAGAATGGAGAAGTGTACGTGGAGAGAAAAAGTAAGAAAGGGTTTGGAGAGAAAAACAGAGCCTGAGTGCCGAGTGATGTGAGAAACACATGTGACAAGGTTGGGAAACAATACCTGCAAAAGTAGTGGACTTCCTGCGAATTTGGTAGCCTCCCGCCTATGGAAGGCATCCAAGCCCATCAAAGTCTCGACTAGTGTCAAGCCAATGCAGCTCTTACCCTCTTTGAAGCCTTGGGCTACTTCAATCAAGCAAATGCTAGACCCTCTGAAACCAGGGGCAAGCAGGAAATGAGCCAACATACACAAGCAAAGGGCATGTTGCCGAAAACCTTGCCAGAGGCGGTTGTCGCGGTCGCCGGTGTCAGAAAATCGATGAATCAGCTTGGGGATATCCAGCTCTCCGTTGCAAAGCAAAGAGCGAGCCTCATGTAAAGTGAGCCCACACATTCGTTCTAAAGCCTGGATGTGACTAAAACGGGACTGCGGCAAGATTTTCTCATCACGTCGGGATTCCAAAGTTAAAAACATGTGTAACCGGGTTCCAACATCTAGCCGCAGCATGAAGGAACGGAAAACACAGTGGGGTACGACTTAGCAGGAATAGTGCATTTATCCCGAAACCCTGAAAATTCACTTTTTCCGAGACATCCAAAGTTGCACTCCAATTTGAGAGTTTTTCGGTGAAGAATGGCTCCATTTTTGGCAAAAAAAAGCTGGAATGAAGAAATTATGAAGTCCCAACTTTTATAGAAGATAAGGTGTTGAGTGGAAGACAGGTGGCAGCAATCTGGAGGTCCCTACACTAGTGGGCGACCGGCCACTTTTGTAGCTGACCGGTAACTACTAGTGGCCGGCAGCCACTTTTGGTGGCCGACAACCTCTGCCTATAGCCGACATAATTCCCCTGGTCTTCCTGTGTGTTGAGAGTGCTGTGAGTGTTCTTTTGTTCTACTCTTGGTGCATTTTGCCGTCTTGTTTTAAGAGTTTTATTGCGTCGCTTTTTTATGTTGTTTCACTTTGTTTATCGAGTTGTTTTGTTGTTACTTATCGAGTTGTATTGATATTGTTTTGCTTATCGAGTTGTTGTTTTATTTATCAAGTTGTTGCATTAGTTGTTCATTGAGTTGTTTTACTCTGTTTGTTATGTGTTGGTCGGTTCATTTCCTGATTAAGAAATTGCCAATACAATGTACAATATTCAATTTCCATCAAATCTCGTTTTTGTGTAAAATGGTGCAATGCGATGCTCAGAATGTAAAACACAACACGTTTCATCAAAAAGCTGATTTTCATTCCAATTATGGTTTCTTTTTTTACAAAAGGGTACAAGTTTTTAAGAAAATAAAACTGTACAATGTGCTAACACTACTAGCAAAAAGAAACAAAGCAAAAACATCTAAATCGGTGCCATCCAACTCAAGATCGAGAGGCCCTTTTTGTCCTCTTCTTGGGTATGGACTCAGAACTATCTTCATCAGCGCCATTATCAGAGGCCCTCGTGTCTGAGCTAGCTGCTGAACCGGCCTTAGCATCATCTCCGGCCTCGGAATCTGAGCCAGCGTCGTCCTCTCCGTCCTTAGATGACTCTAACTGTGGACTCGCTGCCTCCTCGTCCTCACTCATCTCATTATTATCATCGTCCGGAACGGGCTCTCAAGGGCCACTCTCGTCACAGGTGCCCCTAGCTTTGCCTCGGCTGCGAGCCGGAGCCTCCCATCTCTCTCTCCCTGCTGTCGGAGGAGGTGCTAATGGTCCTGCTGTAGCTCGTACTGGAACGTCCGATATGGCTGGGATCTGAGAATGGCAGTTTGTCAAATATATCAATCGTGGTGTATATCAGATGCAGTGATTGGAGTGCAGTGTTTGAATGCGGTGTTTGAGTGCAGTGTGCCAGATCTGGGCAATGTGGGACAGATTACATTTGAAATGTTGATGTATTGGCAGGAAGTTTCATGGCATGAAGTGCAAATTAAAGGAAATTACCGGAATCTGTAGAGGTTGAGCAGGTTCATGCTCCTCTGCACTATCTCCGTCAAGGAAGCCACTAGCTCGAGGGCCTGCTCGGTGTACTCTATAGGTGCCTGCAACTGCATTGAGAGGATTAGTGTTCTATAAAGCATAACTGAAATGAAGTAAATATGCAAAATGTAAAGTACGATACATACTGGAGTCGGGCCTTGAACCCCGACAAGCTCATGCCCGGCTTGTGCGAGCTCAATGGGGATCTAGCAAGCCTTCCTGATATGCCGCCAATAGCTGAGTGTGGTAGGCAGCTCTGGCCACCCAGTCCTCTGTCTCACTCTAGAACCTCTCCTACTATGGGTCCTGGTCGACCTGGCCCCTCTGCCTCTGTCCTGTAGCTGGAGCCCTCGCTCTCTCACCTCCACGGGTGCCAATCAAAGGTGGCATGAGGTATGTTTGGATGAAGGCTGTGTAATCACCGTCGACTCGGAAGAAGTCGGCGTCCCAGCCTCTGGTGAAATCAATCATCTCCTGCAAAGTGTATTTCTCTGTGGCTCTCATATATGTCGGAGGCGACATCGAAACTACCGGCTCGGGGAAACCGATGGTCTGGCGCAAGAATTGCTCCCCTAAGAACTTCATCCAACAAACCGGGCCCTCGAGTAGGAGCCGAAAGCGGAAAGCCACTCGTGCCCAGCAAACTGATCCCTGACTCCCTCAGGCATTGTCACCCAAGGCTGCCAAGTAATCTGTAAATAGAGAGTGTGTAGATTGTTAGCTATCATTAGATATTGTGATATGAGTCAGAATCAAAGGAAAACAGAAATAACAGAGAAGCTTAAGTTACCTCAGCCGCGGTCACAGTATTGAAGTATCGATAGCAGAAGGGAAAGGACTCCCGGGACCTTCGCTGGCATCTCCCATCATACCGCTGAGAGTATGGCACAACAGGTGGCATCTCCACCTCTGGCTCTGGGGCAAGTCTCAAAAAGTAGGCGTACACCCATAGTTACAGAAAGTGAAAGGGCAACAGTGAGTATACAATAGATAAATGTATGTGAAGCAGAAGGCAGACTATGTGTGTGCGGGATACAGAGTATGCAAAGTAGAAAGCAGATTATGTGTGTACAGTATACAGTGTGTGCAGTGTAAAGAGAATGCCAAGCAGAAAGTACGATGGGAAATGCAAAATGGAAAAGTAAAGTATACCTCCCAAGCCCTCCAGTAGCCTCCTATCAGATGTCTGCTCCCGCGGGAGGTCAAACTCATGTACTCGTATAAGGTGGCCAAGCCAGCGCCACCCTAATCGTAGAGTTAGACACAGGACAGGTCCACCAAGGCGCTCATGAGCTATAGCCCGACAGTGTTCGCCTGGTCGGCGAACAATGTAGTGCCAAACAGGAACATCAGGAAACCTCAGGCATACTGCTCGGTCTCCTCTTAGGTCGCTGGTGCTGTCCCTCTGAACTGGTTGCAAACCAGGTGTATCAACCCATCCCTGATTGGGAGATAGGTGGGCGAGTGCCCAGCAAATAAATCCAAGCAGCCTCCCACTCACCCATATCCATATCGTAAGGAATCAGATGACCCCCCACCTCTATGCCGGTGAGCATAGAGAAGTCGAAGGGAGTCATCGTCATCTCCCCTGCGGTAGAGAAGTGAAAGGAATCGGTGGTATCCCACCACCTCTCTACCAAGGCACCCAGTAGAGGTCTGCTCACTATGAGGCGTGAGAGCTGGCCTCATCGATAATGTGGCAAACGTCATCAGGAAGCTCCATGTACCACTCTCTCGTCGATGTGGCCCCGTATCCTCTAATGGCACGTGAATCCCCCTGTGATCAGGACAAGCAGATAAAATGTAATGTAAGTAACACAGTGCAAAAGTGTGATTGGACAAGCAATGCAAGGTACATTGAGAAAATGCAAGAATACAGTGTATACCTTGGAGGTGCCATGAGATAAATGAGACTCCAGCTCGCATAGTAAGAGGTCCTCTGGTGCGCCTCGTGCAAACCCTCTGAATTAATGAATGCCGTCAGGCGGTAGCACGTGTATCTCAGGATGGTACGTCACCGGGTCAAAAGGTCGAATGCTAAGTGGCAGTGGCTCAAACTCCGGATCCACCTCCATCTCTACAGAAGCTCTATCATGTGGGATGTCATCTGCCATCTCGAGGAAGATGAGAAAGTGCTTGGAAATGGGGGAAAATGGGTGAAGAATGCCAAGAGTCAACGAAAGTCAACTCCAAGAGAGAAAATGGTAGAAAAAAGTCAAAGCTCGGGAAAGGGCACCAAACTCAAGGGTAACTCGAGGGAAACAAGCCTCTAGTGGTGGAAATGAAGAAAGAAGCACCGAAATTGATTTTCAATCGGTTCAAAATGACGTAAACTACGAAAAACTACGAGGGTTTAGCGAAGAAAATGTTCGTAGGGCGTTGGAAAACGCATATAATGTTCGGATCTAAGGAGGAAAATGGTCTAGAGAGAGAGGAGGATGATTTTGGCAATGGAGAAGTGGGAGAATAGGGTTTGGAACCCTATACTTAAATACCCGAGGTGAAATGGCCATTTTGCCCCGAATCTGCCATCGGTGGCCGACGGCAACCATTTGTGGCCAACAACCTTTTTTAGTGGCGATGGGTGGCCGATAACCTTCCCTGGTGGCCGACAGGTTCCCAATGCCCCTACATCAGGTCTTTATGCTGTTTTGTGCCTTTAGTTCTCAAGAAAGTGCGAGAAAGGTTTAGTTTTAAGCTCAAACGCCTCTGTGGAAACTCCGGGCCATGTCTTCAGTGTATGATGTTCAACACGAATGAGGTGTATCCTTTTAAATTGGTTGCAACTTTTTTCGGAGGTTAAGTCGGAAGTTGTTATTGAAATTGGGTTTAACGATTATGTTTCCGTTATTGCATAAAATGTGCATTCTTCAATTTCACATAGAATTTGCATTTTCTACATTCACATGGAATATGCATTTTGCTGTTGCATAGAACATTCATCCCAATGTTATATAGAATCTGCATTTTGTGCTATTGGTCGTTGCATAGAATCATGCATCCTATATTGTTGCATAGAATCATGCATCCTAATGTGGCATAGAACATGCTCTAGCTCATGCCGTGAAGAATATTGAATGTTGTGCTTAAGACATGTTTCTAACATTTTGTCATGCTTATCTTCCGTAGAACATGCACTCTTGCTATATCATGCTTGTTAAGCTTCTTTCTTAAGAAGGCACGATATTGCATGTACGGTTCATTCAAAGCTGGTGCAATTAGACGATATTGTATGTATGGTTCATTCAGCGGAGTTCTAGGTGAGACCGCTCCTGTCCTTTGATCCAACTCCTTGTTTTGGTTAGAAACATTCGGGTACGCCCGGTGTTTACACCACTCCCTGTTGGTTAGAAACATTGGGACATGCTCTAATGTTTATACCACCCCTCCGGTGTTTACACCACTTCTTGTTTTGGTTAGAAGCATTTGGGCGAGTTCCGGTGTTTACACCACTCCCTTTCTCCTCTCGCGTGTGACGCGTTAGGATGCTTCGGTTAGAGACATTTGGGTGCGCCCCGGTGTTTTCGTTCCCCTTTTTTTTTGCCTTAACTTTCGCGTGTGGCGCGTTAGGACCCTTTTGGTTAGAAACATTGGGACGTGCTCCGATGTTTATACCACCCCCCCGGTGTTTACACCGCTCCCTGTAGACGTGCCCAAACGTCCCGGCTCCGCGCACGAGATGGCGCAAAAATCCGTTTTGTTCATTAGCATACTACAGTTCGGACTCAAATGTCACGGTTCTGAATCTAATCCCGCAAAGTGTAATGCGAGATCGATAAATCACCAAAGAGTCCAAATCCGGCAAATCGTTTTGGAAAACTGATTTTGTAAAGAAGTGCCAAACATGGACTGCTTTGCCAGATACAGAGTCGCCACCTAAATATTTTATTTTGGGGGAATTTAGGAAACCCTGACTCGTGCCTAAGGCCACGTGTCCGTCATCACCAAAGTTGCCTCAGCTCGGGAACTTGGGTACGAGAGGGGAAGGTCATGCAATGAGCACCCCACTCGCCCGATCAAAGATCGGCCTTTACTAACATGATATTTTGTTTTTGAAAACACATGCGCTCTTATTCTGGTTATTAGCCTAGAATTACTATGTGATGCGCACAACAAACAAGTATAGACTAGATCGTCTAAATTGGAACAAAACATCTCATGTTTGTTTGTTTGAAAATGGTTTGAAGGTGCTACTCACAAGTAGGCTAAGACGTGGATTTGCCACCCTCAAGTGGGCTTAGAAAACATGATTTTGCCACCCTCAAGTGGGCTTAAAACTCGCATTTCGATGAATTGTTCCAATTCAAGTAATCCAACCTTCACCCACAGGCATTCAGGCAGTTAAACACTTAAGCAGTTAGCCACATGGCAAGCATGGTACACATGGCAACCACTAACACACATGCAATATGCTAAAGCGTAAAAGCTTACCTAGTACTCCGAGCCAAAGAAAGAAGCTAGTTAGTAATCAATGCATGATCCTAGCGATGTCAAGAATGCCTAATGCAACACATGCAAAAATGCAACTAAGATAGGCTCGGCTATTCTAAGATGTCATGTGAAATGCAACTTGATAATCATGTATTCAAGTAGGAATTGAAATACAATGCGGTTAGTATGATGCACCGAGCCCGATGCATGCAAGACAGATGAATGAATGCAAACATGCAAGCATAAGGGTGCTAATCAAAACATGACCTAGAACTAACCATCGTAAGCGGTTAAGTAAAAGGGAGAAAGACGTGGGATTGGAAGACATTCACACACTCACGCACACTTATTACAAAATTCGCCATCTCGACGGAGGGTCCGAATAAATAATACAAATCAACTAATTAATCAACTACCCTAGCTAATTAATTATTACAAAACTCTTAACTAATTAAGCAAATTAATTAAGTTGCAAAACATGTTAAAGCGGCCTCGAGAAGAGGGACAAATGCATGCCGGATTGGCTTCGCTCGGAAATCCGTTGCCATGCCCCATGTTGCCTCTGTTTGCACACTTATGCTCCTCTGAAAACTATGCCAGCTTCTATGATGCCTCTGAACCACCTCATGGACACTTTGAGAGGTCATCGGCCAAATGGTATGTCCATCGGCCAAGGGAAATGGGTTATCAACCACTTATGAATCCATCGGCCAAAAATTGTTAGCCAATCGGCACTGAAGATAGCCGATCGGCCATCTCTTCCTGCAGACTGCTCCTTTTGCTACAGCAGAGGACAAACAAGGGCATGGCAATACATTTGCAAGATAATGTTGTGCAACTACACCCCTTATCATGTTTGGGACTCAAAGGAGTGTAGTGCTCGACTCTCGAGCCATCAATCACGCATTTCGATGCATGATGGCCAAAGAGGCCGAATTACACAAATCAATATGGAATGAATGCACGAAAACACATGAATGCCTCACACTCTATCATGTGGGATCAAGAGTGTCGGTGACCGAGGATTGAGGCACGTTTTGTCACTTCAAGTACGAAACGTCCCTCGGTCCTCGTGTTTGGTTTGACACCCCAAACCAAACACAATGCAATACATGCAACATGGAAAAGCTATGCAATGCAACATAAGCATGCCAAATGCAATATGACTCAAACATGCACACAAGGCTAAGGTAACAAGCATGCTAAATGCAATGCAACCTAAACAAGCATGTGACAAAATGCAAACTAGCAAGCATGCAAAATGCAACCTAAACATAAAAACATGCATTGCATGCAAAGATGGACAAGCATGCAACAACATGCAACATGACAATCATGCAACAACATGCAAAGACAAGCATGCGACAACATGCAAAATGGAACAAGCATACAACAATATGCAAAAGATGGACTTAAACCAAAATGGACAGGCCTCAGCCATGCCCAAATCAGTGGCCATATGTGATGAAATGATGGAATGAAATGCAAAACAGGCATGCATTCCAATTGGCCTATCACTAGACAACAATGCACAATCCTCAAACAAGAGCAAGGTGTGACAAACATGAGAATGTGGCAATGAAATAAGCTCTGAAATCATGTGAGGTATGATGCCAAATCAACCAAATAATGCAAGTATGGCATGCAAGAGAGCTCAAAGCCTAAGGCTAGCAAAGGGGTTTACACCATGGCCATGCAAAGCAAGCCCCAAAGGGCCAAGGGCAACCAAAACAGTCCCAAGGCAGGTGAAGATAAGACCAAAAGCAAGCTTGAACCTAGCCAACACAAGCTAGAACAAGAGTCCAAAAGGCATGAGGCATGCAAGGCTAACAAGGGGTATTACACTACACCTATTACAACCAAGCATCGCATGACTTAACCAATAAAAATCAGAGTTATGGCATGTCAAAATAAGCCCAAAAATGCACTGAAATGATAGCCCAAAGGCCTAAGCATGATAGCATGCACAATGATTCATTCTTGAGGCATAAAACACCAACTCTCTTAAGCATGGAAAAGGTGATAAATGTGAGTGCATGACTACATGTAGCACGCCCGCGGGGGACCTCGCTACAGCTCGGACTCGATTTGTGTCACAGTTCTAAATCTGAACCAAAGAGTCCAAATCCGGCAAATCGTTTTGAAGAAAAACAGATTTTTTGAAAAGTAGTGCCAAACATGGACTGCTTTGCCAGATTACAGAGTCGCCACCTAAATATTTTTTTTATGGGGGAATTTAGGAAACCCTGACTCGGTGCCGAAGGCCACGTGTCCGTCATCACCAAATGTCTTGGCTCGGGAGCTTGGGTACGATCGGGGAAGGTCAGCTATGAGCACCCCCTTTCGCCCGGTTCGAAGACCGGCCTCTACTAACCGTGATATCTGATTTTGAAAACGTTATGCGTTCTTATACCAATTATTAGCCTAGAATTACTATGTTATGCGCGCAGCAAACAAGTATAGACTAGATTGCCTAATTTGGAAACAAGCATTGCATATCCGTTTGTTTTGAAAGTGCTTCGGGTTTTGCTACTCGCAAGTAGGCTAAAATACGGATTTCAATGAGTTTTCCAACTCAAGCAACCCAACCTCCACCCACAGGCATTCAAACAGTTTATCTCATGTAAGCATTTAGCCGCATGGTAAGCATACTGTCATGTTAACATTCACACACATGCGAGATGCTAAAGCATAAATACTTACATCGTACTCCGTGCCAAAACAATAAACTGGTTAGCAAACATGCATGTCCTAGTTCATGTTTAGAATGGCTAATGCAACACATACAGAATGCAGTTTAGAATAGGCTCGGCTAACCCTAAAATGGCATATGAAATGCTACAATTATCACGTTTTCAATTTGGAATTGAAAGTACGATGCAGTTCGTATGATGTACCGAGCCCGGTGCATGTTTAGACAAATGCATGGATGCACGCATGCATTGCATAAGGTATGCTAAAATAGACGTGCCCTAATCTACCATCATAAGTAGGTAAATAAAAGGGAAGGAAGAAATGGGGGTTGGAAGACATACACACACTCACCCACACTTATTACAATTATGCCCTCGCTCGGAGGGACCAAAAGAATATACAGATTAATTATACAGATTAATTAACTAGCAAAGGAATAATTTGATTTCGTAACATCAAGGTTCATAAGTCTTAGTAAGACGTAATTCTTGGTAAGATTAATTCAATAGTAAATGCCCAATACATATCGCTAACCCATGTCCATTTGTTTTCACCGCAATCCTCAATATCATGCAAAACAATTCACATCATAACCTCCATATAGAGGACACTTCCGCAATATCTACCATTTACATGGTTACACATAAACATTTCACAGGAATGATTTCTCAACCTTAAATCACTTAATATACAAAGGCAGGATTTGAATTCTTGCGGTGGCTTCTCTATCTAGTTTGACTTCGAAGTAGTCAATAGCTGTCTCTTTTCTTCTTCTTCTTTTTTTTTTTTTTTTTTTTCTCTCATATAAGTAGACACGTGATGTGGGTGAGGTCCTTCATATCATTCAATCAGTTCTTACAAGAAATATTGATCGCAAATTGCAGAATATACGTAAACAAACCAGATTACCGACTTCCGATCACAGATCACAGATTCCATAAACAAATCCCGATTACACATAAATTGAACTCATTCGACACTATCAATTCACATCATGTTATAACATAGCATAAATGGAACGGATAAACAGAAACATATTCATACATATTCTTAGTTATACTTGAATCAGAAACAGAAATCAGAGTTTATGCTTGATCATAATCCACCCGTACCAGACCGTTGGTGGTAAGAGATATCTTGTAACATACTTAAACCACGGTATTATTACCCCCGGGCAAGGGCCATAAGACCACGGTATTATTGCCCCCGGGTAAGGGCCATAAGACCACGGTATTATTGCCCCCGGGTAAGGGCCTTGTATTCAGGATGCCATTAATACTTTTACATACGTATATCATCATTCCTTAATTCGTAACGTAACAGATTAGAAAATAAAGCATTGCTTGTCATATCACGTCATTATCGTGCGCTTAACAAAATAGAATACTTCACTTCTCATATGGGTCATTGTATACATAACTTTTTCTTGTAGCCGATCATACGTAACATGATTCAACTAGTATACAAAACACAACTTATCAAAATACGTATCACAATAACTTTTCAAATCATAGGTCCAAACAGTACCATGACAAGAAAGACATCACTATATCATAACTAAATATTGCATACTTAGTGTTTAAGCAATTCATACCAACCAAAAATTGCATGTGCATTACTTACCAATCATTTTCCCTTTTCAGTCAACCCGAGGTGATCCTCTATCCTTATTTCTGCCATGCTCCACACAATAATCAATCATAATATATATACACAAGGAAGGTACAATAGACATGGCTCATAATCGTTAACGTAAACAAATTGCATTTAGCGTTGCTATCAGTCTTTTCATATATACTAAGGATGTCATGCATGAAGCCTAAGACTTTTCTAGACATCCTACAGCTCAATGGATCCGTGTGTGAGATAGCAACTCGTGCTCTGATACCACTTGTCACGCCCCAAACTCGCCCCTAAAAGTTTGGGCATGACCACTTCAGAAATGGACATAAAACCTGATGAATACAATTTATGGGGCCTGAACGGAAGCATTTAATATCATATAATAGCGTAAAATAATATCCATTGAGCTACCACTACCATGCCAGGATCACAAGTAGAACATAATACATGAAAATAGCTATGTACATATATCTATAACCAATACATACACATCCATCTTAACAGACATTTAGGGTACAAATTAAAAATTTAGCAAAACTCCATAACTTGAACGGTCAACACCTAAGAGCTTAGATACTCAGGAATTGACAACTGGGTAACGGGAGCCACAGGTTAAGGTTGACCTCCAGGTTGAGTGCCTACAGAAACAGACATAACATAAAGTGAGCCAAGCTCAGTGAATAATAGCACATAACAATTCAATGCTCAACAGGAATTATAATACATATCCGTGCATTTATCAATAAAGAGAACATATGGTTAATTCGTTTCTGTATGCATAGCAAGGTATCTTATTCAAGGAACTTGTCATATCTTGAACATTCGGAGTTTCATAGGATCTCTAGGCATTTTGGGAAAATTATCCAGAAAACGTATCATATCATAAACATGTCAAAAGTTCATAGCATTTTTATCATTTCAGAAAATACTTATCATATTAAACATTTCGTAATCCAAAATATGGATTTCATAAAACACACTTTCATATACCAATGTAGAGTTCACATAACGAGTCTGAATTTGTATTTAATCATAATGGTCTTAGACCTTATCTTGGAACATATCCATAACTTCACAAATTGGCCCTCGGCCTCATTGATTCATAACTTCATAGCTTCACAAATTGGCCCTCGGCCTCTTAGATTCATAAATTCACAAATGGCTCATGGCCACATAAGTTCATAGTTCACAAATGGCCCATGGCCACATAAATTCATAGTTCATAAATGGCCCATGGCCACATAAGTTCATAGTTCACAAATGGCCCATGGCCACATAAATTCATAGTTCACAAATGGCCACATAAGTTCATAGTTCACAAATGGCCCATGGCCACATAAATTCATAGTTCACAACTGGCCACATAAATTCATATTTCACAAGTTGGTGATCCATGCTTCACAAATTCGAGATCAAATTCGAGATGCATAGTTCACAAATCCTTTTTGATGTTTCCATAATTTCACAATGTTCCTCATATAGCATACGCCTTTGATGTTTCCATAATTTCACAATATTTCTTACATAGCATACATAACATACATGTCAACATAATTCTTACGACGAAGATCATAACGTCAATAACAATAATCATTAACGGTTAAAGATACATCAAAGTACTACTACTCACAGTGTTTAGATGCTTGATCCGCCCCGATAGCTAGCCCTACACAATTCGCATAATTCAAATAATCCGACATAATCAACATAATCTGACATAATCATCACCATCCAAGATAATCCACACTATTTAACGTTTTTCAACTCAATGCCACCGAATATAATTCAACATATTTCAAGTTAAGTTGCTAAGGCTCATTTCAACATTCCATAGCCAAGTTTACATCATCCACATCATCAACAAATCTTTCCCCCAATTTTCTTTCTCATTAACATATGATCTACAATGCTCATAAATAAGCTCATTCGCAAATTTTAACATAATTTTCAAACATTTCCAAATTCAAATTAAACTTGAACACATACAATTCAATACCTCAATTTCATTATTCTACTTCCAATTTGGGCCAAATCTTTGGTTATCATCCTTAATTAACCTAGGGTTTCAAGAAAAATATTGAAACATCAAGAAAATTCAAACTTATCAACCCATCATTTTCTATTCCAATTTTCCCATTGATTATACACCTAGGATTCATGATCTATCATTTCAACCCATCAATTATATCACCAACATGATAAACCCGAAACCCCCAAATCTCAAGTTGGACATATTATGCTCAAATTATAGATTATGTTTTTATATACACAAAATACCATAAATCCATCCATGAATGCAAATATTGAAAGGGAATAAGGACCCCTACCTCAAGGATCAAACAAAGGAGCAAGGATTGAGAAGAATCCTCCAAAATCTCGAAATTCCAATCGGTAGAATATAATAATCTTCATGCTTCTTCACTTTTTGATGGATGATCTTGATCAAAACTAAGAGAAATGGAAGGTTTTGGAGATTAAGAACCTAGGGTTTTCGGACCTAGGGGAGGGGGATGAAGAGGGGAAAAGGAAAGTGTGAGAAATGATCCAAAAAATCTTGTTTTAAGCTGCTGTCCCGTAATTCCCGCTCGAGCGGAGGAATTCCCGCTCGAGCATACCTGTTTTCAGCACAGATTTCGAAACTTTGAACATGTATAACTCTCCCATCCGGACTTCGTTTTAGGTCGTTCTAACCTCACATCCAAATTCAAAGTGTGGAAAAAGAAAAGGGCAAAAGAGTGACGGCTGATCGTAGGCGAATTATTCGAATCAAAGTTTTTGGTCCAATCTTACTTTACCATCACACCACTACCTCAATTAATACCCCAAAATAGATAAAAACATTCTCAATTCCAATGGATATAGTTGAATTAAAACACATTAACCCCTAATTAAATAAGAATGACTTTTGGGGCCATTACAGTCTCAGAACTACTTCCCTGGATATTGGGAATCACCACCGGCTAAGCAGAATATCCACCGGCTGCTATATGTGGCCGTCGGCACATAATTCATCCATCGGCTGATAATTTATTGCCGATCGGCACTAAACATTGCCGGCCGGCAATGAATTCCTGCAGAACCTGCAACTCACAGCAGCAGAGGGCAAAAACTTGCATGGCAATACAATTCAAGCCATTTATGCACCAAACACACTCCTTATCATGTTTGTGACTCAAAGGGGCATGTGACTCGATCCTCGGGCCACCAATCACGCATTTCCATGCATGATGGCCCAAAGAACCAAATGTGCACTTTCAATCTCAAATGCATGCAAACCAAACAAACCAAAATCCCAATCCCTATCACCAAATCAAGGGACAAGGAATGCATGTTGATGCAATGCAACCTAGTCATGTTAGCTAGTATGCAATATGGACAATGCAAGGCACTTATGCAAGCATACAAGCAAGCATGCAAGGCAAACATGCAACCAATGGAAATGTGGACTTAAACATGATCTAGGCAACTCTAATTAGGCCTAAAATCAGTGACCAAAGTGCCCAAAAATGAAGGCCAACACACACACACACATGCATATGTTAAGACTTAACACTTAGGCACCGAGTAAGCAACTCTCAAGCACACTTGAAAGGGGGTATCACGGACACTTAGCATGCAACATTAGCTCTAAAAATCATGCTATAAAATAATGCCAAATCATGTTAAACAAGACAAGCAAATGCATGCAAAGGAGGGCCAAGTATTCAAAGCAAGTCAAAGGAGTATTGAACTACACTTGACGAGACTAAGCATGGCAAGACTTAAGCAACTAAAAACAGATTTTTAGCACACAAAATCAAGCCCAAAGGACCACTTAGATGGCATCTATATGGTTTAAATTAAAAGGCATGCACACATGCACTCTCAAGGAACATACAACATGAGCTCTTGAAACATCAAAGAGGCATGCAATGCAAATATATGAGCATGTTAAATGGACTGAAATAACATGGCAAATGGTCTCAAACCATTGAAATGGTGCAAACAAGGCATGCTACATATTAATGCTCAAGGCTAGCAAGCCTAAAAAGCAAAGAGGCTATACTAAGCATGCCAAGACCAACCCAAACACTTATGGACAGACCTAAAACATGTCAAGATAAGCACAAAATCTTCATGAATCTAAGCCTAAAGCATGCTCAAATTAGGGCTAACAACCTAAGACATGTTAAGGCAATACAAGGCATTACATGGCAACTATGCTAAGCATGCATAAGGGACCAAAACCAACTTAATACAAAGTTAAAACATGGCAATATAAGTATAAAATACAGCCATGGCATGCTCAACACACACTTGAAACATAGGCTCTCTTAAGAGGCCAAAACTTGTCCTTTTCAAGGACATCAAGGAGAGGGGGTGGCCCTCTCCTTCTTGGGACTTCAAGGCATCATCTACACCACTGAAATCCCTCAAGATTTCAGTGGTGAAGAGACCCAAACACCAAAATCCCGGAGCTCAACAAAATAGCACAAAAATGAGGCCTTTCAAGGCCTAAGAGGGGCCAAACTTCCCCAAAGCACAAAGCACCCTTAATAAACTATCAAGAGGCCTAAAAAATAGAACTTTTTGTATTAAACACCAAGCACAAAAATAGTTCAAAGATAGGTAAAAACGGAATGCAAGAATGGGGGAAATAAAGCAAGTTTCTCACCCTTGTTGACCTTCTTCACCAAAGATGATGTTGTTGCTTCCTTAAGCTCTAATCCAGCCAAAAACACCAAGAACAACCTCTTGGAACCTCAGTAGCCAAGGGAAGGTGAAACACTAGGTGTTGATGTGCAATAGTGAGACACAAACACCTAGTGTACAAACAAGAGAGCAAAAGAGAGATAGAATAGATATAGAATCCAAACCCTAAAACCAGAGCTCCTCTGAGGTCTTTTCTCTCTAAAAATGTCTAACTCTTCAACCCTTGAGCCAAGAGAAGAGAGCCTTCTCTTATAGGCAACAAAGCTTACAAGCTAAGCAAACCAAAGGCTCATCCCTCCATACACGTGTATGGAGGGGAAACAAATGCTATACAGCTGCTTTAAAACATCTCAAAAAGCAACTGCACAGTAGTCGGCAGGGCAAAATTGTCATTTTGACAAAATTGACTGCCGACCGGCACAAAAGAGTGCCGACCGGCACAATATAGTGCCGGTGGCAACACCAACCAGCCGGTGGCCTCTATCCACTGCCGGTGGTGTGTGGGGATGCCTCACAAGGCATTCCCTGCCCCTCCAAGGCAAAGCACAAGTGTTTGGTGCAAAACCAGACACAAAACGGTCAAGTTCGGAGGTCCTGAGGCAAGGTGCGCAGCTGAGAACTCTGGGAACTCCAAACGAACACGAACATGGATAATCACCGAGTGTTCAAGCGGTGACGTCCAGGTCTTGAGGACGGTCAAAAATGGGGTGTCTACACTACACTACATGGATTGAAATCACATATGAGATGATGCCAAATCATGAAAATGGTCTAAGCAATGCATATTAATGACTTGGACACTCAAAGCTAACAAGCTACATTAAACCATGGCTATACAAAACAATGCATGCATGACCGAGACAATACAAATCAGAGCTAGATCATGGTAAAACAAGGCTAAAAGCTCCTTTGAGTTGAGCCAAAACATGCAAGAATGATGGCCCAAATGCATGATGCATGTTAAGGCAAATGAGAGGATTGCACTACAAGTGCATGATGCATGTAAGAGGCTATCAAACCAACTTGAAACAGAGGTATAGCATGCTAAAATAACACCAAATACTTGCCAAAATGAGGCCAAAACATACTAAGCAAACATGCTACTATTATGAGCCACTTATACTAGCAAATGAGACACAAGGAGAGGGGGGTGTCCCTCTCCTATTCAAGACTCCAAAACCACCTTTCCACCACTGAAAATCCTTTGGATTTCAGTGGTAGAAAGGTCATGCAAAGGTAAGAACAATGGCCAAAAGGGATGGCTCAAAACAAGGCCAAACAAGGCCTAAGAGGGGTTAGACCACCCCAACCAAAAAGTGACCTTAACCAAACATCACAAGCATACAAAATCAGAACTTTTTGTAGTTTAGAGTTAAGCTTAAAACAATATGCAAGTAGGTCTAACAGCTTAAGCCAAAATGGGGGATTAAAAGATAGTTTACTCACCCTTGAAGAACACCTTCAAGAACACAACTCCAACACTATTCTCTGATCAAAACCAGTCCAAGAACTCCAAAACCAACTCCCTAGTACCTCAGCAACCAAAGGATGGTGTTCTAGTAGGTGTTTGTGTGCAATAGTGTGAAGAATCTACACTTTTGGGCACAAACAAGGGCTAAACAAGAGAGAGAAGTAAAATATATAGAGAGAGATATAGAACTTGTATATCAAATTTCCAGAACCTCTGGAAAGGGAGGGGAGGCTCCCTTCTTATAGAATTTCAATTCTCAAGCTTGTTCAACAAGCTTGAGTCTTGAATGCAATCCCTCCATACACGTGTATGGAGGATAAGAATTGTGCCCACCAGCTGTCACCGCTGGCACAAAATATCTGCAACAAGCAGATGGAAAGGTCTCAGCTCAAAAATATGGCCGATCGACCAAAAGTAGTGCCGATCGACCAAAAAAAAGTGCCGATCGGCCAACACTTATGGCCGATAGCAAGAAAACATGGCCGATGGCTCAATGCCTTAACCGATGGGTTGAAGGGATGGCCAACAAACCATCCTCTTCCCTCAGAAGCAAAACCACAAGTCCTTGGTGCACAACCAAGCACAAAACAGACAAGTCGAGAGATCTTGAGGCAAGGCACGTGGTCGAGACCTCCGGGAACTCAAAACGAACACGAGCATGGATGATCATCGAGTGTTCAAATGATGATGTCCAAGTCTTAAGGACGGTCAAAAATGGGGTGTCTACAGTTGCCCCTCTTTGACAGAACTCGAAAGTCATAAGATGACGGGAGTGAATGTCAAAGCCCAGAGACGACCCATTTTTGACACGGCCGAAGACTTGGACAAGGATACAAGACAACAAAGATATGCGCCCGCAGGCAGGGGCAAGATGCAAAGGCCATGCACGATGCAGAGCATAACTTATGATCATGCAAAGAGAGCTGTAATGAAGCATAACATGCAACAGTTTAAGCAAGCGAATAAGAATCAAACTACATTTCATGTAGAAACGATGTAAGATAATTATACAATTCTCACTACGTTTCACGCGGAGTACATACAATACCGTCTGGTTCGTCTGGTCGCGCCAACTTCAAATGAACCGTACATACAATATCGTGCCTACATAAGAAAGAAGCTTAACACGTACAATATCATTAGAAACATGCATAGCAATGCTAGTGAAAAGTGTGTGACAATGCAAGTGAAGGGCTGCATGACAATGCAACCTAAGTGTGACGCATAACAATGCGAAGGGGTGCGTGACAATGCAACCTACGTGTGCGCATAACAATGCGAAGAGGTGCATGACAATGCAACCTAGGCGTGACGCATAACAATGCGGAGGGGTGGATGACAATGCAACCTCGGCGTGACGCATAACAATGTGGAGGGGTGCATGACAATGCAACCTAAGTGTGACACATAACAATGCGGAGGGGTGCATGACAATGCAACCTAAGTGTGACGCATAACAATGCGAACGGGTGCGTAACAATGCAACCTAAGTGTGTGCATAACAATGCGAAGCGGTGCCTGACAATGCAACCTAGGGGTGACGCATAATAATGCGGAGGGGTGCATGACAATGCAACCTAGGCGTGACGCATAACAATGCGGAGGGGTGCATGACAATGCAACCTACGTGTGACGCATAACAATGCGGAGCGGTGCATGACAATGCAACCTAAGTGTGACGCATAACAATGAGGAGGGGTGCATGACAATGCAACCTAAGTGTGACGCATAACAATGTGGAGCGGTGCATGACAATGCAACCTAAGTGTGACGCATAACAATGCGGAAGGGTGCATGACAATGCAACCTAAGTGTGACGCATAACAATGCGAAGGGGTGCATCACAATACAACCTAAGTGTGACGCATAACAATGCGGAGAGGTGCATGACAATGCAACCTAAGTGTCACGCATAACAATGCGGAGGGGTGCATGACAATGCAACCTAAGTGTGACGCATAACAATGCGGACGGGTGCATCACAATGCAACCTAAGTGTGACGCATAACAATGCGGAGAGGTGCATGACAATGCAACCTAAGTGTGACGCATAACAATGCAGAAGGGTGCATGACAATGCAACCTAAGTGTGATGCTTAACAATGCAGAGGGGTGCATAACAATGCAACCTAAGTGTGACGCATAACAATGCGGAGCGGTGCATGACAATGCAACCTAAGTGTGACGCATAACAATGTGGAAGGGTGCATGACAATGCAACCTAAGTGTGACGCATAACAATGCGGAGGGGTGCATCACAATGCAACCTAAGTGTGACGCATAACAATGCGGAGAGGTGCATGACAATGCAACCTAAGTGTGACGCATAACAATGCGGAGGGGTACATGACAATGCAACCTAAGTGTGACGCATAACAATACGGACGGGTGCATAACAGTGCAACCTAAGTGTGACGCATAACAATGCGGAGAGGTGCATGACAATGCAACCTAAGTGTGACGCATAACAATGCAACCTAAGTGTGACACATAACAATGCGGAGGGGTGCATGACAATTCAACCTAAGTGTGACGCATAACAATGCGGAGAGGTGCATGACAATGCAACCTAAGTGTGACGCATAACAATGCGGAAGGGTGCATGACAATTCAACCTAAGTGTGACGCATAACAATGCGGACGGGTGCATCACAATGCAACCTAAGTGTGACGCAGAAGAATGCGGAGAGGTGCATGACAATGCAACCTAAGTGTGACGCATAACAATGCAGAAGGGTGCATGACAATGCAACCTAAGTGTGATGCATAACAATGCGGAGGGGTGCATAACAATACAACTAAGACAAGCATAACAATGCAAGGAGGGCATGCGCGACAACGCAAGCCGAGGGATGCATAACAATGCAAGGATGGCATGCACCACAATGTAAGCCAATGGCATAAACACATGTAAGTAAAGCTCGCGCGACAACGCAAGCAATGTGTAAAGCAAGAGAGGCATAAACGCATGTAAGTAAGGCATACGCGACAACGCAAACAATGTGTATCAATGCAAGGATAAGCATAAACACATGTAAGTAAAGCATACACGACAACGCAAGCAATGTGTAAAGCACGAGAGGCATAAAGACATGTAAGTGAAGCATACGCGACAACGTAAGCAATGTGTAAAACAAGAGAGGCATAAACACATGTAAGTAAAGCACGCGCGACAACGCAAGCAATGTGTATCAATGCGAAAGAGATGTGCATGACAATGCAAGCATGACAGAGGTATGTTATTCGTGATGTTGAGATGTAACTTCAACACAAGATGAGGCATGCTCAATGCAAGAGCGAGAAGACGCATAACAAGCGCGCTCATTGCAAACATGACAAAACACTGTAATCCGACATATTCAAGGCGATTTTCGAATCTCGCAATACACAAAAGGATACGAAAAAAGGATACACCACGCGCGTATCAAGTGCTGCACATGGAGAACACGGTCCGAGGTTAACATGAAGGCCAGTTAAGTTTCGAAAGTGTATTTTCTTGCACTGTCTTGAGAGATAAGGGTACCAATGAACATAAATGACCCAAACAAGGGCATTTTAGGTGCATCGACCACAAGGGGATGCCATCGGCCATCCATCGGCCACAAAAGGAGATCATCAGCCAACAATTTAGCCGATCGGCCAAAAATGGCAATTTCGGGGCAATTTCGTCCATTCACCTCGGGTCTTTAAATATAGGGTTCCAAACCCTAAATTCTCACTTCCTCTTAGTTGAAAAACATTCCTCCCTCTCCCTAGGTGATTTTCCTCCCTTCGATCCATGCTTTTCCTTTGTTTTCGAGCCTTCCGCAACTTTCGATTCGCGAAAACCCCATTGTTCCAAACACTTTGAACGGATCGAAACGCGTTTTCGGTGCCGCATTCTCGATTTCCACTACTTGGGGTTTGTTTCCCCCAAGTTTACCTAGATCTTCGTGCCTTTTCCCACACTCCGACCTTTTCTCCCATTTTCACCCCTCGGGGTTTACTTTTGGGTTGACTTTTTGCATTTTCACCCACTTTCCTCACTTTCGACCATTTTCGAACCTTTCTCAAGATGGTGGATGACATTCCATGAGGTGGGACTCCCCCGGAGATGGATACAGACCCTGAGGTTGAGCTCTTGCCACTGAGTGTTTGACCTTTCGACCCGGCGGCATACCGGCCGACGATACACATACTGCCTCCTGATAGCATTCGCCAGTTCAGGAGCTACGCACGAGACGCGCCACTGGAGCTCTTGCTACGTGAGCCAGAGTCACACCTTTCCTACGGCACTGCTGAGGTATACTCTTCCCCCCTTTTATTTTCTGCAACGTAGATTGTACGCTTCGGATAGCCAGTACTATTCTGTAACTGATTAACCCAAACACAGTAATACATCACATGCTTAGTTCACCGTGAGCACACCCAGGCACGATATCTATTTAAACTCGAACACATGCATACACACTGCATTTTCATCAATTCTGAACGCATTCAAACACTGTACATCTAATACTGCTTCGCATCTGTTTGTCTTTGAACACAGGGAGATTCCCATGCCTTCTGGGGGTATGGGAACACCATCGCCCGAGATTGGTACATGGAGCTGCCCGATGCGGTCCGCCACATCGTTGATCAGGCCGGCTTCGGCGTCTTCTGCATGGGACTCTCGCGCCTTACTGCGAGTAGGCCCCTTTTAGGTGCTCTGGTGGAGAGGTGGTGGGACATCACTGATTCCTTCCACCTTTCTGCTACAGGGGAGATGACGATGACCCCCTTCGACTTCTTCATGCTCACCGGCATTGGAGTAGGGGGTGATCCGATTCCCTTTGACATTGATATGGATGAGTGGGATGCCGCCCAGATGTTCTTGCTCAGCGCTCGGCCACCTCTCTCCCGGCCAAGGTTCGTGAGGTATTCTTGGTTCGAGGACCACTTCAGGGTACAGGCGCCTACGACCCGCGAGGAGGAGGAGCAGTACGCTCGAGGGTTCATCATGTTTTTGCTGGGCACTACCCTTTTTGCCGACTGAGCGAACACTGTTGCCCTTTATCTGCTGAGTGCATTGGTGGACGTGACGCGGATTCGCCGCTATGACTGGGGTGGCGCAGGCTTGGCCACACTCTACGGACACATGAGCTCTTCATCTCACCGCAGCGGACATCAGCTCGGAGGCTACTGGCGAGTGTGGGAGGTACATTTTCCCTTTCTGCTTTTTTCAATTATGCTTCAAATTATCTATACACCACACACACTGCACACGCTCAATCTGCTTTACACTGGCTGTACACTGCACACACTGCACAATACACTTCACATGCTGCACAATACACTGCACACACTACACAATACACTTCATATGCTGCACAATACACTGCACACACTGCACATGATTCTGATTTCTGCTTTATCTGCATACTGCCTTACTGATAAGTATACTCATGCTTACCCTATTACATTCTGTAGTTATGGGCGTATGCCTACTTTCCTAGGCTTGCTCCAGAGCCAGAGGTGGAGATGCCTCTTGCCGTTCCATTTTCCTACCGATTCGACGTGAGGTGCGAGCGGAGGCCGCGGGAGTCTTTCCTGTTCTTTCGCAGATACTTCGACACCGTCACCGCAGCTGAGGTATGTCAAACATTACAGTTTATTTGAGCTTTTCTTTGGATTGTACTTTCAATAACAGATAACAAACTGTATATCCCATTATTTACAGATCACTTGGCAGCCCTGGGCTCCGTTGCCTGACACAGTGAGGGAGCAGTATGTTGGTGCTTGAGAGACTACCCGATTCAAGGTCTTGTTGGAGGGTCCAGTCTGCCGGGCTTGGTACCTGGGGGAGCGCTTCTTGCGGCAGACCCTCGGCTTAGTGGGGCAGATAGTCCCGACGCTGCCTCCCACTCACATGAGGCACACAGAGAGGTACACCCCAGAGGAGATGATCGATTACATGATCAGCTGGGACTCTGAGTTTTTCAGAGACGAGGGCGACTACACTGAGTTCATCCAGGCTTATCTGATGCGGCCTTTGACCGGTGCTCGTCGAGTCGAGAGAGAGAGGCCTGCAGCGCCTGTGAGAAGAGCGGGAGCACCAAGGGCGACTCAGGCCCGTAGCAGGAGTGGGTCCCGGAGGGGACAGGGAGTCGGGTGGCCAGAGCTGCCCACCACCATGACATGCCGAGGATAGGGTGGAGAGACTTACCAAATACCCATCGCTCCTCCTCTGGCTGACCATGTGCTTGTCGGAGTTCGCGGCTCGACCCCGATATGTACCATACTTTTCATTTTGTACAGTCATTTCATTTCATTTAATATCTCGCAGAATACTAATGATTTCAACACTTTGCAGGATGCCGTCAAGTACACTAGTCAGTCTCTGGAGCTGACAGCCTTGGTGATGGGGATACTTCAGAGGAGTATTGACCTGTTGACCATCTACGGCATCCCGGTGAGTTCTTTCAACCTCAGTCCCAAAACTTTGCATAATCTGTTCCATACATGATCTGATGCATCGCATGATCAATACGACACTTGATACACCGTAGTCATATACCACTCACGGCACTGATATACTGTAGTCATGACATTCATACACTGCTCACAGCATTGCCCACGACATTCATACACTGTATTCGGTGTTCGCAATTGACTTTGCATAGTATAACTGATGCGTTTGCCAATTGTTCTTTTCAGGCCCCATTTCAGATACCGGCTGCAGGGGGTGCTCCAGCAGGACCTTCAGCACCTGCCCGAGGAGCAGGGAGAGCTGGACGAGGGATTTCAGTACGTCACCGCAGTAAAGCCGGGCGCACTCACTCTGGGAGCAGCTCGCGGGCACTCATTCCAGATGGCGACGAGTCTGATGCAGAGGCAGAGTCGTCTGAGGATGAGGCTGCGGATGGCTCAGATTTAGACTCTGACGGCGGAGTTGGCGGCGATGATCCTGGACCTTCGTCCAGGAAGAGGACGAGGACAGACTCTCGTGCTTGAGGCGACCGACCTCGATCCAGACACTTTGCTGTTTTTTTCTTCTTCTTCTTCTTTTGCTTTATTTTCCTTTTTTCTGGTAGTTTTGCACATTGTACTGCCTCAGACAGGTTTTGCTTTCTTCAAAGCTATGTACTTTTGCAAAAGAAAATGATGAAATGAAACAACCCTTTTTGTTCCAAAAAGTGTTACATTTGTACATTCTGAGCATCGCATTGCATTACATTACAATGTAAATGAGATTGAACTTTGTTTTGAAAACTAAACACTCGAATTGCATTAATCAGGTAGTGAACCAACTAACAACAAAACAAAGAAGCAAGACAAAGAATTTGACTAGCTAACCAAATGTAAATACAACTCGATAAGCAAGACAAAGACTTAAAGAATACAAAATACAACTCGATAAACAAATGTACAACAACTCGATAAACAAATTGAAGTAACACAGGCGCGACTTCCAAAATCATCACCGGAAGACATTGGAAGTGGAACCAATCACAAGTTCTTAGCATTTTCAACACATAGATAGCTCAGAGAACAAGAGGATAGGCCATCGACCAAAGGAAGAGGCCATCGGCTACAAGAAATGGCCATCGGCCATCACTACTAGCCGATCGGCCAAAAAAGATGGTCGATCGGCACTCTTTTTGGCCGATCGGCCAAAAAAAGCAAGCACCTCCAGAATGCTAACACCTGTCTTCCACTCAACACCTTATCTTCTACAAAAGCCTCAGCTTCGTAGTTTTCTCCATTTCAGCTCAGTTCTTACACCAAATGGAAGCATTTCTTGTAATAACCCGACCCTCGTACATGATTCTGGTATCTTTCAGTCCTCTATTCTATGTCCTTGCATACCTAATGTGAAATTCTATGTGAAAGTATGGTAAATTGCATGGACCTTAGAAATATGGATCTTTATCTGTTGAGTTAGAACATTATCTGTTACATTTGAATTATATAAATCTGAAATTGGATACTTTAGAGACTTAATTTTCAGAAATGGACTTGATATTTGGAATCTACATCATTTTTAAGCTCTAATGGGATTTTCTGTGAAATTTTAGTTTTGGCATGATAAAGCGATTGAATTTTGTCTTATTATCCTATTATATTACCAATATATATATAGCAACTTAGGAGATATTTTTGACTTAGAGCTATGTCTTGTGTGGAATCAAGAAGAGAGAAAATGTGAGGATAGGAGAGGAGGAATTGGGGGAAATGTGATTCAACAGGGAAGTTAAGCAAACTTGTTAGAATTGTGAGATTTAATTCAAGGTAACTCAAGTTCTCTTCTTGTGGCGACTTAGGAGTTGAACTCATGTTTGTATTTGGTTCCTAAGTGATCTATGTTTGATTTATGAGGGTTTCTCAATAATTGTTTACTTTGACACTGTAGATTGGGTGATGTCTGAAATTCTAATTCAATCTTTGGTTTTGAATCAGCACTCCATGGAAATATGTTAGTATCATGGGTTATATTTGTTGCACTTGAATGTAGCATGGAATTTGAGAAAATGATGGCTTGTTGAAGCCTCTAAGTTAGTTTAAATTGTCATAATAATTAAAGTAGAATCCATGTTATGGTGTTGTTAGGTTGAAGTATTGCATAAATTTAACCTTTGATTTCATGGAAAATGAAGTTTAGGTGTTAATTTTTGAGTTGAAATCGAGCTGCCCTGAATC
The DNA here is from genome assembly GCA_030407325.1 of Camellia japonica. Lineage (NCBI taxonomy): Eukaryota > Viridiplantae > Streptophyta > Magnoliopsida > Ericales > Theaceae > Camellia > Camellia japonica. The sequence goes on from JAPPVO010000017.1 coordinate 78,745,902, forward strand.
TGGGCCTACGGCCGCTCGAGCGGAGGTCATGACCGCTCGAGCGGGAAAATCACCCTCTCAGCAGTTCTTCTGAAATTACTCTGTCCGCTCGAGCGGAGGAATTCCCGCTCGAGCGTAGAAATCGACCCCTCAGCATTTTTGATAGCATTACACTGTCCGCTCGAGCGGACAACTTGGCGCTCAAGCGGAGGGCCTAAATTTGTTTAAACGAAGTATGCTTGTTCAGTTTTGCGTGCTTGCTTCCCTGATGGTTTTAGAATGTGTTTTTGATGATTTTCAGTTAGTTATCAATTCATGTGAAGTGTAATGACGCAGGAAATGATTCCCCAATGATTCAAGAAGAAAGCAAACTAATTTATAAGTTATGATTGTGTGCAGGGCACACGCCGGAAGGAACTAGCACACCATCACAACGCTGTGAGTAATAGTACCTCCATGAATCTTTACTTAATACGCACTTTGTTGTCAAACTTGTGGTGATACAAAATACATATCCAATATGAAAGAGAATCATTATGAAATTGTGGAGACATCAAAAAAGTTGTAAAGCTATGCACGTCGTATGTGAAATCTTGTGAACTTTTGGACTGTACCAAGGAAATTATGAATGTGTGAACCAATGTGGCCTAGAGCCATTTGTGAATCAATATGGCTTAGAGCCATTTGTGAATTAATGTGGCTACGAGCCTCTTTGTGAAATTATGAGGCCAAGGGCCGATGTGTACAATATCAACTTTGTGAACGATGAAAGTATGAGGCCAAGGGCCGGTGTGTGAAATACGAACTTATGCTATTGTGAGCTTGTGAATCGAAGGAACCAAAGGTCTATGTGATAAACTGTGAATTATGAATCCAAGGACTCTTTTCTGAATGTGTGAAGTTCTTAGGCCAGGGGCCAAAATGTGAATATTATGAACCGATTACATTGTCCCGGCAAGTTATACAGAGACAGACTGATTACATGATTTCAGTATTAATTATGTTTACATGCATACCCGTACTATTGTTCACTGAGCTTAGCTCACCCTGTGTTATGTCTGTTTCTGTAGGTAACCAACCAGGAGGTCGACCATAACTCAGCATCGTCATACTTTTGTCAGCCTAGGCACAGCCAAGCTTTGGATCGGAACCCTTCTTTTGTGAAGTCTGTTAGATGATGGCTTACACTTTATGTACTTAATATTTTTGTTATGGACCCCGCCTCGGGGTTGGATTTGTATATGCATGTACATAACTAACTCTTAAATGTATTTTGGCTTTTGATGTACTTGTCCTATGAAATGTTTATGATCCTGGCATAACTTAGTAGCTCAATGGATGGTATATTTTCTGATTTATAATACTTAGTATTACAGCTTCCGGTCAGGCCCCTATATGAAATCAGGTTACGTGTCCTTTTCTGCTAAGGTCATGCCCAAACTTTTAGGGGCAAGTTTGGGGCGTGACATTTCTTGTCTAAAATCGCACAAATTGGATTGCCAACTTGGATGGCTCGGAAAAGCTGAATTTCGGGTCTTCGGCATAAATGCACTATTCACGTTGAGTCGCACCCCGCTGCGTTTTCCGTTCCTCCATGCCGCGGCAAGGTTTTGGAATCTGGTGACACACGTCTTTAGCTTTGGTGGACAAGAGATGTGTCCCACTTTCGAGGATTTCCAAGCTTTAATGGAATCCGAGCGTGATGAAGAAATTTTGCCTCAGCTCCAGTTCGGCCACGTCCAAGCCTTCGGACGGATGTGTGGCCTTACTTTGCATGACGCTCAGTCATTGATTCATGACAGAGAACTGGACATTCCGAGCTTGATTCGTCGGTTTTCTGATGCCGGCGACCGCGGCGATCACCATTGGCAGGGTTATCGATGACATGCGCTTTGCTTGTGCATGTTGTCTCATTTCTTGCTTGCCCCAGGCTCCGGTGGGTTTAGCCCTCGTTTGATTGAGGCCGCCGAGGGCTTGAAAGAGAGCAAAAACTGCATCGCCATGACGCTAGCCGAAACATTGATGGGTTTGGATGCTTTTCATCGCCGGGAGACAACTAGATTTACGGGGAGTCCACTACTACTATAGGTAATGTTTCCCACCCCATCTCACATATATATTGCTCACATCACTCGGCCCTCAGGCTCGGTTTTTCGCTCAAAAACCTTTTTCTCACTTTTTCCCTCAACGTACACCTCTCTATTCTTTAATCTCTCATTTTTCATCCCTCCCCAGGTATGGTTAATGGACAAGTTAAAAGTTGTGGACCCATGCCCGACATATTCAGCCCGCAGCTATTTCTTCCAACGACGTCTAGTCGATGCCCCTGATGAGGAATGGTGGTGCAACTCGATGTGCAGTTTGTCTGCAGACCGCATTGCTTGGTGCTGCCCCTAGCTTAATTTACCGGCGATGAGCTACAGCATGACTCGCCAGCCCGGGATTCAATTGATTGGCTTGGCACACTGTGTCCTTTACTTTTCGTTTCGGATTCGGCGCCAGTTTGGACATGATCAGACTTGCCTGGAAGAGGGGATAGAGTACCTTGCTGCATTTCCGGTCCGAGGCGCACAGCTAGCCCGGTATGCCACGGCATGGAGGACGAGAGAGCTTCTGGCCCCCGCTCCCACTTTCAGTTGCACCCTCTCTAACGAGTGCATATCTTGGCTTGGTGAGAAGGCACAGATCGGGCCCACTTTGGCATCAGAGGCTTCCACAAGCTCTGGGAGGGGACGTAGGAACACATGACTATGCCCCGAATTTATTTACTTTAATCAGTACTTTCAAGTTTTTCTTTATGAATGTAATAAAAAGCAACTTCAATTTGTATTTCAAGAGTAGGAGAACTCTGTATTGAAATCAATGAAATTGAAGATTGTGGGTACTGAAAATTTTCCGTTTGGTCCAAAAATGGTCTAAGTTGTAAAAAGATTAATTTAAGCAAAATTAACTTTTATTAAAACTTTTCAAAACCATTTTCGATATGGATGACAACTGGACACGCCCGAGATCTATCGCTGAGATGTACAACCCCAGATCCAAGCAACTGGAAAGTTGCCCCTAGTCTGAATAGCACTGCACTGGAGATCACAACCGAGCTCTTGAATGCAGAATAGACGAAGATGACCAAACATGATCACATGGACAAAGTTGATAGGGGAAGTGTTTATGGCTGGACTTCAGGATGAAGTTGCCTACGTATCCCAAAGATGGGAATCAAGCCTTACGTAGTTCGGCTCGGGTTCACTCGTGTATTAACACTCTCCTTTTGCGCTCTAACTTTTGCAAGGCCACCCTTTCTGGGTTTTCAACCTTGCGAGCTCAGTTTTTATAATTTCAAATTTTCTGTGCTCTAACTTTTGCCTAAGTCGCTCTTTCGGGTTTTCGGCCCAGCGAGCCTCTCAGGGATAATATTTCTTCAACTTGTCCATGTTGATTGGTTAGGAGAACTCTAGGCCATCTAGGTCCATCAGAACAATAGCTCCGCCCGACCAAAGAGACTTGATGATGTAAGGACCAGTCCAGTTGGGTCTGAACTTGCCCCTAGGGTCGTGGATGGGAGCTCGGTTGTCTTTGAGCACCAAATCTCCTTCCTTCAAATTCCTGGACTTAACCTTCTTCGTTAAAAGCCCTGGCAATTCATCGTTGATAACCCTGAACATGGTATAGTGCTTTCAGCCTTCTCTCGTCAAATAGCATGAGTTCTTCGAACCTGCTCTGTTGCCAATCTACCTCAGCTATCTGACACTCAGCCAGTACTCGCAATGACGGAACCTCAATTTCGATAGGCAGAACAGCCTCCATCCCATAAACTAAGGAATACGGAGTTGCCCCAGCAGAAGTTTGAATTGAAGTCCGGTAGCCCCACAGAGCAAACGACAGCTTATCTGGCCAGTCCCGGTAGGTTTCCATCATCTTCTGCAGAATACGCTTGATTTCTTATTGGCGGCCTCAACTGCTCCGTTGGTTTGTGGCCGATATGTAGATGACTTATGAAAAGCCACGTTGTACTTGTCCAACAAGTCGATCACTCCTTCTTGAAGTGGGAACCATTATCTGAAATAATCTCGTTCGGGACCCCGTAGTGATAGATGATGTTGTTCCTGATGAACTTAGCAACATGTGATGCCTTCAACACCGCATAAGATTGGGCCTCAACCCACTTCGTAAAATAGTCTATCGCGACCAAAATGAACTCATGCCCATTGGACCCCTTCGGAGTGACAGCCCCGATCACATCAATCCCCCAAACTATGGCCATGGCGAAGTCATGTTGTATAGCTTCGACGACGGAATGTTCATGCGGTTTGCATGGATCTGGCATTTATGGCATCGCCGAACAAAGCCAATACAATCCTCCTCCATGGTGGACCAGTAATAACCCAGTCTGAGAACTTTCCGGGCTAGCATCACCCCGTTCACGTGCGCTCCGCACTCTTCTCCATGGATGGCCTCCATCAGGCGCTTCGATTCTTCGGCATTAACACACAACTTATTCATCCCGAGATGACCTCTCTTATACAGTTTTCCCCCGCAGACGATGAACTGAGCAACCATTTTTCTAATTGCCCTCTTATCTTTGGCATTTGCCCTCGGTGGATACACCTCTTTTTCCAAGAAGTTCCAGACATCGTAATACCAGGGGTTTTCATCTTGTACCTCATCTATGGTAGCAATCAGCTCGTAGGCCGGCACAAATTTCTAGTCAATGATGATCGGACGCATCCGGACTCTGAAAGGGATGTCTATCATAGAAGATAGAGTTGCTAATGAATCTACGAACCTGTTGTTCTTTCTTAACAGATGATCGAAGTTCAGCTTCTCAAACCGAGGAATCAGCAAGTTCAAGGTCTGGTGATAGATTCTCATCTTTTCTTCTTTGACTTTCCAATCTCCCTTAGCTTGGGATACAACAAGGTTCGAGTCCCCGATGACGTCCAACTATTTTGCCCCCAGTTCTAGGGCGGCTTCTAAACTAGCAATACATGCCTCATACTCTGCTTCGTTGTTCGAGACTTTGAACCGGAGTTTGAATGTTAGAGGGATACGAGAATTGTTAGGTGCTATCAGCAACACCCCTGTCCCATACCCATATTGGTTTGTCGCTCCGTCAAAGTACATCATCCAAGTTTCGTCTTCGACATGCAAAATGGCCTCGTCTGGGAATAGGTACTCAACTGCTTCATCCCCTTCCACGGGGTGATCGGCTAGGAACTCCGCTACCGCTCTCCCTTTGACTGACTTGCGTGTCACATACTTAAGATCGAATTCGGAAAGTAGAAGCAGCCAACGGGCTAGCCTACCCATAAGTGCTGGTTTCTCGAAGAGATATTTGATGGGATCTAATCTCGAAACCAGTATTACAGAGTGAGCTAACAGGTAGTGCCGCAGCTTCCAGGTAGCCCATACTAAGGCCATACAAGCCTTCTCAAGCGGAGTGTAGTGGGTCTCGTAATCTAGCATTTTCTTGCTCAGGTAGTACATAGCTCTCTCCACTTTGTCCTCAGACTCTTGTGCAAGCATGCAGCCCATTGTAGTGTCAGTCACTGAAAGGTACAGAATCAACGGTTTCCCCGGCTCAGGCGATGACAACACAGGTGGGTTCTGTAAATATTGCTTGATCTGTTCAAAAGCAGCTTGGCATCGGCCGTCCCATTGGAACTTCTTTCCTTTCTTCAGGAGACCAAAGAGTGGTTCACAAGTCAAGGTTAATTTTGCAATAAACCGTCTTATGAATTGCACTTTACCCAGAAAGCCTCGCACCTCCTTTTCAGTCCTCGGTAGTGGCATTTCTACGATGGCCTTGATTTTGGAAGGGTCGACTTCGATACCTCTCTATGTAATCAAGAACCCCAGCATTTTCCCTGCTGTAACACCGAACGTACACTTCTGAGGATTCAGCCGCAACTGAAATTCTCTGATCCTTTGGAAGAACTTTTGCAAGGCAGTGTAGTGGCCCTCTCTTTCCTTGGACTTGACAATCATGTTGTCCACGTACACCTCAACCTCTTTATGGATCATATCCTGCAAAATCGTGGTCACGACCCGTTGATATGGAGCCCCAGCATTCTTCAACCCAAACGGCATCACCCTATAACAATAGGTCCCCCACGGGGTGGTGAAAGCAGTCTTCTCCCGGTCTTCAGGTGCCATCAATATCTAATTGTAGCCAGAAAACCCATCCATGAATGAGAGCAACGCGTGCCCAGCAGTGAAGTTCACTAATTCGTCGATATGCGGCAGAGGAAAGTCGTCCTTTGGACTAGCTTTGTTCAAATCCCTGAAGTCCACACATACCCGAATTCTGCCGTCCTTCTTCGGCACCGGAACTATATTGGCCAACCAAGTTAGGTAATCAGATACCAACAGGAACCCTGCGTCAATTTGCTTGATGACCTCTTCTTCGATCTTGATAGCCCAGTCCGGGCGGATCCTTCTGAGTTTCTGCTTAACAGGTCGGGCCTCTGGGTCAAGAGGGATCCGGTGCTGTACAATCTCAGGATCGATTCCAGGCATGTCTTCGTAGGACCACGCGAAAACATCTTTGAAATCTTTTAATAAAGCGACTAAGCACTCGCGCTCCTCCGAAGACAACGTGAACCCGATTTGAACCAGCCGGGTCCTTCTCAGTACCAACATTAATTTGAATGATTTCATCCAGCGGGTACAAACTCCTGCTCCTGATTTCATCAACTAGCGGTTGTACAAAGATCTAAATATTTCAAAACTGGAGGAATTTCTTCCTCGTCGTTTTCATCGAAATTTTGAAAGTCTGAATTAATGCAATAAATCAAGGGCACAAAAAATACTCAAAGGCCACAGCCATTCCATTCTCATTAATCACTTCCAAGTCGCCTGATTCCTCTGTTACAACAGACTCAAAGGAAAAAGAAAAAGACGACCTGGACAGGACTGTGGCATCCAGGTTGTTACCCCCAGGAATACCAGACTTAGACTCAGACGAGCTAGAACCTAATTCCAACTCCACAGACTCGGTGGAATCAGATTCCGGCTCACTACCTGACCCGGTGCTGCTCGATAAGAATCCTTCCTCGTACTGCCAGACGAGGGAGGGTGCGATAGACGCATCTAGAATGTTTGCAGATGGGCTCGCAGCCGTTTCATTACCAATCATAGATACTGAGAGATCACCCCCCAAGCACTCATGTACGATCAGAGGATCTGAAAATAGACAAGCCAGTGCTACCCCCATTCCAATCTCGGTGCTCTCGGAATCCACTTCCTTACACTACTCAACCTCAGCTGATGGGTCTGTCTGCTCCTCGGCAACAGCATCCCCAGACAACTGCAAGTTGAAGAAGATCTTAAATCCTGACAGCCGTCGCCTCTCTGTAATTAACCATGGCTCTGGGAAGCCGCAGAACGGGAAGTCCTCCCCCTCCCAGATGAAGCGTCCGTTCAGGGTGCCCTAGATGGGCCGATGCATCAACTCAAAATGCTTCCCCGCCTGCTTGGCTCTGGCTCTTCCGCCCATTTCTTTCCCTTTCCTCACCCAGTCCTCCTTGGTAGGCAGATAACCTAAGCCAAATGTATGCGGGTTGTGCGGCACTTCAGCCGATGCTGTAATGCGCTTTCGGCCACTTTTTCCTAGTCCCATCCCAGGGATATGTTGAAGCTTGTTCATAAGGTACACAGACTGTGCGCTGACATACAACCCCTTATCAACAGCCAAAATTTTCTGTACGACCCGGGCCTCGGCTAGGGTAAATCCCGACAGGAACACATCCTCCGTGCCATGCTTGATTTCCAAAACCGATGTAGACACTTCTAGCGGCGGATGGATTGACGAATTCCCAAAAACAATAGCCACCCCCTTCCCGTGGGGGTATTTCAACATTTGATGTAGGGTGGAAGAGACCGCCTTCACTTGGTGTAGCCACGGCCACCCCAGGAGTAGATTAAAGGTCGCGGGAACGTCCAAGACATGAAAGTCAACATTTTGTTGTCCTTGGACCAACCTGAGTCTGAATCTGCACAGTCCCGATCACTTCTCTACTAGTATTGTCGTAGGCCCTTATCACCTGGTGTAGATGCGCCCGAACATCCCGAGAAAATCCCGTTTTGTTCATTGGGCTCACTACAGTTCGGACTCAATGTCATGGTTCTTAATCTGATCTTGCAAAGTGCAATGCGAGATTGATAAATCACCAAAGGGTCCAAATCTGGCAAATCGTTTTGAAAAACTGATTTTTAGAAAAAAGTGCCGAACATGGACTGCTTTGCCAGATATAGAGTCGCCACCTGAATATTTTATTTCTGGGAAATTTAGGAAACCCTGACTCGCGCCTAAGGCCACGTGTCCATCATCACCAAAGTTGCCTCGGCTCGGAAACTTGGGTATGAGAGGGGAAGGTCATGCAATGAGCACCCCCGCTCGCCCGATCAAAGATTGGCCTTTACTAACAAGATATCTTGTTTTTGAAAACACATGTGCTCTTATTCCGGTTATTAACCTAGAATTACTATGTGATGCGCACAGCATACAAATATAGACTGGATCGCCTAAGTTGGAACAAAACATCTCATGTTTGTTTTTAAAAGCGGTTTGCTGCTCGCAAGTAGGCTAAAATATGGATTTTGCCACCCTCAAGTGGGCTTAAAAAACATGGTGATTTGCCACTCTCAAGTGTGCTTAAAACTCGCAATCAATGAATTGTTCCAATTCAAGTAATCCAACCTTCACCCACAGGCATTCAGGCAGTTACATCACATAAGCAGTTAGCCTCGTGGCAAGCATGCTATCATGGCAGTCACTCACACACATGCAAGGATGCTAAAGCATAAACACTTACCGAGTACTCCAAGCCAAAACAAAAGATAGTTAGTAATCATGCATGATCCTAGCTATGTCAAGAATGCCTAATGCAACACATGCAAAATGCAACTAAGATAGGCTCGGCTATTCTAAAATGTCATGTGAAATGTAACTTGATACATGTATTCAAACAGGAATTGAAACACAATGCAGTTAGTATGATGCACCGAGCCCGGTGCATGCAAGACAAATGAATGAATGCGAACATGCGAGCATAAGGATGCTAATTGAAACATGCCCTAAAACTAACCATCGTAAGTGGTAAATAAAAGGGAGAAAAAAATGGGGTTGGAAGACATGCATCACACACACGCACACTTATTTACAACATTGCCCTCTCGGAGGAGGGTCCGAATAAATAATACAGAACCAACTAATTAACTAACTATTCTAGCTAATTAATTATTACACAACCAAAATTGAAACAAATATACATTCTAAGCTAACAAAACACTGAAATGGCCTCATGACGAGGGATGCATGCATGCTCGAATCGCCTCGCTCGGAAATCCATCGCGATGCCCCGATTTGCCTCTATTTGCAACTGGTCTCAGAACACTGCACAAGGCTCCAGAAAGCTGAAACTCCACCATGGAAACCTATAGGGATGCTGCCGGCCAGTTGTTGCCATTGGAGACCACCTGCCGACCACTTTTTGTGCTAACAACCAGAAAAAGTGGTCGGCCAGCCACTTTACCTGGTCGGCCGACCAGTTTCTGCTGCCAGACTTCAATTTGCTGCAATAGAGAGCAAGAAAGGGCATGGCAATGTATTTGCAAGATATGTGTGCACAACCACCCTCCTTATCATTTCACAAGCTGAAGGGAGTGTGGTTCTCGACCCTCGGGCCATCAATCACGCATTTCAATACATGATGGCTGAGAAGCGGAGTTACACATTTCAATATGGAAATGAATGCACAAGTACACACATAAAGCCTAAAACTCTATCATGTATGATCAAGAGCGTCGGCGACCGAGAATTGAGGCGCGTTTCATCACTTCAAGTATGAAACATCCCTCGTTTCCTGTGTTTGGACTAACACCTATTCCAAACACAAATGCAAAGCAATCATGGCATACCCAATGCGACTCAAGCATGCAACTCGATGCAATACAACTAAACAACATGCAGGGGACAAGCATGCAAACATGCAATGCAATGTAACTTAGCATACTCAATGCTAATGGCATGCACAATGCACAGTGCTAAGAACCACATGGCCCACTCAATGCAATGTGACATGATTAACTTAACAAAGCTAATGACATGCAAATTATGCTAATGCATGCATACTCAATGCAAGACAACATAAGCATGCAACAATATGAACAACAACTAGCATACACAATGTGAATGGACATGGCATACACAACGCAATGAACCATATGACATACACAATGCTCGATGGACTTAAACCAAAATGGACTGACCTCAGTCATGCCCAAATCAGTGGCCATACATGCTAAGATAGAAATTCAAAATGCTATACAAACATGCATGCATATCGGCCCAAACCTAAGGCTCAAAACATAACTCTCCAAAAGCATTGAAAGGATGTAACACGGGGTACAATGGCATATATTCAGCACTGAAATGGCATGCAAAATGACTTAGAATCATGCCAACAACCCATGTAATGCACGTTGCAAGGCTCAAGCGTTAAAGCTAGTGAAGTGTATTACACTAGAGGCATACAAGATAATGCTCAAATGGCCAAACCAACCCCAAACAGACCCTATGTAGGCCAAAAAAGTAGCAAAAATGAGTTGGGATGATGGCTTGAAAGGCACAAAAATGAGGCTCATGCAATGGCTCACAAATAGGGCACAAAAGCACGACCCTCAAGAGCACTTAAGGAGTGAAAAATATGGAAGTATAACAGCCCTACATGCTCTGAAATACCATTCTCAATGATGCCAAAGCATGCAAATACCTCAAGTTAAGCATGCAAGAGACCTCAAAACTCAAAGCTAGTCAAGGCTATTACACTACAAGCATGCATGACAAGCCTCATTCGACCAAGAAGCCTCAAAACAGAGCTAAGACAGCCCAAAATAAGAACAAAATCATGCTAGAGCATAGCCAAAATATGCTAGGATAATGAGCCAAAACATCATGCATACAAAGCTAATAAACAAGATTTACACTACAAGCATATGGAGCATGCAAGAGGCTACCAAACCAACCAAAAACAAAGTCATGACATGTCAAATGATGGCCAAAAATCTACTGAAATGGAGCCAATACATGCTAGAAAGACATGCTACTTTGATGAGCCACAAATGGGAAAACACTACACATACAAGAAGCAAACACAAGGTGGCCAAACCAGCCATAGACAGAGCTAGGTCAGGCCCTAAAAGTCAAGAAAAAGTGCCTGAACCAAGCCTTGAAAGTATGAAGATGCATGCTCCTTTGATAGGCCAAAAATGCAAGCAAACAAAACAAGAAGAGAGAGGGTCACCCCCCTCTGATTTTAGGCCTCAAAATGACATGCCTACCACCAAAAATCCACTAGATTTTAGTGGCTAAAAGGCCAAGCAAAGACCAACCCAAAGGCCTTAAGGCATGGCACAAAATAAGGCCAAACGAGGCATGCAAGAGGGTAGAAGATCCTCAACACCCAAGAGGCCTTAAACAAACATGCTAAGGCCTAAAAAATAGAGCTTTTTGTAGTTCAATGTTAAGCCAAGAGAAGCACGCAAATATGGCTAAGAGTGTAATCAAAATAGAGCTTAAAAAGGGAAAAAGAGGGTTACCCTTGAAGCACTGCAAAACCAGCAGATTTCCTGAGCCAAAACCAACTTTTGAGCTCCCACAAGACCCTCCAGCAACTCAGCAACAAGCTAAGAGTATTTGGCTAGGAGGTTGTGTGCACAAATGTGAAGCAATGCACAAATATAGAAAGAGAAAGGGAGGAATATAGAGAGAGTGTAAGCCTATGCTCTCAGCAAAAATCTGAACCTCTGAAATGGAGAGGGAGGCTCTCCCTTATAGAAAAACATAAGCTAAAGCTTCTTGGAGAAGCTTAGAGCTTGGATGTGTATGGAGGATGCAGTCTGTGCCCTCCAGCTGGCACAGCTGGCATCCACAACACCTGTAGAATATGCAGGAAAGCTGCTGACCAGTTGAAGTGGTTGGCCAGCTACTTTTACTAGTCGGCCGACCACTTTTTCAGGAGAAAGTGGTCGGCCAGCCACTTTTCTGGTCGGCCAGCTCATTTTTCTAGTCGGCAGGAAAATTTTGCTTCCCAAGTCCAACTTCAACTGGGCATAACTCCTTCATCTGGGCTCCTTTTCAGGTCATTCTTGTGTCCAAATTGAAGCCCCGGAAGTAAGCTTTCCAATGGTGTCAGCCTTGCATCAAAATTCCAACTGTGAAAAAAGTTATGCCTGTTTTGGTGAAGCCGCACAGTTTTGGTCCTACCTGGATTCATGCCAAACTTCTCCCAAACTAGTTTTCTTCTCTCCTTTCCTCTTTTCTTCAACTCCAAACCCCTAAACAAAGTGTTTTGAAAGATTTTTCAAAGATTTCATCTCTCTTTCATTCATTTCCACTTTGTCCTTGCTCGGTTTACCGAAAAGCGCAACATTTAACGAAATGCGAGCGTCGGAACATCGTAGGAACTTTATTTTCAAATCATTTTGGAAGAGAGAGTTTCGAGATCTAAAATATTTTGATCAAGATTGTTTTGGTCCAAAAAGGGGTATGAAGTTGAGATTTGACTCTCTCCTTGCCGAAGAAAATGAACCTTTGCCCTACACACCTTTCACCACCAAGTAAAACATCAGTAGTGCCCAAGTCTTAAGGGTAGTCAAAAATGGGGTGTCTACACCTTGGTAGTTGGCACAAAATCTGCGGGCTTCAACCCGATTGCATATGCCGTCCTTGACGGGCACACGTTAATGGCGGATCCCGTGTCGACAAGAACCACCAGTATCCACTTGTCTCTACACTCGACAGAGATGTAGAGAGGTTTGTTATGGTTTGCGCCCTAAGGCGGTAGCTCCTTGTCAGTAAAGATCAACGTCGGGGAAGCTCCTCCCGGAAAGACCAGTCCTACCAGCTGCTCAGGCGTGGTATCTATTGAAAGTTTGGCCTTGTCCATTGCAAAAAGGACAGCTTGTCTATGAACTCTTGAGGCCATAAGCAGTCCCTAGATGGAGATGTCTGCTTGTATCTTTTTTAACTGTTTTAGCACAGCCTCCTCTTCGAGCAACTTTTCTTTCTGCTTTTCCGCCTCCTTGTCCTTTCTGAACGCCTCTGGTTGATCTAAGTGTGGGGGCTTAAAATACCGCCCGCTCCTAGTCATGTGGTCTACTTCGCCAATGTACCAGGTATCATCCAGCTAGCTTTGCCCCTAGTCTTCATTGGTGTGGGCAAGACATGGGTCGTCATCTTCCCACCACATGCCATCGGCAGCTGACAGACACCTGTCCGGCTCCGCTACAACTATTCCTGTGCCCGTAACACCCTGTGTTCCTATGCTCGCAGCACGTTCCGTTCCTATGCACACAGCACTTTCTGTCCCCGCAGGGGCTTTGGCCTTTCTGGCCCTATCAGAATCTTCAATCCTTTCCCGCTCAGATTGCTTCAGCACAGCTTGCTGTTCAACATCTCTTGTATTCAAATTGCCCAAATCCCGAGCGAAATTCTTGACACCGGGGCTCTCCGGCGATGCACTCTGATTCCTGGCCCTTCCGGCCACAGTTGATGTCCCCGTTCCTGACGGATCCTGTTCTAATTGAGGCTGCTCAACAACATCCTGCTCGTCGCTGAGCCACCCGGTAGCTTCTACTGATCCTTCCAAACCAAACCAGTTGATAGTCACATCTCCCAGATCCTGTTCGTTGAAAAACTGAAGGTTAGCAATGTCTTCTCCCAGATCTGCTAGGTCATCTAGCCCCTAATTAGGTCCATCCTCCTGTACTACACAAACCTCTACCTCCACTGACGATTCCACATTCGGCCTAGCCTAGCCTACTGATCTAATGTAACTGCTCGGGTTGTACATGAAGCTCGCAGACCCCTCAAGCTCTGTATAATCATTCTCATCTGCCCCCACAGTCGAACCGATTCCATCTTCAATAGCCACCACCACCGTTTCAGGTTGGTTTTGGGAGATGTCCAGCATGCATAAGTCAGTGCTCTCAGGAATGAACACCTCCGGCTTGGGTAGGTGAAAAGGGGTGATATATATGCTAGGGTCGTTTGACACAACCCCAGTTTGGATCAAATTGATGCGCTTGGGAGGTGGAGCTTGGTTATGTGGTGGGAGAGGGTTGGTTGTGACATTCGGTTTCTCCGGAGGCACGATCACCCTGTTGTCAATGAGGTCCTGAATCTCGTGACGCAATCTAAAGCACTGGTCAGTGTCGTGACCATGCTGTTGATAAAACGCACAATACTTCACCGGGTTATGGGAGGGCGAAAGTTTTTCTGGTAATGGCCGTGGCTCTAGGGGCTTCAAGTGCCCTTTCCTGATCAAAACCCCCAAAGCTTTGGACAAAGTCATATATAGTGGGGTGAAGATTCTTTGGCCTCGGGGTGAAAACTTGGTTGTTTGTGAGCTACTTCCGGATGCACCGGTGAATGGTGTAGTTGTAAGGGTTCTTGGGGTGGTGGTGGTGACCACACCCACATTTGAAGCTCTGGCAGCCGCAGTACTGCTTGTGCTTGCATTCGTACTGCGGTTGAATGCCCTCTTGGGCTGCTCTCTCTCATGATCAATGAGGCCCTGTTTCATGGGGTCCTCGATTTGCACCCCTATCTCATGTAGATCTGCAAAGGTAGGGAGGGGGAGGACGATCATCTTCTGCATGAGCTTGGGTTGGAGGTTGCGCACAACCATCCGAATTTGGTCCTTGTTAACAGGCCTGATGGTCATCATCGTGGCCTTAGCCCTTCACCGGGTCACAAAATCGGAGAAGCTCTCTTTCGGCTCTTGCCTAGTTGTCTCAAGATCACGAGTTGTGACCTCGATCTGTGTATTATAGGAGTATTGAGCTACAAAGGCCTCAGCCATCTCCTTCCAGTTCCTCTTGACAGAGTCCTCCAGTTTTGCGTACCAAATAGCCGCTACACCCAATAGGGTCCAGCCAAACAGAGAAAGCTTCTGCAATCTGGAGAGGCGCATCGGCCTTAGTATATCCGAAAATAGCCGCAAATGTACCATAGGATCTCCAGACCCATCGAAACGGTCTATGTGCGACATTTTAAACCAGTACGGCAGAGTCACAGCCGAGTCGGTGTACCCGTCCTCAATATCCGGAATGGACTTCATGCCCTGAGACTTCTTGAATAGCTTTTCTAGCTTGCTCACTTTTAGTGCTGTGGGGTCCACTTCGAACTCAAAGGGGGAATCAGGTACGTTGGTAGGTGCTTTGGATAGCTGGGGTAAGATCGGGGGTGGAGCTGGCCCTGTTGGAACGTCCGTATTATCCTGGACGTCTGCGGTCTCCCCAAGTATGGGAACTCTTGGTGGGGGAGGAACCTGGTGCGAAGCAGATGCTCCAACTTGCTGTGGTGGTTGTTGTTGTTGCAGCCTAGCAATCAACTTTGCCTGTTGGGCCATAACCTCGGCCTGGCATGCGGCAAATTCTACTTGAGGGGCAGCGTCCTGCTGCATGGTTTTCATACTTTCCTGGAGTTGACGCATCATCTCCTCTATACCTGCCATATTGTGCTGATCTATCTGAACAACCGGTATATCTGTCCCTGTAGTAGAAACTGAGACTTCAACCTGACTGTTCACCGGTGGGGTAGACCACTGATCTGGCGATACACTGTGCCTTTTTGACCTCCGTCTGGTAACCAGGGGTAAAGAAAGGAACACTGCTTGTTCGTCTATCAGATCCCTGGATCGATTAAGTCTACGACCTCTAACCTAGAGTGCTTAGGGAATATCTACCTGGTCGGATGCAATGGTGCTAAACTACCTTGCAAAAAGATAAATAAAGCATAATAAGGAAATAATGAACAGAAAAACGGACAGCATAATAGCTTAAATAAAGACAACACTCAGTTGGCAAACACAAGCTGAAAGAACTGTTCTCAACCACTGATCACTGTTCCCAAATCACTGCCCCAAATTTGAATCTGATACCCGCAAGTAAAACTGATTCCCAAATACTGATGCTGATGCTCGCAGGCCTGATACCTAGACTTGCAAACTAATACATGCATTCCTGTAGAGGCCAACTCTAAAAGCACATAACAAGCAAGAGAGAGCCAAAACACCCTATGGAGGGGTAGGGTTTCCCTGTCCTATTTTGTCAGGAGCTAGGGTTTCACTACGCACGCAACGGTTTCAAACAACCTCTAATTGGGTAAGCAACCTGTCCTAGCTTGGAATGGTCACTACAGTTTCCGATATGCACTAGGTCGAATGGTCAAAAAGGGTGCCCAGGTAAAAATCGGGGTTTGTGTTCCCGTCGTGGCAAAGCCCGCAACCGGTCAGCCTTATGGCACGCTTCTCGAAGTGAGCCTCCGACAAACCATTCAGGAATAGCATACAGCAAACACGGTGTCCTAGGTGCACCAATACAAATGCAATGCAAAGAAACACATAAGTGTAGTCGAAACAAGATATCATGAGTTTGAGTCAAGTTCTCTAAATCCCCAGCAAAGTTGCCAGAAACTGTAGACGTGCCCGAACGTCCCTGCTTCGCGCACGAGACGGCGCGAAAATCCGTTTTGTTCATTAGCATACTACAGTTCGGACTCAAATGTCACGGTTCTAAATCTAATCCCGCAAAGTGTAATGCGAGACCGATAAATCACCAAAGAGTCTAAATCCGGCAAATCATTTTGGAAAACTGATTTTGTAAAGAAATGCCAAACATGGACTGCTTTGCCAGATACAGAGTCGCCACCTAAATATTTTATTTTGGGGGAATTTAGGAACCCCTGACTCGTGCCTAAGGCCACGTGTTCGTCATCACCAAAGTTGCCTCGGCTCGGGAACTTGGGTACGAAAGGGGAAGGTCATGCAATGAGCACCCCCAATCGCCCGATCAAAGATCGGCCTTTACTAACATGATATTTTGTTTTTGAAAACACATGCGCTCTTATTATGATTATTAGCCTAGAATTACTATGTGATGCGCACAACACGCAAGTATAGACTGGATCGCCTAAATTGGAACAAAACATCTCATGTTTGTTTGTTTGAAAATGGTTTGAAGGTGCTACTCGCAAGTAGGCTAAGACGTGGATTTGCCACCCTCAAGTGGGCTTAAAACTCGCATTTCAATGAATTGTTCCAATTCAAGTAATCCAACCTTCACCCACAGGCATTCAGGCAGTTAAACACTTAAGCAGTTAGCCTCATGGCAAGCATGCTATACATGGCAACCACTAACACACATGCAATATGCTAAAGCGTAAAAGCTTACCTAGTACTCCGAGCCAAAGAAAGAAGCTAGTTAGTAATCAATGCATGATCCTAGCGATGTCAAGAATGCCTAATGCAACACATGCAAAAATGCAACTAAGATAGGCTCGGCTATTCTAAGATGTCATGTGAAATGCAACTTGATAATCATGTATTCAAGTAGGAATTGAAATACAATGCGGTTAGTATAATGTGCCGAGCCGGGTGCATGCAAGACAGATGAATGAATGCAAACATGCAAGCATAAGGGTGCTAATCAAAACATGACCTAGAACTAACCATCATAAGCGGTTAAGTAAAAAGGAGAAAGACGTGGGATTGGAAGACATTCACACACTCACGCACACTTATTACAAAATTCACCCTCTCGACAGAGGGTCCGAATAAATAATACAAATCAACTAATTAATCAACTACCCTAGCTAATTAATTATTACAAAACTCTTAACTAATTAAGCAAATTAATTAAGTTGCAAAACATGTTAAAGCGGCCTCGAGAAGAGGGACAAATGCATGCTCGATCGGCTTCGCTCGGAAATCCGTTGCCATGCCCCATGTTGCCTCTGTTTGCACACTTATGCTCCTCTGAAAACTATGCCAGCTTCTGTGATGCCTCTGAACCACCTCATGGACACTCTGAGAGGTCATCGGCCAAATGGTATGTCCATCGGCCAAGGGAAATGGGTTATCGACCACTTATGAATCCATCGGCCAAAAATTGTTAGCCGATCGGCACTGAAGATAGCCGATCGGCCATCTCTTCCTGCAGACTGCTCATTTTGCTGCAGCAGAGGACAAACAAGGGCATGGCAATACATTTGCAAGAAAATGTTGTGCAACTACACCCCTTATCATGTTTGGGACTCAAAGGAGTGTAGTGCTCGACTCTTGAGCCATCAATCACGCATTTCGATGCATGATGGCCAAAGAGACCGAATTACACAAATCAATATGGAATGAATGCACGAAAACACATGAATGCCTCACACTCTATCATGTTCGATCAAGAGTGTCGGCGACCGAGGATTGAGGCACGTTTTGTCACTTCAAGTACGAAATGTCCCTCGGTCCTCGTATTTGGTTTGACACCCCAAACCAAACACAATGCAATACATGCAACATGGAAAAGCTATGCAATGCAACATAAGCATGCCAAATGCAATATGACTCAAACATGCACACAAGGCTAAGGTAACAAGCATGCCAAATGCAATGCAACCTAAACAAGCATGTGACAAAATGCAAACTAGCAAGCATGCAAAATGAAACCTAAACATATAAACATGCATGGCATGCAAAACTGGACAAGCATGCAACAGCATGCAAACTAGCAAGCATGCCACAGCATGCAACATGACAAGCATGCAACAACATGCAAAGACAAGAATGCGACAACATGCAAAATGGAACAAGCATAACAATATGCAAAAGATGGACTTAAACCAAAATGGACAGGCCTCAGCCATGCCCAAATCAGTGGCCATATGTGATGAAATGATGGAATGAAATGCAAAACAAGCATGCATTCCAATTGGCCTATCACTAGGCAACAATGCACAATCCTCAAACAAGAGCAAGGTGTGACAAACATGAGAATGTGGCAATGAAATAAGCTTCGAAATCATGTGAGGAATGATGCCAAATCAACCAAATAACGCAAGTATGGCATGCAAGAGAGCTCAAAGCCTAAGGCTAGCAAAGGGGTTTACACCATGGCCATGCAAAGCAAGCCCCAAAGGGCCAAGGGCAACCAAAACAGTCCCAAGGCAGGTGAAGATAAGACCAAAAGCAAGCTTGAACCTAGCCAACACAAGCTAGAACAAGAGTCCAAAAGGCATGAGGCATGCAAGGCTAACAAGGGGTGTTACACTACACCTATTACAACCAAGCATCGCATGACTTAACCAATAAAAATCAGAGTTATGGCATGTCAAAATAAGCCCAAAAATGCACTGAAATGATAGCCCAAAGGCCTAAGCATGATAGCATGCACAATGATTCATTCTTGAGGCATAAAACACCAACTCTCTTAAGCATGGAAAAGGTGATAAATGTGAGTGCATGACTACACTACATGGACTGAAATCACATATGAGATGATGCCAAATCATGAAAATGGTCTAAGCAATGCATGCTAATGACTTGGACACTCAAAGCTAACAAGCTAGATTGAACCATGTCTATACAAAACAATGCATGCATGACCGAGACAATACAAATCAGAGTTAGATCATGGTAAAACAAGGCTAAAAGCTCCTTTGAGTTGAGCCAAAACATGCAAGAATGATGGCCCAAATGCATGATGCATGTTAAGGCAAATGAGAGGATTGTACTACAAGTGCATGATGCATGTAAGAGGCTATCAAACCAACTTGAAACAGAGGTATATCATGCTAAAATAACACCAAATACCTGCTGAAATGGGGCCAAAACATACTAAGCAAACATGCTACTATTATGAGCCATTTATACTAGCAAATGAGACACAAGGAGAGGGGGGTGTCCCTCTCCTATTCAAGACTCCAAAACCACCTTTCCACCATTGAAAATCCTCTGAATTTTAGTGGTAGAAAGGTCATGCAAAGGTAAGAACAAGGGCCAAAAGGGATGGCTCAAAACAAGGCCAAACAAGGCCTAAGAGGGGGTAGACCACCCCCAACCAAAAAGTGACCTTAACCAAACATCACAAGCATACAAAATTAGAACTTTTTGTAGTTTAGTGTTAAGCTTAAAACAATATGCAAGTAGGTCGAAAAGCTTAAGCCAAAATGGGGAATTAAAAGGTAGTTTACTTACCCTTGAAGAACACCTTCAAGAACACAACTCCAGCACTCTTCTCTGATCAAAACCAGTCCAAGAACTCCAAAACCAACTCCCTAGTACCTCAGCAACCAAATGATGGTGTTCTAGTAGGTGTTTGTGTGCAATAGTGTGAAGAATTTACACTTTTGGGCACAAACAAGGGCTAAACAAGAGAGAGAGGTAAAATATAGAGAGATATATAGAACTTGTATATCAAATTCCTAGAACCTCTGGAAAGGGAGGGGAGGCTTCCTTCTTATAGAATTTCAATTCTCAAGCTTGTTCAACAAGCTTGAGTCTTGAATGCAATCCCTCCATACACGTGCATGGAGGATGAGAATTGTGCCCACCAGCTATCACAGCTAGCACAAAATATCTGCAACAAGCAGATGGAAAGGTCTCGGCTCAAAAATATGGCCGATCGACCAAAAGTAGTGCCGATCGACCAAAAAAAAGTGCCAATCGGCCAACACTTATGGCCGATAGCAAGAAAACATGGCCGATGGCTCAATGCCTTAGCCGATGGGTTGAGGGGATGGCCAACAAACCACCATCTTCCCTCAAAAGCAAAACCACAAGTCCTTGGTGCACAACCAAGCACAAAACAGACAAGTTGAGAGATCTTGAGGCAAGGCACGCGGCCAAGACCTCCGGGAACTCAAAACGAACACGAGCATGGATGATCATCGAGTGTTCAAACGATGACGTCCAAGTCTTGAGGACGATCAAAAATGGGGTGTCTACACTTCCCTTCTGGTTAGAAACCTTCGGGCACGCCCGGTGTTTACATCACTGCTTGTTTTGGTTAGAAGCATTCGGACGAGTTTCGGTGTTTACACCACTCCCTTTCTCCTCTCGCGTGTGATGCGTTCGGATGCTTCGGTTAGAGACATTTGGGTGTGCCCTGGTGTTCTCGTTCCCCTTCTTTTTTTTTCCTTTCGCGTGTGGCGCATTAGGACCCTTTTGGTTATAAACATTTTGGTACACCCGGTGTTTCCTCCATCCTCTTCTCCTCTTGCGTGCTGTGCGTCAGGACACTTTGGTTAAATGCATTCGGATGGGTTCCGATGCTTATACAGCTCTTTGTTTTGGTTGCATATATTTTGGACGTGTTCCAATATTTATCACTGTTCTCTTTGGTTCAGAACATTAGGGTGTGTCCCGTGTTCGCACCATCTCTCTCCTTGCGTGTGCCACGTGTTTGGAATCTTGCTTGATGCCTCGGGTGCGCTCGAGGGTTGTGCTATTCTTTGCCTTTCTTGCATGATGCACAGTTAAGATTGCATAATTTCTTACATCCTTTCTGCATGAAATGTAGTTTGGCTTGTGCTTTTCACGAGTGGCGTGTCTACTTATTTCTTTTCATGTACGAGATTGATGCAGCATTTCTTTGCATAACATTGGCATCTAGATGTTTCATGATAGCCTCATTGTATGATCATAAGTTATGTTGTTGCATCGTGCATATCATTTGCATCTTGCCCTAAAACTATGCTGGGTTGTGTAGACACCCCATTTTTGCCGCCCTTAAGACTTGGGCGTCACTAATTGCTTACTTGGTGATGAAAGTTGTGCAGTGCAAAGGTTCGATTTCTTCGGCAAGAGGAGAGTCAAATCCCAACCTTACACCCCTTTTTGGACCAAAACTATTTTGCATGGTTTTTAGACCTCAAAACCCTCTCTTTCAAATATTTTTGAAAATAGGTTCCTACGATGTTCCGACGCTCGCATTTTGTTAAATGTCGCGCTTTTCGATAAACCGAGTAAGGACAAAGTGGAAATGAATGAAAAAGGGGTGAAATCTTTGAAAAATCTTTCAAAACACCTTGTTTAGGGGTTTGGAGTTGAAGAAAAGAGGAGAGGAGAGAAGAAAACTAGTTTGGGAGAAGTTCGGCATGAATCCGGGAAGGATCGAAAATGAGCAGCTTCACCCAAAATAGGCATAACTTTCTGCACAGCTGGAATTTTGATGTGAGCTACCGCCATTGGAAAGCTTACTTTCGGGGCTTCAATTTGGACACAAGAATGACTTGAAAAGGAGTCCAGATGAAGGAGATATGCCCATTTGAAGTTTGACCTGCAAAGTAGATTTTTGCTGTCGGCCAGAAAAGTAGCCGACCGGCCAATTGAGGTGGCCGGCCAGCCAGTTGAAGTAGCCTACCGGCCACTTTTTCCAAAAATTCATTTTTTTTTGCAGATCTTTTCCCTCCAGCTGTTGTGCATTGCTCCAGATATTTCCAAAGTCAGATATTTCTACCAAAGCTCTATTCTTGCTATATATGGAGCCATATCTCATATTTTGGAAGGGGAGAACATTGAAGCAATTGTGGGAGCTTCTCACACTAAAAGTCCTCTCTCTCTAGAAATTTTAGAGCTGAAAACTCTTTCTCTCTCTAGAATTCTCTCCTTCTCCTCTTGTTTTTGAGCCTTAAGTTTAGAATTCTGTACACTTTTGCAAAGAGACCCTTAACCAAAGTTGATCACCATTGGGCTGAGATTCCTTGGAGCCTTGTTTGAGCTCCAAAAGGTGGTTCTAGCTCAGAATTGGACCTGTTTTGTAGCTGTGCTTCAAGGGTGAGCATCTCCCTCTTTTAAGTTTATTTTTGCATACTAGCTTTGCCATAGTTTTCAACTACTTTGGGGCTTTTTTTTTTTGGAGTGGTGTTGAACTACAAAAACCTCTGTTTTTTATTCCTAAAATTGGTGGTTTAAGCCTTGTTTGGCTAGGGGGTGTTTCCCCCTCTTTGCTCCTTGACTTGTAAAGCCTTTTGAGCCATCTCTCAAAGCATTTTAAATAACCTTTTTCTGGCCCTTTAACCACTGAATTCCAGAGGAATTTCAGTGGTAGAAAACTTGTTTTGAGGTCCAAAATGGGAGGGGGTAGTCCCCTCTCCTCTTGTCTTGTTTGCATGTGTTGATGGCCTAACAAATGAGCATGCTTTTCTACCCTTTCGAAGCTTGGTTTAAGCATGTTTTTGCCATTGATTTGCCATGTTATAACTCTATTTTTGGCTGGTTTGGTCACCTCTTGCATGCATCTTGCACTTGTAGTGTAAACTTGCATGCTAGCCTAGCTCACTTGATGGTTTAGCCTATTAATCTAGTATATGTATGCTCCACTCCAGCATGTTTTTGCTCATATTTTAGCATGCTTGAACTCTGTTTTGAGCCGGTTTGATCATTCGAGCTTTGCTTTGTATGCTTGTAGTGCAATTGTGCTAAATTGCCTAACATGTGCTATTGTTTTGGCCTCTAAGCCTAGCCATTCTTAGCTTTTTTCAAGCATGTTTTAAAACTTCATTTAGGATGTTTTAGGAATATTTTGGGCTATCTTGGTCATATGGCTCACGTTTTGTGTAGCTATAGTGCAAATGCCTTCACTAGCTCATTGTCTAATGCTTCTAGCATGCTTTGCTCAAGTTGTTTGCATGCCTTGGCATCATTTTGTATGTGATTTCAGAGCATGTTTCACTGTCATACTCTCATATGTATCGCTCTTTCATCACTTTTGAGAAGTTGAGCCTCATGCCTCGTTTATGAGCCAATACGTATGCATGTTTGCCTAGGCTTTTGGGCTTCCATCTCAGCATGTTTTGGTCTTTGTTTTGGCCTAATTGAGCTCTGTCTAGAGCTGGTTCAGTCATTTGTGCCATGTATTGCAAGCCTCTTGTGTAGTCCCCCTTACTAGCCTTGTGCCTTAGGCCTTCTACCATGCCTTATTTGAACTATTTGCATAATATGGCATCATTTCTCTCATGATTTTAGAGCATATAGCCCTGTTAAACTCTCATGTTTATCACTCTTTAATTGTGTTTAAGAGTTGTGCCCTTATGCCTTGTTGATGAGCCAATGCATGCACATCATTTTCTTGCCTCCCATGCTATCATTTTAGAGCATTTTGGCCACTGTTTTAGAGCATCTTAGGTCTATCCATAGCTGATTTGACCATTTGAGATTGATAGTGCATGCTTCTTGAGTGATGCTCTTTACTAGCTTAACGTATTTGGCATTTGAGCATGCATTACATATGTTGTTTGCATTGCATCGTGTTCAACGGGACGTTATGTTGAACACAAAGTAGATTGGTCCACTTCATACTCAAAGTGATGAAAGTGAACCAATCCCCTTTTTCTCCATTGCCTTTGATCACTCATGATAAGGCCGTGGTCTTAGAGTCTTGTGCATGCCACTTTAGTATTGAAATATGAGCATGTTGTTTGCATTGCATTGTGTTTGGATCGGACGTTAATCCAAACACAAGGAATGTGGCACGTTTCATACTCAAAGTGATGAAACGTGTTGCGTTTCTCGGTCGCCGACAACCTTGATCATCATGATAGGGTGGAGGCTCTTCAAGTCTTGTTTGTGCATTCACTAACATTGTGCAAACCTGGCTCTTTGGCCATCGTGCATTGAGATGCGTGATTGGTGGCTTGAGAGCCGAGTACTATGCTCCTTTGAGCTTAAGAAATGATAAAGAGAGTAGTTGCACACACATTTCCTTGTAAATGCATTGTTGTGCCTTTGTTGATCTCTGTTGCAGCAAAGTTGAGATTCTGGAAAGGGAAGTGGCTGGTCGGCCAGTTGCACTAGCCTGCCGACCACTTGTAGTGGCCGGCCGGCCAGTTGAGGTAGCCTGCCGACTAGTTGAAGTGGCCGGCCGGCCACTTGCAGCAAAATTTTCCAAAATGCTCCTGTTTTGGGACAGATGCAACCTGAAAGTGTGTTCGATGTTCTGAGGTCACCGCGAGTGCAAACAGAGACAACTCATGGCAAGGCAATGTATTCCCAGGAGAAGCACATTGAGCATGCATGTTTCCCTCCCCTCGAGGCCATTTTAACTGCTTTACTTAGTTAGTTAATTTGCCGGTTTTTTGCAATTAATTAGTCAATGTGTTTAGCTAATTCAATTCATCTTTGTAATAGTCTAATTAGCTTAGATTAGCTAGTTATTTAATTTAGGATGTAATATTCTAAATTAGCTTAGCATAGCTAGTTTTCAATTCGACTTGTAATTAATTAGCTAAGTTAGTTAATTAGTTATTTTGTAATAAGTAGCTTAGCTTAGCTTAGCTTATTTATTCGGACCTTCCGTCGAGAGCGCAAATATTGTAATAAGTGTGTGTGTGTGTGTGTGAATGTCTTCCAACCCCACGTCTTTCTCCCTTTTACTTAACTGCTTCCAATGGTTAGTTTTAGGGCATATTTCAATTAGCATCCTTATGCTTGCATGTTTGCATTCATTCATTCGTATTGCAGGCACCGGGCTCAGCGCATCATTCAAACTGCATTGTATTTCAATTCCTATTCGAGTACATGTTACTGAGTGTTGCATTCATATGCCATCTTAGAATAGCCGAGCCTATTTAGCTGCATTTTGCATGTGTTGCATTAGGCATCTTAACATAGCTAGGATCATGCATTGATTTCTAACTAGTTTTCTTTCTTCAGCTCGGAGTACACTGTGAGTGTTTACGCTTTAGCATCCTTGCATGTGTGTAAGTGATTTCCATGACAGCATGCTTGCCATGAGGCTATTTGCTTAACTTCTATAACTGCATGAATGCCTGTGGATGAAGGCTTTATTGCTTGAATTGGAACAATTCATCAAATTGTGAGTTTTAAGCCCGCTTGAGGTGGCAAAATCATGTTGTTTTAAGCCCACTTGAGGGTGGCAAATCCGCGCTTTAGCCTACTTAAGGGTAGTAATTCCAAACCATTTTCGAAAAAAACAAACATGAGATGTTTTGTTCCAAATTGAGTGATTGAGTCGCATCACATAGTAATTCTAGATTAATAACCAGAATAAGAACACAAGTGTTTTAAAAAACAACATATCATGTTAGTAGAGGTCGATCTTTGATCGGGCGAGCGGGGGTGCTCATTTCAGGACCTTCCCCTCTCGTACCCAAGTTCCCGAGCCGAGACAACTTTGGTGATGACGGACACGTGGCCTTAGGCACGAGTCAGGGTTTCCTAAATTTACCAAAATAAAATATTTAGGTGGCGACTCTGAAATCTGGCAAAGCAGTCCATGTTTGGCACTTTTTGATTAAAATCGATTTTCTAAAATGATTTGCCGGATTTGGACTCTTTGGTGATTTATCAGTCTTACATTGCACTTTGTGAGATTAGATTCAGAACTGTGATAGGAGTCCGAACTGTACTAGGAAGAACCCAATTCGCGCCCTCTCCGAATGGGGGGCACGCTGAGCGAGTTCGGGTGGTCTACAAGTTGATTCCTGGCAAAGGGATATGTAGGCAGCCTACGGGCGCAACCGTTCTTTGTTTTCCTTGCTCGTTTGTCCAAGTCTTCAGCCTTCTCGAAAATGGTTCGCCTCTGGGCTTTGACATTCACTCCCGTCATTTCATGACT
This sequence comes from Camellia japonica, assembly GCA_030407325.1. Lineage (NCBI taxonomy): Eukaryota > Viridiplantae > Streptophyta > Magnoliopsida > Ericales > Theaceae > Camellia > Camellia japonica. Next base: position 78,772,293 of record JAPPVO010000017.1, read on the forward strand.
TCCGAGTTTTGTTAAAAAGGGGCAACTGTAAACACCCCATTTTTGACCGTCCGCAAGACTTGGATTTCATCGTTTGAACACTCGATGATCTTGCATGCTCGCGTTCGTTTTGAGTACCTGAAGATCTTGGTCGAGCGCCTTGTCTCTGAGCCTCTAAACCTGTCTGTTTTGTGCTTCGTTGTGGACCAAGAGCTTGTTATTTCAAGTCTGGAGGAGAGGGTGGCCTATCGGCCATCCCTACAGTCCATCGGCCATGGCTTGTGCTTGCTGGCCATCAGTTGTGGCCGGTCGGCCACTAGTGATGGCCGACGGCCATTTTTCTCATTTTCAGATATTTGTTTGCCAACTGTTGTTCACTGAAGTGCATCTCCATACACGTGTATGGTAGGATGAATTCAAGCTTTAATCTTGATTTTTTATATATAGGGGATGTCCTCCTCCATTTTGGAGGGTTAGAAATTTGGATCAAAATTCTCTCCCTCTCTAGAATTCTCTCTCTCTCTCTTCTTGTTTTGTGCTTGGTAGTTAGTTTTCTCTACACCTTTGCACACTAACCCTTAACCAAACTTGACCACTTTGGAGCTGAGGTCCCTTGGAGCCTAGTTTGAGTTTTTTTGGCAGGAGGTTTGAGCCTGAAATTGTGGCCGTTTTGTGTTGTGCTTCAAGAGGTATAAGACTCACCTTGTAAGCTTTGTTTTGGCTACTTGTTTTACCATCTTTTAGTACTGTTTTTGAGCTGGTTTTCAACTACAAAAAACTCTATTTTTTCAGCCTTAACATGGTGGTTTGATGTCATTTTGTGCTAAGGGGTAGTCCACCATTCTTGTTTCTTTATTATGTAAGCTTTTGTACCATCTTTTAACATATTCAAATCAAACTTTTTGGGCCTTTAAACCACTGAAATTCAGAGTTATTTCAGTTGCAAAAACCTCTTTTTGAAGTCCAAAATTGGAGAGGGTAGCCTCCCATCCTTGTGTCTTGTTTGCATGCCTGGATAACTTAACATGTGAGCATGTTTTTCTAGCACTTTGTACCTTAATCTCAGCATGTTTTTGCTACTATTTTGACTGGTTTTAGCTCTGTTTTGAGATGGTTTGGTCCTTTGAGGCTTGTATTGTGTGGTTGTAGTGCAATTTACTTCACTAGCTTAATGTTTTAGGCTTTTTTTTAGCATGAATTGCATGAGTTTCTTACATGTTTTAGTGTCTTTTTGCACTCCATTTCAGCACTGAAATCTCTACAATCTTCCTCTATTCTTCACTCTTTCATTTGTTTTGAAAGTGGCTTTGAATCCCTTGTTGGCTTGAGTGTGAAATTGAGACCCTCATGCCTAATGGTTTAATTCCTTTGGGAGTTCATTACCAATAGCATGACGGCTCTATCATGCTCAAGGTACTTGTGGTTTAAGCTCTCTTTCCATTAGAGGACACTCACCTTTTGGACTAATCAATTAAAGAATGGATTGGTAAGTTAAAATGTGTAACCAAAATGAACAAAGTAAAAGAGGCAACATAAGCATCTTTCGTGTTGCATTGCACGTGTTCGGATCGGAAGTTAATTTGAACACAAGAAAAATGGGATGTTTCATACTCAAAGTGATGAAACGTGCCACTTTTCTTGGTCACCACCACCCTTGATCATGCATGATAGGGTTATGGTGATAAGAAGAGTAACAGTACATACATTCCTTGAGAATACACTGTTTTGCCTCTATTTACTCTCTGTTGCAGCAAAAAAGGAAGTTCAGGGAAGGGGTAGCCGACTAGCCACCAGTAGTGGCTGACCGGCCACCAGAACTAGCCGACCGGCTACCAATGGTAGCTGACAGCCACCAGAGGTAGCCGACAGGCCATAAATGAAATTTTGCACAACTGTGTTCCTGAGTTGGAGCAGAGGCATCCTGGGAGTTGGCATGATTTTTAGAGATCAAACGAATGCAAGCAGAGGCATCCGATGGCAAGGCGGTGGTATTTTCGAGAAAGCATATATGCATCCCTCGCCCCTCGAGGCCATTTAACTGCCTTATTTAGTTAATTAGTGGTAGCTAATTTACTTGCTTCGTAATTATTTAGTTAAAGTGTTTAGGTAATTAATTATTCATTTTGTAATATTTAATTGGCTTAGAATAAGTTAGTTAATTTGTTTCAATTGTTGTATAATAGCTTAGAATAGTTAATTAGTTTCGTTTTGTAATAGTTAGCTTAATTAGTGTAGCTAGTTAGCTTTTTTATTCGAACCCTCCTTCGTGACGGCATGATGTTGTAATAAGTGTGTGTGCATGTGTGCATGTCTTCCAATCCCACGTCTTTCTCCCTTTTATTTAACCGCTTTCGATTGTTAGTTTAGGGACATTTTCAATTAGCATACCTTATGCTTGCATATTTGCATCCATTCATTTTGTCTTGCATGCATCGAGGCTCGACGCATCATTCAAACTACATTGTCAATTTCAATACTTACTTGAATACGTGTTTCAAAGCATGCTATCAAAGTGTTGCATATGCCATATTAGTAGCCGAGCTTATTAATTGCATTATTGCATGTGTTGCATTAGGCATCTTGTACAGTTAGGATCATGCATTCTTTCTAACTAGTTTTTGTTTTGGCTAGGAGTACTCGGTAAGTTTTATGCTTTAGCGTACTTGCATGAGTGTGACTGCCATAATGCCATGTTTCGCATGCTTGCCATGAGGCTATGTGCTTACTTGCTAAATTGCATGAAGGCTTTGTTGTTTGAATTGGAACAATTTAACAAATGTGAGTTTTAAGCCGACTTTGAGAAGTGGCAAAATCATGTTTTTTTAAGCCCACTATGTTTGGTGGCAAATCCGCATTTTTAAGCCCACTTGAGGGTGGCAACTTCAAACCATTTTCGAAAACAAACATGAGTTGAATTGTTCCAATTCTCGCGATTTTAGTCTTTACTTGCTTGTGTGCATCACATAGAAAAGTTAGCTAAATAACCAGAATAAGAACACATAAGGCTTATAAAATGTCATATCATAATTAGTACAGGCCGATCTTTGATCGGGCGAGCGGGGGTGCTCATTTCATGACCTTCCTCCTTCGTACCTAAGTTCCCGAGCTGAGGCAACTTTGGCGATGACGGACATGTGGCCTTTGGCACGAGTCCGGGTTTCCTAAATTTCCCCAAAACAAAATATTTAGGTGGCGACTCTGTGATCTGGAAAAGCAGTCTAATTTTGGTATTATTTGATTTAAAATCTGATTTTCCAAAAAGATTTGCCGGATTGGACTCTTTGGTGTTTATCAGTTTCACATTGTACTTGTGAGACTAGATTCAGAACCACAGGTAGAGTCCGAATTGTGAGGCCTTTCTTTTCAAACCCTTTCCGAGAGGCGGGGCTGCTGAAAAAGGCGAGCCCAAAATTTCTGGCGACTCTGCTAGGGAATTAGAGAACTTGACTCGAACTCATAATATGTTATCTTATCTGCCCTTATGTGTTTCTTTGCATTTGTATTTGCATCGGTGCGCTTAAGTCACTGTGTTTGCCATCTGTTATTCCTGAGCGGTTTGCCGGAGGCTTGCTTGGAAAAGTGTGCCATAAGGCTGACTGGTTGCAGGCTCTGTCACGATGGGAACACAACCCTTAGATCTAGACTATCGATGTACCGTGTGATCCTCCTTTCACTTCTCGGTGTTAGGTGTGAGAGGTATATTAGGTAGTCTTGTTGAGGTACCCCTTTCTACCAATCGACCTAGTTGCATATCGGAAGCCGTAGAGACCATTCCAAACTAAGACAGGTTGCTCACCTGAATGCAGGAATTGTTTGAAGCCACTTGTTTTGCGTAGTGAATCCCTAGCTCCTGACAAAATTAGGATAGGGTAACCTTACCCCATCATAATGGTGTTTTGGCTCTCACTTGCTTGATATGTGCTTTTAGAGTGAAACTCTGTAGGAATGTAAGTATCAGTTGCAAGGCCTAGTATCAGTTTAAGGGTATCAGTTTTGAGGCAGAAATCAGTGTTTGAGTACAGTCGTCCAGCTTATGATTTCAATTGCGTGTTGTTTCTGTCTGAACCGAGGTGCTGTGCATTTTCTGATTTTTGTTTCGTTTGCTTTATTTTTCTTTTTGCAAGGTAGTGTTTCACAATTGCGTTAGACGAGGCAATTACCCCCCAAGCACTCTGGACTCGAGTAAGGCAACTTTACCGATCTGGGATATTGTTAGAGGACAACCAGTGTTTGCTTCGTTACCCCCAGTTACATGATGGAGGAGAGTCAGTCATAACTCACCGGTTCAACAGTTACCTCCCTTCAGCGAAGTCCAGTTTTCTGCTTCCACTTCGAAAAGAGATTACACACCAATTTTCACAGATCAACACGCCTCGATCAACATGGAGGATATGATGCGCCAACTTCAGCAAACTATTGAGAATATGCAGCTGGATGTTGCCCGCCAAGCGGAAGTCACCGCCCACCAAGCAGAAATTGCAGCCCAGCAGGCTGTGTTGATCAATAGGCTTCAGCAGCAACAACAACCACAACATGCAATAGTTTCTGCTTCGCATCCACCCCCAATCAGGGTTCCAATACCCGGGATTACAACTAATGTCCAAGAAAATGCAGACATTCCGGCAGAGCCAGTTCCACCCTAGACTTCCAATGCACCGGTTTACCCAACAGAGGCACCGTTTGAGTTTGAGGTCGACCCTACCGCACTGAAAGTGAGCAAGCTTGAGAAGCTTTTCAAACAAGCTCAGGGTGTCAATTAGATCCCAGATATAGAAGACAGCTATACCGATGCAACAGTGACCTTGCCGGACAGGTTTAAAATGCTGCATATAGACTGCTTTGACGGCTCGGGTGATCCCATGGTCCACTTACAGCTATTTTCAGACATTCTATGGCCGATGAGCGTAACTAGGCTGCAGAAATTATCCCTCTTCGGCCGGACCTTGTTGGGTATCGCGGCCATTTGTTATGCAAAACGTGAGGATTTTGTAAAGAGGCACTGGGAAGAGATGACTGAGGCCTTTATCACTCAATACTCCTATAACACTCAAATCGAGGTCACGACTCATGATGTCGAAGCAACTCGTCAAGAGCCGAAGGAGGCTTCTCCGATTTGGTCACTTGTTGAATGGCCGAGGCCTCCATGATGACCACCGAGCCAACTGAAAAGGACCAGATCAGAATGGTCATCCATAATCTGCAACCAAGGCTGCTACAGAAGATGATAGTCTTACCTCTGCCTACATTTGCTGACCTCTATGAAATAGGGGTGCAGATAGAGGATGCAATGAAACAGGGTCTGATAGACCATGAGAAAGAGCAGCCCAAGAGGGCTTTTACACACAGTTCCAACGCAGCTACAAGTAGTAATGCAGCTGCAACGACTTCTGATGTTGGTATGGTCACCACCACACTGAAAACAGCCACCCCCTTTGCCCGTACATTCGACACGACCCCACAAACTGTGAAACAACAACCCCGAGGCCAGAGGGTTTTCACCCCACTCTACATGTCTCTATATGTGGCCTTGAGGGTCCTGATCAAAAAAGGGCATCTGAAGCCCCTAGAGCCACGCCCATTGCCTAATCCCCTCCCTCCTATACACAACCCGGCCAAGTATTGTGCCTTCCACCCACAGCATGGTCATGATACCGACTAGTGCTTTAGACTCCGTCATGAGATTCAGGATCTCATTGATAATAAGGTGATAACGCCTCCTCAAAAGCCTAACGTCACTACAAATCCTCTCCCACCACATAACCAAGCCCCTCCACCTCGGCAAATAAACCTTATCCAAACACTAGCTGTCCCTTACGACCCTAGTATATACATCACCCCCTCCCACCTTCCTAAGCCAGCACTGTTCATCCCAGAAAGCACAGACTTGTGCATGATGAGTGCGTCCATATCCCGAACCAAACCTGTGGTGGTGGCTGTGGTAGAAGAAGGCGGGATTGCTTCAGTGGAAGATGGGAGTGTTAGTTCAGTGCCTGAGGGTCCAGTGAGCTTGTTTGAAGAAGAATACAACCCGTGCCGCTACATTGTGCCAACCAATCAGGCCAGACCAGGGGTGGAATTTCCGACGGGAATGGAGGTTAATGTAGTCTGGGAGGACGGACCAAGCCAGGGACTGGGTGACTTAGCCGATCTCGAGGAGGACATCAGCAACCTATAGTTTTTCGATGAACAAGATCTGGGGAGTGTATAGATTGGCTGGTTTGATATGAACAGATCAACGGATAATACAAGGTGGCTCTGTGATGAATTGGATATTGATGAGGGGTCTTAACCAAAGCAGGAACTACTGCAACGGCCAAAATGGTCGACGACAAGGGAAAGTTGCCGGAGAGCACCGGTACTAAGAATTTTGCTTAGGAATTGAGTAGTGTTAGTACAGCCGATACAGAACAGGAGGCCGCGCTGAAGCGGTTTCAACACGAAAGTGATGAGACTGATCAGAAGGCTAGAAAGGCCAACAGCCCTGCGGGGATTGATTTTGATGTGGATACGGGAATATTTACAATGGAACCAAATACTTTCTTATCGGTTGTCGGAGGAATGTGGTGGGAAGATGATGACTTGCATCTTGCCTACACGGATGAAGATTGGGGACAGAATTTGCCAGATGATACATGGTATTTCGAGGAAGCGGATCACATGACTAGGAGCGGGCGGTACTTCAAGCCCCCACACCTAGACCAACCAGAAGCATCTGGGAAAGATAAGGAGGCAAAAAAATAGAAGGAGAAACGGCTAGAAGAAGAAGCTGTACTGAAGCAGCTAAAGAAGATCCAAGCAGATATATCCATTTGGGGATTGCTCATGTCTTCATGGGTGCACAGACAAGACGTCCTATCAGCAACGGATAAGGCTAAGCACTCTATCGACATAACCCCCGAGCAGTTAGTGGGGCTGGTCTTCCCGGGAAGCGCTTCGCCGACTTTGACCTTTACGGATAAGGAATTTCCGCCTGAGGGCTCTGAGCATAAAAAACCATTATACATCTCTGTTGAATGTAAAGAGAAGTGGATACCAATCGTCTTGGTTGATACTGGGTCTGCAATTAATGTGTGTCCGTCGCGCACGGCCTATGCTATTGCCTTGAAGCCAGCAGACTTTGTACCAATGCCCCAGGTGATTTGGGCTTATGACAATACAAGTTGGGAAGTGATGGGGATAGTTCAGATCAGAATGCAGGTCGGCCGGGCACAACAAGATATTGAGTTCCACGTCTTGGATATTTCGACCACTTTTAACTTACTCCTTGGACGGCCGTGGCTACACCAAGTGAAAGCTGTCTCTTCCACTCTACATCAAATGTTGAAGTACTCCCACGGGAAGGGAGTAGCCATTGTTTTTGGGAATTCTTCTATACATCCTCCGTCGGAAGTCACTACACTGGTACTAGAAATTGTACACGACGATGGGGATGTCTTCTTGTCTGGGTTCACCTTGGCTAAGGCCCGGGTAGTGCAAGATATCCTGGCTGTTGATGAGGGGTTATACGTTAGTGCTCAATCAGTCTACCTCATGAATAAGCTACAGCATGTTACCAGAATGGGATTGGGAAGGAGTGGCCGGAAGGGCGTTGTTGCATCAGCCGAAGTGCCACATAACCCTCATACCTTTGGTTTAGGTTACACACCTACCAAAGAGGACTGGGTGAGAAAAGGGAAGGAAATGGCAGGAAGAGCCAAAGCTAAGCACTATGAGTTGGTGCATAGACCCATTCAAGGAACCCTAGACAGTCGCTTTGTCCGGGAGGGGGAAGATTTCCCATTTTGCGGCTTTCCTGAGCCATGGTTGAACTCTGAGAAGCAGTGTTTGCCTAGCTTTGAGATCTTCTTCGACCTACAGCTGCAAGGGGATGAAGTTACAAGGGAATAGATTGACCTACCAGCTGAGGCTGAACAGAGTACAGAGGATGAGTCCAATGGCAGTGAACTTGAGATAGGAGCAGCGCTGGCCTATCTCCTTTCGGATCCTCAGATCAAACTGAAGAGCTTGGGGGATGACTTCACCGTTTCCATGATCGGAGATCAGTCAGGTGTGGACCCTTCCGATGGTATTCTGGATGCATCAATCTCACCCGTCCTCGTTTGGCAGTTCAAGGAGGGCTTTTTGTCCAGTAGTTCTAAATCAGGTAGTGAACCAGAATCTGATTCCACTGAGTCTGTGGAGTCGGAATCAGATTCTAGTTCTTCTGAGTTGGAGTTCGGTATTCCTGGGGTTGATAACCCGTATGCCGTTGGTATTCCTAGGGTTGATAACCCGTATGCCGTTGTTTTGTCCAGGTCGTCTTTTTTCTTTTCTTTTGAGTCGGTTGTAACCGAGGAATTGGACGAGCTGGAAGCTTTCAATGAGAATGGTACCACTGCTATTTCTGAGTACTTTTCTGCGCCACTTGTATATTTCATTGATCATGACTTTCAAAATTTTGATAAAAATGATGAGGAAGGAATTTCTCTGGTTTTGAAACATTTGATTGATCGAGAGGAGGAGAGTTTTGTAAAATCCCTCGTTGATGAAATCATTTCAATTAATATGGGTACTGAGAAGGATCCACGTCTGGTCCAGATCGGGTAAATGTTGTCTGCGGAGGAACGCGAGCGCTTAGTCGCTTTATTAAAAGATTTCAAAGATGTTTTCCCGTGGTCTTACGAAGACATGCCTGGAATCGGTCCTGAGATTGTATAGAACCGAATCCCTCTTGACCCTGAGGCCTGACCCGTCAAGCAGAAGCTTCGGAGAATACCCCCGGATTGGGCTTCAAAAATTAAGGAAGAGGTCACCAAGCAGATAGATGCAGGGTTTTTGCTAGTATTTGAGTATCCTACTTGGTTGGCCAACATTGTTCCAGTGCCGAAGAAAGATGGCAGAATTCGGGTATGTGTGGATTTCAAAGATCTGAACAAAGCCAGTCCGCAGGACGACTTTCCTCTACCGCACATCGATGAATTAGTCGACTTCACCACAGGCCATGCGTTGCTCTCCTTTATGGACAGATTTTCCGGGTACAACTAGTTCTTGATGGCACTCGAAGATAGAGAGAAGACTACCTTCACCACACCGTGGGGAACCTACAGCTAGAGGGTGATGCCGTTCGGTCTGAAAATGCTGGGGCTACTTATCAACGGGCTGCAACCACGATCTTGCATGATATGATCCACAAAGAGGTTGAGGTGTATGTGGACGACATGATTGTCAAGTCCAAGGAAATAGAGGGCTACTACACCACCTTGAAGAAATTTTTCCAATGGATCAGAGAATATCTGTTGAGGCTAAATCCATAGAAGTGCACTTTTGGTGTCACAGCAGGGAAGATGCTGGGTTTGTTGATTACACAAAGGGGCATTGAGGTTGATCCTTCCAAAATCAAGGCCATCCTAGAAATGCCACCACCAAAGACTAAAAAGGAGGTGCGAGGCTTTCTAGGTAAAGTGCAATTCATAAGACGGTTTATTGCAAAATTAACCTTGACTTGTGAACCACTATTTGGTCTCCTGAAGAAAGGAAAGAAATTCCAATGGGATGACCGATGCCAGGTTACTTTTGAGTAGATCAAGCAGTACCTTCAAAACCTGCCCGTGTTGTCACCGCCAGAGCCGGGGAAGCCGTTGATTTTGTATCTGTCAGTAACCGACACGACTATGGGCTGCATGCTTGCGCATGAATTTGAGGATAGAGTGGAGAAGGCCATCTATTACCTGAGCAAGAAGATGTTAGAATATGAGACCCGTTACACCTCGCTGGCAAAGGCTTGCTTGGCCTTGGTATGGGCTACCAGGAAGTTAAGGCACTACCTATTAGCTCACTTCGTAATTCTGGTTTCGAGATTAGATCCCATTAAATATCTCTTCGAGAAACCAGCGCTTACGAGTAGGCTAGCCTGTTGGTTGCTTCTTCTCTCTGAATTTGATTTGAAGTATATGACTCGCAAGTCTGTTAAGGGGAGAGCGGTAGCTGAGTTTCTGGCAGATCACGCAATGAAAGGGGACGAAACAGTAGAGTATCTATTCCCAGATGAGGCTATTCTGCAAGTCAAAGAAGAGATCTGGACCATGTACTTTGACGGAGCGTCTAACCAGTACGCTTATGGGATAGGGGTGTTGCTGATAGCACCCAACAATTCCCATATACCCTTAGCTTTCAAACTTCGGTTTAAAGTATCTAACTACGAGGCATGTATCGCTGGACTGGAAGCTGCCTTGGAACTAGTGGCAAAACAGTTAAACGTCATTGGGGACTCGAACCTGGTTGTGTCTCAAGCAAAAAGAGACTGGAAGGTTAAGGAAGAAAGGATGAAAATCTATCACCAAACCCTAGACGTTCTGATCCCTAGGTTTGAGAAGCTAACCTTCACGCATCTGTTAAGAGAGAACAACAGGTTCGCTAGTGCTTTATCGACTCTATCTTCCATGATAGACATCTCTTTGGGAGTCTGGATGGGTCCGATCATTATTGAACAGAGGTATGTGCCGGCTTACGAGCTGATCACCACAATAGAAGAAGTACAAGATCAAAACCCCTAGTATCATGATATCTGGAACTTCTTGGAAAATGAAGCTTATCCACTAGGGGCAAATGCCAAAGATAAAAGGGCAATACGGCGAATGGCTACTCAATTTATCATCTGCGAGGGTAAGTTATATAAACGAGGTCATCTGGGAATGCACGAGTTGTGTGTTGATGCAGAAGAATCGAAGCGCCTAATGGAGCCTGTCCACGGAGGGGAGTGCGGATCGCATATGAGGGAGTAATGCTAGCTCGAAAGATTCTCGGGCAAGGTTATTACTGGTCAACCATGGATGAGGATTGTATCGGTTTTGTTCAGCGATGCCACAAATGCCAAATTCATGCAAATCGCATGAACATTCCGCCGTCGAAGCTGTACAACATGACTTCACCATGGCCATTTTCAGTTTGGGGAATTGATGTTATTGGGGCAGTTACTCCGAAGGGTTCAAATGGGCATGACTATATCCTGGTGGCAATAGACTATTTTACAAAGTGGGTCGAGACCCAATCCTATGTAGTGCTGAAAGCGTCGCACATAGCCAGGTTCATCAGGAATAACATCATTTGTCGTTATGGGGTCCCGAATGAGATCATTTCGGACAATGGTTCCCATTTCAAGAAAGAAGTGATCGACTTGTTGGAGAAATACAACGTGGCTTTTCATAAGTCATCCACATATCGGCCACAAACCAACGGAGTTGTTGAGGCCGCCAACAAGAACATCAAGCACATTCTACAGAAGATGGTGGAAACCTACAGGGACTGGCCAAACAAATTGCCATTCGCTCTCTGGGGCTACAGAACATCAATTCAAACGTCTACTGGGGAAACTCCGTATTCTCTGGTTTATGGGATGGAAGCTGTTTTGCCGATTGAAGTTGAGGTTCCGTCATTGCTGGTTATGGCTGAGTGCCAGATAGCAGAAGCAGATTGGTAGCAGAGAAGGTTCGAGGAACTAATGTTGTTCGACGAGAGAAGGCTGAAAGCACTGTACCATGTCCAAGGTTATCAACGTAGGATGGCCAGGGCTTTCAACAAGAAAGTTAAGTCTAGGAATCTGAAAGAAGGGGATCTGGTGCTCAAAGACAACCGAGCTCCCATCCATGACCCTAGAGGCAAGTTCAGACCTAATTGGACTGGTCCTTACATCATCAAATCTATCTGGTCAGGTGGATCTGTCATTCTTATGGACTTAGATCGCCTCGAATTCTCCCAAACAATCAACATGGACAAGTTGAAGAAATACTACCCTTAAGAGGCTCGCTAGGCCGAAAACCCGAAAGGGCGACCTAGGCAAAAGTTAGAGCACAAAAAATTTGAAGTAAGAAAAACTGAGCTCGCAAGGTTAAAAACTCAAAAAGGACGGCCTTGGAAAAAGTTGGAGCGCAAAAGGAGGGTGTTAATACCCGAGTGAAGCCGAACCGAACTACGTAAGGCTTGATTCCCATCTTTGGGATACATAGGCGATTTCATTCTGAAGTCCAGCCATAAATACTTCCAAATCAACTGTGTCCATGAGATTGTCCGGGTCATCTTTGTCTTTTCTGTATCCAAGGGTTAAGGACATAACCGGCTAGTAATCATGAGATTACCTACGGCCTCAAACCAAACCAGACATAACTCATCAGAGTAAAGGGGGCCAAACGGAAGCAAAATTTAAAACTTTGTCCATAGAGCTGTGCTTACATGGCACGTCATAACAAACCATACACATACATGTTAATAACTCACTTCAGAAAATATAGTAGCATAAGGTTCTGTACAAACAGGATCATTTAAGTCTAAGTCAACCCATGAAAACTATATACAACAGATTCAAAGTCTTTGCCAACATGACAAAATATAAATACATAACAAAAGGGTGAAGACGAGTCTCGTGTGTGAGACGCAAGGGCTGACTCTTCAAAACCTCGGTTGTTCCACACAGACTTCACTGAGGCTGGGTCTAGACCTCTCTTGGCTCACCTACAAACACATGAATGAGCGTGAGTGAAAGCCCAGTGAATAATATCGATTGAAGAAGATGTATTGGAACAATATACATCGGACGGCCTTAGGCCCAATTCATATTTCTATCTAGTGTATAAATAGCTATAGATCAAGTGACTTCAGTTCCAAACACTTCGGACGGCCTCGGGCCCAATCCATTCATGTCAAACTGGCCTTTGGCCCATTTGTCTTTCATTCATGTCATACTGGCCTCTGGCCCATTCATTCTATCTTTCAGATCATACTGGCCTCTGGCCCATTCATCCATTTATGTCAGACTGGCCTTCGGCCCATTCATTCATTCATTTGTGTCAAACTGGCCTTTGGCCCATTCGTACTTTCATGTCAAACTGGCCTTTGACCCATTCATTCTTTCATGTCAAACTAGCCTTCGGCCCATTCATACTTTCATGTCAAACTGTCCTTTGGCCCATTCATACTTTCATGTCAAGCTGGCCTTTGGCCCATTCATTTGGCATAGCAAACATTGTCCACCAATCAGATTAACAAACTTATAAACTTACATAGAAGTAAGAAATTGGACAACAACATATTTCAGATATCTTTGTCAGGATATTACTCACAGTGATCGGTTGGTTGGTTTGCCTTGGAGCTTGACCCTACACATCACATAACATATATGGGTCACAAATAATTCAATCCGTTCCTTAATTCACATATTCCTCTTTAGGCTTCATTCTTATCTCTTTACCTCAATTACAATGCTCAATGTATGCCTAAGAGTATTTAGAAGTGAAAGAGAACAGAAAACGAAACACAGAATGCCTTTATAAAATTTTCAGAAACAGGGTCCTCGCTCGAGCGTGGACTTCCTCGCTCGAGCGGACCGATGAGGTCTGCAAAAGTACTGGATGCATCAAATTTACGCTCGAGCGCGCACCCGGACGCTCGAGCGTGAACTCGGTCTACATAGCTCCCCGCTCGAGCGGACGTCATGACTGCAGAAAATACTGGGAGCTCGAATTTTACGCTCGAGCGGAGGTTCTCCCGCTCGAGCGGACATCAAATTTTCTAGATTTTCCAGAACTTGTTCTTGAGCTTCCATGGTTTGTGCTTGCATGTGGGAGATACCCATTATCCTCAACTTAATTGGTTAAGAGATGATCAAATACATGGACTTCAACCAAAAACTTACATGGATCATACATTTTGTGGTCAAACATGCAAATTCAAAGCAATCACACACATGCATGCGTACATTGACCTTCAATTCAACAAAACCAACCCAATTTCATCATACTCAATTAAATTCATGTTCTTGACCATTAATCAAACATGAACTCACAAAATTACAAATTAGAGTTCATGAATTCACTTACCTAGAGGCTTTAATCTTCCCAAATTATGGTCAAATCTAGAGTTGGCCTTTCAATCTTCACAAACTTGAGCTAAACACCCAACTCTCCTTCTTCCTCTCTCTCTAGCCGACCCTCTCTCTATTCTTAGAGTTAAAATCAGCCAAAATGGATCAAAGAGAGGAATTGAACACATAGTGGCCCTTTTATAGCCCCACTAGATCACATTATTTTAATATCAAATAATTGAGCACTTAATCAGTCGTTCTGAATCTAACTATTTTGATCCGAATTAATTTCCAATTAAATTTCACCGTAGGCTCTAAAAATTATGCCAATCACAATGGCGTAATCAATTTTGGCTTCTGTGGCCGATAAGGCCTTCAATTTAATTTCCAAAGCAGATAATTCAACAGATATTCCTACGATGAGCAAGATAGAAATTCAAAACCACATATTTTCACATAATGGCACACAAAATCATATCAAACACATAATCACATTTATAATAAGGACCAATTAACATAAAACGGAACAGGGTTATCACAATCTTCTCCCCTTTAGGAAGTTTGGTCCTCCAAACTTATTTTACCTTCATCGGGGAACAAATGTGGGTAGCGTAGTCGCATTTCCTCCTCTTTTTCCCACGTGGCATCCGTCCCATAGTGCTCTTTCCATTCCACTTTCACCATCAGAATGGACTTGCTTCTCAATTATTTCACTTGCCGGTCAATAACTCATTCCGGCCAATCGACGTACTCCATATTTTCATCAATGGCTTCCCGGTGATAATCAATCACATGAAACGGGTCTCGGAGGTAACCCCTCAACATCGACACATGAAACACATTAAGGATTTGTTCAAATCCCGGTGGCAAAGCAACTCTATAGGCAACTGGACCAAGCCTTTCCAGAATTTGAAACGGCCCAATGTAACGGGGCGACAACTTGCCCTTCTTTCCAAACCTGACTTGGCCTTTCATTAGGGACACACGAATAAACACATGGTCACCGACCTCATACTCAAGAGGTCTTCTTCGAACATCTGCATAATTCTTCTGTCGATCCTGAGCTGTTTTGAGCCTTTGCCGAATAGTTTTGATCTTCTCAGAAGTGTCTTGCACAATTTTAGGCCCAAGTAAAGCTCTATCCCCGACTTCTGTCCAACAAATCGGTGATCTACACCTTCTACCATACAAAGCCTCGTATGGTGCCATACCGATGCTGGAGTGGAAGCTGTTGTTGTATGCAAATTCCACAAGTGGCAAATAGTCTTCCCAACTCCCCTGAAAATCCAAAGCACACATCCGAAGCATATCTTCCAAAGTTTGTATTGTTCGTTCTGACTACCCATCTATCTGTGGGTGGAATGCAGTACTGAACCTTAGTTCTGTCCCCATAGCTTCCTGCAAACTCTCCCACAGCCTAGATACAAATTTCGGATCTCTATCCGACACAATAGATACCGGAACTCCGTGCAAACGGACAATCTCATCAACATATATTGTAGCCAATCTGTAAGCATTAAACGTAGTTCTAACTAGTAGAAAATGTGCAGATTTAGTCAATCTATCAACTACAACCCAAATAGAATCCATACCTCGAGGAGTCCAAGGTAGGCCAACAACAAAATCCATAGTCACTTGCTCCCACTTCCATTCAGGAATAGGGAGAGGTTGAAGTAGACCACCTGGTTTCTGATGTTCAGCTTTAACTTGCTGACACTGAAGACATTTGGACACATATTCTGCAATTTCTTTCTTCATTTTAGGCCACCAATAGGTTTGTTTCAAATCCCGATACATTTTATTGTTACCCGGATGCATAGCAAACACTGATTTGTGGGCTTCATCTAAAACCCTCTTCTTTAGTTCCGGAATATTTGGGACGCACATTCGGTTTCGAAACCTCAACACTTCATTTTCAATGTCGAACTTTGCCTTTGGACTCGTCTCAAATTCATCAATCGCCTTCTTGAGGAATTCATCCTCTTTTTGTTTCTATTTAATTTCCTCAATGATTGCCGGTTCAGTTGAAATAGCGGCTATCAATCTGCCCTGTTCACACAATACTACTTCGATTTCAGACTTCTCAAAATCTTGCAAGATTTCTTTCTGTTCAGTAAGCAAACAGGCCACACTCCCCGTTGATTTTCTGCTCAAGGCATCAGCAACTGTATTAGCTTTCCCGGGGTGATATTGAATCTCAAGATCATAGTCCTTTATCAGTTCCAGCCATCTTCTCTGTTACATGTTCAACTCCTTCTGTGTAAAGAAGTATTTTAGACTTTTGTGATCCGTGTAGACTTCACAATTTGCCCCATACAAATAATGCCGCCAGATTTTCAAAGCAAACACAACTGCGGCCAATTCCAAATCACGTGTTGGGTAGTTTTTCTCGTGTGGTCTCAACTACCGGGAGGCGTAAGCAATAACCTTTCCGTTCTGCATTAATACACAACCCAAACCTTTATAAGACGCATCACTGAAAATTACAAAATTTTCCGTACCTGTGGGCAGTGTCAATACTGGTGCAGTGGTCAGTCTCGTTTTCAGTTCATGAAAGGCAGCTTCTCTATCGTCATTCCATTCAAATGATTTCCCTTTGCGTGTCAACTGGGCAAGAGGTACAGCCATCTTTGAAAAGTTTTTGACAAACCTCCTGTAATACCCGACTAAGCCCATGAAGCTGCGGACTTCTGTAACATTAGTCAATGTAGGCCAATTCACAATTGCCTCTATTTTCTGTGGGTCCGCTGAAATTCCTTCCTTGTTGATCACATGCCCTAAGAAAACAACTTCATCCAACCAAAACTCACATTTCTTTAGTTTAGCAAATAATTCCCTTTCCCGAAGTATTTGTAGGACAGTTCTCAAATGATGTTCATGTTCAAGTCTATCTTTAGAATATATCAAAATGTCATCAATAAAAACCACAACAAATTCGTCAAGGTAGGTTTTAAAAATTCGGCTCATTAAGTCCATAAATGCTGCCGGAGCATTAGTCACTCCAAATGGCATGACAAGAAATTCAAAATGGCCATACCTCGTTCTGAATGCGGTTTTCTCAACATCTTCTGCCTTTACTTTCAGTTGATGATACCCGGATCTCAAATCAATCTTGGAAAACACTTGCGAGCCCTGTAACTGGTCAAACAGGTCATCAATACGGGGTAGGGGATATTTATTCTTTATTGTTACCTTGTTCAGTTCTCGATAGTCAATACACAAACGTAGGGTTCCATTCTTCTTTTTCACAAACAATACAGGTGCACCCCATGGTGAAATGCTAGGTCGAATAAACCCCTTGTCAAGCAGGTCTTGCAGCTGTTCTTTCAGTTCTTTCATTTCAGCAGTAGCCATTCTGTAGGGAGTTTTAGAAATAGGCTGGGTGTCCGATGCAGTTTCAATAGTGAACTCTATCTCCCTGTCTACCACTTCCCCTAGTAATTCATTTCGAAACACATCTGGGAATTCTCTCACAATGGGGATATTATTCAATTCAACATCTACAGATTGTTCAGACAACACATAACACAAGTAACCCTGGCACCCTTTCCTGATCAGTTTACATGCTTTCATTGCAGATATCAAATAAGGTGGAGGCACTACCCCATTAGCCACAAACACAATTTCTGTATGTTCTAGTGGTTTAAATACAACTCATTTGGCCACACAATCAATGGTGGCACAATATTTAGTTAACCAATCCATGCCCAAAATTACATCAAAATGCCTAAAGTTCAAGGGCAACAAATCTACATATAGGATAGCATCCTCAATACGCATGTCACAAAACTGGTATATAGATTCACACAATACAGACTCCCCAGATGGAGCAGACACACATAGCAGATATGACTGTAACTCTAGAGGTCTACTCAGTCTAGATGCAAATGCACATGTCACAAAAGAGTGTGTGGATCCGGAGTCAATTAACACAAAAGCATCCTGATTACATATAGAAATAGTACCTGAGACAACTGCGTTGGCATTCCATGTATCGCTCGGACCAAGCGCAAAAAACTCTCCCTTGTCTCACGGTATCCCCGGTGATAGTAGGTCTCATAGTATTTCCCGGCTTCGGGATTGATGCAGTTGAGCTAGCTGCTAGTTTCCCACCATTCTGATTACAATCTCGGGCCATGTGCCCTTGTTTACCACATTTGAAACAGGCTCCTAATACACGATAACAAACCCCACGGTGCCTTTTGCTACAAATATTGCACATTGGAGATATGTCTCGGGCAGAATTCGAAGTATTTGAGGAGCCCGTGTTTTGCTTTTTCGAAAATTTCTTCTTTGAGAAGAAGCCTTGTCTTTTGTTGCCTTTCCAGTCAGTTATGGACTTAGTCTGTCTGGCTATGTTAGCCTCTGATATTATGGCCCTGTCTAGCACCCCCAGCTTTAAGACATTCACCCTTTCTAAAATGTCACTTCGAAGCCCACCTTCAAAATGTCTCGCCTTCTTATAATCAGTATCAATTACATGTGGTGCAAACCTGGCCAATTCAGTGAATTTCGCCTCATACTCAGCTACAGTCATACTGTCTTGTCTAAGTTCCATGAACTCTGACACTTTCCTATCCCGAACACATTGTGGGAAGTACTTGTCATAGAAAATCTCCAAAAATTTCACCCAATCAACATCCTTATGATTTTCCCGCATTAACATCCACCATCTCCTTGCCTCATCCTCTAGCATAAAAGTGGCTAGAAGCACTTTCTGTGTCTCCAAACACGGGAACACTTCAAACAATTTTTCGATGTCGAGAACCCATGCTTCGGCCTTCAACGGATCTAATCCACCATGGAACTGTGGTGGTTTCATTTTCTTAAATTCTTTGGCGAGAGCTATTATCCTATCATCATTCTGATTATCTGGCACGGGTGGTGCCGGAGGTGGAGGTGGAGGATGTGGTTGCTGCCACTATTGTTGCCATTCCTGTTGTTGCCTTAATGCTTCTACCATTTCTTGAATCAACCTTTCCATTCTATCTATTCTGGTAGTAGAGGACTCTTCTATCTCATCACCTTTTGTTCTCACCATCTGATTAGATTTACATTATTCTTTGTACAAAAGATTCACAGGTATGCATATATTAAAGAGCATACATATTCAATTAATTTGCAAAGCAAGAAAATCACAACGTATAGCACATAATTGTTCATATCAAACATTTAAGCATATTCTCGATGCTTCCAAATTCATACTTATCACATGAATGCATCCTAGATCTTTTCTAGACGCTTATTGCTCTTTTGGACAAGTGTGTGAGTTATTAACTCGTGCTCTGATACCACTTTGTGATGACCCGAACCCGCCCCCAAGGGTTAAGGACATAACCGACCAGTAATCATGAGATTACCTACGGCCTCAAACCAAACCAGACATAACTCATCAGAGTAAAGGGGGCCAAACGGAAGCAAAATTTAAAACTTTGTCCATAGAGCTGTGCTTACATGGCATGTCATAACAAACCATACACATATATGTTAATAACTCACTTCAGAAAATATAGCAGCATAAGGTTCTGTACAAACAGGATTATTTAAGTCTAAGTCAACCCATGAAAACTATATACAACAGATTCAAAGTCTTCGCCAACATGACAAAATATAAATACATAACAAAAGGGCGAAGACGAGTCTCGTGCGTGAGACGCAAGGGCTGACTCTTCAAAACCTCGGTTGTTCCGCACAGACTTCACTGAGGCTGGGTCTGGACCTCTCTTGGCTCACCTACAAACACATGAATGAGCGTGAGCGAAAGCCCAGTGATTCATATCAATTGAAGAAGATGCATTGGAACAATATACAACGGACGGCCTTAGGCCCAATTCATATTTCTATCTAGTATATAAATAGCTATAGATCAAGTGACTTTAGTTCCAAACACTTCGGACGGCCTCGGGCCCAATCCATTCATGTCAAACTGGCCTTTGGCCCATTTGTCTTTCATTCATGTCAAACTGGCCTATGGCTCATTCATTCTTTCATTCAGATCATACTAGTCTCTAGCCCATTCATTCTATCTTTCAGATCATACTGGCCTCTGGCCCATTTATTCTATCTTTCAGATCATATTGGCCTCTGGCCCATTCATCCATTTATGTCAGACTGGCCTTCGGCCCATTCATTCATTCATTCGTGTCAAACTGGCCTTTGGCCTATTCGTACTTTCATGTCAAACTGGCCTTTGGCCCATTCATACTTTCATGTCAAACTGGCCTTCGGCCCATTCATACTTTCATGTCAAACTGCCCTTTGGCCCATTCATACTTTCATGTCAAACTGCCTTTGGCCCATTCATTTGGCATAGCAAACATTGTCCACCAATCAGATTAACAAACTTATAAACTTACATAGAAGTAAGAAATTGGACAACAACATATTTCAGATATCTTTGTCAAGATATTACTCACAGTGATCGGTTGGTTGGTTTGCCTTGGAGCTTGACCCTACACATCACATAACACATATGGGTCACAAATAATTCAATCTATTCCTTAATTCACATATTCCTCTTTAGGCTTCATTCTTATCTCTTTAACTCAATTACAATGCTCAATGTATGCCTAAGAGTATTTAGAAGTGAAAGAGAACAGAAAACGAAACACAAAATGCCTTTATAAAATTTTCAAAAACAGGGTCCCCGCTCGAGCAGACCCATGAGGTCTGCAAAAGTACTGGATGCATCAAATTTACGCTCGAGCGCGCACTCGGACGCTCGAGCGCGAACTCGGTCTACATAGCTCCCCGCTCGAGCGTGATCTTCCCCGCTCGAGCGAATGTCATGACTGCAGAAAATACTGGGAGCTCGAATTTTACGCTCGAGCGGAGGTTCTCCCACTCGAGCGGACATCAAATTTTCTGGATTTTCCAGAACTTGTTCTTGAGCTTCAACTTGACATTCAAAGGCTCCAAACACATCCTGTCAGCTCAAACTTCACATATACATGTATTAACATGGTACAAACACTAAATTATAACATTATGAAGTCCAATTCCATGAATTACTCACATGCATGGCTCAAATTGACCCAAACTCATCACCAACACATTAAATTCAAACATTCAAGACTAACACTTCCATGGTTTGTGCTTGCATGTGGGAGATACCCATTATCCTCAACTTAATTGGTTAAGAGATGATCAAATACATGGACTTCAACCAAAAACTTACATGGATCATATATTTTGTGGTCAAACATGCAAATTCAAAGCAATCACACACATGCATGCATACATTGACCTTCAATTCAACAAAACCAACCCAATTTCATCATACTCAATTAAATTCATGTTCTTGACCATTAATCAAACTTGAACTTACAAAATTACAAATTAGAGTTCATGAATTCACTTACCTAGAGGCTTTAATCTTCCCAAATTATGGTCAAATCTAGAGTTGGCCTTTCAATCTTCACAAACTTGAGCTAAACACCCAACTCTCCTTCTTCCTCTCTCTCTAGCCGACCCTCTCTCTATTCTTAGAGTTAAAATCAGCCAAAATGGATCAAAGAGAGGAATTGAACACATAGTGGCCCTTTTATAGCCCCACTAGATCACATTATTTTAATATCAAATAATTGAGCACTTAATCAGTCGTTCTGAATCTAATTATTTTGATCCGAATCAATTTCCAATTAAATTTCACCGTAGGCTCTAAAAATTATGTCAATCACAATGGCGTAATCAATTTTGGCTTCTGTGGCCGATAAGGCCTTCAATGTAATTTCCAAAGCAGATAATTCAACAGATATTCCTACGGTGAACAGATAGAAATTCAAAACCACATATTTTCACATAATGGCACACAAAATCATATCAAACACATAATCACATTTATAATAAGGACCAATTAACATAAAACGGAACGGGGTTATCACAAGTTCGGTTGTGATCTTCACTATGAGAGCTGGTTACAGTGTAGTGTAGTGCTATTCAGACAAGGGGCAACTTTTCATTTGTTGGATTCGGGGTTGTACATCTCGAGGATAGATTCCATGTGTGTCAAGTTGCGATCCTTATCGAAAATGGTTTTGAAAAGTTTTAATAAAAGTTGATTTTTTCAAATTAATCTTTTTACAACTTAGATCATTTTTGGACCAAAAGGAAAATTTTCAGTGCCCACAACTCCAATTTCATTGATTTCAATGCAAAGTTCTCTAACTCCCGATACAAATCAAAGTTTCTTTTTATTACATTCAAAAGGAAAACTTGAAAGTATAGATCAAAGTAATAAACTTGAGGCACAGATAAGTCAGGTGTTCCTGTGTCCCATCCCAGAGCTTGTGGAAGCTTCGGATGTTAAAGTAGGCCCGGTTTGCGCCTCTTCTTCAAGCCAAACTATGCATTCGCCAAAAATGGCGCAACTAAAATTAGGAGCGGGAGCCAGAAGTTCTTTTGTCCTCTATGTAGTGGGATATCGAGCTAGCTGTGAGCCTCAGATTGGAAATGAAGCCAAGTACTCTACCCTTCTTTTGGGCAAGTCTGGTCGTGTCCGAACTGACGCCGGAACCGAAATGGAAAGTAGAACACATAGTGTGTCAAGCCAATCAGCTAAATGCCAGGTTGTCAAGACATGCTATAACTTATCTCGAGCAGATCAAACCAGGGGCAACGCCAAGCAATGTCGACAGCAGACCAGTTGCACATCCAATGGCCCTACCACCCTTCGTTCGGGAAATTAACTAGCCGTTTGCGAAAGAAATAGCCTCGTGCTGAATATGCAGAGCAAGAATCCACTACCTTCAACTTGTCCATAAGCCATATCTGGGGAGAGATGAAAAATAAGAGAGATTAAAGAATAGAGAGGTGTACGTGGAGAGAAAAAGTGAGAAAGGGTTTGGAGAGAAAAACAGAGCCTGAGTGCCGAGTGATGTGAGAAACACATGTGAAAAGGGTGGGAAGCAGTACCTGCAAAAGTAGTGGACTTCCTGCGAATTTGGTTGCCTCCCGCCTATAGAAGGCATCCAGGCCCATCAAAGTCTCGGCTAATGTCAAGCCAATGCAGCTCTTGCCCTCTTTCAAGCCTTGGCAAACTTTGATCAAGCAAATGCTAGACCCTTCGAAACCAGGGGCAAGCAAGAAATGAGCCAACATACACAAGCAAAGGGCATGTTGCCGAAAACCTTTCCAGAGGCGGTCGCTGCGGTCGTCGGCGTCAGAAAATCGATGAATCAGCATAGGGATATCCAGCTCTCCGTTGCGAACCAAAGAGCGAGCCTCATGTAAAGTGAGCCCACACATCCGTCCTAAAGCCTGGATGCGACTAAAACGAGATTGGGGCAAGATTTCCTCGTCACGGCAGGATTCCATCAGAATTTGGAATTCTTCAATTGTAGGGCATATCTCTTGTCCTCCAAAGTTCAAAACATGTGTAACCGGGTACCAACATCTAGCCGCGGCATGAAGGAATGGAAAACATAGTGGGGTACGACTTAGCGGGAATAATGCGTTTATCCCGAAACCCCAGAAATTCACTTTTTTCGAGCCATCCAGAGTTGCAATATAATTTGAGAGTTTTTCGGTGAAGAATGGCTCCATTTTTGGCAAAAACAAAGCTGGAATGAAGAAACTACGAAGTCCCAACTTTTGTAGAAGATAAGGTGTTGAGTGGAAGATAGGTGGTAGCAATCTGGAGGTTCCCTGCACTAGTGGCCGACCAACCAGTGTTTGTGGCCGACCGGCCACTACTAGTAGCCGATAGCCACTTTTGGTGGCCGACAACCTTTGCCTATAGCCGACATAATTCCCCTGGTCTTCTTGTGTGTTGAGAGTGTTGAGAATCTATCTTTTGTTCTACTCTTGGTGCATTTTTTCACCTTGTTTTAAGAGTTTTGTTGAGTTGCTTTTTTATGTTGTTTCACTTTGTTTATCGAGTTGTTTTGTTGTTACTTATCGAGTTGTATTGATATTGTTTTGCTTATCGAGTTGTTGTTTTGTTTATCAAGTTGTTGCATTAGTTGTTCATTGAATTATTTTACTCTGTTTGTTATGTGTTGGTCGGTTCATTTCCTGATTAAGAAATTGCCAATACAATGTACAATATTCAATTTCCATCAAATCCCGTTTTTGTGTAAAATGGTGCAATGCGATGCTCAGAATGTAAAACACAACACGTTTCATCAAAAAGCTGATTTTCATTCCAATTATGGTTCTTTTTTTACAAAAGGGCACAAGTTTTTAAGAAAATAAAACTGTACAATGTGCTAACACTACTAGCAAAAAGAAACTAAGCAAAAATATCTAAATCGGTGCCATCCACCTCAAGATCGAGAGGCCCTTTTCGTCCTCTTCCTGGGCATGGACTTAGAACTATCTCCATCGACGCCACTATCAGAGGCTCCTGTGTCTGAGCTAGTTGCTGAACTGGCCTCAGCATCATCTCCGCCCTCAGAATCTGAGCCAGCGTCATCCTCTCCGTCCTCAGATGACTATGACTGTGGACTCGCTCCCTCCTTGTCCTCACTCGTCGCACCATCATCATCGTTCGGAACGGGCTCTGAAGGGCCACTCTCGTAACAGGTGCCCCTAACTCTGCCTTGGCTGCGAGCCGAAGCCTCCCGTCTCTTTCTCTCTACTGCCGGAGGAGGTGCTGATGGTCCTGCTGCAGCTCCCGCTGGAACGTCCAATATGGCTGGGATCTGAAAAGGACAGCTTGTCAAATATATCAGTCGTGGTATATATCAGATGCAGTGATTGGAGTGCAGTGTTTGAATGTAGTGTTTGAGTGCAGTGTTTGAATGTAATGTTTGAGTGCAGTGTGCCAGATCTGTGCAGTATGGGACAGATTACATTTGAAATGTTGATGTATCGGCAAGAAGTTTCGTGGCATGAAGTGTGAATTGAAGGGAATTACCGGAATCTTGTAGAGGCTGAGCAGGTTCATACTCCTCTGCACCATCTCCGTCAGGGAAGCCACTAGCTCGAGGGCCTGCCCAGTGTACTCTATAGGTGCCTGCAAGTGCACTGAGAGGATCAGTTTTCTATAAAGCATAACTGAAATGAAGTAAATATGCAAAATGTAAAGTACGGTACATACTGGAGTTAGGCCTTAAACCCCGACAAGCTCATGACCGGCTGGTGCGAGCTCAATGGGGATCTGGCAAGCCTCCTTGGTATGCCACCAATAGGTGCGTGTGATAGGCAGCTCTGGCTACCCAGTCCTCTGTCTCGCCCCAAAACCTCTCCTGCTATGGGTCCTGGTCGCCCTGGCCCCTCCGTTTTTCTCCTGCAGCTAGAGCCCTCACACTCTCACCTCCACGGGCGCCAGTCATAGGTGGCATGAGGTATGTCTGGATGAAGGCTGTGTAATCACCCTCGACTCGGAAGAAGTCGGCGTCCCAGCCTCTGGTGAAATTAATCATCTCCTGCAAAGTGTATTTCTCTGTGGCTCTCATATATGTCGGAGGCGGCATCGGAACTACTGGCTCGGGTAAGCCAATGGTCTGGTGCAAGAATCGCTCCCCTAAGAACCACGCCCGACAAACCCGGCCCTCGAGCAGGAGCCGGAAAAGGGAAGCCTCTCGTACCCCAACAAACTGATCCCTGACTCCCTTAGGCATCGTCGCCCAAAGCTGTCAAGTAATCTGTAAATAGAGAGTGTGCAGATTGTTAGCTATCATCAGATATTGTGATATGAGTCAGAATCAAAGGAAAACAGAAATAACAAAGAAAGTTGAGTTACCTCAGCCACGGTAACAGTATTGAAGTATCGACGGAAGAAGGCGAAGGACTCCCGGGACCTCCGCTGGCATCTCCCGTCATACCAGTGAGAGTATGGCACGACAGGTGGCATCTCCACCTCTGGCTCTAGGGTAAGTCTCAAAAAGTAGGCGTACACCCATAGCTGCAGAAAGCGAAAGGGCAACAGTGAGTACACAATAGATAAATGAATGTAAAGCCGAAAACAGACTGTGTGTGTATGGGATACAGAGTATGCAAAGCAGATTATGTATGTATAGTATATAGTGTGTGTAGTTTACAGAGAATACCAAGCAGAAAGTACGATGGGAAATGCAAAACAGAAAAGTAAAGTATACCTCCCAAGCCCTCCAGTAGCCTCTTATCTGATGTTCGCTCTTGCGGGAGGTCAAACTCATGTACTCGTATAAGGTGGCCAAGCCAGCGCCGCCTCAATTGTAGAGTCAGACAGGGGACAGGTCCACCAAGGCGCTCATGAGGTATAGGCCGACGGTGTTCGCCCAGTCGGCGAACAATTTAGTGCCAAACAGGAACATCAGGAAACCTCAGGCATGCAACTCGGTCTCCTCTCGGGTCGCTAGTGTTGTCCCTCTGAAGTGGTTTGCAAACCAGGTGTATCGGACCATCCCTAATTGGGAGATAGGTGGGCGAGTCCCCAACAAATAAATCCAGGCGGCCTCTCATTCACCCATATCCATACCGTAAGGAATCAGATGACCCCCCACCTCTATGCCGGTGAGCATAGAGAAATCAAAGGGAGTCATCGTCATCTCCCCTACAGTAGAAAAGTGAAAGGAATCAGTGGTATCCCACCACCTCTCTACCAAGGCACCCAGTAGAGGTCTATTCGCTATGAGGCGTGAGAGCCCCATACAGAATGAGCTAAAGCCAGCCTCATCGATAATGTGGCGAACGTCGTCAAGGAGCTCCATGTACCACTCTCTCGCCGATATGGTCCCATATCCTCTGATGATGCATGAATCCCCCTGTGATCAGGACAAGAAGATAAAACGTAATGTAAGTAATACAGTGCAAAAGTGTGATTGGACAAGCAATGCAAGGTACATTAAGAAAATGCAAGAATACAGTGTATACCTCGGAGGCGCCATGAGATAAATGAGACTCCAGCTCACACAGTAAGAGGTCCTCTGGTGCATCTCGTGCAAACCCTCTGAACTGACGAATGCCATCGGGCGGTAGCACGTGTATCTCAGGATAGTGCTTCGCCGGGTCAAAAGGTTGAACACTAAGTGACGGTGGCTCAAACTTCGGATCCACCTCTATCTCTGGAGAAGCTCCGTCATGTGGGATGTCGTCCGCCATCTCGAGGAAAGATGAGAAAGTGGTCACAAATGGGGGAAAATGGGTGAAGAATGCTAAAAGTCAACTCCAAGAGGGGAAATGGCAAAAAAAAGTCAAAGCCTGGTAAAGGGCACCAAACTCAAGGGTAACTTGAGGGAAACAAGCCTCTAGTGGTGGAAATGAAGAAGGAAGCACCGAAACTGATTTTCAATTGGTTCAAAATGGAGTAAACTACGAGGGTTTACCGAAGAAAATGTTCATGGAGCATTGGAAAACGCGCATAATGCTCGGATCTAAGGAGGAAAATGGTCTAGAGAGAGAAGAGGATGATTTTCGGCAATGGAGAAGTGGGAGAATAGGGTTTGGAACCCTATACTTAAACACGAGGTGAAATGGCCATTTTGCCCTGAATTTGCCATCAGTGGCCGACCGGCCACCATTTGTGGCCGACAACCTTTTTTAGTGGCGATGGGTGGCCGATAACCTTCCCTAGTGGCCGACAGGTTCCCAATGCTCCTACATTGGGTCTTTATGCTGTTTCGTGCCTTTAGTTCTCAAGAAAGTGAAAGGAAGGTTCACTTTTAAGCTCAAATGCCTCTGTAGAAACTCCAGACCATGTCTTCGGTGTATGATGTTCAACACGAATGAGGTGTATCCTTTTAAATTGGTTGCAACTTTTTCCGGAGATTAAATCGAAAGTTGTTCTTGAAATTGGGTTTAACGATTATGTTTATGTTATTGCATAAAATGTGCATTCTTCAATTTTGCATAGAATTTGCATTTTCTACATTCACATGGAATATGCATTTTGCTGTTTCATGGAACATGCATCCCAATGTTATATATAATGTGCATTTTATGCTATTGGTCGTTGCATAGAATCATGCATCCTATACTGTTGCATAGAATCATGCATCCTAATGTGGCATGGAACATGCTCTGGCTCATGCCGTGTAGAATATTGCATGTTGTGCTTAAGATATGTTTCTAACATTTTGTCATGCTTATCTTGCGTAGAACAGGCACTCTTGCTATATCATGCTTTTTAAGCTTCTTTCTTATGCAGGCACGATATTGTATGTATGGTTCATTCAAAGCTGGTGCAATCAGACGATATTGTATGTATGGTTCATTTAGAGGAGTTCCAGGTGAGACCACTCCAGTCCTTTGATCCAACTCCTTGTTTTGGTTAGAAACATTCGAGTACGCCCGGTGTTTACACCACTCCTTGTTGCTTAGAAACATTGGGACGTGCTCCGATGTTTATACCAACCCCCCCCCCCGGTGTTTACACCGCCCCCCTTCTGGTTAGAAACATTCGAGCACGCCCGGTGTTTACACCACTGCTTGTTTTGGTTAGAAGCATTTAGACGAGTTCCGATGTTTACACCACTCCCTTTCTCCTCTCGCGTGTGACGCATTAGGATGCTTCGGTTGGAGACATTTGGGTGCGCCCCGGTGTTCTCGTTCCCCCTTTTTTTTTTCCTTTCGCGTGTGGCGCGTTAGGACCCTTTTGGTTATAAACATTTGGGTAAACCCGGTGTTTCCACCATCCTCTTCTCCTCTTGTGTGCAGTGCGTCAGGACGCTTTTGTTAAATGCATTCAGATGGGTTCCGATGCTTATACCGCTCTTTGTTTTGGTTACATATATTTTGGACGTGTTCCAATTTTTATCACTGTTCTCTTTGGTTCGGAATATTAGGGTGTGTCCTGTGTTCGCACCATCTCTCTCCTCGCGTGTGCCATGTGTTTGGAATCTTGTTTGATGCCTCGGGTGCGCTTGAGGGTTGTGTTATTCTTTGCCTTTCCTGCGTGATGCGCAGTTAAGATTGCATAATTTTCTTACATCCTTTCTGCATGAAATGTAGTTTGGCTTGTGCTTTTCATGAGTGGCGTGTCTACTTATTTCTTTTCATGTACGAGATTGTTGTAGCATTTCTTTGCATAACATTGGCATCTAGATGTTTCATTACAACCTCATTGCATGATCATAAGTTATGTTGTTGCATCGTGCATATCATTTGCATCTTGCCCTAGAACTACGCTGGTTTGATTCCTTGCAAAGGGATACATAGGCAGCCTGTGGGCGCAACCGTTCTTTGTTTTGCTTGCTTGTTTGTCCAAGTCTTCGGCCTTGTCAAAAATGGGTCATCTCTGGGCTTTGACATTCACTCATGTCATTTCATGACTTCCGAGTTCTCTCGAAGAGAGGCAACTGTAGACACCCCATTTCTGACTGTCCGCAAAACTTGGATGTCATCGTTTGAACACTCGATGATCTTGCATGCTCGTGTTCGTTTTGAGTGCCCGAAGATCTTGGCCAAGCGCCTTGTCTCTAAGCCTCTAAACCTGTCTGTTTTGTGCTTCGTTGTGGACCAAGAGCTTGTTGTTTCAAGCCTAGAGAAGAGGGTGGCCTGTCGGCCATCCCCACAGTCCATCGGCCATGGCTTGTGCCTGCCAGCCATCAGTGGTGGCTGGTCGGCCAAATTAATGGCCAGTCGGCCACTAGTGATGGCCGACGACCATTTTTCTCCTTTTTCAGATATTTGTTTGCCAGTTGTGCGAGCTGTTGTTCATTGAAGTGGTAGGATGAATTCAAACTTTAATCTTGATTTTCTATATATAGGGGATGTCCTCCCCCATTTTGGAGGGTTAGAAAATTTGGATCAAAATTCTCTCTCTCTTTTCTTGTTTTGTGCTTGGTAGTTAGTTTTATCTACACCTTTGTACACTAACCCTTAACCCAACTTGACCACTTTGGAGATGAGGTCCCTTGGAGCCTAGTTTGAGTTTTTTTGGAAGGAGGTTTGAGCCTGAAATTGTTGCTGTTTTGTGATGTGCTTCAAGAGGTATAAGACTCACCTTGTAAGCTTTGTTTTGGCTACTTGTTTTACCATCTTTTAGTACTGTTTTTGAGCTGGTTTTCAACTATAAAAAACTCTATTTTTTGAGCCTTAACATGGTGGTTTGAGGTCATTTTGTGCTAAGGGGTAGTCCACCCTTCTTGTTGCTTTATTGTGTAAGCTTTTGTACCATCTTTTAGAATATTCAAATCAAACATTTTGGGCCTTTAAACCACTGAAATTTAGAGTTATTCCAGTGGCAAAAACCTCATTTTGAAGTCCAAAATTGGAGGGGGTAGCCTCCTTTCCTTGTGTCTTGTTTGCATGCCTAGATAGCTTAACATGTGAGCATATTTTTCTAGCATTTTGTATCTTAATCTCAGCATGTTTTTGCTACTGTTTTGACTGGTTTCAGCTCTATTTTGAGCTGGTTTGGTTCTTTGAGGCTTGTATTGTGTGGTTGTAGTGCAATTTCTTTCACTAGCTTAATGTTTTAGGTTTTTTTTAGCCCGAATTGCATGAGTTGCTTGCATGTTTTACTGTCTTTTTGCACTCCATTTCAGCACTGAAATCTTTGTAATCTCCCTCTATTCTTCACTCTTTCATTTGTTTTAAAAGTGGCTTTGAATCCCTTGTTGGCTTGAGTGTGAAATTGAGACCCTCATGCCTAATGGTTTAATTACTTCGGGAGTTCATTACCAACAGCATGAGGCCTCTTTCATGCTCAAGATGCTTGTGGTTTAAGCTCTCTTTCCATTAGAGGACACTCACCTTTTGGACTAATCAATTAAAGAATGGAATGGTAAGTTCAAATGTGTAAAAAAATGAACAAAGTAAAAGAGGCAAGATAAGCATCTTTCGTATTGCATTGCATGTGTTCAGATCGGACGTTCATTCGAGCACAAGAAAAATGGGACATTTCATACTCAAAGCGATGAAACGTGCTGCTTTTCTTTGTCACCACCACCCTTGATCATGCATGATACGGTTGTGGTTTTGTTGAGTCCTGATTTGCACTCATTAAGCTTGTACAAGCTTGGCTCTTTGGCCATCATGCATGAAAATGCTTGGTTGATGGTTTGAGGGCCAAGAGCTACACTCCTTTGAGCTTGTGTGATGATAAGCAGAGTAGCAGTACATACATTCCTTGAGAATACACTGTTTTGCCTCTATTTACTCTCTGTTGCAGCAAAAAAGGAAGTTCACGGAAGGGGTGGCCGACCGGCCCCCAGAAGTAGCCAACCGGCCATAAATGAAATTTTGCACAAGTGTGTTCCTGAGTTGGAGCAGAGGCATTCTGGGAGTTGGCATGATTTTCAGAGATCAAACGAATGCAAACAGAGGCATTCGACGGCAAGGTGGTGGTATTTTCGAGTGGAGCAACCAAGCATGCATGCATCCCTCGCCCCTCGAGGCCATTTAACTACCTTATTTAGTTAATTAGTGGTAGCTAATTTACTTGCTTTGTAATTATTTAGTTAAAGTGTTTAGGTAATTAATTATTCGTTTTGTAATATTTAATTAGCTTAGAATAAGTTAGTTAATTTGTTTCAATTGTTGTATAATTAGCTTAGAATAGTTAATTTGTTTCATTTTGTAATAGTTAGCTTAATTAGCGTAGCTAGTTAGCTTATTTATTCGGACCCTCCTTTATGAGGGCATGATGTTGTAATAAGTGTGTGTGCATGTGTACATGTCTTCTAATCCCATGTCTTTCTCCCTTTTATTTAACCGCTTTCGATGGTTAGTTTAGGGACATTTTCAATTAGCATACATTATGCTTGCATATTTGCATCCATTCATTTTGTTTTGCATGCACCGGGGCTCGGCGCATTATTCAAACTGCATTGTCAATTTCAATACTTACTTGAATACGTGTTTCAAAGCATGCTATCAAAGTGTTGCATATGCCATATTAGTAGCCGAGCCTATTAATTGCATTATTGCATGTGTTGCATTAGGCATCTTGTACAGTTAGGATCATGCATTCTTTCTAACTAGTTTTTGTTTTGGCTCAGAGTACTCAGTAAGTTTTATGCTTTAGCATACTTGCATGAGTGTGATTGCCATAATGCCATGTTTCACATGCTTGCCATGAGGCTATGTGCTTACTTGCTAAACTGCATGAATGCCTATGGATGAAGGCTTTGTTGTTTGAATTGGAACAATTCAACAAATGTGAGTTTTAAGCCCACTTTGAGAAGTGGCAAAATCATGTTTTTTTAAGCCCACTATGTTTGGTGGGAAATCTGCATTTCTAAGTTCACTTGAGGGTGGCAACTTCAAACCATTTTCAAAAACAAACATGAGTTGAATTGTTCTAATTCTCGCGATTTTAGTTTATACTTGTTTGTGTGCATCACATAGAAAAGTTAGCTAAATAACCGGAATAAGAACACATAAGGTTTATAATACATCATATCATGATTAGTAGAGGCCCATCTTTGATCGGGCGAGCGGGGGTGCTCATTTCATGACCTTCCCCCTTCGTACCTAAGTTCCTGAGCTGAGGCAACTTTGGTGATGACAGACATGTGGCCTTTGGCACGAGTCAGGGTTTCTTAAATTTTCCCAAAACAAAATATTTAGGTGGCGACTTTGTAATCTGGCAAAGCAGTCCAATTTTGGCATTATTTGATTTAAAATCTGATTTTCCAAAACGATTTTCCGGATTGGACTCTTTGGTGTTTATCAGTTTCACATTGCACTTGTGAGACTAGATTCAAAACCACAGGTAGAGTCCGAACTGTGAGGCCTTTCTTGTCAAACCCTTTACGAGAGACGGGGCCGCGGAAAAAGGCAAGCCCACAATCACTAGTGATTGAGAATAATCATAATTTTCAAGTGAGAAATTCTTTCTTAGTTATTGGTTGTGAATCTTAGTTGGAATTTTTCGTTTGACCATGAGTGTGAAAAGATTTTGGGTTACTATTGTGTTAATATAGCGGGGTTATTGAGATCATCCTTGTGCATTTGACTTTTGGTGAATGATAACAGATTGAATTTTGAAGTATTTATCTTCCATAGTAAAAGGAAATACTTGTGCTTTCAGTTTCATTTTGTAGAACCTTTAGCTATTAGGGTAAGTACTTGGTGAGTAATCTTTAGTTGTAATTTTGAAATTTTTATGGCTGGTGGTTACGAATGGAAGCTTGTGATGACATTAAGATTGTGATTGTTCTTTGATACAACCCTGACTTAAATCGTGCAAATATTTCGTGTTCTAGTTGAGCTAGTAGTTGATGTTGTGGATGCATGATTAGGATAATTCATATGATTAAATTTCACGGGTTGAGGTAATTAATAGTTTTCATACATCTGGCCAGTTGAGTTGAATTTAAATTCCAGATTTAGTTGTTAGCTTGAAGATTGTTTTCTTATAGTTAGTTGAGAGTTTTGCCAGGGTAGGAAGTATAATCATTCATTGAATTAAGAGGTTGGGTTGTGATTTAAGGATTTGGGGTATAGTGTTGGTTTCAAGGAGTGTATCGTGTTGTGCGAGTATAGGTAAGCGATGTAGGTGTAGATGATTCTCCTTTTACGTGTTTTGTCTATTGTAGTTGTGGTGTGGGGAGAGGTTGACAATAAGTCACCTCGGAACTCGTCTTAGACTTCAGATGGAAGGCGTAAGGATGAGGATTACTTGTTCATTTATATGTCACTCACGAGAATGACAATTTGTACTAAATATTTGATAGTTGTTTTAGTTGTTTGTGTGTGATCCCCAAAATGGGGTTAATTGTGACAACTTGTGATGCAAACATAAAATAAATAATAAGCAATTGGTGGATTGTAGTGGTGGTCGTAAATGGGGTGTGACTTCCCAAACTTGTGATGTTTAGTCTATTTGTTTGTTTTATTTAACCTTATTATAATGGTTGTTATGTGTGGTTGTTGCTTGAATAATTGTAAATGGATTGTGGCATCACCATAGTGATGGGATCATTGATTGGGTGACGTTTGTGAATCACCGGTTGAAATATGTTTGAAAAGAAAGTTGAGAACGGAGTTTTCTTATTGAGTATGACCTTAATTTTGTTGAAGTTGAGAATTTATTGTTAAGGATAAACCAGTGAGTAAATGAGAAATAGTCCTAAAGAGGGAGTATGGAGTCTTATTTCAAATGAATAAATAAATAAACAAATTTCTTTTTCAAACTCTTCACTTTTACAAATCACCTGTACGTCTAAAACATTCTTCTTCTTC
This sequence comes from Camellia japonica, assembly GCA_030407325.1. NCBI lineage: Eukaryota > Viridiplantae > Streptophyta > Magnoliopsida > Ericales > Theaceae > Camellia > Camellia japonica. Next base: position 78,806,158 of record JAPPVO010000017.1, read on the forward strand.
TTTTTTTCACATATATAAAGTTTTATACCAAGAATAATCTCTTTTAAACTTCAAAAGTCGGGAAATATTATTTCTAGGTTGTTTTGGTTCTTAAGTATTTCCAAAAAAAAAAAAAAATCGTAATTGAGTAAATGTGTGGGCATGGAATACTAGCTATGTTGTAAGAACGTAATTCGTGGTGCTTTGGTTTTGTTGGGTTGTGTTTTGTCAAAGGCCATGATTGGCTAATGGAACTCTTATTAGAATCTTTTCTGCTCATGAAAGGGGGTTGAGGACTTACGTAGTAAGGTGAGGTAATCGTTTGAAAATTTGGTTGCCCAACGACCGATAGTTGTTTCTTAGGGTGTGAATATGATGAGAGAGCTAACACTCTCTAAGATTTTAGGTCGTTAGATAACCGAAAGTTATTCCTTGAAGGTTGAGTTTGTTTGAGACGCAACTGTAGAGTATGTTAGTGACTCCTTTTGCTTGACTTTTGTTTTGAAGGATCGATGGGCTCTTATGGCTCATAGAGGTAATTCTTGCGAATGAGTTGACAGAGAGACACACCATTTACGAATTTTTGTTCACATCATTTGGGGGTGTTGTTAAAATACCAAGGTGGGACTGAAATATGAAAGTTTCTTTTAGATTCCCAATTAGATTTTGGAGTGGTGATTGTAATGCTATTAGAAGTTATTCTACCCCTTATGTCATTGGGTTGCTTTTATCTTCTTTTGTGGAATAGTTTCTTTTCATCACATGAAATCTTTTGCGTTGCAAGAATCTTCTAGAAACTCGTTGTTGAGTAGAGGTCGTTTGTGATTAGTTAGTGGGAGTGTTAATTCCAATATCTGTGTCATTTCGGTTTTCCAAACTTTAATTCTTGAGGTGCCAAATTTCGAGGATGAAATTTCCTAAGGTGGGGAGAGTGTAACACTTCGTATTCCTTGGACTAATGGGATTGCTCTTGACACTCTTATTATTGTACTTGGAGTTTCTTTGGTTCATTTTGGAATAATGATTGAGGTGGTATCATAATGGTAAAGTAGGATTGAACCAAAAACATTGGTTCGGATAATTGTCTTATGAGCAGTCTTCACTCTTTTGCCTTTTTCTCTTTTCACACTTTGAATCTAGATGCGAGGATAGAACCATTGGAAGGCTTGTTTCTAGGGCTTCGATTTAGACACAAGAACGACCCAAAACGGAGTCTAGTTGAAGGAGTTATGCCCGTTTGAAATTTGAGTACCTGTGCTGGAAGCAAGTCCGCTCGAGCGAACTTTTGACCGCTCGAGTGGTCGGCACGAATTTTAGAGATTCTGGGAGCTTTCTTTCACTGCTCGAGCATTCTGTTCAAAATCTGGCATTTTAAAGTCACTTTTTGGCCCAAACTCTTCATTCTTTCTTCCTCTCTTCTTTCCTCCTTCTCCATACCTGAAACCCTAGACCTCCAAACCTTGATTTCATCCATTTTTCACCAAGAATCCACCATAGATCTTGTATTAAAGGTGACGAACAATAGCAGATTAACATCTTGACTGATTGGATTGCGATTTCTTTGAGATTTCTTTTTCGGTTTGCATCTTGTTGTCTTCATTCTTGAGATAGGGGTACTTTTAGGTTGATATATTTGTAATTTGATATATATATTTATGTGTGTGTGCGTGTGTGTGTGTGTGTGATATTTTCTTAGTTATGGTAATGTATGCGATGATTTTGTGATATAAAGTGGGTTTGTTGAATAAAAAATGATTTTTCCCATGTTTGGAAAAATTTATGCATATCCTTCTTGATTATTGTTACAAATTGTGAATATTAACTCTTTACGTGTAAAGAAGGGGAAAACCCCATCATTTTTTTTTTCTCCGAAAACCCTAGTTTTTAAATTTTATTTAATATTGGGTTTGGCCAAATTGACTCCTAAATCTTGAATTTGGGTGAATGATTATGGAAATGGTGTTGAAAAATGAGATTTTTGAAGCTCTTTGAGTATATGTATTGAGATTGATAAATGTTGAGATTGTGAAATTCAGAGATTGGAGAAATCCTTTGGTTGTTAATATTATTAATGTTGTTGTGGATTGAACAAACCTTAGGGAAAATTTATTTGAAAACTCTTGCATCATGTGCATCATAATTTCTTTTGTGATTTAACCACCTTGTGTGGAAAATGTCCAAGAAAGTAAATAGCATATGAGTCCGGGTTGATGAGTCGGGGGTTTCTAGAATTAAGTTGTGTGTTGTATCTGGTACCTGCACGGGGGAGTCAAGGTGCCCAATTTCCCTATCTTGTGCATATCGCCGGACGAATGTGGGAAAGGTTTTTGGGTGTCCACAAGCCCGCCGTTTTGGGAGTCGGCGAAAGTGGAGAGGGAAAGGTTTTGGGTGCCCGTCGCCCTGCCGTTTTTAGAGTTAGCTAATGTGGAAATATTTAATGTATATAAATCTATATATGTATGTATGGTTTTGTGGCTCTTGCTTAGGACATCATAGTGTATTTACCACCCCATATTTGTAGACGAGATTTTGAATGGAAATCATGCATTGAAGATTTTTGGTTTTAAAAGAGAAAATATGGATTTTATCCTAACAAGTGCATGGCATGATCATATTTATCTCGATTATTTATATGTCTTGTTAATAGTATTTTCTACTAGGCATTAGCTCATCTCAACTACCAATATTTCAGGAATTGATGGTGTGACTCTGCCCAAGTGACAAGGCAGTAAAGATTTTGAATAGAGCATGTGGGCTCATTGGATGTTATTTGTTGAAGCTCCAATCTAATGTGTGTTGGGAATGAATGTCCACCCTTTTGTGTAACTAAGGGGTTTTCCTTGAAACTTGTACGCCATTAGGGCACCTTTACTTTTGATTTCTTTAATTTTGTGAACTATAACTCGTATCGTGAGCATAAGATGTAATAGTTTAATCCCTCAAAAAATGTAATAAGTTCTTACTAGTCCTGTACAATTCAGCTCCGTACACAAGTTCATCCATCTGTACAAAAGAAAAAGAAAAAGAAAAATAATGTCATGTAATTTTTTTTATGAAAATATTTGCACATCATATGATTGTAAAATTGGACAAAAAAAGAAAAAGGTCCACAGAAAGTAAAGATAACATGAACAAATTGAAAGACTATCAATACCATTTTGTAAATAAAACAACAGCATTCATATGTATATGTCCAATCAACATTACAAATCTATCAATATCAATGCACCACAATCAGAAAAATTCAACTGGTAATAAATGTTTGACCCACACAGTAAATGGTATAAAAAAAAATGAAATAAGCTTCACATTGAGCCAGTACGCACACTAATCCAAAATGCTTTATCTATACACTTGTTACAACCAACAAAAGATTTTACATATTTAAAAGAAAACTTCCCATAGTGGATATAATAATTCTAACAATTGAAACATCTTCTCCATCACAAAGCTTATCCAATAAATATACACAATTTAAAAATTCCATCTAATTACCCAAAGGTTTACAAGGTAGAGACTTCCATAGTCATCCTTTTTGTGAAACATTCACTAAAACAAGATCTCGAAATATATATATACATACATATACATATATTTAAAGTGCATACTTATATGCATGGAGAAATGACCCTTGATCTTTGCTCAGTACATGAGTCCAAACACATGGAGATGTCCACTAAAACAACATGGTTGTGTCTAATTACACAAAGCCTAGTCAAGAGAAAGCGTAGTCAAGATCTCATAATATATATACTATAGTTTCTCAATCAATGCTTGCATTTGGGTTTTATACCTCATACTGCAATAACTGGACAACATAAGTAAATATTTGATCTAGCAAGTTAGCTACTATAACCAGTAGGTTACAAGACGTGTGATGTTTAAATAGAATATATATACATATATGTATATATATATATATGCATGTATATAGATGTATAAGAGGTACTTTGGTGGGTGTGAGTCTTGGTAACTGACCTAGTAGACTTCTACCTCAAAATGGGCAATATTAGGACAAGCATCTATAGTGAAAGCAAGTACTCATTAAGCCCCGCTTGCTCTCACAAGTTTGTTTCTAGGCCGGGATGACTGTGATGATTTCAGGGTTGTTTAGGGACTGTTTCCATTTTTTGCTCCCAATTGGTCCGTTTTCGCCTTTTCCTCACATTTTTGTCTATAATTCTCTAACTGTGCATCCTATTGATGCATTGCTTGCTCTTACAAGTTTTTTTTATCTAGGCCAAGGTGACCATGATGATCTTGAGGCTGTTTCCAATTTTTACCCCCTTCACCTTTTTTTCTCACATTTTTTTAATCTAAATCTCTAACCATGCATCCTATCGACGCGCCACTTGCTTCCACAAGTTTGTCTAATCTAGGCCGAGGTGACCGTGATGATCTCAGGGCTATTTGGGGGCTGTTCACAATTTTTGCCCCTAAATGGCCTATTTTTGCTTTTTCTCTCACATTTTTTGTCTAAATCTCTAACTGTATGTCCTATCAATGCACTGCTTGCTCTCACAAGTTTGTTTAATTTATGCCGAGGTGACCATGATAATCTCAAGGCTATTTGGGGGTTGTTTCCAATTTTCTCCCCCAAACGGCCCGTTTTCGCCTTTTTTCTCACATTTTTTTGGTCCAAATCTCTAACCGTGCGTCCTATCGACTCACTGCTTACTCTCACAAATTTTTTTAGTCTAGACCGAGGTGACCGTGATGATCTCAGGGTTGTTTGGAGGGTTGTTTTCAATTTTTGCCCCCAAACGGCCCGTTTTCGTATTTTTTCTCACAATTTTTTTGGGTCTAAATCTCTAATTGTGCATCTTATCAATGCACCACTTCCTCTCACGAATTTGTTTAATTTGGACCGAGGTGACTGTGATGATCTCGAGGCTGTTTAGGGGTTGTTTAGATAATACTAAGGGCTTCGCAATCTTGTTTTCTACTTTGATTGTTCGATTGGGACCAAAATAATTGATGACAACATATTATGGAGATGTTGAATCTTTAATTGCCCAACAATGTTAACTCTTGGAGAAGTTCAAAATTTTGTGAGTTAATCTACCCAAACTTCTACAAGAAAACTTCAAGAATGGAAACAAACCGCTAACAACATTTTGTGTGCCTAAGTTTTGTTTAAGTAATAAAAAATATTACCAAAGTTTAAAATTTATAATACAACTACTTGAGAAAATAAGTTCAAGTCGTTTAGCCACAAACAATAAACAAACCATTGACCAAATGAAATGAAGCCAAGAGTTAGTGACAATCAACACTAAATATACCATAGGCCCCATTAGAACAATAAACTTATAGAATGAATATGAACTACCTGAGAACTGGAAGGGTGACATGAGGCAGCATGTTCAACAGCTTCTCGAAGAGAAGGACATGTTCTGGCTAGTAGAATAGAAACAGAATTGTATCCAGCTTATTCTTGGACAGAGTAATTGTTATAACTGACACATGGCGAGTACTTTCTAGGCTACACTAGTAAAGAATCTATCAGCCTAATAACAATCAAATTGGAAACAAAAGTATTAAACTAGTTCGAAAGCACAAAAAGATCTTTTGCTTCTTATGGAAGAAGGACTTCTTCTAGCGGTTCCCACGTGTCGGTAATATCCATCGAACCAATTGATGTGTTCTCATGGATACCAACAATCCTTCTCTGATACAAGAAACTCTTTCTAAGAACATATAATGCAAAGACGACAGAGACATAGAATTTCTTTTTTATATAAAAAAAATAAATAAATATTCAACGATGGCCCACATAAACTCAACAGGGCAGGAAAAAAGAAAAACAGATTGGCACTGATCTATTCACCACCTTAATCAATTCTACAATCATCATAATTTTGTTGATAGCTCTACCCATGGCCTTTAAAACAATTTCATTGGATCCTTTCTCTTACAAAAATTATGCCAAAATACATAAAAGGTAAGATAGAGTACAAATAATGATGAGGCACAAGAAGTAATATTGTTTTGTAACATTTAGAACAATTTTATCAATAAGTTCTAACATGGAGAACAATGACCCCCTCCCCTCTTTATTGCTTTTAACTGTGCAAAACACCAAAGGCACTTCAATTTTTGACACCAAGATTGAGAGACCAACTCAATACCATTTGTTGTACTAATTTAGTGGTATATAGCTTAGTAGCAGGAAACACCTATGTGAGCCTCACACTAAGTTCCACATGTTTATTTATGAATTCCAACATTGAACCAATATCCATCCTAAGAGTATATAAACATGAGGAGGTTTTGCAATTGCAGGAAAAAAAAATGTGCATGGTACACTATTCTTCCACAAATTTAAATTAGTAAAACACAAGCAAGAATGGGTTCATGTTAAAAGCATGCTGAAATATGAATGGTTAATCGAAAAAATTTAAGTGGCTCCCCATCCCAGTACTACTAGACACATTTGACACACTTAGAGGCATGTTTAGTCTACACACCCACACCCACACATTAAGGCAAACTCGAGCGTGAGTTTTTGTTTTTGTTGTTTTATTTTTTGTTTTTTGAGAAATGCTTCCACCGAAGAAGACTACATAATACATATTGATTATATAATCCTATACATTAACATCTTATCTATCTCTGGTTTCCAAGTTCTAATGTATATTTTGCATGTGCTCCATGTGCATGTTCATGTTCATGCATCAAGGAAAAAATTACCCGACATGTCAGATTATGTATCAGATAGGTTGCCCTATAAGCATCAAGCTTCGAGGAATTACACATCAAACACCACGACACCAATTATAAGAATCCTCTTGCTCCCTCCCTCTCCTATAAAATAAAACCAATAATAATAATAATAATAAAGAAAAGAAAAGAAAAGCACACTTTTTTCTTTACATGAGTGCCAAAGTTTATAAGGGTAGCAGGAACAGTTTGCCCAGCCTCTCTCAGAACATTAACCTGCTCCCTAGCTAATCCCTGCAATAAAATCAATTGTTGCTCATCAGAAAATAATATGAATTAACATTGTTTCATTCAGGAAATCAAAAAACAGTGCTAGTATTTTACAATAATGCAAAATTATACCTTGTTTTCCTTCATGAAAAATGTGTGGGCAACGCCCTTCTTACTAGCTCGTCTAATCTTGCCATAAAGATGTATAGGCAAGTACTTGTGTGGATACAAATGACAATATGTGCAACCATAAAGATAGATATAAAGATCCAATCCTTGTTGATAAACAACACCAATGCCCAAAATTTACATAATTTACTTCCTAAGATTTTATAATTAGGCTTCCAAAAGCTCCACATATAAAAAATTTAGAATATAGTAGTTTTATTGCAAAAGATGTAAATTTTTATTAACAATGTTGAACTGAACTCAACAACACTTCATTCTTTCAATTGACAAACAACTGTAAGGCAATGGTAAAAACACTAGTGAGACTAAGAGACTTAAAACAAGATCATCTGTGTTAGACAAAATCACAATACTAAAGCCAAATGCGATAAATTGGTTACTAATCAAGGAACCCATCGAAATATTTAACCGTTACCTCTTAAAATCAAAACCCAACTTTTATAATCTTAAAAAAGTAATCCAAAAATAACTTGGTGCATCAAAATTTTAGCAGAAACATATACCACTCATAACCCAATAATGTCCCTAAAGTTTTCACACAAATATCACTAGAAATTTAATGAAGTGCTCCAACCAATTCCTAGGGCTTTTATACAATTAAACTAATTAAAAAAAGAAAAAAAAATCAATTATTTCAAATAATGAACCACAAAGAGACTACTTTAAGAAGAAATTTCACAGAAGTAATATATGAGTTCATGTACAAGAAAACTTAATGAGTTAAACAACCCAAAAACTTCCCTTGATGAATAAGAAAACCCAAAAATCGAAAGAAAGATAAATCAAGAACACAAAACCCACAAAGAAAAATCAAAGTTTGATGACTCATGAGCTCGAAGAATTGAAACCTAGTAGCGAAGACCTATGAGAAACCTATGATGATCGGCGAACCCAATCAACTACAGCTTCTGTGGACCATAATTAAGGACACACACACACACACATATATATATATATATAGAAAGATATCATGAATGTGTTTACTGCAATTTGAGAGAGAGAGAGAGAGAGAGAGAGAGAGAGAGAGAGAGGTAACCTATTTGTATTGTGGCGGTAGCGGTGGCGATTTGCGGCAGTGGCGGTCACGGTGTGCAACGTACGGTAAGCAATGATGGTGAGCAACTGCAGTGAGGTGAGGTTTCATGGTGACTGATTCTATGTGTGTGAGAGAGAGAGAGAGAAAGAGAGGAGAAGAGAAGAACCCCTGTTTGTATTCCAAAAATGTGGGTGCCCAATCTCAATTTGTTCCCACTAAAATTTTATATACCTTTGGTGACTAAATTTGTTGTTTGTCGCCAAAGGTTAATTTATAACAACTAATTTATTTAAGTAGCCAAACACTTGACTAATGACAAACAAAATTGTAGTCGTAAAAGTAATAATTTACCGACTAATTTTGTTTTCGTTGGAAAAGTTTTGTACACCACGACTAAATCTGTTTTAGTCACTGAAATTGCATATTTGATGACCAATTTTTTGGTCGCCAAAGAGTAACAATAAAATTATGACTGTTATTTGGTGACTAAATTTCTTTTGGACAGAAAAAATTAGTATACCACGACTAAAACAAATTTTAGTAGCTAAAAATTAGATTAACGCCGACTATTATTTTTTGTAGTCGCCAATTATGGCAAATTTGGCGACTAATATTTTTTTAGTCGCCAATAAATAATATACCTCGACTAAAAAAATTTAGTAGCTAAATCCCAAACCAACACCGACCAATATAGTTTTTAGTCGCCAAAAATTGCACTTTTGGCGACTAAATTTATTTTGGTCGCCAAAAGTGTAAATTGTTGTAGTGAGTCCATTTCCTTCTCATAGGGGTAGTTGCACATCACCGATTCCTGAAATTGTTAGATATGAATGAGCTAAATGCCAGTACAAATAGTTTTAATAAAGTATCTAATTATTCAAAAATCCATATAGCGTTATCACAACCGAAACATTTTCTTGTTCAACTCATGTTAAAGGTTTAAGCAACGAAACTTAGATATTATAATTTTCATGAAAAATCACATTTCAACACCGGGGGCTAAATATGCCCTAAAGTCCCTAAAGAGTCCCACTACATACATATACATAGGTTTATATCCAAAATATCCCCACATTTGTCGACTGTTAATACGGTAGGGAATGGGCACCCAAAATTTTTTTTTTTCCACTTGTACCGACTACAATACTGGATCAGTGGACACCCAAAAACATTTTCCTACATTTGTTCGGCAATAAGCTCAAGACAGGGTAATTGGGCACCTAAACTTCTCCCCGTGCAGGTACCAACAACACACGACTCTTTCGAAAAATTGACTCCCTACCCAGACTCACATGCTATTTACCACCCCCTTAAATAATATTTCCAAGATTTCCAAATATTCATACATTCTTTAGGTAAAGCGTAATATACACCACTCAAGTAATTTAATAAAGTAATAAGGGACAACAATCATAATTCAAGAAAAATCTCAAGAAGTTGCAATTTCACAAGTCTCATTCAATACATATTCAAAATATCATCATTCCATTCATCAATTTTAAAGAATTAAAAATCAATTTCTTCTTTTTTGCCAAATTTTACAAGTAGATGTGGACTCGCCTTTTTCGGCGCCCCAGCCTTTCGAAAAGGGTTTGAAAAGAAGGCCTCACAGTTTGGACTCCCGCGGTTCTGAATCTAGTCTCACAAGTGCAATGTGAAACTGATAATCACCAAAGAGTCCAAATCTGGCAAACCTTCTTGGAAAATCAAATATTGCCAAAATTGGACTGCTTTTGGTCGCTACCTAAATATTTTGTTTTTGGGAAAATTTAGGAAACCCTGACTCGTGCCAAAGGCCACATGTCCGTTATCAGCAAAGTTGCCTCGGCTCGGGAACTTGGGTACGAGAGGGGAAGGTCCTGAAATGAGCACCCCCACTCGCCCGATCAAAGATCAGCCTCTACTAATCATGATATGTTCTTTTATAAACATTATGTGTTCTTATTCTGGTTATTAGCTAACATTACTATGTGACGCACACAAGCAAGTATAGACTAAAATTGCAAGAATTGAAACAACTCAACTCATGTTTGTTTTCGAAAATGGTTTGAAATTGCCACCCTCAAGTGGGCTTAAAAGTGCGGATTTGCCATCAAACACAGTGGGCTTAAAACATGATTTGCCACAATAAAGTGGGCTTAAAACTCACATTTGTTGAATCATTCCAATTCAAACAACAAGCCTTCATCCACAGGCATTCATACAGTTTAGCATTTAAGCACATAGCCTCATGGCAAGCATGCTAGATATGACAACATGGCAATCACACTCATATAAGTATGCTAAAGCGCAAAAACTTAGTACTCCAAGCCAAAACAAAAACTAGTTAGAAAGATGCATGATCCTAACTATACATGATGCCTAATGCAACGCATGCGAAGAATGAAACTAAATAGGCTCAGTTACTTAATCATGGTATTTGCAACACTTTGATAGCATGCTTTCAAACACGTATTCAAAGAAGTATTGAAATTGACAATACAGTTTGAATGATGCGCCGAGCCTCGGTGCATGCAATACAAATGAATGGATGCAAACATGCAAGCATAAGGTATGCTAATTGAAAATGTCCCTAATCTAACCATCAAAAGCGATTAAATAAAAGGGAGAAATGCGTGGGGTTAGAAGACATACACACACGCACGCACAATTATTACAACATTACACCCTCGCAAAGGAGGGTCCGAATGAATAAGCTAACTAGCTACGCTAATTAAGCTAACTATTACAACATAACTGAAATGAATTAACTAACTTATTTTAAGCTAATTAAATATTACAAAACGAATTGAATAATTAGTTACACTAACTAATTAAGTATAATACTTGAATTAACTAGCCATTCTAAGCTAACTAAAGCAATCAAATGGCCTCGAGGGCGAAAGATGCATGCATGCTTGGTTGGTTTCTTCCCAAAAATCCACCGCCTTGCCATTGCAGCCTCTGTTTGCACATTTTTTTTATCACCAACAGTGCTGCCAACTTCCAAAATGCCTCTGCTCCAACTCAGGAGCACACTTGTGCAATTTTTCATTGATGGCCGGTCGGCTACCATTGGTGGCCGGTCAGCTGCTGCTGGTGGCCGGTCGGCCACCACTTCCCTGAAATGCCTTTTTTGCAACAACGGAGAGCAAATAGAGGCAAATCAGTGTATTCTCGAGGAGTGTGTGCATTGTTACCCTCCTTATCATTACACAAGCTCAAAGGAGTGCAACTCTTGGCCCTCAAACCATCAACCAAGCATTTTCCATGCATGATGGCTAAGAAACCAAGCTTGTACAAACTTAATGAGTGTAAAACACGACTCAACAAAATGACTACCCTATCATGCATGATCAACGGTGATGGTGACCAAGGAAAGTGACACGTTTCATCACTTTGAGTATGAAACTTCCCATTTTCCTCTTGTTTGAATTAACGTCCAATCCGAACACATGCTATGCAACACAAAAGATGCTTTATCTTGCCTCTTTTACTTTGTCCATTTTTATTTACTCATTTTAGCTTACCAATCCATTCTTTAATTGATTAGTCCAAAAGTGAGTGTCCTCTAATGGAAGAGGTGTCAACCAAGGGATGATTTAAGGCAAGGGAGAGGTCTTGCCTTTCGTTAGTAGAAACCCCTGAAAGAGGATTAAAGCCATTAAGCACGAACCTCAATCTCAAGCTTAAACACAACCCGAAGGTTAACCAACCCTCAAAGCAAATGAAAAAGTGAAGAAATGAGGGAGGTTGCAGATATTTAAAGTGCTGCAATGGAGTGCAAAACAACACTAAAGCATGTTTTCAACTCAAAATGAAGATGACTAAAGCATTAAAACACTAGGCTAATGAAGAAATTAACACTACAACCATGCAATGCAAGCCTCAAAGGACTAAACTAGCCCCAAACAGAGCTAAAACAAGTCAAAACAGTAGCAAAAACATGCTGAGATCGAGTTATAAAATGCTAGAAAAACATGGTCACATGTTAAGCTATCTAGGCATGCAAAAAAAAAAACACAAGGAGGGGAGGCTAACCCCTCCAATTTTGGACTTCAAAGCAAGGCTTTTACCACCGAAATAACTATGATTTTCAGTGGTTCAAAGCCCAAAAAGTTTTATTTAAAGGTGATTAAAAAGGGCACAAAATGCTTCACAAGCTAAGGAACAAAAGGAGAGAACAACCCCCTAACTCACAAGGACTCAAACCATTATTTTTATGCCTCAAAATAGAGTTTTTTACACTTCAAAAACAGCCTTAAAACAATTGAAAAGGATGGAAAATCAAGTATGCACAATAAGCTAAAATAAGGTTAGTTCAATACCTTTGAAGCAAAGTGCAATTCAGCCACTAACTCAAGCTCAAATCCCCTTCCAAGGCTCAAACAAAGCTTCAAGAGATCTTAGCTCAAAGATGAGAGTGTTTGGTCTAGGGTTGATATGCAAAAGTGTAGAGAAACTAAGCAAATGTATGCAAAATAACAAGAGAGAGATAGAGAAGTCTAGAGAGAGAGAGAGAGAGAGAGAGAGATTTTTGATCCAAAATTTCTAACCCTAAAAAATGGAGGAGGACACCCCCTATATATAGAAAAACAAGGTTTGAGCTTGAATTCATGCTACCATATACGTGTATGGAGATGCAGTTCAGTGAACAACAGCTGGCACAACTGGCAAACAAATATATAAAAAAGGAGAAAAATGGACGTCAGCCACCACTGGTAGTCTACCGGCCACCAATGTGGCCGACCGACCATCAACATAGCCAACCGGCCACCACTAATGGCCGACAGACACAAGTCATGGCCGACAGGCTGTGGGGCTAGCCAGCAGGCCACCCTCTCCTCCAGACTTGAAACAACAAGCTCTTGGTCCACAACCAAACACAAAGCAGAAAAGGTTTCAAGGTTCAAAGGCAGGGCACTCCACTGAGAACTTCGAGTACTCAAAACAAACACGAGCATACAAAATCATCAAGTGTTCAAATGATGACGTCCAAGTCTTGAGGACGGTCAAAAATGGGGTGTCTACAGTTGCCCCTCTTTGACAAAACTCAAAAGTCATGAAATGACAGGAGTGAATGTCAAAGCCCAGAGACGACCCATTTTTGACAAAGTCGAAGACTTGGACAAGCAAACAAGCAAAACAAAGAATGGTTGCGCCCGTAGGTTGCCTATCCCTTTGCAAGGAATCAAACCAGTGTAGTTCTGGGGCACGATGCAAGTGATATGCACGATGCGAGAATATAACTTATGATCATGCAATGAGGCTGTAATGAAACATTTAGATACAAAGTGCTATGCAAAGAAATGCTACATTTGAACAAACCAAAACACGGTACAGCAAGCTTAAACATGAACAAAAGTAAGTAAACATGAACTAAACCACATTTCATGCAGAAAGGATGTAAGAAAATTATGTAATCTTAACTATGCATCACGCAAGAAAGGCAAAGAACAATGCAAACGTCGAGTGCACCCGAGGCATCAAACAAGATTCCAACGCATTGCACGTGGAGGGAAAAAGAAGAGATGGTGAGAACACCGGGACCCGCCCGAATGTCTCTAAGCTGAAACATCCTAACGCGTTGTACGCGGGAGGAGAAATGGCAACGAGAACACCGGGGCACGCCCAAATGTCTCTAACCGAAGACGTGCTAATGCGTTGCATGCGAGAGGGGAAAAGGCAATGAGAACACTGGGGCACGCCCAAATGTCTCTAACCGAAAACGAGTGGTGTAAACACCGGGGGTCACCCGAATGCTTCTAACCAAAACAAGGGGTGGTGTAAACACCAGAACTCGTCTGAATGCTTCTAATGAAAACAAGGAGTGGTGTAAACACCGGAACTCATCCGAATGCTTCTAACCAAAACAAGGGGTGGTGTAAACACCGAAAGTCGTCCGAATGCTTCTAACCAAAACAAGGAGTGGTCTAAACACCGGAACTCATCCGAATGCTTCTAACCAAAACAAGGTGTTCGAGGGATAGGAATGATCTCACCTGGAACTCCTCTGAACGAACCCAACATACAAAATCGTCTGGTTGCACCAGCTTTGAATGAACCGTACTGTAGACGCGCCCTTGGGCTTCACCCTACAGTTCGGACTCCCTTTTGTCACGGTTCTTAATCTTGAACCAAAGAGTCCAAATCCGGCAAATCGTTTTGGAAAACAGATTTTTGAAAAGAAGTGCCAAACATGGACTGCTTTGCCAGATACAGAGTCGCCACCTAAATATTTTTTAATGGGGAAATTTAGGAAACCCTGACTCGGTGCCAAAGGCCACGTGTCCGTCATCACCAAAGTTGCCTCGGCTCGGGAGCTTGGGTACGATTGGGGAAGGTCAGCTATGAGCAACCCCTCTCGCCCGGTCCAAAGACCGGCCTCTACTAACCGTGATATCCAATTTTGAAAACGTTATGTGTTCTTGTTCTGGTTATTAGCTTAGAATTACTATGTTATGCGCATAGCAAACAAGTATAGACTAGATTGCCTAATTTGGAAATAAGCATTGCATATCCGTTTGTTTGGAAAACGCTTTGGAATTTGCTACTCGCAAGTAGGCTAAAACACGGATTTCAACGAGTTGTTCCAACTCAGGCAATCCAGCCTTCACCCACAGGCATTCAGGCAGTTTATCACATAAGCATCTAGCCATATGATAAGCATGATGTCATGATAGCATTCACACACATGCGATATGCTAAAGCATGGAAATACTTACATCGTACTCCGTGCCAAAACAATAAACTAGTTAGCAAACATGCATGGTCCTAGTTCATGTCAAATTGACTAATGCAACACATGCAGGGTGCAACTAGGATAGGCTCGGCTAACCTAAAAAATGTCATGTGAAATGCAATCAATTGATGCACGTATTCAATTTGGAATTTGAAGTACAAATGTAGTTAGCATGATGCGCCGAGCCCGGTGCATGCAAGACAAGTGTGTGGATGCACGCATGCATAGCATAAGGTATGCTAAAATAGACATGTCCTAATCTACCATCATAAGCAGGTAAATAAAAGGGAAGAAAGAAGTGGGGATTGGAAGACATGCACGCACACGCACCCACACTTATTACAGATTCGCCCTCGCCCGGAGGGACCAAATAAATATACAAATTAATTAACCTACGAGCTAATTAAATATTACAGATTACCTAATTAGTTAACAAACTAACTAAGCTAGGAAAAACAGTAAACCGCCTCGGGAGGAGAGTCTGGTGCAATGCATACTCGAGTCCTGCTCGGAAGCGCACTGCCATGCATAGACTGCCTCTGTTTTCCCTGCTCTGCCCCTCTGAAGACTGCCAAAGTCTCTGAATTGATTCCCTGGATACTGGGGAACATCGCCGGCTGAGTAGGATTACCACCGGCAGTGGGGTGTGGTCATCGGCACAAGATGCATCCATCGGCCACCAATGGATGGCCGGTCGGCACTATATGTTGCCGGTCGGCCAAAAATGCCTGCAGAACCTGCAACTTACAGCAGCAGAGGACAGAACTTGCATGGCAATGTAATTCAAGCAATATATGCACCAAACAAGCCCCTTATCATGTTAAGGACTCAAAGGAGGATGTACCTCGATTCTCGGACCACCAATCACGCATTTCCATGCGTGATGGCCCAAAGAATCAAGTGTGCAACTTCGATTTCAAATGTAATGCAATGCACACAAACAATCAAAGGCCCAATCCCTATCACTAAATCAAGGGACAAGACATGCAAGATGCAATGCAACCTAGGCATACAAGCTAAGGATGCAACATGGCAATACAAGACACTTATGCAAGCATGCAAGCAAACATGCAAAGTAAGCATGCAAACCAAATAGAGGGTGGACTTAAACATGAATTAGGCAGCTCTAATTAGGCCCAAAACAGTAGCCATAATGCTAAGGAAGTGAGGCCAAACACACATACATGCATGCACATGTTATGGTCCAACACTTAAGCATCAAAAGGGGCCACTCTCAAGCACACTTAAAAGAGGCATAACATGGATAATTAGCATGCAACACAAGCTCTGAAAATCATATTAGAATATGGTGCCAAACCAACTCAAATAAAGCAAACATTAGCATGCAAATGGTCCAAGTAACAAGGTAAGCTAAAGGGGTATTGGACCACACTTAGCAAGACCAACATGGCATGCATTAAACAACTAAAAAACAGATTTTTTAGCATGTTAAAACAAAGCCAAAAGACTACTTAGATGGCATCTAAGTGGCTCAAATATGAAGGCATGCGTAAATACACTTTCAAGGAGCATACAACACAATCTCATAACGCATCAAAGAGGTATTTAAGGCAAGCATACAAGCATGTTAGAGGGACTAAAATAGCATGAAAAATGATCCCAACCCACTAAATCCATGCAAGAATGGCATGCTACACACTCACATACTTAAGGCCAACAAGCCAAAATACAAAGGGGCCACATAATGCATGTCAAGATCGACCCAAACAACTATGGACAGACCTTGAACATGGCAAAATAAGCACAAAACCTTCACAAGGCCAAACCTAAAGCATGCTTGAACAAGGGTTTACAACCTAAGGCATATTAAGGCATAAACATGGCATTACAAGGTAAGTATGCTAAGCATGCATGGTGTACCAAAACCAACATGCAATAAAGTTATATCATGGCAATATAAGCATGAAATACAGCCATGGCATGATCAACAAACACTTAAACATGATGCTCCCTCAAGAGGCCAAAATTGGTTCTTTTCAAGGACAACAACGAGAGGGGGTGGCCCTCTCCTTCTTGAGACTTTAAGGCACCATCCTTACCACTAAAATCCCTCAAGATTTCAGTGGTGAGGAGGCCCAAGCACCAAAGTCTCGCAGCTCACCCAAAATGGCACAAAATGAGGCCTCTCAAAGCCTAGGGAGGGTCTAACACCTCCAAACCACAAAACACTCTAAATAAACTATTAAGAGGGCTTAAAAACAGAACTTTTTTGTATTATACACTAAGCACAAAAACGATTCTAAGATAGGCTAACAAGCTATGCAAAAATGGGGATAAAAGGGACTAGTGTCTCACCCTTGTAGACCTCTTCACAAAAGATGATCTTGTTGCCTCCTTGAGCTTCAATCCAGCCAAGAATAGCAAGAACAAGCCTCAGGTCCCTCAAGAACCAAGAGAAGGTGAAAGACTATGTGTTTGTGTGCAATAGTAAGGACAACTACACCTAGAACACACACAAGAGAGATATAGAGATAGGTTATGTATGGAACTCAAACCCTAAAACCAGAGCTTCTCCCACACTTTTCTAACCAAAATTTCTAACCCTAAAGCCAAGAGAAGAGCCCTCCTCTTATAGGCAAAACCATCTTTTAAAGCTTGTTCAATAAGCTTCCAAGAGGAGCATCCCTCCATACACGTGTATGGAGGGGAACAAAATGCCACACAGCTGTCCTAAAATATCTGCAAAAGCAGATGAACAGTAGTCGGCTGCTCAAAATTGCCATTTTGGCAAAATGGACTGCCGACCGGCAATATACATTGCCGATGGCAACAAAACACCAGCCGGTGGCCTCTAGCCATGGCCGGTGATGTGTTGGGATGCCTCACAAGGCGTTCCCTGCCCCTCCAAGGCAAAACACAAGTGTTTGGTGCAAAACCAGGCACTAAACTGTCGAGTTCGGAGATCCTGAGGTAAGGCGCGTAGCCGAGACCTCCGGGAACTCCAAAAGAACACAAACATGGATGATCACCGAGTGTTCAAACGGTGACGTCCAAGTCTTGAGGACGGTCAAAAATGGGGTGTCTACACGTACATACAATATCGTGCCTGCATAAGAAAGAAACTCAACAAGCATAATATAGAAAGAGTGCATGTTCTATGCAAGATGAATAACCATATCACAATGTTAGGGACATGTTTCATGTACAACATGCAAGGAACAAAACAGAAACATATTCTATGCAACGAAAATTGGGGCATGTTCCATGCAACACCAAAATGCATATTCCATGCAATAATAGCAAACGCATGTTCTATGCAACAGATACGAACATTTTCAATGTAAATATGAGAGCACGTACAATGCAATACAATGCAATAGATACGAACATTTTCTATGCAAACGTGCAAACGTGAAAGCGTGCACAACGCAATACAATGCAATATGTGAACATTTTCTATGCAAATATGAGAGCATGTACAACGTAATGAAATGCAACATGCATATTCTATGCAAAATAACAACAAGGCATATCTTATGCAAAAGCATGTTCCACACTAAAGTGCAAAACACATGTTCAATGCACAATTAAAAGCACGCTCTATGCTAAAGTACAAAATGCATGATGCACGCCTCACATATGTAATGAAGGAATGTGTAGTTTAAGCAAAATGACAATGCATTCTAATGCTACAAGTTCAAAAACAACTTTCAATACACAAAAAGGATACACTTTGTCCAAAAAGAGGTAAGCAATGATCACCAAGAAGATAGTTTCAAGCCTCCGCAAAGAGGATTCGAGCTCGACAGTAATTTTTCCTTGCACCTCTCGGGAAACAGGGACCAACAGTAGAAAAACATCAAACTAGGAGCACTGGGAACTGAATGGCCACTAGGGAGGGGTGTCGGCCATTCATCGGCCACCCCTAAGCATTGTCGGCCACAAATAGGTCTTGTCGGCCACCGATGGCAGATTTGGGGCAGAATGGGTATTTCACCCTAGGTCTTTAAATATACACCCCCAAACTTCATTCCTACACTTCTCCAAGCCCGAAAATCTCTCTTCCCCCTCCCTAGACCTTCCTCCTCTTTAGATCCAAGCATATACGCGTTTTCCAACGCCCCATAAACATTTTCTTCGCTAAACCCTCTTAGCCTACTCCATTTCGAACCTATTGAAAGTCGATTTTGGTGCCTCTTCCGTCATTTTCAGCACTTGAGGCTTGTTCCCCTCGAGTCTCTCTTGGATTCAGTGCCTTTTCCCGGGCTTTGACTTTTTCTCCATTTTTTCCCTGTGAGAGTTGACTTTTGTTGACTTTTGGCATTCCCCACTCATTTTCGACCATTTTCTCATCTTCTTTCAAGATAGCAGATGACATCCCACACGACGGAGCTTCTCCAAAGATGGAGGTGGATCCAGAGCTTGAGCCATTTCCACTCAGTGTTCGACCTTTTGACCCAGTGACGTATCATCCTGAGATACACGTGCTACCACCTGATAGCATTCGTCAATTCAGAGGGTTTGCACGAGGTGCACCAGAGTACCTCTTACTGCCATGAGCCGAAGTCTCATTTATCTTATGGCACCTCCGAGGTATATACTGTATTCTAACTTTTTCTCAATGTACCTTGCACTGCTTGCCTAGATCACACTCTTGCACTGTATTTCTTGTATTGCATTTCATCTGCTTGTCCTGATCACAGGGGGATTCATACGCCATTAGAGGATACGGGGACCACCTCCGCGAGGGAGTGGTACATGGAGCTCCGCGACGATGTTCGCTACATTATCGATGAGGCCGGCTTTGGCTCGTTCTGCATGGGGCTCTCACGTCTCATAGCGAGTAGGCCTTTACTGGGTGCCTTGGTAGAGAGGTGGTGGGATACCACCGACTCCTTTCACTTCTCTATCACAGGGGAGATGACGATGACTCCCTTCGACTTCTCTATGGGAATTGTCGGGTGCTATCAACAATACCCGACAATTCCCCTATCCCATAACCGTATTGGTTAGACACTCCGTCAAAGTACATGGTCCAAATCTCTTTCTCGACCTGCAAAATAGCCTCATCTGGGAACAAATACTCTACTGCTTCACCTCCCTCCACTGGGTGATCTGCCAGGAACTCGGCTACCGCTCTCCCCTTAACAGACTTGCGAGTCACATGTTTCAAATCAAATTCGGAGAGAAGAAGTCGGAGAGATATTTGATGGGATCTAATCTCGAAACCAGAATTACGCAGTGAGCTAACAGGTAGTGTCTCAACTTCCTGGTAACCCATACCAAGGCTAAGCAAGCCTTCTCCAGCGGGGTGTAACGAGTTTCATATTCCAGCATCTTCTTGCTCAGGTAATAGATGGCTTTCTCCACTCTATCCTCAGATTCCTACGCAAGCATGTAGCCCATCTTCGTGTCGGTTACTGACAAATACAAAATCAACGGCTTCCCAAACTCTGGTGGTGACAACACGGGTGGGTTTTGAAGGTACTGTTTGATCTGCTTAAAAGCAAACTGGCATTGGTCGTCCCATTAGAATTTCTTTCCTTTCTTCAAGAGACCAAAGAGTGATTCACAAGTCAAGGTTAATTTTGCAATAAAATGTCTTCTGAATTGCACTTTACTGAGAAAGCCACGCACCTCCTTTTCAGTCCTTGGTGGTGGCATTTCTAGGATGGCCTTGATTTTGGAAGGATCAACCTCAATGCCCTCTGTGTGATCAAGAAACCCAGCATTTTCCCTGCTGTGACGCCAAAAGTGCATTTCTGTGGGTTCAGCCTTAATCGATATTCCCTGATCCGTTGAAAGAATTTGTTCAAGGTAGTGTAGTGACCCTCTCTTTCCTTGGACTTAACAATCATGTCATCCACATACACCTCAACCTCTTTGTGGATCATATCATGTAGTATTATGGTTGCAGCCCGTTGATAAGTAGCCCCAGCATTTTTCAGACCAAATGGCATCACCCTGTAGTAGTAGGTTCTCCACGGCGTGGTGAAGGCAGTCTTCTCTCTATCCTCGGGTGCCATCAAGATCTGGTTATACCCGAAAAACCCATCCATAAAGGAGAGCAACGCATGGCCTGCGGTGAAGTCCACCAATTCGTCGATGTGCAGTAGAAGAAAGTGGTCTTTCGGACTAGCTTTGTTCAGATCTCTGAAATCCACACACACTCGAATTCTGCCATCTTTCTTCGGCACCGGAACAATGTTGGCCAACCAAGTAGGATACTCAGATACTAGCAAAAACCCTGCATCTATCTGCTTGGTAACCTCTTCTTTGATTTTCAAAGCCCAATCCAGGCGTATTCTCCGAAGCTTCTGCTTGACGGGTCGGGCCTCAGGGTCAAGAGGGATCTGGTGCTGTATAATCTCAGGATCGATTCCAGGCATGTCTTCGTAGGACCATGCGAAAACATCTTTGAAATCTTTTAATAAAGCGACTAAGCGCTCGCGTTCCTCCGAAGACAACGTGGACCTGATCTGGACCAGACGCAAATCTTTCTCAGTACCCACATTAATTGCAACGATTTTGTTAACAAGGGATTTTACAAACCTCTCCTCCTCTCGATCAATCAAATGTTTCAAAACCAGAGGAATTCCTTCCTCGTCGTTTTTATCAAAACTTTGAAAGTCATGATCAATGCAATATACAAGTGGCACAAAGAAGTACACAGAAACAACAGTGGTATCATTCTCATTCAAAGCCTCCAGCTCATCCAATTCCTCAGTTACAACCGACTCAAAAGAAAAGAAAAAGGACGACTTGGACAAAACTACAGCATTCGGTTCATCAACCCCAGGAATACCGGACTCCAACTGAGAAGTACTGGAATCTTATTCCGACTCCACAAACTCTGTGGAATCAGATTCTGGCTCACTACCTAATTTAGAACTGCTGGACAAAAAGCCCTCTCCTAACTGCCAAATGAGGGAGGGTGCGTTAGATGCATCCAAAATGTCGGTAGAAGGGTCCACACCTGGGTCCTCTCCAATCATGGAAACGGTGAAGTCATCCCTCAAGCTCTCCGATTCGATTTGAGGATCCGAAAGGAGACAAGCCAGGGCTACTCCTACCTCAAGTTCACTGCCTTTAGACTTATCCTCTGTACTCTATGTTGCCTCAGCAGGCAAGTCAGTCTGTTCCTCTGTGGCTTCATCCTCTTGTGGCTGTAAGTCGAAGAAAATCTTAAAGCCGGGCAGACGCCGCTTCTTAGAGTTCAACCATGGCTCAGGAAAGCCACAAAATAGGAAGTCTTCCCCCTCCTGAACAAAGCGGCCATTCAGCGTTCCTTGAATTGGCCTGTGCACTAGCTCATAGTGCTTCCCACTTTGCCTTGCCTTGGCTCTTCCTACCATTTCCTTCCCTTTTCTTACCCAGTCCTCTTTGGTAGGTATGTAACCTAGACCAAAGGTATGAGGGTTATTTGGCACTTCAGCCAGTGCGGTAATGCCCTTTCGGCCGCTCTTTCCCAATCCCATCCCGGGCATATGTTGTAGCTTGTTCATGAGGTAGACTGATTGAGCACTAACATACAACCCCTCATCAATAGCTAAGATGTTTTGCACCACTCGGGTCTCAGCCAAGGTAAACCCAGACAAGAAGACATCCTCATCGCTGTGTACAATTTCCAGTACCGGTGTAGTGACTTCCGATGGAGGATGCATAGAAGAATTCCCAAAAACAATGGCTACCCCCTTCCCATGGGGGTACTTCAACATCTGATGAAGAGTGGAAGAGATAGCGTTCACTTGGTGCAACCACGGCCATCCAAGGAGTAAATCAAAAGTGGCCGGAACATCCAGGACGTGAAACACAATATCCTGCTGTGCCGGACCACCTGCGTTCTGATTTGAACTGTCTCCATCACCTCTCGACTTGTGTTGTCATAAGCCCGAATCACCTGGGCCGTTGGTACAAAGTCTGCTGGCTTCAAGCCAATAGCATAGGCCGTGCGCATCGGGTACACATTAATTGCAGACCCAGTATCAACCAAGACAACCAGCACCCACTTCTCTTTACATTCAACGGAGATGTATGGTGGTTTGTTATGTACAGAGCCCTCGAGCGGCAATTCCTTATCCGTGAAGGTCAAAGTTGGCGAAGTGCCTCCCAGGAAAACAAGTCCCACCAATTTTTCAGGAGTTGTGTCGATAGACAGCTTAGCCTTATCCATTGCTGATAGGACGGCTTGCCTGTGCACCCGTGAAGCCATGAGCAATCCCTAGATAGATATGTCTGCTTGAATCTTCTTTAGCTGCTTTAGTACAACTTCTTCTTCTAACAGCTTCTCCTTCTGTTTTTCTGCTTCTTTGTCCTTTCCAGATGTTTCAGGTTGGTCCAGGTGTGGGGGCTTGAAGTATCGCCCGCTCCTAGTCATGTGATCCACTTCCTCAGAATACCAAGTATCGTCTGGCAGATTCTGTTCCCAATCTTCATTAGTGTGGGCAAGATGAAAATCATCATCTTCCTACCATATTCCTCCGAAAACCGACAAGCAACTGTCTGGTTCCGTTGTAAGTATTCCCACATCCACATCGCAGTCATTCCTCGCAAGGCCTTTAGCTTTCCCAGCTTTCTCACTATTTTCAACTCTTTCCTGTTCAAACTGCTTCAGTATGGCCTCTTGCTCTGTATCAGCAGTGTCCATGACGCCCAATTCTTGAGAGAAATTCTTAGTACCGGCGCTCTTCGGCAGCTTTCCCTTGTCATTGACCGTTCCGGCCCTTACATCAGTTCCTACTTCTGGCTGTTCCAGCCTTGGTTGAAGTCCCTCATTCACATCGGGTTCATCACTGAGCCACTCCGAGTTGTCTGACAACTCGTTCATATCAAACCAGTCAATCTGTACACTCCCCAGATCTTGTTCATCGAAGAACTATAGATTGCTGATGTCCTGCTCGAGGTCGGCTAAGTCCTCCAATCCCTGGCTCGGGCCATCCTCCCGGACCACACTAACCTCCATCCTGTTGGCAACTCCACCTCTAGTTTAGCCTGATTGGTTGGCACAATGTAGTGGCAAGGGTTGTATCCCTCTTCAATTGAGTCCACAGAGTCCTCAGATGCTGAACTGACATTTCCATTCTCCACTAAAGTTACTCCACCTTCCTCTTCCACAATCACCACTATAGGTTTGGGTTGGGACATGGATGCGCTCATCATGCACAAGTCTGTGCTTTCCGAGATGAACAGCGCTGGCTTGGGTAGGTGGACAGGGGTGATGTATATACTAGGGTTGTAAGGGACGACCAGTGTATGGATGAGGTTTACTTGCTGAGGTGGAGAGACCTAGTTATGTAGTGGGAGGGGATTTGTGGTGGCGTTAGGCTATTGAGAGAGGTGCTATCACCTTATTGTCAATGAGATCTTGAATCTCATGACGCAATCTGAAGCATAGGTCGGTGTAGACACCCCATTTTTGACCGACCTTAAGACTCAGACGTCACCGATTGAGCGCTTGGTGATGTTGCATATTGTGCTCGTTCTGAGGTTGCGGAGTCCCGGCTGCGAGCCTTGCCTCCGGACTTCCGGACTCTTTTGTGCTTTGCCTCGGTTTGTGAACCAGCCCCTGTTTTCTCTGTTTTCTCTTCCCAAAGGGAGGGAGAGGTCTCGTAGATCATCTCTCAGTGGCGGTAGGCTATGTTTCGTGGTCGTAGGCCATTTTTTTCGTTTGGAGCCCGGTTTCCGGTTTTTCGGAGTCGACGGCCGTGTGCCACGGTTCGAGACCGCTTAACCACCTCCGTTTGCTCCAGTTTTTGGCACACACCTTATTTCCTCCCTTTTGAGGGACACTGTGGTCCGAGAGACCAACTTCGTGGTTGGACACCACTTCCGGTGCCTAACAGCCCACTTTCGGGGCCCCGAACTGCGTGTTTTGGCTCCCGAACCTTCATTCTGCATTTTTGGGCTCCGACCCGAACTTGAGATAGTCATATTTTGAGGTCCTTTTCATTTTTGATTAAGGAAATTTTATTGTTTGAGATCTCCTACTGCCACTTGCTTCTTTACCGCTCTTTTAGGCCTATTTTTGCACGGTATTTTAGGCGTACTTGTGGGCTGTGTTGGACTTGGTCATAAACTACAAAGTGTTTTTTTTTTGAGCTCCTCTCAACTTTGTTGAAGGGATCTCAGCCATTTGGGTCTAGAATCTATCACTTGCCTTTATATCCCACCTTTTGGCCTTTTTGGGGGGAAATTTGAATTTCAATTTCCCACCCCCCCCCCCCCATTTTTCCCCCTCTTTTCCACCTTTTTTGCTTATATAAACCAGACCCTCAGCTGTGTTTTAGGGGGTTAGAGATTTTTGTATAAGCCTCTCACATTAAATTTCTCTCTCTCTCTCTACTCTAAACCTCAAAACCCCTTAAGTTCTTAACTATTTTTACACACCATCACCTAGCACCACACCACCACTTCCATTTCCAACAGCTTGGAGGTCTTCTCAGAGGCTAGGAGGCAGCAAATTTGGTCCAAGAAGTTGCTAAAGATTGGTCTACAAGGGTGAGTTACCATTTCCCTCTTTTTAGCTCATTTTTTTTGCAACATTTCTTAGCCTCTCTTTCTTGTATATCTGAGCTCCGGCCATAACTGAAAGTAGTGTTTTTTTGAGCTCTATTTCATCTTTCATTAAGGGCCTCTCACTGTTTGAGGCCCCCATTTTGCACTTCCTTCTTTATCTCTTCTTTAGGCCCTAATCTTGCATAGTATTTTTGGCCTATATGTAATCTGTTTTGGTGCATGATGTAAACTGTAAATGAGCTTATTTTGAGCCTTTATTCAACATTGAAGAAGGGCTCATCACTGTTTGGGACCTCCATGTACTACTTGCTTTGATATCCATATTTTGGTCCCATTTTTGCATAATTTATTAGCCTATCGAGCCTCTATTTTTGGACCTTGGTCCGAACTGAAAAGGGGCTTATTTTGACCCCCTCTCCATGTTTCATTGAGGGTTTGTTGCTGTTTGGAGCATATTTTGTATACTTCATGTTATATCTCTCTTTTTAGGCCTTATTTTGCATTGCATTTTGAGCGTATTTGTACACTGTTTTGGGCTCGTCCATCAACTGTAAAAAGTCATATTTTGGGCCTCCCTTCAACATTGTTGAAGGGCCCTTACTTGTTTGGGACCAGCATATATCAGTTGCTTCTTTATCTCCATTTTGGCCCTTATTTTGCATAGCATTTTGAGCATACTTGTATCTGTTTTTGGGGTTTGTCATAAACTGTAAAACACCATATTTTTTGTCCCTCTTCAATATTGTAGAAGGCCCCTTCCCTGTTTGGGGCCAGAATCTGTGAGTTGCTTCATTATCTCACTTTCGGGCCCATTTTTGCATGCTAATTTAGCCTTACTTGCGCCCACTGTTTGGCCTTGCTTTAAACTGTAAACATGCTTTTTTTGGGGCTTCCTTGCTCCTGTATTTACACTTCATGTACGAATAATGCATGCATTGCATAGCTATAGGCCATTTCATGCGCCAAAATTCATGTTTCGGGACTCGTTCCATGCATCGGGTTTCATTTCACCATGTTTCGGGGCTGTTTTGCATCTCATTTTGCTACTAAAATTTGCATGTTTGCATATCATATCCCATGTCTTGCCATGTCTTGTTAGAGTGACATTTCCGTGCCTTAGGGTCGGTCCTCGGTTTGCGTGCACGTGTGCACGTATCCCGAGTTGTCTCATTTTCATCATTATGGCCTCCTATGTGAGTGTGGCCGATGTCCACTTGTGTTGGTGTAAGCCCATATTGCATTGTGTATGCCATTTCATTCCATAACATTGCGTATGCTAGGCCGTATATTAGCGCATTGTCTATGCCATTTTTCCTCGTGCATCGTGTATGCCATTTCATAGCCTTTCACATGTTAGGTTGTATCTTAGTTTCATTTCATGCATATCATGCATATTGCATCGTGTTCGGGATAGGAGTTAGCCCGGGCACGGGAAACGAGGTACGTTCCGTACTCCGAGTGACGGAACGTGTCTCAATTCCCCAGTCACCGACACTCCGGATTATCCATGATGGAGTTAGGTTTTGTTGTATTTTCATATGCATTCATTTCATATTGAGTCGTGCAATTCGACTCCTCGGCCATCATGCATCGATATGCGTGATTGGTGGCACGAGGATCGAGACATGCATACATTTGTGAAAATACATTGCCATGCCCCTTTCCTGCTCTCTGTTGCAGCAAAATGAAGAATCAGCAACTTTTCGGAGCTTGGCACGCATTTCAAGAACAGGTGCAAACAGAGGCTAATTGGGGCATCGTCATAGATTTCCGCACAAAGGCAACCCAAACATGCATCATTCATCACCCGGAGCGGAATCAAGGCAGTCCCTGGCTTGCATGCCAGTTTTACAGCTTTCTTAGTTAATTTGTTAATTAATTAGGAATTTGTACATTATTTGGACTATATTATTTGGACTGTACTATTCTTTTATTCGGGACTGTATATTTATTCGGACCCTCTGCGCGAGGGCATAATTGTAATAAGTGTGGGTGAGTGTGATGTATGTCTTCCAACCCCACGTCTTTCTTTCCTTTTATTTACCTGCTTATGATGGTTAGATTAGGGCATGTTTCAATTAGCATACAGTATGATAGCATGTTTGCATTCATTCATCTGTCTTGCACGCACCGGGCTCGGCGCATCATACTAACTGCATTTGTATTTCAATTCCAAGTTGAATACATGTTAGCAGTAGCATTCCATACGCCATGTTTAGAATAGCCGAGCCTGCTATAGTTTGCATCTTTGCATGTGTTGCATTAGGCAATTCTGTGTATCTAGGATCATGCATGATTTCTAATGAGCTTCTGTTTTGGCTTGGAGTACTCGGTGAGTTTTATGCTTTAGCATCCTTGCATGCGTGTGAGTGACTGCCATGAATAGCATGCTTACCATGAGGCTAACTGCTTATGTGATATAACAGCCTTGAATGCCTGTGGGTGGAGGTTGGGTTATTTGGATTGGAACAATTCATCAAGTGTTTTAAGCCCACCCGAGGGTGGCAAAATCTGCATTTTAAGCCTACCTGCGGGTAGCAAACCATCTTTCAAAAATAAACATGAAATGTTTTGTCCCAATTCAGGCGACCCGATCTATACTTGTATGCTGTGCGCATCACATAGTAACCTAGGCTAATAACCGGAATAAGAACGCACAATGTTTTCAAAATCAGATATCATGGTTAGTAGAGGCCGGTCTTTGACCGGGCGAGCGGGGGTGCTCACAAAGTGACCTTCCCCAATCGTACCCAAGTTCCCGAGCCGAGGCAACTTTGGTGATGACGGACACGTGGCCTTTGGCACCGAGTCAGGGTTTCCTAAATTTCCCAAAAATAAAATATTTAGGTGGCGACTCTGTATCTGGCAAAAAGTCCATGTTTGGCACTTCTTTTCAAAAAAATCTGTTTTCAAAATCGATTTCCCGGATTTGGATTCTTTGGTTCAAGATTAAGAACCGTGACATTTGAGTCCTTGAACTGTAGTGACCCCAATATGAACGGAACGGGACTTAACCCTCCCGGGCGTTCAGGGACGTCTATAGTCGGTATCATGACCACGCTGTTGGTGGAAGGCGCAATTTTTGGCCGGGTTGTGTGTAGGAGAGAAGGGATTGGGCAATGGGCGTGGCTCTAGTGGCTTCAGATGCCCTTTTTTTATCAGGACCCTCAGGGCTGCGGATAAGGACGTGTATAGTGGGGTGAAAATCCTCTAGCCTCGGGGTTGGTGTTTCGCTGTTTGTGAGGTCGTGTCGGATGTACCGGCAAAGGGATTGACAGTTTTCGGTGTGGTGGTGACCATACCAACATCAGAAGGCCTTGCAGCTGCGCTACTACTCATAGCCGCATTGGAACTATGTGTGAAAGCCCTCTTGGGCTACTCTTTCTCGTGGTCTATCAGACCCTACTTCATTGCATCTTCTATCTGCACCCCTATTTCATGGAGGTTAGCAAAAGTAGGCAGAGGTATGACTATCATCTTCTGTAATAGCCTTGGTTGCAGATTGCGGACAACCATTCTAATCTGGTCATTTTTAACTGGCCGGGTGGTCATCATGGCCCTCCTTCGGCTATTGGCGAGTTGCTTCGAGATCACGAGTTGTGACCTCGATTTAAGTGTTATAAGAGTATTGAGCAATAAAGGCCTCAGCCATCTCTTCCCAGTTGCTCTTTACAGAATCTTCAAGTTTAGTATACCAAATGGCCGCGATATCGGATAGGGTGCGGCCGAAGAGAGATAACTTTTACAGTCTAGACAGGCCCATCGGCTATAGAATGTCTGAAAATAGTCGCAAGTGGACCATGGGATCACCCGAGCCATCAAAGCGGTCTATATGCGGCATTTTAAACCTATCCGGCAAGGTCACCGCTGCATCGGTATACCATCCTCTATATCCAGGATCGAATTGACACCCTGAGCTCGTTTAAATAGCTTTTCCAGCTTGCTCACTTTCAGTGCAATAGGGTTGACCTCGAATTCAAACGGCACCTCTGTCGGGTAAGCCAGTGCTTTGGAAGTCTGGGGCGGAACTGGCTCTGTCGGAATGTTTGCATTTTCCTGGACATTAGTTGTAATCTCGGGTATTGAAACCCTAACTGGGGTTGGATGTGAAGCAGAAGTTGCTGCTTGTTGTCGTTGTTGTTGCTGCTGGAGCCTACTGATCAATTTAGCCTGCTGGGCTGCAATTTCTGCTTGGCGGGCGGTGACTTCCGCTTGGCGGACAGCATTCAGCTGCATATTCTCAGTGGTCTGCTGAAGTTGGCGGAGCATTTCTTCTATGTTGACTAATGGGTGCTGATCTATCGGAACTGATGTGTACTCTCTTTCTGAAGTGGAAGTAGAAAACTAGACTTCGCTGAATGAAGGTAACTGTCGAACCGGTGAGTTATGCCTGACTCTCCTCCGTCTTGTAACTGGGGGTAGCGAAACAAACACTGGTTGTCCTCTTACGAGATCCCCGGATCGGTAAAGTCGCCTTACTCGAGTCCAGAGTGTTTGAGGGGTGACTGCCTCGTCTGAAGTGAAACATTACCTTGCAAAAAGAAAATAAAGCAAAAGAAACAAAAATCAAAAAATGAACAGCACCTCGGCTCAGATAGAAACAACACACAGTTGCAATCTTAAGCTTGATGACCGTACTCAAACACTAATTTATGTCCCGAATTTCTGCCTCAAAATTGATACCCAGACTTGCAACTGATACATACATTCCTACAGAGTTTCACTCTAAAAGCACGTATCAAGCAAGTGAGAGCCAAAATCACCCCTTTGATGGGGTAGGGTTACCCTATCCTAGTTTCATCAGGAGCTAAGGGTTTACTACGCAAACAAGCGATTTCAAGCAATTCCTACATTCGAGTGAGCAACCTGTCCTAGTTTGGAACAATCTCTACGACTTCCGATATGCAACTAGGTCAATTGGTCAAAAAAGGGTACCTGTGGACTCAACTTTCTTCGTGCCCCCTTTCGGAGAGCTCGAATTGGTCCTACAGTTCGGACTCCTATCACGGTTCTAAATCTAATCTCACAAGTACAATGTGAAACTGATAATCACCAAAGAGTTCAATCCGGCAAGTCATTTTGGAAAATCAGATTTTAAATCAAATAATGCCAAAATTGGACTGCTTTGCCAGATTATAGAGTTGCTACGTAAATATTTTGTTTTTGGGAAATTTAGGACACCCTGACTTGTGCCAAAGGCCACGTGTCTGTCATCACCAAAGTTGCCTTGGCTCGGGAACTTGGGTACGAGAGGGGAAAGTCATGAAATTAGGACCCCCGCTCACCCGATCAAGGATCGGCCTCTACTAAGCATGATATGCTGTTTTATAAACACATGTGTTCTTATTCCGGTTATTAGCTAACTTTACTATGTAACGCACACATACAAGTATAGACTAAATCGCGAGAATTGGAACGAATTCAACTCATGTTTGCTTTCGAAAATGGTTTGAAATTGTCACCCTCAGGTGGGCTAAAATGCGGATTTGCCACCCTCAGGTGGGCTTAAAACATGATTTGCCACTTCGCAAAGTGGGCTTAAAACTCACAATCATTGAATTGTTCCAATTTAAACAACTAGGCCTTCATCCACAAGCACTCATGCAGTTTATCAAGTAAACACATAGCCTCATGGCAAGCATGCTATCATGGCATCACTCACACTCATGCAAGTATGCTAAAGCGTAAAGGCTTACAGTGTACTCCAGGCCAAAACAAAAACTAGTTACAAAGATACATGATCCTAACTATACAGGATGCCTAATGCAACACATGCAATATGAAATTAATAGGCTCGACTACTAAGATGGCATATGAATGCAAAAATTTGATACACGTATTCAAAGAAGTACTGAAATACGATGCAATTTGAATGATGCACCGAGCCTCGGTGCATGCAAGACAAATGAATGATGCAAATATGCGAGCATAAGGTATGCTAATTGAAACATGATCCCTAATCTGACCATCAAAAATGGATAAATAAAAGGGAGAAAGACGTAGGGTTAGAAGACATGCACGCACGCACGCACGCACACTTATTACAACATTGTGCCCTCTCGAAGAGGGTCCGAATGAATAAGCTAAGCTACACTAAGCTAAGCTAATTATTACAAAACGAAACTAATTAACTATTCTAGCTAATTAATTATTACAACACAATTGAATAACTAGCCATGCTAAGCTAATTAAAATATTACAAAACGAATTGAATGATTAGCTACGCTAACTAACTAGTAAAGCAATTTAAACGACCTCGAGGGATGAGGGATGCATGCATGCTCGGTTGCTTCCTCCCGAAAATGCTCTTGCCTTGCCATCGGATGTCTCTGTTTGCTCTCATTTGATCTTGGAAAATTGTACCAACTTCCAGATTGCCTTTGCTCCAACACAGGAACACAATTGCACAAAACTCACTGGTGGCCGGTCAGCTACAAAAAGTGGCTGTCGTCCACCTTAACTGGCCAGTCGGCTAGTTCAAGTGGCCGGTCGGCCACCCTATTTTCTGGACTTCTGCTTTTGCTACAACAGAGAGCAACAGAGGCAAAACAAAGCATTTTCAAGGAATGTGTATACTGCTACACCCCTTATCATTTCTCAAGCTCAAAGGAGTGTAGCTCTTGGCTCTCAAGCCATCAACCAAGCATTTTCAATGCATGATGGCCAAAGAACCAAGCTTGTACAAAGTCAATGAATGCACAAACAAGACCAAAATAACCACCACCCTATCATGCATGATCAAGGGTGATGGTGACCAAGAAAAATGACACGTTTCATCACTTTGAGTATGAAGCGTCCCATTTTCCTTGTGTTTGGATTAACGTCCGATCCAAACACATGCAATGCAACACAACATGCTTATCTTACTCAAGTTTTACTTGGTTCATTTTATTTACACATTTTACATTACCGATTAGTCCTTTAACCGATTAAGTCCAAAATGAGAGTCCTCTAATTGGAAAGAGGGCTTAAGTCACAAGTACCTTGAGCATGAAAGAGGCCTCATGCTATTGGTTAGTAGAAACCCTCGAGAGAGGATTAAAACCATTAGGCATGAGAGCCTCAATTTTACACTCAAGCCAACAAGGGGCTCACGGCCACTTTCAAAACAAAGTAAAAAGTGAAGAATAGAAGGAGGTTGCAGATATTTCAGTGCTGAAATGGCATACAAAAAGACACTAAATCATGTAAGCCACACATGCAAGTCATGCTAAGAGCCTAAAGCATTAAGCTAGTGAAGATCACAACACTATAAGCATGCAACACAAAGCTCAACTGACCAAACTAACTTTGGACAGAGTTAAAACATGCCAAATCAGTGGCTAGAATATGCTGAGATTGAGGCACAAAAGGCTAGAAAAACATGCTCACATGTTAGCTTGCAAACAAGACTCAAAACACAACTCTCAAAAGCAATGAAAGAGTGAAATAAGTGAGAGTGTGACAGAGCTATATACATTGAAATCATATGTAAAATGATGCTATAACATGCAAACAATTCAAGCATAACATGCTTAAAGCCTCAACACAATGAGCTAGTGAAGACCATTACACTATAGCTATGCAACACAAGCCTCGAAGGACTTTACCAGCCCAAAACAAAGTTAAAGTAGGCCAAAGTGGTAGCTAAAACAACCTGAAGTTAAGCTAACACAAGCTAGAATAATAGGCTAAACCATTAGGCATGCTAGACTAGTAAGCACAATTGCACTACAAGTACAAAAAGCAAGCAACAAATGCTCCAACCAACCCAAAACAGAGTTGAAACATGCAAAAACAGAGCCTAAAACATGCTTGAACTAAGCTAACACAAGCTACAAAATCAAGCTAATATGTGAAGCTACCTAGGCATGCAAGAGAGACACAAGGAGGGGAGGCTTACCCCTCCATTTTTGGACTTCAAAACATACATTTTACAACTGAAATAACCTTGAATTTCAGTGGAAAAAAGGCCCAAAAAGTTTGATTTAAACGTGGTAAGAAATGGCACAAAAAAGCTTCACAAGCCAAAGAGCAAAAAGAGGAGACAACCCCCTAACTCACCAAGACTTAAACCACCATTTTGAAACCTTAAAAACAAAGTTTTTTATGGTTGAAAAACCAAGTCAAAATAGTGTAAAAAGATAGCCAAACAATTGATTAAAACAAAGTCTACAAAGCAAGTCCATTACCTCTTGAAGCACAACACAAAATCAGTCACAATTCTGAGCTTAAACCACCCTTAGAAGCTCAAACCAAGCCTCAAAGAACCTCAGCTCCAAGACGAAGATGTTTGGTTAAGGGTCCTAGTGCAAAAGTGTAGAGATTTCTCACTTTCAAGCATAAAACAAGAAGAGAGGGAGAGAATTCTAGAGAGAGAGAGAGAAATTTGCTCCAAATTATGTAACCTCTCCAAATGGGGGAGAGACCCCCCCTTATATAGAAAATCAAGCCAAAGGCTTGCATTCATCCCTCCATACACGTGTATGGAGATGAGCATCAGTGAACAACAGCTGGCACAACTGGCAAAGAAATATCTGAAAAATGAGGAAAATGGTCGTCGACCATCATCAGTGGCCGACCAGCCATCAATGTAGCCGACCGGCCATAAACATAGCTGACCGGCCACCACTGGTGGCCAACAGGCACAAGTCATGGCCGATGGGCTACGGGGATGCCCGACAGGTCACCCTCTCCTCCAAAAGTGAAACAACAAGCTCTTGGCCCACAACCAAGCACAAAACAGACAAGATTAGAGGCTCTAAGGCAAGGCGCTCAGCCAGGACCTTCAGGGACTCAAAGCGAACACGAGCGAGCACAATCATCGGGTGTTCAAACGATGACGTCCAACTCTTAAGGATGGTCAAAAAAGGGGTGTCTACAGTACCTCAGCAAGACCACCTAATATACCTCTCACACCTAACACCGAGAAGTGAAAGGAGGATTAAATGGTATAGCGGTAGTCTAGATCCAAGGGATGTGTTCCCATCATGGCAGAGCCTGTAATCGGTCAGTCTTATGGCAAGCTTTTCCAAGCAAGCCTCCAGCAAACCGTTCAAGAATAGCAGATGGCAAACACTGGGACTTAGGCGCACCAATGCAAATGCAAAGAAACACATAAGTGTACATAAAACAACATATCATGAGTTCGAGTCAAGTTCTCTAAATCCCCAGCAGAGTCGCCAAAAACTGTGGACTCGCCTTTTTCTGCACCCAGCCTTTCAGAAAGGGTTTGAAAAGAAGGCCTCACAGTTCGGACTCTCGTGGTTCTGAATCTAGTCTCATAAGTGCAATGTGAAACTGATAATCACCAAAGAGTCCAAATCTGACAAACCTTTTTAGAAAATCAATTTTAAATCAAATAATGCCAAAATTGGACTGCTTTGCCAGATATAGAGTCACCACCTAAATATTTTGTTTTTGGAGAAATTTAGGAAACCCTGACTCGTGCCAAAGGCGACGTGTCCATCATCACCAAAGTTGCCTCAGCTCGAGAACTTGGGTATGAGAGGGGAAGGTCCTGAAATGAGCACCCCGGCTTGCCCAATCAAAGATCGGCCTCTACTAATCATAATATGTTCTTTTTATAAACATTATGTGTTCTTATTCTGGTTATTAGCTAACATTACTATGTGACGCACACAAGCAAGTATAGATTGAAATTGCAAAAATTGGAACAACTCAACTCATGTTTATTTTCGAAAATGGTTTGAATTTGCCACTCTCAAGTGGGCTTAATAGTGCGGATTTGCCACCAAACATAGTGGGCTTAAAACATGATTTGCCATAGTAAAGTGGGCTTAAAACTCACATTTGTTTAATCTTTCCAATTCAAACAACAAGCCTTCATCCACAGGCATTCATGCAGTTTAGCATTTAAGCACATAGCCTCATGGCAAGCATGCTAGATATGGCAACATGGCAATCACACTCATGCAAGTATGCTAAAGCGCAAAAACTTACCGAGTACTCCAAGCCAAAACAAAAACTAGTTAGAAAGATGCATGATCCTAACTATACAAGATGCCTAATGCAACGCATGCGAAGAATGAAACTAAATAGGCTTGGTTACTTAATCATGGTATTTGCAACACTTTGATAGCATGCTTTGAAACACGTATTCAAAGAAGTATTGAAATTGACAATGCAGTTTGAATAATGCGCCGAGCCTCGGTGCATGCAATACAAATGAATGGATGCAAACATGCAGGTATAAGGTATGCTAATTAAAAATGCCCCTAATCTAACCATCAAAAGCGATTAAATAAAAGGGAGAAAGACTACACACACACATGCACGTATACTTATTACAACATTACGCCCTCGCAAAGGAGGGTCCGAATGAATAACCTAACTAGCTACGCTAATTAAGCTAACTATTACAACATAATTGAAATGAATTAACTAACTTATTCTAAGCTAATTTAATATTACAAAACAAATTGAATAATTAGTTACACTAACTAATTAAGTACAATACTTGAATTAACTAGCTATTCTAAGCTAACTAAAGCAATCAAATGGCCTCAAGGGCGAGAGACGCATGCATGCTTGGTTGGTTTCTTCCCGAGAATCCACCGCCTTGCCATTGCAGCCTCTATTTGCACATTTTTGATCACCAACAGTGCTGCCAACTTCCAGAATGCCTCTGCTCCAACTCAGGAGCACACTTGTGCAATTTTTCATTGATGGCCGATCAGCTACCAATGGTGGCTGTCGGCTACCATTGGTGGCCGGTCAGCCACTATTAGTGGTCGATCGGCCACCCTTTCCCTGAACTTTCTTTTTTTGCTGCAACAGAGAGCAAACAAAGGCAAAACAGTGTATTCTCGAGGAGTGTGTGCACTATTACCCTCTTTATCATTACACATGCTGAAAGGAGTGCAAATCTTGGCCCTCAAACCATCAACCAAGCATTTTCCATGCATGATGGCTAAGAAACCAAGCTTGTACAAACTTAATGAGTGCAAAACAAGACTCAACAAAACCACTACCCTATCATGCATGATCAAGGGTGATGGTGACCATGGAAAGTGACACGTTTCATCACTTTGAGTATGAAACATCCCATTTTCCTCGGGTTTGAATTAACGTCCGATCCGAATACATGCTATGCAACACAAAAGATGCTTTATCTTGCCTCTTTTACTTTGTCCATTTTTATTTACTCATTTTAGCTTACCAATCCATTCTTTAATTGATTAGTCCAAAAGTAAGTGTCCTCCAATGGAAGAGGTGTAAACCAAGGGATGATTTAAGGCAAGGGAGAGGTCATGCCTTTGGTTAGTAGAAACCCCCAAAAGAGAATTAAAACCATTAAGCACGAACCTCGATCTCAAGCTTAAACACAACCCGAAGGTTAATCAACCCTCAAAGCAAATGAAAAAGTGAAGAAATGAGGGAGGTTGCAGATATTTAAAGTGCTGCAATGGAGTGCAAAACAACACTAAAGCATGCTTTCAACTCAAAATGAAGATGACTAAAGCATTAAAACACTATGCTAATGAAGAAATTAACACTACAACCATGCAATGCAAGCCTCAAAGGACTAAACCAGCCCCAAACACAAGTCAAAACAGTAGCAAAAACATGCTGAGATCAAGTTATAAAATGTTAGAAAAACATGCTCACATGTTAAGCTATCTAGGCATGCAAACAAAACACAAGGAGGGGAGGCTAACCCCTCCAATTTTGGACTTCAAAGAAAGGTTTTTACCACTGAAATAACTCTGATTTTCAATGGTTAAAAGGCCCAAAAAGTTTGATTTAAAGGTGATTAAAGAGGGCACAAAATGCTTCGCAAGCTAAAGAACAAAATGAGGGAACAACCCCCTAACTCACAAGGACTCAAGCCACTATTTTTATGCCTCAAAACAGAGTTTTTTACACTTCAAAAATAGCCTTAAAACAGTTGAAAAGGATGGCAAATCAAGTATGCACAATAAGCTAAAATAAGGTTAGTTCAATACCTTTGAAGCAAAGTGCAATTTAGCCACTAACTCAAACTCAAATCCCTTTCCAAGGCTCAAACAAAGCTCCAAGAGATCTCAGCTCAAAGATGAGAGTGTTTGGTCAAGGGTTGATATGCAAAAGTGTAGAGAAACTAAGCAAATGTATGCAAAATAACGAGAGAGAGAGAGAGAGAGAGAGAGAGAGAGAGAGAGAGAGAGAAAATTTCTAACCCTCAAAAATGGGGGAGGACACCCCCTATATATAGAAAAACAAGGTTTGAGCTTGAATTCATCCTACCATACACGTGTATGGAGATGTAGTTCAGTGAGCAACTGCTGGCACAACTGGCAAACAAATATCTGAAAAAGGAGAAAAATGGTCATCGGCCACCACTGGTGGTCGACCAGCCACCAATGTGGCCGACTGACCATCAACATCGCCGATCTGCCATGACTGATGGCCGACAGGCACAAGTCATAGCTGATAGGCTGTGGGGCT
This sequence comes from Camellia japonica, assembly GCA_030407325.1. Lineage (NCBI taxonomy): Eukaryota > Viridiplantae > Streptophyta > Magnoliopsida > Ericales > Theaceae > Camellia > Camellia japonica. The sequence goes on from JAPPVO010000017.1 coordinate 78,843,921, forward strand.
GGCCGGCAGGCCACCCTCTCCTCCAGACTTGAAACAACAAGCTCTTGGTCCACAACCAAGCACAAAGCAGATAAGGTTTCAAGGTTCAAAGGTAGGGCACTCCACCGAGAACTTCGAGCACTCAAAATGAGCACAAGCATAAAAAATCATCGAGTGTTCAAACGATGACGTCCAAGTCTTGAGAACGGTCAAAAATGGGGTGTCTACACTAGGGTTTTCATCAATTTGGGGTTTTTACCCCTAAATCATGTTCAATGTTATTTCCTAACTAAAATCTTCATAATCCATAGCCATTAATAGAAATCTTAACAAAATGTAGAGAAAATTTCATTTTGAAAACAAAACCCAATTTTGTAAGCTCAAAGTTTAAATTATAGCATCGATGTCATAATAGCACCACATAAACATTCTCAAAACAAAGAGATATAAGATTAAAAATAATCCTACCTCAAAGATAAAAGTAGAGTAGCTAGATTAAGAAGATTCCTTTGAAAAATCCAAAATCCAATTGGTCAAAATGTTGATCTTCACTTGTTCTTCATCTTTAATGCAAGATCTATGGTGGATTCTTGTTGAAAAATAGATAAAATCAAGGTTTGGAGGTCTAGGGTTTTGGGTATGGAGGATAGGGAGAGAAGAAATGAAGAAAGAATGAAAATTTTGGGCCAAAAAGTGACTTTAAAGTGCTTGATTTCGAATAGACCACTCGAGAGGTTAAATTAAGCTCCCAGAATCTCAGAATCCCTACACAGACCGCTCGAGCGGTCAAAAGTTCGCTCGAACGAACTTGCTTCCAACACAGGTACTCAAATTTCAAATGGGCACAACTCCCTCTTCCGAACTCCAATTTAGGTCGTTCTTATATCCAAATCAAAGCTCCAGAAACAAGCTTTCCAATGGTTCTAGCCTTACATAAAAATTCAAAATGTGGAGAGAGAAAAAGGTAAAAGAGTGAAGACTACTCATGGAACAATTATCCGAATCAATGTTTTTGGTTCAATCCTACTTTACCCTTATGATATCACCCCAATCAATACTCTAAAATGATTCGAAGAGGATCCAAACACAATAATAAGAGTGTCAACAGCAATCCCACTAGTCCAAGAAGTACGAAGTGTTACATCCCCTCTCTTTTATGCTATATGATTTAATTTTCAAATTATAATTATCTGTTGAATTTTGAAGAAAAATTGTATGAAGATGGCAAGCCTCACAAGTGACCACTTACGACATAGAGAATTTGGTACAACAGGAGGAATATCAAACCATGTAAGTGAAACTAAAACTTAGTTAACTATAATTAAATAAAGGAAATGTCATAAATTTGACTTCATATTTTCTCCTTATATTGATCATTGATGGATATGCACAAATGTTGATTGAGGAGCAGAACAACATAGCTTTTGTCTTCACAAGCCTCTACTGGTAAGTTTTATATCAAATTCCTCAAGCTATTTGTTTTTAAATAAATTTGGAAATTCATCTATCTATTAAAAGTATATGTGCTTTAGTTCAAATAATTTTGAAATTGTGATTTTTATCTGTTAAAATGTTAAGTTACTTTAAAATTTCTATATGTCCAAATAAGCTTATACTTTTTCTAAATTCTCTGTTCAAAGATATCTAGTAATCACATTTCAAAATTTGTTTATCTGCCAAAATTGTTTTCTTTGTTCTTTTGTATTAAACTTTGACAAACCATATACTAACAATAACATCTTAACCAGCACTGCCTCCAGCTCTAAAACAAACACTACTGTGCAATTTTATTTGACTAAAAAATACAGGAAGCTTTTGAAAACCACAGAATCGTCATACTTCCTATCATTTATGATAACCACTGGACATTGCTTGTCCTTGATACAACTGTGGGAATGTGGACCCACCACAATTCATCAAGGCCAAGAACTCAAGTAGTACAAGACGAACATGCAAGCATTGCCAAGCAATCAGTATGATACCAAACTCTTGTTAATTATATTACAGATACAATATATCTACACATATTTATGTTCCTGTTCAATGTTATACAAAAAAGATATGTTGAAAACTTTTTGAGAACATCTCATGAAAGACAACCAACTTCAACAAACCCTAAATATCGATTGCTTGCAATCAATTCATACAGCTTAGCATCCTCCTTCAATAACAATACTCTACAACAGCAATTTGTTTCGTAAGTCCTACAATACGATATTCATACAAAAAATAAAATTTAATAAGTAAAAAGGGTCCTAACTACAATCCTTTTCTTTATATGCAGTTCTGACTGTGGAATTTTTCTCTACTACTTCATGCGACAACTCATCAAAGGCAACTCAATCCCCTAGCAAGTCCAAGATACTGAAATCACAATAATGAGAGCTGAATTAACTTGGAAGTTTCTAACTCATCCTAGATGAATCTGAAAGCAACTCCCAACAAATTTGTCTTTATCTATGTTTGTGTCTGTGTTTTTGAACATATGTCGTGTTATAACAAGGCTGTCACACCTATCCCCAGACAGTTTATCGAGGTATGTCTTCGTACATTTTTGTTATGTTAACAAGCATGTCATCCTTATCCCTAGACATTTATAGGGGTATCAGAAATTTATTGATGTTCTTGTAATGATGTTGTCAATACACAATTTACAAGGTTATTAGTAATGTTATTTGTTCAAATGTTCACTTTTGTTAAAACATTTGTTAGCGTTATGTGATTTTTATATCCTGGAACGGAATGTTGAGTTATGTCTTTAAAAGTGTTCTATCCACAAATTAAGATTATACTTTTACAAAAATATCACATACTCTTGAAAGGTAAAAATCAACACTCTATTTTTTGAACAGATAGATCATCTCAAAGGGACATTTTCACAGGTAAATACACAACTAATGTCTTATTTTAATAGATAAATAAAAATTAACAAATTAGTTTTTTTAACAAATAGAGAATCTACACATCTAACTTATTTCAAAAGATAGCCCATTCCAAAAAAAAAAAAAATCAACAAATTCAAATAGAAATAGTATATTATTTGAACAAAAACACAATGCCCCTATGCAAATGACATAGCTCATTTGAAAAAAATCCAAAAAAAAAAAATCCACCATGTAAGAATATCATATCACTCAAGAGCTTCCTCACATCAGCAATCATTTACTAAAGAACTTCTTTATAAGTCTTCTTGTTGTGATGTCCTTTATTTCCATAGCTACAACATGTCATTATGCTCACTAATTCACCTTTTGAACGAATCCTCCTATTCCTTGGCCTACCAACGGTTTTTTCACTACTAGAGGAACAAGAATTGGATTATGTTTAGAAAAATTGGGTTTCTCAACAGTTGGAACATGGTAAATAACGTCACAATAAGAATCCCGGTAGCTAGAAACAAAGTAATACTGATCAATATAACTTCTCAAATTCCTACATGTTCGATCAATAACCAAAACAACATGACTACATAGGAAACGATGAATCTGCCACTTATAACAAGAATTCGTCCTCATCTCTAAGTCAACAACAACATAAGGATCACAAAAAACTTCATAAACATCAAAACTACACATGGACGGATTCCATGTCCTTCTATCTACAATCAAATATTGCCACTTTTTATCCATAACTAGGCATATTACTCCATTCCACTTCATGGCCAAACTTCTCTCCACAACCATTGTATCTATCACTTGTCTTCTTATCTCATCCACCATATTTGTAGTAGGCATATGACAAGATTTTATAATCTAATTATTGAATGACTCAGTTGCATTAGAACACATTTCACCATATTTCTATCCCTCAAAGTAAGCATTGGTCTAGCTTTGAAAACCAATACTACCAATAAATCTAGCAGCAATCTCAACACTATATTGTACAAAAATCTACAAGCTCTCTCTATACATATCCACCATAGGTGTGAATGCACAATTATGAAACCTCTTCACTAAGTCTTTACGAAACTTTTTCTGATAAGCTAATCCAATGTACTTTTCTATCAGATTGGTAGTCAAATGATGCAAGCAAAAAACATGGTAACAGTGAGGAAAAACTGTGGCTAAAACATCCAATATTCCAACATGCCTATTAGATATAAATGTAATTTTCCGAACTAGAAAATAATTATCGACAACTGTTTCGGAAACCAACCCCAACTGTCTAGATTCTCTACATCCACAACAGAAAATGTAACAGAAAAAGCCCTTCATTTGCATCCTTTGAGATTGAACACAACAGAATACCTCTAATTCTACCCTTCAAAAATGTCCCATCAAAAAAAGAATTGGCTTACAAAAATTAAAACATTGGATACAAGCATTGAATGATACAAATAGTCGACGAAAACATCTTATATCTATGCAATAATCCACCACAAACTTACTACCCAGATTTCTACTCAACAACTCCTTACCATACCAATCTCACTGATCAAAATATAGTCTGTGATCTCCAAATGCCAACGACTTGGCTTTGTCAATAGCAGCCTATGCATGATCATACGTTATTGATAATCCATAATTAACCCTGAAATCATGAACAACTTCTACAGGTCGTTTCAAGGGATTCAAACGTACTACATTAGCAATCACCCTTGCAATCAAGTATGCCGAAATTCTACAATTAATGCTAGTACGATAAGCTGCTCCACATGAGTACAAAGACATAAACTTTTTTATAACAAAAAATCCATTTGACTTTTCTTTAACACCATGAATAAACCACTTACAACCGATTTTCTCTTCCTATTTGCACCTCGTAGCTACCCTTTCTGTATCATTCTTTAAATATTTGAAATCAAAACCCAACTTAATACAATATTTATCTAATTCTGGCCTAAATTTATCTGCACCACCCTCAAATATCTATCCTACCTCTTTAATACAATCAACCAAACCAGATGACAAATATACATTTTTCATATGAGAACAATATCTTGCCAAAACATCACACTCTTCATCTGAAATCTCATTCCTTTGACAACTAACAATTGCAACCGAAGACCTAGTACACCTATTAGACACTTCAACAACAATTTCCACAATTCTCAAACCTAATGTCCCAACAAAATCGAACATATTATTCACATCAACATCGCTTTTAAGTGAACAACAACTATGGCCCGAAATGGAATATAAAACACAAACAGAATCTAAATTTAAATCGTTCCACCTATCACAAATATTAACAAGCAAATGATTCAGAGACCGATTGCTAGCCATGTTAATTACAAGTGTTTCATCATGATATTTGCACAACAACATTATTGTACTCTCCATTGTAATTCCTTACACAAAAACAAAACAAAAAGAGAACATACATAAGAAACCTATTTGTTCAAGAAGAACAAGAACTACATTGCCTTACAAAAACCTATCTGTTTCAACAGACAAATACATGTATATTGCCTACCAAAGAATCATTAAACTCAATAAATACATATGCATTGCCCACATACAAATACAATACACCACATATAACTGATTCCAACAGATAAATCATCTCAAATGGGCATTTTCAAAATCTAAACATAATGTCTTATTTCAACAGATGTAAAAATGAACAATTAGCTTATTATTGTGAACAGATAAACAATATATACTCTTAAAAAGACATCTATCTATTCAAACACAAGTACAATCACAACTTTATCAAAAAAAAAAAAAACTATCTGTCTAAAATAATAAGAATCTCCAATAGGAACCTATTTGTTTAAAACCTATCTCTAACACAAATTCCAAACAAAAATAGATATACATAATATATATTAAAAATCTATATGTTCAAAGAATACAAGAGTACAACTACAACAAAAAAAATATGCTTTTAAAAATATATCTATATGTTTAAATAGCTATATGTTCAATCATACATTATATAAAAACATTTAAGACTTAAAACACACATCAACAACACAAAATCTCTTCGCCAAAACAAATAAAATCTGAATAATCAAAAAAGTAACACAACTTCGAACGTATAGCTCCAACCTTTCTGTTCAATCACAATAGCAAACACTATAGCTCAACTATACAAATACCAACCTATCTGGTCAAGCTATTCAAACAAATCAAACTAATACTTTACAGAAAATATAATCACAACAAGCAGTATTTACAAAAAAATATTGAACTCTTCGAAGAAGATCAACTATTCGTCGAACAATATATCACAGTCTCAACAATCTCTCAGAATCAACAATCTATCAAAATCAACAATCTATCAGCCTAGACAATTCGTCGAAGAATATCTATCATTCTCGATAGTCTCTCAAACTCGACTATTCGTGCAAAAAAGATCTCTCATACTCCACAATTCCACAATCTTATATAGAAACTTCTATAACAAAAAAGGGTAAAATCGGAAACAAAATGTCCTCCAAAACGAAAAAAACGTACTTCTCACCAAACTATTTCACAAAACGTGGACTTTTAAGCAACAAAAAACAAATCCACTAGACTTATTGCCTCACGCGATTGTTATACTAGATTTATCGGCAATTTACTCTAAAATAAATTAATGAAAATATATGTGATATATTATTAAAAATATGGGTAAAATTACACCCACCTCCCTTGAAGATTGAAAAAAATACAGCAAACCCTATAATTTTGGCATAATTACATAGACCTCGTTTGAAGATTAAAAAAAATAAAAATAAAGCAAGCCCCACAATTTTAGAATAATTACACCGACCTCCTTTTTAGTAAAGTTGAATAGATTGGAATTAATATAGATCGTTGAAGACACAAATAGAGCATTTTTTTTATCATATAACTAATGAAAATGGAGAAAATATTATGTGAATTAAAACTTAAGGGAATGCAATTACAGTAAAATTGTAATACTTATTGTATTTTTTTTTCAAATAGTAAGAGAAATCAGTGTAATTTACTCTAAAAGCAAATATATGTGGTTTATATGTGCTTTGATTTACTCAAGCTTGGTTTGATTATGAAACGTGTTTAAATATTGGATTTGAGTTCCCAATTATTCATGAACAATATATTTCTTTCTAGTCATAATTTCAAGGACATTACACCGACACTTTATATACTTTGGTCCTTGCATCATTTTTTTTTTCTGTAATTTTATTTGGCTCGATTTTGATATTAAATTTACAATTTTGTATCAATTTGATCCAATTGATTGCTCTTGTTAGCATTTTTTTTTAATGGAAAATGTGCACAAGAGAAGCATGTGTTTGGTTCATGAATTTGGAAAGGGAAAAGGAAAATGAAAAGGGAAAGGTAAGTGAAATGAGTATAAAATATAACTAAATCTCACACACTTTTTCTCTTTCATTTTCCAAATCCCTCCCTAAATCCAAAAATCAAACACAATTTAAAAAAATGTACAAACCATTCCTAATCTTAGTGGGGAAATTGCAAATCAATGGTAGAGTAGAAAAATAATTGCACTATTGTAGACATCCCATGTAAGGCCCCGATATTTATAACCCATTTTATAATTATCAATCCACAATTGTTATTCAATTTCATTGTAGAAGTGTGGATATAGGAAAAAGAAATACAAAGGGACCCCGTAAAACAAATGCATATCTTTCTCATAAATTCTTGGTTATATGCATTAGATTACAATACATGTAAAATAAAAAGAGGGAAATACATCAAAAGTGCCCTACGGCCTAGATTACAAGCAAGATAAAATCCTATTCTAGACAAGTAAGCTCGGTAGCTATCATCTTGTAATCATAAAAAAAAGTGCTCCAGTGCCCCGATAAGATCTTCACAACTCTTTAGTTGGGTGCAAGCACATCATCATAACCTGGAATTTTGAATATCCAGCCCATAAAAGGGAGTAAGCCTTTACGCCCAGTAGAAATAATCTTAACACAATAGATAAATGTTTATTATGATCATAATCATGCAATGCAATGCAATGCCATGCTCAAGACTCTTTACTTCCTTTGAAAACTAATGCTCCACGTATAATTTCAACCCATGTTTGACTCTAACACTTGACCTTTATTATATGTTCAAAATCATTTTTCGTAACAAAATCCATAGTATGTACTTCAAAATATTCCTACATTTACTGGCCACCAAGCACGTAGGGACAATTGGGCACCTATCATATTTTAAAATAACACTTCCATATTTACCACCGCCAAGTACGAATGGACAATTAGACACCCATTACATTTTGAAAACATCTCCATATTTACCGGCCACCGAGCTCGAAGGGGCAATTAGACACCCAACAATATATTCAACAATATCTCCCAAATTTACTAGCATCAAGCACAGAAGAGCAATTGAACACCTTAACACACATAACACATTTTCAAAACCACACACACTTTTAAATAACCCGACACTTGATCAAAAACCATGAGAATACAATGTAACGCATGAGTTTTCAAATGTTATAATTTGCCTAGGGTTCAATTTCCATCTTACAATGAATTCCATGATAACCTTCATCGATAGTCAAAACATTAACTTCTATCAAGACATTAAACAGATAACAACATTGTCATCATCATTATCATCAAATACATCCCATCATTTCCAAGCATATCTCAATTCATCATCATCCTCTTAATTTCCTCATCTTTGTTTCATGTCATCATCATTTCTATCATCTTCAATTTATAGAAATTTATCTTTCATAAATAATATTGTACATAAGAAGAATTATTATATTTTCATAACACAACAATTTCCATAATTCACTACAACATATAAGAGTTTTAGAGACCAAAACCAAATGTTTTGGTCTCTAAAAGTGAAAATTTTGTTGCAAAAGACATTTAGGGACCAATTTCCATCGTCATGAGGTTAAACGCTGAAAGGTCGTCCCGAAAAGTAAAAAACAAGGCTTTTAGTGACAAAATTTTGAAAATGGCACTAATAAATAGACTTTTAGGGACAAAATAATGTGGTCTCAAAATGATTTATTTTTTGAGACAAAAAATTTGGTCCTAAAAGGATAATAATTCATCACTAATGTCCAATTTTCGTTGCTAAAAATATAATAACGACACTTTTCGTAACAAAAATATTTGGTCCCTAAAAAATAATTTTGTCTCTAAATTTTGGTCTCTAAAACCTTAATTTTTTGTAGTGATTATCAACAATTTAAATTAAATCAAGTCTCTATGTGATTCTAATGTTCCCAAGTGTTTCAACATAAAATCAATCTCAATTTCACAATGGAACCTTGATTAGTTTGGAACTCTCTTTTAAACAAATATCAAACCTAGGGTTTTCAAGAAAATTGGGGTTTTTCTCTTTTTCAACATCATTTCTTTCAAAATGAACAATCTAACACCACACACTCAAGATCTATATAAAAAATTTCTAAAATTTGAGTGAAAACCTCATTTTATATAATAATAGATTTATATTCGAAAATATCTAACTCATACAAACTCATAATCACGAAAATATCACATAATCATATCAAATCATAGATATATAAAGTTAAGAGAGCTGCTACCTCAAAGATGAGAGTGCATGGGTGAAGACCCAAACTTTGACGGTGACGGAAACTTGATCTAATAGGCTCAAAATGTCGATCTCGACGTGCTCTACATTTTGCCTCAAGGACTAAGGGTAGTTCTTGGTGAAAGAAGATGAAATCTAAGGTGAAAGTCTAGGGCTTTTTGGACATGGAAGAAGGAGAGAAGATAGTGAAAAGTTTTGGGCCAAAACTTTTAAGTGGCTAATCTTGAGCAGACCGCTCGAGCGGTCAAAGTTGCTCCTGAGCTGTGAATGAAAGCTCACAGTATCTCTACTTTCTCGAACAGACCGCTCGAGTGGTGAATCAAGGCTTTCGGTATCTTAACGATTTTGAAAAACAGAACTGAAATGGTCTATAGACCACTCGAGTGGTAAATCTTGCGCTCGAGCGAACTATGCCCACAACTTAGGTAAGCAAACTTCGAAAAGCATAACTCTTTCATCCGGATTTCATTTTGGGCTGTTCTTGTGTCTAAATCGAAGCCCCAGAAAGAAGCTTTCCCAATGGTTCTAGCCTCACATCCAGATTCAAAGTGTGGAGAGAGAAAAAGATAAAAGAGTGAACACTACTCATGAGACAATTATATAAACGAAATTTTTGGTCCAATCTTACTCTAGTGCTACAATGCCACATCAAACAACGTTCTAAGAATAACCAAAGAGGTTCTCATTACAATAATAAAAGGGTCAAAAGAAATTCCACTAGTCCAAAAGTACGAAGTGCTACACCCCATTTTGACTAACTTTAAGATTTTGGTCACTTGAAAGCTTTTCGGATAATGAAATGCTTATTACTTCACCCTTGGAAATACTTGGAGTTGTTACGAGCTGTTGTATCACCCTTTTAAGCCAATTTTTTTTTTTTTTTTGCAAAAATGACCGTTATTCCTAAACCCATTTTTAGCGAAAACTTGACTCATTGGTTCCACTTAGAAGAAAGGGAGAGAGGAGGAAGGTCTGGTCGAGTTTGAATTGATGAACATTTTAAAAATCATTGATCAATTTTATGTAAAACCATCAATTGAGAGTCAATCAGACCCATTTAGGCAATAAGAAAGTCCAAAGGCATGAAACGCCACACCTAGGTATGCAAGTTGACATATGGATACCTAGGTTACACGTGTGCCCACACGTGCGTTGTGCGGCTGCAACTTGGTTGTGTGCCCGTACATTTCTTGTACGCTTGCACCTTCACCCGATGTCCATAATTCAAACTACAGCATGATTGTTGTACGCTTGCACCTTCACCCGATGTCCATAATTCAAACTACAGCATGATTGTTGGGGTGTTTTTGAAGGGAGGCGCTAAGAGAAAGTGATGGGGCAACCCTAGCATGACTTGGGGCATTTCGCAAAGCTCCTTTTTGGCTATAAATAGAGCTCCTCCACCCCCTCTTTGAAGGACCAAGACTTAAGCAATTTTTGAGAGCTTTTGAAGATAAGTTGCAAACACACTACCTTAAGCCTTAACTCAGAAAATCACCAACCCTACAGTAGCTTTAAGAACTAAAAGTAGATCTAGGGTTGAAGAAAGAGCATCCAAATCATAACCAAATCTCGAGTGAAGCTTGAAAGCAAACAAATATTCTCTTTTCTCATCCTTTCTTGCGTGTTCTTTGATTTGATTCAAACAAGCAAGTGCTTTTTCTTTTTCTATATTTCAGTACCTCTTTTCTCTTATTTTCAGTAGGTAATCGCAGTTAGGGTGTTAGTTTAGCATAAGTATCATGTAGGTTGTTAGATTTGCATGTTTTTTGCACTTATTTTTCCATGTTTTGTTTAAGTTTTTTAAACAGCATGCTTAGGTTAGGTTAATCGTGTAATAAGCATGCATGAATTCTGGTTTATAGATTGTATAATGTTCAGCATATTTACATTATTTTATGTATTAGTTGCTTTTTATGCATGAAATCATGATAGTAGCTTTAAACTAGGCTTAGGTTTGCATCTTGTACGTTTAGTAGCATGTTTAGGTCATATGTACTTTATTTAGCTCTTGTATTGCATGGTTAGACGCTTTGCGGTGGAATCCGGATAAGTTCTTCATTCTTTGGTAGCATATTAATTGTTTGGTGTATTGTTTGTTAAATAATGCAAGCTAAGTGTTTTTTGTACTCAATTGGATATTTTGGATGACTTTCATAAATATTACATAGCTTAGTTCATGTTTATGGCCATATGGTTTTAAAAAGTTCTTTATTGGTGGAAAATCGTAGCTTTTAGTGAAAAATATGGTTATATTCATTAGATCTAAACTAAATGATATTTGTTTTCATTACAACAAAACTCACTTTTAACAACATAAAATGCACATCATGGATATGATTTTACGACGCACGATGTAAAGCCGTGTTATGACGTGTCATGGAAACTTGTTCACTTCAATGGGATTCCATTGTATACAGTTAAAACTAGCGAATCTTGTATGTCATGTTTGATTTTTTTTACAACTACTTTTGTACGCTATTAATTTAAGAGTCAAACCACAACGTTCATAGATAACTTTTAAATATTTAATATAACGAATTTTGTGAAATAATTAATTATTAAATCTCATAAAATATAATATTAGTAGAGGCTAATCATTTGGTTGGCGCGAGAGATGGTGCATCAATTAATGACATTCTCCTCTTATACCTAAGTTCTCGAACTTGGAATGTTTTTGGTTTAGTTTTCATTATTAAAGATATTTTAGTTTTTCATAAAAATTAAGTGGCAACTCGTTCGATGTGGGATAGTGAGTTGGTACAATACAATGTAAAAATGCACCTTGTATCCAAAAAAACGAGGCGTCCACAACTATAGATAATTTTTTTTTTTTTTTATAACAACTCTGACACATGAAGGATTTGTACCAGCGTAGAAAAATTTTGCATCATACACTAAAAATTTGCACTACCACAAAAATATAAATATTTTTCCAGTATCTCACGAATTTGTAATTACTCTAATTTTAGACACTCCACTATTTAGATGTCATTGAGGTGTGTACTACTACCCACCACGATCCAATTTGCTACAGAACCTTAGCTCTTCATTGGGATAGTGGACACACACATCTACTATCTATTACTATTATAAAAGTATGAAAAATTACCATATTTTCTATTTTTTCCATATTTCGAAATACCCTCCTAAACTTATTAAATATCAGCAATTTGTTATTATTATTACAAAAAATTAAAGTTTTAGAAACTAAAATTTAGGGACAAAATTATTTTTTAGGGACCAAATATTTTTGTTGCGAAAAATGTTGTTATTATATTTTTAGCAACGAAAATTAAACATTCGTGATGAATTATTATCTTTTTGGAACCAAATTTTTTATCTAAAAAAAAAACCCATTTTGAGACCAAATCATTTTGTCCCTAAAAGTGTATTTTTTAGTGACATTTTCAAAAATTTGTCGCTAAAAGCTTTATTTTTGACTTTTCGGGACATTTTTTTAACGACTATCCTCACAACGATAGAAATTGGTCCATAAATATCTTTTGCAACAAAATTCACTTTTAGAGACCAAAAAAATTGGTCTCTCAAACTCTTATATGTTGTAGTGTATTATGAACTAGTAGTTGACCCCGTGCAATGCGTTGGTTAATTTTTTTCTTTTTAAATAATATTTCATAGAATAAAATTAAATTATTTATATATGTCTATATATAAATTAGTTTTAGAAATATGTTGTAATCTATGCGTTACAAAAGAATAATATATATCTATGTATATATAGAATTATTTATAAAAAAATATATTATGAAATATGCAGTGCAATTTTTGTTCTGTTAAACTATGAAAGTGTAATATATATATATATATATATATGATACTTTTGTACTTAATTTCAATATAATAAAATAAATATTCATTTTAATATTAAAAATAATGATTAAATTGGAGAAAAAAAAGTCATTTAAAATTAAAGAATAATTCTAATTATTTATTTTGATAATCTTAACCTTATCATTCTATAAAAGTGTTATTTAAACAAATATATATATAATAATTTTATTTCAATTATTTATGTATATTTTAATAATCTTAACCCTATTGTGCTATAAAAGTGTAACTAAAATAAATATATAATGATTTTATATGATATTCATTTATAACATAGTAAAATAAACCCTCAATTTGACATTAATAATTATAGTTAAATTGAAAAGAAGAATAGTAAGATACAATTAAAATTGATTCTAATTATTTACCTTTTTATTCAATAGAAAAAAAAGAAGAAGTAAGAATGGAAGTTAAAAAAAATTATTTTAAAAAATTAAATATAAGTATGTTGTCGTTAGATTTAAAAATGTATATATATAAATTAATTGCGTTGAGTATTAATTTTTCTTTAATATCTATTTTTAAACTGTTATATATATATATATATATATATATAAAGTTTAAATTAAATATTAAGTTTTCCTAATAAAAAACTTCATGGTAAATAGGAAACTCAATATAAATTAATAATAAAATATAAATAAGATAGACAAAAAAATAAAAATATATATTTAATTTTAATATAAAAATTGAATACTTGAATAAAAGTGAAAAAATGAGAAGAAAATTAATTCGTAAAGTATTTTTTAATACATATAATTATTTTCAATTTTATTTATGGATAGTTTAGATTATGTAGAAATCTTTTAAATGTTAGATTTTAGAAATAACTAAGTATGAGGGTATGTTACGTGGAACTTTAAAATAAAAAAAATAAAAAAATGCCACATAGGAGAGAAAATTTTTGAGGGTAAACACTACTTATATATATACATATAATTAAATATAAATTAATATTAAGATGTCAATGAGATAGGCAAAAAAATAAGAATATATATATAAAAGAAAAGGAATCCATACAAAATTGGTTATTATAATTGAGATTGAGTTTGTGTAGAATTTTATATAAAATAGGAAAGTCATGCTGACATGGCTCTTTCAGAAGAAAAAAAAAAGTAAGCCCTTGTAATGTGCCACCTAAATATGAAAAAAATACTACTTTTAATATATATATATATATGAAGTGTGAAGAATTGCCATATTTTCTACTTTTTGCGTATTCCGAAAATATCCTTTCAAACTTATTAAATATTAGCAAAACCACAAACAATCACAAACATCTTTCAAAATTCAAACACCTTCAAATATCAAACAACTTAAAACAACCAAACATCTTTAAATATCACAACCTACTAGCAAGCACCTTAGATGATTCGGTGAGCTTTTCTTTCAAAAGGTTCGACTTTTCTGAATATCTTTACATTACATATTGGTATACTTTGTGAAGTTGTCAAATTCTCTATTTTAGATTCATGACTCGTGTCTAATTATATTATTTGTATTATAATATGCATCATCATTTATAATAATATCGCCAATATCGTCAACTGATTGAAAATGGTTTTACACCACTCAAAGGTATTACCTAAGTAGTATAAACTCACAATCAATTTGAGTGCGTGATTATGTTAAAACTACTAATAGTGGGTTGATTACCCTCAATTCATTTTTTGTTTTTTGTTTTTTTTTTTTTTGTTTTTTTTTGTTTTTTTTTGGTTTTTTTTTTTTTTTTGTTTTTTTGAGTTGATTCATTATTCTAAATTATCATAACATCTTAATTCTTTGTTACCCACTCTGGTTCGAATTTCAAAACCAAATAGTCGATCGCATTGTCTCTCAATCAACTTTGTTTGACAATCTAGTGGTTGTACAAACAGATAAAAACATAACGACACACTCTAATTCGTAGACAAAATGCCCACTTATCAAGTTAGGCTTTATACAAGTAGCAACTTTTTTTTTTTTTTTTTTTTTCATTATTTGTTCATATATCCATAAAGAAAAGAAAATGACTCTTGAGCATATTTTTATAGGTTCAGGCTTCTTTCTAGTTGGGTTTTCCAATTGGAGCGTATTGTTGGGTTTTTGTAGGCCCAGTATGGAGAGTCCAAATCCTCTCCTTGGAGGATCTCCACTTGGCTCCCTACTTGGTGGGTCATTGGGCCCACTTTTGGGCCCAGTTTCGATAATCCGAACCGTTCACATTTTTTAATTTGATGATTATATCATACTTGTAAAAAATCAAGTCGATCGAATATCAGAAACCATGTGTTCAAGTCATCGAACTAAAAACCATTTTATTAAAAAATAAAATTGTTTATTAAATTTTTTAATAAACAATTTTTAGTTTGATGATCCGAACACATGGTTTCTGATATCCGATCGACTTGATTTTTTACAGGTATGATATAATCGACAAATCCTAAAATGTAAATGGTTCGGATTGTCGAAATTGGGCCCAAAAGTGGGTCTAATGGCCCACCAAGTAGGGAGCCATGTAGAGATCCTCCAACGAGAGGATCTAGACTCCAGTACGGAGCTCACATCGATAATCTGATAATCTGATTAATGTGATTTTTTATAGGGACAAAGTACTCGACGAGGATTACACATTGAACAATTCGGATTACCAATGTGGGTTTTATGGTGGGCCCACAGAACCCAGCAACACGTTCCAGTCCGATCGGGTTGGAGAGAAGTTATTTCTTATTTTATACTCCTTTTGTGCACCAGTCATAAATTGATTGGTTTTTTTTTTTTTTCCGTAATTTAAAAGGTTGTGTCAAAAAAAATTTCGCTCTCTATGGTTTAAAATTTTCAAAATCAATTTTTTGAGTTTTGTAACTTTAGATCGACTTAATATATATACACTTCAAAAATATATAATTTGTACCCAAAAAAAAATTAAAAATCATTGAATATAACAAAATACTAAAATGTATTAAATTTTGGTATTATTTTGTATTCAATAAATTTTTCATGTAAAAAGAAAGGAATAATAGTGTTTTTTTTAGATAGCAGGAATAATAGTGTTAGACTCACAAAAATAAAGCACATAAAAGTGTTGGATGGGATTTATTTTAGGTCTAACTCACATAACACTCAAAATGAATTTTAACTACCTAAGACTTTTTCGTTATATGTTTTATATTCTATTTTTTTGCATTTAACATTATAAATAAAAATCATAAATTTACCAAGTGTCTGAAAAATAAAAAAACCTAACGATTAACTTCACTTCTAAAGAATTAGAGATCCATAAATGATCACCAAACCCATTTGGGAATATGCTATTTTAGTTAACTATTTGATTTGTTTACAAAAACGCATGCAAAAAAGTAAAGAAAGTAATATGATGGGGTGTTTTATTTTATTTACTATTTTAGCCTGGGATGAGTAGCCCATCCCAGAGAAGTCCGTATTTAACTTATTTTTACCTTAGAGTGATTGTGTCAGCAAAATCAACTATAACTATGGCATTGTAAACTAAGTACAAAATCACTATATAAAACAGAAACCCACATTAATACAAGATTATCTGAGAAAACAATACAAATAAAGACCCATATTTTGTTTATAAATCAATTCATTTGCCACGTGCAACGCACGTGCACCCCCAACTAGTACAAACATTAAGCCTCCATTTGGGAAGGCAAATTTGGGCTAAAATAGCCACTACAGTCCAAAAAAGACTAAATTAGCCACTAGCAGACAAAAGAGATTCACGTGCTATGCATTGTCCTAGGCCAGGGTGAATTTACCAAACTACTTCCCTCCAACTCTGCTTCACATGAGCACCGCCTCACCACACACGCAACACTGAAATTATTTTAGGTCACACCAAAAATACGCTAAAGTGAATGGGCGAATCGGGGAAGCTGAACGGCCAAGACATCGCGCGAACAACGCCAAAGTCGATCAGAACCGGAGGACACATTGCACGAAGAATGCCAAAGAAGAACTCGCCGTCTGAAACACCACTGATCTTCAGGTACTGGTTGCCTTTCTATTTTGTTTTTACTTTGTTTGTGCGTAAATCCATCGCCTTAAACCCAATCTGGTGGGTTCATCTGTCAAAGCCATCGTTGTGGGTGATTAAACATGTTCCGCCATTTTTTTGGGCATCTGTGGTTGTTTTTTTTATTTTTGTTTGCTTTGTTTATGTCAAAAAAAAAAAAAAAAATCGCATGTGGAAAACCCAGTGCTCTATCATGGAAATGTAGCCAAATACCCCCCCCCCTTTTTTTTTTTTTTTTTTTTATTTGAACTACAAATGCTAATCTTGATACCATCCTGTGATAATTTATTTATTTTTTTGGTATTTTTTTTTACTTCAGTTTGTTTTTCAAATTGAGGTTTTGCAATTTCGATTTTCTTTTTTTTTTTTTTTTGCTTTTTGCTAAATTTTTGTTTTTGTTACACTCAAGTTCTGATAACCCATTCCCAAAATTCTAATAATTCATGTATTGCCAATTTCATGTATTATCTTGCCATTCCAAAAAGAATTCATGTATTTTCTTCTTCTTCTTCTTTTTTTTTTTTTTTTTTTTTTTTTTTTTTTTGAAATCTCAAATTCCTATTTGTGTATTGCCAATTTGATGAAACGATGACAATACAGAGAAGCAGATGAACCGTTTCACAAAGTTAAATTTTAATTGTAATTTTATTTTTTTCTCTGAAATTTTTGAACCTCACTGGAATGAACAACATGATTTATTTTTAAACAAATTTTAACCAAATGGTTTTCTTTTTTTGATCAAAGGACATTATATATATGGCCCTACACATTGTACTAATCAAAAAATATACATATATATATGGCCCTACACAAGCTCGTGCCCATGTCAAGAGGGGAACTAGTACTAGATGGCCAAAGCTGTGTAATGGTCTATATACAATTAAAGAAACAACCCTCTAGGTCTGCCCATTCCTTTTCAATTCTATGGTTTCCTCTCAATGACAATGAGTAACTTTCACTCAATGCCAGCAATAATCTCTATAAAGCAATGGACCACAAAAGTTCAAAACCAATTAGCAATTTGTTTATTAGATGGACCACACACACAAGATAAAAAAAATAAATAAATAAAAGATCATTAAAATATCACTACTATGTTTTTGTCTACACAAGCCTAGACCTGGCGGTTGCTAATAATAATAGCAAGATCAATAAAAGAGCAATGAATTGGAAAGAAAGAGATGTCCAATGAAGAAAATTAAGAGCAATCAAAACATTTTGTCCTTGTCAAGAAAATATACTAAATAAATCCACCATCTCTAATAACCTACAACAAATTGTACTTTTGGCGACTACTTTTGGCAACGATGTCAATTTTTCATAGCCAAAACTATATTTTTGGCGACACAGTAATCAATTTCGTTGGTAAAAAGTAGACCTTTACCGACGCAATTTACTACCGTCGCTAAAAAAGCATATAAATCATTAGGCGCCAAAATTATTGGTTGGTGCCAAAATTTCAAAAATTTTAGCTACGAGACTTATTTTTTAGCAACACGACAAGCGTCGCTATTAGCGTGGTTACTTTTGGTGACAACAAGTTGGCGTGGGCAAAGAGCTAAACATTTAGTGACGATAACACTATTTGTTGGTAAAAGTTTTGCTGAAATGTGATGATTTAGTGATTTGTGTTTTTATTATAACTTTTCAAAGAGTTTTAAATATTATAGTTATTGAATTGTAAAATTAAAGTGATCATCGAATTAGATCACAAAATGAACCCATTAAGCCCAAACACACTCTTAAGTTGAGATGGCTAAGTTGAGATAATCTAACTTTTCCAAAGAATGTGGTTAGATTATCAATTTCAATATGTTTGGTTTTATTTTTAGAAACTTGTTTCAGAATTTTTTTCTAAAAAGCTAAAAAAAAAAAAAAAAATTGGTGAAAAAATTAAAAAAACACTTATTATTTTTGTATAATTTTATCTTTAAAGAGGTCATAAATAATTTTTAAAATTTTAAAAATATATTTTTGATTTTTATACTTCTCAAATTAGTTTTAATTTTTTAATTTTTTTAATTTTTTTTGTGATCTTCCTCTAAAAATTGAGGCAGTGGAAAGTTCTCTCTCAAAATTCCCTCTTTTTTTCCAAGATAGGTAAACCCCTCATCACTCTTCACAATTTTCATTTTTCAGTAGCGGCGAGATTTTAACCTGGAAACGGTGCTCTCTCTTCAGCGATAAGACTGCTTGGGTGGCA
The DNA here is from genome assembly GCA_030407325.1 of Camellia japonica. NCBI lineage: Eukaryota > Viridiplantae > Streptophyta > Magnoliopsida > Ericales > Theaceae > Camellia > Camellia japonica. The sequence goes on from JAPPVO010000017.1 coordinate 78,863,449, forward strand.
ACGACAATTGACGATTCGAAGGGGAAGGGTTTCCTCACTCATCAACTATTAATCTCACCCTCGGTGCAGATTAGCCACTGTCGCCTCTGATTGAAATCTAGCATAAATATAAATCCCTTGAAGCCATAAAAAAAAAATATATTTTTTCTCATCGATTTTTTTAACGTCGCTTGCGTGTCAATTTCTAGCATTGCCTCGTCGCTTGATTGTGCGTACGATTACTAACCTATGCACCTCTTTCTCTTTTTCAATCTTGACCTAATTCGCGTCACTTTCTCTCTCTATTTCAATCGATTGTCTCATTTTACTGCAAATTTTGAGGTTGCACTACTACAATAATGCTTAAAAATCACACATGAAGAATTAAAAACATCACACTTTTATTCGAAGTGTGATTTAAAAAATTAAAATGATATTTTAATCATAATTAATTTAATTAAGTCAGATAGTATTTATTTTTAATTTCATTTTCTAAATAAGTGTGATTATATATATATATATTTTAATCACAGTTCTATATAAATGTGATTGCACATATTTTTTTAATTTTTTTTTTTTTTTACATCTCTATAATAAAACAACACTGTTTTTAAAAGTGTTTATCTTGATAATTGATTACAACCATCAAGATCAATCCATCATAGATTAATGGGTGGATTAACTTGACCTATGTTTACTACCCAGGAAACTTCCTACTATTTCCTCCCAGCACAATCTGTGCCCCACCCTCATATCTCTCTCCCACTTCCCCACCACGACCACAGCAACTTTGCCTCTTTCTTTTCGTCGACACCCACACTGCTCACCACCGTTGCTGCTCCTCCCTCCTTAGCGACCCTTCGTCTACATCTCGATCACAACAACTGCGGTAACCCCACGCCCCATCTCGACCATCGCAGCAACTGTGGCAACCACCATATTGGCCTCACACAACAGTGCGAAGGGTGAACACATTATATATATATATATATGCTTCAGTTTTCAAGATAGTTAAACTATTTGGAAAGCTTTGATAAAAGTTTATCTTTGTATAGAATGAGAACCGAATGATTTTACCTAATTTGTCATCTATGATTGAATCTCCAAATTCATAGAAAAACTATTGTTCTCATATAGCAAAAAGCCCTAATTTTTCACATCCCTAAAGCTTATACATAGATTTTGGGATCATGGAAGTTATGACAGTGATGCAAATTTAATTTAACATTGTATATGTTGAATGTGCTTTAGAAATGCAAATATGTTATGGAATTATGAAATATATGTGTTGAAGTACATGAGTTTTAAAGGAATGCATGATGATAAGGCAAAATAAGCTATATTCTGTAACGTTGTTCTCTCGAGGAGAGATGGTATGATCGATAGTGGATCATGTTGATGAAGGTTATATTGTAATCATGTTGAGTATTGAAAAGATCACAATTTTGAAACTTATATTTATCTAATTTAGGGGACGAAATTCTTTAAGGGGGGGAGGTTATAACGATCCCGGGTTTTTCCCCTTTATGTACTGTATTCCGGACTTGGGTTCCTTGGTTGAGTATTGTTGTATATGTCTATTTCCGTCCTTTAATTCCTTGTATTTGAGTTTTAGGATGTGTTGGGCAGGTTTGGAACAGGTTGGGTGTGTTTTGAAACAAATGGTTGCTATCCAGTTTTTGGTCTTTTCGCTCAAGCGAGGACTTTGTCGCTCGAGCGAGCCTTGTGTTTTTGCTTCTTTGCTCGAGCGAGGGTTTGTACACTCGAGCGAGTGTTGTGGGTCTTCAGGTTTCTTTTTCAGATGCAGCTTTGGCTCGAGCGGGCTTTTCTTTGCTCGAATGAGGTTGGTCTGGTGTGTCTCTTCGCTCGCTCGAGCGAGCTTTCTTGCGCTCGAGCGTGCGTCTGCGTCTAGTTTGGACTTGAAGGTTGTGTTTCTTCACTCGAGCGAGCTTTCCTTCGCTCGAGAGTGCTTCTAGGTTGCAGACCTGAAGCTTCACGTTGTTCGCTCGAGCGAGGCTTTTTGCGCTCGAGCGAGGTCTTTTTGTGTCTGGTCCCTCGAGCGACCACTTCTTCGCTCGAGCGAGGTTTGAATATATCAGATCGTAGCAGCAGTCTCCTTCATCACTTTTTGATCCTCTTTTCATCTCAAATCCTAGAACCGACCCTCTCTCTCTCTCTCTACACGCATCTTCTCTCTACAAATACATCTAGTTCTAGTGGTCTTCTACCCTAGTCTCTTTGTAAGAAAGGTAGAGCTTGGTGTGGGCTTGACTTTGTTCCGAAAAAGTTGGTGTTTGGTGCATCTTCGGGTTTCCTCTCTTTCTCCTTTGAGTCTCTCCATTTGAGGTAGGGATAACCTACTCCTTCCTATGAGTTTTAACATAAATTTTGGTCATTTTGTATAAATGGTGAGTTATGGAAATTTTGGAAAGATAGGGTTTTGAAATTGAAATTATAAAAGAGGGATTTTTAATTGTTGAGTACCATGTGTATGTGAGACCTTGAAAAATGAAATTGTTGTTGTTGAATTGATGAAATTGAGCCTTAGGGTTAAAGTTAAGAAAAAGGGGGAAAATGCCATAATTAAGTTTAAATAATTAATTTGTATAATTAATTTGGAAAATATGGAAATGTGAAATTGAGTTGGAAATCATGAAATTGGATGGAATTGTAGTTGAATGGTGTAGTTGGATTAATTAATCACTCACCTGTGAGAATGTTGATTATTTATCTGTTTGATAAATTTATTATCTATTTAGAGATAACTGTTTTGGGCTATCAGTGGAGGATAGTCTTGATTGTTGTAGACACTGCATGTTGATTAGGGAAAACTGAAACTAATCGATTGAGTTATGTCATTGAATATGACGGTTGGATTAATATATCGAATATGTGTATTGATTGATCATTGTATATGATGAAGTGTTTACATACATTGCATATGTATATTAGTGTGGGAGGAGATAGGGGATGTACTCCAATGTGTGGGAGGAGATAGGGGATGTACTCCATTGTTTGGGAGGAGATAGGGGATGGACTCCATAGATAATTAAGTTAGGCGGAGTGTCCATGGTGAAAGTCCCAAAACTTTATGTACATTTGAATGATGTTGATGAACGAAAGTGTTAATAATATGAGTTGTAGTCTCATTTGAATTGTGGATAATGGAAGTGTTTTTAATAATGAGTTGTAGTCTCATTTAATTGTTTGGCTAAATAATGAGTCGTGTTTATGAATTGAATTGGATAAATAAAGGGAAGTGGAATGAAACACGGATGTATTTGTCGTTGAATTGGAAAATGTTGTATGTTGGTCTACAAGTGTTGACCATTTATCGAATGCTAATGTTTTAGTTATTACTCATATTTGGTTTAAAATATCTCTACTGGGTTTTGGCTCACCCTATATGGGACATCATTTTCAGGTGCAGGTGATATGCCGCCTCCAAGGTCTTAGCTTGGAAGGTTTAGGAGTTGAAGACTCTGCTTTTTGGATATTTGTTTTGTTTTATTACATGTTATTCAAGCCAAGGGCTTATTATGTTAGGAGTTAGAACTCTCTTTTTGTAACCAAGTGTTGACTTGGAAAGTTGTAAGTGTATAGGGCATTTACTTTTGTTGTCAACATGTAATACTTTTGTAAGGAATACTCTGATGAATGAAAGCATGTTTTATTCTCTTATGTCTATGGATGTCATGAGTGACTGGTTTATATACATTATTTTGAGGGCGTTATAGCTAGTCTAGTGAGCGATCCCATGTTTTCACTGTAGAATTGGTTTTATTTTTGGCATTTTTAAGTTTTTCGATTTTGTGGATCAGATTTCATTGAATCTTTTGATTGTTTGGTCTTGAAATTCAACTTTTGGGAGTAGAGTGTTTGAACCTTGTTCTGTTTTTTGCTAGAAATGTCTTGTTTAGGTCTTTGCCTCATTTGAACTATTTTTGATACTCCTTTCAAGTTATATTTGATTTGAATTTATCAGTATTGTGAAGATTTTTATGTGTTTGAGTTGAATTTCAAGTCTAACTTGTTGTCATACAGTGTTTGGTTCATGAAATGCTTAGAATTTAATATCAATTTGATTATTTGATTGCCTAAGCCTGTTTAGATCTAGTTTCTGCTTATTTAGAATTGTAACATTAATGAGGTTTCACTGACTGACCCAATTTAAATTGGGGTACTTACTTGTAGGTCCTAATAAGTGGACTTATTGTCTAATAAGTCCTATGGGAAAAATCTGTCATAAAAAACGTCACTAATTGTAAGTTTTCGGGACAATTTATAAAAATCATGACAAAAAAAAGTCAATAATTGTCAATTTTTAGCGACATGTGTAAAAAAATTGTCACAAAAATATTATTTTTAGTGACAATTTTACCAAGACTTATTTTCAATAGGACTTGATGGGAATTAAGTCTAATTATTAGGACCTATTAGTAGTTTATCCATTTAAATTTTGTTTGTTGCTCAGACATTGGAGGGAATTTTAGGTGATAGTAAATGAATTAACAGTCTCTTGCATTGAGTGATCATTTATTGCTTTCCATTTGAAGCACTTTCCTTGTAAATAGAAGTGATAGTAAAGTCTAATTGAAGTGTGTTCCATGTGAAAAATCTATAGTTGAAAGGTTTGAATGGTTTTGAAGTCTTACCAATAAATTCAAAGCCATTCAAACTTTTCAACTATAGATTTTTGATTTTTGGTTTTGTATCTCTAGTTTGCTTTGGAGACATGATAGCAATATGTTGGGTTTCTTGCTGGTTGTTGCTATTGTGTTTTATTTGTTTATCATTAATGAGTCTTTTGCTTAAGTAATAAAATTAAAACTCATCATATCCTTCTAAATTGATTTTATGTACAATTTTTCTTCAATTTGTTTATCATTACTAAGTAATAAGCATATGTACATTTTTTATCAACGTTTTATAGCTCTAAATATAAGAGAACGAGTCTAAATGAATAAATACATGAATTAGTGGTATACAATTTAAATATTGTGTCTAGGTGTGTCTTACAAAATCCTATCATTGGAATAATATGACTTATTGTAGGCTTATTCTGAGAGTTGACTAAACAATTAATTTATTAATAAAAAATAGGCTTACAAAAACAATTAAATGCTAAAAAAAGTGGGTGCTATCAATGTCAAACAGACTTTGGCTATTACTAATAAAGGTGGGTGCTATCAATGTGAAACTGACTTTGGCTAAATAACATACCTGTGACAGAGCAAACCATGCATGCTGTTGACTTGCAACAACATTTAGGAATTAGTAATAATACAGTACATCCGTGGAATTGATGTACATAAATCCTATGTGATTCAACTTTGGAGCAGTTGCTTTGCTTTTTTTGGTATGACAAACAGAGTGATCTGTCCCTAGAAAAAGAGGAGTGGAAAAGAAATCCCCGTAAGTAAATTAATCTATATAAGTTTTGTCAAGATCTTTGGAGGCTTAGATCTTGTAGGCGTATGTATAGATATATATATAATTCTATATGTGGCTTATTCCTTCTAGTCCTTGATCTGTGTTCTTTGTTAAGAGGGTTAGAAAACCTAGATCGAATATTAATCTTGTATGCGGCTGGTTCGCTGCTGCTACTAGTTCGCTAAATTCCCCAGCATGTAAAGATTTTGGTAGTAGTTAGTTACACACGACAAATCTTAGAAATGAATAATTATAACCAACGACATGGGGTTCATTGCACAAATACACATTGTGAAATGTAATAAACATATTTTCATTATCATAATTTTGTCATATATATAGCATATTTGGGTACAACAAAGAGTAACATAGAAAACAACATGTTAAGGGAATTGAAAGAAACATCATGCCCACAAGACAATACTTAGTTGCACAAATCTAACAAAAGGCCTCTCAACTCTCAAGCACAAATTGACAACAATACTTATTGGAATATGAAAGTTTACTGTTTTAGCTTGATGATGAACCATGAGTTCTTTGACCAAGAGTAGATAGCCCTGGACTAGGGGTTTGCTTTATTTCAAGCCCTTTTCCGGCCACCTTGGGGCTCCTTTCCACTTTTAGTTCATTGATTCGGGGGCTGTATGCCCTGTGTGTTAACCGTGGGCTATATGTAGGCTTTTATCGTCAACTGAACCTGGGTTAGAACTTGTAATTTTTTCACCACGACTTCTTGTGATAATTTCATCAAGAACTTCCCCACTATCAATATGGGGAGTTCTTGCCTGATGATCTTGATCCTCGAAGCATGTAGAACATAATACACGAGTTTTGAAGCTAAATAAGATTACAAACTAAGACTAGGATATGTTTAAACTCTTATTTTGTACCCAATGACAGAAAAGAACAGAATACTTTCTTTAAGAACAAATAAACTCTAAATATTTGAACTAGCAAATTTCCTTGTTCAGAGGGGTACAACTCGGGGAGAATATGTAGGATCGAAATTTATTACACTGCTAAAGATAAAACCCAGGAGTGTCTAAAAATTTCAAACTCATTTAAGTTGTAACTCTTTCAAACTACTTGGAAAACATCTTAAACCTAGCTGAAATAAAGGCTGAGAGCGTTTACCTCAAAAGACATATTTGCAAGTTATGCTAGGGACTTCTTCATATTCTGCAGCATCTAAGTCCTGCTGGTTCGTTGCTGCTGCTACTGCTGCTGCTGCCCTCAGTTTGAATGCATATGAAATGTTATTGACTATTCCTATACTTTTGTTTTTCCGAATTTTCTGTTTTCCAGTCACTTGCAGTTGTTACACTTGGGGATAAACAAATGGCACAAAGAATAGACAACCTTGAAGGTGCAGATGAATTTAAGAGATTTTATCTTCAGGTGCTCGCAATTATGTGCTTACTAATATATTATGCTTGGTAATAATTTTTTTTGAGTGAATTTGTAATTATTTAAGTACATTTATTTTGTGAACTTTCTATATTATCATAACATCATAACAGTGCCTCCCCTATTAGAATTTATTTGTGTGGAAATGGTTGCAAGGCTATATAACTTATGATTAATTAATTGTAATGCCGATGCTATATTTTGGCACTGATGGACAAATTTTGGTTAGGGAATCTACAAAATGATATTATGAGTTGAAACAGCAGTCATCTATGTTAACTTCGATTTGCATGACTAGAATGTTTGGTGAGTTAGGAGTAGGGGTAATGGATCATGTGTTACTAGATGGATACCCTTGCCCTTCAAAAAGCCTGCTGTATCCAGTTCAGATTGGGCCATGGGATTGTTTCTCGTAGACTAATAAAGAGCATGATTACAAGTTAAGGGGAAAATTTAAAATTTCACATAGAGCATAATTTGAACTAGGGTTTAAGGTTTAGGCTAAGGAAATGTTGGTAATTACAAGATTTGTTGGACATAGATTGTAGTATGGGTCCATGGCTTATTCTAGGTCATCTGATTGGGTTATTGTATGTTTTAACTAGGCTTAGGATAATCTTAGTAGTTACAGAGTAGAAGTTTCTAACCTTTGCAGTCTTAGCCTAGTGGGTTTAGGTAACTGTAACAGCCTATAAATAGCTATCTGATGGATAAAGATGAGTTGTGAGAACCTTGAGTTTGTTTTTATGTGATGGTGGTTAATCCTTGCAAAGGTGGAAGCATAGATGTTTAGATGCTTCTTGGTCTCTTCTTTCATCATCTTGTTCTTCTCCTTCTGTTGATTCCAAAAGTGCTACCTTATTTAATCACTCATGTCCTTTACGCATGAAAATTGCAAGGGATCTATCACTAATATCCCTTCTAAAACTCCTAATTAAAATTAGAAAGACAAATAAAATACTAATGACATAAAATTTTAAAATAGTAAATAAAAATCTCCATGTGTGCATGCACGTTCTGAATGAACCATGCAAAGTACTAGTACCTGGTGCGGGTACAACATGTTTGTTGAAGTACCCATGCTTCAAGAGCCTTAATTATAAATTTGAACCACCCACTCCAAATCTGCCAAACAAAACAATTTGCATCTTAACATTGAATATTATTGTGTAGCGGTACAAATCTCTGTTTGTCGGAGAGGCTTAGCCTCACAACATTTTGCTGTTAATCTTTTGAGAATTTGTTCTTGAATACCTTAGAAAAGTTGGAAAGAATGTTCATGATCATTGTTATCTTTCGGATCACAATATTATTTTCTTAATAACTTCTATCAAGTCATTTAGTTTTGATTTTTTACATCTTAACATCAAGTAGTATTATGTGTCAGTATGGCCCCTGTTTGTGGTGGATGCTTAGCCTTGCAAGATGCTGGTGTCCCAGTGAAGTGGTCTATTGCTGGTATAGCAATAGGTTTGGTTTTGGACACTAAGGAATTTGGAGGGGATGGAACCCCACTTATTCTTTCTGACATAACTGGATCTGAAGATGCATCTAGGGACATGGATTTTAAGGTATTGCCTTTAGAATTTCTTTTATATTTACCATTACAATGTGTTCAGTTGGTTTTCAATTTAATTTTCTTGTTACATGTGAAAAAATCTCGAGGAGCTACACAAGTAGAAGTATGTCATAATACAGAATCTGAAGGCATGGTAAATAATTAGATTAGTGATTTTAATGGTGCAGGTTACTGGAAATGAAGATGGTATAACCGCATTTCAAATGGACATAAAGGTCATACATCACTTACATTTCAGTAGTATGAGTTCCTTTAATATGAGTAATGTGTGTGTGCGCTCTCATCTTATAGTCTTTCTTTTCTCCAAAATGACTGCATTATTATCCTTGAAGACAGTTTACTGTTTTGTGTTTCTTGGCCACTGGTCTGCTATTTCATAACTTCCACAATGAATTTCATGGTTTCATTGAAGGCAACTTACTGTTTAGTTTTCTTGGCCATCTGTCAGATATACAATGGGTAACGTAACACATTCTTCAATGACAGGTAGTAAGAATTACTTTGCCAATTATGAAGTAGGCACTCCTACAAGAAAAAGATGGTCGAAAGCACATTCTTGGTAAAATACATCAGTACCATAATTTATAATCAACATTCATGGGGACAACCTTGTTTGTATAACACTTGGCTGATGCTTGCTGGGTTACTGCTAATGCAATGTTGCTGTGAGGCGGCTGCTACTAGATGCTGGTCTACTGCAGTGTTGTTGCTGCAATGGTTTTGTCCCTTGCTCTGTTTTGGTATGAGTTGGGATCCAATTGCTGCAATGTAGCTAAGGCTATGGCTGCAGCTATTGATGGGACTCTAGTTCTGTATTGGTCAATCCTTTGCTTCTGCAAGTTTTAATCATTTATTTTATTTTTGTTGCTCCTTTGTGGGCTGAACAATGATCTTTATATTTGTATTTTGTTAGGTTCCTTGGTTAGTTTTGTGTAGTATTTGGGTTTTGTTTGTTTTATTTATGGTGTTGGTGATGTAAGGCATGGGAAATGTCCCTTGTAAGCTTGTATATTTTATGGTTAGCTCTGGTGCCTTATTTAGTTTTTGTTTTCTTGTGTTTTGTTGTTGATAGGTCTGCTGTGCCTGAGGGATGAATCTTGTAAATCTGTAAATCTTATTAAAAATATAAATGATTTTCAATTATTTTTGTTGATGCAAATTTATTGTTGTCAAAAAGTAAAGCTTTCTCGACAAATAATTTGTTGGTAAATGTGTTGCCAAAAGTTTACTTTTGCCGACTCATATTGTGTTGTTGGAAGTGTATTTTTTGCCAATGCAAATTTGTCATTGCCAAAAGTAAAACTTTCGCGACAAACAAATCGTTGGCAAATGTCAACATTTACCGACATAAATGTGTCGCCAAAAGTTTACTTTTGCCGACTCATTGTGTTGCTAAAAGTATATTTTTTGCCGATGCAAATTTGCATTGAGAAAAGTGCCACACAATCATCATATTTTAACTACTTTTACCAACGCAAGGTAAATTGCCGACGATGGATGAAGGCTTTTGCTGACGACTATGTTTGTTGCTAAAGGCATTACTTTTACCAACGCAATGATAATTTCGTCGGCAAAAAGTTTTGCCGACTCACTTTTACCTACGGGTTGCCGACGTAGCTCCATGTGTCGGCGAAACTTTTTGCCGATGAGTTTTCCCTTTTAGCAACATATTTTGTTGCGTTGCGAAAAATGCAATTTCTTGTAGTGTAATTAAGCTTATAATTGTCTTCTTTGGTTTCAATTTTTTGGAAATTAATTTTTTTAGTTTTTAGTTAATTTTTTTGTTGGATTGTAAGGAACGACAAGATTTATTTTTATTTTACCCAACATGAAATAAGGCTTTTTTTGCTGAATCTGCTCCATGTCAATGTGGGTATATTTCCGAAGTTTCATGTTCAGGGTTATCTCAATTGTTATACAAGACGAACAGTCCACTTTTGATGTTACATTTTGTTTGTAAAATAGAGAATTTCGTATGTTACTTTGGTTTTTTGTATCTTTCTTTACAAGGATAGAACAAATGAATTGTGCATTAATTAATGTTAGGCAATGGAGATGAATTACAGCTATGATTGATTGTTAGTTTCGAATGTTTGTCAAATGTGTAGTTAAGGAAGTAGTTGCTATTGTTCCAAAATTCTACAAAACAAAAAGGGTGACCTTAGATTTGTGTGTTACTTTTGTGTTAATTTGGGATAGTTTTTCTGTTGTTCTTTTGTGTGGAAGGTCCCAACTAGCTTGCTACTGTTTTTTTTTTTTTTTTTTCTTCTCTATTTTAGTGAAGTCTAATTTATGAGAGATTGTATTTAGTTATTTGGGTGTCAATTTGCCGAATACACAGGTCATAATTTATTTTATTTCTGTTTTATGGGAAATTGCTCACATTTCACGAACGTAGATATTGATACTTGCAAAACTTACATTTTCCCAGCTGTAAAACCCAAATTTTAAAAACCAAATTGGGACATTCCTCAATTTTTAACAATCTAACAAATTCCTCAAGTGTCAACAAAGTGCCACCTACATGTTATCATTAGTGTTTCACCTGGTCAGCAAACATAGCATGGCTTCGTTTACCTCTACAACAACTTCCAGTACATCGCCACGTCAGATGTGTGCCTGTGGCTATGGGCATTGTATTGTTAAGATATCCAGGTCGACCAAAAATCCAAGGCATCCCTACTTTGCATGTCCCCGCCCTGTAGTGAGTGCCTAATTCATCGACAGTCATAACTACATTTCATTGCGAACAAATTGACTAATAGCGTCGTCATTTGCACTCGCCAGCCCTGTGTCAGTTGGATTGGTTGGTGCGAAGAACCAAGGCGACACAGCACGAACTATGCCTCATCTAGAAACGACATTGTCATGCAAATACAGGATGATGTCATACACATTCAACAGTCATTGCGTCTCCTCAAAACCATTGTCTACGTGCTATGCATTGTCATTGTCATTGTCATTTTGTTGTTGCGTATGTAAGGAAACCAATTTACGTTTTCAGTATGTTGACTGTTATGACTACAAGTTTGGTTTGCGTTCCTTCACTAGTTCGGGATAGGAATATGTTAATGACTTTACATAATTAGTTCCATCGTGTTGGTGCTTGTTTATTTGTAATTATTTATTTTGTGTATTGCTATGTTACGTTATGGGCAATGGATATATACTGTCAACTTGTATTGTTTATGGGCATACATTTTCCCACTTGTATTTATCTCATTTTTGTCGTTTATTGTGTATGGTCATACATTGTGCATGTCGCAACGAATTTAAATTATTCTGCTATGGTCTTATATGTTTGTATATAACAAGCAAATTTGTATTTGTGATTGTGATAATGTGGAACCGTAAATTAGTTGCCTTAGCTGCGTGGTTGTTGGTAATGGCTTCCATACATACTTCTCTGCGTACCCAAGTGAAAAACAAAGGCATTGCTCCAGATAAGTCAAGTAGTGTGGAAGAGACATCGTTGCAGTTAACCCACAATGCCTCATGGGATAGTGAGTCAATCCGAATTTTCTTATAGCTGATTGTAGAGGAGATTACAAAAGGAAATTGGCTATTCCTAGTCCTAAGCCAAGCAGGGTACAAGTCGTTAGCAAGAAAATTTGAGAAAAAAATAGGAAGAAAACATGGCCTCAAGCAGTTGAAGAATAAATACATGAGTCTGAAAAAAGATTGGAATGCGTGGAGGAAATTGACGAATTCAAGCAGAGGAGTGTCAGGGATTGGCTTTGACAGCGAAACTGGTATGTTTCAAGTGTCTAAGGAGTGGTGGGATAAGATGGAATCGGTAAGTACAATGTAATTTCCGTATTTTTCTGTGAACAATCTAACTTTTCCCGTTTTTGTCGTTAGTTAACATTACTTTAGATTTCATGTAACATTTTTCTTTTTTTTTCAATCTCCAATTTTGCAAACAAACAAGGCGTGTGCCAAGTTCCGGAAAAAAACTTTAGAACATCGCGAGTTGACGGAGACGGTCTTTACAGGGGGCATCAGCTACTAGTAAGCACCATTGGACCCCGGGAGAGAAAGTTGTTGAACCTGCCGACATCTCATCCAATTCTACGGATAGTCCTGGCGCCCAGCCATTTGTTGATCCAATACTTGCACAGGACGTCGATTTAGATTCTTCACTCGAAACTGTGCTGACTGTTAACAACAAAAGGAAATGGACTCTGTCAACAAGTTGTGGCAAGTCGAAGAAGGCCACAAGTGGAGCGTCAGTTATTGTGGAAAGCATGAACAATCTAACAAACGTGGTGCGTAATTAGAATCAACAAGTTACGGTCAGGTACCTCACAGGTAACGAATCACTTTACACAATTTCGGAGTGCATGCACTAGCTAAGGAACATCCATGCCCTTCTCGGTACACCGCTATTCCATTTTGCCTCGACATTGATGGATAATGCAGATTATCGGGAGGTGATGATGTGCCAGCCTAATGATGACCACATTATTGGCTGGCTCACACAGAAGCAGCTATAGTGTAGTGCGGGGGCGCCATTTGCAAACCTGTTTGGGGCTCGCCGGATTTGATATAGCGGTGTCATACTGAAAATACGTTCCCATTATCTAGCTTTGAAAAACGTTTACTTATGTTTATGTTGGACTTGTAATAAACAGGATGGTTGTGCGTGTTATCTTTATTTCTTTTTGTTTTTTTTGTTTTTTTTTTTTATAATTTTTTGCCCCAGTTTAGTGAAACAATATTTGCAGGTTATTTTTTGTTTTTCGACGATTACTGGTTCGTTTATGTGTTTTTGTGCGAATGGAACAAGATGGTTGTGTTTTATTTTTTATGGGAATTACATCTGTAACGGCGGGATGCCGTGTTTTAGCTGTTTATGGAGTTATTTATTTGTTTATTGGTATAAGTACTTGTTCCGTTGGTATGGTTGTGTTCGTAATGCAAATGATGTTTTATTGATTTGTGTATTACCACTTACCACCACTTTCTTCACTGTTGTTTATTTGGTACACTTTGAATGCAAATATACCTTACTGTTACACGTCATGTATTCCTTGGTGACGCGACATAAAAATTTCCTTTACCCCACTGCATCACGTATAAACTGATTCAAACCGTCTCACTATTGTAGGTTTCACTTGAATCGACGTAATGAATCCTAGGGATGGAAACAACAATCCGGATTTATGGGAAATGCTTAACCAAATGGCCATACAGCTGCAACAACAAAACAATTGGACAATTGTAGACACATGTCGGTATGTGCAAGAGTGGTATGAAAAACACATATTCAAAATGCCATGTCGCGCTTCTATTTTGACCGGCATGCATGGATACCCGAACTATAAGCGGGCCATGTGGGTCGATTTTAGGAAATTGTGTGCATGCCAAAGGAAGTTTTGGCGGCTTTGTGTCACACATTAGTAACTGATTTTGGGCTACAAGTACCGCAATGTCCACATGGCTTATCTGTTGAAGAAAGCGTTGCAATGTTTATCCACATGTTGTGAGGGTTCCAAAATCGGAAAATCCAAGAACGGTTCCAACATTCGGGGAAGATTGTGTTCCGGCACGTGCATAATGTGTTAACGGCGATGAAAGAGTTCACTGTTGTACATTACAGGCCCACATATAGTCAGCATCATATACATCCATACGTGCGATCGAAATGAAATATCTACCATTCAAGGTACTAGTTAAAAACCTCACTTAGTATATTTTATTGGACGTGACGTATGAAAACTAATGATTACTTGTACCCATAGAAGTCACTTATTTTTTTTCGGTTGTGTGCAGGATTGTATCGGAGCCATAAACGGAACACATGTTAGTGTATGGGTTACGAGGCCAGATGCCGCAACATATTTCGGTAGGAAATATTGTCACACGCAAAATATCATGGCCGCGTGCGATTTTGACTTGTGTTTCATCTTTGTTTCGCTTGGATGGAAAGGAAGTATGCACGATAATCACATCTGCAATGAGATAGTAACAAATGACAATGTTCCATTTCTGCATCCTGAAAAAGGTAAAACAATAAAATTTCTAAACATTTGGGTACCTAATATATGAGAAAACATCGTTAATTTAAAATTAAACAGAATTGGGTGGTTTGTTTGAAAATATGATACTGTCTGTAGGAAAATATTATCTTGTCGATGCTGGATATCCGAACCGGGTAGGTTACCTAGCACCTTTCAAAGGCAGCCGTTACCACGAACAACAATTCCACATTAGTGAAAAGAATAGGACAGCAAACAGCCCTAGGGAATTATTTAACAAAGTTCACTCATCGTTACGCAGTGTGGTGGAACGGACTTTCGGCGTTTGGAAAAATCGATGGGGGTTTATTAGAGACATGCCTCGCTATGATTTTGCAAATGTGTAAGTTCAGTTAGTAGGTGCGTCAATGGCATTACATAATTATACACGTTGAAATATAGGTAATCCAACAACTGTTAATCCTCGTTTCAACAAAGACGAGGCTATGGCTTTTGTGAATGCCATACCAAAAGTTGAACATGACGAGGATGGTTTAATGGTTGGGGATGAGGACTCGTATATAGCGTTGATGCGACTTTGCATACGGGACAAGTTAGTGTACATGCATAATAACGACTTTTTAGGAAATATATAATAGTTCACCTAATATTTGTAGGCTTGTAACATTGGTAGGCCACGCGGAAGAGGTTGTACGCAGGGGCGGAGGCACTCAAGGGACAGGGGGGTCACGTGCCCCTCTTGGGTTTTTGGAATTTTTTTTTTTTTTTCAAACATAAAGAAAATATTTTAAATAAAAAAATTTATAAAAATATTATTTAAAGTGAAATGTCAATGACATTTTAAAAATTATGAGAACAATAATGGTTATTTTGATTGAAAGTAAAGAGACTATGATAGGTTATATTATTATTTATAAAAATTTCAATATAATGGTGATGTCTATAATTATTGACATGCAAACATAATTAATCTCAATGAAGATATATGAAATTTATTGGATTATTACGTACATTTGACATGTAGAGTTTGTCCTCCATATGTTTTTTTTCCATTGATAACTAAAATGACCACTATATAAATTATAATCAAGTAACACATCTTCAGTTATAAAAAAAATAAAAAATTACAATAGGTCATAACTAATATTAAAATGAGTCATAACTAACTATTACTTGATATATAGTAATAGCCAAAATAACAACCACAAGAAGTTATAACTAAATTATATCTAACACTATAATGTGTCATAACTAAAGACCACGAAGATCATAATTACGACATATGATCGACACTTTTTTTTATGGTGTGTTTTATAGAATTTCTCTACTAAAATATATTATTTCTATCACAACTTATCTTCTTTTTTAATTTTCCAATTTACCTATAAATAATTACTCCCCAATATTTATATAAAATTTAATCTCAAATCCTATAATTTAAAATTCACATTTATCCAAATGGACTCTTAATATTTAAGTTTAGTAATATCTCATTGTTGTTTATTATAAATTAAAAAAAAAAAAAAATTGCTTGGTTAGAGTTTTCCAAAAATACTTTTCAGAAAATTCTACTTTCTTGTTTTTCGGTTTTTTTTTTAAATTTATTTTTACTGAATTTTTTTAATATTTTAAGCGACTTTTTTTTAATTTTTAGACATATCTAACATAAATATACCTAAAAAGTAAAAAATTGTGAAAAAACCTTTTAAAAATTCACTAAATACCAAAATACAAAAAAATATATATGAAAATTCTGTACATTATTTGTATTTTTATGTATTTATTAATTTTTTAAAATATTTTTTTACAAATTTTTTACTTTTTAAATACATCTAAGTAAAATGCATCTAAAAATGTAAAAAAAATATTTAAAATTTTAAAAATATTCACTAAAAACAAAAAAACAGGAAAACCAAAAAACTCAATTCTCAAAAAATTTAATCCAAAAAACTCAAACTAAACAGACTGATGTTATCATTAATTTGTGCCCCCTCTCCATTAAATTCCTGGATACGCCACTGGTTGTACGTAAATATATTATAATGTACAATATGTATCTCTGTACATGGTAAATAAAATTTCTATTAGCATTGTCCACGTCATTTACAAAAAAGAACTGGAAAAAGCCTTTTCCGAAAACATGGAAAAATAAAAAAAATTAAGAGAAAAAACCGAAATTATCATTGTTCACGTCATTTGCGAAAATAAAACACAAAAAGCATTTTCGAACAAAAATAAATAAATAAATAAAAAAGATTGAAACAAAAAAAAAAGAAAAAAAAGAAAAAGAAAAAAAAAGAGAGGACATTAATGAAACCGAAATTAGCATTCAGGTGCGTAAAAATAAAAGAAATACAAAAAATTGAAACAAATTAATAAAATAAATAAAAAAGATTGAAACAAATTAATAAACAAAAAAAAATTGAAACAAAACCAAGAAACAAATTAATAAAAAAAATAATTTTTTTTTTATTAATAACACCTTTTCCAAAACCAAGAAACAAATTAATAAAAAACTATGAAAAAAAAAAGAAAAGAAAATAACGCCATTGTGATTTCATTTTCCATGTAATTTAAAAAAAAGAACCGGAAAAAACCCTTTTCGAGAAACAGGGAAAAATAAAATTAAAAAAAAACAGAAATTATCATTGTCCACGTCATTTGCAAAAAGAAAAAAAAAAACACAAAATGCCTTTTCGAACAAAAAAATAAATAAATAAATAAACAAAAAAAATACATTAATGAAACCGAAATTAGCATTTTTGTGCGTAAAAAGAAATTAAATAAAAAAAATTGAAACAAATTAATAAAATAAATAAAAAAAATTGAAACAAACTAATAAAAAAAAAATTGAAACAAAACCAAGAAACAAATTAATAAAAGAAATTTAAAAAAAAAATTAATAAAGCCTTTTCCAAAACCAAGAAACAAAATAATAAAAAACTATGAAAAAAAAAGACAAGAAAATTATCCAAGTTCGTGAATTCATTTTTCACGTAATTTTCAAAAAAAAACAAAACATAAATTGTCTTATCAGACAAAAAAATGAACAAATTAAAAAAAATATATATATATATATATATATTAAAAGCAAAGACTAGGCTGACGTTGTCATACTTTCACTATAAGGGCATTTGGGTTATTTCACATGTGACCATCTCATAAAAAATTCAAAAAGTCAAAAAGTTTATCCAAAATCAGATTTTCTACCCTCAGGTTAAAATAGTCAAAAAATTAAAAAGTTAACCCACTTCCCAAATCACACCTAAAGGATCAAGAAAGAAACGAATCTTTTGATAAAAAATAAATAAAATAAAAATAAATAAAAATAAAAAAACCGAATCTGCCCTTGACAAATTACATATAACATCCTTCTCTTATACGTGCATAAACATTGTTGGTAGAAAGCATTCAATTTTTTATAGCAATGCTCAATAGATTCCTGAAATGATGGGACTATTATTTATTCTCATTAAGGAAGACAACCCCAGCACATTGGGCTTTTTGAGCCCATGTCGATTCTTTTTTGGGTGAATAGCCCATTTCGATTCTGCCTCGGTGATTTAAGGAGAATTCTATTTGTACTGAAAAATTAATTAAGTGAACCCAATTTTTTAGTACATCCTATTAAATTATTTAGGGTTAAAATTTATTCTCAGTAAATCTTTTTTTTTTCCCCTAAATTATCCTTTTGAGATACACCTAAGGTTCTGAAAAGCGGTTGCGGTCGCCGTAACGGTGGCGGTGGCACGGTTACGGTTGCGGGTTGTAAAGGCCGTAGCATAATGGTTGCGGTAATTAGAACCGTGAATTTTTTTATTTGTCACACAATTTGAAAAAAACTTACCGATACGCATATTTTTTTTCCATGATCATATTTATTGGGTTTTAAAATAAATATTGATCAATTTTTTGTAAATTTTTAAGTATAATCCAATATATTTCATATTTTTAAATCCATATAAACTGAGTTTTTTATATTTTATTTTAATAATTAATGACTTTATATTATACAAAAAATCAATCACTAACTATTATATATAAGATAAACAATGACAAAAGTAAAAGAATAAATAAGAGCCTAAATATATATATATATATATACATATTTTAATCAAGGCAAATAGATAATAATCACACTTATTATTATTATTATTATTATTATTATTATTATTATTATTATTATTATTATTATTTTCAAACAATATATAGATAGACACACACAAATAAAATAGTTGAATGATAGCAGCTGAATAGAATAGCATAGGTCTTACAGTTTCAATAAATCAATAATATGTTCTTCATCTTCCCTCTTCTCTCTCTCTCTCTATCTCTTACTCCTCCATCTTCCATCTTCATCTTCCCTCTTCTCTCTCTATCCCTCTTCCCCAATTTTTAGCTTTTTTTTGTGTCTGTTTTTTCGAAAGAAGAGTTTGGAACCGTTACAACCGCTACGGCAGCCGCTACGACCGGCACACTTGTGAATCTCAATCATACTGCAAAAGTGGCTGTAACGGGTGGTGGTAACCACCACAACCGTTACGTAACGGCCTTACGTAACGGTTGTGGCCGCTTTTTAAAACCTTGGTTTCAACAAATCAATAATATGTTTTTCATCTTCCCTCCTCTCTCTCTCTCCATCTCTTGCTCTTCCATCTTCCCTCTTCTCTCTCTATCCCTCTTCTTCCATTTTCAGCTTTTTTTTTTTGTGTTTTTTTTCGAAAGAAGAGTTCGGAACCGCTACGACAGTCACCACGGCCGACACACTTGTGAATCTCAATCACACTGCAAAAGCGGCTGTAACGGGTGGCGGTAACTACCACAACCGTTACGTAATAGCGTTGCGTAACGGTTGCGGCCGCTTTTTAAAACCTTGGATACACCCAAATAAAATAAGTTAAAAAATTTAAATTATGTTTGAAAACCCCTTAGAAAAACCTTTCCTTTATTCACATACATATAGGGAATGACAGGACGTTCGCCTTTGCTTTCATCGAGCTTGAAGCTTGAACTTCGTGTTCACATTCAGTCACCACCATTCACCATCGTTCGCCGAGCTCGCTCACACCATAGAGTGAATCAAGTTCTTTCTGCAAATTTGAAATTGAATAAAAACAGATTATCTAAATATGAGTTTTTCATGACTTTTTATATGTACATGCCCATGTAAAGGAATTGAAGATGAGAAACAAATTAACATACCTTTTAATTAAAATATTACACTGATAACATGAACACATCAACTCTTAATGTTACAAAAAATAAATAAATAAAAATTCCGAAGTTGGAGAAAGAGAATGAAAATTCTAGAATTTTTATTCATTTATTTATTTGTTTGTTTTGTTTGGTGGGAGAGCACTGTCACAGAAATCACAGAAATCAATAATAGTGAATAATTGAGCCAAACAAACTCATTTCCTGTGGTGATGATAATGGTGAGTTTTGGTGAGGTTGATTAGAGTTTTAGAGTAAGAAAGAAGAAGAAAATAAAATAATTAAAACTTGGGAAAGAAGATGTTGAGATTTGAATAGAAAGAACACATATAATTGATTAGGATATACCATGAAAAAATATTTTAATTTAAGATTTAATATGTTGTCCTTATTAGTAAATTCACATTAGGGTATGTGAAGCCCCTGAAAATTTTATTCTCTTTAAAAACCCTTATGTTTGAATTATTTCCTTAAAGCCCCTCAGTTTCTTGAATTATTTCGAATCTTGTCGATTAACATTTTTTTTTATTTTTACATTTGTCGAAACAGAAATATCCTAGCCGAATTAGGTTCCTTAGCCTAATTTAATTTAATTCTACATAAGTAAGGTTCCAATACATGAGTTTAATTCCAAGCCCTCACTTCTTTTATTAATTTCAAGAATTGCCCCAAAACTAGTACATGTACTTTTATATTATAGGTACCATCAATCAATTTGAGATCTATATATATATATACATTGGGAGGTGTGTCCCTAGTACCTAAATTGAATAAAAAAAAGCCCAATCTCCCTTCCCAATGGCCGGCCACCCTAGGAGATTGCGAGGGGCCTATTTTCAAGAATTGTAATTATGATGTTCTAGAAACCCTAACACCTAGTAACCCTAAATCTAGGGTTTTGTTTCCAACACTAGTTTCACTCCAACTAGAGACTAACTAGATATTGTCTAAACCCATGATTAAGCTCCCTAATCACTCCCTATTCCATTAGACTCCAAGTAAATCCTAACTTTTCCATCCAATTCCAACTAGTGGGCTTTTATGTCTTTTTATGCCAAAATTTGCCTATAAATACCAACACCCCTAGCATGGCAAACACAAACAACACACTCACACACACACACATTTGGCCTAGAGGAGAGAAAAGAGAGCCAGAGAGAAGTCTTGAGAGGGAGAGGAAGGAAGAGGAGAGCCATCTTGTTCAAAGCCTAGCAAGTAAGCCACAACACAACCTTCTCTTTCATTTTCCTTTTTCAAATACATGTTCTTAAGGGTTCTAAACATTGTTTTTAGATGTGTTATTAATGATTTCCTTGTGTTAAAAATGATAAGAGTTGAGCCATGATTCTACCTCTCTTGTAGTTTCCCTTATTTCAGTACAAAACTATCTTTTTCGTACCAATCTCTCAAACTTTCCAAAGGCACACTTTCAAGATAATTTTCTGAGTTTAATAAATATTATTTAGCATGTTTTCATCACAAAAGAAATGAAAATTTTCCCTTAGTGGATCTCTTTTCTCACAAATCTTCTTGTTTTGGGTATTGTGCCTTAGAATCTGTTTTCGCAGCCAACTTTCAAAATTTCTAAAAAAATGTAGAAAATTATTCTGGACCTCTATTTGATGTCAAAATCTTCCTTAAGGAGTTAGATTTCAACTAAAATTGGTTTCATTGAAAAACAGTGAGCGGTTTGCAAGAAAATCAAATTTTTGTAATGGTCGACAAATCTGGACAGTGCTGGAGTGTTTTCTAAATAACTTAAAATCTAGAAAAGCTATCCCATTTCCAAAATATGTTCTGGAAACTAGATTAAATTATCTACGAATCATAGGAAGGCCGAGTCCGGTGAAAAATCTAAAATAGTCCTTTCGTTCTAATCCTTATGTGATATTGAATTTGTAAATTCTGTTGTGCATGGATGTTTTATGCTCTTGTGTTCATGAAAATGCTTATTAGCTTATGATCATATCTTGGCATGATATTATATGTGTTATGGTTATGTTCTTTATCTTCTTCATCTTAATGATGCATGCTTATGTGGATATTATTATCTTGTTAAGTTAGTCTAACATTGATTTAAAACATTTAACTCAATGGAAAACGAAATTGGGATGGTATTGGGTTTTCGATCACTTGAGTAATGAAAAGGTGATAATATGTGATATATGGATTGTTGGGATGCGTTCCCTATTTGGAAGCTAAAGTCTTGCGTAAGTGGTTTTCGGAACCCTTGAACGGAGCGGTTGTATTCGAACCCTAGGTGGTTTGGTGTGAGGAGGGATTTGGGCAATGCCCATTATTACCGTCCCTTTTGAGGCCCTGCGGTTGGCGCTACGCGATATATAACCGTTGGTAGGCATCCGAGGTTAGTTCTGCAACAAAACAGCAAAAGAGGGGGCATACTAAATAATCCGCGTCCGATTCTTGTGGTTGGGAGGACGAAATCTCTTTGGGGGATTTCTAGTTTGCTAACATCTAACTTGTAACCCTTTATTTATTTAGTTGAGTATCATGCTTTACTACTTAATGTTATACTTGTGATTGTGTTTTGGACTGGGAAAAAGGGACGTGGTGTGTGTGTGTGTTTACTGGGCATTCAAAGCTCACGGCGTATCATGCCTGGTGCCGAAGAGGAGCATATAGCTGGAGACGACGAGACTGAAACCTTCGAAGATGTTTGGCTATTTTAGAAAAGTTAGAAATTTCCCTTTTGATATTTTGTAAGGCTCATGTGAAGATTAAATTTTCTTTTTGGGATGTAATGTAATGGAACAAGCTTTGAAATTAAGGATATTCGTGATTGTTATGTACTTATGTTCTAATACTTATATGTATACACCTTATCGTTGCTCATGAGACCTTGTGTCAATACCTGTTAAGATCTGTCAAAAGGATAGTGCGCTGCCTAAGAAAGCCGGACTTAGAAGGGAGGCTAATTTGACTCCTCCGGCGATCTGGGATCTTACTTGGTTATTGACCATAGGACTCATTAGTGACTCTCCCTTGATTGCAACCAATAGTGTAGATTCGGGGCGTCACAACTTGGTATCAGAGCCTAGGTTCAACTCTTAACCCGCGCAACCCAATATGTGACTCTAGAAGCCCTTACCCCTTTTATCTTATTTTATTCTACCACGCTATTATATTTAAAGAAGACTAACAAATAAAAATCTTTTCCACCTTAAGATGTCATCGGGAGACTATCTAGGACGTAGCGTCAGTCTCGACTCGTGGGGTACTTTCCGTATGCAAGGAAGGAGGGCCATGTCTGTCAGCCCTACTTTAGCTGCCGACGCTATGTGAGTGCCGCGCGAGGAAATGATCAAAACGGAGATACATAAGATGGAAACGGAGTACTCCCGCTATACGAGGGAGCAGAAGAGGTCCCTGGTACTGCGCCGCCTACAATTTTTAAGTCGGGCAGCGAAGAAGGCGATCCGAATGGAGCAAGATGATCAGAGAATGGACTCCTTGATACACCGAGCTTTGACCACCATAGCATGCCACCGACCACCGACTCAGGCTGAAAGCTACAAATCTTGTTATCAGGGGGACAGGCGACAATCAACCAATGGATATGGAGCAGCCACCCGACCAGCAAGGGGCAACCCAAGCCTACCCTATTGTAGACGCGCCCTTGGGCCTCACTACAGTTCGGACTCAATTCGTGTTACGGTTCTTAATCTGAACCAAAGAGTCCAAATCCGGCAAATCGTTTTGAGAAAAACAGATTTTGAAAGAAGTGCCAAACATGGACTGCTTTGCCAGATACAGAGTCGCCACCTAAATATTTTTTATGGGAGGGAATTTAGGAAACCCTGACTCGATGCCAAAGGCCACGTGTCCGTCATCACCAAAGTTGCCTCGGCTCGGGAACTTGGGTACAATTGGGGAAGGTCAGCTATGAGCACCCCCTCTCGCCCGATCCGAAGATCGGCCTCTACTAACCGTGATATCTTGTTTTGAAAACATTATATGCTCTTATTCCGCTTATTAGCCTAGAATTACTATGTTATGCGCGCAACAAACAAGTATAGACCAAATCGCCTAAATTGGAACAAAACATTTCATGTTTGTTTTGAAAATGGTTTGCTACTCGCAAGTAGGCTAAAATGCAGGTTTTGCCACCCTCAAATGGGCTTTTAGAAAAGATGGTTTTGCCACTATCCAGTGGGCTTTAAAACTCACAGTTTTAATGTATTATTCCAATTTAGGTAACTCGACCTCCATCCACAGGCATTCAAGCAGTTATATCACATAAGCAGCTAGCTTCATGGTAATCATGCTATCATGGCAACACTCACACGCATGCGATATGCTAAAGCATAAAAAGCTCACCTAGTACTCCAAGCCAAAACAGAAACTAGTTAGTAATCAATGCATGATCCTAGTTCATGTTTAAAATGGCTAATGCAACACATGCAAAGATGCAACCTAGACAGGCTCGGCTATCTTAAACATGGCATGTGAAATGCAACAGATAACACGTATTCAATTTGGAATTGAAGTACAATGCAATTAGCATGATGCGCCGAGCCCAGTGCATGCAAGACAAATGTATGGATGCACGCATGCATAGCATGAGGTATGCTAATTTAAATATGCCCTAAACTAACCATTGAAAGCTAGTAAATAAAAGGGAAGAAAGACGTGGGATTGGAAGACATACACGCACCCACACACACTTATTACAATACGCCCTCACACGGAGGGACCGAAAGAATAATACAGTCCGAATGAATAATACTAAATTAATTATTACAAAAACTCCTAATTAATTAACAAATTAAATGCAAAATTAAAATGGCCACAGCCCCGCCTCCGAAATGTTTGGAAACTCGTTGCCATGGCACTGTTGCCTTTGTTTACACTGTCCTGCCCCTCTGAGGATCATACAAACTTCCGGACCTGCTTTGAATTACTCCCTGAGTGCTCCGGATTGCCACCGGCCAGAACAAAAGGCCACCGGCCATGGTAATTGGAGTATCGGCCAAAACTTGAATCACCGGCCAGCCATTGATGGCCGGTTGGCACTATATATGGCCGGCCGGCCATAAATTCCTGCAGAACCCTATTTTTTGACAGCAACAAAGGACAGACAGTGCATGGCATGGAATTTCAAGCAAATGTAAGCATGGCCACTCCCCCTATCATACAATAGATTCAAGGGAGCATGACCTTTGACCCTCGGGCCACCAATTATGCATTTCGGTGCATGATGGCCTAAGAGGCCAAATCTGTAACTTAATGTAAAAATACATGCAACAAACAAATGAAAACCAACATCCTATCATATTGGGGTCAAGGGCATCGACGACCGAAGATTGAGGCGTGTTGCGTCACTTTGAGTATGAACGCTTCTCAATCCTCATGCTTGGTTTGACACCCCAAACCAAACAATGCAATGCATGTATGCAAATACGGCTCAAAAATGCAACATGAGGCTAATATGCAAAGCATGCCAAATGCGATATAAACATGCCAAGTACGCATATGAGTATATGAGATGCAATTAGCTAAACATTATGCAAACATGCAAGTATGATACTTATGCAAGCATGAGCCTCAAAGCAATGTAACATGACCATGCAATGATGGGCCTAAAACCACAAAGGGTAGACCTCAGTCCACCCTCCAAACAGTGGCCAAAATGCCCAAAATGGTGGGCCAATGCTTATGCAAACATGCACACCAATAGGTCCAAGACAAGGGGCATTCTACCACAACTACCCCAAGCACTCATGGCATGAACTTTCCAACACAAAATAGAGTTTCAATATGCAAAATGACCCCCCAAAACCCACTGATATGGCAGCCCCAAAACTTAAACACTTAAGCATGTAAAATGGCCCCTTTTCAAGGCACAACAAAACAATTCTTCAAGGCATGAAAGGGATGATAAGTGCAGGCATACAAGAATGAATTAGGGACTGAAATGGCATGTGAGATGACCCCAAATCACTTAGACAACCTAACCCAAGCATGCTCATGATTCTCATAACCAATGCCAACATGCTAGAATGCTAAGGAGCCATATAAAGCATATCAAATATGACCAAACCAGCACCTAACAGACCCTAAGCATGGAAAAATATGACCAAGAACTTCACAAAGTAAAGTCAAAACATGAGTGCATGATGGTCAAATGTCATGATACATTTCTAGGCAAAATGAAGGAACACAAAGCAAGTACAAAATGCATGCTAAGGGTCAACAAACCAACATGTAACAGAGATATAATACGACCCAAAACACCCAAAAAGCCTCTGAAATGGAGTCATAAACAACCAAGCATGCATGCTACCATATTGAGCCAAAAACATGGATAAATGAGTCACAAAGGGGAGAGGGGTGTCCCTCCCCTATACAAGACCTCAAACCTCCTTCTTCACCACTGAAAATCCACTGGATTTCAGTGGTGAGAAGACCAATACACAAGAATAACCAAAGCTTGCCAAAAGAGCACTAAAAGAGACCAAAAGAGGCCTAAGAGGGGGAGGTCGACCCCCAACACCAAAACAACCTTAATGAAGAATCTTAAGCATGAAAATACAAGACTTTTTTTAGTTATACACAAAGCCTAAATCAGCATGCAAGATAAGTAAAAAACTAGTGCAAAATTGGGGAATCTAAAGTGAAAAGATTACCCTTGAAGAACTCTTGATGAACAGCAAGGCCAGCCACCTTCCTCTAGTCAAAATCAGTCCAAAAACTCAGAAACAAACCCTCAAAGCCTCTCAAGGTCGAAGTATGGTGTAATGGTGTGTGTATTAGTGCAAAACCAAGGTCAAAACACACCTTTTGGGCTTCCAAACACACACAAAGAATGAGAGAGAGAGATATATATATATAGAGAGAGAGAGAGAGAGTATATGACAGATGTATATATGTATAAGCTCTGGTTTTTTGTTCTAACCCTAACAATGGAGAAGGAGGAGGTCTTATATAGGCAATGTAAGAGCTTAAAGCTTCTCAAAGAAGCTAAATAAGAAAGGGGCAAAGGGGGCAAGAAGGTCAAGGCTTCCTGAGGAAGCTGGGACAGCTGCCAAGCTTCTTGAGGAAGCTTTGACAAAGGGTCAAGCTTCCTCAAGAAGCTTTGACCAAAAGGGTGCAAAAGGGGCAAAACAGCCACACTATGCACGGGGAAGAGTGTTGGTGCATTCCACCTGGCACAGCTGGCGTGCACCATGCCTGAAGGGTGCAAAAGGTGCATACCGGCCAGCAGAAGAGGTCACCGGCCAAACAAAGTGCCGGCCGGCCACATAAAGTGCCGACCGGCCATTGGTATCAAGAAACCATGGCCGGTGGCAACAATGAATGGCCGGTGAGGCAAAGAGGAGGCCGGTGGGGTATGGGGATGGCCAACAAGCCATTCCCTGCCCCTCAAAGCAAAAGCACAAGCATTTGGTGCAAAACCAAACACAAAACAAACGAGTTGAGAGATCCTGAGGCAAGGCGTGCAGCCGAGGCCTCCGAGAACTCAAAACGAACACGAACATGAATGATCACCGGGTGTTCCAACGGTGACGTCCAAGTCTTGATGACGGTAAAAAATGGGGTGTCTACACCTATAGAGGTGTCATCTGAACACAATCCCCCCTCACCAGTGTACACCCCCCGCGCTTCGGACTAAGCAACTGACTCCGCTGATGAAGACCCAGAAGAAGACTTTGATTGGTCGGGAAACGAGAACTAGTTCGAGGAATAGTAAAACTAAACTTTTGTAAGATCCGCTGATGGGGATCCTTAGAATAAGATAGCTTGAACTTTGTAATGCGTAGATGCCTTTGAATGTAACTCCGAATTAGGAGCCCTTTTGTAATGATGCATATTATAATATATGAATGATGTGTTGATCTATGTTGTTGACTGTTACTTGCTTTAGTACACCCTAAAGAAACTGAACCTTCATTTCAAATCTAAACAGTAAGATTCTCTAAAATTGGAAACCAACTCACAACGTGCCATGAACAGAATGGTGGACACGCGAGCTAATGGCTATACCGAAACCAGTAACAATGCACAGAATCGTCCCAGAAACCAACACGGACCCGTCCCCGCAAGGGCAGATTTCCCCAGTAACCTAGGTCATCAAATTTTGGAAGAACTAGGGCAATTAAGGAACAATCGACAGAATGAGAGGACTCGACTCTTTTCTGAATTTTGAAAATAGAGGCCCCCAAAGTTCGCAAGTGTACCGGACCCAAAGGTAGCTGAAAATTGGCTTCGGCAGATAGAGAAAATGCTAGACACCATAGGCATAACCGAAGCCGCTGATAGAATAGTTTTGGCAGTAGTCGAGCTTGATGATGAGGCTAACCACTAGTGAGAGTTAATTAAGAATACTCGTGACGTAGCGAGCCTATCATGGAACTAGTTCAGGGAACTATTCCTAAACAAATATTTTCCAAGTACGATCCGCCGAGAGCGAGTCAAGGAATTCCAAAACTTGGAACAAGGAAATATGACCATGACCCAGTATGCTGCAAAATTTGAAGAGTTAGCCCGTTACGCAACTAGATATGTAGCAAATGATGAAGAGAAAGCAAGGATGTTCGAGTGGGGGTTGGATCTTACAATCAGGGGAAGAGTTCTTCCGCAACGACTCCACTCATATGCCGAGGTGTTGGAAACGACATTAGAATCTGAAAGGGAAGTAACCGATGCTAGGAAGGCTTGGAACAAGAGGAGAGAGAGTCAGACGTCTATTGGACCTCAGAGGAACTAGAAAGGAAACATGACCTCAAAGCCCTACTCCAGACCACAGCCACAACCACGACAGCAACCGCAGCAGATCCAGAGAGGAAGCTATCAGACGAGGCCAACAGGACAACTCCAATGCTTTCATTGCCAACAATTGGGGTACAAAAAGAGCGAATGCCCTCAACTCCCTCCATCCAGGTACCAAGGAGGAGGTTCCGGAGCAAATACCCAGGCATTAGGTGGGCAGAAGCCTTGGGTAAACAAGACAGGATCTACCGGGCAGTAGCACCAGAAGAGTGGAGGAACTCAGAACGCCAAGATCAGTGGCAACCAGAAGGCAACCGGCAGAGTCTTTGCCTTGCAAGAGGAAAAAGCAGACCCGTCTATAATTGAGGGTAATTTAGTGCTATACAATTCTTGGGTGCATGTTTTATTCGATACTGGTGCATCACATTCTTTTATATCCTCTGCTTGTGCTAAGTCATTAGAACTTGCATATGAACCTTTAGAAACTGCCTTAAATGTAATGTCACCTATGGGAGGATGCGTTCGGGTAGGATTGATTTGTAAGGACTGTAAGATAGGAATGTCAAACCTACGCTTAACTTGCAACCTTCGTGTCATGGAAATGTCAAACTTTGATATCATTTTGGGCATGGACTGGTTGTCTGCCCACCGAGCGGTGATCGACTGCCGTCAGAGGAAAGTAATAGCTCATACGCATGACGGAACACGTTTCCAATTTAAGGGGGATAGACAAGACCCCATGGCTTCAACGAAACGTAGGACGCAGTGGCACAATCAACTTGCGAGTAGGATAGCAAGTCTGATTTTAAATGAGGAGGGCCAAGGAGAATTAGAACTTCTGCGCGTAGTATGCGAATACACAGATGTATTTCCTACGGAATTACCAGGATTGCCACCAACCCGGAAGGTAGACTTTAGTATTGAGCTATAACTTGGACCTACCCCAATATCCATGGCCCCGTATCGCATGGCACCAACAGAACTACGAGAATTGAAGACACAACTAAAGGAGTTGCTCGAGAGAGGATTCATTAGGCCAAGTACTTCGCCTTGGGGAGCACCTGTGTTGTTTGCTAAAAAGAAGGATGGGTCGTTGAGGCTATGCATCAATTACCGTCAACTCAATCGAGTCACGGTTAAGAACCGATACCCACTCCCAAGGATTGATGACCTTTTTGACCAGCTTAGAGGCTCACGGTGCTATTCAAAGATAGATCTTAGGTTAGGTTACCATTAACTATGAGTCAAAGAGGAGGATATACCAAAAACTGCCTTTCGTACTAGATATGGCCACTATGAGTTTGTAGTAATGCCCTTCGGACTAATCAATGCACCGGCAGCATTCATGAGCCTAATGAATAATATTTTTAGACCATATCTTGACCAGTTTGTAGTAGTGTTCATTGATGACATCTTGGTATATTCAAGGTTTGAAGAAGAGCATGAGCAACATTTAAGGATTGTCCTTCAAGTTCTTAGGGATAATCGGTTATTTGCCAAGGCAAGCAAATGTGAGTTTTGGTTGAATGAAGTGAAATTCTTAGGGCATGTAGTGTCGGAGAATGGGATTGTGGTGGATTTAACCAAGGTGGAGGCAGTATTAGACTGGAGACAACCAAAAACCGTATAAAAAATCTGCAGTTTCTTAGGATTGGCCGGTTATTACTGGAGGTTCATCCAAGATTTCTCCAAACTAGCTAATCCAATGACTCGTTTGACGCAAAAGGGAGTAAAGTATGAGTGGGACGAAGCTTGCGAAAAATCCTTCCAAGAGCTAAAGAAGAGGTAACTAGTGCGCTGATTTTGACCATCTCAGAACGAGAAGTGAGGTATACTGTGTATTGCGATGCGTCCAAAGAAGGGTTAGGTTGCGTGCTCATGCAAAATGGAAATGTAGTCGTGTATGGATCCAGGCAGTTGAAACCTCATGAGCGTAACTACCCAACACATGACCTGGAGTTAGCGACTGTAGTTTTTGCCCTAAAGCAATGGCGACATTACCTGTATGGGGAACAATTTGAGATTTTCACAGATCACAAGAGTTTGAAGTATCTGTTTACACAGAAGGACCTTAACTTGAGACAGAGGCGATGGATGGAGTATCTTGAGGATTTCCAGTTCACTCTCTCATATCATCCTGGTAAAGCCAATGTAGTAGCAGATGCTCTAAGTCGCAAGAGCAGGGGGACGATGGCTAGAATTTCCGTCAAAGAATGGGATATGGGATATGGTTAGGACACTCAGTGAATTTAGAATCCAAGTAGAATCTCAAGATACAAAAGCATATCTTAGCGCACAGAAGGTGATGCCTAAGTTGATGAATGAGATCATGGAGGCCCAGAAGCACGATCAAGAGGTAGCCTATATCAAGAGATGTCTGGAATCAGGAGAACCAATGCCCGATTGGGTGATTCACCCCGATGGGAGTTTAAGATACCAAGGTAGATTATTTGTACCAAGTGACGAGTTGCTTAGAGAAAAGGTGCTTAAGGAATGTCATCATTCTGCATTTGCAGTACATCCAGGAGGGACTAAAATGTACCAAGATTTGAAGAGGCAGTATTGGTGGAATGGAATGAAGAAGGAGGTGGCTAAATTTGTAGCAAAATGTCTAACATGCCAACAAGTGAAGGCGGAACATCAAAAACCAGGAGGAATGTTGCAACCTCTACCAATAGCCGAATAGAAGTGGGAGTATGTGACGATGGACTTTGTGACAGGGTTGCCTAAGTCACCTAGAGGGCGTGATGCTATATGGGTAATAGTGGATCGTCTCACCAAGTCAGCACATTTCTTACCCTATAAGATGACCGACACTTTAGAGTCTATGTGCAGGCTCTACATTGGGGAGATCATTCGACTACATGGAATTCCGATGTCTATTGTGTCAGATCGTGATTCACAGTTCACCGCTCGATTTTGGGGGAGTCTGCAGAAAGTTCTTGGTATTGAGTTATGTTTTAGCACCGCCTTTCACCTGCAAACAGATGGACAATCTGAACGCACCATCCAGACACTCGAAGATATGTTGAGAGCTTGCGCAATGGATTTTCAAGGAAGTTGGGAACGACACCTACCTTTAATCGAATTTGCCTATAACAACAGCTTTCAAGCTAGCATCGGTATGGCGCCTTTTGAAGCATTATATAGACGACCTTGTAGATCGCCGATTTGTTGGACTGAAGTGGGTGATGCAAATCTGATCGGACCTGAACTTGTTCTAGAAACTACTGAGAATGTCAAATTGATCCGACAACGGTTAAAGACTGCTTAAGACCTTCAAAAGAATTATGCAAATAGGAGGAGAAGGCCATTGATGTTTAAAGTAGGCAGCCACGTGTTCCTAAAGTTGCAACCTAGGCGTGGAGTCATGCGTTTTGGGAGAAAGGGGAAGCTGTCACCACGATATATTGGGCCTTTTGAGGTATTGGAAAGAGTGGGCGAAGTGGCATACAGACTAGCTCTACCCCCGCAGTTAGCAGGGATACACAACGTCTTCCATGTATCTATGTTGACAAAATACATCGCCGACCCATCATACGTCCTCAAATGGGAAGAAATCAGTCTTGACAAAGATATTACATTTAAAGAAGGACCGGTAGCGATACAAGATAGTTGAGAGAAGAACCTTAGGGGCAAAATGGTTCACTTGGTAAAAGTGCTATGGCGTCATCGAGGAATTGAGGAATCTACTTGGGAACGTCAGGATTGGATGGAGGCAAACTACCTCGAACTTTTCGAAGGCAGCATATAGTTGAATTTCGGGGACGAAATTGTTTTAAGGGGGATAGGTTGTGAAGCCCCTAAAAATTTTATTCTCTTTAAAAACCCTTATGTTTGAATTATTTCCTTAAAGCCCCTCAGCTTCTTGAATTATTTCGAATCTTGTCGGTTAGCATTTTTTTTTTATTTTTACATTTGTCGAAATAGGAATATCCTAGCCGAATTAGGTTCCTTAGCCTAATTTAATTTAATTCTACATAAGTAAGGTTCCAATACATGAGTTTAATTCCAAGCCCTCACTTCTTTTATTAATTTCAAGAATTGCCCCAAAACTAGTACATGTACTTTTATACTATAGGAACCATCAATCAATTTGAGATATATATATATACATTGGGAGGTGTGTCCCTAGTACCTAAATTGAATAAAAAAATGCCCCATCTCCCTTCCCAATGGCCAGCCACCCTAGGAGATTGTGAGGGGCCTACTTTCAAGAATTGTAATTATGATGTTCTAGAAACCCTAACACCTAGTAACCCTAAATCTAGGGTTTTGTTTCCAACACTAGTTTCACTCCAACTAGAGACCAACTAGATATTGTCTAAACCCATGATGAAGCTCCCTAATCACTTCCTATTCCATTAGACTCCAAGTTAATCCTAACTTTTTCATCCAATTCCAACTAGTGGGCTTTTATGTCTTTTTACACCAAAATTTGCCTATAAATACCACCACCCCCCTAGCATGGCAAACACAAACAACACACTCACACACACATTCAGCCTAGAGTAGAGAAATAAGAGCAAGAGAGAAGTCTTGAGAGGGAGAGGAAGGAAGAGGAGAGCCATCTTGTTCAAAGCCTAGCAAATAAGCCACAACACAACCTTCTCTTTCATTTTCCTTTTTCAAATACATGTTCTTAAGGGTTCTAAACATTGTTTTCAGATGTGTTATTAATGATTTCCTTGTGTTAAAAATGATAAGAGTTGAGCCATGATTCTACCTCTCTTGTAGTTTCCCTCATTTCGGTACAAAACTATCTTTTTCGTACCAATCTCTCAAACTTTCCAAAGGCACACCTTCAAGATAATTTTCTGAGTTTAATATATATTATTTAGCATGTTTTCATCACAAAAGAAATGAAAAATTTCCCTTAGTGGATCTCTTTTCTCACAAATCTTCTTGTTTTGGGTATTGTGCCTTAGAATCTGTTTTCGCAGCCAACTTTCAAAATTTCTAGAAAAATGTAAAAAATTATTATGAACCTCTATTTTATGTCAAAATCTTCCTTAAGGAGTTATCTTTCAACTAAAATTAGTTTCATTGAAAAACAGTGAGCGATTTGCAAGAAAATCAAATTTTCGTAACGGTCGACAAATCTGGACAGCGCTGGAGTGTTTTCTAAATAACTTAAAATCTAGAAAAGCTATCCCATTTCCAAAATATGTTCTGGAAACTAGATTAAATTCTTTACGAATCATAGGAAGGCCGAGTCCGGTGAAAAATCTAAAATAGTCCTTTCGTTCTAATCCGTATGTGATATTGAATTTGTAAATTCTGTTGTGTATGGATGTTTTATGCTCTTGTGTTCATGAAAATGCTTATTAGCTTATGATCATATCTTGGCAGGATATTATATGTGTTATGGTTATGTTCTTTATCTTCTTCATCTTAATGATGTATGCTTATGTGGATATTATTATCTTGTTAAGTTAGTCTAACATTGATTTAAAACATTTGACTCAACGGAAAAACGTAATTGGGATGGTATTAGGTTTTCGATCACTTGAGTAATGAAAAGGTGATAATATGTGATGTATGGATTACTGGGATGCGTTCCCTATTTAGAAGCTAAAGTCTTGCGCAAGTGGTTTTCGGAACCCTTGAACGGAGCGGTTGTATTCAGACCCTAGGTGGTTTGGTGTGAGGAGGGATTTGGGCAATGCCCATTATTACCGTCTCTTTTGAGGCCCTGCGGTTAGCGCTACACGGTATATAACCGTTGGTAGGCATCCGTGGTTAGTTCTGCAACAAAGCAGCAAAAGAGGGGGCATACCGAATAATCCGCGTTCGATTCTTGTGGTTGGCAGGACGAAATCTCTTTTGGAGATTTCTAGTTTGCCAACATCTAACTTGTAACTCTTTATTTATTTAGTTGAGTATCATGCTTTACTACTTGATGTTATACTTGTGATTGTGTTTTGGACTGGGAAAAAGGGACGGGGTGTGTGTGTGTTTACTGGGCATTCAAAGCTCACAATGTATCATGCCAGGTGCCGAAGAGGAGCTTATAGCTGGAGACGACGAGCCTGAAACCTTCGAAGACTTTTGGCTATCTTAGAAAAGTTAGAAATTTCCCTTTTGATATTTTGTAAGGCTCATGTGAAGATTAAATTTTCTTTTGGGGATGTAATGTAATGGAACAAGTTTTAAAATTAAGGATATTCGTGGTTGTTATGTACTTATGTTCTAATACTTATATGTATACATCTTATCGTTACTCATGAGACCTTGTGTCAATACCTGTTAAGATCTGTCAAAAGGATAGTGCGCTGCCTAAGAAAGCCGGACTTAGAAGGGAGGCTAATTTGACTCCTCCGATGATCTGGGATCATACTTGGTTATTGACCATAGGACTCATTAGTGACACTCCCTTGACTGCAACCAGTAGTGTAGATTCGGGGCGTCACAGGGTATAATAGAAATTATAATTTTAAAATTTGAATTGAACACATTGAAATATTTTTTGGGTTCAAATAGGATGGCTCGTGATTTAAATCTTTTAAAGTTTAGTATCTCCTTTATAAATTATATATGTAAAAAAAAAAAATTTAAATTATTCAGATATTGATGACAACATATTTAAATGACATTTATTTTTTTAAAAATGGAGGGCAAATATGAAATTGATAAGAAATTGTTCATTTTTATGAAATAAATATGATTCAAACATGTGATATTGGTATCCGATAATTTAATTTTTTTACATGAATGATTTACTGAGGAGATACTAAACTTTGAACAATTTGAATCACCGAGACAAAGTTGAAATGAGCTCTAAAAGCCAAAAACTGCACTCGCCAGTCCAATTAATAATGCTCCTTTTTTTTATTATTATTAATTATCAGCAAAAAATAACTTTATTGATGATAAAGCAATGTACAAAACATTAGGATTACACACATGAATAAATAATGCTCTTCGGCTTTGTTTGATTAACTGGATTAATAGTGAATGGATTAATAATCCTATGAATTAGTTTATAATTAGTTATTCAATTAAATTAGTGAGATAACCATTTATTATGTATTTATTTTTATTTTTTTTCCTTTTATATTTGAAATTTTGATCCCTAACCCCTCTCAATATTAAAAAAATCGGCAATTTCGTCGAATTGAATATCTGCTTTATATATAATCCAATTGATAAAATTTATAATCAAACATAGAATTGTGAGTTCATGAACTAACAATTCTAATCTTATGTTATAACCATACTAATCAAGCATGCCCTTAATGAATAGTGAAGTAAGAAACGTAACAAGAAGCACCATGATGTTTCCAATTGCATGATAAACGAACGATATAAGCATGAAAAGATTAGTACATAAGTCGAGAGCAAGGCGTGGGTGTCCGGCAATGGTGGTTCTCGACGGGTGGTTCTCGATGGCAATGGATTATGGAGGTTGAGTGCCCAAGAGAGTCAGGCGTGGGGCAGTCCGACAATGGTGCAGGGTGTAAGAACGTGGGGCTCAAGAGTGTATCAAGTGTTTGAGTCTGACGTGGGGTGTATTTCTGTGTGTTAGGTGGGGGCTCAAGAGAGTGTGATGTATTTTATTTTATTTTATTTTCTAGTTGCTTTTCAAAATTTAAAACTGTGAGGCTAAAAGGTTGGTTGTAAGATCGCGAGTAGCAGTAGTAGGAGAGTAAGTTTTTACTCTTCGAATCTCTCTCAATGTGTTTTATCTCCTTGTACCTTCAAATTTCATATTTTTAATAGAATTTTTCTTTGCCGATCAAAAAAAAAAAAAAAAAAGATTAGTACATAAGAAAGCGATGAAAATCAGCCAACATTCAAGAGCAACACTACGACAACCATTTCCCCCTAAACTCCACATGATAGCACCCAATTCTTTACCTTAATGCCCCATAGTTTTAAAATAATGGTACTGAAATATATATCAATATCCATGATATCGTAATATATTGATATAGTATCAGTATCAAAATTTTAAAATATACATAACAGTCTATATTTAAAATTCTGACCTATCCTATTAAAAATTAATTTGGTCAATTGAGTTGCCACAAACCCTGCACCTCATTCATAGGTAAAAAAAACCTATTAGACCCATGAAACAGCAATTCTATACATAAAACCCTAAACCCTCAGTTTGCTACCTGCAGGTCCTGCACAAACATTCATTAGTCACATATCTCTTATACCGTGAGCAGCATAGTCAAATCTCTAACCTGAGAACAAAGTTAATCACTTCCTCTTCCCACAACTGTAAAAATTACTCATCTTGATCAGTAGTACAACAGAACAAACTGTCATTAATTTAAACCTGATTAGTGAATTCTTTCATCATCCCTTGTTGAGCTTCACACCATAGTTCTCCCACAGGTACTTATCTCCATCACTACTACCCACCAAGAACCTAAAGCAGCTATCATGCATTCCACTGCCGGTATTTGAACCACCATCACCACCATTGATCTCACAGTAAGCTCCTCCTCCTCCTCCTGCTCCTCCTCCATGATTGTATATTGTTGATTCATTGCTCTGAAAGTAACAACTTCTTGAATTCTCTTTCCTTTTCTTGTTTCCCTCTTCAGCTTTCAAGGTGTTGGTAATTGTTTCACTTCCATTCTCATTTTGGTTTTCGCCGAGACTCTGAAGCTTCTCAGCCCCCGTTACCTCCTCTAGAGATGAAGCTTTGACTTCCTTTTCTGTTAATTTCTTCAAAGCTTCCATTATAGCTGAGTCGCGAGATTTGATCCAAGCTCGCTCATTAGCCCAAAACTTGTGCTCTCTTTCAATCCTATCCACCTCTTCCTTCCTCCATTCCTCCTCTCTCAACATCCTTTCTTGTTCCTTGCACTCAACAGTCTTCACCATATTCTCCAAGAACTCCTCTTGTTTCTCCATTATTTTACTCATCTGCAATTCTATGAAGTCTCTTATCTTCGCCCTCCAGCTCCTTCTCCCTCTTCTCTTCTTCTTCTTCTCTGCCAAGTCATTGTCCATGAACACAGCTGCATTAGTATCATAGTCATCAGACGAAGAAGTGTCAAATTCAGAGGAGTTAGAGAGGCTGAGGCTATCACAGAGCTTTGGGGGTTGTGTGGCAATGTTGCTAGTATTTTGAAATTGAAAACTGTTTCCTAGAAGATGGGTTTCTGAGACTGAAACCGGATTGCTGGTATCGCCATAGAGAGCTTCAAGCTGCCGAAAGAATCTGTAGTGTTTGCCATCTTGTCTGCCAGCCTTCCCTTCCCTAGTCTTCTTGTAATACTTGTACAAGTTCTCAAACTTTTCTCTGCATTTTTTACCACTCCTTTGATACCCATTTTCCTCAGACATTATCCTGCAAATATATAGAAAAAAAAGAAAAAAAAAGAAAGAAAAAAAAAGAGAAGAAATTATATCTAAGTTAGAACTGAATAAATAGAACAGAATAACCCTAGGTTTAATTATTTACACAATGCTATACATACAAAATTTTATACATAATGATGCAATTAATTTTGACTTCATTAGTTCAAAACGAAAGTCCTGTCGCACAGGTTATAGTTCCACAAACGCCATGCACACATCATTCTGGATGAGATTTCTATATAAAAATAAATAAATAAAAAAATCTATTTGTGTACCATTTTCTTAATCATAATAATGGACCAAAAAATTTTCTTCGGACTGATCTTCGGTGTTGGTTTTGGTTTATAGAATCATAACCTCACTTGGTTGGGGCAATACTCCAGACCCAATTTGGAAAATGATGACCAGTCAAGTTTCTAAACAAAGTTGGGTTTTTGAGAGAGCTGCTTATTCATCAAATAGAAACAGAAAATGGGTACTTAAGCATCCAAATTTTCAGCCATTTTTTAGCAAAAAAAACAGTAAAAGTTTGCTCATATGAAGGGTACTAATTGTCAACAAGAAATAGAATCAGTGCAGTAGAACCGCCGAAGTAATCGCCCAATTTTGTTGCATAAAAGCAGAAAAACAAAGTAATGAAGAAAATAACACCTAAGACTTTAACTGAAACTTCACTGTGGTGTTATTTTCTAACACAAAATTAGTAATCAAAATCATAAATTGCTTACAAGGTTTACCCAGAAAACAACTGAGGAACGCACTGAGCATTCCTGTCTCTAGCTCAAATCCTAATGGGTATAGGTCAAATCTTCTAGGAACATGATCAAACACCTAAAAGTTCACTTTCTTTTATTTATTTATTTATTTGTGAGTTTGATGAGGGGACGAGAATTTGACAGCTATCAAGGATAACCAAGGTGAAAATTGACAGTTTGGTATTCAACTTCAAACTCAAGAGATGACTTGAATCAAGTATAACAAGAGAGGATGTTGAGAGAGAGAGAGAGAGAGAGAGAGAGAGAGAGGGGGGGGGGGGGGGATACTTCTTCAAAGTGTGTTGAATTAACTAGCAATTATCAAAGATTACGAAAGGTGGAAATTGACAGTTTGGTCTTCAACTTAATAATTGCTTAGAAGGGTTGCCCAAAAAAACAACAGAGAAACATTCTTAACATTCGTGTCTCTCTATCTACCCTAGCTCAAAGCCTAATGGGTATTGCTCAAATCCTCTTCAAGGAACATGTTCAATCACCTAAATTCAGTTCTCTTGTTTTGTGAGTTTGAGGGGACAGGGATTGACAATCGAATGTAAAAAATTGAAAGTTTAGTAGTGTTTAACTTCAAACTCATGAGATGACTTGAACCCAGAGAGAGAGAGAGAGAGAGAGTTGAAGATAGGGTAAAAGTGTACCTAGAGACTTCATCCCACAATGGACCCTTCTGGTTAGACTCCTTGAACTTAGAATCAAGCCTCGATCTGATTTCAAGAAGTGTGAGAGTCTCTTGTCTTGGCCACCTTCCAGTACCACCACCATCTCCTCCAAATCCACCACCTCCACCCTCCATCTCCAACCCATTCAGACTAGGCTCGGCTGCGGCTGCGGCTGCGCCGGCTGTGGTAGTCACAGAATCAGACTGAAACTCATGATGATGATGATGATGAGGACCCAGCATGACCATCTGGTAGTGATGATGGTGGGGTTGTGTCAGATTCCGGTGGCCGGAGAAGAGGTCTTCTGTTGGTGGAAAATGGGGCCTCTCGTTCATGTAGTGGTGCTGCCGGAGATTTGCCATGCCGTACTGATCCTCCATTTCTATCGATTGTAAACAGTGGAAAGGCTGCTGAGAGAGAGAGAGAGACAGACAAAGAGAGAGAGAGATAGAGATCAGTTTGAGAAAGGAGCGGCAGACCCGGATCGTGTCGTCCACGAAAAAGCTTTGAATTTATGCAGAGGGGAGAGAGGACTATGGACCCATGTCATGTCTTTGCTGTTTCGAATAGTGTAAAGTGTTTTCTGCCCCATTTTTTTTTTCTTTTTCTTTCATGATATGTATATATGCATGTATCATCATCTGCAGCAAACCTTTCCCCTGTCCCTCCTTTGGATGGATGGCTTCGGTTATATCATTGTTTTTAAGAATTGGATTATCTGAGGTTAGTCATTTAACTTGACTAATTTTGGTTTGGTGGATTTATTTTGACGCTGACTTTAGTTATTTGAATAGTTTATTTTTTAAAATTAATTTTGTAAAATATTTATGTAAAAATTAATGATAATTGTACATCAATAGTGATATATTTAAATCACATTTATTTTAAAAAAAATGAACAACAATTGTAATTTTAAAAATAACTATCTATTTTTTGTAATATAAATCTTATTCAAATATATATGATATATAATAATCTTATTTTTTTTGAATTAGTATTGTACTCAGCAAGCTCTAAAAGTAAATGATTTGAATTATTAGAATGGCTCCAAAATGAGGGCCACCAAAATACTCACTCAAATTGATATGACAAATTTAAGTAAATGATTTGAATTATTAGAATGGCTCCAAAATGAGGGCCACCAAAATACTCACTCAAATTGATATGAGAAATTTAAGAAAATTCGAGGCCTTACTTTTAATATTGGTACAAGCACACCTATCAGTATGGGTATTGGTCACGATGTAATAATATTAGAAAAATCAAATCAAATTATAGATAGTGCAAATTGAGTGTTGTGATTATTTGGATAAAAAGATTTTTGTAACTGAAATAGTTGTATGGACTGTAAAACGGTTGTATTAGTTGTCAATCAAATACGAATCAATACGTGTTGAAAATTGATATATGTATTATGTATGTAATTTTCATTTTAACTCATATACTGTACATGTTGAGTTGTATTTAAAACCGTGATATGCAAGCCTAGTTATAGTACAATATATTTGAATTTTTTT
Organism: Camellia japonica; assembly: GCA_030407325.1. Lineage (NCBI taxonomy): Eukaryota > Viridiplantae > Streptophyta > Magnoliopsida > Ericales > Theaceae > Camellia > Camellia japonica. Next base: position 78,904,045 of record JAPPVO010000017.1, read on the forward strand.
TTTCAACCATAAAGGGGTGTCCAGATCAATTTACATGTATTTTGATTAATTTCCTTCTCCGTCTAGACAAAGACATGTCATCTATGTCAGGATTAAAAAATTCACAACAAAATAAAATAAAATAAAATTTCTTGTTATCTTACTCTAATCCTGAACAATTGTGTGGGAGGATATCCACCAACTATTCAGAATAACTCTTGAAGGTTATATTTGAATGGGTTTTGATCAGTGGTTGACAAAGCATTACTTCATGTACTACAATAAAAAAGAAATTTAAAAAATAAAAATTTAGGGATGAAATTATTTTTTAAAAATAAGTTATTTTAATAGACAAAAGTATCGTTATTATAGTTTTGGCAATGAAATTAAAGTCCTAACCACAAAGGGGGAACTATAGTATTAGACACTAACGCAACGTTTGTTTGACGAATTAGATTGAATGGTATTATTAGTACAGTGAGATTGAATGAGAAGATTAATAGTGGAGTGATACTAGATTAGAGATGTAACATAAAGAGTGGTTGTTTGTATACCACCGGATTAGTAATACCATAACAATAACTCTTGTTTGTTTTGCCATAAATGCCCATCAATGACATGTTTAGGACAATAGTTGAAGGGCAAACTAGACATTTCTCACATTAAGCCTTGGATTGTTTTTCTAATCCCATGCTTTCTCAAGAAAAGCTAAGCCCACTGTTGTACATTATTGGTAATCTCATTGGATTAATAGTCCACTAGAGTATGAGGCTTACCAAACAAGTCATAAATGAGGTATTCTCACTAGCAATCCAATTCCCTTAGTGAGTCAGCCAAACAAACATCGCTTAAAGCAGCCAAGTCAAACCTGATCAAACCCCTTGGTTTTGACAACGTAATTGGGTCAAACCCTTTGGTGTGATAACGTAATTGGATAATAATGAACAATTATTTTTCTCATATTAAAATTTTTGTCTAAACGGGGTAAACTTTTAGCACAAAATTGTTTTCTTTCTAAAAGTGCAATTGTTAAAATATCTTAAAATTTGAGTTGTTAAAAGTTCTTTTTTATTTTTTTAACATGACCTTTTCGTGACGATAATAATTTATTTTCTTATATTTTTGTAACAAAAATTTTATTTTTAAAAACAAAAAAGTTGCGTGTATAAAATTCTTATGTTTTGACGGAATAAATTAAATCTTTTTTCACGGAGGAACGGAATAATAATTTATTCCCATGTAACATTTATGTCGTAGTGGCTGCTCAAATTAATGATGAATTTGTTTGGAAAGACTCATGTCCAATTGAAAACAACTCAACAAGTAAAGCTCATTATGTGAATTTGTTTGGAAAGACTCATGTCCAATTGAAAACAACTCAACAAGTAAAGCTCATTATGTGAATTTGTTTGGAAAGACTCATGTCCAATTGAAAACAATTCAACAAGTAAAGCTCATTATGTCCCCGAGACATAAGACGAGAGTAAATAATATATATATATATATATATATATTTTCAGGCTCTCAATTTATTCATTATTTTCTCAATACTTTTGGTAAGAATTGTTGTTTTCAGTGTTATTTGTGTTGACACCTTTTTTTTTTTTTAGTACTCAAATATAACCTTAATTCAAATTGAATACTTTTGATAATCTTTTAGTTTGCTTAATTTTTTTTTTGTTGGATTAAAAAAAAAAAAACTTTATTGATGATAATCGATATGAATACATATGACCATACATCAATAAAGGAAGAGACGAGCAAAAGCAAAACTGTGCACCTACCTAATCCCAACTAGATTGATACTAAGTAAGATACACAAACAAGAGCTAGCTCAAGCAAGCTGGTGAGAAACCAACACAGATAAGAGACAAAAGAAAACAACAACAACCAGAAAAAAACAACAACAATAGCAACTAGAAGAAGGACCAAGATGTAGCCTCACTTCAAGCCTACCCCTGTATCACCTCGGTTACTTAACCTCCTTAACTAGAAGTAGTTTGTTCACATATCCATTTCTTGTTTGCTTAATTTGAATTGTTGTTTTTAGTGTTGTTTGTTTGATGGTTGTTTTAATCTTTTAAACTTGTTTGGTAGATTGTTTGTATTTTTGAAAAAATAAAATTGATTCCAAAATTTTCAATATTGTTGAACACACACACACACACACACACATTGTTTTATTTATTTTTAAAACAAACTTTCATTTTATCCTCTCTCCACCACCATCTTTGGCAATCACTCACTGCCATAGGCTAACACCATCCATTGCCGGCGACCTCTAAGGAGGTTTGACCACCTTTCAGTTACTCTCTGGCGATTGGCCAGTCACCGCCATGACCTCCCGCAACCTTTTGGCAACTCTTCTACCAATTTGTGACCTCTAGCGACATTTTGACCACCAACTCCAATGGCAATTTCTACTAGGGCTGTTCAAAAATCCGTTCAAACCGGTAATCCGGACCGAACCAGACTGAATCATACGGTTTGGTTCGGTTCTATTAAGAATTGGTTCGGTTTTGGATTAAGAAATATGAGAACCGTAAAAACGGTTCGGTTAATGGATTTTATGAAAAAACCGCGATTCGAACCGAACCGAACCGAATTTTAAAAGATATATATATATATATAATATCAAATTTTTTTTTATTAATTGGTTTTTTATAATTTTAATAATATTATGATGGTATAGATATGTAATATTAAGTAATGCCTTAATATTATTAGTTTTTATCATGAGTTAAATGTAATTAGTTTGAGTAATTATTTTGTTAATATTAACAATTTATTCTTGTGTAAATATAAATTTTTGGAACCGTAAACCAAACCGAAACCGAACCGTTTTTTCGGTTTGGTTCTGGTTCGGTTTTACAAGTGTAACGGTCTGGTCTGGTTCTCAAAATCACAGAACCGTTAGGATCGGTTCGATTCTTGGATTTTCTCAGAACCGAACCAATCCGGACCGTGTACACCCCTAATCTCTACCTTCGGTGACATTTCAACCACCAACTTCAGCTCCAATATCCACATTTGGAGAATCTCACATTATTCTGATAAAAAATTCTATATAAAAATTATTTTATATAGTATTATTCTAAAATAAAAGTAAGCCTACAATTCAACACAATATTTTTTTACATTTTCTATATTGAAAATGTTATACAATTAAATATTTGGATTAATAACATTTACACTTTGTCTGTTTGGGCGAAAATTATTTTTAAAATTATTATTATTATTATTACTTTGCATTTCTAGCTTTTGGTGAAAGACGAAAGTCAACATAATGCATTTTTTATGATCAATAGAAAATAAACTTATTTGGGCAGAAAATATTTTCTGCTTTTAAATAGGAACGGCAACGGGGCGGGTTGGGGCCGGGGATCACCCTCCCCGTCCCCGATCCCCGAAACTACAAAATTCCCCATCCCTGTCCCCGATCCCCGGCGGGGAACCCCTCACCCTCCCTGGCCCCGCCCCCGCCCCCGCTCCCAACGGGGATTGGGTTTCCCTGAGCCTAGAAAATCCTCGTCTCTGTTTAGCTTATCATCATCAACAACATCATCGATTATCAACACCAACATCATCGATCATCAACAACATCATTTTCATCAACGATAACATCATCAAAAAAAAAAAAAAAAGACAGATCTGGTAGAAGGGAGGAGCCAAGCCGACGGATCTTCTCAGATCTTCTTAGATCTGACGGTGGCCTGGTGAAGAAAGACGGCCGCGAGAGGCGACGAGAGGAGGCTGCTAGAGGCGACGGAGGAGGAGGAGGAGGAGGAGGAGGAGGAGGAAGCGACGGAGAAGCGGCAGTGGCTTGGAGGAGGAGGAGGCGACGAGAGGAGCCGACTGCGTTGCGTAGCGTCTGTGAGAGAAGAAAGAGAGTGAGAGAAGAGAGATCAGAGATATATAATAGATTAGATCAGGGATTTGATATATAATATAATAATAGATATAAGGGGATTTGATATATAATATAATAATAGATATATAATAGATTAGATCGGGGAGAAACGGGGCGGGAAACGGGGCCGGGCTGGGGCCGTGGCTGTGAAAGTGATCCCCGTCCCCGGCCCGAATTTGATCGGGGATTCAATTTTAAATACCATCCCCGGCTTGTAGGGGGTATTTTTCGGGGAAAATCACTCTTATCGGGGACGGGGAGTCGGGTCCCCGTCGGGCCGGTTTCAAATTGCCATCCCTACTTTTAAAAGACCAAAAATGTTATGTGCACTAAAATAAAATCAATGTCACGACACTACTACCGCTACTATTACCTCCACCACTACACCACCATCACCATGGCCATTGCTAGAGTTATGCCTTGGAAGTAGTGGGGTTGTGCCTTAGGAGTTGAGGAGTTCATCCTAGAAAAGTGCTACAGTGCCTATTAGTGTCTGTGCAATTTTTGACTTTGGGGGTTCATGTTTTTTGGTTTTTTTAGTTAAGCCCTTCGTAAATATTTGTTCATTGTTTTGGTTTTAGTTTGTTTTCTTTTGTTAAAAAGAAAAATAAAATCATGAGGCTGAGGGGTTGGTTGTATGTTTCCGAGTAGTAGTAGTAGGGGTATTTTGTACCATCTGAATCTCTCTCAATGCATTGCATCTTCCTGTACCTATAATTTCATGTTTTTAATGAAATTTTCACTTTGTTGATTAAAAAAAATAAAGGCCATCGCCACCATCATTGTCACCATTACCGCCACCTTACCACGCCACTACCACTGAATATAGAAAATATTTTTTTGGAAAATATTTTCTGAAATTTTTTTCCTAAAAAATATTTTCTGTCTAAAGAAACACAGCGTTGCTACCCTTATTCTTTCACTAAAAGTTTATCTTGGCCTCTATACTTTTAATTGTGATAGCCAATTTTTACACTTTAAGTCATGTTACAATGTTATCGTTCCATTCATCTAATGTTAATAAAGCTAAAGAAACATGTCGTGTTAGTCATACAGGACATTTTTCTGTCATCTCATTAGTATTCTTATACTTTAGTCAAAATCTCGCTTTAGTTCTTAGACTTTTACCAAGATATTAATTTGGCCCCTCTACTTTTTACTCTTATTAGTCCAATTAATGGTAGATGGACAAAAGGATATCGTTTCAACTTAATTTAAAATGTTAGAGGCTGATTATTGACTGTCACTAATCAATCTTCATGTTAAGGTTTTAAAACATGTAAAGCGGTAGAGTATCCATAGGGACAATTATATAATTCTGGCTATTCCAATTATTAATTTCAAATTGGTTTGTTGAGATTGATTATTTTATGAGAATAAATAAATTATGAAACCCTAATTAAATAAGCAAGAAAAATCAAGTTAAAGAATATGAAATATAAACTTAAGGAATCGAATTTACTGTTGGTTCTGTAATCGAGGTTCTTATCGTAGATTACACAAAAGTCAATTTCTCAACTACAACTTCAAAATTGAAACAAACAAAGTAATATTGTGTTTAAAGCAAGTGCACGACATATCTCAATCAGTATGGATTGTCCATTCTAAACTAGGGTTCGTGGTACAACCCCTTTAGTAAGGGCATAACCCGTCTCAAGTTCCCAACACAATAACACTAAAAACTAAAGTAAAACAATTATTCACAATCACATAATGAAGAGGAAAAATAAAAACACTTTTATTCCAAAACTCAAAAGTGTTATAATTATTCCAATCAAAAGATACAATACAAAGTTCTCAAAATGAAGGATTAGTTAGTTGGCTAGGGTTTCATCAAAGCACTAAGTACGATACTCAACCACTTACGGAGAGAGATAGAAGAGACAAGGAAATGAAGGAGATGGTGAACCATATTTTTTCCAAGTTCTCTTCACATCAAACTCTAGTTGCTTATTCATTTTCCTTGAAATTTGAAAAAAAAAAAAAATTTTGAATTCCACAAATTTAGCATAAACATATTAAATTGTCTTAAAATTTTAATTTAGGCAACATTTAGTCTTTTTTTATTAGTAATTCACGAGTTATAAAAAATATATATACTAAAAAATATATTTTAACTTGGGTAAATTATATCGGTAGTCCTTACATTTTATTCTTTGTATCATTTTGGCCATTGTCATTTGAATTAGTTCAATTTTGACACTTACTTTTAAATTTTAAGTCAATTTCATCCAACTAATAATGTTGATTAGGGTTTCTGAAGACAAATGATTATTAAGTTGGTTGAGATTAACTTACTTAGTTGAATAAGATTACAATTTTGTCTAAAAAAAATGACACATAGTGTTCATGGGTGTGTAATACTTGTTATAAATTGAATTCAATTTAGAGAAAATTAAAAATTTAGGAGCAAATTTGAACAAATTAAAATGACACAAAATAAAATGACAACTAAAATATAAGAAGTATCAGTGTATTTTATCATTTTAACTTTGTTTAGAAGCCATGCCCGATTGGAAATTGGGCCGGGTTTAGAATCCATACCCGATTAGGTCGTCTATAGTGGCATGATCCAAGACTTATAAGGAGAGACCCAGTCAAATTGGACTTGGATTAACTTATCCTGGGGATAAGAGTGTATATCTCATTATCTTATCTCTTAAAGAGATCGAGTTGTGGGCAGTTATAACTCTTCCATATAATATACATATTATATTTGGAAGAGTAGGATTTTAACCGTATGGGCAATTTGCTACTCTCTCTCTCTCTCTCTCTCTCTCTCTCCATAGAAACACAGAACAACCATACCTTTGTATTGTGAAGAGTGTGGATAGTTTTCTAGTAGTTCTACCTAACTGTTGGGAATTGTTTGAAGACATCAATGGAGGCATGTGATTCATCCACATGATCCATGGATTCGATTTAAGCATAAAAGATATACCGGAATCCGTTTATTTCCGCTTATTTCTTATTTTTTTGACATTGGTATCAGAGTCACTGTTGGGTGTTTTCATGTTATTTGTGCATGAATATATGTATAGATATGATTTGTGCATAAAAAGTGTTTTTTTTTAAACCATCCTTGATCGTCTTGAATTTTTTTATATGTTGTAATCCATATAATATAGAGCGTATCTGCAAAGTTTTGAAAAAAAATTGGATGGTCAAGTTTTGAAAAAAAATTGGACGGTAGAATTTAAAAAAAAAAATATAGATTCATATTTAATTTTCATAACTTTTACTGCATGTTAGTTTTACATACTTTTTTTTCATGTTGTGAAAACTATATATTTAGAATCATTGTTTCAAGACCTTCAAAACGGTATATTATAGGTCTGATTTCGACTTACGGTTGAGGAGAAAAATCAAATCCTAGTTATGAGTGAAAGTTGAAGCCATGGAAGCATGGGAGGCTTCCCTGCGTGCTAATGTCATCATGATGTGCACTGATGTCATCACTTGTAGAGCAGAGCTCCACTGCCTGCTTGCAGCTATTTAAGGCTCTGTTTGTTTAGTTTTAATATAAAAACTACGTTAATTGCTTTTAGATTATTGATTATAATTCTGATTAGAGCATGACTTATACCGTTGGACTCGTAATTCATTTTTCTATTAGATGTTAAAGTTTCAGAATTTTATGGAAAGTAAAATATTTTTAATTAATGAATAATTCAATATTTTTACATTAAATTGCTCTTGGGAGAGCATGACTTGAATTATGGACTTGGAATGTTTACAGTGGACTACTTTTATATAATCTTACTTACTGGTAAGATTGTTATATATATATATATTTTTTTTCAGATTCTGCAATATTTATTTCTAATTTTCTGTGTAATTATTAATTACTTATAATTCTAGAAAATTCAAAAAAATTGCAAAAATTATAGAAATATGTTATGTCATTATTTAAATATTGTACACAAGAAGTTAAGTTCTTTTAAATACTTAGAACTTGTAGTATGTTGTTATTTGAAATAGTATGATTTATTTATATTGGTGAATTTTAATTCCATGATTAAATTAATCTAGTATGTTTTCTTTTATGAATGACATTGAGTTGTTATCATGTGAAGTTAAATATTTTATCGTTGTATGGAAGTTAATTTGGTTGACCTAGACTTAGTAGAGATATTCAAATGTGGACAAGGTAATCCTATTCTTTGGATAAGCAGAAAGTCTTGGAGACTTTAAGTCAAACTTTAATTGAGCCAAAGTAAGGAAACGTGGCTCAACATCGTCGTGGTTTTGTTTCCTTGTTGACGCAATAAAAACTAATTGTGTGTGCGATGATTAGCGGCATGCTAAGTAGCTTTGATTGTGAGTTTGGAGTTGTGAAATTAGTAATCTCTTAATAGATCTAGATATGATACTGACTATTGAGCTACGTGGATTGACTTTGTAATTTGACTTGTAATAATGTTGCATCATTAGATAAAGCAACATCCAAAAGTCATGTCATCCAAGAAATACGAGCTTAAATGAGTTAGTCATTAAGTGCAAGACGAGTAACTTGTGTGAGTAGTATTTTGCACTCTACCCAATTGATAGGAGTAGATGGAGCAAAATTTCACACACTATGATAGTGTACGTTGAAGTATCACTTGGAGTTAAAAAATTAGCGCTTAAAAGCTGCAAAATCTACTAACACTAAGTGAGAAGATTAGTACCTAGAGGCTACAAAATCAATTAGCACTACCAACTAGTCTAAGTCTGGACACTTACTGTCTCCACACTTAAGTGCGAGACATGATGAGGTGCTTCTTTGTATGATTCCTTAGCTAGGCTAACACTTTTGAATGGCGTTTACTACTAAGTGCAAAATTTGCAACATAGTAATGAAATGGTCAAGGCCGACAAGGTTGTTATGACTCTAAGAATTTGATGCATCACTTGTGAGAGAACTGTGTTGAATTAGACTCTTTGACATAATTCGCGCTTAAGTTGCTTCAGAGCTGTCATAGATTGATAACTTATTCTCTCCTTCTTGTGGGTAGTAGAATTAATTGCAACTAACTATGAAGCAAGAAATAGAGATGGAAAGAGAAGTATCGTCATGTTTCAACTAGATGTAGTAAAGTTTATGGAGAATAAATTCACTTGAAGGTGTAGGGGATTAGCACTTACTAGTTAAATTTGCCGCACTAGATATCTCTATGACATCCTTTTATGATCTAGTGAACATGCGTTAGTCATGAGTCTTTACCTAGTTGGGCCTAAACCTTTACACCAGTCTTTGAGAACTCACACATTAGGATGATTGGAATTAATTTATGGCATTGGTCATAAATTGGTGGCTTGTTGTACATAATCACATTAATGAGATATTACATGGATGGCTTGAGTAGGCCCTCTCGAGCCAACTCACTTGTGATGTCTTGCTCTCATGTTAATGTGTAACTTTGTTTGCAATGGTTGCACACAAGTAAGTAGGAAAACCACAAAAGGGCATCTATATTGGCACATTTAGTCCACTATGATATTTGTGACTAGATATGTGTAAGGGTATGATAGCTAGCCCCAATCTCGACATATTTATAGATTACAATACGCATCTTATTCAAGACAATTTGATCTCCCATAAGTCAAAAGTTTTAAGATGATTTTTGACATTGCACGTATGAGGTTGAGATCAATTAGATAAGAGCTTTTGTGTTTTTAGTTTTGACTGAGATGGCGAGTATCTATTTGAGTTGTATTTTAGAAAGCTTTGTAAAGAGAAAGGGATGCTTAGAAAATTGATTATTCATAGTACTCAGCAACACAATGATATAGTATAGATAAGGAATTAACTATTGTTTATGTTAAGTGGATGATGGCACAATATGTTTCCCAATTGGGAATTGCACTTTAGTTTGTTGCTTATGTCCTTGACTAAGGGCCCTTCATATCAGATTTTACACTCCATTTAAGCAATGGCTTAGCGGATACCCATTTGTGGGCAATCTATAACCATCAAGCAGCTTATCTTTATTTTATTTCTCATAAGGTTGCGAAGTTAAGACCTAGAGTTCTATGGCGCATTATTGTATGTTGTCTTATAAATGCTCATGTGGCGCATTATTGTATGCTATCATGTGAACCCTCCAAGTCATGTGCATATAGGTAAGCAGCTTTGTTAGAGTGTAACTAACTTACATAAAGTTTTCTTAGTAAAAGTGACGTGAATAGAGTTTTGGAACTCTATAAGATAGAGAATTCTAAGTATGGCACTTTATGTAGCCTAGTTAAGAATGGAAAGAAATTTCTAATATCCTAGGCACAATGGGAGCGACGTGTCTACTACTGGATTATTCCATTAGAGGATAATACTCTACATTCTTAGTTGCATGATAGTGAATGTGAAATTTTTTCATGCCATCACTGGGTGATTGAGAAGGAAACATTCATGATTACTCTGTAAGATGATAAAGAGCCTAGGATAATGCCAAAGGCTCTTTAGTCCCCTATTTTTAGAAAGTGGATCAATGTTGCGTATTTTAAGACAAAGTCTTTGAGGATTAACCATTTCTAGAATTTGGTTAACTTTCTGCTGTGATGCAAAACTGTTATAAAGTTATGCGCAAGTTAGATAGTCATAAGGCTCGCTAGATACTGAAAATGTGCACCATTGAGGAAGGTGTAGACCATGAGATGACTTCCTCTTAGGAAGTGAGGTTACTTCGACGTAGGTTATGATTGACATGAGTTCAAAACTTTACCTTATGGACATTATGACCCAATTTCGCGTTGGAGAATTGGATAAGTAGATCTGTATGGATTTACCTTATGCTTTTATGGCGAAAAGTTTGGAGCTAAAAAAGAATGCTAGTTTCAATAAATCTTTTATGACCTAAAACAGTTATCCAAATAGTGGTTCTTAGATTTCATGGAGCCATGATGGGCCAACGATGATCGATGAAGACCACTGAGGCATGGTCAATGGTTCAAAAGAAGTTTCTCCTTAATTAGTCATTATGAGCCAGGAATTTATAAGGTTATCGCCACCTAAGGTTGGTAGTCCTCTGTTTTAGACATGATGGACATGGGTGATATAATTTATATGCTCGGATGTACGATCCTTAGGGATTGTTTTGAAAGAATTCTCGATTTGTCTTTGATGACTTACATAAGGAATATCATAGAATCATTTTAGAAGCGAAATTGCAAACCCATTGACTTACCTACCAGTAAAAGCTAGAGCCTCAGCGATTGAGTGAATCCTCAGATTATCTCTAGGAAAAATAAATGACCCATATTTCTTGGTCTTTTGTTGTGGGAGCCTAAAGTATGCTATGTGGACGTATTCAACATGATGAGTGTTATCTTTTGTAAATGGTCAACTGAGTAGTTTAGACATTGACCTTACTCATTAGACAGTGGATAGGATACTCTACTAGTAGTGTATAAATTTGCCCCCTGTAAGATTCAATACGCTAGTTGGGCGCATCTTGAATAAACTGAAATTAGTCACCAAAATATCTTTAGAGAGGTAATTGCGCAAGAGCTAGTAATCTTGAACCACTTCATATGAGGCGCACATGGTGGATTCCGTTGTATATGCTTATCGCAAAAGGTGTTGATAGGGCTAATGTTTGGAATCTAGAATTGCGCAAACTGTGGTTGTGTTTTTTCAATCGATCACTTATTTTTATGAGATTATGGAATATTGATGCTATTATGGTTTGTGTCATAATGATTAGCAGATGATGATATCAGCAAGCAAGATTGACTCACTCATGCGAGCAATTGCCTGTGGAGCTTGGGAGTGAGCAAGGATGAGAATAGTAGTTTATTTTATTTGGAGCCAAGAGAGGCCTAAATTATCCACTATGTATGTCGCCTTGCTTGGAACCAAGATGAGGTCATGTTAAAGACCAAACATGAATGTTAATACCCACTTTCCATGTTGTGCCTATTTTGATTAGCCAGATATGAGATCTCCTTTGGCACTTGGAAGGCGAACAAATAGAGTATTCAGGTTAGGCGCTAGAAAGTGACTAGACTAAGATCTCACTACAAGAAATAACACTTTTAGCGACCAACCTTTTGGTCACCGAAAGATAATATATGGTCGCTAATAGTATTTTGCGACCAACAAAATTTGGTCGCCATGTAGTCGCAAAAAACCTGTTAGAGAAGGTTTTTGGCGACGAAGAATTAAGTTGGTTGTTGAAAGTTAACATTAGCGACCATATAGTTTGGTCACGAAAAAGATTTAAATTTGTTGAAGATTGAGCATTTGCAACAAAAAAATTGATCGCGAAAATGAAGGTTATTGGCGTCCAAGAATTAAGTTGGTCGTGGAAATTTACCATTAGCGACAATATAGTTTTGTCGCTAAAAGGATTTAAATTTGTTAAGAATGTTCATTTGCGACAAAATACTGGTCGCGGAAATAAAGGTTTTTGGTGACCAAGAATTAAGTTGGTGATGGAAAGTTTATGTTTTAGCGACTACATTAGCGGTCGCCAATAGTTATTCCTAGAACCTTAATGCAACTAAAATTTTATTGGTGGCAAAAAAACTTTTAATTTCAAAAATGAATTTTTTAAATATAATGCTAATTACATTTGCAATTAATACCTAATTCATGTCCATCCAATCAATTTCAATATGCCAATCCATCAACAATCCAATCTAAAAACAAAAAACCATAAACTATAAAGTCAAAATAATAGTTAATGTATGTAATTACAACCACCTGTCAACATGAACACATTACACGTCCAATAACCATCCATCCTTATAACCATCCAAAATAACCATCCATCCTTACAACGAATTTACCACATCAAAAAATATTTACAAAACCATTAAAGAATTCAAATGCATGTCATATTTGTCTGATGCAAAGTATCTAAAAAACTCCACCTATAAGCACAACTTAGAATTAATGCACCGGCAAACTCAGGTCCATAAACACGCATGACTACGCCTCTAGCTACCTGCAACAAAAATATTGAAGAAAGCGTTGTTAATAATAAAATTTGTTTACATTTCTATTTTAATTTTGTCAAAATTTATGGATCTAACTCCACGCCCAAAATTAACAATCACACATAGCCTTATTGCCTAGCTCAAAAAAAAAAAAAAAAAAAAAAAAAAAAAAAAAACCCACATTAGATAGGGATGTCATTATAATTATGAAGAGATAGTTTTCAACTGTTAAGCAATAGTAAATAAATTAATGAAGTGCTACAGAATGCCCAAAGGAATAGAGTCCATGGACATATTCACTTTCCAGAAGTGATTGCAAACGTCAGTCCATTCAAATTTCAATATAAATTCAACGTAATAACTAAAATCCTCTAGCCTGCATCATCTCTGGTTCATCTTGCCCAACAATTTGGGGTTAAATAGAATACAACACATACATGTACATATCTGAAAATTCAATTCAAGGAATTAATTGTTTTAATAGCTTAGGATATTAGTTCATTTTTCCACTTCAATTCAATTAATCTAATATAAGTTGGTTAATTCTCTGGATAGCTTAGCTAATATCAGTATAACTTGTATAAGTAGATTGTTTAGTTTGCTAATGTAAGTGTACCGTGACCTGAGGAAACATGTAGATTGATTGTCTGGGAGAAATTACTGGTTTATGAGATAAGTTTAGCCCGTTGTGGTGATGGGGGAAAAAAATACAAGGGAATTATCCATTGGTTTGAAATTTGCCACTGGAGATATGGTTAGTTTAAAATTTTAATTTATTATTTTTCTAAACATTGAAGATTTGTTTCAACTAGAACCCAATAACTTACAGTGAATTCCATTTAATCTCCTTTATTAGGACATGTCACCATGTTTTTTTAAGGTTAAATGTTGATAACTATTGAAAGACAAAATTCATGTAATACCTCTTGCTTCGAATATGATGCACACATAATCAATATGGGCCTGACTTTACCCAAATTTGATGGATTAACCCATATGGCTTATGGCCAAATGGATGTGTGGTCCATTACTTACTACTAAGGGGCACCATAGGATAGACCCTCTACTAAAGGCAGAGGAGAGAAGGTACAAAATAAGTAATATATAAAACCATAAAGCCCTCAATCCATGACTTGCCTCTAAGTTGATTATGCTAACTTAAGCATGGAAGAGTTTTTGGCTGGCTACTGAAGGCAGAGAAGAGAAGGCACAAAATAAGTAATATATAAAACCGTAAAGCCCTCATTCCATGACCTCTCTCTAAGTTGATTATGCTAACTTAAGCATCGAAGAGTCTTTGGCTGGCACTACACAGATGCCCACCCATGACTCCCATATTCTCTTACAGGATCATTGGATCAAGTTGGACCATAAAAATCTGGACATCATCAGAATAATATCATTTTCACCTATACCAAAGTAGCATGAAGGGTATATTGATGGTTTGTATCAAATTTAGTGGATTAAGTGTTTGTTTCTTTGTGCCAACATATAGGTTTTGGGTGGATATTCTGTTTCAATGAAGAGTTGTTATGAAAAGAGTTGTATCCACTATGATTGCCCCGTATTTGTCTCATAAGGTGTTCCAATTGCTCAAAGCGTCCTTCATATGATTGAATTATCCCTTTCAATGATGCTACCTCTTCTTTAAGGCCCTTAACCTCTTCATTATGTGCTTGTGACCTAGCTATAGAATTGAATGCAGAAGACGGCTTTGGACCAACCGCGAAACCTTTCAAATACCCTGACCGCTTCCCAAGGTCTTGAACAGTAATTTGCTCATGTGTCGGCGGGGTTGCTCCAGGTTGTGAAGCTTCCTCGCAAAGTTGGTCCATCTTTTCCTGTTAGTGTTTAAAAAAGAAATTAAAAACAAAAAAAAGATCAGCAGTTATCCCATTTTACAAATACGCTAACTAGTTAAGAATTATATAGGAATATGAATAACAAATATAGTGAAGGTATAGTTACATATAACACCCCACAAACTGGTTCAATCCAATCATTTTTTATTTTTTTTTTGTTACTCCAATGTGAGGTCTTGTAAAAATCTATGATGTCAGGATTCCTTCCCATTTGCAATTCATTGCATGAAACATATGAAATGCAAGCTTAGTAATATTATTAATAAAAAAAAATGCAATATTAACTAATAGTCTTAAAACAAAAACTATGTTACCTCAATTGAGATTGCTGTTGAAAATGACCTTGAACCCATGGTGTGATTATAGGCTAACTTTTTCCTGTTGGCCATATTTCTTTTTGACCATTTCTACAATGCAATAGAAATATTAACTTACAAAATCAGTATTGTGGGAGTCGAATAATTTCAATTAGGAAGAGGCCGACTTTGACCGACATTCGGCTAAAATAATTCGGCCTTGACCAAGGACAAAGCCGTATAAAGAGCCGAATAGGGCTTAACATTCAATAGGAAGGCCGAATAGGTAACCACATGTGAGATCGAGAGTGGGCCTGACCCTCAGGCCCAGAGGTAATATAAAAAGGGAGGAATGCCAACTAAAACATGTATGTGAGAATAGACAAAATAACTTGAGAAATAAGTAAACTTGAGAGAATACTTACTTGTCCGTCGGAGTGCTAATTCCAGGAACCTCAACTTGAGTGTTCATCCCTTTTTCAGGTAGCAATTAGAGGATCAAGGACGTCTGGCTGGATCCTGGAGTATTTCCAAACCACTTCTCCACAATTGGCGCCGTCTATGGGAATACTCAAGCGCATCCATGGAGGGCGTAACAGATGATCCTCCGGTAGTTGCTGACGACGTTACGCCAAGAGATGACATCACTTCAAGAAACATGCTTCGACTCAATAGCTCAGACCTCACCCTCAACTTCGGTGCAAGAGACTATGCAGACAATCATGGACCAACCAAAGCGCAATGAACAACATCTAGAAGATACGATGGCTAAAAATGAGCGACTACGCCAGGAATTGGCTCTGGAGTTAGCCAAATCCTAGCAGGCCACATGCCATGATCGGGGTTGTTCCCCAGAAAAGAAGGATGATCGACGACGTCAACTTCGGAAACATGATAATGGTAGTGATTTTGACTTACCATCTCAAGAACCCAAAAAGAAGGGATGAGTTGATATATCCAGTTCATCCGAAGGAAGTTCATATCTACAACATAAGCGAGGGAAAAGAAGTGATGATTCGGATGAAGAAGACAGGCACGACCCTTTCGTGCGACGCATTGCAAGGGCTGTGCTGCCCATGAAGTTCAAAGCATCGTCGTTCACCCTATATGATGGAAAATTAGATCCCATTGACCATATTCGTCATTATAAACAAGCGATGACGTTGCATGTTGATGATGAAGCCCTCATGTATCGAATGTTTCCAAGTAGCCTGGGACCTTTGGCCGTCAGATGGTACTGTAAACTGTAGCTAGCGTCAATAAGAAGCTTTCATCAACTCCAAAAATCCTTCAGGGTAAGATTTATCACCAACGAAGTTCAACCGAAGCAAGTCGACTTTGGGCCATGCAAATTAAACCATAAGAGACTCTTCGTGAGAATTCGGCACGTCAACTTGGTGGATGATGCCTGCAATGATTCCATGGCCATTACCGCCTTTAAGATGGGATTACATCCTGATAGCCCCCTACGCAGCTTATTGACCAGACGGCCCCCCAAAATAGTTTGGGCGCTAACGAAAAAATTCGAAGAATATTATAAGGTGGAAGATGATGTCTTGCAGGTCAAGGCTAGGCAGAAAGTTGCTAAATCAGCTCCGTCTGGTGAAGTTCAGCCGATAAGCGTCGTGCCATCAAGGAGCCTCGAACCTCGGAGTTGGGCTAAACGAGACAAAAGGTGTGACACTCGACGTTCAAGCAATCAGTGTTCGTACCAATCAAACGAACAGTATCAAGTGGATAGCAGGCGCACAAGACGTTCAGATAAGAAGTACACGGAATTGGCAGAGCCGATTGGTAAGATCTTACCCAAAGTCCAACACCTTTCGTTCTTTAAATGGCCGTCCAAAATGATGGGACCTTTTGATACAAGAAGAAGTGATAAGCAGCACGAATATCACAAGGACCATGGCCATGACACCGACAATTGTTATGCATTGAAGAACCACTTAGACGAGTTGGTACAAGACGGCCGGTTGGCACAACACGTTCGAAAGAACAATCCATCAAACACGGTAGCCTACAGCCGGATTTACCTTGGTGTAATTCACATGATATATAGCCTGCCATCATCAGCTGAGGTACATACAATTCAGTTGCAACCTAGCCTGCATAAGCCAATCACACCAGCCAAACGGCCCCATGAAACTAGGAGGATTAGTTTTGACGACACTGACTTAGTTGGAGTAACTCTCCCTTACGCCGACCCCCTCGTTGTTGAGTTACAAGTGAACAGATTCACCATCGAACGTGTTCTCATCGATCAGGGAAGCACTTCAGAAATAATGTATTATAAGACGTTTGTTAAACTCAGCTTCAAAGGCTCGGATTTGTTGCCAGCCAATTATACATTATTTGGCTTCAATGCTAATCCCGAGTATCCTTTAGGTAAGATCACACTACCAGTTCGGGCTGGCACCAGATCAGTAGTAGTAGAATTTCTAGTTGTCAAACTTCCGTCACCATACAATCTCATCATGGGAAGAACGTGGTTGCATACTATGCAAGCTATGCCAAGCACCTATCATCAATTACTCCACTTTCCAACTGAATATGGCATTGAACAAATTTGGGGTTCCCAGAAATCGACACAGGCATGCTACCTTGTTGTTGCTACGAAGAGGCCAAAGGAACTTGGAGTGAATTCGATTAAAGTACTGGATCGGGAGAGCCTCGAGGACATTGGGAAAATCCCCAGCGAAAAGGCAATTGAAGACCTGGATTAGATCGAAATCAGTGGAAGTCCTGACAAGTTCTTCATGATCGGCACTTCTTTGAACGAAGTTGACAGACATGAGCTTGTATCCTTCTTACTCGGCAACCTCGACATGTTTGTGTGGACGCCATACGAGATGCCGGGGGTGGATCCATTGGTGGCCTAGTATTGCTTAAACATTGATCCAAAATGTAAGCCAATCATTTAGAAAAGTCGGTGGTCAGTCGCGGAGCATGCTTCAACCGTTGTTGAAGAAGTTGACCGATTGCTTAAGGCCGAGGCAATTCGTGAAGTAACCTATCCTACATGGTTGTCCAATACCGTGGTTGTAAAGAAGAAGAATGGATCCTGGCTTGTTTGTGTGGATTTCACGGACTTGAACAAAGCTTGTCCCAAGGATTGTTTTCCCTTTCCCAAAATCGACCAATTCGTAGATGCAACGGCACATCATCAACGTATGAGCTTCTTGGACACCTACAGAGGATATTACCAAATTGCCATGCATCAGGAGGATCAAGAAAAGACCGCATTCCTCACCCCAAGAGGAACCTATTGCTACAAGGTCATGCCTTTCGGGCTGAAGAATGCGGGGGCAACTTACCAGAGGCTGGTTACTGCCATGTTCAAGGAATAACTCGGTCACACCATGGAAGTATATATCGACAACATGGTGGTGAAATCCAAGGAAAAGCACGCCCATCTAGTCGATTTGGCAGAGACATTAGGCATTCTACGAAAATACAATATGAAACTCAACGCCTCAAAATGTACATTTGGCATTGGATCCGGAAAATTTCTCAGCTACATTGTCAACCACCGTGGAATAGAGGCCAACCCAAGGTAGATCACAGTAATTCTAGAGCTTGGCTCTCCTCGGTAGGTCAAAGAAGTTCAGAAGCTGATGGGAATGGCCGCTGCACTCAACAGGTTTATCTGCCATTCCACAGATCGCTGCCGACAATTCTTTCACACACTTCGGCAGGGCAAAGCTTTTGAATGGACCTCCGAGTGCCAGGCCACTCTAGACAGCTTGAAAACTTACCTCCGATTAGTACCACTCTTGGTAACCCCCTTGGCAAGCGATCCGCTTATTTTGTATCTGGTAGTATCCGATCGGGCGGTCAGCACCGTACTCTTAAGGGAAGAACTTGGAGAGCAACGACTAGTTTACTATGTAAGCAAGGCAATGGTTGACGCCGACATACGTTATCTACCACTGGAAAAATTTATCCTTGCTCTCGTGATGGCTTCAAGAAAACTAATGCATTACTTTCAGGGGCATACTATAGGGGTACTAACGGACTACCCCCTCCGGTCAGCGCTCCGTAGTGCGTAAACATCAGGGCAAGTTTCGAAATGGGCTTTGGAACTCGGCCAGTATGATATCTAGTTTTTGTTTAGGACTGCCATCAAAGGGCAAGTGCTCGCCGACTTTGTAGCCGAATTCACGGGATGTCATGTCGACTTCAAGTCCGATCAAGTACAACCTAAACCCAACTGGAAAATGTGTTGGAGACATTTGACAGATGTACTGTGATGGGTCATCCAACCAACGTGGTTATAGCGATCCCAGTTTTTCCCCGTCATATGAAGTGTTCCGGACTTAGGTTCCGTGGTTAGTTGTTGTTGTCTATATCTTGTTTCCATCCTTTAATTCCTTGTATTTGAGTTTTGGGATGTGTTGGGTAAGTTTGGAACAGGTTGGTTGGGTGTTGGAACAAATGGTTGCTGTCAAGAATTTGGCATCGTCGCTCGAGCGAGCCTTGGGTTTTTGCTTCTTCGCTCGAGCAAAGGTTCTTGCACTCGAGCGAGCTTTTTGTGATGTGTCTCTTCACTCGAGCGAGCACTCTTGTGCTTGAGCGTGCGTCTGTGTCTAGATTGGACCTGAAGGTTGGTATTCTTCGCTCGAGCAAGCTTTCTTTCGCTCGAGCGAGCGAGCTCTATGTTTTGTGTTCCTTCGCTCGAGCGAGAACTCTTGTGCTCGAGCGTGCATCTGGGTTGCAGACCTGAAGCTTTCAATTGTGCGCTTGAGCAAGGCTTCTTACGCTCGAGCGAGGTGTTTGTTGTGTCTGGTCGCTCGAGTGACCACTTTTTCACTCGAGCGAGCCTCGCATATATCAGTTCGCAGCAGAGGTGAAATACACCATTTTTTATCCTCTTCTTTCCCACAAATGCTAGATCGGCTGTCTCTCTCTCTAAAATGCCCCCTCTCTCTACAAATACTCTTAATCTAGAGTCCTTTTACCCTACTTCCTTTGTAAAAAAGGTGGAGTATCGTGTGGGCTACACTTTGATCCGAAAAAGGTTGGATTTGGAGCATCTTGGGTTTCTCTCTTCATCTCCTTTGAGTTTCTCCATTGGAGGTAGGGATAATCTATTCCTTACTATGGGTTTTCACATAAATGTTGGTTATTTTGTATAGATGGTGGTGTTTGGGAATTTTGGGTAAAGTTAGGGTTTGTTTTGAAATTATAAAAGAGGGGTTTTCATGTCTTTGGGCTCCTTTGTGTATGAGAGGTCTTGAGATTGGATCCATTTGTGTATAATTGATGAAATTGAGTATTTGGGACTTGATGTTTGAAAAGGGGAAGTTTTGCCCTAGTTAGGAATTAAATAAATTATTTGGTATAGTATGAAATTGATTTGAAGATTATGAAATTGTAGGAAATTGCGATTAAATGGTGTAGTTGGATTGATAAATCACTCACCCATGGAAAATGTAATAATTTATCTGTTTGATAGATTTGTTTATCTGTCTAGAGATAACTGTTTTGGGCTATCGGTGGAGGATAGCCATGATTGTTGTAGAACTGCATGATGATTAGGTAAATTGAAACTAATCAATGGGATTATGTCATTAAATATGACAGGTGGATTAACACATTGAATATGTGCTTTAATTGATCATTGTATATGACAAAGTGTTTAAATACATTGCATATGTATATTTGTTTGGAAGGAGAAAGGGGATTTACTCCACTGTTTGGAAGGAGATAGGGGATGGACTCCATTGATAATTAAGTTAGCCGGAGTGTTCAGGGTGAAAGTCCCGAAATCTTATATATGTTTGAATAACGTAGATAATTGAAGTACTAATAATATGAGTTGTAGTCTCATTTTGAATTGTGGATAATTGAAGTGTTAATAATATGAGTTGTAGTCTCATTTTGAATTGTGGATAATTGAAGTGTTAATAAGATGAGTTGTAATCTCATTTAAATTATTTGGTTAGATAATGAACCATGTCTATGAATTGAATTGGATAAATAAAGGGAAGTGGATTGAAACATGGATGTAATTGTTGTTGGGCTGTGGAAACGGTGTGAGTTGGTTACAGGTGTTAACCATTTGTCGAATGCTAATGTTTTAGTTATTTCTCATATTTGGTTTAGCATATCTCTACTGGGTTTTGGCTCACCCTTCTGGGGACACCATTTTCAGGTACAGGTGACATGCCGCCTCAAGATCTTAGCTTGGGAGGTTTAGGAATTGAAGACTCTGCTTCTGTTATTTGTTTTGTTGATTACATGTAAATCTTCTTTTGTGTAACCAAATAACAACTTGGAAAGATGTAAGCCACATGGCATTCCATTATTTTGTAAACATTTGGGACTTATATGAAATACCCTTTTGTAATATTAACTCTGATGTATGTATGGAAATATGATTATCTATCATGTATATAGAACTGTTAGATGATGGGATTATGTATTATTTTGAGGGTGTTACAACTTGGTATCAGAGCGTACCGTGTTTGAATACTTTGGGTATGTGGGAAGTGGTTAGTACCACAATTGGTTTGTCTCGCTTGTTAGAGACTTATGTATGATGTTTTGTGCTTATGTGATAACATGTTTATGTGACTATATCGGTATGGAATTTAGTTTCTAGGATGTTGATCGGGTCTATGGGTTTCTGGGAGTCCTGTTGGAAAGGCACTTGATCATTGTCGTTTCTAACTGGAACTCTAGCAACGCCACGGGACGGTCATTATCTGGAAATGAAATTTGTAAATGCTTATGTGATTATGTGTTTACGTGGAGTGACTTACAATTGTCCAATGTATTAGGATGCGAGTGAAATAGCTTCGACACATTTGTGAATGTGGTAATCCTTTTGTCACCTTTATTAGGATGTCAGGACGAGGACGTGGTGGTAGGCGTGGTAGGCCTGAAAGGCAGGAGATGCCTATATCGGATGGAATTCCGTCACAGGAGGAGGGAGTTGGTCAGGCCAACATGGCCAAGCTAATGGGTCAGCAGGCCATGGGTGCCTTAGCCCGTGAGATGGCAGGAGCGTTGAGGGAATCCATGGACATTCTCAGGGCTGAGAATCAAGTCCAGGCCCATGTAGCCGAGGCAGGGCCGTCTTTCCTGAAGAGGGAGTTTTTTCGGTCGAATCCGGACGAGTTTTTGGGTGATCCAAAAGAGCCACTGAAGGCGAATGAGTGGCTAGAGCAGATGACGAAGACGTTTGAGATGCTTGGCATCAAGGATGGAGGTTTGCGAGTGACCTTGGCGTCCTTCCAGTTGAAGGGAGACGCGGGTCAGTGGTGGAAGTTTGTGCGAGGGCGCATTGGGGGAACTTGGGAGGCTTTTGTTGACGCCTTCCAGGAGAAGTTTTTACCTCCCATTGTTAGGGAGAAGTTGAGAGATCAGTTCTGTCAGCTCAAGCAGTTGTGTAATAACCCGACCCTCGCATATGCTTCTGGAATGTTTTAGTCCCTTATTTTATACATTTACATCCTTAATGGAAAAATTACATGAGAAATTAAGTTTGAGTGCATAGATGTTACGAATTTCATCTCTATCTGTTGGGCAAGGGAAGTATCTGTCACGATTAGACTGGTCAAATCAAGAATTGAGGTCCTTCGAGACTTGATAATCCGAAATTTATTTCATATTTGAAATCAGCATAATTTTTAAGTAATTATAAGTGTGGTTGTAGAAATTTGATTTGGGATGATTAAACGATTGAATTTCGTCTTAAGTCCCCTTTATATATATATATATATACATGCTCCCTCTCAAGACAAGTACTTAGCCCTATTTATCATCTCAAATATTGATTAAGAGGAGAAAACTAGAGAGGAAGGGGAAGTCATTAAGAAGAAAGATTGGAACCTTGTGAGGGATTGTAGAAGTGAGGATTCAAGGTATGTGTGTTTTGCTTGAATTAAGTTCCCTCTTCAATAATTTCCTTTGATGATCATGTAAGTTAGAGAAATTAAAAAAAAATTTTTTTTGATTATGTTTAATAATTCAAGAACTAGTGTTTATCTAGTTTAATGTATGTATTTGAAGCCTTTGTTAACATGATTTTTAGGCCATGTATTATCAATTAGGAATGCTAAGTTGAGCCTTGTGAAGATGTACCAAAAGATTGGGTTTTTGTGCAATTTTCGGGCTGGAACAGGGGAATCGCCGCACGTGTGGGAGTCACTGCCGCACGTGCGGCAAATGCTGAAAATTTTGGGTTTAGTTCTGCCTAAAAGGCATGTGCGGGGCACCACTGCCGCACGTTCAAGGCCAACAGCCACACGTGCGGGGCTCACAGCCGCACGTGCGGCTCATGCTGAGAAACATGGTTTGTTCCGTTTTGCGTGCTGGACCCTCGGATATTTTTAGAATTTGTATTTTATGCCTATTAATGTATGTTAAATTCAATTGAAGTGGAATGACTCTGGAAATGTTTCAACAAAGGAAATGAACTAATTGACAAGTGATGAACGTGTGCAGGTCACACCCCGGGAGGAACTAACACGTCATCACAACACCGTGAGTAGTAGTATTGTAATCGCACGTTTACTACCGTTAATACTTATTCTTATTAATACTCTGCTCTTTGTGAGTAATTCCGTTAATGTTTATGTTGTTTGGAAATCGGTGAGAACGTTAAAGGACTCTGTGTACATTGGCATGACTCTGAAATCACCTTGCATTCTGGTTACACATTAATGTGCTACAATCTGTAAGTTACTTATGACTCTGTATAAGAATTACATACGATTTATTAACACTGTGCAATTGATTGACGAGAAGGGATTGTGAATGTAAACCTCGCTTATGACCATGCTATTTTGAATGTCCCATTATGGACTCCTATAATCTGGTTCGTTCGACGCATGTTTTATGATATAGATATCTGCTC
Source organism: Camellia japonica (assembly GCA_030407325.1). NCBI lineage: Eukaryota > Viridiplantae > Streptophyta > Magnoliopsida > Ericales > Theaceae > Camellia > Camellia japonica. The sequence goes on from JAPPVO010000017.1 coordinate 78,927,874, forward strand.
AGAATGGATTATTGAAATGAATAATCGGATAGAACCATGGATCGCCTTATACGTCAAAGAAGTGAATATCAACAACACCGTTAGATAACCCATGTTATGGTGTGAGTTGGTCCATTCTCATGAAAAGTACTGTAATGACGCATGTACTTCTGTAAACAATTTTTTTTAATGCTCTGTTATACGTTCGTCCACTGTGTTAATCTGTAACATACACTTTACTTATAGCTAATGATGTTCATTAGCATTCTGTTATTGCATGTTGATTATGTAACTAAGTGAATGAATCAAAGAATGTAAGTAAATGATGGAAATGATGAGTGCCTCTGTATAACTCTGAGACTAATAATATGTGTGTCTTGTGTTAATGTTTTGATACACGTAAAACACTTATGTTAACTTGGTATAAACCATGAGGTTATTCCGCTCTGTTTATTCGTCCCATTCATACTGTGGCACGATATGAATTGTTCAGTCTTGAAGACCTAATATTTTTTGGTATGGAACAAAGTGTTGTACGGAACTAAGTGCTGCGATGCGAGTCACCTCTAGAATCCGTGCGAGCCACCTTGAGTCCATACATATGTGAACTGGGCTTAAAGCCGATGTGAAAGTTATGAGGCCTATGGCCGTTCTGTGAAAGTTATGAGGCTTATAGCCGTTCTGTAACATTTGTGAGACCTATGGTCAATTTGTGACATCTGGGCCTATGGCCATTCTGTATGATCTGTTAGTATGAAACAAAGTGCTGCCATGCGAGACACCTCTAGAATCCGTGCAAGCCACCTCTTGAGTTCATACATTCTGATAAGGGCTTAATGCCATTCTGATAAGGGCTTAATGCCATTCTGATAAGGGCTATATGCCATTCTAATAAGGGCTTAATGTCGTTTTGTTTAAGGGCCAATTTGTGAATGTGTGAACCCACCAGGCCAAGGGCCAATCTGTAACGTTGTGAACCGACGAGGCCGTTCTAAATATTAGTACAAAATTAGATTAACTACCTGTCTTTTACATTATATACGCATTGCTCTGCATTATAATTTCAGTTGAACATTGAGTTATTAAAGTACTATCACTCACTGAGATTGTCTCACTCTGTATTTTGTCTGATTCTGTAGGTAATAAATCTGGAGGTCAGCTATAACCCTCGATGCTCGTCTCCCTTTGTCAGCCCCTGTGTGTCCAAGCATTTGGGTGAAGCCTACCCGTTTCTTGAAGTTTGCTAAGTTTTGTCTTATACTCTGATTGTCTATTATATGTTGAAATTTCCAATGCTTTTTTTGTACGCCTAAACAAGGGGCGGGGTTGTATATGTGTATGTAAATATGTATCATCTGATGCACTGTTTGTGATCCTGGCATGATAGTGGTCGCTCAATGGATGTAGTTTCTTTTTATTTCATGTTATTTTAAATATACAATGCTTCCGTTCAGGCCCCATATGATATGTATATCAGGTTTAGTGTCCGTTTCCGAATAGGTCATGCCCAAACTTTTAGGGGCGGATTTGGGTTGTGACAAGTTGAATACACCTGTGGCAGAGTTTGAAGCCACTTTTACTAGCTTATCGAGGTTTGCACCAGAGTTAATGGCGACCGAGGAGCGTAGATGTTTGGAGTTTGAGAAGAAATTGAGGACTGGACTCATGTTTCGAGTGGCCGGGTCCATGACTAGGGAGTATGGGCGCCTTGTGCAGGTTGCAGCCCATCTTGAGACCATTATGCATGCGGAGGAGGAGAGGATGAGGGGCTCCAGAAGGAGTCAGGAAGGTCAGGGGGACGGTAAGAGGCAGAGGTGTTCTAACCCTTAGCAGTCCCAGGGAGCACATTCTAGATCTACCTTTCCAGTACCGAGTTCAGGTTCTGGGAGAGGCGGTCAGGGAGACATCACTTGTTACAAATGTGGTCAGCTGGGCCACAAGTCTCCAGCTTGCCCGCAGAGGGGAGGAGGGCAAAGAGTAGCTTCTTCTTCGGCTCGTTCTCAGAGCCAGAGTCAGGGCAGAGGCCAACCGCTCACTTGTTATCAGTGTGGGCAGGCGGGGCACCTGAAGAGGTTTTGCCCGCAATTGAGTGGCACATCTGGTGCATCTGGTTCGAGGCAGGCATAGAGTCACTAGCCAGCGCAGTCAGTTCAGGCCTCGAGGGCCAATCAGGGAGCCTCTTCGGCTCAGTCTGTGTAGCAATCTTATGCTCCTAGAGGTGAGTAGGTGGATCAGAGGCCTATGGGGCGTGTGCATGCTGTTACAGCGCCGGATCTTGTACCTGCTCCATCAGTAGTGAGAGGTACCTTTTTGTTTTGCAACTCGGTTGCTAATGTGTTAATTGATACGGGTGCATCACACTCTTTTATATCTTCTACATTTGCATCTGTTTTGGGGTTGGAGTTGGCGCAGTAGCATCTCCTATTTGTATTGTATCACCCATTGGGGGCGAGATGATTCTAAAATAGGGGTGTCGGGGCTGTGATAAAGAGGTCGCCGATCGCTGGCTTCCATTTTCTTTTGTATTGATGGATATGCTGGGTTTTGATGTGATTTTGGGTATGGACTAGCTATCGTCGTATCGGGCTGTTATAGACTGTTACCGCCAGAGGGTTACTGTATGTACCTTAAGCGGGGATTGTTTTCATTTCTTGGGAGATCGGGTTGGTAGAGTCTTACCAATGGTGTATGATCCGCGAGGGCGGAGTGAGCTTAGTTGTTTTCTCGCTAGCTTTATGAGTAGTGAGTGTGATGAGACCGGGATTGAGTTGCCAAGGGTGGTTTGTGAGTACTCGGACGTCTTTCCCGAGGATCTGATTGAGATCTCTATTGACTTAGTGCCTGGCACGGCACCGATTTCCATGGCACCGTATCGTTTTGCCCCAGCTGAGTTGAGTGAGTTGAAGATTCAACTCTAGAAGTTACTAGATAAGGGTTTTATTTGCCCTAGTACTTCGCCTTAGGGAGCACCGGCCCTCTTTGCTAAAAAGAAAGATGGGGCTTTGAGACTTTGCATTGACTATTGAAAGTTGAATCGGGCTACGGTTAAGAACAAGTACCCTATGCCTCGTATAGATGACCTGTTTGATCAGTTGAAAGGATCCCGCTGTTTCTCTAAGATAGACTTGAGATCGGGTTACCATCAGTTGAGGGTCAGGGAGGAAGATATCCCGAAGACGGCATTCCGTACGCGGTATGGCCACTATGAGTTTCTGGTTATGCCTTTTGGGCTCACCAATGCACTGGCTGTGTTTATGGACTTGATGAACCGGATCTTCAGGGAGTTCTTAGATTGCTTTGTGGTTGTTTTCGTGGACGACTGTAGACGCGCCCTAGGGCTTATGCTACTACAGTTCGGACTCAAATGTCACGGTTCTTAATCTGATCTCACAATGTGCGATGTGTGATTGATAAATCACCAAAGAGTCCAAATGCGGCAAATCGTTTTGGAAAACCGATTTTTAAGAAAGAAGTGTCAAACATGGACTGCTTTGCCAGATACAGAGTCGCCACCTAAATATTTTTTTTTTGGGAGAATTTAGGAAACCCTGACTCATTGCCTAAGGCCACGTGTCTGTCATCATCAAAGTTGTCTTGGCTCGGGAACTTGGGTACGATTGGGGAAGGTCATCTATGAGCACCGCCGTTTGCCCGATCAAAGATCGACCTGTACTAAACATGATATCTTGTTTTTGAAAACATATGTGGTCTTATTTCGGTTAATTAGCTAGAATTTACTATGTGATGCGCACAACACACAAGTATAGACTAGATCGCCTAATTTGGAACAAAGCATTGTATTTTCATTTGTTTGAAAATGGTTCAAAGTTTGCTACTCGCAAGTAGGCTAAAACACGGATTTCAATGAATCGTTCCAATTCAAGTAATCCAACCTTCACCCACAGGCATTCAGGCAGTTATATCATATAAGCAATTAGCCTCATGGCAAGCATGCTGTCATGTTAACACTCATAGATGCAAGATGCTAAAGCATAGACACTTACAGTGTACTCCGAGCCAAAACAAGAAACTAGTTAGTAATCATGCATGATCCTAGTTCATGTTAAAATGGCTAATGCATCGCATGCAAAGTGCAATTTGAATAGGCTCGGCTAATCTAAAATGGCATATGAGATGCGACAATTCGATACATGTATTCAACTTGGAATTGAAATACAATGCAGTTAGTATGATGCGCCAAGCCCGGTGCATGCAATACAGATGAATGGATGCAAACATGCAAGCATAAGGATGCTAAATGAAATGTGCCCTAAAACTAACCATCAGAAGCGGTTAAGTAAAAGGGAGAAAGAAGTGGGGGTTGGAAGACATGCATCACACACACGTACGCTTATTACACAATTGGCCCTCTCGACTGAGGGTCCGAAAGAATAATACAAACCATCTAATAAACTAACTAACAAGCTAATTAATTATTACACAATCAAATGAATAACTAGCTGTAGACACCCCATTTTTGACCGTCCTCAAGACTTGGACGTCACCGTTTGAACACCCGGTGATCATCCATGTTTGTGTTCGTTTGGAGTTCCCGGAGGTCTCGGCTACGCGCCTTGCCTTAGGATCTCCGAACCCGACTGTTTAGTGTCTGGTTTTGCACCAAACACTTGTTTGTTGCCTTGGAAGGGCAGGGAATGCCTTGTGAGGCATCCCCGCACATCACCGGCCATGGTTAGAGGCCACCGGTTGGTGTTTTGTTGTCATCGGCAATGTATATTGCCAGTCGGCAGTTAATTTTGTCAAAATGGCAATTTTAGCTAGCCGACTACTGTTCATCTACTTTTGCAGATATTTTAAGACAGCTGTCTTGCATTTTGTTCCCCTCCATACACGTGTATGGAGGGATAGCCTTCTTGTTAGCTTCCTTGGTAAGCTTTACAAGATTGGCTTCTCTATAAGAGGAGCCCTCCCCTCTTGGCTTTAGGGTTAGAAATTTTGGTTAGAGAAGTTGTGAGAGAAGCTCTGGATTGGGGTTAGGGTTATACATATTTCCTATCTCTATATCTACCTCTTGTGTGTCTTTGTGTTTTCTTTAGGCTTACTATTGCACACAAACACATAGTGTTACACCTTCTCCTAGTTTGTGAAGGGCCAGAGGTTTGTTCTTGAAGCTTTGGAGCTGTTTTGAGCTCAAAGAAGGGGCTGGTCCACCATTTGTGAAGAGGTTCTTCAAGGGTAACAATCCTACCCCTTTTTGCCCCATTTTTGCATACTATTTTTTCCTATCTTAGAACTATTTTTGTGCTTAGTGTATAACATAAAAAAGTTCTGTTTTTAGGCCCTCTAAATAGTTGGTTTAGAGTGTTTTGTGGTTTGGAGGTGTTTGACCCATCCTAAGCCTTGAGGGGCTCCATTTTGTGCTATTTTGAGTGAGCTTCGGGACTTTGGTGTTTGGGTCTCCTCACCACTGAAATCTTGAGGGATTTCAGTGGTAAGGATGATGCCTTGAAGTCCCAAGAAGGAGAGGGCCACCCCCTCTCCTTATTGTCCTTGAAAAGGACCATTTTTGGCCTCTTGAGGGAGCACCATGTTTGAGGGTTTGTTGATCATGCCTTGGCTGTTATTTATGCTTATATCATCATAATATAACATGGTTTTAAGTTGGTTTTGGTACATCATGCATGCTTAGCGTACCTACCATGTAATGCCTTGTTGTTGCCTTAACATGCCTTAGGTCGTAAGCCCTTGTTTTAGCATGTTTTAGGCTTAGCTTTGTGAAGCTTTAATGCATGTTTTTGTATGCTTTAGCTCTGTTTTAAGTTTCTTTAGTCATACTTGCCATGTATTGCATAGCCTTTTTGCATTGTTAGCTTGTAGGCTTTGAAAATGAGAAGTGTTGAGCATGCGTTGCTTGAGTTATCTTAGTAGCTTGGCATCATTTATAGCATAATCTCAGTCCCTAAGACATGCTTGTATGCTTGACTTGGATGTCTCTTTGTTGCTTTGAAAGGTTGTGCCTTGTGCTCCATGTTTGGTCATTGTGCATGCTTTTGAATTCAAGTCATTTAGATGCCATCTAAGTGGTCTTTTGGGCTTTGTTTTATGTGCCAAAACTCTATTTTTGGTCATTTAAGTCTTGCCATGTGTAGTCATATCAAGTGTAGTTCAATACTTCATTGGCTTGTCTTGAATGCTTGGGTCACTTGTCGCATGCTTAGCCTATCTTGTTTGCTTAGTTTGACACCATGTTCTTGCATGATTTTCAAAGCTTAGTGCATGCCATATGTCCATGATTGTTCCCTTTTAAGTGTGCTTAAAAGATGTCCTTTGATGCTTAAGTGTTTAGGCATTAACATGCACATGTCTGTATGTGTGTTTGGTCCCATCTTCTTAAGCTTTGGCCACTGTTTTGGACCTAATATAGGGCTGCCCAAATTAGTGCAAGACCATCCTCTCATGTTATTGCACATATGCCTTGCATATCATCACATGTTTGCTCCATTTCACCTTGTGTTGCATACCATGTGTAATTGCATTTTGTTGCATTGCTTGAGTTGCATGATATGTTGTTGCATGTTTAGATTGTAATACATTTGGCATGTACTCTCTTCTTTAGCCACTTAACATGTTGTTGCATGTTTGTGCATTGTCCATGTTCATGCTTGCATGCTTGCTCTCATGATCATATTGCACGTTAGTTTGCATGCCTAGGTTGCATTCCATCTTGCATGCATGCCTTGTCCCTTGATCAAGAGTGGGCCTTTGCTTGTTGTTTTGCATTACATTTGACATCAAAATGTGCACACTTGGTCCCTTGGGCCATCACGCATGGAAATGCGCGATTGATGGTCCGAGAACCAAGGAGTATGTCCCTTTGAGCCACTAACATGATAAGGGACATGATTGGTGCATATATGGCTTGAATTGCATTGCCATGCAAAGCTCTGTCCTCTGCTGCTATCAAACAGGTTCTGCAGTAACTTTTTGCCAATCGACTGAACAGAGTGCCGATCGGCAATCAATTGGTGGCCAATGGATTAGTCAACGGCCGATGACTACATCCCACTGCCGGTGGCAATCCTACTCAGCCGGTGGTATGTCCCAATGTCCAGGGAAGCAATTCAGAGACTTTGGCAGTCTTCAGAGGGGCAGAGCAGGGAAAACAGAGGCAGTCTATGTATGGCAGTGCACTTCCGAGCAGGACCCGAGCATGCATTGCATTGGGCACTCTTCCCGAGGCGGTTTACTGTTTTTCCTAGCCTAGTTAGTTTGTTAACTACTTAGGCAATTTGTAATAATTAATTAGCTCGTAGTTAATTAATTTGTATTATTCTTTTGGTCCCTCCGAGCGAGGGTGAATGTGTAATAAGTGTGGGTGCGTGCGTGTGCATGTCTTCCAACCCCCACTTCTTTCTTCCCTTTTATTTACCCGCTTATGATGGTAGATTAGGGCATGTTTAAATTAGCATACCTTATGCTATGCATGCGTGCATCCATACATTTGTCTTGCATGCACCGGGCTCGGTACATCATGTTAACTGCATTCGTATTTCAATTCCAAATTGAATACGTGCATCAATTGATTGCATTTCACATGTCATGTTTAGGTTAGCCGAGCCTACCCTAATTGCATCCTGTATGTGTTGCATTAGTCAAACTTAACATAAACTAGGACCATGCATGTTTGCTAACTAGTTTATTGTTTTGGCACGGAGTACGATGTAAGTATTTTCATGCTTTAGCATACCGCATGCGTGTGAGTGCTATCATGACAGCATGCTTACCATGTGGCTAATTGCTTATGTGAGATAAACTACTTGAATGCCTGTGGGTGAAGGTTGGATTGTTTGAGTTGGAAAAACTCGTTGAAATCCGTATTTTAGCCTACTTGCGAGTAGCAAAATCCAAAGTGTTTTTCAAGACAAACGGATATGCAATGCTTATTTCCAAATTAGGCAATCTAGTCTATACTTGTTTGCTGTGCGCATAACATAGTAATTCTAGGCTAATAACCGGAATAAGAACACATAACGTTTTCAAAATCGGATATCACGGTTAGTAGAGGCCGGTCTTCAGACCGGGCGAGAGGGGGTGCTCATAGCTGACCTTCCCCAATCGTACCCAAGTTCCCGAGCCGAGGCAACTTTGGTGATGACGGACACGTGGCCTTAGGCAAACGAGTCAGGGTTTCCTAAATTTCCCAAAAATAAAATATTTAGGTGGCGACTCTGTATCTGGCAAAGCAGTCCATGTTTGGCACTTCTTTCAAAAAATCAGTTTTCTCAAAACGATTTGCCGGATTTGGACTCTTTGGTTCAGATTTAGAACCGTGACAACTAAAGGGAGTCCGAACTGTAGCGAGGTCCCCCGCGGACGTGTTACAGTTTCTGGCGACTCTGCTGGGGAGTTTACAGGGCTTGACTCGAACTCGTGATATCCTGTTTTGATTTCATTTATGTGTCTCTTTGCATTGCATGTGCATTGGTGCGCCTAGGACACCGTGTTGGCCATCTGCTATTCCTGAGCGGTCTGCCGGAGGCTTGACTTTGTCAAAGCATGCCAAAAGGCTGACCGATTGCGGGCTCTGCCAGTATGGGAACACAAACCCCGGTTTTACCGGGGCACCCTTTTCGACCATTCGACCTAGTGCATATTCGGAACCCATAGTGACCATTCCAAACTAGGACAGGTTGCTTACCCGATCTTAGGTTGTTTGAAACCGCTGCGTGCGTAGTGAAACCCTAGCTCCTGACAAAATAGGACAGGGAAACCCTACCTCAACATAGGGGTGTATTGGCTCTCATTTATTTGCTATGTGCTTTTAGAGTGTATCTCTACAGGAACACACATATCAGTTTGAGAGATTGAGTATCAAGCCCGAAGGCATCAGTATCAGTTTGTGAGAATCAGTTATGTCTGTGGATATCCGATTCAGTGTTTTGTGAGACAGTGATTTCTGGGGAACAGTGGTCAATAGTAGAGTACAGTTGTTCGGCTGCACCTGTGTTTGATCCGCTTTAGGCTGAAATGCTGCTTGTTTTTCCTTTCAGTTCAGAGAGTTCCAGAATAGTCAGTATTCCCCCTTTGCCGAGGCAAGATCTACGATGACGCAGAATTCAGGAGAGATCATGGTTATGACAGCCGCGTTGGACCAAAGAATCACTTTACAAAGTGAGACCAATATTGATATGCCGCATCCGCCTAGGTCACCTGCTGCACACCCGGTTTGGACCCCTCAGCTATATCAGGCTCGCGAGCCTACTACTTTTGAACTGATGGGGATGATAGGTGATCTCCAGAGGTCCGTGGCGGATCTCGCCTATGGGATGTCCGCTTCGCCATCAGCCGCACCATATGCCGGAAGTTTTACGCCCCAGGAGCCCCCGCTGTTGGGACGGATTGTGATTGAACTTAGCCAACCGGAGATGGCCTCCAATTATGGCAATGACATGTCAATGTCAACCCAAACCCTTGATCAGGCTGAGGCCAGAGGAAAAGACAAAATGAAGGTAGATGCCGATCCTATCGAACAACTGCTGTGGGCAGTCGAGGCTTTGAAAGCCGCGGGGATGAACAAGCAACAGGTATCTGCAGCTGTGACAAAAGCTGTGGAGGATACTTTCCCCACCCCACCTGAGGGTAGTTCAAGTCAGTCAGAAAGCCGGGATAGGCCCCGTCATGCCAGAACAGCTCCTCCCGTTCCCAACCCCATACCCGGGAAGGATCAGAAATCCAAGGCGGCACCTGCCGACCCGTTCGCTAGTGTGTCTAGCAAGAGTGCTCAATCTTCAAAGTACCTGCGCCGAGGGCGCAGGGTCTTCCACGCTCTTTACATGCCATTGTCCAAGGCACTTCAAATCCTTGCCGAGAGAGGGCATCTTAAGCCCCTGGAGCCTCGGCCTCTCCCGAAGAATCTCCCTGCTACACATGATGCTGCTCAGTACTGTGCGTACCACCAGTAGACAGGCCATGCTACCGATAATTGCTTTCGCCTCCGTCATGAGGTACAGGATTTGATTGATAACGAGGTTATCCTCCCGCCCACTTTAGCCAAGTCCGTTACTACCCAACTGTTGGATTTTGAGGACACAGATACTGCGAGTATGTAATCGGAGGGTGAACCGCCTGCGGGCAGTGCCTGGTGCATTTTGGATGTGGCGTCTGGCACGCATTTTTTGAACATCTGCGAATACTAATTTTGTAAATTCTGGCTTGGGTGTCGAGTCAGTCTTTTGTTTTGTTTTGAGTCTATCTCATTGTCTTGAGTCAGTCCTTTTGCTTACGGGTCTGTCTTGTTGTAGCAAGTCAACACCCCCCTCCTTTTGTATAGGATGTCAGGTGATTTCGGGGTTGTTACCTCGAACACTGTTTTGTCTTGTAATTACCCATTTTTGGTTTTTGAGTCTATCTCTGCCGAGGGGCCAGTTATACCAACAAATCTGAATGAAACAGCTGTGGCTATCTCATTTTTATGCTTGCTTCGAGTATGAGTCAGTTGTGCCAGAGGATGTGAATGGAACGACAGTACGTTCTACCTGCTCTTTTGTACCCTGAAAATTATTACAATGACCTAAGTTTTTTCAAAAACCTTTTTTTTAGACACTGCGGTGATAAAAACGAAGAGGAAGGAATTTCTCGGGTTTTGCAAATCTTGATCATTTTGAGAGAAGGAGAGGCATGCTAAGCCATTTTATGAAAGAAATTATGCTTGTCAGCGTGAGTATTGAGGACCCTGGCTTGATCCAGACTGGTTTCACACTATCTTCTGCGCGAGCGATTTGTCGCTTTCTTAAAAACTTTCAAAAATAAAATGTTTTGCGCGGTCCTGTGAAGACTTGTGTGGAATTGTTCTCGAGATTGTGCAGCCGAGGATCGCTCTCAATCTTAAGATTCAACCTATCTATTGCGAACCTGGAATCTGTTCAAAACGTTCCACAGTTAACTGCCATGAAAGACCTGTGCGGCCCGATTTGGAGCAACCCTCGAGCAAGAGGTACCGAATTCAGATCAAGAAGATTAGATCTCACCGACAGAGGCTTGTGAAGCGACCATGATGGATTCTCCTGCAAATCAATACAGTAGTCACTCTCCTAGATATAGATGGCTTCAATTTCAAAACCATTTGGCATGGACTTGTTACACTTTTACCCTTTGAGAGGCTCGCTGGGTCGAAAATCCGGAAGGGTGACCTAGGCAAAAGTTAGAGCAAGAAAAGAAAAGAGAAGAAAAATGCAACAAAAAAAGAGAAAAAAAAAGAAAAAGAAAAAAAAGGAAGGAATGAAGAGAAAAAAGAAAAGAAGCTCGCAAGGTTGAAAACTTGCAACAGGCGCCTTGGCAAAAGTTAGAGCCTAAAAAGTGAAGGTTAAAACACCCGAGTGTACCTTAACCGGAACTACGTAAGGCTTGATTCCCATGTTTGGGATACGTAGGCAACTTCATCTTGAAGTCCAGCCCCCAGTGCTTTCACAGCGCCCCAGTCCATGTAATGGTTTTGATCATCCTTGCCTCCTCCGAATCCGATAGTTCGGTTGTGACAACCAGAATTACATAGGCAGCTTCATCCTGAAGCCCAATCATCAACACTTTCAAGGTGACTGTGTCCATATATTGGTTCAGACCATCGTCTTCGGAGTTTAGTCATCACTGACAAAGACTGTTTATAAAATGCTGCGGCATCATTCAAACAAGGGGCAACTTCCCGTTGCCATGCGTTGCTATGAGTTGCCCCGAGTTGCCGTCCAAAACCAGGGGCAACTTTCCGTTGCCATGCAGCCCTTTTCAAGCAAGGGGTAATTTTCCATTACCTTCGATCCGAGGTTGCGCATCTCGAAAGTAAGTTCTGTGCTCGTCGAGCATTGATTGTTTGCAAAAATAGTTTTTAAAAATTTTTACTGAGGTTGACTATTTTCTCGAAAACTATTTCATTTTCCAAAAAAAAACCGGACCATCTTCTTGGACCCAAAAGGAAAATTTTCAGTGCTCACAGCCTGACTTGCATGATTTTCAAATCAAAAATTGGACAAGTACGTTAATCCGACTCTCATTTTGGTCAAAACTGTTTTAGAAAGAAGAAGAACAAAAATGGTCAAAGTGATGAACTAGGGGCACAGCTGAGACAGGTATTCTGTCTTTCCCCCGCTGTCCACATACTTGCCAAGAAGGCACCCTATCCGCCGGAAGAGGCTTTCCCCATCTGGAATCCCGACTCGATGTCACCGGAAGAAACAGCCATAAGCTACAATGCTGTGGGTGAACCCACAATTTCTTATTCACCCATCAATCACCCTGGGGAGGGATGAAAAATGAGAGAATAAAGAATAGAGAGGTGTAAGTTGAGAGAAAAGTGAGCAAGATGGTTTTGAGAGAAAAACCGAGCCTGAGGGCCGAGTGACGTGAGAATCACAAATCAGAAAGGGTGGGAGTAATACCCGGAAGAACTGGCTCCTTGAGATCTGAGGTCTTTTGTTTTTACAAACACGTCCGTGTGTCGTGTCTTTTGATTTGTCTATCTCAACTTTTGTTTTGAGTCTTTTCCGAGCGAGTCTCGTTGCGTTTGGGTCGTGCACCTTTTGTTTGAGTCTTTCCCGTTGTGTCCAGTTTTAGGCTCGATACCCCGGTTGCAGAACCTTTCTTAAAAAGTTAAAATCGTTTATGCTCGGAGTGCTTATATTTTATACGAAGCAAAAGAAGAAAAGAGAAAATTTGAGGCATCCGAGTGTGTTTCAACTTCAACCGTTTTAGCTTTCGTAGTCCGTCTTGTCAGATTGGGGCTGTTTGTTCGGGGTTTGCTGTGTGCAGAATGAATCGAGTGTGGTATTACGGGTTGTATGCAGACTAATTCCCAACAGAGTATGGGCTGTGTGTTCAGGTTAAGCAGTGGTTTGCTTGGGTTGTTTTGCTATTTGCTGATTGGTTATCTGATTATTACAGTGCAAGTGCTCAATTTACAAGTGCTCAATTTTCAGGCAACAGATCAATTTCATTTACATTGAGGTGTAATATGGTGTGATGCAATGCATGAGATATACAAATGTAACACTTTTTTAGATAAAAAGTTTGTTTCATTTCATCACCTTTTCAAGTACATAGTTTTGGAAACAAAAATCTGCCTGCGGCAGTACAAAGTACTCCTAACTACCAACAAAAAGAAAAAAGTACAGAAAAGAAGAATAAAAACAGCAAAAGTCTGTATCAACATCAAGTGGTCTCAAGCCTGGGAGTCCGTCATCGCCCTCTTCCTAGACGAAGGTCCAGGAGCATCATCAGGAGCAGCACTGTCATCTGAGTCCGAGCCTGAACCGTCTCCGATCTCCTCCTCAGATGATCCTGCCTCTGCCTCTGCCTCGGACTCGGACTCGAACTCATCCTCATCATCAGGAATCGGTGCCCGAGAGCTACTCCCGACATGAGCATGCCCCGCCCTAGCACGGGAATGTCCAGCGTCTCCACGCCCTCCTCGAGCAGGAATAGAGGGCCCAGCTGGAGCACCACCCACCGGAGGGATCTGGAAAGGAGGCTGAAAAGCATAAAAGGCAAATGCATCAGTATGCCATGAGCAGTGAATCAATGCAGAATACAGTGTATGAGTACAGTATATGTATGCCGTGAGCAGTGTATCGATGCAGAATGCAGTGTATAAGTACAATGTGTGAATACAGTGTATGAATGCTATGAACAGTTTATCAGGTGTTGCGTTGTGTGTCAGATTATGTGAAGCAGTTTATGTATGCTTTGAGGCTGTGGTCAGAAAGAACATACCGGGATACTGTAAAGGGCCAGGAGGTCGAAAGTCCGCTGTAGCATTTCCATCATGGAGGCATTCAGCTCCAATGACTGCCGGATGTACTCGGAGGACGCCTGCAAAAAAACATCAGATGCATCAGTATTTTGCGGAATATCAAATAAACTGAAATGAAATAACAGTACAAAATGCGAAATGAAGTAACACATACCGGAGGCAAGTCAGGGACACCGACCAACTCGTGATCAGCCGGAGGAGGGGTAAAGGGGATCTGGTAGGTCGCCCCACCCTGCCCTCTGTATGTCAGTGAAGTGGGCAGGGCAGAGCAGGCCAGCCGGTCCCCCGCCCTCTATGAACTCCGCCCCTGCCGCGGACTCAAGCCCTCCTCGACGCCCCTGCTCCAGCTGCCGGCGCTGCTGGCCTCTCCCTCTCAGCTCGACGACCACCGCCCAAGGGTCGCATGATGTGGGTCCGGACGTACTCGGCATAGTCGCCCTCGTCTCTGTGACGCTCCGCGCCCCAGCCAACGGTATACTCTCTTAGGTGCGCGAGGGAAAGCCTCTCTGTATGCCTAATGTGTGTAGGAGGCGGACCCGGAACTATCTGCTCCGGTAAACCCAGGGTCTAACGCAAGAAGTGCTCCCCCAGGTACCAAGCCCGACAGACCGGACCCTCCAACAGAATCCGAAAACGGGCAGTCTCCTCTGTGCCCTCATAGTGATCCCTCACCACGGCCAGCAATGGAGCCCAAGGCTGCCAGGTGATCTACGGGTACAAATGCAGTTTGTTATCTACTTGTTATCAAACATACAGTGCGATGTAAAGCTTAAAACAAGCTCTAAAGTTGAACATACCTCCGCGGCGGTGATGGTGTCGAAGTAGCGGCGGAAGAAAATAAAAGACTCCCGGGGTCTCCGCACACACCGGACATCAAAGCGATGAGAAAAGGGGACATCAAGCGGGATCTCCACATCGGGTACTGGGGCAAGCCTGGGAAAGTAGGCGTAGACCCACAACTGCAGAACAGATATCAGTATGATTATCAGATAAAACAGAATACAGAATAAAGCAGAAATGGCAGAGCCGTGTGTTGTGCAGTGTATTGTGCAGAGTGTACAGTGTGTGTGCAGTGTACAGTCAGTGTAAAGCAGAGTATATGTGTGCCGCGTGTGCAGTATATAGTCAGTAGAGATAGACCGTGCAGTGTACAGAATACAGAAAATGTAAAGCATAAAGCAGAAATGTAAAAGGGGAAGAAGATGTACCTCCCAAGCTCGCCAGTATCCGCCAAGAAGCTGTCCGCTGAGGTGGGAAGAAGAGCTCATGTAGCCGTACAAAGTGGCCAAACCTGTGCCAGCCCAATCGTAGCGGCGGATCCGCCTGACATCCACCAGTGCGCTCAACAGACATAGAGGCACGGTGTTCGCCCGGTCGGCGAATAGGGTCGTCCCGAGCAAAAACATGATGAAGCCCCGCGCATACTGATCTACCTCCTCTGGGGTCATCTGCGCCTCCTCCGCCAAGGCTGGCTGAGTCTTGAAGTGGCTCTCGAACCACGAATATCTGACAAATCCTGCCCGAGCAGGTACAGCTGGGCGGCGTCCCACTCACCCATATCCGTGTCAAAGGGGATCGGATCACCTCCCACCCCAATGCCGGTAAGCATCGAGAAATCATAAGGGGTCATCGTTATGTCCCCTGCGATGGAGAAGTGAAAGGAGTTGGTGGTATCTGACCACCTCTCCACTAAAGCAGCAAGCAAGGGCCTGCAGGTGGTAAGCTGGGAAAGCCCCCTGCAAAAGATGCCGAAACCCGCCTCGTCGACGATCTGGAGAACCGCGTCTGGCAACTCCATGTACCAGTCTCGGGCGACGGCGTTCCCATACCCACGGATGGTATGGAAGTCCCCCTGTAATCAAAAGCAACAATTGCGAAGCAATATTCAAGATACAGTTTTGAGAAGCATATAGATATAGTGTGTGTGTGCGTGTTTTCAAATGTAAAGCCGGCATTGGGTGTCAGTGTGCTAGCAGAGAACTACAGCATATGATATGTCAGTGTGTTGAACGATTCAGTACAGATGTGACATATGTGCACGTTTTTCAGATTCAAACAGACATCGGGTGCCGGTGTACTTACAGTGAACTACGGCGTGTGATATGCCAGTGTGTTGAGTGGTTCAGAGCAAATACGACATGTGTGCATGTTTTTCAGAAATCAAACAGATACCGGGTGCCGGTGTGTCCACAGTGAAGTACGGTATGTGTTGTGTCAATGTGTTTGAGCAATTCAGGGCTAGTGCAGTGTGTGTGCGCGTGTCAGATTCAAGCAGTTATCAGTTGCAAGTGTATCCACGATCAACTACAGTTTACAGTGCATCAGTGCATTCGAGCTAAGCAATTAAAGAACAGAATCAACTAATAGCAGTTTGAGTATTCTACATTGCGGACAATTGAAACCGAGAGAAGTATGTACCTCGGAGGCGCCGTGCGACAAGTGTGGCTCTGGCTCACGAAGTAGTAGCTCGGGTGCTACGCCCCTCTCGAAGCTCCGGAACTGACGTAGTCCGTCAGGGAGCATCACGTGAACCACGGGCCTGTAGGTCTCCGGATCGAACGGCCGGATGCGGAGTGGCAAGGGCTCGGCCTCGGGGTCCATCTCAAGCTCTGGAGAAGCCCCACCCTCTGGAAGGTCGTCCGCCATCGCGAAAAGAAGGTGAAAATGGCCGGAGGAGGGAAAAATGGGAGAGAATATGAAGAGTCAACAAAAAGTCAACCCCGAGAGAGTCGAAAATGGCCGGGAAAGCCGAAGTGCGGAAAAGTCACGGGTATCGAGAAAAACTCGAGGGAAACAAGCCCCGAGTGGCAAAAATCAAGAAAGAGACACCGAAATGAAGTTCCGTTCGGTTCAAAACACTCGAAACGCGAAGATATTCGCGAATCGAACAACGAAATCAAGGCTAGAGCGCAAGAAAACGAGGAGATCGAAGGACGAAAATAGCCTAGAGAGATGGGGGATTTTCGACCAAGGAGAAGTGAAGAAAATAGGGTTAGAAACCCTATTTTAAAAGACCCGTAGCAAAATGTCAAACTGCCCCGATACAGGAATTCTTTGCCGGTCGGCCACATTCTTTGCCGGTCGGCAATATATCGTGCCGATGGAATTGTATGAGGGCCGATGGACGGCCGGTGATGCCTAATGATGGCCGGTGGACATCCGGTGGTCTCCTACAGTGGGTTTTGAGCCTCCTACACCTTTTCTTGGGTTATATGAGTGATGCAGAGTCTTCATTGCTTAAAACAGTGCAAAACAGTGCATTTCCGACGCTCGACCAGCTTCCGTTTTGGCCTCGGATCGTGTCTTCTGTGCGTGGCACTCGAATTCGTGCAAGGTGTATCCTTCTCGTATCCTTTTGGCTTTTACAAGACTCAAAAGTTGCCCCATGTGCATCGCATTTCAATCGCACTGTCTTGTGCATCGCATTTCAATCACACTGTCTTGTGCATCGCATTTCAATCGCATTGTTTTGTTCGTTACGGTCTGGCGAGACCTTAAACATGCACGGTCTAGGAGACCTAAAATCCGTGGGAGGTGCAAGACCTTCACTCGCGTTGTCTAACGCACCGCGCTGTTTCGCGCATCTCATTGCATTTGGCATGTATTCCATCGCGCGATCTTGCGCATCGCACTGTATTGTGCACCGCATCTCAAATTCATGCATTGCCCCAAAATGGGTCCGACGGGACCGAAAACACGCCACGGTCCGGCGGGACCAGAAACACATGCGGTCCGGTAAGACCAGAAACCCGCTCGGTCGCATTGTCATGCGTCTCAAAAGCCGTGCGTTGTCGCGCATCTCGAGATCATACATCTTCATGCATTCTCAGTTCATTTGCATTGTCATGCATCTCAAGCCGCGCGTTGCCGTGCATCAAAAAAAAATCATGCATTGTCATGCATTTCGAGCGACTCGCGTTGTCGCGCATTTCATGCAATATGCATTTCATGCATCATTTGCATTCAAAAAACAAACAAATAAAAAACATACATCGTCATGCATACATTTTGCATCCCGGTCTAGGAGACCTTAAATCCTCTAAAGGTGCAATTCCTTTGGTGTTTGTCGTGCCCGAACGACTTTCGTTGGTCTGGTAAAGCCACCTGCCTGTGTTTGCGGTGAGTTCCTAGAAGACCAACTGGGACGGTGGAAACTAGAGTTCGAACGGCTTATGCCTAGAACGCAAAGGTTCGGGAGTTCCGAGACTAAAGTCTAGTTTAAATACCCAGGGGTGTATCCTCGGCTTGAAATCTGTATGGAAGCCCCATAGGTTGAGGCAGCATGTTTGCGCCTCAGTTCTGGATACTGAACCAACCTAGTATATCGCCCTTGATAAGATGGGGAAAGCTGCGATCATAGCCGTTGCATCATAGTGTAGTTGCATGCATCCATTGTAAGTAGTGCATTGTCATGCATACATGGTAAATATTGCATTGTCATGCATTATAGAAAATAAACATGCATTGTCATGCATTTGCATTGTAGTTGCATGCATCCATTGCATTTTCCCCAGTAGACTGCATCATACCGCATTGTCATGCATTTGCATCGTAGCTTGCATGCATCCATTGCATCACCTTCCATCTATGGCTTGCGCCTTTCCATGTTGAGCTTGGTCTGGTATGTGCCCTTACTTTTTACGTCGAAGCATAGTTCAGTAGACCGTTCTATGTTAGCCGTGGCTTGTTTGTGTACATGCCTTTCCTAGGCAAGATTTGGTTTGGCCCGCGTGCCATATCCATTGTATCCATCTCCATCCCATTGCATATTTGTAGATATTGCATCGTAGCTTGCATGCATCCATTGCATCACCTTCCATCTATGGCTTGCACCTTTCCATGTTGAGCTTGGTCTGGTATGTGCCCTTACTTTTCACGTCGAAGCATAGTTCAGTGGACCGTTCTATGTTAGCCGTGGCTTGTTTGTGTACATGCCTTTCCTAGGCAAGATTTGGTTTGGCCCGCGTGCCATATGCATTGTATCCATATCCATTGCATTGTAGTTTGCATGCATTCATTGCATCACCCTCCGCCTATGGCTTGCACCTTTCCTTGTTGAGCTTGGTCTGGTATGTGCCCTTACTTTCCACGTTAAAACACAGTTCTGCATGTGTACGCGCCTATTCCACGCTGGTATGTTGGTTTGAGGGTTGCGGCACCTTTTCTGTGTTAGACATGGCTCGTATGCGTACATGCCTTTCCTAGGCAAGATTTGGTTTGGCTGCATGCCATATCCATTGTAGATATTACATTGTAGTGTATTTTTGCATCCGGCATTAGGATCATCATTCTTTTCTCCAGCAGGTCGTTACCCCACTTATGTCATCCCCCCAATACTTGTTCTTGTGTCCGTCTACATTACTCATAGTTCAGTAGACCGTTCTATGGTAGACGGACTTGTTACCTCCATCAATCTATTTGACATACGTGTGGTTTTGAACGCTCATGATTGGATCATGATTCAATTGCTTTGCATGTAGTTTGCATTGTTTCAATTGCATTGCATTTTCATTTGCATTATTTATACATTGTTTTGTATATATTGCATATCATTTAGCATTCACATTGCATTGTCATGCATGTTGCTAACAATATCATACCTGTTAAGTTGTTTTCTTTACAGGCACGATATTGTATGTACGGTTCATTTGCGGCTGGTGGAACCAGGCAAACCGAATAGGTATTGTATCCTCCGGTGAGACGTATTGAGAATTACATAATTCTCTTACATCCTTTCTGCATTGTAGTGTAGTTTGGTGTACGCTAGCTTAAAACCGTCGCATGTGTGCTTCGTTACAGCTTTTCTTTGCATGATCATAAGTTATGCTCGGCTTCTTGCATTTTCAGTTGCATTTTGCCCCTGCCTTCGGGCGCATACCTTGTTTGTCTTGCATGCTTGTCTAAGTCTTCGGCCTTGTCAAAAATGGGTCGTCTCTGGGCTTTAACATTCACTCCCGTCATTGTTATGACTTTCGAGTTCTGTCAAAGAGGGGCAACTGTAGAACCCCATTTTTGACCGTCCTCAAGACTTGGACTCACCGTTTGAACACCCGGTGATCATCCATGTTTGTGTTCGTTTGGAGTTCCCGGAGGTCTCGGCTACGCGCCTGTAACAGCGCCCGCGTGGGACCTCCGCTACAGTTCGGACTCAAATTGTGACGGTTCTTAATCTTGAACCAAAGAGTCCAAATCCGGCAAATCGTTTTGAGAAAAACAGATTTTTGAAAAGAAGTGCCAAACATGGACTGCTTTGCCAGATACAGAGTCGCCACCTAAATATTTTTTATGGGGGAATTTAGGAAACCCTGACTCGGTGCCAAAGGCCACGTGTCCGTCATCACCAAAGTTGTCTTGGCTCGGGAGCTTGGGTACGATCGGGGAAGGTCAGCTATGAGCACCCCCTTTCGCCCGGTCCGAAGACCGGCCTCTACTAACCGTGATATCGATTTTGAAAACCTTATGTGCTCTTATTCCGGTTATTAGCCTAGAATTACTATGTTATGCGCACAGCAAACAAGTATAGACTAGATTGCCTAATTTGGAAACAAGCATTGCATATCCGTTTGTTTTGAAAAGCGCTTTGGAATTTGCTACTCGCAAGTAGGCTAAAACGCGGATTTCAACGAGTTTTTCCAACTCAAACAATCCAACCTTCACCCACAGGCATTCAGGCAGTTTATCTCATATAAGCATTTAGCCAATGGTAATCATGCTGTCATGTTAACATTCACACGCATGCGAGATGCTAAAGCATAAATACTTACATTGCACTCCATGCCAAGACAATAAACTAGTTAGCAAACATGCGTGTCCTAGTTCATGTTAAGTGGCTAATGCAACACATGCAAGGATGCAGTTAGAGTAGGCTCGGCTAACCCTAAAATGGCATGTGAAATGCTACAATTATCATGTATTCAATTTGGAATTGAAAATACAATGCAGTTTGTATGATGTATCGAGCCCGGTGCATGCGAGACAAATGCATGGATGCACGCATGCATAGCATAAGGTATGCTAATGTAAATATGCCCTAATCTACCATCGTAAGCAGGTAAATAAAAGGGAAGAAAGAAGTGGAGGTTGGAAGACATGCACACACACGCACCCACACTTGTTACAGATTCGCCCTCGCTCGGAGAGACCAAAAGAATAATACAAATTAATTAACTACGCAAGCTAATTGAATATTACAAATTGCCTAATTACTTAATAACTAACTAAACTAGGAAAAATAGTAAACCGCCTCGGGAGGAGAGCCTGACGCAACGCATGCTCGGGTCCTGCTCGGAATTGCACTGCCATGCATGGTCTGCCTCTATTTTCCCTACTCTGTCCCTCCAAAGACTGCCAAAGCCTCAGGGATGCCTCTCTGGACATTGGGGAACACTACCGGCTGAGTAGAATAGCCACCGGCTGCAGCATGTGATCATCGGCTGGAGATGAGGCTATCGGCCACCAATACATTGCGGTCGGCACTAAATATTGCGGCCGGCCAAGAATGCCTGCAGAACCTGCAATTGACAGCAGCAGAGGACAAGGCATAGCATGGCGATACAATTCAAGCAATGTATGCACCAATCATGCCCCTTATCATGTTTGTGACTCAAAGGGGCATGTGCCTCGATTCTCGGACCACCAATCACGCATTTCCATGCACGATGGCCCAAAGAACCAAGTTGTGCACATTGATTTCAAATGCAACGCAAACAACCAAACCAAGACCCAATCCCTATCACTAATCAAGGGACAAAGCATGCATGCAAGATGCAATGCAACCTAGGCATGCAAGCTAAGGATGCAACATGAGCATGTGGACAAACAATGCACACTAGGTATACAACCTAAGCAAACAAACATGTGAGACATGCAAACTAACCAAGCATGCAAGGCTTGCAACATGTAAGCAACTTGACCAAAGAAGAATGCATGCCAAATACGAAGGGTTCCGAGCATGCAACAACATGAGATAGGCCAAGTATGTGACAACACACGAGGTAAGCATGCAAACAAGCAAATGATGGACTTAAACATGACTTGGGCAGCCCTAACTAGGCCCAAAATCAGTGGCCAAAGTGCTCAAATATGAGGGCTAAACACACACACACACATGCACATGTTATGGTCCAACGCTTAAGCATATAAAGGCAACTTTTAAACACATTCAAAAGAGGCCAAACAATAGACAATTAGCATGCAATGAAAAGCTTTAAAATCATGTTATAAGAGGTGCCAAACCAACTTAAACAAGGCAAACATTAGCATGCAAATGGTCCGAGTACTAAGGCTCACCAAAGAGGCAATGGACTACACTTAGTATAACCACACATGGCAAGACTTAAGCGACCATAAATAGAGTTTTAGCACACAAAACAAGCCCAAAAGGCCACCTAATGGCATCTAAATGGTTCCAATTCAAAGGCATGCTCAAATGCTAAAACATGGAGCATACAACACAAGCTTTTGAAGCATCAAAGAGGTGTCCAAGGCAAGCATACAAGCACACCAAAGGGACTGAAATGACATGTAGGATGGTCCTAAACCAGTAAATTAATGCAAGCAATGCATGCTATACATTCACCTACTTGAAGCATACAAGCCATAATACAAAGGAGCTATATAATGCATGCCAAGATCGACTCAAACAAACATGGACAGACCTAAAACATGGCAAAATAAGCACAAAACCTTCACAAGGCTAAACCTAAAACATGCTAGAACAAAGGCTAACAACCTAAGGCATATTAAGGCAATAACAAGGCATTACATGGTAGGTATGCTAAGCATGCATGGTGTACCAAAACCAACTTAATACAAAGTTAAATCATGACAATATAAGCATAAAATACAGCCATGGCATGATCAACAAAAGCCTAAGCTAAATGCTCCCTTAAGAGGCCAAAAAGGATCCCTTTCAAGGACAACAAGGAGAGGGGGTGGCCCTCCCCTTTTGGAGACTTCAAGGCACCATCTCCACCACTGAAATCCCTCAAGATTTCAGTGGTGAAGAGGCCCAAACACCAAAGTCTCGAAACTTGCACAAAAATAGCACAAAAAGGAGCCTTACAAGGCTTAGGAGGGGTCAAACAAACCCAAACCACAAAACACTCTTAATAAACAATCAAGAGGGCTAAAAAATAGAACTTTTTTGTATTATACACTAAGCACGAAAACAGCTCTAAGATGGGTAGAAAAGCAATGCAAAAATGGAGAATAAAAGGGAAGTTTCTCACCTTTGTAGATCACCTTCACAAATGATGCTCCAACAGCCCTCCTTGGCTTGAATCCAGCTCCAAAACACCAAAACCAGCCCCTTAGAACCTCAGTAGCCAAAGGAAGGTGAAGCACTAGGTGTTTGTGTGCAATAGTATGGACTAAAACACCTAGAACACAAAGAGAGAAAAAAAGAGAGATAGGAGATATGTATGAACCCTAACCCTAAAACCAGAGCTTCTCTCTGTGTTTTCTCTCCAAAATTCTCTAACCCCCTATGCCAAGAGAAGAGACCCTTCTCTTATAGGCAACCAACTTGTAAAGCTTATACAACAAGCTTACAAGGAGGGCATCCCTCCATACACGTGTATGGAGGGGAACCAAATGCCACACAGCTGTCCTAAAATATCTGCAAAAGCAGATGAACAGTAGTCGGCTAGCCAAAAATGTCATTTTGACAAAAATGACTTTCGACCGGCAACAAAGAGTGCCGACCGGCCACATACATTGCCGGTGGCAACAAAAACCAGTCGGTGGCCTCTAGCCACTGCCGGTGGTGTGCGGGGATGCCTCACAAGGCATTCCCTGCCCCTCCAAGGCAAAACACAAGTGTTTGGTGCAAAACCAGACACAAAACGGTTGAGTTCAGAGATCCTGAGGCAGGGCGTGTAGCCGAGACCTCTGGGAACTCCAAACGAACACAAACATGGATAATCACCGAGCATTCAAACGGTGACGTCCAAGTCTTGAGGACGGTCAAAAATGGGGTGTCTACACTTATGCATTCTTATTCCGGTTATTAGCTTAGATTTACTACGTGATGCACACAACATACAAGTATAGACCGGGTCGCCTGAATTGGAACAAAACATTTCATGTTTGTTTTTTTTGAAAGATGGTTTGCTACCCGCAGGTAGGCTTAAAATGCAGATTTTGCCACCCTCAGGTGGGCTTAGAAAAGATGGTTTTGCCACTATCTAGTGGGCTTAAAACTCACAGTCAATGCATTACTCCAATTCAGATAACCCAACCTCCACCCACAAGCATTCAAGCAGTTATATCACATAAGCACATAGCCTCATGGTAAGCATGCTATTCATGGCAGTCACTCACACGCATGCAAGGATGCTAAAGCATAAAACTCACCGAGTACTCCAAGCCAAAACAGAAACTTATTAGAAATCCATGCATGATCCTAATTATGCAGAAATGCCTAATGCAACACATGCAAAAATGCAACTATAGCAGGCTCGGCTATTCTAAACATGGCATATGAGATGCAATAGCTATCATGTATTCAACTTGGAATTGAAATACAAATGCAGTTAGTATGATGCGCCGAGCCCGGTGCATGCAAAACAGATGAATGAATGCAAACATGCTATCATACTGTATGCTAATTGAAACATGCCCTAGTCTAACCATCATAAGCGGGTAAATAAAAGGGAAGAAAGACGTGGGGTTGGAAGACATACATCACACACACGCACACTTATTACAATTATGCCCTCACGCAGAGGGTCCGAATAAATAATATACAGTCCCAAATAATACAGTCCAAATAATACAGTCCAAAATGTGTACAAATTCCTAATTAATTTACAAATTAACTAAGAAAATAATAAACTGGCATGCAAGCCAAGGACTGCCTTGATTCTGATGAATGATGTATGTTTAGGCTGCCTTGCGCGGAAATCCACTGGGATGCCCCAATTAGCCTCTGTTTTGCAATTGTTCTTGGAAAGCGCGCCAAGCCTCGGAAGACTGCTGATTCTTGATTTTGCTGCAACAGAGAGCAGGAAAGGGGCATAGCAATGTATTTTCACAAATGTATGCATGCCTCGATCCTCATGCCACCAATCATGCATCTCGATGCATGATGGCCGAGGAGTCGAATTGCACAACTCAATATGGAATGGATGCACATGAAAACTCAACTAAAACCTAACTCCATCATGGATAATCCGGAGTGTCGGTGATTGGGGAATTGAGACACGTTCCGTCACTCGGAGTACAGAACGTACCTCGTTTCCTGTGCTCGGGCTAACTCCTATCCCGAACACAATGCAATATGCATGACATGTATGAATGCAACTAAGATACAACCTAACATGCACAATGTTATGAAATGGCATACACGGTGCACGATGCAACATGGCATACACAATGCTCTAATATACAACCTAGCATACACAATGCTATGGAATGAAATGGCATACGCAATGCATAATGGACTTACACTAACATGAGTGGACCTCAGCCACACTCACACAAGAGGCCATTAGGTGAAAATGAGACACTCGAAATGCGTGCACGCGTGCACGCAAACCGAGGACCGAACCTACGGCACGGAATGCCACTCTAACAAGACATAGCAAAACATGGAATATGGCATACTATCATGCAAATTTCAGAGGCAAAATGAGATGTAAAACAGCCCCGAAACATGGTAAAATGGTACCCGATGCATGGAACGAGTCCCGAAACATGAATTTTGGCGCATGAAATGGCCTATAGCTATGCAATGCATGCAATATTTGAAAATGAAGTGTAAAGACAGAAGCAATACAACCCCAAAAAAAGCATATTTACAGTTCAAAGCAAGGCCAAAAAGTGAGCACAAATGGGGCTAAGCTAGCATACAAAAATGGCCCCGAAAGCAAGATATTGAAGCAACTCACAGATGCTGGCCCCGAACAGAGAAGGGGCCTTCTACATTATTGAATAGGGGCAAAAAATATGGTGTTTTACAGTTTATGACAAACCCCAAAAACAGATACAAGTATGCTCAAAATGCTATGCAAAATAAGGGCCAAAATGGAGATAAAGAAGCAACTGATACATGCTGTTCCCAAATAGGCAAGGGCCCTTCAACAATGTTGAAGAGGGGCCCAAAATATGACTTTTTACAGTTAATGTCCGAGCCCAAAACAGTGTACAACTATGCTCAAAATGCAATGCAAGATATGGCCTAGAAGAGAGGCTACAACACAAAGCATACAAATGATGCTCCAAACAGCAATAGACCCTTAATGAAACATGGAGAGGGGGTCCAAAAAAGGCCATTTTGAGTTCGGACCAAGGTCCAAAAACAGAAGCAAAATAGGCTAATAAATCATACAAAAATGGGACCAAAAGATGGATATCAAAGCAAGTGATATATGGAGGATTCAAACAGTGATGAGCCCTTCTACAATGTTGAAGAATGGCTCAAAATAAGCCTATTTACAGTTTACAACATGCTTCAAAACAGATTACACATAAGCCTAAAATACTACACAAGAAATAGGCATACAAGAGGGATAATGAAGCAAGTGCAAAATGGGGGCCTCAAAGAGTGAGAGGCCCTTCATGAAACATAAAATAGAGCTCAAAAAAATGCTACTTTCAGTTATGGTCAGAGCTCAAATATAAAAGCAAGAATGGCTAAGAAATAATGCAAAAATGAGCTCAAAAGAGGGAGAAAGCAACTCACCCTTGTAGACCAATTCTTTAGCTGCCTTTGGACCAAGAAATGCTGCCTTCCAAGCTCTAAGAAGACCCCCCAAGTTGCTGGAATGGAGGTGGTGGTGTGGCGCTAGGTGGTGGTGTAGAAATGGTTGTAGAACTTGGATGTTTTGAGTGTTTGAAAGAGAGGAAAAGGGAGGGGTATAATGCAAGCTTAAGGCAAAATTTTCCAACCCTAAAACCAGAGCTGGGAGGCTGGTTATATAGGCCAAAGAGGGGGAGAAAGAGGGGGAAAAAAAGGGACGGAAATCACTCCAAGTTTCCCTCCAAAAGTTGCCCCCCCGGATACAGAATCTGGGGGGGAACAAAGTGTATATCTGTGATGTGCCAGGTGTAAGGAATCTGGCCGGCCAGCTTTTGAGGTTGCAGGTGGCCGGCCGGCCCTCCCCATGGCCGGCCGGCCAAGGGTCAAAAGGGTCAAGTGGCATTAGTGGCCGGCCACCACAGATTGGTGGCCTCCCATGTGTTCTCAACACAGCCCTGTGGTCAAAAAATGGAGAAGATGAACCAAGAGAGAGAACAACCCACTTTTCAAAGGGGTTCAAAAGGTTCAAATGGAATTACTGGCCGGCCATGTGATATTTGTGGCCTCCCAGATGTGTACATCACAAATATGGGGTTTAGGGTGCAAGAAAGTGGCCCAAGGGTGGTCAACATTGGCTTTGAAGTGAGAAAAACGGGCGTCGGAGGGCGGTGATGGAATATAACTGGTTGCTGGAACAATTACTGGCCTCCCACCCTTCTACGACCTTCCTGGTAATGAAACAGAGGTCCCTGCCAAAATTGAACACAAACCGATGTAAAATGAAGGTTCGGGGGCCGAAACGCGCAGCCCGGGGCCCCGAAAACCAACCGTTAGGCACCGGGAGTGGTGTTCGACCACGAAGTTGGTCTCTCGGACCGCAGTGTCCCTCAAAAGGGAGTAAATAAGATGCATGCCAAAAATCGGAGCGAACGGAGGTGGTTAGGCGGTCCCGAACCGAGGCACTCGGCCTGACGGCTCCGAAAACCGAGAACCGGGCTCCGAAATGGGCAAAATGGCCTACGACCACGAAACGTAGCCTACGGCCACTGAGAGATGGTCTACGAGACCTCTCCCTCCCTTCAGGGAAAAGAAACAGAGAAAACCGAGCCTGGTTCGCAAACCGAGGCAAAGTATAGAAAACCCCAGAAGTCCGGAGGCAAGGCTCACGGCCGAGACTCTGGAACCTCTGGACGAGCACGATATGCAACATCACCAAGCGCTCAATCGGTGACGTCTGAGTCTTAAGGTCGGTCAAAAATGGGGTGTCTACAGGTGCGTCCCGGTGTTCACACCCCCCCCTTCGGTTAAAAACATTCGGGTACATCCCGGTATTCACACCACCTCTTCTCCTCTCACATGAGACGTGTTAGGATTGTTTGCATTGGTTAAAAACATTCGGGTGCGCTCGGTGTTCAAACCATCCTTTCACCTTTCACATGCAACGCATTAGAACCTCGGTTGAGACCTCAGGTGTGCCCGACGGTTACGTTGCCCTTCGCCTTCCCTGCACGTCGCGTAGTTAAGCTTGCATAATTTTCTTACATCCTTTCTGCATGAAATGTAATTTGGGTTTGTGTTTCTCGCGCATGGCGTATGGTTTTCTTTTCGTGATTGGAATTGTTATGCCTTGTTTCAGTTTGTTTAACTATGGCATTTTGTTTGTATAGCATTTGCATTTAAAATGTTTCATTGCACAGCCTCATTGCATGATCATAAGTTATGTTCTTGCATCTTGCATATCATTAGCATTTTACCCCAAAACTACACTGGTTTGATTCCTTGCAAAGGGATACGTAGGCAGCCTACGGGCGCAACCATTTATTTTTGTCTTGATTGTTTGTCCAAGTCTTACGGCCTTGTCAAAATGGGTTGTCTCTGGGCTTTGACATTCACTTACGTCATTTCATGACTCCAAGTTCTGTCAAACAGGGGCAACTGTAGACAACCCATTTTTGACGGCCCTTCAGGACATGGATGTTCTTACAGGTACATCCGATGATGAGTCTGATTGCTCACTGAGTGCTCGAAGTCCTCAGCGGAACGCCACAGCTTTGAGCCTTTCAAACCCTACATCCATTTTGTCTCATTTTTGGACCATGCCTTGGTCTTGCCAGCCTGCAATCTCTGGTGGCCTGCCGGCTATCTTTGGAGGATGCCGGCAAGCACTTCTTCTCTGTCGGCCATTGATGTGCCTTGCCGGCCATCAATGATGCCCTGCCGGCCATCACTGATGGCCGGCCAACCACCAGTGTTTTCTGCAGATATTTTATGCCAGCTGTTTGCACAAATGCTTGCATCTGTCCAGACGTGGAGGGCTGGATCTCCTTGTATAGATTGCATGTTTTTCTATATATATGGGGTGTCCTTCCCCATTTTTGAGGGTTAGAAAATTTGGGACTAAAAATATCTCTCTCTCTCTCTCTCTCTTGCAATTTTGTGCACACTTGCCTAGTTACATCACTCTTTTGCATACACATCCTAACCAAAATTGATCACCTTTGAGCTGAGGTCTCTTAAGGTCTTGTTGGAGCTCTTGAAGGTGGTTTTGACTAGCATTTGTGCCTAAAGTTGTGCTTGGCTTCAAGTGGTATAACACTTGTCTTTTAAACTTGTTTTAGTACGCTTGTTTCTCTATCTTTTCCCATTATTTTTTGGCCATTTTTGAGTTGTAAAAATCTCTATTTTAATGGGCTGAAATTGGTGTGTTAAGCCATTTAAGGTTAGGGGGGCGTCTCACCCTTCTTTATTCCTTGCTTGTAAGGCTTTTGCACCTTTGATTCCCAGTTTCAAACCAACCATTTTTGGGCTTTTAACCACTGAATTTCAGAGTATTTTCAGTGGCAAAAAACACATTTTGAAGTCCTAAAACTGGAGGGGTTAGCATCCCCTCCTTGTGTCGCGTTTGCTGGTCTAGTTAATTCTATATGTTAGCATGATTTTCTAGCTTTTTGTAGCCATATTCCAGTATGTTTCTGCCTCTATTTTAGACTGCTTTAGCTCTATTTTGGGTTGTTTGGGTCAGTTAAGTCTTGTTTTGCATGGTTGTAGTGTAAAGGTCCTCACAAGCTCGGTGTTTTAGGCAATTAGACACCCTTTGTTTAAGTTGATTGCATGTTTTTAGAGCTTTTCATACTTCATTTCAGCACTAATCATCTCTGTAACCTCCCTCCTTGCTTGGCTTTTCATTTTGCTTTGAAAGTGGTTTCAAGTCACTTGTTTGCCTAAGTGTGAAATTGAGGTTTCATACTTAATGGTTTAATCCCTTAGGGGGTTCATTACCAATGGTATGATACTTCTTTCATACCCAAAGCAACTTGTGTCTTGAGCTTTTCTTTCTGTTAGAGGACTTTAACTCACCTTTTGGACTTAATTGGATTAAAGAATGGTTGGTAAGTTAAAATGAGTAATTAAAACTTGGAACTAAAAGTGAGCTAAGATAAGCATTTGTTTGTGTTGCATGTGTTCAATCGGACGTTAATTGAACACGTTGAGCTTTTATGAAAAAGAGGAGGTTTGAGTCTCATTTTGCATTTATTGAATTTTCACCTTTTGAATCACAAGCCATCATGCAATGAAATTGCTTGAGTTGGTGGTTTGTGGTCTAAGTTCACATTTCCTTGGATTTGTTCATGAAAAGGAGGGGTGAATTGTGCAAACAATCTGTGAGAATGCCTTCCTTTTTGCTTTGTTTGTCCTTTGTTGCAGCAGATGAAACAGTGCATCAGTGGCCGGCAGGCCACCATCCATGGCCGGCAGAGCACCATTTATGGTCGGTAGGTGGCCGACAGTATTTACAAGTGGCTGGCTGGCCACTGATGCAAACCTCAGCAGAATGTTGGTAAGGTGGAGCAGAATGGTTCTGGAAATGTTCAACTCTGCAAACAGAGACTTTCAAGTGGAAAACGAAAGTCTTTTCGGGTGGTATCCGAGCAAGTGCATCTTCCATTTCTCGAGGCGGAGTAGTGGCAACATAGTTAGAGACTTTAATTACTTAGTTTGCCTACATTTGTATTGTAACTTAATTAGTTAGCTTACTAGTTAGTTCATTCAAGTGTTGTAATAATTAGTTAATTAGTTTAGCTATTTATTTCATTTCATTTGTAATAATTAGCTTAATTAGCTTAGCCCTAATTAGTTGCTAGTTAGTTTTTCTCTATTCATTCGAACTCTCCTTCGTGAGAGCAAAATGTAATAATGTGTATGTCTTCCAACCCCACGTCTTTCTCCCTTTTATTTATCCGCTTTTGATGGTTAGATTAGGGTCATGTTTCAATTAGCATACCTTATGCTTGCATCCATTCATTTTGTCTTGCATGCATCGAGGCTCGGCGCATCATTCAAACTGCATTGTCATTTCAATAATTCTTTGAATGCGTGCTTAGACCGCATGTCTTGAATTAATTCATATGCCATATTAGTAGCCGAGCCTATTAATTGCATTATTGCATGTGTTGCACTAGACATCTTGTATAGTTAGGAATCATGCATATTTTTCTAACTTATGTTTTCTTAGCTTGTAGTACTAGGTGAGTTTTTAATGCTTTAGCATACTTGTATGAGTGTGAGTGATTGCCATGACTAACATGCTTTCCATGTGGTTAAATGCTTACTTGTTTAAATGCTTGAATGCTTGTGGATGAAGGCTTGTTGCTTGAATTGGAATGATTCAACGAATGTACGTTTGAAGCCCACTTTGTTGAGTGGTAAATCAGTTTTAAGCCCACTTCGTTTGGTGGCAAATTCACAAACTTTAAGCCCACTTGCGGTGGCAAATTCAAACCCTTTTCGCAAAACAAACATGAATTTGAATTGTTCCAACTTGAGCAAACTAGTCTATACTTGCTTGTGCTCATCACATAGTAAAGCTAGCTTAATAACCGGAACAAAAGCACATAATGTTGATAAAAAAATCATATCATGATTAGTAGAGGCCAATCTTTGATCAAACGAGTGGGGGTGCTCAATTCATGACCTTTCCCTCTCATACCTAAGTTCCCGAGCCGAGGCAACTTTAGTGATGACGGACACATAGCCTTTGGCACGAGTCATGGGTTTCCTAAATTTTTCCAAAATAAAACATTTAGGTGGCGACTCTGTATCTGGCGAATCAATTCATTTTTGGCAATTTGATTCAAAAATTGATTTTTCAAAAGATTTATCAGATTTAGACTCTTTGGTGTTTATCAATTTCACATTATACTTGTAAGATTAGATTCAGAACCGCGGGAGTCCGAACTGTAGGGCTTTCTTTCAAACTTTCGAAATGGGGCACGAAAAAGTCGTGCTACAACATAACATAAACCATTTCAAATTAAGTACAACACTTCAATACATTGAATTTGATTATGTTGATAAACAATCATTTGGAGTTTCATGTTCTCTAATTTCTCCTACATTTTACTTGTAGTCTGTATACTCTGCTTCATGACTGAAGTCCTTTTCCTCCACCTACTAAATCTTAGTTTGTTTGAGCTTACTCTATTTAAGGGGCAAGTGAACCCTGCTCAGTGTGAGGCCCTTACCATGGTTTACACTCAGGTAAGGTTTAGTGTCTTATTCTAGTTTACTCTGATATACACATTAATTGGAAAACTCATTAGTGAGAAGCCTTGTATAAATGTGCTACTGTCTTGATGGTGCTTCTTGTTGAAATCAATAGATTTTATGAAGGAGTGGTGAAGTCTTATGATCCTAAAAAAAAACAAACAAACATGTTGTAAGCTATAATATTCTATCCCTTTTTAAAAGAAAATTTAATTTTAAATACTCATAGCGAGTCATGCTTTGGAGATGCTTTTGATCAATCAAACTATAATTGTATCTCATATAATGTCATTAGCTAAGGGGATCTTCTAACTCCATGAGATGTAAGGATAATTCTTTTATACGTATTCTCTTGGGTGGTGAGAGTTTTGTTTTCTTTATAGACTAGGTGGCTTACTTCTTGAAGCATCTCATTTAACCTTCTTGTAATATCTTATTTTTTTAATATAAAATTTATTTGCTTATCGAAAAAAGAAGTTTTCTATGATCAATTTGTGTTAAAGGTACTATATGATGATGGAGATGTTGAAGTGCTCTATTTAGATAAAGAGCGCTGGGAGCTTATTGACAATGGTCACAAGCCTAGGAAGGTTAGATTTCTAGTGTTTCCTGTGTGTGAAGCTACAAACTTGTAGATCATCTGAGGATAAAAATAAGTTTTTGAGTAGTTCACAGCAAAACAAAAAATCAATTGATATGTGAGTCGGAGATTTCATTACAAGTGCTGTTTTGAAAAAATAAATAAATAAATAAATAAAAATTAAAACTAATACTTTATGGTTTTCATTCGTATGAAGGTTGTTCAACCCGGCAAATTTGATTACAGACTTTCAAATAGATTGGATACAGATTTACAAAAGCTTGGATGCATAGTTAACTATCATGCCTTGAAGTTCACTGATCCTATAATTGAAATGGGTGACAATTGGTCCATCAAATGAGGATGAGAAGCAAGCATTTTATTGCCCTTCACTAAAGGTAATCTCTCTCTCTCTCTCTCTCTCCTTCCCTCATTGTTTAGGTTCTAGTTACTGTTTGATTCTTATGGCTATCGATTACTGAGATGGGTTCATCAATATGTTTTCTTTTCTTTGTGCTCTCCTACTGTTGTTATTCTTAATGCGTACAAAATAATAATATGTTCCCTAGATCTCTAATAGAGGCATTTTAGTTATTACTGCATATGTTGTATCAATGAACGGTCTCTCTCTCTCTCTCTCTCTCAAAACACCAAGCTGAGCAAGGGAAACATGTTTTTGTCATATAACTTTAATGGAGATCCCTTTACTCAATACCCGTTGTGAGTCTAGAAAAACTTCAACTGGAAAGAGAGGAGTCTAGAAAAACTTTAATTGGGAAAAGAGGAGAGGACCTGAGTTTTAGGAATTTAAGAGGGATTAGTAATTAATATGATTTTCTTATACTTGTTTAATATGACTCTTGTTTATTAAGCATGTTTTTCTTTTGTCTAATCATATTTCTCACTTTTTCCTCTGTTTATCTGCTTAGAAAATGCCGGAAAAGAGAATTGAAGAAATTGAGTTTTATTCCTTGGCTCTATTTTTAGTCCCTAAGAATGAAAATTAAGACAAGTTTTATGCTATACATTTCTCTGATGATATTTATAGTTTTTGCCTCTGTTTTGTTGTTAAGAAAATGCCGAAAAAGAAATTATGTTTCATGCTTTGCGTTTGTTTTAGTTCCCGTGAATGAAAATCAACTCAAGTTAGCCAAAATTTGAGTTTTATGTCTTAGGTTGGTTTGATCATATGTACGGCATTTCGAGAACATGAATAAGAATTTTGGAGGCTTGTTTGAGGAACTGAATTTCTTTAATGGGGTTTGAATTTTTTTTTAGAGTGAGGATCATAATTTTATGCATACAGTTGAATTT
The DNA here is from genome assembly GCA_030407325.1 of Camellia japonica. Taxonomy (NCBI): domain Eukaryota; kingdom Viridiplantae; phylum Streptophyta; class Magnoliopsida; order Ericales; family Theaceae; genus Camellia; species Camellia japonica. Next base: position 78,961,792 of record JAPPVO010000017.1, read on the forward strand.
AACCCATTAATATCAATCAATACATTTTCCTTAGAATTATATATTGGCCAGTTTTTTTGCCAAAGCGATAGTGGCTTCGGCCAAATCAACCAGTTCTTTGGTCAATTCTACATTAATCCCTAATTTATTGTACATTGCTTTGGCAATATCCATGACCTTAAATTTTTTTCTACTTTTCCTATCTTTAATTTTGATATATTTTTCATTTATTTCAGGAGGTTTGGGTAAGATTTATTGGGTTTGGATCCGAGGAGGATGAATGGGTAAATGTGAAAAAGGTTATCCACGAACAATCTCTCCCCTTGGAGCATTCAGAATGTGGAAAACTGGAAGTTGGAGATCTAGTACTCTACTTTCAAGTTATATTATTTTTTCTAGCTCATGTTTTAAATGTTACAAAAATACGTTTGGCCCATGATATTACATCTTTCATTTTGGTGGTGTGGTCATATTTATTATGAGAGTAGATTTTGGTGAATATTGTGTGTTGATAAGGTTGTTAGGTCACCAAATTTCTTATCTCTAACTTTTCTATTTTTTTTTTCTGATTCATTTTAGTCACCATGTATAGAAAAATTGTGAGGAAAAAAGAAAAACACGAGCTATTTAGGGGAAAAAATTGGAAACGACCCCGAGATGTGAAACCAAGTAGCCCATTGATAGGACACACAGTTAAAGATTTAGACCAAAAAAAATATGTGACAAAAAGGTGAAAACAAGCCGTTTGGGGGCGAAATTTGGAAACAGCCCCCATATAGTCCCGAGATCATCACGGTCACATCAGACTAGATCAAAAAAGACTTGTAAGAGCAAACGATGCATCAATTGGATGCACGGTTAGAGATTTAGACAAAAAGTGTGAGAAAAAAAGGAGAAACATCTATTGTATTTGTATATATATAAATTGTATTTAAACATCACAAGTTCGGTACCCTGCAAGTTCTAATAGCTAACTTGCTAGATGAAATATTCATTTATGTTGTCTAGTTAAGGCAATATGAGGTATAAAACCCAAATGCATGCATTGATTGAGATCCTCTATTTCAATTGTTAGAATTATTATATTGATAGAATTTAATCTGTGGGTCATGTATCTATTACCAGCGTAATTTTTCTGAGTGTGGTGCATTGATATTGATAGACTTTGTAATGCCCTGAAATAAAAGGCAATATACCATCCATCATATTCATTAAATAACGACATACATATGAGTAATTATCTTCCATTAGTTTCCAATTAAGTTTACAAAAAAATAACATATGCGGATATACAGTCAAAAGCCTATCCCTGAATCTATAGCATATGTTACATAATAGAATGAACATCAAGCAAATAAGAAATGCCCTAAGGGCTAATAGTTTTCCAAGACAGTGCTCGGTTACAACAAAATGGATTTAAACCCATTATAGTTAAAGCCCTGGGCTTGTACAAATAAATACAACAAAATAAACAAAATGAAGCCCTTGCTTCTAAGTCCTCCTAAGCTGTTGCCTTGGCAAAGGCATATCATCAGAACCTCAAAATGGTTTTCCCACGTAGGATGAGCCAAAGCCAAGAAGAAATAATCCAATACAATATATGAATCTTAACAAAGATATAAGGGTGGAATACAAATGCAATGCTCATAACAAAACATTTTATAACCTTTTCCGAAACCATGCAATGCCATGTTCATACCACAATTCATGAATCATTTCTTTTACATTAGAAAATAGGGGAGTGAATCATAACTCTGGGACTCTCAAGACAAGTATCATATTTCATGAAAATTTTGTTCACAGGAAATCGTAAACCAGCACCCATGTAAACGCAGGCTATACAAGCGCTACTATTGCCATTTTACAGACATTTCGTCAGCGGGATCGGCACCTATGTATACGCGCAATTTTTAGGACTTTCACCATGGATAGACAGGCTAACTTATTTGATGTAACAACAACTCCTTCCAAGATTCACCCTTTTTCAACACAAGATACATTTTCAATGAAATAACTATGCAACAATGCTCAATGAAATCACGAACCACTTAGATCAAAAGAAAGCTCTTGATGTGATCTACACTTTATTTCAAAGGACCAAGATGAGAAGGTACCTCTAGGTGAGTAGATCTAAAGATTTAAGTGAGAAACGTTGAGTTTTGAGAGAAAGAGAGAAAAGTCATGGGTGAGGGGGGAAAAGAGAAGTAATAAAATGAAGAAAAGGTGTTTCTGGGTTTATTTATAGTGACTAGGTATTAATAGAATAGTAGCTCCAAAGTCAAATGAAAGAACAAGTCAAAAATCCCCAAAAAGATAAGGCCTAAACCAAACAAAAATCTAGAAATAACTCACAGGGGTCAACCCTCGGCACAGTGGTGTCGACCCTTAAAAAAAAATCTGAGACACTAATGTTTTGCAATGGACAGGGGTCGACCCTCGAAATTAGTGGTGTCGACCCTATTTTTCAGTAGGCAACCCAAAACAAAATAGCAAGGGAAGGGTCAACCCTCAGAACCCTTGGTGTCGACCCTTTATTTCAGTTCCAATTTCCAGGATTAAGCAATAAGATAGTGTCGACACCCCGCATCCTGGTGTCGACCTCGGAGGCCAATAACCGGACAAATGTCGAAACCACCAAGGCTGGTGTCAACCTCAAATTTTAGTAGCCACACTGAGAGCACAGTAAGGAGGTGGTGTCAACACCACCAAGACTGGTGTCGACCCTAGAGCAGAACAAAACCAAGAAAAGAAGACAATTTTGACACCACTAAGGATGGTGTCGACCCTCAAAGCCAGAACCCAACAAGAAAAAAGGGAAGGACGACCGCTACGGATATGGTTTCTCGAATTCAAAAGCAATAAATGGGTCGGGTCTAAATCAGGATCGCCATAACCTCTCCCCCTTAATGAATTTCATCCTTGAAAGTTTGAAATCAGCAATAAAACCATGCTTAAACCAATTGCAACAATGATAGTAAGTTAAATTTGTCACCATGACCCATCCACCGGTCATTTATTCTCATTACCATGATAAACATATTCTCATTATTGAATATACAATTCACATTTCCAAAACATATATAATGTTTATATTACATTAACAAGACAAGATTTTTAATACAAGTTCAAACATGGACAAATAGGTTCTGATACTTCTCATGGACTTCCGCTTCACGTTTCCAAGTTGCTTCTGCAACCCCGTGATGTCGCCACAACAATTTTACCAAAGGAATTGTCTTGCCTTGCAAAACTTGGTCTTGAGTATCTAAAACTCTAACCAATCTCTCCTCATATGAGCCATCCTCTTCTACCTCTAACTCCATCCGGTCCAACATGTGTGATGGATCCACCTCATACTTCCGGAGCATACAGATATGAAACACGTCATAAACCTTGGAAAGCTGTGGCGGCAAGGCCAAACAATATGCTACCTCTCCAATCTGCTCTAGGATTGCAAAGCCCAATAAATCTAGGAGACAACTTCCCACTCTTCCCAAACCTTATCAAACCCCATCTAGGTGATATCTTGAAGAAGACATGATCTCCTACCTCAAAGGATAATGGCCTCTTCTGACAGTTGACATAGCTTGTCACGACCTAAACCCACACATATAAGTTTAGCATCATGACCGGCCAGTAATCATAGATTACCTACGGCCTCCATACAAATGAACCCTTAATATAAAGTACGGGGCTTAGCGGAAGTCTAAAATAACACAAAAATTATCCATTAAGCCGTGCGTATATGAAAGGACTTCGTATCATAAGCAAAGATTCACTCTTTATGTTCATACACCACATTAGTTCCAAAAATAAACTTCTTATAGTTATAAAAAAAAACCACAAAATATACACAAATACAAAATCATTTATCAAGGAAAGAGGGGTTTAACTAGCATGGCTTCACCTGAGCCCAGTTACTTCACTTGGAAGCTCCTCAAAAGGCTGACCGGGGTACACTTGAGGCTTTCTTAACTCTGATGTTCAGCTTGCCCACCTACATATATAAATAAATAGTGAGCTAGGGCCCAGTGAGTAATAACAAAATAAAGAAGTTATATGAATGAAGTTCAATATCATTTTCACATATCTAGTCAACCTTGACATCAATAACTATTTTAATCAAATCATGTGGCACATCCAATAGAGTAATAATGCCTTAATGTCAATAAATCGCAACGGTCAATCAATGTTCAATATTCAATGTGACCATGAAGGGCTAACATCAAAGATCTTCGTGTTTCGATTCTTCAATGGGCCATGGTATTGTTTCCCCCGGGCGAGGGCCAATGGGCCATGGTATTGATCTCCCCCATCAAAGATCTTCGTATTTTGATTCTTCAATGGGCCATGGTATTAATCTCCCCCAGGAAAGGGTCATTAGGCCATGGTATTAATCTCCCCCAGGCAAGGGTCTCACTAAAGGATCTCACTAAAGGATGCCACGATTACAAGTTTAAATGGAACTTCATTCATTAAGGATAAGTAGTAGTTCAATAAATCATTCAATCATTCATATATTGATTTCAAGGACAATAATAGTTCCAAAAATAAATATAATTTGAACATATCTTTATAAAGTTACTACTCACTGTGGGTTATGTTGTCACAAGGCCTCGAACATCCACCTATACAAAACACATAACAAAAGTATAATTGGAATACCGTTGGATAGCCGTTCCACTCAATTAAATTTTCCTCAAGTGTTTCTAACTCATTTCATGACTATATGAGCTCAATTGGTGTCTAAGAGTACTTGAAATGACATGAGGATGCATGTATGCACATAAAAGAGTTACTCCAACTTTGCTGAAAGTAGGGTCTTCGCTCAAGCGGGGGTTCAAAAATAAGGATGGTCACTTGAGCACAACTTCTGTCGCTCGAGTGGTCCGCAAACTTGGCAAAAGTACTGGTTGCATGAAATTTCCGCTTGATGGTCGCTCGAGCGAAAGACTGAGTAAAAAGGGTCCTTGCTCAAGTGCCACTTTGGCCACTTGAGCGGTCTATGAAATTCTAAAATTTCTGGGAGCTCAATTTTCACGATAGAGCGACACTTTCTTCGCTCGAGCGGACAGGTCGAACTCTAGAATTTCCAGAATTGTGTTTGGAGTTCAAATTCGGTATTCAAAGGTTCCAAACTCGTGTTTTAGGTACAAAAACATGTGAAAACATTATGCAACATGGAAAAAAAGTTAATTTGGAACCAATTGCTCAAAATCATGGCAAATTCTCAACCAAAAACTTTAACTTCAAGTTATAAAGCAAATTTGACTCGAATTGAGTTTATATCTCCTCAAGCATAATCAAAACATAATCAAGTGATATGAGAAGGATGAAAACATGAAGGACTCTTCAAGTTGAGGTGTAAAAGTGCCATGCATGGAAGAATTTCATGAATTTTAACTCAACTTATGCTTGCATGTACATAGTTCAACCCAATTCCTCAAATTCAAGCTAATTCATGTCTCTATTGTACAATTTCAGGCAAATAAACTCAAAACTTGGATGAATTCAACTTCTACATGTTTAGTTTACAAGGATTAGGGTTGAAGATCATACCTAAAGCTTGAATTCAAGTGTCTTATAGCTTAATTCTCCAATTCTCCTTCAATTCCTTCACAATTCCCTTATCTCTCTCTCTCTCTCTCTCTCTAGTGTTGAGTTAACTCTCTATTTTCTCAAAATCTCAGCCAAGTGTGTGTACATATGAGCATATAAGCTTATTTGACCTATTTATATGGTGTGATTAGCTAGACTAATCAAGTATGATTAAGGTTAAGTAATTAGGCTCAATTCTAACTAATTTCAATTAGTTTGTTCTAATTATTTTGATCCGAATCAATTTTCATTTAAAGTTGTAGTAAAATACTAAATATTCTAATTTCACTGTTAAGCTAATCAATTTCAGTTTCTGAAGCCGTCTTGGCTTTCAATTTCTGTCTTTAAGTTGCCAATTCAAACAGATATTCAATGTAATAACATATAACTATAAAATTAAGCATATAATCACATAATTAAACACATAATCATGCAATTAGACTTATTGAAATAATGTAATATAATAGTTCGGAGGTCGGGGTCATCATAGTCTCTCCCCCTTAGAAAGTTTGGTTCTCCAAACTTAGGTTACCTTCCGATGGAAATAAATGCGGATACCACTGCCGCCTCTCTGCCTCCTTCTCCCAAGTAGCCTCCTTCCCATAATGTTATTTCCACTCGACTTTCACTATAGGGATAGTTTTGTTTCTCAATTGCTTCACTTGCCGATCAATGATTTGCACGAGCCATTCTTCGTACATCATATTCTCATCTAAAGCAATTCGGTGGTTATCAATCACTCGGAATGGATCTCTAAGATACCCATGAAGCATGGATACATGGAGAACATTATGCACTTGCTCCATTCCCAGTGGCAAGGCAATACGGTAAGCAACAAGACCGAACCTCTCGAGAATCTGAAATGGTCCGATATAACGAGGAGTCAATTTTTCCTTTTTTGCCAAATCTTATCTGCCCTTTCATCTAAGTCGCTTTGATGAATACATGATCTCCCACTTCGTACTCTAAGTCTCTTCTTCGTTGATCTACATAACTTTTCTGTCAACTTTGTGCCATTTTGTGTCTTTGCTGAATGATTTTGATCCTTTCAGTCGTTTCTTGCACAAGTTTGGTACCACAAATAACCCTATCACCAACCTCTATCCAACAAACTAGCGATCTACATTTTCTGCCATATAGCGCCTCATATGGTGCCATACCGATGCTAGTGTGGAAACTATAGTTATAAGCAAACTCAGCCAATGGCAAATAAGTTTCCCAGCTACCCTGAAAATAGAAAACACACATACGAAGCATGTCTTCTAAGGTCTAAATAGTTCTCTCGGTTTGTCCATCGGTCTGTGGATGAAATGTTATACTAAATCTCAATTCTGTTCCCATTGCCTCTTGCAGACTATGCCAAAACCTAGAAACAAATTTAGGATCCTTATCTGATACAATAGACACTGGAACCCCATGCAGACGAATGATTTCATCAATGTAGATAGTAACAAGTCTATATGCAGTAAAAGAAGTCTTTGTGACAAGAAAATGAGCAGACTTAGTTAGCCTATCAAGTACAACCCAAATAGAGTCCATACCTCTAGGTGTTTGAGGTAGGCCAACAACAAAGTCCATGGTGATATGCTCCCATTTCCATTTGGGATAGGAAGAAACTGAAGCAAACTCGCTAGTTTCTAATGCTCTACTTTCACTTGTTGGCATTGTAGGCATTTAGAGTTGAAGTCAGCAATCTCTTTTTTCATGTTGGGCCACCAATACACTAACTTCAAGTCTTGGTACATTTTGGTGTTTTCTAGGTGGATAGCAAACATTGACTTGTGGGCTTCTTCCAAAATTTTCCTTTTCAAATTCACATCATTTGGCATACATAATCTCCCTTGAAATTTCAACACTGAGTCTTCAATCGTGAACCCTGGTTTAGGCTTGGTGTCAAGTTCATCACAAATCTTCTTCAAAATCTCATCATTCATTTCCTTTCGTTTAATTTCTTCAATAATTGCAGATTGTGCGGACATTACGTCCATCAAACTATCCTGTTCAAAAGGCACTACTTCAATTTCGAGTTTTTCAAACTTTAGTAGCAGTTCTCTCTTATCTGTGAGCAAATAGGCAAGATTGCCCACATTCTTTCTGCTAAGTGCATTTGCCACAGTGTTGGCTTTGCCTGGATAGTACTGAATTTGCAAATCATAATCTTTGATTAATTCAAGCCATCGCCTCTGACACATGTTCAATTGTTTCTGCGTGAAAAAGTATTTCAAACTCTTATGATATGTGTACATTTCACATTTGGTTCCATACAGATAATGACACCATATTTTCAGTGCAAACACAACTGCAACAAGTTTTAGGTCGTGTGTAGGGTAGTTTTTCTCGTGTGGCCTCAATTGTCGAGAGGCATATGCAATTACCTTGCCATTTTGCATTAAAACACAACCCAAACCCTTACAAGATGCATCACTAAAGATTACAAAACCTTCGGTATCTGAGGGAATAGTGAGGATTAGAGCTATAGTTAACCTTGTCTTTAGTTCTTGAAATGCAGATTCTCTTTGGTCAGTTCATTCAAATGGTTCTCTCTTTTAAGTCAATTGAGTCAATGGCTCTGCAATCTTTGAGAAGTCTTTAACAAATCTCCGATAATAACCAACTAGTCCCATAAAACTATGAACTTCTGTTACATTAGTTGAAGTAGGCCAATCAACAATCGCCTCGATTTTCTAAGGGTCAACTAAGATACCATTTATGTTAATAACATGCCCTAAAAATGTTACTTCATCAAGCCAAAATTCACACTTCTTTAATTTCCCATACAGCTGCTTTTCCCTAAGTGTTTGAAGGGTCATTGTCAAATGTTGTTCATGCTCATCTTTACTTTTCGAATAAATCGAAATGTCATCAATGAATACAACAACAAAGTCATCTAGGAAAGGTTTGAAAATCCTGTTCATCAAATCCATAAATGTTACATGTGCATTAGTGACTCCGAAAGGGATGACCAAAAACTCATAATGTCCATACCTAGTTCAAAAAGTAGTCTTTTCAATGTCTTCAGTTCTCACTTTTAATTGCTGGTAGCCTGATCTCAAATCAATTTTTTAAAATACCTGGGCCCCTTGCAACTGGTCAAATAAATCATCAATATGTGGCAATGGATATTTATTCTTCACTATTGCCTTATTAAGTTCTCTGTAATCAATACATAGTCAGAGGGTCCCATCTTCCTTCTTCACAAAAAGAACCAGTGCTCCCCACGGTGAAGTACTTGGACGAATAAATCCCTTACCAATCAATTCTTGCAACTGAGTTTTCAATTATTTCATTTCAATAGTGGACATACGGTAGAGAGTCTTAGAAATTGGTTGTGTGCCCGGTATTACATCAATTGTAAATTCAATCCCTCTCTTAACAAGTTGGCCAGGTAATTCGTCCGAGAACACATCGGGAAAATCTCTCACCACTGGTATATTGTCTAGAGTAATATCCATAGTGGGTTCAGTTATTACACTACACAAATACCCTTGACAACCCTTATTCATTAGTTTTTGGGCTTTCATGGCAAATATAAGGTATGGTGGTGGAATTACCCATTTTTAGTTGAAATAAAATTCATCTTGTCCGGGAGGTCAGAATATCACTCATTTCAAAGCACAATCAATAGTTGCATAGTATTTAGCTAGCCAATCCATACCCAAAACAACAACAAAATGCCTCATGTCTAGGGGTATTAAATCAGCATACAAAAAAGCATTCCCGAGAAATAATTCACATGCAACAAATATAGTTGAACATAGCATGGATGCCCCTATAGGTGATGCAACACATAATGTATAACTCAATGTTTCCATAGGTCTATTCAGAGTTTCAGCAAAATCCATAGAAGCAAACGAATGTGTAGACCCTGAATCAATTAAAGCGTAAGCAAATTTACCACAAATGGGGATTGTACCTGACACTACTGCCTCAGTATTTTGAGTGTCCCTCGGGATCAATGCAAAGACTCTTTCTTCCTTTGCTCATTTCTTGTGGTAGACGGTGTTGCAGCTGGTTTTGTTATGGGAATTGATCCAACCGAGCTTGTGGCATCTCAGTTACCATCCTGACGTGATTGAGTACAATCTTTTGCCATATGTCCTACCTTTCCACACTAGTAACATGCCCCCATAGTGCGATGGCAAACACCCTGGTGCTTCTTTCCACAAACGGTGCAAGTAGGTATTGAATTACCATTTTGGGTTGACCCGAATTATTGGAATTCCCAGACTTTAACTTTTTGTTTGTTGATGTGGTCCCCTTATTGAAATTCTTTGTTCTGCCCTTCCATTCAAAATTCTGTTTACGGTTGGCCACATTTCCCTCTGCTATTAGTTCCCTATAAAGCACATCCACATATGTTGGCAATTTGAGTACATTGATTTTATCCAGAATTGGGTCACGCAAACCTCCATCAAATTGTCTAGCCTTCTTATAGTCTGTATCTACCATATGGGGTGCAAAGCGAGCGAATTCCGTAAAATGAGCCTCATATTCGGCAACTGACTTATTTCCCTGCTTGAGATCCATGAATTCAGACACCTTCCTGTCCCGCACACATTGTGAGAAATACTTCTCATACAAGATCTCTAGGAATCGAGCCCAAGTAACATCCTTATTCTCATCTTGAACCAACATCCACCAATGCCTTGCATCATCTTCTAATGTAAATGTAGCTAGTTGTACCTTCTGAGCTTCGGTGTATGGGAACACTTCAAACAGCTTCTCAATCCCTAAGACCCAAGCCTCGACCTTCAATGGTTCAATTTCGCCCTGAAACACTAGTGGCTTCATCTTTTTGAATTCTCTAGTCAAAGCACCCGTCTGACACCCTAGTGCTGGAGGTGGTACAGGCATTGGAGATGGGGGTGGTGGTTGTCGTTGTTGTTGTTGCCACTGCTGTTGTTGTCTTATGGCCTCAGCCATGTATTGCATCAGTCGTTCCATTCTATCCAGTCTTGAGGAGGTCGCCTCCTCTTTCTCATCACCTCTTGTTCTCACCATTTTCTATATGAAACTAGTATTATAACAAACACAATATATATTCATGCACACAATGGTATATATATAATCACGAAATCATCTCACTCAAAATTTCAAATGCATATAAATGTAACCCTAAAGTTTCTTCTAGACCCTCTATAGCTCAATGGACAAGTGAGTGAGATATAATTCGTGCTCTAACACCACTCTGTCACGATCCAAACCCGCCCCTATAGGTTTAGTATCATGACCGGCTAGTAATCATAAATTACCTATGGCCTCCATGCAAATGAACCCTTTAATATAAAGTACGGGCTTAGCAGAAGTCTAAAATAACAAAAAAATTATCCATTGAGCCGTGCGTATATAAAAGGACTTTGTATCATAAACAAAGATTCACTCTTTATGTTCATACACCATATTAGTTCCAAAAATCCACATCTTACAGTTATTCAAAACCCTAAAATATACACAAATACAAAATTATTTATCAAGCAAAAAAGGATTTAACTAGCATGGCTGCACCTGAGCCTAGTTACTTCACCTGGACGCTCCTCAAAAGGCTGACCGGGGTAGACTCGAGGCTTTCTTAACTCTGATGTTCAACTTGACCACCTACATGTATAAATAAATAGTGAGCTAGGGCTCAGTGAGTAATAACAAAATAAAGAGGTTATATGAATGAAGTTCAGTATCATTACAATGTCATTTTCACATATCTAGTCAACCTTGACATCAATAACTGTTTTAATCAAATCATGTGGCACATCCAATAGAGTAATAATGCTTTAATGTCAATGAACCGCAAGGGTCAATCAATGTTCAATATTCAATGTTACCATGAAGGGCTAACATCAAAGATCTTCATGTTTCGATTCTTCAATGGGCCACGGTATTGTTTCCCATAGGCGAGAGCCAATGGGCCATGGTATTGATCTCCCCTAGGCAAGGGTCAATGGGCCATGGTATTAATCTCCCCCAGGCAAGGGTCATTAGGCCATGTTATTAATCTCCCCCAGGCAAAGGTCTCATTAAAGGATGCCACGATTACACGTTTAAATGGAACTTCATTCATTAAGGATAAGTAGTCATTCATATATCGATTTCAAGGACAATAACAGTTCCAAAAATAAATATAATTTGAACATATCTTTATAAAGTTACTACTTACTGTGGGTTATGTTGTCACAAGGCCTCGAACGCCACCTATACAAAACACATAACAAAAGTATAATTGGAATACCGTTCGATAGCTGTTCCACTCAATTAAATTTTCCTCATGTGTTTCTAACTCATTTCATGACTATATGAGCTCAATTGGTGTCTAAGAGTACTTGAAATGACATGAGGATGCAGGTATGCACTTAAAAGAGTTAGTCAAACTTTGCTGAAAACAGGGTCTCCGCTCGAGCGGGGGTTCAAAAATAAGGGTGGTCGCTCAAGCGGTCTGCAAACTTGGCAAAAGTACTGGTTGCATGAAATTTCCGCTCAATGGTCACTCAAGCGAAAGACTGAGTAAAAGGGGTCCTCGCTTGAGCGCCACTTTGGCTACTCGAGCGGTCTGTAAAATTGTAAAACTTCTAGGAGCTTGATTTTCACGCTCGAGCGACACTTTCTTAGCTCAAGTGGATAGGCCGAACTCTAGAATTTCTAGAATTGTGTTTGGACAAATTCGATATTCAAAGGTTCTAAACTCGTGTTTTAGGTACAACAAAATGGGAAAACATTATAAAACATGGAAATATAGTTAATTTGGAACCAATTGCTCAAAATCATGGCAAATTCTCAACAAAAACTTAACTTCAAGTTATAAAGCAAATTTGACTCAAATTGAGTTTATATCTCCTCAAGCATAATCAAAACATAATCAAGTGATATGAGAGGGATGAAAACATGAAGGACTCTTCAAGTTGAGGTGTAAAAGTGCCATGCATGGAAGAATTTCGTGAATTCTAACTCAACTTATGCATGCATGTACATCGTTCAACCCAATTCCTCAAATTCAAGCTAATTCATGCATCTATTGTACAATTTCATGAAAATAAACTCAAAATTTGGATGAATTCAACTTCTACATATTTAGTTTACAAGGATTAGGGTTGGAGATCATACCTAAAGCTTGAATTCAAAGTGTCTTATAGCTTAATTCCCCAATTCTCCTTCAATTCCTTCACAATTCCCCTCTCTCTCTCTCTCTAGTGTTGAGTTAACTCTTCTACTTTCTCAAAATCTCAGCCAAGTGTGTGTACATATGAGCATATAAGCTTATTTGACCGATTTATATAGCATGATTAGCTAGACTAATCAAGTATGACTAAGGTTAAGTAATTAGGCTCAATTCTAACTAATTTCAATTAGTTTATTCTAATTATTTTGATCCTAATCAATATTCAATTAAAGTTGCAGTAAAATTCTAAATATTCTAATTAGTCTATTAAGCTAATGAATTTTAGTTTCTGAAGCCGTCTTGGCTTTCAATTTATGTCTTTAAGTTGTCAATTTGAACAGATATTCATGTAATAACAGATAACTATAAAATTAAGTATATAATCACATAATTAAACACATAATCATGCAATTAGACTTTTTGAAATAATGTAATATAATAGTTCGGTGGTCGGGGTCGTCACATAGCTCTTCTAACGACTCTGAGTTGTAACCAACCTCTTACAGATAAGTGCGACTTTCTTCGTCATTTGCCGAACTAACTCTAGACCAATCATAGGTGCATCAGCCACTTCGGCCCAATACACAGGAGATCTATACAGTCTTCCGTACAAGGCCTGAAACGGTGTCATACAAATACTTGATTTGAAGCTGTTGTTATAGGCAAACTTGACTAAAGGCAAATGCCTCTCCCACGACCCCTTAAAGTCAAAAATATAACCCCAAAGCATATTCAGTAAGATCTGGATGTTACACTCTGACTGCCCGTCAATCTAAGGATGATAGGCGCTACTAAAAGTCAACTTAGTGCCCAAGGCATTCTGTATGCTTTACCACAATTAGGCCATAAAATGCGGATCTCTATTCGAAACAATAGTCACAGGGACCCTATGAAGTCGAACAATGTCCCCAATATAAAGGTCAGTAAGATAATCTATCAAGTCACTTGTGCGCATAGGTACAAAGTGTGTGGACTTAGTCAACCGATCAACTATCACCCAAATGGCATCATTATCATTACCCCCATTGAGTCCTCGGAAGACTTACAACAAAATCCATCGTGGCATGCATCGACTTCCACTCGGCTATTGGCAAGGGTTACAACAAGCCCGCTGGCCTTGATGCTCGACCTTCACTTGTTGAGAAGTGAGGCACCTCGATATAAACATGGCTACATCCTTCTTCATCCCCTTCCACCAAAACTCGCAACTAAGGCCGCGAAACACCTTTGTGCCTCCCAGATGTACCTCTAGGTGCAAATGGTGGAACTCTTAGAGTACCTTCTCTCGGCAAGACTTCGGCACGAAAAGACGATGGAGGTATCTAACACTCGAGTCAGAATACACGTTCAAGCCCTTATCTACCTTTTCACTAGATATCTTCTCCTGGAGGACTTCTACCTCAAGGTCACCCCTCTGTGCTTCTATAACTCGGATCATAAGTGTTGGTTGTGCAACTACCAAAAACAAAGTTGTCGACTCAATGGATTCACCAAGATGCAAGTCAAACTCACCAATAGAACTCAACATCTCCCATTCCCAAATGGCAATGCTAGCTCTACTACTAAAGGATTTTCTACTCTAGGCATCGGCCACTGAATTGGCCTTTCCCGGTTGATAATGCAACTCAAAGTCATAATCTTCCATAAACTCCATCCACCTTCTCTGCCTCAGATTCAAATCTTTTTGTGAAAATAGATACTTCAAACTCTTGTGGTCAGAAAATACCTCAAACCTCTCATCGTACAAGTTGTCCCTCCAAATCTTCAAAGCAAAGATCACAACTGCTAGTTCTAAGTCGTGAGTGGGATAATTTCTCTCGTGTGTTTTCAACTACTGTGAACTATAAGCTACTACCTTCCCCTCATGCATCAAGACATGACCCAAAACTTCCCGAGATGCATCATAATATACAGAATAGCCCAAACCCCTCTTCGGAATAATCAACACTGGAGTAGTGCTAAGTCTAACCTTAAGCTCTTGGAACGACTTCTCACAAGTCTTATTCCACACAAATTTAATTCCCTTCCTCGTTCGTCTGATCAAAGGTGAGGCCAACCTAGAGAAATCTTTCACAAACCGACGGTAATACCTAGCTAACCCCAAGAAACTCCAAATCTCAAAGGCATTTTTAAGTTGTCTCCAATCTTGTACGGCTTCTATCTTGGAAGAATCTGCAATCACCCCTTCCTCAAACACCACATGGTCTAAGAACTTCACTTCCTTTAACCAAAACTCGCACTTTCCAAATTTAGCATACAAACGGTGAGCTCTAAGCAACTCAAGCACAACCTGCAGTGCTCCTCGTGTTTCTCCTCAGATGGTGAGTAATCAGGATGTCGTCAACAAAGACGATTACAAAGTGGTCTAAGAATTCAGGAAAAATCTGGTCCATCAAATCCATAAACAAGGCTGGGGCATTAGTCAACCCCAAAAGCATCACTAGGAACTCATAATTGCCATACCACGTACAGAATGCCATTTTCTAGATGTCCTCATCTCTTACCCTCAACTGGTGATAACTCGATCTCAAGTCTATCTTAGAGAAGCAACAAGACGTCTTCAATTGGTCAAACAAGTCATCTATATGCAACAATGGGTACTTATTCTTAACAGTTACTTGATTCAACTTCCGATAGTCAATACAAAGTCGCAATGCGCCATTCTTCTTCTAGAAAAAGAGTCGGTGCTCTCCAAGACGATGTACTAGGGTGGCTAAAGCCCTTATCTAATAATTTTTGGAGTTGAATCTTTAACTCACTCAACTCAGCGAGTGCAAATCTATACGGTGCCATAGAAATTGGTGCCATGCCAGGCACTAAGTCAATAGAGAACTCAATCTCCCGATGAGGTGGTAAACTAGTGAGATCCTTAGAAAAGACGTCTCGGTATTCACAAACTACCATCGGCAATTCAACTAGGACCGTATCACTCTCAATACTCTAGAATGTCGCAAGTAGGAGACTAAGCTCACCCTGACCACGTGGATCACATAGTGGCAACAAGGCTCTATCAACTCTATCCCCCAAGAAATAAAAACAATCACCACTCAAGGTACATACAGTAACCTTTTGATGGTAACAGTCTATAACGGCCCAATAAGATGAAAACTAATCCATGCCCAATATAACATCAAAGCTCAACATATCAATCAACACAAATGCAAAACAAAGTCGGCGACCAACAACTTCTATCTCACAATCCCGATATCCCTAATCCCACACAACCTTAACACTAACTGGTGACTCTACCCTGAGTGGAGATGCTAACTGAGCCACTTCTAACCCCAATGTTGATGCAAATATAGATGAGATATAAGATCGGGATGCACCCATATCAATCAACACATTGGAAAAAGAATTACATAACAAGAAGTTACCTCTCACTACCGAAGGTGCTGGCATTAAATCTGGCGTGGTAACAACATACACATGCCCTGTAAGTCTCTGCTCTACCTGCTCACCCCTCAGAGTATAATTTTTATGCACAGATTGAGCCTAAGAGGCTCTCTAATTGGCCCTCGAGGCCTGTACTGACTGGGTAGGCTGATAGATCTATGGCTGCCTTGAACCCGACGCACCAGGTGTGCTACCCAACTAAGGGCAAAACCTCCCCACATGCCCGACTGCCCACACTAATAACAGGTAGGCGACTGCCATCTTCTCTGACTTTGGCTCTAAGAATGAGTCGCAGACGGTGCAGTGGGTTGCCCTCCTCCTCTCTATAGGAAAGCCAGAGACTTGTGACCTAACTGGCCACACTTAAAACAAGTGAAACCTCTCTAACTACCTCTCCTTGAACCTGAACTTGGCACATGAAAGGTGGATCTCGACTGTGCTGCGTAGGAGTGCTATGGGGTTGAACCCCTCTGCCTTTTACTATCCCGATTCCCTATTGAAGCTCCTAACTCCTCTTCTTGGAGCCTCTCATCCACTCCTCTCCTGTCTGAATCATGGTCTCTAAGTGAGCTATCGTCTCCATAAGGCGACTATAATCCCTAATCATGGACGCATCCACCTTGAAAAAGAGTTAGGTCCTCAACCTCTTCTCAAACACCAAGCAATGGTGTTCCTC
Organism: Camellia japonica; assembly: GCA_030407325.1. Lineage (NCBI taxonomy): Eukaryota > Viridiplantae > Streptophyta > Magnoliopsida > Ericales > Theaceae > Camellia > Camellia japonica. The sequence continues at coordinate 78,978,588 of JAPPVO010000017.1, forward strand.
TATCACCACAAGCTCCAGTGCAAACCTCGATAAACTAGTTAACGTAGCCTCAATCTCGGCCACTGGTGTGTTAAGCTGCTTGAGCTTCAAGAACTGCTCGCTCAACTTCTCCTTAATAGTGGAAGGCAAGAACTTATCCTGAAAGGCGCTGACGAAAGCCTCCCAAGTTACCCTGATGCATCCCCGCACAAACTTCCACCATTGACCCACATCTCCCTTCAGCTGGAAGGATGCCAAGGTCACTCTCAACCCATTATCCTTTGATGCTAAGCATCTTGAATGTCTTCACCATCTGCTCCAACCACTCATTCGCTTTCTGTGGCTCCTTCAGTTCCCCTAAAAACTCATCCTGATTCAACCGAAGGAACTCCCTCTTCAGGAAAAATAGCCCTGTCTCCGCTACTTGGGCTTGGACTTGATTCTTAGCCCTGAGAATGTCCATGGATTCACACAAAGCTCTAACCATTTCAAGAGCCAAAGAGACCATGGCCTACTGACCAACATATTGGCCTAACCAACTCCTTCCTCCTGTGCTGAAATTTCATCCGATAATAAGACCTCCTGTTGTCTAGGCTTGCCACATCTACTGCCACCACACCCACGTCCTGACATCCTAATAAAGGTAACACCAGAGATTAGCATATTTACAAATGTGTCAAAGCTAACCCACTTGTGTCCTAATGCGGTGGACAACAGATAATTCACTCCACATAAGTAGTGACTACTTCTAGAAACCCGTAGACCCAATCAATATCTTAAAAATTAAATTTCGTACCCATTTAGCCACATAAACATGTTATCACATAGCATACAATACACACAAATATCTCTATCAAGTGAGATAAACCCATTGTAGAAAAAACCACTTCTCACGTAACCAAAGTATTCCAACTCAATACACTCTGATACCAAGTTGTAACGCCCCAAAATAAAAGACAATAAACCATCCATCATATTCATTAAGTAACGACATATATATGAGTAATTATCTTCCATTAGTTTCTAATTAAGTTTACAAAAAAATAACATATGCGGATATACATTCAAAAGCCTATCCCTGAATCTATAACGTATGTTACATAATAGAATGAACATCAAGCAAATAAGAAATGCCTAAGGGCTTACAATTTTCAAAGACAATACCCTGTTACAGTAAAATGGATTTAAACCAATTACAGTTAAAGCCCCATGCTTGTACAAATAAATACAACAAAATAAATAAAGCCCTTGCTTCCAAGTCCTCCCAAGCTATTGCCTTGGCGGAGGCATATCATCAGCACTTGAAAATGGTTTTCCTACATAGGGTGAGCCAATGCCCAGTAGAAATAATCCAACACAGTATATGAATCTAAACAAAGATATGAGGGTGAAATACAAAAGCAATGCTCATGACAAAACATTTTATAACCCTTTCCAAAACAATGCAATGCCATGTTCGTACACAATTCATGAATCATTTCTTTTACATTAGAAAACAGGGGAGTGAATCACAACTCTGGAAATCTTAAGACAGATAACACATTTCACAGAAATTTCATCTGCGGGAAACCATAAACTGGCACCCATGTAAATGTACGCAGTACAAGCGCTACTATTGGCATTTTACAAATATTTCGTCTGTGGGATCGACACCAATGTATACATGCAATTTTTAGGACTTTCGCCATAGACACACAGGCCAACTTATTTGATGTAACAACAACTCCTTCTTAGATTCACCCATTTTTCAACACAATATACATTTTCAATGAAATAACTATGCAACAATGCTCAATGAAATAACGAACCACTTGGATCAAAAGAAAGCTTTTGACGCAATCTACACTCTATTTCAAAGGGCCAAGATGTGAAGGAACCTCTAGGTGAGTAGATCTGAAGATTTAAGTGAGAAAAGTAGAGTTTTGAGAGAAAGTGAGAGGTCATTGGTGATGAGGGAAAACAGAAGTAATAAAATGAGGGAAAGGTGTTTTTGGGTCTATTTATAATGACTAGGTATTAATAGGATAGTAGCTCCAAAGTCAAATGAAAGAACAAGCCAAAAATCCCCAAAAAGGTAGGGCCTAAACCGAACAAAAATCTGGAAATAACTCATAGGGGTTGACCCTCGGGACAGTGGTGTCGACCCTTAAGAAGAAATGCTGAGACACTAATGTTTTGCAGCAGACAAGGGTCGACCCTCAAAATCAGTGGTGTCAACCCTATTTTTCCATAGGCAACCTAGAACAAAACAACAAGGGAAGCGTCAACCCTAAGAACCCACAGTGTTGACCCTTTATTTCCGTACCAATTTCCAAGATTGTGCAGCAAGATAGTGTCGACAACCCCCAGTCTGGTGTCGACCCCAGAGGCCAATAACAGGACAAGTGTCGACACCACCAAGGCTGGTGTTGACCCCAAATTTCAGTAGCCACACTAAGAGCACAACAAGGAGGTGGTGTCGACACCACAAGACTGGTGTCGACCTTAAGAGCAGAATGAAACCAAGAAAAGATGGTAGTGTTGACACCCCCAAGGATAGTGTCGACCCTCGAAGCTAGAGCCCAACAAGAAAAGAGGGAAGGACTACTGCTACGGATATGGTTTCTCAAAATTCAAAAGCAATAAATGGGTCAGGTCTAAATCAAGATCGCTATAGACTTGATTGAATACATACATACAAATGTTGTTGTTTTATTTACAAAATGGTATTGATAATCCTTTAATTTGATCATTTTATCTTTACTTTCCATGGACCTTTTTCAAATTTTGTCCAATTTTACAATCATTAAATATTTTCATAAAAAAATTACCTAACATTATTTTTGTTTTCTTTTGTACAGATGGATGAACTCGTGCACGAAGTTGAATTGTAGAGGACTAGTTGGCACTATTCACATTTTTTGAAGGATTATATATTTTTTGGATAGATGTGTATGGAAAATATTTAAGTAGACTACTAGTCATATTTTTGGATAGATGCGTATGGATAAAAATTTAAAACATAATAACAAGTACTTGTTTTGTTTTAAATTTTTATGCTAGATGGATGTGAATTAGGTGATTATAAAGATTACATGACCTTTTTCATTGGACGATTATGTGGTTTGGAATTATTTGTGGATGAAAACTTATAATAGTTGATGACTTTAATTAAACAAGTCAAGGATTGGCTGATTTATGTATTTCGCTGGATATTCATGATTCAGTTGATTTTGTTGGTTTGAATGATTCTTGCAAATTACAGGTTATATTGAATGAATTGGATGGATTATTATATATCATACAGGTCAAATGGAATTATTTTATATTTTATTTCTATTTTGATAAACAAAAAGAATTGAATTGGCGACCAAAATTTGGTTTGGTTTTTCCTCTTTTGGTGACTAAATGATTATTCGGTGTTTCATCACTCACATTTGGCGACCAAAATGCTAGTAGGCGAAAGGGTACATTTGGTGACTAAATAATTAGTTGGTAAAATTGTTAATTTTGACAACCACAATGTTTGGTTGGAAATAGGACTATTGCCGACTATAGTTTTAGTCGCACAACAACTAACATATTTGTTCAGTAAAATAGTACTTTTGGTGACTAACATTTTTTAGCTACAAAATGGTTTAGTCGAGGTAATTATATATTCAACAACCAAAATTTTGTCGGCAAATATATTCTTTTTACCGACTATAAAATTTTTTAGTTGCAAATTACTTTTGTCGACCATGAATCCGCGACCAAAGTGGCAACTAAAAGAATTAGTCGCAAAAGACTTTTGCCGACTAAAAACAAACTTTTACCAACTAAATTTTTAGTCGGCAAGAGTGTAATTTCTTGTAGTGATACCACCCCATTTAGTTTTCCCTTGAGTTAGCTGTTTTAAGTTAAGGTTCTAACAAGCTATTGAGACAATAATTTCCATACAAGTATGAGCACCATCATCATCATGGTAAAGGAATATAGACACAATAATGTAAATATCATACTAAGGCTCAAACATGCAATATCCATGAAATTGAAATCATGAAATCATCAACAAAACAAATTTTTAGATTAGATACATTCTAAACATCACAATCTAATAGACATTTTTTGATTTTTTTTTTCAAAATTAGTCTTTCCGTGGTTTGTAGAGAATTTATCTAATTTCTAGACCATCTTTTCGAAATGGGATAGCTATGAAGCCCTTGGCGTCTGTAATTTCTTTTTACACCCTTATTTTAGAATTATTTCGATGAAGACCCCCGATTCCATATTGGATTGCAATTTTAACTCTAGAATCGAAAAATGGATTCCAATCGAAAACTCACAAACCCTAATTAAACCAGGGTACCCAAGAATCATTTCCAAAGCTCTAATAATAATTAATTAACTCCCTAAATAGGGATTGGTCACCCAAAACCCTAGATTTTCAGTTCTCATTACGTACATCGTTTATATCGAAATGAGGAAACTATAACCCTATTGAATTTCCAAAACCTAATTTAAAAATACCATACTTAAGTAAATATTCCAAATCATAAAATTAGGCCCTAACACTCATAATTTAGCTAAATTATAATTGGACCCCAAGTAGTACCATAATATATATGTAATTTTTCTGTTTAAACTTGTACACTTTGAACATGGATTACTAAGGAAGTTTTAATGAATTCTTGAGGAAGCTTGGATGGATTCTTAAGGAAGCTTTGATAAATTGTAGAGGAAACCTTGATGGATTACTAAGGAAGATTTAGTGGATTCTTTAGGAAGCTTGAATGAATTCTTAAGAAAGCTTTAGCAAAATTTTAGAGGAAGCTTGTGAATCTATAAATACACCATTCCTCTCCATATTTGGAAAAAAAATAAACAACACACTCACACCACATATAGACATCTATAGCTAAAAGGAAAAGAGAGTAGGAGAGAAAGCTTTGGTGGTGAAGGAAGGGAAGATAGAAGGAAAGTCTTGAGCAACCATTTCAAAGAAACTCATCTGAGCCACAACACAACCTCCTCTTTTATTTTCCTATTCAAAAACATAATTCCAGAGGATCTTTATTATCATTTCAGTTCTGAAATTTTGTTTTTCTTGTGTGCTGAGTTGAGCCATGAATCCTCTTCTACTTGTGTTTTCACTTAAGGGATAAAAACTATCTTTGTTCTCTTCATATCTCACATTAATTCTAGGGCACACCATCACTCTAAAAATCTGAGTTATAACTATATTATTTAACATGGTCACATCTCATAAGAAGTGAAAAATTTTCCCTAGTTGTGTTCTTTTCACTCAAATCTCCTTATATTTAATATTGTGCAAGAAGAACAGATTTTACAGCCCACTTAAAAAAATTATAGAAAAATAGAAAAAAAAATTCTCCTTGACCTAATTTTTACATTAAAAGCTTCCTTCAAGTGTTAGATTTGAAGGAAAAACAGTTTTATTGAAAAAGAGTGAGCGGTTTAAGAGAAAATCTGTTTCTCGTAACAGTTGACAAACCTGGATAGCACCGTTGTATTTCTCAAATAACTAAAAATCTAGGAAGGCTATTCAAATTCTGAAATGTGTTCCAAAAACTAGATGAAATTCTCTACAAACCATACAGAGGCCAAGTTTGGGAAAAATTTGTAAATGTCTCTTCGATTTTGATCTTTAGAATGTACCAAATTTAGAAATTACTTTTATTAGTGATCTCATGCTCCTAACTTCATGAATATACTTATAATCATTGTCCATGCCTTAGTATGGTTATCTACATATGTTGCAGCTATTTTTCATAATAATGATGCTATGATATTGTTCATGAATTATTGTCTCATGGCATGTACTAACCCGAACCAAATTCAACTAATTCAATGGTAAACTATTGTGGGAAGGTAATGGGTTTGCGAAGATTTGGAAAGCTTAATGAATTTATGTTACGATAATCTGGATGCTGGGACAAGGTCCCTAGTTAAAATCAAAATCTTGCACAAGTGGTTATTCGGAACCCTTGAATGGAACGGTACTATTCAGACCCTAGGTGCTATGATGGATAAGGTTGGAGGAGGTTATGGTCAATGCCCTTAATTTACCATCTCTTTTGAGGTCCTTGGTTGGCACTACGTGGTACGTAACCGTTGTGGGCATTCGGGGTAAGGTCTACATAGCAGTAAAAGAGGGGGCATACCAAATAATCCGAATCCAATTCATAGGGTTGATAGGATAAAGCCACTTTGGGGGATTTCTAGTTACTAACATCTAACCTTGTAACCCTCTATCTTTTTTCTTGATCTTCATGCTTAATTTCTATAGTTTGCATATGAATGTGTATTGGATTAGAAAATGGGGCAGGGTGTGTGTATGTTTACTAAGCATTTCAAGCTCATGGCATTTCATACCATGTATCGAGGAGACCTACAAAAATGAAGGAGAGCTGGAAACTTTAAAGACTATTGGTTGTCATAGATAAAAATAGAATTTCCTTTTGTTTAAAGTCCATTTAAATTAGTATTATTCTTTTTGGAAATATAATGTCGATGGAATTTCTGGTTTGTAACTAAATATGACTTTGAAATTATATATCTACTTATATATACATATATGCTTGAACTTCTATGTTTCTATCTTTCCGCCTACTGATTGAGACCATGTATTAATACCCCGTAAGATTTGTCAAAAATATAGCTTTGTGATCTAAGGAGATTAGACATCGAAGGTAGGCTATATTGACTGCTCTGATCTTTCTTGGATTTTTTTAGGCTATTGACCAAAAGACTCATTTGTGACATTTCCTACACATGTGATCTTAGAAAAACCCTATATTTACTTGTTAATACATTCTTTGATGTTCCTGATTTTTGAGGCAACCCAATAGCTTTCCTAGATTTTTAGTTATTAAAGAAATACTTCGGTGCTGTCCATATTCGTCGACTGTTACAAAAATTGGATTTTCTCTTAAACCACTCACTCTTTTTCAATAGAACCATTTTTACTTGGAAGCTAACACTTTAAGGAAAGTTTTGATATAAAAATGTGGTCAAAGGAATTTTCCCGCAACTTTCTATAATTTTTTAAAAGTGGGCTAAAAATGCCGATCTTTTTTGCGCAAAACTTGAAATAAAGGGAGTAATAGAAAAAGAGGATAACCATGAGTAATTTTTTACTTTTCTTACGATAAAAACATGCTAAATATTATAAAAATAACTCAGATTTCTAGAAATGAGGTATGCCTTTGGAAATAATATGACAAGTGTATAGAAAGAGATAGTTTTACTTTCTTTAAGTGAAAAAATGAGTAAGAAAAAAAACAAGGCTCTAATTATTCTATTCAAATGCAGAAAACTATGAATACACATCTGAAATTGCTACTTTAAACCTCCAAGACCACATATTCGAATGAGAAAATAAAAGAGATGGTTGTGTTATGGCTTACTTGAATGCCTAGTGAAGTGTTTGCTTAAGAATTCCTTTCTTTTTCCTCGTCCCCCACCAATGCTCTCTCTTCCACCCCTCTCTTCCTCTCTATGCTGAAATGTGGCTGTATGTGTGTGCTTTTTAGATGTGCAAAAGTATTGAGAAAGGTGGTGTATTTATAGGAAATTTGGTATGAAAAGTCCAAAAGGCGCTTGGTTCCAATTGAATTGAATAGTCTTGGATTTAATTGAAATGTAATGGAATGTGGGGTGATTAGGGTCCTAATTGTGTACTTAAACATGTTCTAGTTAGGGTTATGCTTTAATTTAAATAGGGTTAATTACATGTACAAGACAAAGTTGCTAGATTTGTGAAGCCCCTGAAAAATATATTCACTTTAAAGACCCTAATGTTTGAATTATTTTCTTAAAATCCCTCAATTCCTTGAATTGTTTCAAATCTTGTCAGTTAGCATTTTATTTTTTTATTTTTTTTACCGAAACAAGAATATCCTAGCCGGATTAGGTTCCTTAGCCTAATTTAGTTTAATTCTACATCAGTAAGATTCCAATACATTAATTTAACTCCAAGCCCTTACTTCTTTATTTAAATTCAAAATTTACCCCAAAAACTAGTACATGTGCCCTTATACTATAAGTACCATCAATCAATTGAAATCTATATATATATACATTGAGGAATGTGCCCCTAGTACCTAAATTGATTAAAAAAATAGCCCCATCACCTTCTCAATGGCCGGCCACCCTAGGGAGAAGTGAGAAGCCAATTTTCAAGATTCATGATCATGGTATTCTAGAAAACCCAAAACCTAGTACCCTAGACCAAGGATGTTGTTTCTAATGCTAGTTTCATTTCAACTAGGAATCAACTAGATGTTGCCTAATCCTATGATTAAGCTCTCTAATCACTCCTATCCAATTAGACTCCAAGCAAATCCTAACCTTTCCATCCATTTCCAACTAGTGGGCTTTTATGTCCTTTTACCCCAAAATTTGCCTATAAATACCACCATCCCCTAGCTTGGCAAGCACAAACAACTCACCCACACACACACATTTTGCTAGAAGAGAGGAAGGAGAGCAAGAGAGAAGTCTTGGGAGGGAGAGGAAGGAAGAAGAGAGCCATCTTGTTCAAAGCTTAGCAAGTAAGCCACAACACAACCTTCTCTTTCATTTTCCTTTTTCAAATACATGTTCTTAAAGGTTCTAAATAATGTTTTCAGATGTGTTACTGATGAGTTACTTGTGTTAAAAATGCTAAGAGTTGAGTATTGATTCTACCTCTCCTATATTTTCCCCATTTCGGCACAAAACCATCTTTTTTCATACCAATCTCTCAAACTTTCCAAAGGCACACTTTCAAGAAAATTTTCTAAGTTTAATATATGTTAGTTAGCATGTTTTCATCACAAAAGAAACAAAAAATTTCCCTTAGTGGACCTTTTCTCATAAATCTTCTTCTTTTGGGCATTGTACCTTAGAATCTATTTTCGCAGCCCACTTTCAAAAATTCTAGAAAAATGTATAAAATTATTATGGACCTCTATTTTATGTCAAAATATTCCTTAAGGAGTTAGCTTTCAACTAAAATTGGTTTCATAGAAAAATAGTGAGCGGTTTGCAAGAAAATCAAATTTTCGTAACGATCGACAAATCTGGACAGTGCTGGAATGTTTTCTAAATAACTTAAAATCTAGAAAGGCTATCCCATTTCCGAAATATGTTCTAGAAACTAGACCAAATTCTCTACGAACCATAGGAAGGACGAGTCTGGTGAAAAACCTAAAATAGTCCTTTCATTCTAATCCTTATGTGATGTTGAATCTGGAAAATTCTGTTGTGTTTGATGTCTTATGCCCTTGTGTTCATGAAAATGTTTATTAGCTTACGATCATATCTTGGCATGATGTTGTATGTGTTATGGTTATGTTCTTCATCTTCTTCATCTTATTGACGCATGCTTGTGTGGATATTATTATCTCGTTAAGTTGTCTAACCTTGATGTAAAACATTTAACACAACGGAAAACTTAATTAGGATGGTATTGGATTTTCGATCACTTGAGTAATGAAAAGATGGTAATGTGTGATGCATGGATTGTTGGGATGCGTTCCCTATTTGGAAGTTTAAGTCTTGCGCAAGTGGTTTTCGGAACCCTTGAACGGAGCGGTTGTATTCGGACCCTAGGTGGTTTGGTGTGAGGAGGGATTCGGGCAAGGCCTTATTTTACGTCTCTTTTGAGGCCCTGCGGTTGGCGCTACGCGGTATATAGCCATTGGTAGGCATCCGAGGTTAGTTCTGCAACAAAGTAGCAAAAGAGGGGGCATACCGAATAATCCGCGTCCTATTCTTGTGGTTGGGAGGACGAAATCTCTTTTGGGATTTCTAGTTTACTAACATCTAACTTAACCCTTTATTTATTTGAGTATCATGCTTTACTACTTAATGTTATAATTGTGATTGTGTATTGGACTAGGGAAAAGGGGACGGGGTGTGTGTGTGTTTACTGGGCATTCAAAGCTCACAGCGTATTATGCCAGGCGACGAAGAGGAACTTATAGCTGGAGACAACGAGCTTGAAACCTTTGAAGACCTTTGGCTATCTTAGGAACGTTAGAAATTTCTTTTGATATTTTGTAAGTCATGTGAAGATTTAAACTTTCTTTTGGGATGTAATAATAGAACAAGCTTTTGAATTAAGTATATTTGTGGTGGTTATGTATTTATATTCTACGTATATGTATGAACCTTATCGTTGCTTATGAGACCTTGTGTCAATACCATTTAAAATCTGTCAAAAGGGTAGTGCGCTACCTAAGAAAGCTGGATTTAGAAGGGAGGCTAATTTGACTCCTCCGGCGATCTGGGATCTTACTTGGTTATTGACCATAGGACTCATTAGTGACTCTCCCTTGACTGCAACTAATAGTGTAGAATCAGGGCATCACAACTTGGTATCAGAGCCTTGGTTCAACCCTTAACCCTCGTAACCCTATATGCGACTCTAGAAGCCCTTACCCCTTCATCTTATTTTATTCTATCACGTTATTATATTTAAAGAAGATTAACTAATAAAAATCTGTTCCACCTTAGGATGTCATCGAGGGACTACCCAAGACGCGGTGTCAGTCTCGACTCGTGGGGTACTTTTCGTATGCAAGGAAGGAGGGCCATGTCTGTTAGCCCCTGCTTTAGCCCCCGACGCTGTACAAGTGCCGCCGAGGAAATGATCAGAACCGAGATACGTAAGGTGGAGATGGAGTACTCCCGCTATACGAGGGAGCAGAAGAGGTCCCTGGTGCGGCGCCGCCTACAATTTTTTAGCCGGGCAGCGAAGAAGGCGATCCGAATGGAGCAAGATGATCAGAGGATGGACTGCTTGATACACCGAGCTTTGACCACCAGAGCATACCACCGACTTCGGTTGAAAGTCACGCATCTTGTTATCAGGGGCCAGGCAACAATCAACTAATGAATATGGAGCAGTCACCAGAATAGCCGGGAGCAAACCTAGCCTACCCTATAGAGGTGTCATCTGAACACAATCCCCCCTCACCAATGTACACCCCCCACTCTCCGGACCAAGCCACTGACTCCGCTGATGAAGACCCAGAAGAAGACTTTGATTGGTCGGGAAACGAGAACTAATTCGAGGGATAGTAAAACTAGACTTTTGTAAGATCGCTGATGGGGATCCTTAGAATAAGATAGCCTGAACTTGTAATGCATAGATGCTCTTTGAATGTAACTTCAATTTAGGAGCCCTTTTGTAATGATGCCTATTATAATATATGAATGATGTGTTGATCTATGTTGTTGACTATTACTTGCTTTAGTGCACCCTAAGGAAACTGAACCTTTATTTCAAATCTAAGTAGTAAGATTCTCTAAAACTGGAAACCAACTCACCACGTGCCATGAACAGAATGGTGGACAAATAACCTAGGTCATCAAATTCTAGAAGAACTAGGGTGAGTAAGGAACAATCGGCAAAATGAGAGGACTCGACTCTTTTCTGAATTGGGAAAACAGAGGCCCCCAAAGTTCACAGGTGTACCAAACCTAAAGGTAGCTGAAAATTGTCTTCAGCAGATAGAGAAAATGCTAGACACCATAGGCATAACTGAGGCTGCTGATAGAATAGCTTTGGCAGTATTCGAGCTTGATGATAAGGCTGACCATTGGTGGGAGTTAATCAGGAATACTCGTGACGTAGCGAGCCTATCATGGAACCAGTTCAGGGAACTATTCCTAAATAAATATTTCCCAAGTACGATCCGCCGAGAACGAGTCAAGGAATTCCAAAACTTAGAACAAGGAAATATGACCGTGACCCAGTATGCTGCAAAATTTGAAGAGTTAGCCCGTTACGCAACTAGATACGTAGCAAATGATGAAGAGAAAGCAAGGATGTTCGAGTGGGGATTGGACCTTACAATCAGGGGAAGAGTTTTTCCGCAACGACTTCCCTCATATGCCGAGGTGCTGGAAACGACATTAGAATCTGAAAGGGAAGTAACTGACACTAGAAAGGCTTGGAACAAGAGGAGAGGGATTCAGACGTCTGTTGGACCTCAGAGGAATCAGAAAGGAAACATGACCTCGAAGCCCTACTCCAGACCACAACCACAACAGCAACGATAGCAACCGCAACAACAGATCCAGAGAGGAGGCTATCAATAAAGGCCGATGGGAGAAATCCAATGCTTTCATTGCCAACAATTAGGGCACAAAAAGAGTGAATGCCCCCAACTCCCTCCATCTGGATACCAAGGAGGAGGTTTCGGAGCAAATGCCCAGGCATTAGGTGGGCAGAAGCCTTGGACAAATAAGACAGGATCTATCGGGCAGCAGCACCAGAAGAGTGGAGGAACTCAGAACGCCAAGACCAGTGGCAACCAGAAGGCAACCAGCAGAATCTTTGCCTTGCAAGAGGAAGAAGCGGACCCGTCTGTAGTTGAGGGTAATTTAGTACTATACAATTCTTGGGTGCATGTTTTATTTGATACTGGTGCATCACATTCTTTTATATCCTCTGCTTGTGCTAAGTCATTAGAACTTGTATGTGAACCTTTAGAAGCTGCCTTAAATGTAATGTCACCGATGGGAGGATGCGTTCGGATAGGATTGATCTGTAAGGACTGTAAGATAGGAATGTCGAACCTACGCTTAACTTGCGACCTTCGTGTCATGAAAATATCGGACTTCGATATCATTTTGGGCATGGATTGGTTGTCTGCCCACCGAGCGGTGATCGACTGTCGTCAGAGGAAAGTGGTAGCTCACACGCAAGATGGAACACGTTTCCAGTTTAAAGGGGATAGACAAGACCCCATGGCTTCAACGAAACATCGGACGCAGTGGCACGATCAACTTGCAGGTAGGATAGCAAGTCTTATTCTAAATGAGGAGGGCCAATGAGAAATAGAACTTCCACGCATAGTATGCGAATATGCAGATGTATTTCCTACGGAATTACCGGGATAGCCACCAACCCGTGAAGTAGATTTTGGCATCGAGCTGCAATCTAGAACTACCCCAATATCTATGGCCCCGTATCACATGGCACCAGCAGAACTACGAGAATTGAAAACACAACTACAGGAATTGCTTGAGAAAGGGTTCATTAGGCCAAGTACTTCGCCATGGGGAGCACCCGTGTTGTTTGCTAAAAAGAAGGATGGGTCGTTGAGGCTATGCATCGGTTACCGTCAACTCAATCGAGTCACGATTAAAAACCGATACCCACTCCCAAGGATTGATGACCTTTTTGACCAACTTAGAGGCTCAAGGTGCTATTCAAAGATCGATCTCAGGTCAGGTTACCATCAACTACGAGTCAAGGAAGAGGATATACCAAAACTGCCTTTCGTACTAGATATGGCCACTATGAGTTTGTAGTAATGCCCTTCGGACTAACCAATGCACCGGCAGTATTCATGAGCCTAATGAATAAGATCTTTAGACCATACGTTGACCAGTTTGTAGTAGTGTTCATTGATGACATCTTGGTATATTCAAGGTCTGAAGAAGAGCATGAGTAACATTTAAGGACTGTCCTTTAAGTTCTTAGGGATAATCGGTTATATGCCAAGGCGAGTAAATGTGAGTTTTGGTTGAATGAAGTAAAATTCTTAGGGCATGTAGTATCAGAGAATGTGATTGCGGTGGATCCAACCAAGGTGGAGGCAGTATTAGATTGGAGACAACCAAAAACCGTATCAGAAATCCGCAGCTTCTTAGGATTGGCCGATTATTACTGGAGGTTCATCCAAGATTTCTCCAAACTAGCTAAACCAATGACTCGTTTGATGCAAAAAGGAGTAAAGTATGAGTGGGACGAAGCTTGCGAAAAATCCTTCCAACAGCTAAAGAAAAGGTTAACTAGTGTGCCAATTTTCACCATCCCAGAACGAGAAGAGGGGTACACTGTGTATTGCGATGCGTCTAAAGAAGGGTTAGGTTGCGTGCTCATGCAAAATGGAAAGGTAGTCGCGTATGGATCTAGGCAGTTAAAACCTCATGAGCGCAACTACCCCACACATGACTTGGAGTTAGTAGCCGTAGTTTTTGCCCTAAAGCAATGGCGACATTACCTGTATGGGGAACAATTTGAGATTTTCACAGATCACCAGAGTCTGAAGTATCTATTTGCACAGACGGACCTTAACTTGAGACAGAGACGATGGATGGAGTATCTTGAGGATTTCCAATTCACTCTCTCATATCACCCCGGTAAAGCCAATGTAGTAGCAGATGCTCTAAATCGCAAGAGCAGAGGGATGATGGCTAAGATCTCCATCAAGGAATGGGATATGGTTAAGACACTCAATGAATTCAGGATCCAAGTAGAATCTCAAGATACAAAAGCATATCTTAGTGCGCAGAAGGTGATGCCTAAGTTGATGAATGAGATCATGGAGGCCTAGAAGCACGATCAAGAGGTAGCCTATATTAAGGGACGTCTGGAATCAGGAGAACCCATGCCTGATTGGGTAATTCACCCCGATGGGAGCTTAAGATACCAAGGTAGATTATTTGTACCAAGTGACGAGTTACTTAGAGGAAAGGTACTGAAGGAATGTCATCATTCTGCATTTGCGGTACATCCAGGAGGGACTAAAATGTACCAAGATTTGAAGAGGCGGTATTGGTGGAATGGAATGAAGAAGGAAGTGGCTAAATTTGTAGCAAAATGTCTGACATGCCAACAAGTGAAGGCGAAACATCAGAAACCAAGGGGGATGTTGCAACCTCTACCAATAGCTGAATGGAAGTGGGAGTATGTGACAATGGACTTTGTGACAGGGTTACCTAAGACACCTAGAGGGCGCGATGCTATATGGGTAATAGTGGATCGCCTCACCAAGTCAGCACATTTCTTACCATATAAGATGACCGACACTTTAGAGTCTATGTGTAGGCTCTACATTGGGGAGATCATTCGATTACATGGAATTCCGGTATATATTGTGTCAGATCGTGATCCGTGGTTCACCTCTCGATTTTGGGTAAGCCTGCAGGAAGCTCTTGGTACTGAGTTATGTTTTAGCACCGCCTTTCACCCGCAAACAGATGGACAATCTAAACGAACCATCCAGACACTCGAAGATATGTTGAGAGCTTGCGCAATGGATTTTCAAGGGAGTTGGGAACGTCACCTACCTTTAATTGAGTTCGCCTATAACAACAGCTTTCAAGCTAGTATCGGTATGGCGCCTTTTGAAGCATTATATAGACAACCTTGTAGATCGCCGATTTGTTGGACGGAAGTGGGTGATACAAATCTGATCGAACCTGAATTCATTTTAGAAACTACTGAGAAGGTCAAATTGATCCGTTAAAGACTGCTCAAGACCGTCAAAAGAATTATGTAGATAGAAGGAGAAGGCCATTGATGTTTGAAGTAGGCGGCCACGTGTTCCTAAAGGTGCAAACTAGGCGTGGAGTCGTACGTTTTGGGAGAAAGGGGAAGCTATCACCACGATATATTGGGCCTTTTGAGGTATTGGAAAGAGTGGGCGAAGTAGCACATGGACTTGCTCTACCCCCACAGTTAGCAAGGATACACAATGTCTTCCATGTATCTATGTTGAGAAAATACATCGCTGACCCGTCACACGTCCTCAAATGGGAAGAGATCAGTCTTGACAAAGATGTTACATTTAAAGAAGGACCGGTAGCAATACAGGATAGTCGAGAGAAGAACCTTAGAGGCAAAACGGTTCACTAGGTAAAAGTGCTATGGCGTCATCGGGGAATTGAGGAATCTACTTGGGAACGCCAGGATTAGGTGAAGGCAAACTACCCCGAGCTTTTCGAAGGTAGTATGTAGTTGAATTTTGGGGATGAAATTGTTTTAAAGGGGATAGGTTGTGAGGCCCCTGAAAAATGTATTCACTTTAATGACCCTAATGTTTGAATTATTTTCTTAAAACCCCTGAATTCCTTAAATTGTTTCAAATCTTGTCGGTTAGCATTTTATTTATTAATTTTTTTATCGAAACAAGAATATCCTAGCCGGATTACGTTCCTTAGCCTAATTTAGTTTAATTCTACATCAGTAAGGTTCCAATACATTAATTTAACTCCAAGCCCTTACTTCTTTATTTAAATTCAAAATTTACCTGAAAAACTAGTACATGTACCCTTATACTATAAGTACCATCAATCAATTGAAATCTATATATATACATCGAGGAATGTGCCCCTAGTACCTAAATTGATTAAAAAAATAGCCCCATCACCCTTCCCAATGGCCGGCCACCCTAGGGAGAAGTGAGAAGCCAATTTTCAAGATTCATAATCATGGTATTCTAGAAAACCCAAAACCTAGTACCCTAGACCAAGGATGTTGTTTCCAATACTAGTTTCATTTCAACTAGGAATCAACTAGATGTTGCCTAATCCTATGATTAAGCTCCCTAATCACTCCTATCCCATTAGACTCGAAGCAAATCCTAACATTTCCATCCATTTCCAACTATTGGGCTTTTATGTCCTTTTACACCAAAATTTGCCTATAAATACCACCATCCCCTAGCTTGGCAAGCACAAACAACACACCCACACACACACATTCAGCTAGAAGAGAGGAAGGAGAGCAAGAGAGAAGTCTTGGGAGGGAGAGGAAGGAAGAAGAGAGCCATCTTGTTCAAAGCTTAGCAAGTAAGCCACAACACAACCTTCACTTTCATTTTCCTTTTTCAAACACATGTTCTTAAGGGTTGTAAATAATGTTTTCAGATGTGTTATTGATGAGTTACTTGTGTTAAAAATGCTAAGAGTTGAGCATTGATTCTACCTCTCTTATATTTTCCCCATTTCGGCACAAAACCATCTTTTTTCATACCAATCTCTCAAACTTTCCAAAGGCACACTTTCAAGCAAATTTTCTGAGTTTAATATATTAGTTAGCATGTTTTCATCACAAAAGAAACAAAAAATTTCCCTTAGTGGACCCCTTTCTCATAAATCTTCTTCTTTTGGGCATTGTACCTTAGAATCTGTTTTCGCAGCCCACTTTGAAAAATTCTAGAAAAATGTATAAAATTATTATGGACCTCTATTTTATGTCAAAATCTTCCATAAGGAGTTAGTTTTCAACTAAAATTGTTTTCATAGAAAAACAGTAAGCGGTTTGCAAGAAAATCAAATTTTCGTAACGATCGACAAATCTGGACAGTGCTGGAATGTTTTCTAAATAACTTAAAATCTAGAAAGGCTATCCCATTTCTGAAATATGTTGTAGAAACTAGACCAAATTCTCTACGAACCATAGGAAGGAAGAGTCTGGTGAAAAACCTAAAATAGTCCTTTCATTCTAATCCTTATGTGATGTTGAATCTGGAAAATTCTGTTGTGTTTGATGTCTTATGCCCTTGTGTTCATGAAAATGTTTATTAGCTTATGATCATATCTTGGCATGATATTGTATGTGTTATGGTTATGTTCTTCATCCTCTTCATCTTATTGATGCATGCTTGTGTGGATATTATTATCTCGTTAAGTTGTCTAAACTTGATGTAAAACATTTAACACAACGGAAAACTTAATTGGGATGGTATTGGATTTTCGATCACTTGAGTAATGAAAAGATGGTAATGTGTGATGTATGGATTGTTGGGTGCGTTCCCTATTTGGAAGTTTAAGTCTTGCGTAAGTGGTTTTCGGAACCCTTGAACGGAGCGGTTGTATTTGGACCCTAGGTGGTTTGGTGTGAGGACGGATTCGGGCAAGGCCCTATTTTACCGTCTCTTTTGAGGCCCTGCGGTTGGCGCTACGCGGTATATAACCGTTGGCAGGCATCCGAGGTTTGTTCTGCATCAAAACAGCAAAAAAGGGGGCATACCGAATAATCCGCGTCCGATTCTTGTGGTTGGGAGGACGAAATCTCTTTGGGGGATTTCTAGTTTACTAACATCTAACTTAACCCATTATTTATTTGAGTATCATGCTTTACTACTTGATGTTATAATTGTGATTGTGTATTGGACTGGGGAAAAAGGGACGGGGTGTGTGTGTGTTTACTGGGCATTCAAAGCTCACGGCGTATCATGCCAGGTGACAAAGAGGAACTTATAGCTGGAGACGATGAGCCTGAAACGTTCGAAGACCTTTGGCTATCTTAGGAAAGTTAGAAATTTCTTTTGATATTTTGTAAGACTCATGTGAAGATTTAAACTTTTTTTGGAATGTAATGTAATGGAACAAGCTTTTGAATTAAGTATATTTGTGGTTGTTATGTATTTATATTCTACATATATGTATGAACCTTATCGTTGCTTATGAGACCTTGTGTCAATACCATTTAAGATCTGTCAAAAGGGTGGTGCGCTGCCTAAGAAAGGTGGACTTAGAAGAGAGGCTAATTTGACTCCTCCGGCGATCTGGGATCTTACTTGGTTATTGACCATAGGACTCATTATTGACTCTCCCTTGACTGCAAACCAATAGTGTAGAATCGGGGCGTCACAAGATTTGTGAGTGCTATGGTCAAAATGCTTCATAATCCGTAGATTATGTTTGCAAAAAGGACACTATATCTACACCTAGGGTGAGGCTGGCTATGTGCAAGGGATTTTGGAGGATTTTCTTTTTGTAGAATCTCTATATACATGAAGATATTTTGTGTACAAAATTACTTATTCAAGAAAGATACAAGTATATATATATAAGTATATAATAGCACTAGTTTGGAGTCAAAATGTAATTCAGTTAAAGTGTGAGGCTAAGGCTTTATGTAACGCCCCCATATTATAGACAACAAACACTCATTACTCATAACAGATATGCAGAAGCTTATTAAAATAAATTTGTAAATCATGCAACTTTGCAAGCGTTTCTGAAAACTTTCTGCCATTTCATTGATTTCTATGAAGTATTACCAAATTGATGTCACATGCATTAATATATTCATTAACCCTAAGCTATGAATCTATAGCATGTGACACATATATATATAGAAATGAAGAGATGGAGAGAAAACTTCATGCCCTAATGACTATATATATCCAAGATGATACTTGGTTACAACGAAAGCGGGTCAAGCCCAATACATATAAAAGCCCTAGGCTTGTACAAAAGATATATACAAACAAAAATAAATGAGCCTTTAACTTCGACATCCTCTTAAGCTATATCCTTGGAAGAGGCATATCATCAGCACTTGAAAATTGGTTTCCATATAGGATGAGCTAAAGTCCAGTAGATATTACTTTAATATATTGTATGATGCTTAACAAAGTCATATGGTGAATGCACATGAATGCCATTTACCAAAATTTTAAATTTTCTCTTTCAAACAATACAATGCTATATTTATAAATCAATTCATAAACTGATACTTTTTAACACAGAAAATAGAGAAGTTCTAGGTACGTATCCGCCACAAGGCTATACAATCACTACCAAAGTCATTTTACCGGTACTAACCGGAAGGATATGTGCCTAACTGCGTAGGTTTCTAGATTTTCACCAGGGACACACAGGCCAACATAGATATAACCACAACCACACCCCCTAACCAGATTCACCATGGTATTCACCAATTTTTCTCAAAACGATACATTTTCAATGTATAAGTATGAAACTGTGGGTATAGATTTTCGACCTCACAACCAAACAAGGAACTTGGCTGGAGAGCATGGTGTAGAATAGATTGAGCCAATCACCTGCCAGTAAGAAGATGAGAATACCATGGTGATTCGTTCACCCAGGATCACTCCGACAATCAGGTCAATAATTTTATCTCTCAAAGATATTGCACAAGTACTCAATTCAGAAGAAAGAACATACCTTAGACCCACGAGGGTGCCTTACTTTTATAATCATCAGTGCTCTCACCCGCTTGAAAGTCTCACTTCATAGGGCTAAAGCATAAAATGCTTATCTTAGACTCTCAGCTAAATAGGGATAAACTCCTAATGAGCCTTATCTTATCCAGACTAAGTGCCCCCTCTTATTTAGGACTCTTGTCCCTTATCCAAATATCTCGGATTCCGACATTATTGCACTGAACCTCGGTAATGTCACAACCATCTCGGCAGCATAACCTGCCCACGTGGCACCTCGGCTAACATCTCGGTGCCAACTTAGCCACGTGGCGTCAATCTTAAAATACTTCCCCACAACTATCCCCGAGGTTCTATTACCTCGGCAATCTGAGGTGATGGAACCTATATCATCTGATCTCCCAATATATTGGGTAAATAACATTCTAGGGATACTCTTTCGACTGAGATCATGACTCGTCATCATTCAAGAAACGGGGACTTAAGTGACCACCTTATCAAGGATCAAGCACCAAGAACCAAGCTCTTTCAACATCTCAACCGAGATAGAATCACTAGTCGAGGTCATTACCCCACTAGTTCAAGAATTTCAAGAATCTCAACTATGCATGAGTTGTCACACACCATCATTTCAACCGTTGCTTCCATGTGTCATCGTCTTGTTGGTCCGTACCGGTCACGTGCCATCAAATCACATGGAGCTTGCCCATGCCGCCTGACAGACACGTCGTCGAAGGCAGTTAATTATGTCTTGCCATCTTTTCACGTTTTTGGCAAAACTCTCTCCATTCTCTCTTTGTCTCTTCACTTTGCAATTACAACTTTCCCTCTCTTCTCAGACTCTCTCCAAGCCCTCAAACCTCCATTGTTGCTTAGTTAAGCTTTTTGCAATCACTCCGTTCGTCATCTTTGGTGGGCTTTTTACTGTTCTGCAGGGTATGACGTCATCGTCTAACTCTGGCAAACCCCATTCTAGCACTCTTGTCTTCGGCTTTACCCTGCAAGCCTTAAATTTCTTTCTTCTTTTAATTTCTATTTCTTATTGTTTCTCAATACATTTCTTTCTTGAACATGCTACATACCACACACTGTATCTATGACTGCTCCTATGTTACCATTGAATCTGTGTTTGTGATCTACTTGGTCTGAGATCCCTTATGTTCTTGATTTTCTTCTTTGAATTGTATGCATATCGTATTCATACTAATATAGGCTCAAACCTCTATTCTTCACATTCTTGCCTTAATTGCGTTTTTAACTTTTTGCTTTGCTTCTATTTGAATTCTCCATACGTTTTTTGTGATTTGCCTTTGCATCTACTATGCTTGCTCATTGGTTCTAGTCATGTCCTTTGCACACTAGCGCTGGGTATTATTGAGTCACATTTTCTTGCATCTACTAATGTCTCGAGCATTCTCCTTTAACCCAGACCATATCCATGGTTTCTGCATGTTGAGTTTATGAATGCCTATTCTTGCATCTGTGTTCGATCTATCAATCGCCTTGATTTTAAATCTTATTTTCTTGTTTTCGTTTTCCAGATTCCTGCTATTGATTCTTGTTCATTTCCGTAGTTCTTTCCTAGGTTTAGGTTTGGTATTTATTAGCAACCATAATTAGGGAAACTGAGACAAATTTTTTTCCCTAAACCTTTGCCGAGGTTCTTGAACCCATATAGTCCCTCTTTTCCCATAGTATACCATACCAAACTTGCTTTTGCTAAGGTCATGGGTATGTTCAAGTGGAGGGTAGACACCCCTAGTAAACTAGAATACTTTCGCTAGGAGTTCTCCATTCTGGCCGATGTTCAACTCAAGTTGGCTGGAAAAGAGGACTCTATTCTGCCTAGAGAGGACTATATACCATACCCTGTAGTTCCAATATCAAGGGCGAAATCAGGTTTCCTATCGACATTCTCTTTAGAGAAGTCATCCATTTCTATAAACTCAATCCCATGCAACTAGCCATAAACACCTTTAGGGTCATCAATGGTATAACTAAATTGGCATGTCGGCAAAAAACTAGGATCACTTTGTCAGGCATCCAATACTGCTATACTATGTGTGGCCTTAAATCCACCAGTGGCTACACATACTACCTCAAACCCAAATCCACCAAGTATAAGCTCATAGTCGACATTCTCAACTCCAATCAAGGCGCTAGAGAAGATTATTTGATTGTCTCGGGAAACTAGGAATTCACGCTACATGACGATCTTTATCTCTTCCCACTACGCCGAGGAGTCTTTAGGGAAAATGAGGGTAAGGACCTAGTGTGATACCCCTGTTCTGTGTTATGTTAATTGGTCCCTAATACGTATCTGATTATATGTTTTGATATGATTTTGTGTACCATTATGTGGACATATGTGATTTTGGGATTCTACATGTTCATCGTAGGAATATCTGTTTGAATAATCCGCTTCGGGAATTAAATTGAGGGCCTTATCGGCCACAGAACCCGGAATTGATTACGCCATTGTGATTAGCGTAATTTTTAGAGCCTACGGTGAAATTTAATTGAAAAATTGATTCGGGTCAGATTAAGTCGATTTAATTGATAAATTAGAGCCCAATTACTTTATTAATATTATTTGACCTTAGTGGGTTTTGTTGTAAGTCTCTACACTCCCTATTCTCTCTTATTCACTTCATTTGACTGAATTTGGGACTCAAAACATAGAGAGAGCCGGCTGTAGAGAGAGGAAGGAGAGAATTGTGTGATTGTTGGCTAACTCTTTGGAATTTGAAGATTTAACCCAAGAATTGACTAGAGTAATAGAAGATCAAAGCTTCTAGGTGAGTAATTCTTGGATTATAGTTTGTAATTTTGTGTATTCAAGCTAATTTGATGATCAAGAGTAAGATTGAAATGAAATTGGTTGTATTTGTTGAATTAAAGCTTGGTATATGCATGCATGTAAGAGATTGTTTTGAAATAGCATGTATAAGCTTGAAATACATGATTCAAGTAGAGTTTTGGGTTGAAACTCATGTTTTGATCACCATTTGTGTTATCCAAGTTGAGAACGTGGCTAAATCATCACATGCATGTGCAATTTGAGAAGATATGAGCTTGAATGCATGAATTTGTACATTGTTAATGCGTTTGATGGGAGATTGGGGCATGCATGTGACTTATTTGTGAAATTGAGCCTCATTGAGTTGTGATTTGGGGTCTATACAATATTAGCATGATTATACATGAGATTTGAGCCATTGCATGCATATTTGGTTGGTTGGAATTTGAATTGGAGCTCAAGAACACAATCTGGGAAACCCAGAATTTTGATGTCTGCTCGAGCGGGGATTTCGAGCTCCCAGTATTTTGTTCTTGCAGGAATGGTGTCCGCTCGAGCGGGTTAGTATACGCTCGAGCGGGGATCATGAAGGATGAACTTCCGCTCGAGCGTCATAGTTCACGCTCGAGCGTAAAAATGATGCATCCAGTACTTCTTGCAGACATAGCGTCCGCTCGAGCGGGAAAGTTCACGCTCGAGCGGGGAGCTA
Organism: Camellia japonica; assembly: GCA_030407325.1. Taxonomy (NCBI): domain Eukaryota; kingdom Viridiplantae; phylum Streptophyta; class Magnoliopsida; order Ericales; family Theaceae; genus Camellia; species Camellia japonica. The sequence goes on from JAPPVO010000017.1 coordinate 79,001,758, forward strand.
TGTTGAGAGGCCATCCGCTCGAGCGCCATATTGGACGATCGAGCGCAATTTTCACCTACCCAGTACTTTTGCAGGCCTTAAGGGTCCGCTCAAGCGGGTAATTTGACGCTCGAGCGGGGACCCTGTTTTCTGAAATTTTGCTTTCGCATTCTGTGTTTCATTTTCCGTTCTCTTTCACTTGCAAGCACTCTTAGGCATGTGTTAAGCATTGTAAATGAATTAATGGGATAAGAATAAAGCCTAAAGAGGAATATGTGAATTAAAGAACGGATTGAGCTATTAGTGACCCTTTTGTGTTCGTCAAATGTGTAGGGTCAAGCTCCAGGGCAAATCCACAAGCCGATCACTGTGAGTAATGCCGATATTCGAATGTTTGTGTATGTCCAATTGCTTATTCCCTTATAAGCTTTATGAGTTGCTATTTGGGATTGTGGACGAAAGTCTGATATGAATAAATAAATGGACCAAAGGTCGTTTGATAGAATCGAATGGACCGAAGGTCGTTTTGATATATATAAATGGACCAAAGGTCGTTTTGACACATGTGAATGGACCAAAGGTCGTTTTGACTTATGTGAATGGACCGAAGGCCGTTTTGACATAAATAAGTGGGCCGAAGGCCGTTTTGACATAAATAAGTGGGCCGAAGGCCGTTTTGACATAAATGATCGGGCCGAAGGCCGTTTTGACATAAATGATCGGGCCGAAGGCCGTTTTGACATAAATGAGTGGGCCGAAGGCCGTTTTGACATGAATGGAAATCTGAATGGGCCAAAGGCCAGAATGTTGAAACTACAAGTCACTTGATTTGGAATTCGTACAGTTATATATATATCTGCTAATTAGAAATGTGAATTGGGGCCAAGGCCGTTTGGAGCTTGTTGTTCTACATTGCTATGTATATTCTGTATTTGATATTATTCACTGGGCTATCGCTCACGCTCATTCATGTGTTTGTAGGTGAGTCAAGAGAAGCACAAACCCAGCCCCAGTGAAGTCTGCCGGGAATAACATGAGTTTTGGAGAGTCAGCCTTGCGTCTCACGCATGAGACCATCCTTGCCCTTTTATTATGTACTTATGTTTTGTTTTGTTGGCAAGGGCCTTGTGTATGTCTGTACATAGTCTGTCATAGGCTGACTCGTTTTGGATGATCCTGTCCGTAATGGATTTTGTGATACAGTACTTTGGATGTGGGTTATTAACGTATCTGTGTATGGTTTGTTTGATGTGCATATAAGCACGGCTCTATGGACAAAGTTTTAAATTTTTACTTCCGTTTGGCCCCTTTACTCTGATAAATTATGACTGTTTTGGTCTGAGGCCGTAGGTAATCCCAGGATTACTGGCCGGTTATGTCCTTAACCCATAGGGGCGGGTTCGGGTCATGACAGAGTGGTATCAGAGCACGAGTTAATATCTCACACACTTGTCCAAAAAGAGCAATAAGCGTCTAGATGAGATCTAGGATGCATTCATATGATAAATATGAAATTGGAAGCATTGATTATGTGCTTAAATGTTTTGATACGAACAGTTATATATATATCGTAAGTTGAGAACTACTTGCATTGCAAACTATCTGAATGTATGTACTTCTTAGTATATGCATGCTTGTACACCTTTGTATGAAATGTAATGCAAGTTTAATCAGATGGTGAGAACCAGAGGTGATGAGATAGAGGAATCTTCTACTGCCAGACTGGACATGATGGAAAGAATGGTTCAGGAAATGGCAGAGGCTTTGAGATAGCAACAGGAGTGGCAACAACAGTGGCAGCAACCACACCCGCCACCTCCACCTCCGACACCGCCCGCGCCAGATAATCAAAATGATGACCGGATTATAGCTCTCACCAAGGAATTCAAGAAAATGAAACCACCACAGTTCCACGGGGGATTAGATCCATTGAAAGCCGAAGCATGGGTCCTCGGCATTGAGAAACTATTTGAAGTGTTCCCCTATTCAGAGACTCAGAAAGTGCTCCTAGCCACTTTTATGCTAGAAGACGAAGCAAGAAGATGGTGGATGTTGATGCGAGAAAATCATAAGGATGTTGACTGGGTGAAATTCTTAGAAATATTTTATGACAAGTACTTCCCGCAGTGTGTTCGGGATAGGAAAGTGGCCGAGTTCATGGAACTCAAGCAAGATAGCATGACAGTGGCTGAGTATGAGGCCAAGTTCACTGAATTGGCCAGGTTTGCACCACATGTAATTGACACGGACTATAAGAAAGCAAGACATTTTGAAGGTGGACTCCGCAATGACATCCTAGAGCGGGTGAACGTCCTAAAGCTGGAGACTTACATTGGGGTGCTTGACAGAGCCATTATATCAGAGACCAACATAACTAGACAAGCCAAGCCAACAACAGAATGGAAAGGTAACAAAAGGCAAGGCTTCTTCTCAAAGAAGAAATTTTCGAAAAAGCAAAACACGGGCTCCTCAAATACTTCAAATTCTTCCCGAGACACAGCTCCCATGTGCAACATCTGTAGTAGAAGGCACCGTGGAGTCTGTTACCGTGCATCAGGAGCCTGTTTCAAGTGTGGAAAACAGGGACATATAGCCCGAGAGTGTAATCAGAACAGTGGGAAACTAGCAGCTGGTTCAACCGCATCAGTTCCAAAGCCGGGAAGTACCTTGAGATCTGCTACTACTGGGGAGACAGTGAGGCAGGGGAGAGTTTTTGCACTTGTTCCAGGCGATACACGGAACGCTAATGCCGTTGTCTCAGGTACTATTTCAATATGTAATCAGGATGCCTTTGTATTAATTGATTCTGGATCAACACACTCATTTGTGACATACACATTTGCATCTAGACTGAAAAGACCCCTAGAGTTGTTGCCATATTTGTTGTGTGTGTCTGCTCCATCGGGGGAATCTGTGTTATGTGACTATATATATCGGTTTTGTGACATGCATATTGAGGATGCTACCTTATATGTAGATTTGTTGCCCTTGAACTTTAGACATTTCGATGTAATTTTGGGCATGGATTGGTTGACCAAATACTGTGCCACCATAGATTGTGTGACAAAAAGGGTTGTATTTAAACCACCAGAACAAAAAGAAATTGTGTTTGTGGGTAATGGGGTAGTGCCTCCACCTTATTTGATATCCGCAATGAAAGCATGTAAACTGATCAGGAAAGGGTGCCAGGGTTATCTGTGCTATGTGTTGACTGAACAACTTGTGAATGTTGAATTGAATGATATACCTATTGTTAGAGAATTCCCAGATGTGTTCCCAAAAGAATTACCAGGGGAATTGGTAGACAAGGAGATAGAGTTTACTATTGAGACTGTGCCAGGCACCCAGCCCATTTCTAAAACTCCCTACAGAATGGCTACTGCCGAGATGAAAGAATTGAAAGAACAGTTGCAAGACCTGCTTGACAAGGGGTTTATCCGGCCTAGCGCTTCGCCTTGGGGTGCACCGGTGCTATTTGTGAAAAAGAAGGATGGTACTTTGCGTCTATGCATCGATTATCGGGAATTGAACAAGGTAACGATCAAGAACAAATATCCCCTACCCCGTATTGATGATTTATTTGACCAGTTGCAGGGATCACAGGTGTTTTCTAAGATTGATTTGAGATCCGGATATCATCAGCTGAAAGTTAAGGCAGGGGATGTTGAGAAAACAGCATTCAGAACGAGGTATGGTCATTTTGAGTTTCTTGTTATGCCATTTGGAGTGACTAATGCTCCGGCAGCATTTATGGACCTAATGAATAGAATTTTTAAAACCTACCTTGACGAGTTTGTTGTGGTCTTCATCGATGATATTTTGATATACTCTAAAGATAGGCTTGAACATGAACGTCACTTGAGGACTGTTTTACAAATACTTCGGGAAAGAAAATTATTTGCTAAACTAAAGAAATGTGAGTTTTGGTTGGATGAGGTTGTTTTCTTAGGGCATGTGATCAACAAGGAAGGAATTTTAGTGGACCCGCAGAAAATAGAGGCAATTGTGAACTGGCCTACACCAACTAATGTGACAGAAGTCCGTAGCTTCATGGGCTTAGCTGGGTACTATAGGAGGTTTGTGAAAGATTTTTCGAAACTAGCTGTGCCTCTTACCCAATTGACACGTAAAGGGCAACCATTTGAGTGGAACAGTGAAAAGAATCAGCCTTTCATGAATTGAAGACGAGATTGACTACTGCACCAATTTTGGCATTACCTTCAGGTACGGAAAATTTCGTGATTTTCAGTGATGCGTCTTATAAGGGTTTGGGTTGTGTGTTAATGCAGAACGGAAAGGTTATTGCTTACGCCTCTCGACAGTTGAGGCCACATGAGAAGAATTATCCAACACATGACCTAGAGTTGGCCGCGGTTGTTTTTGCTTTGAAAATCTGGCGGCATTACTTGTATGGGGCGAAGTGTGAAGTCTACACGGATCATAAGAGCCTGAAATATTTCTTCACGCAGAAAGAGTTGAATATGCGTCAGAGAAGATGGCTAGAACTGATAAAAGACTATGATCTAGAGATTCAGTATCACCCCGAGAAGGCTAATACAATGGCTGATGCTTTGAGCAGAAAATCAACAGGGAGTATGGCTTGCTTGCTTACTGAGCAGAGGGAGATTTTGCGGGACTTTGAGAAGTCTGAAATTGAAGTGGTGGTATGTGAACAGGGCGGATTGATAGCCGCCATTACAGTCGAGCCGGCGATCATTGATGAAATCAAGCAGAAATAGAAAGATGATGAGTTCCTTAGAAAGGTAATTGATGAATTTGAGATGAGTCCAAAGGCATAATTCAGCATTGAGAATGAACTGTTGAAATTCCGAAACAGAATGTGTGTCCCTGATATCCCGGAACTAAAGAAGAGAGTTTTAGATGAAGCCCACAGATCTGTATTTGCTATGCACCCCGGCAACAATAAAATGTACCGGGATTTGAAACAAACCTATTGGTGGCCTAAGATGAAGAAAGAGATTACAGAATATGTGTCCAAGTGTCTTCAGTGTCAGCAAGTTAAGGCTGAACATCAGAAACCAGGCGGTCTACTTCAACCTCTCCCTATTCCCGAATGGAAGTGGGAACATGTGACTATGGATTTTGTCGTTGGCCTACCTCGGACTTCTCGAGGTATGGATTCTGTTTGGGTAGTAGTTGATAGACTGACTAAGTCTGCACATTTTCTGCCTGTCAAAACTACGTTTACTGCTTATAGATTGGCTACCATTTATGTTGACGAGATTGTCCGTTTACACGGTGTTCCAGTATCTATTGTATCGGATAGAGATCCGAAATTTGTGTCTAGATTGTGGAAGAGTTTACAGGAAACTATGGGAACGGAACTAAGATTCAGTACTGCATTCCACCCACAGACAGATGGGCAGTCAGAACGAACGATACAAACCTTGGAAGACATGCTTCGCATGTGTGCCTTAGATTTTCAGGGGAGTTGGGAGGACTACTTGCCACTTGCAGAATTTGCTTATAATAACAGCTTCCACTCCAGCATCGGTATGGCACCATACGAGGCTTTGTATGGTAGGAGGTGTAGATCACCTATTTGTTGGACAGAGGTCGGGGATAGAGCTTTGCTTGGGCCAGAAATTGTGCAAGACACTTCCGAGAAAATCAAGACTATTCGCCAAAGGCTTAAAACAGCTCAGGACCGACAAAAGAATTATGCAGACGTTCGGAGAAGACCTCTTGAGTATGAGGTTGGCGACCATGTGTTCATCCGTGTTTCTCCGATGAAAGGCCAAGTCAGATTTGGGAAAAAGGGCAAGTTGTCGCCCCGTTACATCGGACCGTTCCAGATTCTGGAGAGACTTGGTCCAGTTGCTTATAGAGTTGCTTTGCCACCGGGATTTCAACAAATCCACAATGTGTTTCACGTGTCGATGCTAAGAGGTTACCTCCGAGACCCGTTCCATGTGATTGATTATCACCAGGTTGCTATTGATGAAAATATGGAATACGCGGAATGGCTAGAAAGAATTGTTGACCGACAAGTGAAAGAATTGAGGAACAAGTCCATCCCAATGGTGAAAGTAGAATGGAAAGAGCACTATGGGACGGATGCCACGTGGGAAAAAGATGAGGAAATGCGACTATGCTATCCACATTTGTTTCCTGACGAAGGTAACTTAAGTTTGGAGGACCAAACTTCCTAAAGGGGGGGAGACTGTGATACCCCTGTTCTGTATTATGTTAATTGGTCCCTACTATGTATGTGATTATATGTTTTGATATGATTTTGTGTACCATTATGTGGACATATGTGATTTTGGGATTCTACCTGTTCATCGTAGGAATATCTGTTTGAATAATCCGCTTCGGGAATTAAATTGAGGGCCTTATCGGCCACAGAACCCGGAATTGATTACGCCATTGTGATTAGCGTAATTTTTAGAGCCTACGGTGAAATTTAATTGAAAAATTGATTCGGGTCAGATTAAGTCGATTTAATTGATAAATTAGAGCCCAATTACTTTATTAATATTATTTGACCTTAGTGGGTTTTGTTGTAAGTCTCTACACTCCCTATTCTCTCTTATTCACTTCATTTGACTGAATTTGGACTCAAAACATAGAGAGAGCCGGCTGTAGAGAGAGGGAAGGAGAGAATTGTGTGATTGTTGGCTAACTCTTTGGAATTTGAAGATTTAACCCAAGAATTGACTAGAGTAATAGAAGATCAAAGCTTCTAGGTGAGTAATTCTTGGATTATAGTTTGTAATTTTGTGTATTCAAGCTAATTTGATGATCAAGAGTAAGATTGAAATGAAATTGGGTTGTATTTGTTGAATTAAAGCTTGGTATATGCATGCATGTAAGAGATTGTTTTGAAATAGCATGTATAAGCTTGAAATACATGATTCAAGTAGAGTTTTGGGTTGAAACTCATGTTTTGATCACCATTTGTGTAATCCAAGTTGAGAACGTGGCTAAATCATCACATGCATGTGCAATTTGAGAAGATATGAGCTTGAATGCATGAATTTGTACATTGTTAATGCGTTTGATGGGAGATTGGGGCATGCATGTGACTTATTTGTGAAATTGAGCCTCATTGAGTTGTGATTTGGGGTTGATACGATATTAGCATGATTATACATGAGATTTGAGCCATTGCATGCATATTTGGTTGGTTAGAATTTGAATTGGAGCTCAAGAACACAATCTGGGAAACCCAGAATTTTGATGTCCGCTCGGGCGGGGATTTCGAGCTCCCAGTATTTTGTTCTTGCAGGCATAGTGTCCGCTCGAGCGGGTTAGTATACGCTCGAGCGTGGATCATGAAGGATGAACTTCCGCTCGAGCGTCATAGTTCACGCTCGAGCGTAAAAATGATGCATCCAGTACTTCTTGCAGACATAGCGTCCGCTCGAGCGGGAAAGTTCACGCTCGAGCGGAGAGCTATGTTGAGAGGCCATCCGCTCGAGCGCCATATTGGACGATCGAGCGCAATTTTCACCTACCCAATACTTTTGTAGGCCTTAAGGGTCCGCTCGAGCGGGTAATTTGACGCTCGAGCGGGGACCCTGTTTTCTGAAATTTTGCTTTCACATTCTGTGTTTCGTTTTCCGTTCTCTTTCACTTGCAAGCACTCTTAGGCATGTGTTAAGCATTGTAAATGAGTTAATGTGATAAGAATAAAGCCTAAAGAGGAATATGTGAATTAAAGAACGGATTGAGCTATTAGTGGCCCTTTTGTGTTCGTGAAATGTGTAGGGTCAAGCTCCAGGGCAAATCCACAAGCCGATCACTGTGAGTAATATCGATATTCGAATGTTTGTGTATGTCCAATTGCTTATTCCCTTATAAGCTTTATGAGTTGCTATTTGGGATTGTGGACGAAAGTCTGATATGAATAAATAAATGGACCAAAGGTCGTTTTGATATATATGAATGGACCAAAGGTCGTTTTGACACATGTGAATGGGCCAAAGGTCGTTTTGACTTATGTGAATGGGCCGAAGGCCGTTTTGACATAAATAAGTGGGCCGAAGGCCGTTTGACATAAATAAGTGGGCCGAAGGCCGTTTTGACATAAATAAGTGGGCCGAAGGCCATTTTGACATAAATGATCGGGCCGAAGGCCGTTTTGACATAAATGATCGGGCCGAAGGCCGTTTTGACATAAATGAGTGGGCCGAAGGCCGTTTTGACATGAATGGAAATCTGAATGGGCCAAAGGCCAGAATGTTGAAACTATAAGTCACTTGATTTGGAATTCGTACAGTTATATATATATATATCTGCTAATTAGAAATGTGAATTGGGCCCAAGGCCGTTTGGAGCTTGTTGTTCTACATTGCTATGTATATTCTGTATTTGATATTATTCACTGGGCTATCGCTCACGCTCATTCATGTGTTTGTAGGTGAGTCAAGAGAAGCACAAACCCAGCCCCAGTGAAGTCTACCGGGAACAACATGAGTTTTGGAGAGTCAGCCTTGCATCTCACGCATGAGACCATCCTTGCCCTTTTATTATGTACTTATGTTTTGTTTTGTTGGTAAGGGCCTTGTGTATGTCTGTACATAGTCTGTCATAGGCTGACTCGTTTTGGATGATCCTGTCCGTAATGGATTTTGTGATACAGTACTTTGGATGTGGGTTATTAACGTATCTGTGTATGGTTTGTTTGATGTGCATATAAGCACGGCTCTATGGACAAAGTTTTAAATTTTTACTTCCGTTTGGCCCCTTTGCTCTGATAAATTATGACTTTTTTGGTCTGAGGCTGTAGGTAATCCCAGGGTTACTGGCCGGTTATGTCCTTAACCCGTAGGGGCGGGTTCGGGTGATGACACCTAGTCATCCCAAAGACTTATTTTTTTTCAACACTTACCAATTTATTTCTCTTATCTACTTTGATGTTTTCTTCTTGTTCATTGGAGAATTTCCCCAGCCATCAAAAACTTCTGCCAAACATATGTCCCTAGCTGAGATCTTATTAGGGTAATTGGCCTACTTGTTGAGGTCCGCAAAGCCCCCATCCTAACAAATTACATGCCAACATACCGGTCATCGCTCCCTGACATGCCAAGGAGGAGCAAAACTCCACCAACTGTGTCAACTCTACCTCCGCTTCTTTCTCGAGGCCAGACCAAGCCTCAACGTCTGACCCTGTTGACCTGCCATCCACCTCTTCTCCAGCACAATTCATTCTACCATCACAACTCCAAAGTTGTTGTCGACCTCCAAATGCTCCGACCAGTAGAACCCAAAGTCGCAAGCGTCGAGGTTCAGATATGCCAGGATACAATCCTGAGATTTCTTCTATTGCCCTTCCTGCCATTAGATTTGCCACTGGAGTAACTGTCGTCGCCACATCCGAAGAGATGGGGTGCAAACAAGTCATGGTCAAAGATTTGCTAGCCAACGTACCATATTCTCCTCAGTCCCAACCCAAGAAAAAACCAAAATGGGTGAAAAAGACTAAGGCAAAGGCCAAAGCCACTACTATCGGTTCAGACTCAAAGGATACATTGCCAATCTTGAAATTGGCTAAGGCCGAGAAGAGGTCTGCCGAGGCCGCGTCATCTGAAGTGCCACAGCCCAAGAAGCCGAGGTTCGAGGGCAAGGAAGGCCTAGGTGGTTTCCATCCTGAGGAAACCTAGGCCCTTGCAGTCATGGTCGGGGACCGACACATGAGGTCAATGCCTCTCTATCTACGGCCATGCTTCTTCTAGCCAACATGAATCATATCGCCGAGCTTAATCAATATGAAAAGTTTGCCTTGATGATGCAACATTTGGTCTTGGTAAGTTTCAAAGCCTATTATTTAATTTTTACTTCATTTTTTTCATACTTTGCCAGAGTTTGCTAATTCGTTTTTCCTCTTATAGGCCATCCAGCATGCGCACTCCCATGCAGTCAAGGCCGAGATAATAAAGAAAGACTTGGTGAAGAAGACCCAAGAGGCTACCAAAGTGGAGACCAAGATCAAGGGCCTGATGGACACGGCCAAGGCCGTCCAAAACAAGGCAGAGGAAAAAATTGATGCCGCTGAAACTGTTGTAGAGGTGGCCAAGGCCGAGGCTAGAGAGGCCGAGGTCAAAGCAGTCGCAGTTGAGGCCAAGCTTGCAGAGGCCCTTAGCACAAAAGAGGCTGAGATCAAGGCGGTTGACGAGAAGGCATACGCAGAAGGGCAAGCCGACGTACGGGATCAATACAAAAAGCAAGTGAACCTAGATTGTAACAAAGGGAATTCTCTTGGCTAGATGGCAACCTTTGAAAAGATGTCTGCGCCTGAGGACAAGTCCCTTCATGACATCGGCCAACTCAACGTGCCTTTCCCTTCCTCCCCAAATCAGTCCAAGGATGAAGCTGAGAAAGAAGAAGAGGCCAACAGCAGGGAGGCTAATGAGGAGTCCGAGGGAACTGCTAGGGCCAAGTCCTCCACTTGGAACGATCAAGCCTTGGATTTGTCTAAAGAAGATGGGGACGAGGTCTCCAAGAGCACATCGCCGAAGAAAGCCCTCTCCTCCGAAGCCAAGGTGATTCTTGCCGAGAAGACGCTTGACCAGACTTTTTTCGAGATCGTCGCTGAAATAATGGTGGAGAAGTCTACCTAGTTGTCTACCAAAGCTGAAATAACTCTAACTGCAATGGCAGGACAGTCTAAGGAAAAAGTTGAGGACCCTAGTACTTAGGAATTTTTCTTTTCATTGTACTTTCTTTCTTTTGAATAGTTCCAATCTGTCCTTGCTTTTGTCGAGCCAAAGTGCCTTCTTGTGTACTTGAACAAGGTTTCGATTTTGAATGCAAGTCTCTTTCTGTCTAAGTATTTGAGTTCTTGTTTCTGTATATACTTGCCACCTTTATGTCTTGTGTGTTGCATATTTTCACTTAGATAATCACTTCAGATTAAAGCATGTCGGTGTAGCTGGCTTTTCGTGCTCTTCAGAGGGTTTAGTCTCCTTGGATAAGATAGCCTTACAGTTCGGACTTCCATGATTCTGAATATGGTTTCACAAGTGCATAGTGAAATAGATTAAACAAATGAGAGTCCAAATCCAACAAATTTTTAGAACATCCATTCATCATCAAAGATGCTAGGAATGGACTGTATTGCCCGATTTCAGAGTCGCCACCTAAATATTTTTGGAAAATTTAGGAAACCCGTGACTCGTGCCAAAGGCCACTTGTCCGTCATAACCAAAGTGTCTTGGCTCGGGAACTTAGGTATGAGAGGGAAAGGTCATGAATTGAGCACTCGCTTCACCCGATCAAAAATCGGCCTTTACTAATCATGATGTGATTTTTATGTACATTATATGCTCTTGTTCTGATTATTAAATGGTAACTTTACTACGTGATGCGCACAAGTATAAACTATTTTGCCCACTTTGAAGTGCTTTGATTTCATGTTTGTTTGAAAAGAGTTTTGAATGAGCTGTTTGAAAAAAGTGAGCTCATATGTACATTAATCCAATCATCCTAATTTAAGCAAAATAGCCTTCATGCATCGACATTCAAGGAGGTATCAAATAAGCACTTAGCCTCATGGTAAGTATGCTTGATATGGCAATACAAACATACATGCAATATGCTAAAAAAGAAATGCTCACCTAGTACTCAACCGAGGCAAGCCAAAATAGAAGATAATAGTTAGAAAAATGCATGCTCTAATATACAAGTGACTAATGCAATACATACAAAATGAAACTACTAGGTTCGGTTTATTAACAAGACATATGGCTCAACTTAAAGCATGCGATAACTCGAGTATTCAAGTAAGTAGAAAATGCCAACAATGTTTAGAATGATAAAATGAACCCGATGCGTACAAAATGGATGCAAGTCATGGCAATGATATGAAACGAAAAATATGGTACTATGTGCAACCATCATAACCAAGTAAATAAAAACGAAAAAGAATGGAGGTTGTAAGACATACAAAATGTTACAAGTCTTACAAATTTTTCCTCGCACAAGAGGGTCCGATTGAATGCCCTAATTTAAGCTAATTATTACAACACCAAATAAACTAGCAAAATTAAGTAGCTATTTACAAATTTCAAATGAAATCAACTAATTAATTTACAACATACTAATTATTAAAGCACTATTTAAAGGACTTGAACGGGAAGCGAGGACCCATACACACGCAAACGAGAACATCCTCCCGGCTCTCTATTTGTTGCTAGATTCTGTTTTGTTTGCAGTCTGAAAATAATTCTATTTTGCCTCAGCTTCTGCTCTGTTCTGCCACAAAAGTACCACTGCCTGTATAAAATGGTGGCTAGCCGGCCTTGGAAAGTGGTCGGTCATACGAACTGGTGGCCGGTTGGCCACTGCCTTGCTGCCACAGAATCAAAATAGAGCAAAAACAGAGGCCTTGTTTGGTTTGCTTTTGAGAAACAAATTTTGGAGAAAATTTTTTAAAATTTGTTTTGGTTTAGTGATTTTGAAAAAAAAAAATTCCAAAATCACTTTCTTTCTCCTACACATCAATCAATCACTTTTTCTTTTACACACATCTAGTTAATTCCAACAAAACATCAAATCATCCCAAACTCCCATACTCCAAAATTATTTCCAAAATATACAACCAAACAAACCGAAAAAATTTCTTAACTCTCTCCTAAAAATCTTTTTTAAAAATTTATCTCCCAAAATCAAACCAAACACACCCAGAGTGTTTCCTGGAGATATTTATCCTCTCTGCCCCTCTCAATCATGAAAAGGATGAAGGGAGGAGTAGATTTGATTCACAAATCATCAATTGTCGCAAATTTGTTGCGTGATGATCTATGAACCGATAGGACAAAAGCTTAATAAATGGAAATGAAAGACCAACAACACCTCTTCCCTATCATGGAGTTACCTCAAAGAAAGGGATAGACATTGCTTCTTGAATCATCGAACATCACTAAAGAGTATGTAATGAGTCAAGACACAATAAGTTCAATATGATGTCCGATTGAACCCAACTCAATATTATTACCATTTTTACTTCTTTTACTCCAATTTTATTAGCCTCTTTTACATTACCTTTCCATTTCTTATTTTTTCTTCATTTTTGTCCAAAAGTGATAATTACATCCTCTAAGTTCAAAAGCAAAAAAGAGTATCAAGCATTGACTTAACTCGAGAAATGAGCATTTCAAACCCTTTTCTACAAGGGAAATTACAAAGGAAGAGTCAAATTCATTTACAAGCGATAATGAATAGTCAAACTCAAAGAGAGCGATAATGACTAACCAAACCCATAATGAGCGATAATGACTCTAAATCCAAACTTGATAACAAGCTATAATGACACTTTCCTTGGTGATTTCCAAGGGTCTAACTAGAAAATTAGTCCCTTAGCAGTAAATGCACCAGCGATAAAGAGAAGTGTCAAATAAGAGATTGTGCTTAGTGTAAGAGAGATGTAATGCCATGGTAATAAACCTCTGAAGAGATTAAACCATTAAGCATGGATAGTCTCTTTCTTATGCTTGAACAACAACCTTTTGTTGAACACACCTGTTTAATCAAAATAAACAAAGAATGGAGGAGGTTACAAAGATGATTGTGTAGAGGTGATTATTATAAAAGTGAGACTACGTAATTAAAGCTATCAACTCAAATGGATTGGTAGACCTCAGTGTACCGAGAGTATTATCAACCCAAAACTAAACACTTGAGGCTAGACCTCAGTGTACCGAGAGTATTATCTATCTCGGCTTTTCACTCAAACCGACTAAAACGTGGTTAGTTTCGCCTTGTCTCATACTGAAACATCGCCGACTTAGTTCAACTCTACCACTTATGGAAAGTCTAAGTTAATCGCCTTGTTCACCATGGGAACATCGCCTTAAGACTTTCTCAATCCTATCGCACAATCATAAATTTTAACATATCATTGTAAAAACAAACTCAAACTAAGCTTTTATCAATACTTTTGCTAATATTCTTTTACATAGGAAAAATTTGGAAAACAAACATCAATGGCAGAAAAATTTTAAATTGCTGGTACTCCATGGTTTGGCAACTCTTTGCCACCAATGTCTTCAAGCCTGTAAGCCCTATTGCCGGCGACCGAGATGATGCGATATGGTCCTTCCCAGTTTGGGCCAAGCTTGCCCTTCCTAGGATCCTTCTTGTTGCCGACGACCTTCTTTAGGACGAGGTCTCCGATCCGGAACTCCCTAAGATTCCCTAAGATTGACCTTCTTGTTGTATACCCTGGCAAGTTGCTACTGGTATATCCCTAGCCAAATTGCTACTCTTTCCCTTCTTTCTTCGATTAAGTCTAGATCTCGGGCAAAGAATGCCTCATTTGCTCCATTCTCTACTTCCTGCGTTCTGATTCAGGGATGCCGATATCCAATAGGATGACTGCTTCAGTGCTATATGATATAGTAAAAGGTGATTCCCCAGTAGATCTTCTCGGCATCGTATGTTATGCCCATAGAACGTTGGGTAATTCCTCTACCCACTTGCCCTTGGTAGTTTCTAGCCTTTTCTTGATTCCTTCCAAGATAGTCTTGTTGGATGCCTCGACTTGACCATTGCTCTAGGGGAAGCTAGGAGTAGAATAGTAAATCTTGATCTTATACTTTGCACAAAAGTTTTTCATCGGCTTACTGTCAAACTGTGTTCCATTATCTGCCACAATGGCTCCGGGGATCCTAAACCTGGCGATGATGTTCTTCCAAATAAAGCTCTTAACACCTACATCTTGGATTTTGGATAGAGGTTCAGTATCTACTAACTTCGTAAAGTAATCAGTAACTACCAGTAGGAACTTCCTCTGTCCACTTGCAATAGGCAGTTGCCCAACAAGATCCATGCTCCACAAGGCAAATGGCCAGGGACTAGATACTGGTTTCAGATCTCCAGCTGGCTGGTGTATCAAAGGTGCAAACCTTTGACACTTCTTGCACTTCCTTGCATAGGCTTCGACATTTTTCTGCATGTAAGGCCACCAGTATCCTTGCGATATAGCCCTATGAGGAAGTGATTTGCCCCCTGCATGGCTTCTGCATACTCCCTCATGGATCTTGTACAAGAAGTCCTATACTTAGGACGGATGTACACGTTACAGTAGAGGTCCAATGACAGATATTCTGTACAGATGGCCTTCTGCTGACAGGCTGAATCTAGCCGACTTTAGCCTAGTTTTGTGTGCTTCCATTTTGTCAGCTAGTAGCTTGCCATCTCTGAGGAACATTACTAAGGTGTCCATCCAGCTTGGACCCATCTCCATGCACATTGCTTCGTACTCCGTTATTAGTGGTTCCACACTTGGGCCTGATAGGTAGTCTACCATAATTGTTCTTGGCTCACCTAACTTTACAGAACTAGCCAGGTTTGCCAGGGTGTTGGCATGGCTAATGTCATCTTGGCTCACCCGCTGCAGCCGACAACTTTGGAAATGTGCTAGCAACTTGACAACCTCTTTGACATAAGCTATCATCCTCGCATGTCGGCTGTGTACTCGCTCATTGCCTGATTCACAATGAGTTGGGAGTCATAGAAAACTACCACCTCATCGACTTCCATAGCTATTGCCAGTTTTAGTCCAACGATCGGTGCTTCGTACACTGCTTCGTTGTTTGAGGCGTTGAACCTCAAATGGATGGACTGTTCTATCATTCGTTTATCTGGGGACACCAAAACGACTCCTGCCTGGGCTCCTTGTCGATTTGAACCGCCATCGATAAAGAGCTGGAATGAATCGCCGATGCAAATATAGTTGAGTTTTAGTTTTTCTTCTCCTTTCTTTTGTTCAGTTGGAGTGCGGTTCTGTGGCCCCAGTTAATTGTCTTTTTCTTCTCCCGGACATCCCAAGCCCCAGCTTATGGGTGCACCACCTAATGTAAACTCGAATATGAAGTTGGCCAACACTTGACCCTTTATTGTTGTCCTTGGCCTGAATTCTAAGTCATACTAACCTAGAACTACAGCCCATCGTGCTACTCTGCCTGCCCGGTCTCCATGTTGCAATAGAGATTTTAGTGGATGCTCTGTTAACACCACGATTCTATGGGCTTAAAAATAATTGTTCAGTTTTTTCGAAGCCATTACTAGAGCAAGTGTCAATTTTCCAGAGGCAAGTACCTAGTTTCTACATTTTCCAGGTCTTGCTCACATAATACACTACATTCTGCTCTGCTTCTTCTTCTCGGATGACCACAGCACTCACGGTGTGGTCAAAAATTGCCAAGTACAAAAATAACTATTCTCTTGTTACCTGGTTTGACAACACTGGTGGAGTTGTCAAGTACCTCTTCAAGTCAGCCAGGGTGACTTCGCATTCTTCTATCCACATAAAGTCTCTCGCTTTTTTCAATAACTGAAAAAACGGTTTACACTTATCTAAACTCTGGTTGATGAATTATTCAGGACTGCCACCTTGCCGGTCAAAAGCTGGACTTGTTTCACTATCGTCGGGCTTTCAGATCAAGGATGGCCGTGATCTAATCTGGGCTCGCTTTAATTCCTCTCCTGGTTACCAAATAGCCCAAGAACATACCAGATTCGACTCCAAATGCACACTTCGAGGCATTGAGTCGGAGCCAATATGTCTTCAATATGTTAAAAGCCTCTTCCAGGTCGGCCAAATGATCCCCAGGTTCCTTAGTCTTGATGACTATATCGTCAATGTAGACCTCTACTGTCCTCCTAATTAGATGCTTAAACATCTTGGTAACTAATCTTTAGTATGTCGCTCCTGCATTCTTTATCCGAAAGAGCATTACTCTGTAGCAATACAGTCCTCTGGGGTGATGAATGTTGTCTTCTCTTCATTTGGGGCATGCATTGTTATCTGGTGGTATCCCCTATATGCATTTAGGAAGCTCACTCTTCCATGGCTTGATGTGGCATCCACAACCTGATCGATATTCGGTAGAGAGAAACTGTTCTTGGGGCAAGCCTTGTTCAGGCTTGTGACGTCCACGCAGACCCTTCACTTGCCATTCTTCTTCTTTACCACCACCGTATTGGACAACAAGGTGGGATAGTTCATTTCTCGAATGGCATATGGCTCTAATAGCTTCTCCACTTCTTCTTCAACTGCCTGGACATGGATCAAAGTCGGCCTCCTCACTCTCTTAATCACAAGTTTAGCCGACCTGTCCACATTAAGTCTGTGATAAGTGACCTCAGGGCCCGCATTTCATAGAGTGTCCAGGCAAATACCTCTATGCTCTCTCTCGGAAAAGTCTCCAATTCTCTTTCATCTTTCTCAGCTAAGCTAGAGCCGATAAGGAAGAATCGTTCCCCATCACCATCTTATACTAGAACCTTTTTAATGGGTTCTTTGCGGACATCATCCAAGACCTCATGGTCTTCATCTTCAATCTCTATTGTCTCTGCTTCCCACACTTTGTAGGTATACTTCATTGCTGCTACAGAGCAACTTTTTGCTTGTACTTGGTCTCTCCTTACTTCTTCAATCCCCTGTTATGTTGGGAATCGCAACAGTTGTGCAGCATTGAGGGAACAGACCTCATCATATGCAGCCAAGGCCTTCCCAAAATAATGTTATATAGAGATGGTGTATCTATTACAGTAAACTCTATACTTATACTCCCGTTCCCTGCTTGTACCTCCAGATTCGTTGTTCCCAATGGCTATGTTGGTGTCCCAATGAATCCGACCATAGGGCTATCAGATTGTACTAGATCATCCTTATGGAGGCCAAGCTTTTTGTAACATCTGACATACATGAATTCACAAGAACTGCCCTAATCGATCAGAATATGCCTCACCTGGTAGTCTCCAATCTTCAAATTTACTACCGGGGCATCATTATGCAAATGCTGCACCATATCTAGGTCATTTTTAGGAAAATAGAGCATCGGTCCCTGATGTTCATTTGTTCTGGGCTTCTTTTGCCAGACTTGATAGACATGTTGCAGGTGCCTTACTCTTTGGGTCTCCCCTCGTTCTTCATTTTCATTGACCTTCGAGTGAATTACATTAATCACCCGTAGTCCATCTACCTACTGCGATGGGGGGGTGGCAGCGGTGCTACCGATGGTTGGGCCAATTTTGCCTATTCCTCTCTAGTCTTCATGTCATCAATTAGTTCTCTTAGGTGTCCCTATCTGATCAAATCTTCCTGGTGTGACTTCAAAGCTTGGTACCCCTGTGTTATATGCACGTCTTCCTCATGGTAGGCACAGCGCTTCCCAGGATTCCTGCCCATAAACTCCACCTAGGACCCTCCATGGTGCCCTGTAGTTTGGCTGGTTCTTGATTCTCTCCAAGACCTTGTAGACAGTGATCTTAAAGACTGTACTTACTGCCTGCATGGATCTCAACCCCAACTTTGGTTTGTCAACGTCGGTATTTCCTCGGCCTCGCTTTGGCGAGCCATTTCTCCGTTCTTGTTTTGGTGTCTTCTTCCCCTTCGTGTTTTCCTCTGCTCTAGTGTATTTTTCAATTTGTGCCACTAGTTCCTCCATGTTCTTTGGCAGGGTCTTCACAAGTGACCGCCAGAGTGAATAGCCGTCATCCAAGCCATTCTTAAAAGATACGACTGTTAGTTATTGGTTACAAGCCAGGATCCGATTGTAGACCTCATAGTACGTCTTGCCATAGGCCCTAAGACCTTCACCATCGCTGATCTTCAAAGCCAGTAGGGAGTCTACCCTTAGTGGTTGCAACTTGTCCATAACAAACTTGGCCACAAACATCTCAGTCACGCCTTCTTAACTCTGCATGCATCCCTTCAAGAGTTTGTGGAACCAATCTGATGCTATTTTCTCGAACGACGATGAGAACACCTTGCACAACAGTTGCTTAGTCCCACTCCACAAAGCTATTTAATTTCAACATAAGCCGACATGAAAGTTCAAATCAGACTTACCGTCATAAACCTAAAACCTCGGCATGCTAAACCTCTTCAATGCCTTGAACACATCCAACTCTATCGAAAATGGCGTCTTCGGCTGGGCATTGGATGTGATCTCGACGTTCAGTCTCTTTCTTTGGAGGTAATCTCTCAGGTCCTCCTTTGTTCATTCGGGAGCTCGACTATCAATCGACTTTAGCCTTTTCGGCGTGTTGCTTCCAATGTAATTGTGCATTCTCTTAGACATCCCTTCATCCACTGCATCATCAAAACAAAAGCCTTGCCCTTGGATCTGTCGAGATCCTCTAGCATAGGTCCCCTTAGTCCGTGGTGTCCTCTATGACTCGCATCGTACTGACTCTGCCCGATCGACATCCCATGATGGTTGATGTAAGTTCTCGTCTTCTACCATACAGTAGGACAACTAGGACTATCTTCTGTCCTCCTTTCTGGGTATCAGTTTGGGCTGCTAGTGTCAGCGTGTCCTGTAATGGGAACAATGGTTGCCTCACGTTGTTTTGCATCATGAATTTGACCACTGTCTGCAGGTCTGTCAACTTGTTCGCCATGTCTTTTAGTTCCTCGTCTCTTCTCGGGCATCTATCCCTCGACACTTAAGCATCACCTTGATGGTAATACACATCTTAGCCACACTTCTTCGAGCCATTCAGGCCCTTCATGACATCATTTGACCTAGGATTCACTTCATGCGTTTTTTCATTATTGTTTCCCCCTTCACAGCATTGGGATCCATTTGTTCTTCTTCCTCACTATGAATTTCGTCCGTAATTCTCACTTCCTATCCATTGTTGGCCATCTATCCTTACTAAGTTCCCAGAGATGGCGCCAAATTGTGGGCGTAGATTTTCGACCTCACAACCAAACAGGGAACTTAGCTGGAGAGTACGCAGAAGAATAGATTAAGCCAACCACCTGCCAACAAGAAGATGAGAATACCAAGATGGTTCATCTACCCAGGGGCACTCCGACGATCAATTTAGTAATTTTATCTCTCAAAGATATCGCACAAGTACTTAATTCACAAGAAAGAACATACCTTAGACCCACAATGGTGCCTTACTTTTATAATCATCAGTGCCCTCACCCCCTAGAAGTCTCACTTCATAGGGCTCAAGCATTGATTGCTCATCTCGGACTCTTAGCTAGATAGGGATAAACTCCTCATGGGCCTTATCCTTATCCAGACTAAGTGTCCCCTCTTATTTAAGACTCTTATCCCTTATCCAAATATCTCAGATTCTTGCATTACCGCACCGAACCTCGGTAATGTCATAACCATGTCGGCAATATGACATGCCTACATAGTACCTCGACTGACATCTCGGTGTCACCTTAGCCACGTGGCATCAATCTCAAAATACTTCCCACAGAAACGATGTTCAAATACAAGATGTATTAGTAAATGGTTTTAGTTTACCTAATCCTTATCCAATTTCTAAACAATCACTTTTATCCTCCACCGATAGCCTAAAATAGATATCTCTATTCAAAAGATAATTGTCTAGTAATAGATATAAACTTATAAATTTCGAATTTGGAGTATCAATACATGTTGAACTCCACTATCTAACTCAACAATTGTTCAAATATTGCCCTCGTCATACTCTTCCTTATTCGAAACCAATGATTTCCAAGATTTCCAATGAAACATCTATTTCTTTCAAAAATCCTTTTAAATGAGAGATTTTCAAATTTTAGGTGAACTCACCAATACAACAATCTCCGTAACATTATCTATGAATCCATTTGAAAATCCTTCTTTTATACTCTCAAACCAACCCAAATCAAATCTCAAAACATTCTTCTATTCAAGAGCATATAACAAAGCTAAAAATCATACAAAGATGTTAAAGGAATCCCTACCTGAAAGTAGGAAGAGAATATGAATAAATCTCAAAATTTGACAGAGATCAAAGCTTGAACATTTCAGATTAAAACATTCACCTCTATGAGCTCTACACTTTATCTTAAGGCACCATGGTGGCGAAAGTCATCGATTAAGGCAAATCAGAGATTCAAGGCAAGAAATATAGAGATAGGGAAAGAAAATTGAGTTATGGAACCTTTTAGAGAGAGAGAGAGAGAGAAGAGAGAGAGAGAGAGAGATCAGAAAAAGTGAAAGAAAATATATTTTTCCCGTACCTTTATACATGGAAACCGCTCAAGCGACTAAAACAACACTTGATCGTCAGACACAGAATACCTCTCAAACGACCAAACCAAGGCTCAAGCTAAAAAAAACCCAAAATATCACCCTACAGAACACATTGCTCGAGCGAACTAACCAATGCTTGAGCAAAAAAAGACCCCCTCTCAGATGTTTAGACTTGTAAAGAGACCGCTCAAGCGAAGAACACTTTACTCCCAAAAGTTCAGACTACAAACACAAATTCTAGAAGAAATGAAAGACCGCTCGAGTAAACTAAACAACAAACAGACATAATTTCTTTCGAAATAGTAGCTCCTAACCTATTCAAAACATAACTCAACAATCCACAAAACCACTCCCAATCAACAAGACTAAAAGGAGTATATACAACACAATGGGCACCAGACTCCGAACTGAAGCATAAAACGGTCGAGTCCTAACTCAAGCCATTATACTTTAATTTATAAATTGGAACATCTATTTAAATATAGTATCTAATTGAATTAGGGTTAGGGGATTCAATTCAGGGGAGCTCCATCTCCTCCCTCCATTACTATCCCCTCATTATATCCATCTCTCATGTTGCCTCTAATCTCCTTCCCTTTTTCCATCTCTCTCTACACCTAATTCAAATGATACCTATCAAACATCGACACTGCCAAATCTACGACTATGGCAATCACCATAAACAACGGCGTTGCCCATAACCTCCATCACACTTGTCTCAAACTCACAACGAAGAATTCTAAGATCAACGAGGAACACCAAGATCAAAATTGGCATCCATATAAAAACTGAACTAGCAACCAAGTCTGAGATTGTCGTCTCACGCACTCACTCTCTTTTTCTCCTTATAGATTCAGATGTTGCTTTTTAGTTTTGTTTTTTGAATCTAGTTTTGATTTTGTTTTTTTTGTGATTTAGTAGTTGTGGACTGGAAATGTAGAATTTGGTGTGGTGTAGTAGTTGGGGGCAGTAACGTAACGAAGAAGACGGAGCGAGAGGTGGAAAGAAGTTGAGGCGATGAATGTAGCGATTCTAGTTTAGGCGTGACCCATTTGATGTTCTAGATCTGGGTTTCATTGTCTTATATGGTTGTTCATGTTTTGTTTCTCCTTATTCCTCATTGAGTTTGGTTATTTGAGAGTCTCAGTTGCATTTGGAACAGGTTGGTGGCTTGTTTTTCAAAACTGTTGTTGCCCAAAATTTTGCCTCTTCGCTCGAACGATGATTCCTGCGCTAGAGCGGTCTTTATGAACTTTCAGTACTTTTATAGGTCTGCAGAGATACTGGGAGATGGCATTCTTCACTTGAGCGGTATTTCTTGCACTCGAGCAATGGTCGTCTGTCTATAAAACATGTAAGAGTTAGTATTCTTCGTTCGAGCGGTCACTTTGTGTGCTCGAGGGACCATTTATGCGCTCAAGCGGTTTGCGCGTATACCAGGTTATAAAATATCACTCTTTAAATCACTTTTTCACTCTTCACTCTTTACTCTTTCTAAACATTTCAAAATCCTAAGTTATGACCCTCTCTCTTTAGAACTCGCCTTCTCTCTACAAATACACCTAGATCTATTGATTTATTCACCCTAATCCCTTTGATAAAAAAGTAGAGCTCACTTAGAGCTTCGTTATAATCGGAACAAAGTTGGATTTCAGCCTTGTTGTGATTTCTCCTTTCTCTCTCTTGTCTTATAAACTTGAGGTAGGGATAGCTTTACACTTTCTTATGATTTTTAACTTAGTTATTTGTGTTTTTGAAACAACATTGTGATTTTGGGCTTTTTGGACAAACTAGGGTTTTGGGTTGAAATCAAAAAGTGGGGTTTTCTAATGAATTGTTGGAAATAATTGAGAGAAATGTATTTATTTTGGAGTTATGATGAAAAGATGGATTTTTATCCTTGGAATTGATTTATAAAGAAAAAGGGGATTTTTCCCTAAATTTATTGCACTTTGATTTTGTAAAATTGGATTGACGTTGATGAGGATGACGGAGTTAGATATATATTATCACTCTCATCTTGAGATTTTGGTAAGTATAACCTTATTGGAAATTTATTTATCTGTTTAGAGATATCTATTTTGGGCTATCGGTGGAGGATAGCTACGATTGTTGTAGAAATTGCATGACAAGTAGGAGAATTCAAACTATTTTCTCATCTATTTGCATTGGGCATTGTTGCATATTTAACATATCGAAAATGTCTATTGTTTTGAGAAAAATTGGTGAATACCTTGGTGAATCTGGGTAGGGTGTGTGGTTATGGTATTATGTTGGCCTGTGTGTCCTTGGTGAAAGTCCAGAAACCCGCGCAGTTAGGTGTCGAGCCTTCCAGTTAATACCAGTAAAAATGACAAATTGGTAGTGCTTGTATAGCCTGCTTGCAGACACGTACCTAAGGATTCCTAGAGTTGTATTTACTGTCCTGTTTTCTATTGTAAAGGAAATGATTTCTTAAATTGTGATATAGACTTTGCATTGCATGGTTTTGAAAAGAGATAGAAAATATTTTCGGCACAAGTATTACATATGCATTAATCTTATATCTTTGTTAAGATTCATTAATTGTGTTAGAGTATTTCTACTGGGCTTTGGCTCACCCGATATGGGAAAACTATTTTCAGATGCTGATGATATGCCTCCTCCAAGACATAGCTCAGGAGGACTTGGAGCTTAAGGCTTCTTTTTGTGTTAATTTTTATATTTAATTTGTAGAAGCCTAGGGCTTTAACTGTATTGGATTTAAATTCATTTTGTTGTAACCAAGCATTGTCTTGGTTGCAGCCATTAGGGCGTTATCTTACTTGTTTACTTTTCAATCCATTCCTCTATGAAGTGACATATGCTATAGATTCAGGGTTAGGCTTGTGAATGTATATTTGCACATGTTACGCTTTTGGATAAGTGATTGGAATTAATTGAAGAATTATATATATACATTGTTGTTACTTATTAATATTGTGGTCAGTTTATTGTAATTATTTCGGGGCGCTACAACTTGGTATCAGAGCTACCGGGTTTGAATACTTTGGGATCGTGGGATATGGTTTTTACCACAATGGGTTATGTAACAACGCCCGCGGGGGACCTCACTACAGCTCGGACTCGATTTAGTGTCCCGATTCTAAATCTGAACCAAAGAGTCCAAATCCGGCAAATCGTTTTGAGAAAAACAGATTTTTGAAAAAAGTGCCAAACATGGACTGCTTTGCCAGATACAGAGTCGCCACCTAAATATTTTTAATGGGGGAATTTAGGAAACCCTGACTCGGTGCCAAAGGCCACGTGTCCGTCATCACCAAAGTTGCCTCGGCTCGGGAACTTGGGTACGATTGGGGAAGGTCAGCTATGAGCACCCCCCTCTCGCCCGATCCGAAGACCGGCCTCTACTAACCGTGATATCCGTTTTTGAAAACGTTATGTGCTCTTATTCCGGTTATTAGCCTAGAATTACTATGTTATACGCACAGCAAACAAGTATAGACCAAATCGCCTAAATTGGAACAAAACATTTCATGTTTGTTTCGAAAATGGTTTGCTACTCGCAAGTAGGCTAAAAATGCAGATTTTTGCCACCCTCAAGTGGGCTTAAAACTCGCAGTTTTAATGCATCATTCCAATTTAGGTGATTCAACCTCCACCCACAGGCATTCAAGCAGTTATATCACATAAGAAGCTAGCCTCATGGTAATCATGCTATTACGGCAACACTCACACGCATGCGGTATGCTAAAGCATAAAAGCTCACCTAGTACTCCAAGCCAAAACAGAAACTAGTTAGTAATCATACGCATGATCCTAGTTTATGTTTAAAATGGCTAATGCAACACATGCAAAGATGCAATCTAGACAGGCTCGGCTATCCTAAACATGGCATGTGAAATCACGTATTCAATTTGGGATTGAAATGCAGATGCAGTTAGAATGATGCGCCGAGCCCAATGCATGCAAAACAGATGAATAAATGCAAACATGCTATCATACTGTATGCTAATTTAAATATGCCCTACACTAACCATCGAAAGCTAGTAAATAAAAGGGAAGAAAGACATGGGGTTGGAAGACATACACACACTCACGCACACTTATTACACAATTGCCCTCGCTCGGAGGGTCCAAAAGAATAATACAGACTGAATAATGAATTGCTTATCTTAGCTAATTAATTATTATAGACCTTCTAATTTAAACAAATTAATATGCAGAATAGAGATGGCCGCAGCCTTGCCTCGGGATGCGCGAATGATGCATGCTCGATCCATCTTGCCCGGAAACCCGTAGCCATAACACTACTGCCTCTGTTTTCACTGCCTTGCTTCTCTGAAAACTTCCAAAGTCCCAGGGTGTCTTCTATGAACACTGCAGAACACCATCGGCTGAGGGGAATGACCACCGGCCATGATAAAATGACATCGGCTACTGATGAAATTATCGGCCATTCATCAATGGCCGGTCGGCACTAAATGTTGCCGGTTGGCATAAAATTCCTGCAGAAAACAGTTTTGACAGCAACAGAGGACAGGCAGTGTATGGCATAGAATTTCAAACACATGTAAGCATGGTCATGTTCCCTATCATGTATTGAACTCAGGGGAGCATGGCCCTCGATCCTTGGGCCATCAATTATGCATGATAGCCTAAGGGACCAAGCTTGCCATTCAATGTAAAATGCATGCAACACACAAATGAGGACCAAGACCCTATCATGTCAAAGTCAAAGGCCTCAGTGACCAAGGATTGAGGTGTGTTACATCACTCGTAGTATGAACACCTCTCAACCCTCATGCTAAGTTTGACACCCCAAACCAAGCAATGCAATGTATGTTATGCAAACATGGCTCGAAAATGTAACAAGAGGCTAAGATGCAAAACATGTCAAATGTGATGCAACCTATCATGTTAAGTATACAATGCTCCTAACATGCAATGCTACAATGCAATTCATCATGCAATGCTAATATGGTACAATGCAAGCATGCAATTAGAGGCGACAAGTCAAGCATATAACCATGTCCAAGAAGGGACTTAGACTGAAATGGGAGGTCTCCAAATGCCCCCAAAACAGTGACCACAAGTGCCTCAAGTGATGGACAAAATGCACTACAAACATGCAAGTCAAAAGGGGGGCCCAAAGCTAAGGCACAACAAAGGGCATTCTACTACCACTAACCCAAACAAGCATGGCATGAACTATACAACCAAAAACAGAATTTCAGTATGCAAAATGAGCTCCAAAACTCACACACAATGGCATCTCAAATGATCCAAACACATAGGTATACACAATGCACATTTCAAGGCATGAAATCAGGACACTTCCAAGCATTAAAGGAGACACAAAGGACAATGTAAGGCCACATTATATGGATTGAAACATGATATCAAATGATGCCAAATGATGATAATAAGCTTATGCTAAGCATGTTGGGGATCCATATAACTAAGGCTTACAAGCCAAAATGCAAAGCAACTATACCAAGCATGTCAAACATGGCAAAGACAACTAGGGTCAGACCTTAACCATTGTAAAACATGACTAAGACCTTCTTGGGATCAAGCCAAAATCATGCTAAAATGTCATCTCATAACATGATGCACATTAGGCCAAAACAAGGGATTACAAGGCAAGCATATGATGCATGAAATGGACCATCAAACCAACCAAAAATAGAGGCATAATACAACCAAATATCCCCAAAAAACCTCTGAAATGGAGCCAAAAATAACTAAGTATGCATGCTACCTTTATGAGCCAAAAGCAAGAACAAATGAGACACAAAGGGAGAGGGGTGTCCCTCCCCTACACAAGACCTCAAAATCACTTCATCACCACTGAAAATCCACTAGATTTCAGTGGTGAGAAGACTAATACAACAAAGTAAACAAGGCTTAAAGAAAAAACACCAAAATAGGCCAAAAGAGGCCTAAGAGGGGGAGTTCGAACCCCAATGCCAAAAAACCCTTAATGAAAGATGTTAAGCATGAAAATACAAGACTTTTTTATGTTATACACAAAGTTCAAATCAGCATGCAAGATAGGTAGAAAACTAGTGCAAGATTGGGGGAAATAAAGTAAGAATCTCACCCTTGAAGAACCTTTGAAGAACAAATGATTCAGCCACCTCCTATTGATCAAAATCAGTCCAAAACCTCAACAAGCAACCCTCAATGCCTCTCAATCTCGGAGCAAGGTGTAATGGTGTGTGTTAGTGCAAAAGTAAGGTTAAAATGCACTTTTAGGCTTCCAAACACACCCTAAGGATGAGAGAGAAGGAGATATAAAGAGAGAGAGTGATATATCAGATGTATAGATATAGAAACTCTGGTTTATGATTCAAAAGCTCCAACCTTTGACAAAGGGAGAGGATGAGTGCTTATATAGGCAAAAAAAAAAAGACTCCAAGCTTCTCCAAGAAGCTATATCAAAAGGGGCAAAGGGTGCAAATGGTCCTTGGCTTCTTGAAGAAGCTGGGACAGCTGGCCAACCTTCCCCAAGAAGCTTGGCCAAAGGGTCATCCTTCTAGAAGGAATGGAGGTGCAAAGGAGTCAAACCAGCCACAAACCGCACGGGGAGGACTGATGGTGCATTCCAGCTGGCACAGCTGGCATGCACCATGCCTCAAGGGTGCAAAGGAGTCACACCGGCCAGCAAAAGAGGTCGCCGGCAAAATAAAGTGCCGGCCGGCCAAATATAGTGCCGACCGGCCATTGGTTTTAAGAAACCATGGCCGGTGGCACCCATAAATAGCCGGTTATGTTAGGGGAAGGCCGGTGGGATGTGGGGATGGCCAAAAAGCCATTCCCTGCCCTTCAAGGCAAAAACACAAGTGTTTGGTGCCGAAACCAAACACAGAATAGTCGAGTCGAGAGATCCTGAGGCAAGGCGCGCAGCCAAGACCTTCAGGAACTCAAGACGAACACAAACAAAGAGGATCACCGAGTGTTCAAACGGTAACATCCAAGTCTTGAGGACGGTCAAAAATGGGGTGTCTACAGGTTATCATACCAATTAGTATTAGGAATAACCTACTTTGCTATGTGATAACATGCTTATGTGACTAAGTGGGTATGGAGTTTAATTTCTAAGATAGTGTAGACACCCTATTTTTGACGGCCCTTAAGACTTGTGTGCTTCATGGTGAATAGTCAATGATGAATTAATACGTTGTACAAACCATTCAATTTCTTTAGTAAAAAGCTTCGGTTTTGAGTTATAGAGCCTAAAACCTTGCACCTCCTTTGGATCAAAACCAATTTTTTTCCAGCCTGACCTCTCAGAGGCCTAATGCCCAACAGATGGTGGCAGGCCACTTTTATTGGCTGGTTGTCCCCTTTCTTGGCCAGTCGGCCATGTTTCCCGACAGGCAGATATTTACTGCCAATTGTCCCCTCTATGTGCATGCCTTGCACCAGCTAGCTCCATACAGATATTTCCAACTGGGGAACCTGTTTTTCTATAAATTAACCACCCCTCTTGATTTTAGGTTAAAAATTTTGTTAGGAGCCAAAGACTTGCAAACCACTCTCCTTCCCTATCTTACAATATACATACACTTCCTAAACCAAAAATTTCAAGCTCTTTGCAGAGATTATTATGCCAAATTTTTAGCTCTTAAAGGCAATTACTTGGTGGTTTGTGAACCAAAGAGTAACTCCTCTTCAAGAGGTATAACTTTTGTCATCTTTACACTACTTCCTTCTCTTTTCTTGCTGTTTACACACTATCTTTGGACTATTTTTGTGGGCTGAAACTTATGATTTAAAAGCTACCAAAGGTGGAGGGGTTAACTGCCCTTCCTTGAACCTTATTCTATAGAGGCTAAAACATGTGATTTTAAGGTCCAAAAAGTAGAGGGGTTAGTCACCCTTCCTTAGGCTTGCTTACTAGCTTTATTCTCCCCTTCTTTTACTTGTTTTTTTCTAGCTTTTGAAACTAATTTTCAGCAATGTTTTTGTAGTTTTTGGGGTTGTTTTAGTTGTTTATTTAATTGATGCTTTGAATATCATGCTTGTATTGTTGTAAGTCCTCATATATTTGGCAGTTTAGGCCTTAGACACCAATCTATTTGAGTTGATAGCTCTTATTCCATAGTTTTCATACATATACTCACACTTGTAATAACCATCTCTGCAACCTCCCTCTTTTCTTGGTTTTCTTTTTTTAAGAGTTGCTTCAAATAATTGATTGTTGTTTAAGTCATGAGAAAGAGACCTTCTATGCTTAATGGTTTAATCTCTTTGGAAGTGACTGTTCCAAACATAGGATAAGATGCTCACCCGTATGCAGGATTTTGTGAAACTACTTGCTTGAAGTAGTAAAACCCTAGATCATGTCAAAACTAGGACAAGGAAACTTTAACCTCTCATAGGGGTGTTTTGAATGCTTTTGTGCAAAATGTGAAATCTTCGAAAATGTGTGATGTAATCCTGGGAGACCCTTAATCGTGAGGTGATTCTTTTCAAATTTGAGGGTCATATCAGAATCAAAATTTGGGTCAAAATCTAGGGGTTTGTGTTTGATATGGGTGAATTTTCAGCAAAACCAGAACTAGGGCCAAAAATTGTATCTTGCTTTGTTTTGACCAGCATACCCAATATCCAGATCTGATGGGGCATTTCTTTTATGCTAGGTTTGTCTAAGCCCAAGAAGGAGCAGTACCCAACTCAACAAAGGCCCAGCCCATCCAATCCCAGAAAAAAACCACCTAGCAAACGCCCAGACTATCTGATTCCCAATAAAAAAGATCCATGTTATGCCAAAAGACCTACGCTAAAAAGCCCAATCTAGTCAACCTTGTCTAGACTAATCCAGTTCAAATACATCAAATGTAACCGAGTCAAAATCCTTCTTACTCAGCTTTTAGGTTACACCCATCCATTTCTCCAATTGCCAACTTAGCAGACCCGTGATGACAAAGAGTCCAGAAGAAGTTGTGGCCATGATAACGACCTTTCAAAAAACTGTGGATACACCAAACTAGAGAATTGTAGTGCAAGATGAAACCATTGTTGAGATGTAACGCCCATATTAGGTATCTACCACACATCCAGTCTCGGGCCCCCAGTCGAACTTTGACCCACCTCTGCCAACTGAAGATTTCTAGGGTCCAGATACTCGAGAAGGATTGGCCCAAGCTCGAGTTTCAGACCCCTGGTGCAGCCTAATGAGGGGTTTTTTACACTTGATATTAATGATCTCGACCCAACCTTGTTAAAAATTGCTAACCTTGAGAAACAATTCATAAAGACACAGGGAATTAGCTCCATTCCCGACATTGAGGATGGGTACACCGTGGCTGCCATAAGGCTTCTAAACATATTCAAAATGCCATACATTGACCGTTTTGTTGGGTCTGGAGATCCTATGTTACATATCTGGTTTTTATTCGACGTCTTAAAACCGATGGGTCTGACTAAGCCTCAGAAACTCTCTCTATATAGAAGAACCCTGTTGGCTACAGTAGCCACTTGGTAAGCCAAGTTAGAGGATAAAGTGAAGCAGAACTGGGCAGATTTGGCTGAGGTGTTTGTCAATCAATATTCTTACAATACCTAAATTGAATTGACCACCTAAGTGCTTGAAGCAACCATCAGAATCCTAAAGAACCTTTTGTGGAATTTGTTGCAAAGTGGAGAGCAAAGGCAGCACAAATGACATATTGACCTTCTGAGAGGGACCATGTGTGGATAGCGGTGCAAAACCTTCAGCCTGATATGTTATAAAAGTTAATAGTCACTCCACTGTTCGCTTTCAAAAATTTGCATGAATTAGGAGTTCAAATTGAGAGCGCATTTAACAAGGGGATTACTCCTAGAACAAGCAAACCAACAAGGAGGGTGTTTTCTAGGAGTACCAATGCTAGCAGTAGCACTGTTCTCAAACCCACTGAAATCAATACCGTCGCTACCAATCCCAAAACTGCTGACCCTTTTATAAATACCAACCCACAAAAAGCATCCCAACCCGACCTCATGGCAGAACTTTCACCCCCCTCTATATGAGCCTAACCAACGCACTAAAAGTTCTGATGGAAGAGGGTATCTCAAACCCCTTGATCCCCAACCTCTTCCTAACCCACTTCCTGCTAGGTATAACCCCACCAAATACTGTGTGTACTATCAGTAGCGCGGTTATGGCACCGATCGTTGCTACTGCCTTCGTCATGAGGTTTAGAATCTCATCGACAACCGGACAATAGTTCCACCTCAAGAACCCAATGTAACCACCAACTCACTTCCCATCCGTGACCAAGTACCCCCTTAAAATCATCCATACACTATCTCCTACGTTCGACCCCAGTATGTATATCACCCCAGCCCATTTAGCCAAGCTTGAGGTGTTCATTCCAGAAAGCATGGACTTGTGCACAATGGATACACTTGAACCCCAATCATCTCAAATCCCAAGACCCCACAATAGCCCAATTCTAGTCCAACCTAACCTATTCATCAAGACCAAGTTGGGTCAAATACACTGCAGGCACCAATGGTTGAACCCACTACTCCTGAATTGTTGAGCATGATTGAAAATCTTCAGAGAACTATGGCCGATTTAGCCTTTGGGGTCTTGGCTCCATCATCGACCACATCATATGCCAAAAAGTTCACATCAAAAAGCTCCCCAATCTTGGGCCGAGCTGCAGTTGGAAAGGGCCAACTGAAGCTATCTCAAGTCTGGGTGATGACTTATCAACAACAAATACGTCTTGCTTCGATATAGCCACCCAATCCCCTGGCCAAGCTGAAACAAGTGGCAAGAACAAGGCTGGGGCAAGTATTGATCCCTATGCACATCTTCGGTAGGCTATTGAGACTTTGAAGGTCAAAGGATTGAACAAGCAGCAAGTGCTTGCAATTGTTGTAAAGACTGTGGATGACACTTTTATTGCTCAGGTTGAGAGCATTTTGAATCAAGAGACAAACAATGAAAAGAGATGCTTTACTAGAAACACCCATCCTGACTCTAGTCCCAAGCACATAAATACCCATCCAACACCCGCCAACCCATTTGCCAACGTTTCTAACACTAATACTTCCTCGTCCCAAAAACGATCTGTTGCCCATCTCCATATGAGTCCAACCTATGCATTGAAGCTACTGATGAAGAAAGGGCATCTTAAACTGCTCAATCCTCGATGTCTTCCTAACCCTCTCCCACCTAGACATGACCCTACCCAATATTGCACATTCCATCAGTAATACAGTCATCATACTGACCGTTGCTTTCGCATTCGCCATGAAATTCAAGACTTGATTGACAATAAGGTCAGTAGCCCACCTAAAAATCCAAAAGCTATCAATAAACCTCTCCCTGACTACAATAGATTGCCATCCTATATCATAAATCCCATCCATGGCTTGCCTTGACCCCAGCTAGCACAATCAAGGAGATGTGTGGGGACAACCATGGTGATTGTGAGGCTCAATATATGAGACCCAATTTGAATGTCTGAAATCAATCCTACTGGGTGTGGATGTTATTGCTAAATTGAAGGCAGGTCAGGACCCTCATGTGGGCTACTTGAAGTTTTTTTCATAAATTCGGCTAATGGATTGGAAAGTGAAAACCCCTTTTGTCTCGCAGGTACTGATTTTGTTTAAGTCGTTTCCTGTAAACATTTGAGTTGCGTATCAAGTTGTGAATTTTATTTTCTTTGTCTTTTCTTGCGTCATTGCGTTAGTTGAGTCTCTTTCTTTGAGTCACTCTCGTGTACCCTCAGGTCTTCATTTTTCTAAATAAGATAGCAGGAGTCAAGTTTTTGATCATTTTGTTGTGCCTACAGTAATGCCTGTGTCACCTTTTACAAAATAGAAAAAGCTTTCAATTTTTTTTTTTGAATGAGATTATGTTAATAAGCTCGAGTGCTGAGAAGGATCTCCCAAATGGTTTGAGTGGATTCTGACTTATCAGCGCAAAGTCCTTCATGATCTTGAAAGTTTAAGCTACTTCTTCAGTTGTTACTTCTACAAAACTTGCGAAGATAGATTAGGAATTGTGCGTGGTATTCTGCATTGCCCTGGGAATGCTCTTCACCTTTAGGCGATCATTTTGGCAAGCACAAGACGGTTTTCAAACCTCACAATCATAGAATTTCTCCCCCTGGTGTTTTCATTACTTCAAGAAGAAATGGATAAAAGAAACCAAAAGAAAAAAAGAGAAGAAACCAAAAGGAAGAAAAGGAAAAAGCAAAGAAAAGAGAAAGAAAAGGGAAAAGAAGTCAACCATCAGGCCAGTGGTATTCATTGGAATGAAATCCAATCAACTGTGAGGAAAGTAACTTTTGTCTAAATTCAGGAAAGCCAATGCGAGGAAGTACCACATTGCAAGAAGAACCAACTTTAACAATGGAGCATAGAGTGAAAGAAGAGGACGAAGACATGCATAAGAGAATGGAGAACCAAGCTCAAATCAAGGCGAAGCCAGTTCTAGTATTGGGGCAAGGATGAATATTGATCAAATTCACCACAAATGTTGTAACGTTATCCTTGAGAGGCTTGCTAGGCCG
Organism: Camellia japonica; assembly: GCA_030407325.1. Classification (NCBI taxonomy): domain Eukaryota; kingdom Viridiplantae; phylum Streptophyta; class Magnoliopsida; order Ericales; family Theaceae; genus Camellia; species Camellia japonica. The sequence goes on from JAPPVO010000017.1 coordinate 79,035,227, forward strand.
AAAACCCACAAAGGCGACCTAAGCAAAAGTTAGAGCATGAAAAAGTGAGAAATCAAATAAATAGAGCTCGCAAGGTTGAAAACCCGAAGAGGCGACTTTGGCAAAAGTTAGAGTGCAAAAGGAGAGTGTCAACACCCGAGTGAACCTCAGCCATGAAATACGTTGGCCTAATTTCCATTCTTGGGATACGTAGGCAACAGCATCCTGAAATTCAGTCTCAACCACATCCATCTCATCCATCTCGACCCAATAACCTTACCTAATTCAGTTCGTCAGCTTTGCATCAATCCATGAGCTACATCGACTACTACATATATCACATACTTGTGTTGGGTAAGAAAGAACTAGCTTGAATCAACAAGTGAAGAAATTTTCAATACTTGAACTTATTAGTAGAATCTCTATCTTGAGCAAAAAAGGGAATCGAAATGCGGGTTTTGCGAAATTGAGTTCTAAAGGGAACATGAGTAATACTAGGGTCACTATGAATGATTAGTCACCTTGAGTCTTTTTTTTCTTTTGGGTCAATTGTGAGTTCTGTTGTGTCGTGCTTGGTGTTTGTCTCAGTCAGAGCTCTTCATCGAGTCACCATAGTGTATCTGTCACTCAAAAGCACTCTTCATCGACTCATCATACGTGTTTGTCACTCAAAAGCCCTCTTCATCGAGTCACCCTAGCGAGTCTGTCGTTCAAAAGTTCAACAGAGTGGCATCACCAAAATTCCATACAAGAATGTTCGCTCCAAACTCAAAAACAACTATATGTGTGGAATTCATAAACAAACTCAGAGTGCCCATCAATTGAACAAGGGGCATGAACCCAACCTTCCCAACCTTTCTCTCAATCCGCTCAAAGCCATTTGTCAGATACTTTTCCCTAGGTTAGGGTAAGTTCACCCCCATGATGATTCTAATATGATTCACCTTTTGAAAGTTGTCTCTGACCATTTCAAAACTCTCTCGGGATTGCTATCTTTCCTCTAATTAATACATCTAATTTGGATTATGTATGGATGCTCATACACTCTGGTTGATTTGAACTGCGTGATTGGTTGCTCTTTCTCTTGACTTTGTTCTGTACTTAATAGAGATTGGTCCAGTTGCCTCCTTTGGTGTTTTTCAGTTACATTTCAATAAGTTGTGGCAAGTTGCCCTACACTCATGTCATAAGGTACATAATGCACTACTCTATGTACTGCTCATTTCCCTCTGCATACCATACATCTTTCTCCTATATCGCACTATCTTGTGCATCTTACATAGCATTGTTTTGTGCACCTGCATCGCACTGTCTTATGCACCCACATCGTACTTTTTGTGCTTTCTACTTGCATCGCACTGTTTTGTGCATTTACCTTGTATTGCACTATCTTGTGCATTTACCTTGCATCTTACTGTCTTGTGCAAACTTTCATCTCATTGTTTTGTGCATTCTACTTGCATTGCACTGTTATGTACATTCATCCCACATAGCACTAATTTGTGCATACACCCTACATCACACTATCCTGTGCACCATGTATCGCACTGCCTTTTGCACCTGCATCGCACTGTTTTGTGCACCTGTATCACACTGTTCTGTGCACCTCACTCGCACTGTCTTATGCACTTGTAGACACCCATTTTGACCAACCCTAAGACTTGGGCACTTTCTGTTGATTACTCGATGATGACAATTAGAATGTGTTCCCCAGTAGTCCTCAACAAGAAAAATGGAATTTGAGCTTTAATCCCAACCTTTACACATTTTTGACCAAACTATTTTAGACCTTAAAGCCCTCTTTTCAAAACAAATTTCCAAATGTTTTTACGATGTTTTGAGGCTCCTATTTCAATTAAAATATTGCATTTTTTAGTAAACCGAGTAAGGACATAGTAGAAATAAATAGAAGGGAGGTGAACTTTTTTTAAAAATGTATATATTTAAAAACATCTTCTTTATAGGTTTGGATAGGTTTGGATTTGAAGGAAAGAGGAGAGGATGGAAAGAAAATTGGTTTAGGGAAAGGATGAGCATCAAATTGTTAAGAATGAAATGAGCAGCCTTCACTAAATTAGGCATATCTCTTTGTACATCAGGATTTTAAATGTGAGGCCACCACCATTGGAAATGAGACTTCTGGGGCTTCAATTAGACCAAAGAATCACCTAAAAAAAAATCCAAATAAGGGAGATATGCCTATTTGAAGTTGGGCTTAAAAGCAGATATTGTTGACCTGGCACGAGGGAAATAAACAACCTTCACTAAATTAGGCATATCTCTTTGTACACTTGGAATTTAAATGTGAGGCAACAACCATTGGAAAGTAAACTTCTGGGGCTCCAATTTAGGCCCAATAATCACTGTGGTGGCCGAACAGTTGGCAAGGATAAAGGAGGTATATTTTAGAAGCTAGACGCTAGCCGGCATACATCCCGCATAGACAAGGGGCCGAACACCTTAAATAGGCCGAATAGGGAAGGATCCCTAGAGCCGAATAATGGAAAAAATAATGATTGATAAAGTAGGCTCTGGCCCCAAGGATCATAGAAACAAGTATAAATATAGTGGCAACGAACTAGAAAGGTATGTAAGAATCACTTCTAAAAACTTAGTGAACAAGCTTTCTTGAGTAGAAGAACTGACTTGTCCGTCGGAGTGCTAATTCCGGCACCCCCGACCGGAGTCTTTGCATCTTTGCAGGTGACTAGCTGAGGATCATTAGCGTCTTCTAGGATCCGAAGAGTATTTCCAATCCACTCCCCCACAATTGGCGCCGTCTGTGGGAATACTCGAATACATCTATGGAAGGCGTGACCGAAGATCCTCCGATAGCCACCGACGCGACCACACAGGTAGACGACCTCACCCCAGCCAATATGCTCGGAAAAGAGACCATCGCGGCACGACGCGCCTTGAACTTCGATTCGCCAACGACTTCAGCGCAAGAAACAATGCAGGCTATTATAGAACAAGCAAAGCAGAACGAACAAAGGCTCGAGAACATGATCGCTGAGAACGAACGACTCCGTCAGGATTTGGCCCTGGAGGTAGCAAAATCTAGAGAGGCCATGCGCGAGGAACCAGAGTGACCTCCGAGGGCGGACGGGCAAAGATCTCGGGCCCGACCAAAAGATACCAATAGCAACTCCAACTCATCATCCACGGAGCTCGACGCAAGGGACGATCCGAAACCTCCAGCTCCTCCGAAAAAGATCTGCGAACAAGGAACAAGCGCAGGAGAATCAGCTCAAACGAGGAAGACCAGCACGATCCTTTCGTTCGACGGATCGCAAGGGCATCCCTGCCCAAGAAATTCAAAGCTCCGTCGTTCACTCTTTACGACGGAAAATCAGACCCCACTGATCATATCCGTCATTACAAACAGGCCATGACGCTACACGCAGACAATGAAGCCCTCATGTGCCGAATATTCCCTAGCAGCCTAGGTCCACTAGCCGTCAGGTGGTATTACAAGTTGGAGCCAGCTTCGGTTAAAAGCTTCCAACAACAGAAATCCTTCAGGGCCAGGTTTATCACCAACGAGTACAACCGAAACAGGCCGACTCCCTCTGGGCTATGCAGATCCAGTCGGGAGAGACGCTCAGAGCGTATTCGGCGCGATATTGGGAGTGCTTCAATCTTGTTGACGACGCTTGCAACGACTCCATGGCCATCACCGCCTTCAAAATGGGTTTACATCCTGACAGTGCTCTGCGCAGTTCCCTGACCAGAAGGCCCCCCAAAACAGTCTGGGCACTGATGAAGAAAGTTGATGAATATTGTAAAGTCGAAGATGATGCCATAAGAATAAAAGCTGGACAAATCTCCAGCAAAACGGCCCTCCCCGAAATTGCTCGACCAATAAGCTCCGTGCCGCCACCGAGCCCTGAGCCCCGACAACGAACCAAGCGAGACAAAAGGCGGGACTCCCGCCGATCGAGCGATTAGTGCTCCCACTGAACGAACGAACAACTACAAGTCGACAGCAGACGCTCAAGGCGAACCGACAAAAAGTACACGGAGTACAGAGCCGATCGCAGCAATAATGACCAGCACATACACCAATTCCAGCCTTCCATTTTTCAGTGGCCGTCGAAGATGGTGGGGCCTCCCGACACACGGAGGAGGGACAGACGATGCGAATACCACAAAGATCACGGCCACGAAACCGAGAGTTGTTATGCGCTAAAAGATCATCTGGAGGAACTAGTTCAAGATGGTCGATTGCAACAATACGTGAGCAAGGGGAAGCCAACCAAAGCATTAGCCCTGAGACAGGATTCGCCTCCGCTTGGTGTGATCCACATAATCTACAGTTTGCCGGCGTCCCCGACTGTGCATACAATCCAATCACACCCAATTCCCAAAAGAATAACATGTCAACTAGCAGGCCCAGAGAAACTCCGACAATTAAGTTCGATGACTCCGCCCTCGTCGGAACGGTGGCCAGCCACGTCGATCCTTTGGTCGTCAAATTACGCGTGCGACAGTTCAGCGTTGAACGCATTCTCGTAGACCCAGGCAGCACTTTGGAAATTTTGTACTACAGAACTTTTGTTGAACTCGGCCTCAACGAGTCGGACCTATCGCCGTCGTCTCAACCACTGTTCGGCTTCAACACGAATCCAGAGTACCCATTGGGAAAGGTCATGCTCCCTGTTCGAGCGGGCTCAAAAACGGTTGACGTGGAATTCTTGGTTGTTAAGCTTCCGTCACCGTATAACGCCATCATGGGACGTCCCTGGTTGCACATCATGAAGGCTGTCCCAAGCACCTGCCATCAGCTTATGCGCTTCCCAACAGACCATGGCATTGAGGAGATCCGTGGCTCACCGCAATCCGCGCCAACGTAGATCTTAGAAAGATCCATTTATCGGACCCAACTTGTGGGATCCGATGCTTGTACTGGTACCACGTTTTAATGAAAAATCGACTTTCTTTGTCACCCCTCTTCAAGCACCACACTATAGGGCCGAATAAGTCTCCGGATTCGGAGCGCCCTTCGTGGATGTCACGATTGGCCAAGATAAGTCTCCGGATTCGGAGCCCCCTTTGGTGTATGACACCATAGGGCCGAATAAGTCTCCGGATTCGGAGCGCCCTTCGTGCATATCACGATTGGCCAAGATAAGTCTCCGGATTCGGAGCCCCCTTTGGTGCATGACACTATAGGGCCGAATAAGTCTCCGGATTCGGAGCGCCCTTCGTGGATGTCACAATTGGCCAAAATCAGTCACCGGATTCGGAGCCCCCTTTGGTGCATGACACCATAGGCCGAATAAGTCTTCGATTCGGAGCGCCCTTCGTGGATGTCACGATTGCCAAGATAAGTCTCCGGATTCGGAGCCCCCTTTGGTGCATGACACTATAGCGCCGAATAAGTCTCCGGATTCGGAGCGCCCTTCGTGGATGTCACGATTGGCCAAAATAAGTCTCCGGATTCGGAGCCCCCTTTGGTGCATGACACCATAGGGCCGAATAAGTCTCCGGATTCGGAGCGCCCTTCGTGGATGTCACGATTGGCCAAGATAAGTCTCCGGATTCGGAGCCCCCTTTGGTGCATGACACTATAGGGCCGAATAAGTCTCCGGATTCGGAGCGCCCTTCGTGGATGTCACGATTGGCCAAGATAAGTCTCCGGATTCGAGCCCCCTTTGGTGCATGACACCATAGGCCGAATAAGTCTCCGGATTCGGAGCGCCCTTCGTGGATGTCACGATTGGCCAAGATAAGACTCCGGATTCGGAGCCCCCTTTGGTGCATGACCCTATAGGGCCGAATAAGTCTCCGGATTCGGAGCGCCCTTCGTGGATGTCACGATTGGCCAAAATAAGTCTCCGGATTCGGAGCCCCCTTTGGTGCATGACACCATATGGCCGAATAAGTCTCCGGATTCGGAGCGCCCTTCGTGGATGTCACGATTGGCTAAGATAAGTCTCCGGATTCAGAGCCCCCTTTGGTGTATGACACCATAGGGCCGAATAAGTCTCCGGATTCGGAGCGCCCTTCGTGGATATCACGATTGGCCAAGATAAGTCTCCGGATTCGGAGCCCCCTTTGGTGCATGACACTATAGGGCCGAATAAGTCTCCGGATTCGGAGCGCCCTTCGTGGATGTCACGATTGGCCAAAATAAGTCTCCGGATTCGGAGCCCCCTTTGGTGCATGACACCATAGGGCCGAATAAGTCTCCGGATTCGGAGCGCCCTCGTGGATGTCGATGTCACGATTGGCCAAGATAAGTCTCGGGATTCGGAGCCCCCTTTGTGCATGACACTATAGGGCCGAATAAGTCTCCGGATTCGGAGCGCCCTTCGTGGATGTCACGATTGGCCAAGATAAGTCTCCGGATTCGGAGCCCCCTTTGGTGCATGACACATAGGGCCGAATAAGTCTCCGGATTCGGAGCGCCCTTCGTGGATGTCACGATTGGCCAAGATAAGTCTCCGGATTCGGAGCCCCCTTTGGTGCATGACACTATAGGGCCAATAAGTCTCTCTCGGATCGGAGCGCCTTCGGGATGTCACGATTGGCCAAAATAAGTCTCCGGATTCGGAGCCCCCTTTGGTGCATGACACCATAGGGCCGAAAGTCTCCGATTCGGAGCGCCCTTCGTGGATGTCACGATTGGCCAAGATAAGTATCCGGATTCGGAGCCCCCTTTGGTGCATGTCACCATAGGGCCGAATAAGTCTCCGGATTCGGAGCGCCCTTCGTGGATGTCACGATTGGCCAAGATAAGTCTCCGGATTCGGAGCGCCCTTCGTAGATGTCACGATTGGCCAAGATCAGTCTCCGGATTCGGAGCCCCCTTTGGTGCATGACACCATAGGGCCGAATAAGTCTCCGGATTCAGAGCGCCCTTCGTGGATGTCACGATTGGCCAAGATAAGTCTCCTGATTCGGAGCCCCCTTTGGTGCATGACACCATAGGGCCGAATAAGTCTCCGGATTCGGAGCGCCCTTCGTGGATATCACGATTGGCCGAGATAAGTCTCCGGATTCGGAGCCCCCTTTGGTGCATGACACCATAGGGCCGAATAAGTCTCCGGATTCGGAGCCTGTTTTAATCAACTAATTAAGCCGAATCACTAGTATGGTTCGCCGGACAAGGCGTGCCTTATTTGGCCCACGAGTACGACCCATTCCGGTTTAATTCACATCCCGCCTAAAGCAAGGGCCGATTCCTGAATACAGGAAAAATATTTAAGCAAAAATATCTAAGCTACACAAACGTTCCGGTAGCAAACTCTCCGATAGCAAACTATTAAACCATACGAAATGACTTGCCTAACCATTAAAAGTTGGAATCAGGAACGTCCATCTGGCATAGCTAAACAAAAGATTTTCAGAGTGAGACTCAATTATATAAAATAACACTTTTTATTTGATTTAAAAGTTGTTACATAGACGCAATCCGCGCCCATTACATAGACGCAATCCGCGTTCGAACATTACAATATCTATCTCTAACTTCTAAGACAAATCACGCATCGATCTAGCCGCGCCTGAATCAGCATGTCGCTGGGCCTCTGACACCATCGACAATGTCAAGGCCAAGATCTAAGACAAGGGAGGTTAGGGGCAACGGTCGTTGTGTCTCCTTTCGGGGCGATCTGCTTCAACGACTTGAAGGCTGACGTGTTTCCAGTTTCTCCTTTCAGCGGTCCACCTCCTACATCGGAGAATCCCCCGCCGCAAACCGTCTGAGCGCCAAGTTCGGCCGGAATTTGAGCCCCTGCGACTATCATCACCATCTGATGGTGAGAACGCTTGACCATCCCAATAGATGTTCGATTGCATGAGGCGCCTGCCGCTTTTATTCTCAGTAATGGCCGCGATCTCGAGGCCCAAATCCCGAGGTGATTTTATCAATACTAAATCCCACGAGACAGGCGTCGGTCAACATTCTCCATGACCTAGTTAACCCAACGGTTGGCCGAAATGCACGCGCACAGGCTGCGCAAGGGCAAAAATTACCTAGCTCAATCGGCTAGACATCTGGCATTCGAGCTAAGTCAAAATGCCGTAGCCCCTCCGATCTCTGGCTCACGACTTCAAATTTCAACGACACACGCCGCAATGGCTTTATTAAAAAGTAAACGGCCATTACATGTAGGCCGATCACGCACGACGAATCATCGCATGGATTTAACATGCCGCGTCCGATTGATGTATTTGCGTCTATCCAAACATTTATGCAATCAAATTAAATACGCACACGCCAAATTTGGGAGACAATTTGATATTTTCAATAAAGCGTCTTTTATTCAAACAACCAAGAAATTACATAACAGCAAACGCGACCAGCGTTCGAACCTTACAATAATTAAAGTCAGACGGCATCGCCCTCATCCTCACTCTTTTCAACCTCGAAAGCAGAAAACGGAAAATCCTCACTGTGGTAGAGAGGTGACGCCGAATCGATGCCTGACAAGCGAAGAGATTCGGCGACTTGAGACGCGTTGATCCAACCATGCCTGAACCCACGATTTTCACATCGGCAAACCTCTTCGGCAAGCGTCTCCTTGGTCTTTTGGATTCCAACCAAGCGCCCTTCGTGAAAACCTTTTTCATAAGACCTCCCCTTGGCGGACTCCAATGCGAACATGCTCGCCGTTTCGCGATCGGCGATGGCAGCACTTATAAGCCGACTGGTAACCCTCTCCTCCACGATTGGATTCGGATTCACCTGCCCAGCTGGTTGCGCTTGAGCCGCTCTGATCTCTCTTAACTCACGTTCAGCCGCCCCCACGCGAGCCTCTAAACTGCGGATACGCTCTTCCTTTTTCTCCATTTCTCGACGGGCGGCGCGTAATTGCATGCCGACTTCGTAAGCCGTATAGAGCCCTTTCACCGCCCCATGAATGCCCTCATGAAATACTTCGTAGTCCTGACGACCGACCATTGACTGCTGCACTTTCGGAGGAAATATTTGTCGAGCAAACTCGACCGCCACGTCTGGATCTCGAACGATCGAGTCCGCTTCCGTTATAGGTTTATTCCTCAAAAATACTGCAAAACTTAATGGGCGCGAATTCGCGTCTGATCTCCTTTTGACTTGGGCGTGTGACGATCTCCCCTAGGACTGCCTATCCCGTCTGGGCGACCTACTACGACATCGAGGAGATTGACGCCTCTGTCGACCCATAGAACTCTTACTCCCAGCACGCAAGGGTGCACCACGGTGTTCACTTTGGTTCATGTCACCGCCAAGCTCAGCCAATGTCTTGGCTTCCCCTTTGCTGTTAAAGAAGAGTTTGTTGGACATTCGTACAATAGATTTTCTCTCAGGAGTCTGAATCAGATAAGCTACCAGACTCTTAACAGCTATACCTTTAATCATTTAACGCTCGCAGAGGCAGCACGATCGAGGCAAGTTCATTAATTGCGACACCCAATCGACTGACGCCGACTAAGTTGACGGCAGATTCATCAATCTGCTCGGCCAAACTACCCCAGCAGGCTCACGAATTGACTCAGAGCCAGAGTTCTTATCATGAACCCCCTGGGGCAAGGGCAGATCCGTCAATCTAAGGGCCGAAGATCAGTAGGCAGTGAAATTGCAAATGGTGATTTTGATGGGATATGTATTGAATCTGCATTCCTCAGAACCAGAGTTCTTATCATGAACCCCCTGGGGCAAGGGCAGATTCATCAATGTGCTCGGCCAAACTACCCCAGCAGGCTCACGAATTGACTTACCCCAGCAGGCTCATGAATTGACTCAGCCAGAGTTCTTATCATGAACCCCCTAGGGCAAGGGCAGATTCATCAATGTTTTCGGCCAAACTACCCCGCCGGCTCACGAATTGATTCAGAACCAGAGTTCTTATCATGAACCCCCTGGGGCAAGGGCAGATTCATCAATGTGTTCGGCCAAAGTACCCCAGCCGGCTCACGAATTGATTCAGAACCAGAGTTCTTATCATGAACCCCCTGGGGCAAGGGCAGATTCGTCAATCTAATCTAAGGGCCGAAGATCAGTAGGCAGTGAAATTGTAAATGGTGATTTTGATGGGATATGTATTGAATCCGCAGAAAACTAAAGTTTGGATAAACGATATTCTATATACGGCTATTCTATATACGGCTTGTTTAGAAGAGTTCCAAATAAAATCACTCGGACCAAATTCAGGGTTTCCCCACAATATATGCAATCCCATTTTACCAAATGCATTGACAAACACAGAACGCTTTTATACAAAATGTGTGGTGGTAGAGCAAAAATTACAAGGAAATTTTCATCAATAAATTGCGCGCAGATGTTAACCAATTTAAGCTCCTCTAACTGAGCTTCCGCTTCAGCAAGTGCTTCCTTGGAAAGTTTGAGCGATTCCTCGCTCACATTCGCTCTACCCTCAGCATCAACACGAAGCTGTTCGGCCACGCGAGCCCTCTCTTTCTCCGCTTCGGCTCTCGCGCTCTCCATTTCAGCTCTCATAATTTCGAACTCGACCCTACTTTTCTGACCCTGCACCTCTGTTTGCAAATGGTCAATTCTCCCGAGAGCATCACGCAGGCGGCGACCCAAGTCGGTGATCCTTCCGACCGTCTGCAAAACAATTCGGTATGATTAGACGCCTTTAACAAACAAAGAGCGAAATGAAGGTGACCTACCAGGAGTGCCGATTGAGCAGTTAGGGCAACAGCCATAATGTCAGGCACGGCATCGAAGGCTTTGTTGTCAGCCGGCAGAGAAATCGAAGCCGCCAAGCTCAGAGCCACGGCCGGATCCTCGACGGCTGAAGCGTCGGATAAAATCGGCATATCCCTGATCTTTGGCTGAATAACGAACGGAGCGACAGCGTCCGATTCTTCAACCCGAGGCCGTTTGCTATCAGGGCCAGCTTCTGAACTCGCTTCCCCCTCGGCACTGCGCTTTTGGCCTTGCTCCGGAATCGGCCGTTTCCCATCGATTTGTTCTCCACCCTCTTTTTCCGTATCAGACGCAACAACCACTGTCTCCTCCGAAACGGGTACGAACGGCTTGATCGAGCTGGGATCTGATGCGGCACATTCAACCTTCTTTCGGGCAGCCATGCGCTCCGCATTTCTTTTACGTACCATCTGCGTTAGGCTTTCCTTCGCCATACCCTCAAAGAAATCGCCGGGTAGATCCCCCAAATTTGCAAAAATATCCCCGGAAGAGAAATCTGTTCGTCCTGAGGCGGATGGCTCGGTGGCCTCGAATGCCGAGCGTATGGCCACGTCGCCTTCTACTACTCTCTCAGTAGACCCCCCCGCCGGATCGGCGACCACCTCAACGGTCAGCTCGGCGTCTTCCCCCGAATCAGGAGCTACGAGACCGATCTGCCTAAGGTTTTTGAAGCTGGGGAAGATAAGCGCCGAGAGCTGTTGATTGCCGACTGGAATTGGAATGTTATCTGCAGCCGAGAAAGTAGTGTAAGTGGGTTCGTACCGAAGGAGAATATGGGCGGCTCTCCCCTGTTGTTGTACGTTTAGACGGCCGAAATATTTGAGTGCAGTCTTGATTTCCCCAAGAACTGCGTCGTCAACCGAAGTCAAAATTTTCTTCACCCTATTACCTGCAGAAGATGAAAATCGATTTAGAGAAAAGAGCCGAATAAGAGATAGACCAACAAACAGGACATTGCGTGGCAACCTGGGTCGCCCTTATGTCTGGGAACAGGGTCCAGGCGATCCTCCCCTTCAGCGAACTCCCAATTACCTCGGACGTTGACCATCACGTCGTCAACCGTTTGCCAGAACTGGCAAGCATAGTCACCAAATGATGGTCGGTATCTTTGGCCCTGAGAAAATACCGCCCCAGCCGACCGGAGGATTTGGCTAAAGCGTAACAATGCCGAATGGCCGGAATCCCAAGGTTAATCCTAAGGCGTCGGTTCAACTCTAAGACCCCCATGATGATTCGAAAGAAATTTACGTTGGGTTGAGAGGGAATCAAACCCCAATACCGGAGAACGGCCCTAAGGAGTGGGTGTAGGGGGCAACGAACCCCGCCCTCCGCAATGGATAAAAGAGCGAATACGATCGTGTTCTGATCTTCCCTCTCCATGTCGAGAGCATTGTCCGTTACAAGGGATAAATGGACGTCGTCAGGAATAGAAAAATGTTGCCGGAAGCCAAAGATGCGATCCTCAGAAAGGAGGTCTTTCAAATGTTTGGCCATCCTAGCAAAGAACTAAGTATTCGCCGAAGCTAAAATAGCAAACAGAAAAATAGGATTACAAAGAAGGGATAAGAAAAACTTACGAAGAACAGATGAGACAAGGGAAGGCGGGAGAAGTTGCAGAAGACGCGAGTCACGGAGGGATATGCACTGGCAATCCAAAAGTCTCAAAAAGATCGACGAAATATGAATCCGAAAGGACCAAAGTTTCAAATCGCAATAAATGCTGAGGTATATATGAATAGAGTGGGAAAGCGCAATGATGAGCAAAAGGCGCGTGCTTCCTGACATATATTGGGGGGCGCGAAGCCGCCTGACGCTAAACTCCTCAAATTCAGAACCAAACACGCCGATTGACTGCCGTCAACAGGGAGTTCGGAGGGCAATTGTGGTGGCCGAACAGTTGGCAAGGATAAAGGAGGTATATTTTAGAAGCTAGACGCTAGCCGGCATACATCCCGCATAGACAAGGGGCCGAACACCTTAAATAGGCCGAATAGGGAAGGATCCCTAGAGCCGAATAATGGAAAAAATAATGATTGATAACGTAGGCTCTGGCCCCGAGGATCATAAGAAACAAGTATAAATATAGTGGCAACGAACTAGAAAAGGTATGTAAGAATCACTTCTAAAAACTTAGTGAACAAGCTTTCTTGAGTAGAAGAACTGACTTGTCCGTCGGAGTGCTAATTCCGGCACCCCCGACCGGAGTCTTTGCATCTTTGCAGGTGACTAGCTGAGGATCACTAGTGTCTTCTAGGATCCGAAGAGTATTTCCAATCCACTCCTCCACAATCACCTAAAACCAAGTTCGAATAAGGGAGATATGCCCATTTGAAGTTGGGCTTAATAGCAGATTTTGTTGACTCGGCCCAAAACAGTAACAGCCCTGTTTTTCTTGGTTTTGGTTCAGTTGGAACACCCGATTTACCTATTTTCTGATCCATTCAAGGGCACCGACGCATCCTCCATTATACCTAATCATCCCCCATTGTCAAAAAGAGGTTTTGTTTGCATTCAAAAAAGAGTATCACACGCAACCACCTTGAAAATTTGCCCTCCTATCACATTCTTGTCTCCCACCTTGTCTCTCACCTTCTTTTTGACCTTTACTCTCCCTGTTGCCTATATAGAATGATCATATTGTAAAAGAGAAAGAAGACCATGAAATTAAAGAGAAAAGAGTGAGAAAAGGGTGAAAAAAGAGAGAAAAAAAATGAGTTTTTGAGCCAAAAATATTCCTATCTTCCATATACACCCCATACCTTCCTTACAAACTAAAATTCCATCTTTCCTACACCTAAAACTCCTCCAAAAATTCTGAAATAGCTAAATTTCAGCAGTGATTGATCAAATGAAAGAGTGAGTGTTGTTGAAAGTGAGAAAAAAATAAGAGAGTTAACCACTTTTCCACCATACATACCTAGAGTTCCATTCTAGTTTCAAATTGAGGATTGAGAACACACTTCCTAAACTTGAGGGTGATCAAGAGGAAGTTTGGAAATCAAGAAGTTCAATCTTTCTTTGGAAGGTGAATTTCTAGTCTTTCATTTTCTTATATTTTCTATCTCATATTTATTTTCTTACTTCTCATTTCATAGTGTTTTGTTATAATCCAAGTGGTTTGTTTATCTCATATTTATTTTCTTACTTTATATTTCATAGTGTGTTGTTATAATCTAAGTGGTTTGTTTAGCTCATGATCATTTATTTATTTATTTATTCACTTGCTTTAATTTCATATTAGTTTTGTTGTAATCTTCCATGTTCTACCTCATATTTGCTTTCTTGTTTTAAGTTCACGTTGTAATCTTGCATGTTCTATCTTATATTTGCTTTCTTGTTTTAGCTTCATAGTAATTGTGTTGTAATCTTGCATTTCCTAGCTTATATTTTTCTTATATTAGTCTTATATTAGTTTTGTTGTAATCTTGCATGTTCTACCTTATATATGTTTTAAGTTTGCACTTTTTTTTATTTTATATTTGTTTTCTTGTTTTCAATCTAACCAGTAATGGTTAGTTGAGCCACCAACATATTTCTTATTTGTTCCATTTCTTGGTTTCGCAATAATATAAGTTTTTCTAGGCCTAGTTGGGCCGGCCAGTTGGTTAGCTTCTTTTGGACAAGACAGCGTTGTCTTCCGATGTTAACCAACTTTCGGTGGTTTCCAAGGCACATGAAACTTTTTTTTTGTTTTGTTTATTTTATTTTTAGTGTATTGTGAGGTTTTTATTTTGTTGTAATATTCTCCTCACCTCCCCTCTAATTTGGCTTGTAATAATTTATTCAAAGTGTTGTAATAATTTCCCACCTCACTTCTTTTTATCCTGTTCTTTTACTTGCTTTCGTTATTTGTAAATATGCATCACGCTTATTTATTTTATTTTATTTTTTGTCGTTATATCCATGCTTTGCATCTATGTTTCATGCATCTTGATTCGGCTAAGTTTGCATTTGTAGATTTAATCAATTCCTATGTGATTATATGCGGTACCTCATGTTCTTGAGATGATTCGCAGGTCATATCTTAGAAGTCGAATCTTTAGTTGCATCTCATGAGTGGATTGCATTAGGATTTTGTATATAAGACAATACATGTTTTACTAACTTTGTTTTGTAACTATTCGAGGGACGTCGATAAATATGATTTTCTTATTATGTTTGCTTACTTACTTGATATAATCGTATGAATGCCATTGGATTGAGGTTGTGTCGCTTAATTTGGTATAGTTTTGATTTTCATGTTTGTAAACTCAATTTATTTGGGTTGTACATCTCCAAAACTCTTTCAAAACTATATGAAATCAAATTATTCCAAAATAAATGACATAGTCTATACTTGTATGCTTCACATAGTAATTTTTAGGATTTATTAAATAATCGGAATATGAACATATAAAGTAAATAAAATTCATATCATGGTTTAGTAAAGGCCAATCTTTTGATCGGGTGAGCGGGGGTGCTCAATTAATGACCTTCCCCTCTCATATCTAAGGTTCCGAACCGTGACAACTTTGGTTATGATGAACAATGGCCTTGGCACGAGTCATGGATTTCCTAATTTCCAAATTTCCCAAAAATATTAGGTGGCAACTCTAAGCTCTGATGACGTAGTCCATTTCTGGGAAAAGATTTTGCAATAAAATGGGTTTTCTAAAAGTCGCCAAATCTAGACTCTCATCTATGTTTCACATTGCACTAGTGAGACTATATCAAAGAGATCGAGGGTTCGAACTGTTTAACACGCACGAGTACCCTTCGTTCATGTTACAGATTCTGGCGACTCTACTAGGGATTTTATGAAACCTTCACTCGAACTCCATGATATGACTTTTATTTTCAATTATATGTTCATTACGTTGCATGCATTGGTGCACTTCAAGTCCCTGTGTTTCCCAGATACTGGTGGGAGCACAAACAAGCTTTTTGTGACACTACACCTATCTTTACAATACTTTAGAGGGCTTGTGGTGTAACCTTTTGAGATCTGTCAAAAAGGTAGCTCTGCTATGTACCTCTTCTATCTAGCTTTGCTATCTAAGGTTCTCAGACTCCAAAGAGAGGCTATTTGGCTCTTATGATTACCTGGGATCTTTATTGGTTATGACCCAAAGGACTCTTTGGTAACGTCACCTTGACTTCAACCCCTAGAGTAGAGCCAACCTTGTGCATATAGCGAGCTATAGTACCTTCCAAAATTATGACAGGATGCTCTCCTATTTCTAGGATGTATGATGCCGCTTGTTTGAATAGTGAAACCCTAGATCATTTCAAAGTTAGGATAGGGTAACCCTAACCCCCATAGGGGTGTTTGTTTTCTTTCATGCTATGTGTTATGTGCAATTTATGGGGATTCTTAGATTCAGATGAGTGGTTCAATCATTTCAATTTGTGGGGTTGAGTTCAGTTTTTCAACATGAGTTAGCAGTAATCAGTTGAGCTAGGATGATAATGAAATTCTGATTAAGGGTCCCGTTTTGTTTCAGCAAGGTAGTCGAGCACTATAGCTTCCAAAAGGACTGATATCCCCAAGTTCTGTGGACTCGCATTGGTAGACTTCGCAAAAGTGCAGATTTGGTTCAAGGTCAACCAGTGTTAGATTCTTTGCCACCGATTACACGAAGAAAAGCAAAATCATCATCAACTATCCAGAATACCTCTTCTTCACCAGCTAGATCATCACCACTCAACTCACCAGAATCAGTGATGGCTCAGATTCTAGAAAATATAGCAGACATACTATTGGCCCTTCAATGGAGTATGGATACCATTGCCACTACGGTTGCTGCCTGAGGCACTACTCTTGCTGCTCAAGGCAATACTCTTGCTGAGCTGCAACGCCTATTTGGTGCGTCCACTACTTAACCACCTCCAATGACTGATCCAGTTCCACCTCTACCAACTGATGAGTTTCCCGAACTTAACTCACCAGAAGATTTAAGGGTTCCTATACAAACTTCAGGAGAATCATTTCCCCTTCCACAACTAGTGGGAGGGATCTTTCCTTTCGAGGCACCTGAGTCTGACCCAACTATGTTGAAGCTGACCAAGTTAGAAAACCTTTTCAAAAGGTCACAAGGAGTCAATTTAATCCTGGACATCGAAGACGGGTACACTGAGACAACTGTGAAGTTGCCAGAACGGTTCAAAATGCCACACATTAATACGTTTGATGGCTCCGGTGACACAATGGTGCATATTCATGTCTTAAAGCCTATCGGTTTGACTCGTCCACAAAAGCTCTCTTATTCGGACGAACTTCGTCAGAAGTGGCTGCCATCTGGTATGCCAAGTTAGAGGACCAGTAAAACAAAGTTGGGAAGAGTTAGCTGAGGCCTTTATCACTCAGTATGCTTACAACACCCAGATTGAAGTGACTACTCGGGAATTAAAGGCCACCCATCAAGAGCCTAATGAAAGTTTTGTGGCCTCCATCGCCAGATGGAGGGAAAAAGCAGCAATGATGACCAACAGACCAGTCGAAAAAGACCAAATTCGTATGATAGTCAGAAATCTGCATGGAAAGATGTTACAAAAAATGATAGTCCTCCCGCTCTTCACTTTTAATGACTTACAAATGACTTACATGAAATAGGGGTCCAGATGGAGGATGCCATCAAACAAGGAATCATTGTGGATGATAAGGAACCTATTCGGAAGCCTTTTGGTGGCAGTTCCAATGCTACTACTAGTAGTAGTACAGTTGTAAGACCTTCTGAGGTCAATTCAGTCACTACCACCACCACCAAAATGGCCGGCCCATTTGCCAATGCCAGTCCACAAACAACCAACTCAACCCGAACCATGGCCAGAACCTTTGACCCTCTCTACATGTCCCTAGCCAAAGCTATGAAAATCTTGATAGAAAGAGGGTATCTCAAGCCTCTGGACCCCCGACATCTTCCCGATCCTCTCCCAGCCAAACACGACCCTACAAAATACTGTGCCTTTCATCAACAACTTGGACATGACACTGACCACTATTCTCGCCTTTGCCATAAGATCCAAGACCTCATTGATAATAAGATCATAGCTCCCCCACAACCACTAAAACCCAACATCACTACCAACCCATTGCCACCCCATGACAAAAATCGACCACCTCCTCGCCTCAACCATATCCATACACTCCCACCCACCTTAAACCTGGTATATACATCAGACCTGTCCATCTACCCAAACCCGAGGTATACATTCCAGAGAGCATTGATTTATGTATGATGGATGCACTTCTAACCCAGCCAAAGCCAAAACAAACCATAGTGGTGGTGGTATTGCAAACTGAGGAAAAAAGGACCATATCAAGAGAAGGATCCAACGAAGACATAACCGAAGTACCAGTTATTGAGACTGGAAAACTGTCAAAAGAAGGATATGATCCCAACAAATACATAGTACCTGTAGGCCAGTTGAAACCGTAAGTTGTCCTACCCGACTCGTGTACCATCAATGTCGTTAGAGAAGATATGCTTGAACGGGGATTAAATGACTTGGTCAATCCAGAAGAAGACTTGGACAATCTCAAATTCTTTGAGGAATTAGATTTAGGGAATGTGCAGATCTACTGGTGAGATCCAAGAAGTTCCAATGCTACTCACGGTTGGGCAAGTGGTGATGAAGGTTCTGATGGGGAAACTAACGGGAAAAAGGATGAACCAAAAATTGACACCGAAAAGTTTGAAAACAATTGCAACGAAAGGGGTTCTAAGAGAGAAGAAGAATCAGAAAGTCTGCCGGAGTATAACATGGGAATGATTCTTGTAGAGCCTGACAACTGTCTTTCGGTTAACGAAGGTGAATGGTGGGATGAGAGCAATCTGCAGCTCGCTCACACCGATGATGAATGGGGTAGTACTTTGCCTGATAAGACTTGGTATTCCAAAGACATTGATCACCTAACTAGGAGTGGGCATTATTTTAAACCTCCACAACTAGACCACGGCGAGTCCTCGGGCAAAGATACAGACATTGATAAAAAGAAAGAGAAAGAGAAAGAGAAAGAAACAGAAGAAGACCTAGTTTTAAAACAGCTAAAAAAGATCCAAGCAAACATCTCCATCTGGGGACTTCTCATGGCTTCTCGAGAACACTGACAAGCAATGTTGTCAGCCTTAAACAAGGCCAAGCTATCCATTGAGACAACGCTGGATCAGTTAGTATCTTTCATCATACCTAGAGACAAGACCCCATATGTTATCATTTACAGACAAAGAGTTACCACCTGAAGGAGTGGACCACAACAAGCCTTTGTATGTGGCCTTGGAGTGTAGAAAGAAGTGGATTCCAATAGTTTTGGTTGATATCGATTCAGCCATTAATGTGTGCCCAACAAGGGTTGCTTATGCGATCGGGTTAAAGCCGGCTGACTTCACGCCAACAAGCCAAGTTATTCGGGCATATGACAACACCAGCAGAAATGTTATGGGGACTTTCGAGGTCTAGATATTAGTTGGTCCCTCTAAGCATGTGGCAGAATTCCATGTCATGGATGTCCCGGCCACTTTCAACCTATTGTTGGGCAGGCCTTGGATGCATAAGATGAGAGCGGCGTCTTCAACTATACACCAGTTGGTGAAGTACCCAAACAATGGAGGGATTGCCATAGTTTTTTACAATTCTATGATCCACCCTCCTCCAGAAGTCACAACGCCAGTACTGGAAGTACAACATAGGAGTGAAGATGTTTTTCTTTCGAGTTTTACCTTGGCAGAAGCACGGCTAGTACAAAAAATCATGGCAAAAGAGGAGGGTACACATCTGAGTGCTCAGTCAATCTACATGATGAACAAGCTAGGATACATCCCAAGATCTGGTTAAAGCCGGCTAACTTCACGCCAACAAGACAAGTTATTCGAGCATATGACAACACCAGCAGAAATGTTATGGGGACTTTCAAGGTCCAGATATTAGTTGGTCCCTCTGAGCATGAGGCAGAATTCCATGTCATTGATGTCCCAGCAACTTTCAACCTATTGTTGGGCAGGCCTTGGTTGCATAAGATGAGAGCAATGTCTTCAACCGTACACCAGTTGGTGAAGTACCCGCACAATGGAGGGATTGCCACAGTTTTTGGCAATTCTACGATCCCCCCTCCTCCAAAAGTCACAATGGCAGTACTGGAAGTACAACATGGGAGTGAAGATGTTTTTCTCTCGGGTTTTGCCTTGGCAGAAGCACGGCTAGTTCGGACAATCATGAGAAAAGAGAAGGGTACACATCTGAGTGCTCAGTCAGTCTATATGATGAACAAGCTAGGATACATCCTAGGATCTGGATTGGGAAGAAGTGGCCGACAAGGCACCACAGAGATAACTAAGGTAATGCACAACCCACATGCGTTTGGGTTGGGATACGAACCAACAGTAGAAGACTGAGAAAAGAAAAGGAAGGAAATGAGAAACAGAATCAATACAAAGAAGACGGGAAAAAAGTATGAGCTGGTTTATAGGCCAATCCATGGGACCTTGAACGGACGCTTTGTTTGCCAAGAAGAAGACTTCCCTTTCTGTGGTTTCCCTAAGCCCTAGATTGATCAAGTGGAGAGGAAGAGATACCCTGGGTTTGAGATCTTCTTCGATCATTAGCTCTCCGACAATGATGAGGAGTGGGTGGATCCTAGTATTGACATCGGAAAAGACAGAGAAGTCAGCTCGGGAAGCAACACAGAGGAAGTCCTAGGTCTAACACTGGCTAATTTACTGACAGAATCGCGTACTAGTGTTGAACCGATGAATTTAGGGGATATGACCATTGCCGTGATCGAGGAAGAGGTACTACTGACTGCTCAAGCTTCATCATCAATGTGGTGAATGGGTCACAAATAAATTGGCATTTTGAAAAGAGTTGTATTGAGAATTCTGAATTGGCTGTTGAGTCTGAGTCTGGTGGGCCTGTAGGGTTGGAGGCAGATTTAAGTTTGTCTAAAATGTCTAAGTCTTCTTTTTCTTTCTCTTTTGTGTCTGTTGCAACTTGTGAGCCCGAGGCTTTGAATGAAGATGTGATTTCTGCTTACTTGTCTGTGCCCATAGTTCATAACATTGACCAAAATTTTCAAGATCTTGATAAAAATGAAGAGGAAGAAATTCCTCGGGCTTTGAAAAACTTAATCGACTGGGAGGAAGAAAGGCGTGCTAAGCCATTAGTGGATGAAATTGTTTCTGTAAATGTGGGTACTGAAAAGGATCCTCTCTTGATCCAAATTGGTTCTACATTGTCTTCAGAGGAACGTGAACAATTAGTTGCTTTATTAAAAGAATTCAAAGATGTTTTTGCATGGTCCTACGAAGACATGCCAGAAATTGACCCAGAGATTGTACAGCATAGGATCCCTCTCGACCTTGAGGCTCGACCTGTCAAGCAGAAGCTTTGCAGAATTCGTTCGGATTGGGCCTTGAAAATTAAAAAAGAGGTTACCAAGGAAATCAATGCTAGGTTTTTGCTCGTATTAGAATATCCTACTTGGTTAGCCAATATTGTGCTAGTTCTGAAGAAAGATGGCAGAATCCGAGTTTGTGTTGACTTCCGAGATTTAAATAAGGCTAGTCCGAAAGATGATTTTGCATTGCCACATATTGACGAATTAGTAGACTTCACTACAGGGCATGCCTTATTGTCATTCATGGATGGTTTTTCAGGATATAACCAGATCCTTATGGCTCTAGTAGATAGAGAAAAGATAGCATTTACCACACCATAGGGGACATACTGCTACAGGGTTATGCCATTCGGTTTGAAGAATGTCGGGGCTACTTATCATAGAGCTGCTACCACTCTTTTGCATGATATGATCCACAAGGAAATTGAGGTGTATGTAGATGACATGATTGTCAAGTCCAAAGATCAGGAAAGCCATTGCACTGCATTGAAGAAATTCTTTGAGAGAATTAGGGAATACAAGCTAAGGCTGAATCTATAGAAATGCACCTTTGGGGTAACTGCAAGCAAGATGTTGGGGTTTCTGATCACACAGCAAGGAATCAAAGTTGATCCATCTAAAATTAAGGCCATCTTAGAAATGCCGCCACCAATGAGTGAAAAGGAGGTGCAGGGTTTTCTGGGAAAGGTGCAATTCATAAGGAGGTTTATTTCAAAGCTAACATTGACTTGTGAACCATTGTTTGGCCTCCTAAAGAAAGGGAAGAAGTTCCAATGGGATAATCGATGTCAGTTTGCATTCGAACAGGTCAAGTAGTATTTGCGGAATCCACTTGTGTTATCACCGTCTGAGCCAGGGAACCCGTTGATCCTATACTTATCAATGACCGAATCAACTATGGGATGTATGCTTGCGTAAGAGTCGGATGAGAAAGTGGAGAAGGCCATCTACTACTTAAGTAAAAAGATGCTTGAATATGAGACCCACTATACTCCTTTGGAAAAAGCTTGCTTAGCTTTGGTATGGGCCACCAGGAAATTTAGACACTACCTATTAGCTCACTCGGTAATTCTAGTTTCAAGATTAGACCCAATCAAATATCTCTTCGAGAAACCAGCACTTACCGATAGGCTAGCTTGTTGGTTGCTTTTGCTTTCCGAATTTGACCTTAAGTATGTCACTCACAAATCTGTCAAAGGAAGGGCCGTAGCAGAATTTTTGGCTGATCACCTAATTGAAGGAGGAGAAGATGTGGAGTACTCATTTCCAGATGAAGAGGTCATGCAGATAGAAGAAGACACTACGAAGTTGTACTTTGATGGAGCGTCCAATCAATTTGGCTATGAGATAGGCATGTTGCTCATAGCGCCAGATGATTCCCATATCCCCTTAGCTTTCAAACTATGATTCAGGGTATCTAACAACCAAGCAGAGTATGAGGCGTGCATTACCAGATTGGAAATAGCCCTAGAACTAGGGGCAATAAGGTTGGATGTGATCGGGGACTCAAACTTGGTTGTCTCTCAAGCCAACAAAGATTGGAAAGTTAAAGAGGAAAAACTGAAAGTCTACCATCAGACCTTGGACATGTTGATCCTAATGTTAAAAAATTGACTTTTACACACCTGGTAAGAGAGAACGACCGATTTGCTGATGCATTGGCACACTGGCATCAATGATAGATATAACGGTCAGGATCAAGATGCGCCCGATCCTTATAGAACAAAGGTACACCCTCGTGTATGAAATGATAGCCGCAACGGAAGAAGTTCAAGATGAAAACCCTCGGTACTTTGATATTTGGAATTTTCTAGAAAGTGGTACATACCCACTAGGGGCAAACACCAAAGACAAAAGGGGGATATGGTGTCTGGCCACTCAGTTCATCATTTGTGGAGATAAGTTATACAAGAGAGGGCATCTGGGAATGCACAAGTTGTGTGTAAAGAAAGAAGAGGCAAAGCATATCATGGAAGCCATCCATGGAGGAGAGTGCGGAGCCTATATAAACGGTATAATGCTAGCCAAAAAAATCCTCAGACAAGGATACTACTAGTTAACCATGGAGAGTGATTGTATCAACTTTGTTAGGCAATGCCATAAATGTCAAATTCACGCCAATCGCATGAACATCCCGCCATCAAAACTCACAACATGACTTCGCCTTGGCCTTTCTCAATCTGGGGCATGGATGTCATCAGGGCAGTCATACCAAAAGGTTCAAATGGGCATCAGTTCATCTTCGGTGCCATTGACTATTTTACCAAGTGGGTTGAAGCACAATCGTATTCAGTGTTGAAAGCATCACACGTGGCCCAATTCATCAGGAACAACATCATCTATAGATATGGGGTACCAAACGAAATAAATTCAGACAATGGCTCACATTTCAAAGGAGAAATGACAGTTTTACTTGAGAAGTATAATGTGGCTTTTCACAAGTCATCAACTTACAGGCCACAAACCAATAGAGCCGTTGAAGCTGCAAATAAGAACATCAAGACCATTTTGTGCAAGACGGTAGAAACTTATAAAGATTGGCCAGATAAGTTGCCTTTTGCACTTTGGGGATACAGGACATCAATCCGAACGTCTACAGGGGCAACCCCTTACTCTTTGGTATATGGAATGAAGGCTGTTTTGCCAATTGAATTAGAAGTACCTTCATTGAGGATTATAGCTGAATGTCAGATAGCAGAAGTTGATTAGCAACAGAATCGATTTGAGGAACTGATGCTATTTGATGAGCGAAGATTGAAGGCATTATACCACATTCAGGGGTATCAATGCAGGATTGCCAGAGCATTCAACAAAAAGGTTAGATCCAGGAATTTGAAAGAAAGGGACTTAGTGTTGAAAGACAACCAAGCTCCTATTCACGACCCTAGGGGCAAGTTTAGACCCAATTGGACAGGGCCCCACATCATTAAATAAATCTGGTCAGGAGGAGCAGTCACTCTCATGGATTTGGATAGTTTGGAGTTCTCACAACCAATCAATATGGACAAGCAAAAGAAGTACTACCCTTGAGAGGCTCACTGGGCTGAAAACTCGAAAGGGCGACCCATGCAAAAGTTAGAGCAAAAAAACAAAAAAAATAAAATAAAAAAATGACAAAATAAAAAAATAAAAAAATGAATAAGAGGAAAAAAAATGAAAAGCTCGCAAGGTTGAAAACCAGAAAGGGCGACTTTGGCAAAAGTTAGAGCACAAATGGAGAGTGTCAATACCCGAGTGAACCTTAATCGGAACTACGTATGGCCTGATTCCTATCTTTAGGATACGTAGGCAACTTCATCCTGAAGTTCAGCCTTAATCATTTTTTAACTCACTCATTTCGTCCAAGTTTGATTGGTGTATCTTTATTCGACTCGGCTATCCACATTTGATTGGCTTGTCCCCATTTGATTCAATTGTCCTATTTCTCCTTCATGACGGGTTCAGTCACAAGACGAATTCAGTTGTACATCTCAAGGGTTGGTTTCATGTTGATTGAGTAGTGGTCATTTGCGAAAATAGATTTTGAGGACTTTTAATGAAGTTGATTGATTTTCTCAAAAATTATTTCATTTTTCCAAAACTCATACCATTCTCAATGCTCATAATTTGGCTCATATGATTTCAAGATAGAAAATGGAACAAGTGTGCTAATTTACCTCTCATGTTGAGCAAAATCGCTTTAGTAGAAAGGAAAAACAAAAAAGGGCAAAGTGATGAACTAGGGGTACAGTTGAGTTAGGTTTTCTATCTTTTACCCACACTATCAAGTTCTCGTCACCTTAATCAAGCAATCGCCGGAAAATGCACAGTAGTTGTCACCAGTGATGCTTTTCCTTAGGGTGGTCAACCAGTGTTGCTCTGTTTTGCGTTCATGTGCTCCAACAAGCTTAAAAGGGTGTGTTTTGGGATGGTTTTTGCTTCATTTTCATTTCATTAAGTTGTGAGTTGTGTTTTGTGTTTTGGTCAGTGGTAGGCTCAATATTCAATTCTGAATTCACTAAAATACAACCATTTTCAAGTTCAAAATTCAAAACAAAATGATTTTTATGTTCAGTGTTATGCCATTCATGACATCCAAATTTGCAGAACAAACTCGTTTTATTAATGCTAGGGATCAACCCCAATCAAAGTTGTACAAAAAAGAGTTGAAGCTATAAGTTCCCACTCCAAAAAAAAATAAAATAAATATAAATAAATAAATAAAACAAAAAAACAAATAATAATAATAATAATAATAAGAGAGAGAGAGAGTAGCATTTTCTCAGTTTTCTGGCAGCAACTTGGTAGTGAATATTACAATCGGCTTCATTTGCACACAGCTTCGTCGACTGACTTTACCATTAGTTGCCTCACTTCATCTTTACTCTTTCGAAGTTCTTGAAGACTCTGTCTCAGCCTTGGTAGAGCTTCCGAAGGAGATTATTCCTCGCCGGCCATCAAACTGGTTATACGAAAAAACTCCGAATCGGGCCGCGGAGGTGGCCTGTCGTTTTAGCTCTTTGTTCTGCTTTTTCAGTGCACTAATTTCTACTCAAGAGTCCTTGTACATACGTTGTAGTAGGGAGAGTTATGCAGTTAACTGATGTACATCAAACGTCCTATTCTGCAGTTGACGGGACAAGTTGGAGACCGCAATCACGGTCTCCACACATGACCTCAGCGTATACGAGTTTACTTCGATGCCAGACTATGCCGCCATTATTTGCTCAACTGACATCACTGGAAAGCTGAAAACAGGGGAAGGAGGAGGAGCCCGCGATTGAGGTTTAGAGGAGTCGGAATTGGTCATCTCTATCGTGGACTCGTTCAGGTTTAGAAAAAGAGTGAGAGAACCGTGTGAAGAGGCCATGGCAGAGGAGAGTAATGCAAAAGAAAGAGGTTGCAGAGTGGTGGCAGAGAAAGTTTGCAAGCTTTTGCTCTACCTCTCTCGCAGGCCTCAACTTAAGAAGAGAGCGAAGAAGAAGAAGAAAAAGACAAAGAGGATAAACATTGGGATAAGGCATTGAAGAATTGGGGCAGCCTATCGGTCAGGCGCCGCAATTGTTGAAATTGCGCGCCAGACACGACCCTTGAAGTAGATGAAGGAAAAGAGAGAGAGAGAGAGAGAGAGAGAGAGAGACAAAAATAGGGGAGGAGAGAGAGATATGTATATGTATGTGTACATGTGTACGTGTGTATTATATTATGTACGTATATGTCTGTGTACATGTAACTATGTATATATTTTCTCCGTATATGTATATGTGTGTATCCGTATATGTATATAATTTTCCTATGTGCATATGTATATGTATGTAATACGTATTTTGTATATCGTTCGTGTGTGTATATAACATTCCCCCTCTCTGTATGAGATACGGTTAGGTACGTCTGTTAGTTACACCACCTTTGTTCCTTTCAAGTAAAACATGTTAGGATTTGATGTTTACCTGGTTAAAACCTTCCCCCTCTCCGTATAAGATGCGATTAGGTATGTTTGTTGGTTACACTACCTTTGCACCTTTCACGTAAAACATATCAGGATTTGATGTTTACCTAGTTAAAACCTTCCCCCTTTCCATATAAGATACGGTTAGGTACGTTTGTTAGTTACACCACCTTTGTTCCTTTCACGTGAAACGTGTTAAGATTTGATGCTTACTTGGTTAAAACCTTTCTCCTTTCCATATGAGATACGGTTAGATACGTCTGTTGGTTATACCACCTTTGTTCCTTTCACATGATACGTGTTAGGATTTGATGATTACCCGATTAAAACCTTCCCCCTCTCCGTATGAGATACGGTTAGGTATGTTGTTGGTTTCACCACCTTTGTTCCTTTCACGTGAAACGTGTTAGGATTTGATGTTTTCCTTTCTCCTTTCCGTATGAAATACGGCTAGGAACCTTTGTTGGTTACACCACTATACCTCTTCCCACGTGAAACGCGTTTGGATTTTGAGTTCATTATTTTCTCTTCTCGTGTAAGACACGTTTGGATTTCGAGTTCACTATTTTCTTTTCTCGCATAAGACACGTTTGGATTTCAAGTTCACCTATCATTTGTGTTGTGGCACATTTATATGTGATCTTGTGGCACATTTAATGTGATGCACCCCCTGTTATGTTTTATATCATTTGTATGAAGCTTTCCTCTCATGTCGTCATCTTCATATCTTTATCATTACTCCATGATATTGCATTGCATTGCATAATCATGAATTTTCAAACAACTGGCTTCGCGAAGCGTATAAGTCCAACTTTCAAACTGTATTTTAAGCATATCATTTTGCATACTGCCCCTGAACTACGCAGGTTTGATTCCTTGCAAAGGGATACGTAGGCAACCTTCTGGTTCAACCACTTGCATTGCATCTTGTTTGTTTGCCCAAGTCTTACGGCCTTGTCAAAAGGGTTGTCTTGGGGCTTTAACATTCACTCATGTCATGAAAAGACTTCAAGCTTTGTCAAAGAGGGGCAACTGTCGACACCCCATTTTGACCAGCCCTAAGACTTGGGCGCTTTCTGTTCATTAACCAATGATGACAATCAGAATGTGTTCCCCAGTAGTCCTCAACAAGAAAAATAGAATTTGAGCTTTAATCCCAACCTTCACACATTTTTGACCGAACTATTTTAAACCTTAAAACCCTCTTTTCAAAATATTTTTCCAAATATTTCTACGATGTTCCGAGGCTCCCATTTCAATTAAAATATTACACTTTTCAGTAAACCGAGTAAGGACAAAGTAGAAATAAATGGAAGGGAGGTGAACTTTTTAAAATATATATCTATATATATATATTAAAAATGCCTTCTTTATAGGTTTGGATAGATTTGGATTTGAAGGAAACATGAGGGGATGGAAGAAAACTAGTTTAGGGAAAGGATGAGCATCAAATTGTTAAGAAGGAAATGAACAGCCTTCACTAAATTAGGCATATCTCTTTGTACACTTGGATTTTAAATGTGAGGCCACCACCATTCGAAAGGAGACTTATGGGGCTTCAATTTAGACTAAAGAATCACCAAAAACCAAGTCTAGATAAGGGACATATGCCTATTTGAAGTTGGGCTTAAAAGCAGATTTTGTTGACCTGGCCCGAGGGAAATGAATAGTCTTCACTAAATTAGGCATATCTCTTTGTACACTTGGAATTCAAATGTGAGGCCATCAACATTGTAACGTAGACTTCTGGGGCTTCAATTAAGACCCAAGAATCACCTAAAACCAAGTTCGGATAAAGGAGATATGCCCGTTTGAAGTTGGGCTTAATAGCAGATCTTGTTGACTCGGCCCGAAATAGCAGTAGCTCCATTTTTCTTGGTTTTGGTTCGGTTGGGACACCCCATTTACCTATTTTCTGATCAATTCAAGTGCACCCACTCAGCCTCCATTAGACCTAATCATCCCCCATTGTCAAAAAAAGGTTTTGTTTGCATCCATAAAGGAGTGTCTCATGCAACCACCTTGAAAATTTACCTTCCTATCACATTCTTGTCTCCCACCTTGTTTCCCACATTCTTTTTGACCTTTACTCTCCATCATTTCCTATATAAAATGATCATATTGTAAGAGAGAAAGAAGACCACGAAGTTAAAGAAAAAATAGTGAGAAAATGGTGAAAAACGAGAGAAAATTTGAGTTTTTGAGCCAAAAATACTCCTACCTTCCATATACACCCCATACCTTCCTTACAAACTGAAATTTCATCTTTCCTACACCCAAAACTCCTCCAAAATTTCTAAAATAACTAAATTTCAGTAGTGATTGATCAAAGGAAAGAGTGAGTGTTGTTGAAAGTGAGAAAAAAAAATATGAGAGTTAGCCACTTTTCCACCATACATATCTAGAGTTCCATTCTAGTTTCAAATTGAAGATTTAGAAGACACTACCTAAACTTGAAGGTGATCAAGAGGAATTTTGGAAATCAAGAAGTTCAATCTTTCTTTGGAAGGTGAATTTCTAGTCTTTCATTTTCTTACATTTTCTATCTCATATTTATTTTCTTGCTTTTTCTTTCATAGTGTCTTGTTATAATCCAAGTGATTTGTTTATCTCATATTTATTTTCTTACTTTATATTTCATAGTGTGTTGTTATAATCTAAGTGGTTTGTTTAGCTCATAATTATTTATTTATTTTGTGGAGAAGTGGTTCGGAAATACTCTTCTGGCCCTGGGGGACGCTCGTGATCCTTAGCTAGCCACCTAAAAAGGAATCAACACTTTGGTTGGGGGTGTCAGAATTAGCACTCCGACGGGTAAGTCTGTATCTACTCTCTGGATTACTTGTATTTTAAGTTAAGTGTAATAGTTCTCACATACCTTTCTTCATCTGTTGCTCCTTTATTTATACTCATTTCCTGGGCCTCGGGGCCTGGCCCACTTTTCACTCATTATTCTCTTATTTACTCGGCTTCACAGTTCAATAGATACTCGGCCTATCAAATGCATTCAGCCTCCTGATCATGCAGGATGGAGCCGAGTAGTATCTGTCTATCAGAGCGTGCGCTTCTTATTTTGCCAATTATTCGGCTCCCACATATTTATTTATTCACTTGCTTTAATTTCATATTAGTTTTGTTGTAATCTTCCCTATTCTACCTCATATTTGCTTTCTTGTTTTAAGTTCATGTTTTAATCTTGCATGTTCTATCTTTTATTTGCTTTCTTGTTTTAGTTTCATAGTAATTGTGTTGTAATCTTGCATTTCCTAGCTTATATTTTTCTTGTATTAGTCTCATATTAGTTTTGTTGTAATCTTGCATGTTCTACCTTATATTTGTTTTCTTATTTTAGGTTCATGTTAATTTTGTTGTAAGTTTGCACTTTTTTTTATTTTATAATTGTTTTCTTATTTTTAATCTAACCGGTAGTGGTTAGTTGAACCACCTACATATTTCTTGTTTGTTCCTTTTCGTGGTTTCGCAATAAGATAGGTTTTACTAGGCCTAGTTGGCCGGCCAGCCAGCCTAGTTGGCAAACTGGTTAGCTTTTTTTGGACAAGACGGTGTTGTCTTCCAATGTTAATCAACTTCCGGTGGTTTCCAAGGCACATGAAACTTTTTTTTGTTTTGTTTATTTTATTTTGAGTGTATTATGTGGTTTTTATTTTGTTGTAATATTCTCCTCACCCCCCCTAATCTAGCTTGAAATAATTTATTCAAAGTGTTGTAATAATTTCCCGCCCCACTTCTTTCTATCCCGTTCTTTTACTTGCTTTCCTTATTTGTAAATATGCATCACATTTTTTTTTGTCGTTATATCCGTGTTTTGCTTCTATGTTTATGCATCTTGATTCTGCTAAGTTTGCATTTGTGGATTTAATCAATTTCTATGTGATTATATGCGCTACCTCATGTTCTTGAGATGATTCACATGTCATATCTTAGAAGCCGAATCTTTAGTTGCATCTCATGAGTGGATTGCATTAGGATTTTGTATATAAGATCATGCATATTTTACTAACTTTGTTTTGTAGCTGTTCGAGGGACGTCAGTAAATATGTAAGTTTTTATGCTTTAGCATCTCGTTTGTGTGCATTTTTCTTATAATGTTTAAGCATCCTACCATGTGGCTACTTGCTTACTTGATATAACTGTATGAATGCCAGTGGATAGAGACTGTGTCGCTTAATTTGGAATGGTGTTAATTTTCATTTTTGTAAACTCAATTTATTTGGGTTGTACATCTCCAAAACTCTTTCAAAACTATATGAAATCAAATTATTCTAAAATAAATGACATGGTGTATACTTGTATTCTTCACATAGTGATTTTTAGGATTTATTAAATAATCGGAATATGAACATATAATTAAATAAAATTCATATTATGGTTTAGTAAAGACCGATCTTTTCATCGGGTGAGCAGGGGTGCTCAATTAATGACCTTCCCCTCTCATACCTAAGGTTCTGAACCAAGACAACTTTGGTTATGACGAACAGTGGCCTTGGCATGAGTCATGGATTTCCTAATTTCCCAAAAATATTAGGTGGCGACTCTAAGCTCTGATGACGTAGTCCATTTATGGCAAAAGATTTTGCAATAAAATGGATTTTCTAAAAGTTGCCAAATCTGGACTCTCATCTATGTTTCACATTGCACTAGTGAGACTAGATCAAAGAGATCGAGGGTCCGAACTGTTTAAAGTGCACGAGTACCCCTCGAGAATGTTACAGCACCCTCACTTGCACTGTCTTGTGCACCTGCATAGCAGTATTTTGTGCATTCACCTACATCGTACTGTTTTGTGCACCTCACTCGTACTGTCTTGTGCACCTAAATCACACTACTTTGTACACCTCACTCGCACTATTTCGTGCACCTCACCTGCGCTGTCTTGTGCACTCACAAGGTGTAGGAGACCTTAAATCCTCTAAAGGTGCAATTCCTTTGGTGTTTATCTTGCCCAAACAACTTCAGGAAATCTGCTATAGCCACCTGACTGTGCTTGTAGTGAGGTCCTAGGAGACCAGCTGAGATGATGGGCACTAGAGTTTGAATGGCCGAGGCCTAGAGCGCAAAGGTTCTGAATTTCGGAGACTAAAGTCTGGTTTAAATACCCAGGGATGTATCCTCGACTTGAAATCTATGTGATAGCCCCTTAGGTTGAGGTAGCTTGTATGTGCCTCAATTCTAGATACTAAACCAACCTAGTCTGTCACCCTATTGAGGAATGGGGAAAGTTACAAACATAGCCAGGGATAAAAGTAGTGCCTGTGGTTTGGAAGTGCAAAATGAAGGAAGAAGTCTTAAAACCAGGAAGAGGAGGAAGATCCCCAACAGCATAAGGTGAGACCTTGCCGATTGCCCCTGTAAGGTGCTTTCTAAGGCACCGCTTCCTAGCTGCTATATCATATCCATTATCATCTATTACATTGCATATAGCATCGATCGCACTCATCTACGACATTATGCATTATATCCATTAAATCATACAACTTCATTGCATGTATCATTTCCATGTTAAGCTTAGTTTGGCATGCGCTCATACTTTTCCCGCGTTAAAGCATAGCTTTGCATATGTACGCGCCTATTTTACAAGAATTGTGGTCTAAAGGTTTCGGCACCTTTTCTATGTTAGACGTGGTTTGGTTTATGTCCATGCCTTTTCTAGGTAAGACGTAGTTCGGCCTACGCCTCTTATTCACTTCATCCATTGCATTCATTGCATTGTACTTTGTCTTGTTTCATTCAGCATTTAGGATCATTATCTTTCTCCAGCAGATCATTCCTCACTTACATCATGCCACCCAATCACTTGTACTCTTTCTGCAAAAAACATAGCTCTGTATGTGTACGCGCCTATTCTACAAGAATTGTGGTCTGAAGGTTTTGACACCTTTTCTATGTTAAACGCAGTTTGATTTGCATCTCCACTGCTTTATGATATTTTTGCGGTAAGCACTGCTCGTGGTTTAGATTGCTGCAATGCATTGTGCATATCATTTGCATCTTGCCCTTAAACTATACTGGTTTGATTCCTTAAAAGGGATACGTAGGCAACTTTCGAGTTCTACCAAATTTCATTTACATTTTGATTGCTTTCCCAAGTCATGCGGCCTTGTGAAAATGGGTCGTCTTCGGCCTTTGACATTCACTCACGTCATTTCATGACTTCGAGTTATGTCAAAGAGGGCAACTGTAGACACCCCATTTTTGACCACCCCTAAGACTTTGGCGCCTATGGTGAACACACAATGATGAATTAGTACGTTGTACAAAATGTTCAATTTCTTCAGCAAAGAGCTTCGGTTTTCATTTTCAAAGCCTAAAACCTTGCACCTCCTTTGGACCAAAACCTAATTTTTTCTAGTGTGACCACTCAGAGGCCTGCTGACCAACAGGTGGCCAGAAGGCCAATTTTATTGGCTGGCCGTCCCCTTTCTTGGCTGGCTGGCCATGTTTTCCGGCAGGCAGATATTTACTGCCAGCTATCCCCCCCATGTGCATGCCTTGCACTAGCTGGCTCCATACAGATATTTCCGATTGAGGAACCTATTTTTCTATAAATAGGTGACCTCCCCTCTTGATTTTAGGTTAGAAAAATTTGTTCGGAGTCAAAAACTTGTTAAAAACTCTTCCTCTCTATCTTGCAATATACATACACTTCCTACACCAAAAATTGGAGGCTCTTTGCTAAGATTATTGAGCCAAATTTTCAGCTCTTGAGGGTGATCACTTGGTGGTTTGTGAACCAAAAAGTAACTCCTCTTCAAGAGGTATAACTTTTGTCATCTTTACACTACTTCCTTCTCTTTTCTTGATGTTTTTATAATGTCTTTGGACTATTTTTTAGGGCTGAAACTTGTGATTTAAAAGCTACCAAAGGTGGAGAGGTTAACTACCCTTCCTTGAACCTTATCCTATAGCTTCTACCCTTGTGTTTCCCACTTGTTTCTCAACTTTTAGCTACTATTTTTCAGAGTTTTGAGAGGCTAAAACATGTGATTTTAAGGTCTAAAAAGTGAAGGGGCTAACCACCTTTCCTTAGGCTTGCTTACTAGCTTTATTCTCCTCTTTTTTTACTTGCTTTTTCTAGCTTTTCAAACTAATTTTCAGGCCTATTTTTCTAGTTTTTGGGGCTGTTTTAGTTGTTTATTTAATTTATTCTTTGAATATTATGCTTGTATTGTTGTAAGTCCTCATAGATTTGGCGGTTTAGGCCTTAGATACCAATCTATTTGAGTTGATAGCTCTCATTCCATAGTTTTCATACATATACTTATACTTGTAATAACCATCTCTGCAGCCTCCTTCTTTTCTTGGTTTTCTTTTTATAAGAGTTGTTTCAAACAATTGATTGTAGTTTAAGTCATGAGAAAGAAACCTTCCATGCTTAATGGTTTAATCTCTTCAGAGGTTCATTACCAGAGAATTACATCTCTCTAATGCTAAGTACAGCTTCTTGTTTGACACTTCTCTTCATTAGTGGACGTAATTATCACTTTTGGACAAAAATGAATAAAGAATGGCAAGGTAATATAAAACAGGTCAAAATTGGACTAAAAGCGGTTAACAAGAATAATAAAATTGGTTTAGGTTCAATCAGCCGTTATATTGAACCCATTGAGTCTTGAAATCATTGCATACTCTTTGTAATGTAAATGATTCAAGAATCAATGTCTACCACTTCCCTCAAGGTAACTCCATGATAGAGAGGTTGTTTTGTTAGTCTTCAATTTCTATTTATTGAGCCTTTGTCCCATCGATTCGTAAATCATGACGCAACAACTTTGTGAATATTGATGATTTGTGAACCGAATATACTCCTCCCTTGATCAGTTTCATGATAGAAAGAGGCAGAGAGGACAAAACTCTCTTAGAAGCAATCTGTTTTTTCTCTGTTTCATTTCTATGGAGTAGGCCAGTACCAAAAACAATGGCCGGCCGACCACCCTTCCATCCTGCCAACCACTTTCTAAGGCCGGTCGGCCACTTATTTTATGCAGGCAGTGACATTTTCATGACAAAATAGAGTAGAAGCTTGGGGGGAAAATAGATTAATTTTCTGACTGCAAACAGAACAGTTTCTGGCAGCGAAACAGAGAGGTTTTCAGGAGGACATTCTCATTTGTGCACGGGCAACGCTTCATTTCTCATAGCCCTTTGAAATTAATGCTTTGATAGTAATATGTTTAAATTAATTAGATTTGTTCAAAATTGTAATAGCTAGTTAAATTTAGTTATTTGTAATAGATAGTTTAATTAGTTAATTTGGTGTTGTAATAATTGGTTTAAATTTGGGCATTTGGACCCTCTTGCACGAGGGCACACTTGTAATATTGTGTATGTCTTCCAACCCCCATTTCTTTCTTTCTTTTATTTATATGCCTATAATGGTAGCATCATGTTTTACATTTTCATACTGTTGCCATGTCTTGTATCCATTTGTGCATGCATTGGGTTCGGTTCATCATTTTAACCTTGTTGTTATTTCCTACTTAATTGAATATGTGCGCTATCGCATGCTTCGAGTTAAGACATATGCCATGTTAATAAACCAAACCTAGTAGTTACATTTTGTATGTGTTGCATTAGTCATTCGCATATTAGGACATGCATTCTTCTAACTATTTTCTTCTAATTTGGCATGCCTCGGTTGAGTACTAGGTCAGCATTTTTGCTTTAGCATATTCCATGTATGTATGTGTTGCCATATCAAGCGTGTTACCATAAGGCTATGTGCTTATTTGATAATGTCTCCTGAATGCCTATGGATGAAGGCTAATTTGTTTAAGTTGGGATAATTTGATTAATGTACATATGAGCTCACTTTTTCAAGTAATACATATTCAAAACACTTTTCAAAGCAAACATGAAATCAAAGCATTCCAAAATGAGTGACTTAGTCTATACTTGTGTGCCTCACATAGTAAGTTAGTATTAATAATCAGAATGAGAGCATATAATGTACATAAAAATCACATCATGGTTAGTAAAGGTCGATCTTTGATCGGGTGAGTGGGATGCTCAATTCATAACCTTCCCCTCTCATACCGAAGTTCCTGAGCCGAGACAGTTTGGTGATGACGCACAAGTGGCCTTTGGCATATGAGTCACGGGTTTCCTAAATTTTCCAAAACTATTTAGGTGGCGACTCTGAAATCAATGCAGTCCATTTTTGACATCTCTGATGATAAATCGATTTTCTAAGCTTTGTCGGACTTGGACTCTTATTTGTTTGATCGATTTTACATTGCACTTGTGAAACCAGATTCAGAACCACGGGAGTCCGAACTGTAGGGCTATCGTATTCGAGGACACTAAACCCCTCCAAGGAGCACAAAAAGTAAGTTATAGATATTGTTTCGGTCTACGGGTTTCTAGAAGTCCTATTAGAAAAGCACTTGATCACTATTATTTCTAACTGGAACTCTGGCAGCATCGTGGGATGATCATTATCTAGGAAGGAAATTCGTATGTGTTTATGTGATTATGTGCTTATATGGAATGAATTATTTGTTGTCCATCACATTCGGAAGCAAGTGAGTTAGCTTTGGCACATTTGTAAATGTGCTAATCTCTTATGTTACCTTCATGAGAATGTCAAGACGTGGAAATAGTGGTGGTAGGCGTGGCAAGCCTAGCAGGAAGTGCTGTTACTAAATGAAATTCCGGCGTAGGAGAAAGAGTTGGTTAGGCCAATGTGGCTGAACCAGTTGGCCAATAGGCATGGGCGCTTTGGCCGTGAAATGGCCAAAGCTTTGCGGGAATACGTGGACATTCTTAAGGCTGAGAATCAAGTCCAGGCCCATGTTGTTGAGACAGAGGCATCGTTCTTGAAGAGGGAGTTCTTCCAGTCTAATCCGGATGAGTTTTTGGGAGATCCAAAAGAGCCTTTGAAAGCAGATAAATGGCTCGAGCAGATGGTGAAGACGTTCGAGATGCTTGGCATCAAGGATGATAGGCTGAGAGTGACTTTGGCATCCTTCCAGCGAAACGGAGATGTGGGTCAGTGGTGGAAGTATGCGTGTGGGTGCATTGCAGTGACTTGGGAGGCCTTTGTCAATGCCTTTCAAGACAAGTTCTTATCTCCTACTGCTAGGAAAAAGTTAAGGGAGCAATTTCTAAAGCTCAAACAGTTGAACACACCAGTAGTTGAGTTTGAGGCAGCTTTTACTAGCCCCTCCAGATTTGCACCGGAACTTGTGGCGACAGAAGAACGCCGTTGCATTGAGTTTAAGAAGACGTTGAGGACCAGGCTTCTTGTCAAAGTGGTTGGGTCTATGATTAGGGACTACGGACGTCTTGTGCAGGCGGCGGCTCAACTAGAGACCGTGGTTCAGATAGAGGAGGAGCGAATGAGGGGCTCCATGCAAAGGAGTTAATAGGTTCAGGGGAGACTCGAGATGGTAAGAGACAGAGGGATTCCATCCCACAACAGACCTAGGGAGCACAGTCTAGGTCCACTTTTCCTGTACCAAGTTCTGGGGTAGGGAGAGGTGGTCAATGAGGGATCACTTGTTTCAAGTGTGGCCAGTTGGGTGACAAGTCTATAGTTTTCCCGCAGAAGGGAGGAGGGCAACAGTCTGCACCACCTGCGGCTCATTCCCAAAGCCAAAGTCAGGAGAGAGGACAGCCGCCTACCTGTTATCAATGTGGGCAATCGAGGCGTGTGAGGAAGTTTTTTCCTCAGTCAGGTGGCACATCTGGTGCATCTGGTCAGAGGTAAACACAGAACCATTAGCCTACATCGTTAGTATAGGCTCGTGGACCAATCAGGGAGCCTCTTCGGCTCAGTCAGTGTTTCAGAGACCTTCAAGGTGTGTGTATGCTTTTACCGCGCCAGATTTAGTACCAGCGCTTTCGGTAGTGAGAGGTAACTATTTGTTGTGTAATTCTATTGCCAATATGTTGAATGATACGGGTGCATCCCATTCTTTTATTTCATATGCATTCGCATCAACATTGGGGTTAGAAGTGGCTCAGTTAGCATCTCCACTCAGGGTAGATTCACCTATTAGTGGTGAGGTTTATTGGACCAGGGGTGTTGGAGCTGTGAGATAGAGGTTGTTGGTTGCCGATTTTCTTTTGTTTTTGTGTTGATTGACATGTTGAGCTTTGATAACATTTTGGGAGTAGATCGGTTGTCATCCTATCGGGCTGGCATAGACTGTTACTATCAAAGGGTTATTGTATGTACCTCAAGTGGTGATTGTTTTTATTTCTTGGGGGACGGGTTGATAGAGCCTTGTTGACAGTGTGAGATCCACATGATTGGGGTGAGCTTAGTCTCATTCTTGCTACATTCTTGGGTGTTGAGAGTGATATGGTCTGAGTTGAGTTCCTGAGGGTAGTTGGTAAATACCCGGACATCTTTCCCAAGGATCTCACTAGTTTATGACCTCACCGTGAGATTGCGTTCTCTATCGATTTAGTGCCTAGCATGGCACCGATTTCTATGGCTCCATATAGATTTGCACCTGCCAAGCTGTGTGAGTTGAAGATTCAACTCCAAGAGTTGTTAGGTAAAGATTTTATTCGCCCTAGTACTTTACCTTCGAGAGCACTGGCTCTCTTTGCTAAGAAGAAGGATGGCACATTGCGACTTTGTATTGAGTACAAGAAGTTGAATCAGGTAAATATTAAGAACAAGTACCCACTGTCTCATATAGATGACTTATTTGATCAATTGAAGGGGTCTTGTTGTTTCTCTAAGATAGACTTGAGATCGGGTTATCACCAATTGAGAGTGAAGGAGGAGGATATCTAGCAGACAACATTCCGTACGCAGTATGGCCATTATGAGTTTCTAGTAATGCCTTTTAGGTTAACTAACGCACTGGCCTTGTTTATGGATTTGATGTATCGGATCTTTCGTGAATTCCTAGACCGTTTTGTGGTTGTCTTTGCTCATGGCATTTTGATTTACTCACCCTCTGAGGAGGAACACGAGGAACACTTACGAGTTATGCTTGGGTTGCTTAGAGCCCACAAGTTGTATGCTAAGTTCGGGAAGTGTGAGTTCTAGTTGAAGTAGGTGAAATTCTTAGGCCATGTGGTATTCAGGGAAGGGGTGACTGTAGATTCTTCTAAGATTGAGGTAGTGCAAGATTGGGAACAACCTAAGAATGCCTTTGAGATCCGAAGTTTCTTGGGGTTAACTGGGTATTACTGTCGCTTTGTGAAAGACTTTTCTAAATTAGCCTCAGCGTTGACTAGATTGACGAGGAAGGGAATTAAATTTGTGCGGAGTGAGATTTGTGAGAAGTCATTCCAAGAGCTTAACGTTAGACTTACCACTGCTCTAGTATTGATTATTCCAAAGTCATTGCATTGATTATTGTGAAGCATCAGGCTTGTATTTCCTGAGCATACAAATATAAAACACGTCATGAACCCCAAAAAGCTGGAGTGGCAAGGCCAAACAGTAAGTTACCTCCCCAATGCGCTTTAAAATCTCAAAAGGCCCAATAAATCTAGGAGATAACTTCCCGCTTTTCCCAAATCTCATGAAACCCCACCTCGGTGATATTTTCAAAAATACGTGATCCCCCACTTCAAAAGATAAAGGTCTCTTACGGTTAGCATAGCTCTTCTAGTGACTCTAAGTCAAAACCAACCTCTATGAATATGCATAATCTTCTTCGTAGTTTCCTGGACTAACTCTGGACCCAACATAGGTGTATCACCCACCTCGGCCCACCACGCAGGAGATCTACGCAGTCAGTCATACAGGGCCTTAAAAGGTGCCATACTAATACTCGCCTAAAAACTATTATTGCACGCAAATTCCACAAGGGGCAAATGTCTCTCCCATGACCCCTTAAAATCTAGAATGCAAGCCCAAAGCATGTTCTCTAAAATCTAAATAGTGAGCTCAGACTACTCGTCGGTCTGAGGATGATAGGCGGTACTAAAGGTCAACTTAGTGCCCAAACCACCTTGCAGGCTCTGCCGCAACCGAGCCGTAAAATGTGGATCCCTATCCGAAACAATAGTCACTGGAACCCCATGAAGTTTCACTATATCTCTAATATATGGGTCAAGAAGATAATCTATCGAGTCACTCGTGCCCATAGGTATAAAGTGTACAGATTTGGTTAACCAATCAACTTCAACTACTACCCATAGGACATCATTACCTTGTTGAGTCCTAGGAAGACCCACAAAAAAATCCATCGTGACATGCTCCCAATTCCACTCGGCTATAGGCAAGGGTTGTAACAATCCTACTAGTCGCTGATGCTTAGTCATCACTTGCTGACAAGTAAGGCACGTCGAAACGAACAAGGCTACATCTCTCTTCATCCCCCTCCACCAAAACTGGTGACTAAGGTTGTGATACATCTTTGTGCCTCCCAGGTGGACTGCAAGGCATGAATGATGGAACTCTTGGAGTACCTCTTCTCTACAAGATTCTGGCACGTAAAGTCGGTCTAGATATCTTACACTTGAATCAAAGTAAATTTTCAAGCCTTTCTCTACCTTCCCACTGGATATCTTCTCACGGACAGTCTCTACTTCAAGATTACCCAATTGTGTCTCTATGACCTAGCTAACTAGGGTAGGTTGTGTAACTGTAATAAATAAGGGAGCCAACTCAACAGATTTGCCCAATTACAAGTCAAACTCGCCAATAGCACCCAACATCTCCCACTCCTGGATGGCAATGCTAGCTACACTCCTTATGGGTTTTCTACTCAAAGCGTCGGCCACTACGTTAGCCTTCCTCGAATGATAGTGTAATTCGAAATCATAATCCTCCATAAACTCCATCCATCTCTTTTGCCTCAAATTCAAGTCTTTATGTGAAAATAGATATTTCAAACTTTTGTGATCGAAAAATACTTTGAATCTCTCCCCGTATAGGTAATGCCTCAAGATTTTTAAGGCAAAAATCACTGTCGCTAACTCTATGTCATGAGTGGGATAATTTCTCTCATGTGTTTTCAACTGCTGTGAGCCATACGCTACCACTTTCCCCACTTGCATCAATACACAACCCAAACCTTCCCGAGACGCATTACAATAACCCGAACCCTCTCTAGAATAAGCAAAACTAGAGCAGTGGTGAGTCTAACCGTAAGTTCTTGAAACGACTTTTTGCAAGTCTCACTCTACACAAATCTAACCCCTTTCCTCATAAATCTAGTCAATAATGAGGCCAATTTAGAGAAGTCTTTCACAAAACGCCGGTAATACCCGGCTAAGCCCAAGAAACTTCGAATCTCAAAAGCATTCTTAGATTGTTCCCAATTTTTCACTACTTCTATTTTAGATGAATCTACAGTCACCCTTTCCCCGGATACCGTATGGCCTAAGAATTTAACTTCCTTTAGTGAGAACTCACAATTTCGAAACTTAGCATATAAGCAGTGTGCTCTAATCAACTGAAGTACAACCAGCAAATATTCCCCATGTTCCTCTTCGAATGGTGAGTAAACTAGGAAGTCATCGACAAAGACAACTATGAATTGATCTAAGAAGTCATGAAAGACTCAATTCATCAAGTCCATGAACGAAGCTAGCACGTTGATCAACCTAAAAGGCATCACTAAGAACTCATAATGGCCATATCGCATATAGAATGTCGTTTTCTGAATATCCTCCTTCTTAACCCTCAACTAGTGATAACCCGATCTCAATCAATCTTAGAAAAACAATAAGACCCCATTTAACTAGTCAAACATGTCATTTATTCATGGTAATAGGTACTTTTTCTTAATAGTTACCCGGTTCAACTTTCGGTAATCGATGCACAGTCATAATGTGCCATCTTTTTTCTTGGCAAAAAGAGTCGGTGCTCCCCAATGTGATGTACTAGGACGAATTAAGCCCTTATCTAACAAATCTTAAAGTTTCACCTTTAACTCACATGCCTCAGCTAGTGCAAACCTATATTGTGCCATGGAAATCATAGTCGTGCCTGGCGCTAAGTCAATTGGGAACTCAATCTCTCTATGTGGTGGCAACTCTGTGAGATCCTCTGGAAAAACATCCGGATATTCTTGAACTACTCTTGGCAATTCACTCTGGATCATACTATCCTCATCAACTATGGCAATGGAAAAAAGAAACTCAACTCTCCTTGACCCTTAAGGTCATACAACATAGGAGTAGGACTGCCACCCCGGTCACACATGAAGTAAAAGCATTTCCCCGATGGCATACATACCGAAAAAGAATGAAAAAAATTATTTGGCTTACCAATCAATGAGGTAGA
Organism: Camellia japonica; assembly: GCA_030407325.1. NCBI lineage: Eukaryota > Viridiplantae > Streptophyta > Magnoliopsida > Ericales > Theaceae > Camellia > Camellia japonica. Next base: position 79,076,892 of record JAPPVO010000017.1, read on the forward strand.
GGCCATGCATATATAATATATTCATGATACAATTTTGGAAACAATATACACAAGGTAAGATTTCTATAATGGAAACAATATACACAAGGTAAAATTCCTATAATCAAAAGAATTCCTATTCTAATTAATATTATGATTTCCATATTCAAACATAATATTTTGATTTCTATATTCAACACTTCCCCTCAAGCTAGCATGAAGATATTCAACAAACGCAACTTGTCAATGGAAGACTGGAGCAAAGTTGGTCCCACAGATTTTGTGAACGTATATACCAATTGCTAAGAAGAAGAGACAAAGGATGGATGCACAATGCCAATCTAAACCTTTTCTCAAATGAAATATAACTTGATATGTTTGGTACGCTCATGAAGTACAAAATCAAAGGATAACATAATTGCAGATTTATTATCACTAAATAAAGAGGAAGGAACAGCTCCTCTAAACCCAACTCTGATAGAATAGAGCGAATCCAAATAATCTTACATGTCCCATGTGCCATAGTCGATACTCAGCCTCTGCAGGAGACCTAAAAACCACAGCTTGCTTCTTATTTTTCCATGATATAAGATGATCACCATAGAAAGTACATAAGCCAGAAATGGAACACCGATCAATCCTAGATCCTGCATAGTCTGCGTCGGTGAAACAGGAGAGCCTAGATTGGAGACTAGTGGTAAACAACAATCCCAAGCCATGAGACGTTTTTAAATACCTCAAAATATGATAAACCACGTCAAGGTGCTCTTTACGAGGTGAATGCATGAACTGACTCACAACACTAACTGCAAATGTCAAATCAGGTCAAGTGTTGGTCAAATAAATGAGGCGTCTCACAAGACGTTGATACATGCCTAGGTCATCTAGCAACTCACCAGACTCTGATGTGAGTTTGACATTAGGATCTATCGGAGTAGAAACAGGTTTACACCCTAACATACCAGTATCTTGAAGCAAGTCAAGGGTGTACTTTCTTTGAGATAAGGAGATCATCTCTCTTGAGCAAACCACCTTAATTCACAGAAAATATTTGAGACATCCTAGATCCTTAATATCAAAAGTTTGGCATACTTGACCAATGCCGACAGAGTCATCACCTATGAGAATAATATCATCTACATAAACTAACAAGACTATACATTGACCTGTAGAATTCTGGAAATGAAACAAGTGTGATCAGAGTTTCACTGAACAAAGCCATAGTGTAGACACCCCATTTTTTTTACCGTCCTCAAGACTTGGACGTTATCGTTTGAACACTCGATGATCATCTATGCTCGTGTTCGTTTTGAGTTTCCGAAGGTCTCGGTTGCGCGCCTTGCCTTAGGATCTCTCAACTTGTCTATTTTGTGCTTGGTTGTGGACCAAGGACTTGTGGTTTTGCTTCTGAGGGAAGAGGGTGGCTTGTTGGCCATCCCTACAACCCATTGGCCAAGCCTTGTGCTTATCGGCCTTGTCTTCTTGCCATCGGCCATTGGTGGTGGCCGATCGGCACTCTTTTTGGCCGATCGGCCCCCTTTTTGGTCGATCGGCCAGATCTTTTGGCCGAGACCTTTCCACCTGCTTTTGCAGACATTTTTGTGCCAGCTGTGACAGCTGGTGAGCACAGATTTCATCCTCCATACGCATGTATGGAGGGATTGAAACAAGTCTCAAGCTTGCTCAACAAGCTTGAGATTTGATTTTCTATAAGAAGGGCGACCCCTCTCCCTTTCCAGAGGTTCTGAAATCTTGATATAGAAGATATATATCACTCTCTCTCTATATTTCCTTCTCTCTCTATATTTGCACTTGTTTGTGCTCAAAAGTGGAATTTCTTCACACTTTTGCAATAAAGCACCTAGTGAAACACCATACTCTTGTTGCTGAGGTACTTGAGGTTTTTGTTTGAACTCAAAGTTTGGTTTTGGTTCAAAAAGAGTGCTGGAGTTGTAGCTTTGAAGGTGTTCTTCAAGGGTGAGCTTCTAACCCTTAAACCCCTTGTTTTGGTTTAAGCTCTTGGACCTATTTGCATGCTTATTTTGGCTTGACTTTAAACTACAAAAAGTTCTAATTTTGCATGCTTAACATGTTTGTTTAAGGTCTCTTTTGTGTTGGGGGTAGTCTACCCCCTCTTAGGCCTTGTTTGGCTTTCTTTTGTACCATCCTTTTAAGCTATTGGGACCACCTTGTTTTGGCCTTCTCACCATTAAAACTCAGAGGAATTTTAGTGGTGGAAATGGTGTTTTGAGGTCCTAAATAGGAGAGGATCATCCCCTCTCCTTATGTTTTGTGTGCTTACTTTGTATGCCTCATGTGTGAGCATGTTTGTTAAGCTTATGTTGGCTCCATCTTAGCATGTATTTGGGGTTATTTTGACATGGCATACCACTATTTTGATTTGGTTTTGTCATCCCTTGCATGCCTTATACACCTGTAGTGTAGATGTTACAAACTAGCTTCGTGTGCTTCATGAAGTAGCATGTCTTTGTAGCTTGTATTGGTTCCATTTCAGCAAGTTTTTGGTGTTATTTTAGCATGCCTCAACTCTGTTTTAGGTTGGTTTGATAGCATCTTGCATGCTTCACATACTTGTAGTGCAATCTTGCATGATAGCCTAACATGCATCACGTGTTTGAACCATCATTCTAGCATGTTTTGGCTTAACTCCAAGAAGCTTTTGGCCATATTTTACCATGCTTAAGGTCTGATTTGTGTTGTTTTGGTCATACATGCATTGCTTTGTATAGCCATGGTTCATTCTAGCTCATTAGCCTTGAGTTTCCAAGTCCATTAGCATGCATTACTTGGACTATTTTCATGATTTGACATCATTTGAAATGTGATTTTAGTGCATATAGTGTGGTCATACACTCATATTTGTCACTTTCAATGCATTGGAGAGTTTGTGTTTTATGCCTTAACATGAGTCTATATGCATGCCATGTTGCCTAAGCTTGTGATCTATCATTTCAGTGTGTTTTTGGGGTTATTTTGCCATGATCTCACTCTGATTTTTGTTGTTGAAGTCACCTCATGCTTGGTTTTGATAGGTGTAGTGTAATACTCCTTATTAGCCTTGCATATTTCATGCTTCATGCTCACCATACTAGCTTATTTTGGCTTCCTTCCATACATGTTTTAGCATCATTTTGGCATGATCTAGGACTATTTTGGGTTGCATTGGCCATATGCTTCATGTTTTGCATAGTTGTAGTACAATTGGCCTTGTTAGCTTTAAGTTTTGAGCACCATAGCATGCTTAATTTGTGGCATGTATATGATTTGGCATCATTTACCATGACATTTCAGAGCATATAGACTTGCCATGCTCCCACTTCTTTCACCCTTTGAGTGCTTCTAAGGGTTGTGCATTGTTGCCTAGCTTATGGACCAATATGTGTGCATGCATGTCTTGCCTTTTGGTGCCTTAGTTTTGGCGTTATTGGTCACTATTTTGGACCCTCTTAGGTCTGTCCATATGCAGTTTGGTCCATTGAATTTTGCATTACATGGCCCTTACCATTGCATGGTTGTTTGCATATTGTTGCATGCTCATGTTGTTGCATGACATTGTCATTTGTGTGTTGTTGCATGCTCATGTTGCTTACATATTGTTGTTGCATTGTGTTTGTATGGATGTTGCATTGCATTGTGTTTGGGTTGGGCGTGAATCCAAACATGTGGAACGAGGGGCGTTTCATACTTGAAGTGATGAAACGCACCTCATTCCTTAGGTCACTGACACCTTTGATCATGTATGACAAGGTGGAGGTTATTGAGTCTTATGTGATATTTGCGTGCATTCATTGTCATTGATTTGTGCAACTCGGCCTCTTTGGCCATCATGCATTGAAATGCGTGATTGATGGCTCGAGAGCCAAGCACTACACTCCTTTGAGCTTTAAACATGATAAGGAGTGTGGTTGCAGACACATTTTCTTGCAAATACACTACCATTCATCTGTTAGTGCTCTGTTGCAGCAAAGGAGAAGTTTACAGGAAGAAGTGGCCGATCGGCTATCAAGTGTGCCGATCGGCTATCAATAATTGGCCGATAGGCTCGAATTTGGCCGATGACCATTATTCTTTGGCCGATGGCCATTCCCCTTGGCCGACTACCCCTCAGATTGTTCCTAAGGTGGATCAGAGGCATCTTGGAAGTTGGCACAATTTTTAGAAGCCCAGAAGTGTGCAAACAGAGGCATCATGAGGCACGGCAGCGGATTTCCGAGCGAGGCGATCGAGCATGCATCTTCAAACTCTTAGAACTGAGCTGAGGCTTTGTAATTTGTAATTAGCTTTACTTGATTAGTTAGCTTTTGAATTTGTAATTAAACTAGCTAATTTGTTAATTAGTTAACGTGTTGTAATAATTAGCTTAGTGTTAGCTAGTTATTCAATTTGATTATGTAATAATTAGTTTAATTAGCTTAGATTAGCTAGTTAGCTTCTTATTTGGACCCTTTGTCGAGAGGGCACAACTGTTGTAATAAGTGTGCGTGTGTGTGATGCATGTCTTCTAACCCCACGTCTTTCTCCCTTTTATTTACCAGCTTTTGATGGTTAGTTTTAGAGCATGTTTCAATTAGCATACGTATGCTTCGCATGTTGCATTCATTCATCTATTTTGCATGCACCGGCTCGACGCATCATACAAACTGCATTGTATTTCAATTTGAATTTGAATACATGTTATCAAGTTGCATTTCCCATGACATCTTAGAATAGCTGAGCCTATCTTAGTCGCATTTTGCATGTGTTGCATTAGGCAGTCTTGACATAGCTAGGATCATGCATTGATTACTAACTAGCTTCTTTTTTGGCTCGGAGTACTAGGTAAGCTTTTACACTTTAGCATATGGCATGATATGTGTATGTTGCCATGTTAGCATGCTTGCCATGAGACTAACTGCTTTAGTGATATAACTGCATGAATGTCTGTGGGTGAAGGTTGGATTGCTTGAATTGGAACAATTCATCAAAATGTGAGTTTTAAGCCCACTTAAGAGTGGCAAAATCATATTTTCCAAGACCACTTGAAGGTGGCAAAATCCGCGTCTTAGCCTACTTACGAGTAGCACTTTCAAACCATTTTCAAACAAACAAACATGAGACGTTTTGTTCTAATTTAGGCGATCTAGTCTATACTTGTACGCTGTGCGCATCACATAGTAAGCTAGCTAATAAAACCAGAATAAGAACACATGTGTCTTCAAAAACAACGTATCATGATAGTAAAGGCCGATCTCTGATTGGGCGAGCGGGGGTGCTCATTGCATGACCTTCCCCACTCGTACCCAAGTTCCTGAGCCGAGGCAACTTTGGTGATGACGGACACGTCGCCTTAGGCACGAGTCAGGGTTTTCTAAATTTCTCAAAATAAAACATTTAGGTGGCAACTCTGTATTTGGCAAAGCAGTCCATGTTTGGTACTTCTTTATTAAAAATCGATTTTCCAAAACGATTTGCCGGATTTGGACTCTTTGGTGATTTATCGGTCTCACATTGCACTTTGTGAGATTAGATTCAAAACCGTGACGCGAGTCCGAACTGTAGTAGCTAAAGAACAAGCGATTCGCGCCCTTGCGCGCGGAACCGGGAGTTCTTGGGCGGTCTACAGTTTCTGGCAACTCTGCTGGGGATTTAGAGAACTTGACTCGAACTCATGATATCTTATTTTGATTACACTTATGTGTCTCTTTGCATTGCATTTGCATTGGTGCGCCTAAGACAACGTGTTTGCCATCTGCTTATTCCTGAACGGTTTTCCAAGGCTGCTTGCCATAGGGTTGACTGGTTACGGGCTCTGCCACGATGGGAACACAAACCTCGGTTGTTACCGAGGAACCCTTTTTGACCATTTGACCTAGTGCATATCGGAAACTGTATTGACTATTCCAAACTAGGACACGTTGCTTACCCGATCATAGGTTGTTTGAAACCACTGCGTGCATAGTGAAACCCTAGCTCCTGACAAGATAGGACAGGGAAACCCTACCCCTCCATAGGGGTGTTTTTGGCTCTTACTTGCTTGATTATGTGCTTTTAGAGTGTGCCTCTACAGGAATGCATGTATCAGTTTGCAAGTCTGGGTATCAGGCCTGCGGGCATCAGTATTTGAGGAATCAGTTTTACCTGAGGGTATCAGATTCGGGGCAGTGATTTGGGAACAGTAATCAGTGGTTGAGAACAGTTCTTTCAGCTTGTGTTTGCCAACTGTATGTTGTCTTTATTTAAGCTGTTTTGCTGTCTGTTTTTCTGCTCATTGTTTCCTTATTATGCTTTATTTATCTTTTTGCATGGTAGTTTAGCACCATTGCTTCCGACCAGGCAGATATTCCCCGAGCACTCTTGGTTAGAGGTCGAAGACTTAATCGATCCGAGGATCTGATAGACGGAGAAGCAGTGTTCCTTTCTTTACCCCCGGTTACTAGACAGAGGTCAGTAAGGCGCAGTGTATCAACACAGAGGTTTCCAGGTCAGTGGTCCTTCCTGCTAGTGAGTAGTCAAATTGAGGTTTCTGTGTTTACCACAGAAACAAATATACTGGTTATTCAGCTAGATCAGCACAATATGGTAGGTATGGAAGAGATGATGCGTCAGCTCCAAGAGACTATACAAGCCATGCAGCGGGATGCTGCCCGCTAGGCAGAAGTGGCTGCACATCAAGCAGAAGTAGTGGCCGAATAGGCAGAGTTAATTGCCAGGCTACAGCAGCAAACCGGAGCATTTGCTTAGCACCCACCTCCTCCCCTACCTAGAGTTCCAACACTAGGGGAGACTGCAAACATCCAGGAAAATACGGACGTCCCAACGGGGCCAGCTCCGCCCCCAATCCTACCCCAGCTATCCAAAGCGCCCACCAATCTAGTGGATTCACCGTTTGAATTTGAGGTGGATCCAACAGCGCTGAAAGTGAGCAAGCTAGAAAAGCTGTTCAAGAAGTCTCAAGTCGTAAAATCCATTCCGGATATAGAGGATGGATACACTGACTCGGCCGTGACTCTGCCAGATCAGTTTAAAATGCCGCACATAGACCGTTTCGACGGGTCTAGGGATCACATGGTACATGTGCGGCTATTCTCAGATATCTTAAGGCCGATGGGCCTCTCCAAATTGCAGAAGCTTTCCCTGTTTGGCTGGACCCTGTCGGGTGTTGCGGCTATTTGGTATGCAAAACTGGAGGACTCTGTCAAGAGAAGCTGGGAGGAGATGGCTGAGGCCTTTGTAGCTCAATACTCCTACAATACGCAGATCGATGTCACAACTCGTGATCTCAAGAGAACTAGGCAAGAGCTGAAGGAGAGCTTCTCCGATTTTGTGACCCGCTGGAGGGCTAAAGCCTCGATGATGACCATCAGGCCGATCGACAAGGACCAAATACGGATGGTTGTGCGCAACCTCCAGCCCAAGCTCATGTAGAAGATGATCGTTCTCCCCCTTCCCACCTTTGCAGATCTACATGAGATTGGGGTGCAAATCGAGGACGCCATAAAACAGGGTCTGATTGACCATGAAAGAGAGCAGCCCAAGAGGGCATTCAACCGCAGTACGAATACAGGCACAAGCAGTGCTGCAGCTGCCAGATCTTCAGATGTGGGTATGGTTACCACCACCACCACCCCAAAAACCCTTGCAGCTACGCCATTCACCGGTGCGTCCGGAAGTAGTTCGCAAACCGCCAAGTATCCACCCCGAGGCCAGAGAACCTTTACCCCGCTGTACATGTCTCTGTCCAAAGCCTTGGGGGTTTTGATCAGGAAAGGGCACCTGAAACCCCTAGAGCGCGGCCCTTACCAGAAAAGCTTCCTTCCTCCCATAACCCGGCCAAGTACTGTTCCTTTCACCAACAGCATGGTCATGCCTTTCACCAGTGCTATAGATTGCGTTATGAGATTCAAGATCTCGTTGACAACAGGGCGATCATGCCTCCGGAGAAGCTGAATGTCACCACCAACCCTCTTCCACCACACAACCAAGCTCCACCTCCCAAACGCATCAACTTGATCCAAACTGGGGTTATGTCATATGACCCTAGCATATATATCACCCCTTCCCACCTACCCAAGCCAGAGGTGTTCATTCCCGACAGCACTGACTTGTGCATGTTGGACATCTCCCAAACCCAACCAGCATCGGTAGTGGTGACTATCGAAGATAGAATTGGGTTGACTGTGGGAGCAGATGAGAATGCGAATTCAGAACTTGAGGGGTCTACGAGCTTCATGTACAACCTGAGTGGTTACATTACATCAGCGAGCCAGGCTAGGCCGAAAGTAGAGTTGCCAGTTGAGGCAGAGATCTGTGTGGTACGGGAGGATGGACCTAATCAGGGGCTAGATGTCCTAGCGGATCTGGAAGAAGACATTACAAACCTTCAGTTCTTCAACGAACAGGACTCAGGGGACGTGAATGTCAACTGGTTTGATCTGGAAGGGTCAATAGAAGCTATTGGGTGGCTCAGCGACGAGCCAAATGTTGTTGAGCAGCCTCAGGCAGAACAAGGTTCGTCAGAGACGGGGAGATCAGCAGTGGCCGGAATGGCCGGGAATCAGAATGGACCGCCGGAGAGCACCGGTGTTAAGAATTTTGCTTAGAATACGGGCAGTTTGAGTGCGGAAGATACTGAACAGCAGGCTGCATTGTAGTAGTTTGAGCAAGAAAAGATCGAAGATTCTGAGAGGGCCAGAAAGGCCAAAGCCCCTGCGGAGATGGAACGTGCTGTGAGCACAATAACGGAACATGCTGTGAGCACAAGAATAGAATGTGCTGCGAGCATAGGAACAGAATGTACTGTGGGAACAGGAATAGTTGTAACGGAACCGGACGAATGTTTGTCGATTGCCGATGGCATGTGGTGGGAAGACGACGACTTATGTCTTGCCCACACCGATGAAGACTGGGGACAAAGCCAACTAGATGATACCTGGTGTGTGGGGGAGGCTGACCACATGACTAGGAGTGGGCGGTATTTCAAACCCCCACACTTGGATCAACTAGAGGCGTCCAGGAAGGACAAGGAGGCGGAAAGGCAGAAAGAAAAACAGCTCGAGGAGGAGGATGTACTAAAACAGCTTAAGAAGATACAAGTAGACATCTCCATCTGGGGACTGCTTATGGCCTCAAGAGTTCATAGACAAGCTGTCATTTCTACAATGGACAAGGCCAAACTTTCAATCGACACCACGCCTGAGCAGCTGATAGGATTGGTTTTTCCGGGAGAAGCTTCGCCGACGTTGACCTTCACTGAGAAGGAGTTGCCGCCTGAGGGAGCAAATCATAACAAACCGCTCTATATCACTGTCGAGTGTATACACAAATGGATACCAGTGGTTCCTGTTGACACAGGATTCGCTATCAATGTGTGCCCGTCAAGGACGGCATATGCAATCGAGTTGAAGCCCGCGGATTTTGTGCCAACTGCCCAGGTAATAAGGGCCTACGACAATACCAGCAGAGAGGTGATGGGGACTGTACAAATTCGGACTCAGGTTGGTCCAGGACAACAGGATATTGACTTTCATGTCTTGGACATTCCCGCAACCTTCAATCTACTCCTAGGGCGGTGTAGACAACCCATTTTTGACCGTCATCAAGACTCGGTTGTGTTTGCAGGTACATTCGGACACAAGTTCGATTGCTCGTCGAGTATTCGACTTTTGCGGTGGAACGTGATAGGTTCGAGCTTTCCAAACCCTGTATCCTTTCTGCCCCATTCTTGGACCATGACTTGGTCCTTTCAGAATGTGTTTCTTGGTGCACTGCCGGCCACCTTTTGGTCCTGCCGGCCTTCACTTTGTTGCTGCCGACCATTGATTGAGCCTGCCAGCCATCAATGAGCCACTGCCAGCCATCCATGATGGCTGGCAGACCGCCTGTCTCAGCAGGTTTCACTCTAGATCTTTCGAGCCAGCTGGAAGAAGCTCTTCCCAAGCTTCTTGAAGAAGCTTTACATTGCTTTTCTTCTATAGAAGGAGAGAGCCTCTCTCCTTAGCAGAGGTTCAGCATTTTTGAGAAGAAATATCTCTCTCTCTCTCTATATTGTTGTTAATTTGTGCCTTGAAGTCCATTTTCCTTGCACTTTTATACTACAACACATAGAGATACACCACCATCTTTGGGTTGAGGTTCTTGGGAGGACTTCTTGAGCTCTGAAAGTGAGGTCTTACCCCCTGAAGTTGCTGGTTTCGAAGTTGATCTTCAAGGGTGAGTTTCTTCCCCTTTTTAGCACTTTTTTGTACCTCATTTTAGCCATCCTTGCATATTGTTTTAGGCCTTGCTTTAAACTGAAAAAAGTCTTGTATTTAAGTGCTTTTGAAGTTTGTTTAAGGTCTTTTGGCTGTTGAGGGTCTTCAACCCTCTTCTTGGCCTTGTTTGGCCTTGTTTCGAGTCATGCCTTAAGGCCTCCGAGCTAGCCTTGGTTTGGCCTTCTAACCACTGAAATCCAGTGGATTTTCAGTGGTAGGCATGTGGTTTTGAGGCCTCAAATCAGAGGGGGTGGCCCCCTCTCTTTTGGTTTTTGTTTGCTTGCATTTTTGGCTTGCCAAAGGAGCATGCCTCTCTGTACTTTTTAGGCTTGGTTCAGGCCCTTTTTTGTGACTTTTAGGACCTTCCTTGGCTCTGTCCATGGCTGGTTTGGTCACCTTTTGCATGCATCTTGTATGTGTAGTGTAATCCCATTTGTAGCTCATCAAAGTAGCATGTTTGCCTAGCTTGCGTTAGCATGTTTGCCTAGCTTGCGTTGAGTCCATTTCAGTAGGTTTTTGGTGATGTTTTACCATGCCTTAGATCTTTTTTGGGTTGGTTTTGTCACTCCATGCATGTACAATACTCATGAACTAGGTTTATATGCTTCTTGCTCTAGCATGTCATCCTAGCTTATGTTCAGTCCATTTCAGCATGTATTTGGTCATCATTTGGCATATCATGACTCTATCTTTTGCTGGTTTGGTCATATTTTGCATGCTCCATATACTTGTAGAACAAATCTTGCTTACTAGTTTTATGTGCATGATGCTTTGACTCATCATCCTAGCATATTTTGGCTTTCCTCCAGCATGATTTTGTTCTTATTTTGAGGTGTTCTAACACTGTTTTGGCCTAACATGGCCATATCACTCATGCTTTGTATAGCTATAGTGCAAATGCTTAGGCTAGTCTTGGGTTTTGAAGCCCCTACCATGCCATACATGTGATGTTTGCATGTTTTGCCATCATTTCAAATGTTATTTCAGTCCATGAAATCTAGTCATACACTTGCATTTGACATGCTTTTAATGCCTTGGAGGCTTGGCTCTTTATGCCTCAAGAATGAACTTTTGTGCATGCCATTAAGCCTAAGCCTTTGGCTCATCATATCAGTGCATTTTTGATCTTGTTATACCATGATGTAACTCTGTTTTATGTTGTCCAAGTCATGCCATGTTTGGTTTCAATAGGTGTAGTGCATTGCCTCTTTTGTAGCCTTGCATGCTCCATGTATTTGGCCTTGTGTTCTAGCTTGTGTTGGCTAGCTTCAAGCTTGTTTTTTGGTCTTGTTTGGACCTGCCTTGGGATTGTTTTAAGTTCCCTTAGCCCTTTGAGGCTTGCCTTGCATGGCCATGGCTTAAATCCCTTTGTTAGTTTTGAGCTTTGAGCTTTCTAACATGCTATGCTTGCATTTTTTAGTTGATTTGGCATCAATTTACATGAGATTTCAGAGGATGTAGTATTGTCATACTTCCATGCTTGTCACCCTTTAAGTGTGCTTAAGAGTTGCATCTTTGCGCCTTAATCCTTGAGCCAATTGGCATGCATGTTTGCCTTGCCTTTTCATGCTTTTCATGCTATCAATTCATCACTTATGGCCACTGATTTTAGGCATGGCTGAGGCCTATCCATCTTTAGTGAAAGCCCATCTTACCATGTTGTCACATGCTTGTCCCACTTCGTATGTTGTTGCATACTTGCCCGCCGTCACATGCCTTGCATGTTTGTATGTTCATGTTGCATTTTGTCATGTTATTCAAGGTTGTTACCTCACATCATGCTTATATGCTTGTTGCATGCTCGGGTTATTGCATTGCATGTCTGCAGGCTCAAGTCACACTGCATGTTTGCCATGTTTGTTTTGCATTGTCGTTTGGATTAAAGTGTTAATCTGAGCACGAGGAACGAGGGGCGTTTCATACTTCAAGTGATGAAACGTGTCTCAATTCTTGGTCGCCGACGCTCTTGATGATTCATAATAGAGTTTTAGGCTTTATGTGTTTATTTGTGCATTCATTTCACATTGATTTGCACAAGTCGGATCTTTGGCCATCATGCATCGGGATACGTGATTTATGGTCGTAGATCCAACTATGCCTCTCCCTTGATGTTTCGAGGTGATATGGGGTGGCATAGTGCGTAAATACCCTTGGGAGACCCTTCATTTTCTCTGTTTTGTGCTCTACTGCAGCTTGGTGTCCCAGCACATCAGTGGCCGGCAGTGCCTTGCAGATGGCTGGCAGTGCTTTGTTGTTGGCCGGCACCCCTTCATTTTTGGTCGGCAGTGGCTCCCCATGGCCGGCAGGCCACTGATGCACTCCCCAGCATGTTTTTGGTAAGGTTCAGCAGGAATTCCTTGAGGACACCCTGCAGACAGAGCCTCTAAAGAGCAACCGGAGAGCGTTTCGAGGTGAGAAACCGAATGCGAGCATGCATACCCTTCTGCTTCTATGAAAAGAGCTGGAGCGGCTTTATTTGTTGCTTTTCATTTGTAGTTAATTAATTTGTTAATTAATTAAGTGTTGCAATAATTAGTTGTAGCTAGTTATTCAATTCGGTTATGTAATAATTAATTAGCTTGTTAGTTAGTTAATTAGCCGGCATGTATTATTTATTCGGACCCTCCGTCGAGAGGGCCAATTTTGTAATAAGTGTGCGTGCGTGTGTGCATGTCTTCCAACCCCACGTCTTTCTCCCTTTTACTTACCTGCTTTCGTTGGTTAGTTTTAGGTCATGTTTCAAATTAGCATACTTATGCTTTGCATGTTTGCATCCATTCATCTGTCTAGCATACTTATGCTTCGCATGTTTGCATACATTCATCTATTTTTGTATGCACCGGGCTCGGTGCATCATACTAACTACATTGTAATTCGATACCAAGTTGAATACATGTATCAATTGTCGCATCTCATATGCCATTATTAGAATAGCCGAGCCTATTTCTAGTTGCATTTTGTATGTGTTGCATTAGCCATCTTAACATGAATTAGGATCATGCATTGATTACTAACTAGTTCTTTGTTTTGGCTCGGAGTACTAAGTAAGCTTTTATGCTTTAGCATATTGCATGTATGTGAGTGCTGCCATGATAGCATGCTTGCCATAAGGCTATTTGCTTAAGTGTTTAACTGTCTGAATGCCTGTGGGTGAAGGTTGGATTACTTGAATTGGAACAATTCATTGAAATCCACATTTTAGCCTACTTACGAGTAGCAAACTTCAAACCATTTTCCAAACAAACGAATATGCGATGCTTTGTTCCAAATTAGGCGATCTAGTCTATACTTGTTTTGCTGTGCGCATCACATAGTAATTCTAGCTAATTAACCGGAATAAGAACACATGTGTTTTCAAAAACTAGATCTCATGTTTAGTAGTGGCCGATCTTTGATCGGGCGAGCGGGGTTGCTCATAGCTGACCTTCCCCAATCGTACCCAAGTTCCCGAGCTGAGGCAACTTTGGTGATGACGAACACGTGGCCTTAGGCACCAGTCAGGGTTTCCTAAATTTCCCCAAAAATAAAAATATTTAGGTGGCGACTCTGTATCTGGCAAAGCAGTCCATGTTTGGCACTTCTTTCTAAAAAATCAGTTTTTCAAAACGATTTGTGGGATTTGGACTCTTTGGTGATTTATCAATCTCACATCGCACATTGTGAGATCAGATTAAGAACCGTGACATTTGAGTCCGAACTGTAGCATGAGCCCCAAGGGCGCGTCTACAGTTTCTGGCGACTCTGCTGGGGACTTAGAGAGCTTGACTCGAACTCATGATATCTTGTTTTGATTGCACTTATGTGTCTCTTTGCATTGCATTTGCATTGGTGCGCCTAGGACACCGTGTTTGCCGTATGCTATTTCTGAACGGTTTGCCAGAGGCATGCTTTTAGAAGCGTGCCATAAGGTTGATCGGTTGTGGGCTCTGCCACGACGGGAACACAAACCTCGGTTTTTACCGAGGCACCCTTTTTGACCATTCGACCTAGTGCATATCGGAATCCATAGTGACTATTCCAAACTAGGATAGGTTACTTACCCGATTATAGGTTGTTTGAAACCGCTGCGTGCGTAGTGAAACCCTAGCTCCTGACAAAATAGGACAGGGAAACCCTACCCCAACATAGGGGTGTTTTGGCTCTCATTTACTTGCTATGTGCTTTTTGAGTTGGCCTCTACAGGGAATGCACGTATCAGTTTGCAAGTCTGAGTATCAGGCCTGCGGGCATCAGCATCTGTATTTTGAGAATCAGTTATATCTGTGGGTATCAGATTCAGTTTTGGGGCAGTAATTTGGGGAACAGTGATCAGTGGTCGAATACAGTTATTTAGCTATGCTTATGTCTGTTCTAGTAAAATTGGGCTGAGATGCTACCTGTTTTCTCTTTTAAGGTTCAGAGATTCGGTTTAGAATAGCCAGTGTTCTCCTCTGCTGAGGCAAAATAGGAAAAGACTCACCGGTTCATCAGATCCGTCAGTCACCAGTTACACCACCCATGTCCAGTTCAGTAGACTTATGACGACCCAGAATTTAGAGGAAATTATGGTTATGGCAACCGCACTAAACCAAGGAATCATCTTGCAGGGTGAGACCGACGTTGAAGTACCACACCCGCCCAGGTTGTCTGCCGCACATCCGATCTAGGAACCCCAGTTATTTCAAACCCGTGAGCCCACCACCTTTGAACTGATGGGAATGATTGGCGACTTTCAAAGATCTGTGGCTGATCTCGCCTACGGAATGTCGGCCCCACCACCAACTGCATCATATGTCGGGAACTTCATGCCGCAGGAGCCCCCGCTACTGGGGTGAATTGTAATCGAGCGCAGCCAACCTGAAGCTATCTCAAGCTCCGGCAATGACATGTCGACGGCAACGGGGCTTCGCACTGAAGTAGCAACCCAAACCGTTCACCAAGCTAAGGCTAGTGGAAAGAACAAGGTGAAGGTGGTCACTGATCCCTATGAACAACTCCAGCAGGCTATTGAGGCTCTGAAAGCCGTAGGGTTGAATAAGCAGCAACTACTCGCAGTTGTGACTAAGACTGTGGATGACACGTTCCCTACTTAGACCGAGGGCAGTTCAAGCCAAGAGGAAAATTGAGAGAAGGGTCATCATACCAAAACCGTTCCCTCCAACCCTAATCCTGCACCCAGGAAAAATCAGCAAGCCAAGCCTGTACCTATCGATCCTTTTGCTAGTGCATCCAGTAAAAATGCACAAAACTCGAAGTATCTGCCCCAAGGTCGCAGGGTATTCCATGCCCTTTATATGCCTTTGTCAAGGGCACTTCAGATGCTTGCTGAAAAGGGGCATCTCAAACCCCTCGAGCCTCGGCCTCTCCCTAGTCGTCTTCTAGTTGGTCATGACGCTACCCAGTACTGTGCGTACCATCAACAGACCGGTCACACCACCGACAACTGCTTCCGTCTTCGCCATGAAGTGCAGGATCTGTTTGACAATGAGGTCATCCTCCCACCAAGCTCAACAAAGTCTGTCACCACTGAGTTGGTGGACTTCGAGGATAGTACAAGTATGTGATCAGGGGTAGGCCCACCTGCAGGCGGCGCTCGGTTTATTTCAGATATGGCATATGGCACGCACTATTTTGAACATTTGCGAATGCTAATTTTTGTACTTTCTGACTTGGGTGTTGAGTCAGTTCTATGGTTTTGTTTCGAGTCTGTCTTGTTGTTTTGAGTCAGTCTTTTTGATTAAGGTCTTTCTTGTTGTATCGAGTCAGTCCTATTGTACAGAAGTCGGGTGATTCCGAGGGTGTCACCTCGGACATCATTATTTGGTTTTGTGATTGTCCTTTTGCTTTCTTTTGAGTCTGTCTCTACTGTGGAGCCAGTTGCAACCAGGAAATCTGAATGAAACAACTGTGGCTATCATGTTTTTGTGCTTATTGCTACTTTGAGCCAATTGTGCCAACAAGTCTAGAATGAAATGGTGGAGCATCTCACTTGCTCTTCTGCACCTTTAAATCATTGCATTGACCTAAGTTTTTCAAAACTTTTTGAACATTGTGATGAAAACGAAGATGAAGGAATTCCTCGGGATTTGCAAAAATTTGATCAATTGAGAGAAAGAGAGGCATGCTAAGCCCTTAATGAATGAAATCATGTTTGTTAATGTGAGTACTGAGAAGGATCCTGGCTTGATCCAGATTGGTTCTACATTGTCTTCAGCACGAGCGATTTGTCGCTTTCTTAAAAGATTTCAAAAAATGTTTTGCGCGGTCTTGCGAAGACCTGTGTGGAATCGCTCTTGAGATTGTGCAGCCTAGGATCGCTCTCAGCCTCGAGACTCGACCCCTTGCTTTCAAACCTTGAACTTAGATTCAGAATGTTCAATGGTCCACTATCAAAGGAGGCCTGTGTGGCCAGATTCGAAGCAGCCCATGAATTGGCACCAACAAAGTCAGATCAAGAAGGTCAGACGTCGTCAAAAGAAGTTTGCAAAGCTCAATCAAAAACACCCCACGAACTAGGGGCCAAAAATGTCAGATGCGCTCGAAGAGTCAAAAAAATTGGGATGTTTCTCAAGCTAACGAAGATCGGCAAGAATGCCAAATCCTAGAAAGGAGGAAAAGAAGAATTTATTGCTGAAGAACAGCTGAGTTCCTATCCACAACACTAGGGGCAAATTCAGCCCTCCCATTGGATAGACTCCTACATCATCAGTGAACAGCAGTCATTCTCCTGGATTCAGATGGCTTCGAGATCCCAAAACCATTTGACATGGACAAGCTACACTTTTACCCTTGAGAGGCTCGCTGGGCCGAAAACCCGGAAGGGCGACCCAGGCAAAAGTTAGAGCAAGAAAAAAAAAGGAAAAAATGCAAAGAATGAAGAAAAAAGAAAAGAATAAAAGATTCAGAAGAAATGAATAGAAAAGAAAAACAAAGCTCGCAAGGTTGAAAACCCAGAAAGGGCGGCCTTGGCAAAAGTTAGAGCGTAAAAGGAGAGGTTAATACCCGAGTGTACCTTAACCTGAACTACGTAAGGCTTGATTCCCATGTTTGGGATACGTAGGCCACTTGATCTTGAAATCCAGCCATAAACACTTCCAAATCGACTATGTCCATATAATGGTTCTGATCATCTTTGTCTTCTGTATATTCGAGAGTTCGGTTGTGATCATCACTATGAGAACTGTTTATAGTATGCTGCGGTGCTATTCAGACAAGGGGCAACTTCCCGTTGCCATGAGTCACCATTCAAGCAAGAGGCAACTTTCCATTGCCATACAGTGCCGTTCAGACAAGGGGCAATTTTCCATTGTTATAAATCCGAGGTTGTGCATCTCAAGGGTAGGTTCTGTGCTCGTTGAGCAGTGGCCATTTGCAAAAACAGGTTTTGAGAATTTTTACTGAGATTGACTAATTTCTCGAAAATTATTCCATTTTTTCAAAACTGAACCATTTTTTGGACCCAAAAAAGGAAAATTTTCAGTGCTCACAACCTGACTTGCATGATTTCAAATCAAAAATCGAACAAATATGTTAAACTAACTCTTATCTTGGTCAAAATTGTTTTAATAGAAAGCCAAAACAAAAAATGGTCAAAATGATGAACTAGGGGCACAGTCGAGTCAGGTGTTACGTCTTTTCCCCATTGTCAACGTATGTGGAAGCGCCCGAACGTCCCCGGGAGAAAATCCCGTTTTGTCCATTTGGCCTTACTACAGTTCGGACTCAAATGTTGCGATTCTTAATCTGATCTCGCAAAGTGCAATGCAAGATTGATAAATCACCAAAGAGTCCAAATCCGGCAAATCGTTTTGGAAAACTGATTTTTGTAAAGAAGTGCCAAACATTGACTGCTTTGCCAGATACAGAGTCGCCACCTAAATATTTTATTTTGGGGGAATTTAGGAAACCCTGACTCGTTGCCTAAGGCCATGTGTCCGTCATCACCAAAGTTGCCTCTACTCGAGAACTTGGGTACGATTGGGGAAGGTCAGCTATGAGCACCCCCGCTCGCCCGATCAAAGATCGGCCACTACTAAACATGATATCTCGTTTTTGACCACACATGCGTTCTTATTCCGATTAATTAGCTAGAATTACTATGTGATGCGCACAGCAAAACAAGTATAGACTAGATCGCCTAACTTGGAATAAAGCATCGCATATCCGTTTGTTTGGAAATGGGTTTGAATTTTGCTACTTGCAAGTAGGCTAAAACACGGATTTCGATGATCTATTCCAATTCAAGCAGTCCAACCTTCACCCACAGGCATTCAGGCAGTTATATCACACAAACAATTAGCCTCATGGTAAGCATGCTATCATGTTAACACCTAGACACATGCAAGATGCTAAAGCATAAACACTCACAGTGTACTCCGAGCCAAAACAAGAAACTAGTTAGAAATCATGCATGATCCTAGTTCATGTTAAGATGGCTAATGCAACACATGCAACAATGCAGCTAGAATAGGCTTGGCTAATCTAAGAATGGCATGTGAAATGCGACAACTCGATACACGCATCCAAGTTGGAATTGAAATACTATGCAATTAGTATGATGCGCCGAGCCCGGTGCGTGCAATACGAATGAATGTATGTAAACATGCTGACATAAGTATGCTAATTGAAACATGACCTAAAACTAACCATTAAAAGCAAGTAAGTAAAAGGGAGAAAGACGTGGGGTTGGAAGACATTCACACACACACGCACACTTATTACAAAACTCGCCCTCTCGACGGAGGGTCCGAATGAATAATACAAATTGACTAATTAATCAACTACCCTAGCTAATTAAATATTACAAAACCTTTAATTAATCAACAAATTAAATACAAAACAATCTAATTATGAAATTAAAGAGGCCGCCGCAGCTCCGCCTCGAAATGATTGGATGATGCATGCTCGATTCGTCTCGCTCAGAAATCCGTTGCCATGCCACATGTTGCCTCTGTTTGTACTATTTTATGCTTCTGGAAACTGCACAAGTCCAAATACTGCTTCTGAACCACTCCCTGAGCACTGTGGGATGTCACCGGCCGAAATAAAAGGCCACCAGCCAAGAGGAACTGGTTATCGACCAAAAGTGGGGCCATCGGCTGGATATTGTTAGCCGGCCGGCACTGAATGTGGCCGACCGGCCATCCCTTCCTGCAAAATCCTGTTTTTGCTGCAGCAGAGGACAGACAGTGCATGGCAATTTGATACATGTATTCAAATAGGAATTGAAATACAATGCAGTTAGTATGATGTGCCGAGCCCGGTGCATGCAAGACAGATGAATGGATGCAAACATGCGAGCATAAGGATGCTAATTGAAACATGCCCTAAAACTAACCATCGTAAGCTGGTAAATAAAAGGGAGAAAGAAATGGGGGTTAGAAGACATGCATCACACACACACACACTTATTACAAAGTTCACCCTCTCGCGGAGGGTCTGAATAAATAATACAAAACCAACTAGCTAATCTAAGCTAATTAAACTAGTTATTACACAACCGAAATGAATAACAAATTACAGCTAAATATTACACAACATTAATTAATTAACAAATTAAACTAAGGAAGCAAATAAATTAGAATGCAAGCTACATGAAATGGACTGCCTCAACTCTGTTCCGAATGATAAAGGATGCATGCATGCTCGAGTCGTCTTGTCGGGAAATCCATCGCGATGTCTCAACTCGCCTTCGTTTGCAATTGAACTCAGAAACTTGCACATAGCTCCAAGGAGATGAAACTCCACCCTGGGAATCTAGGGGACGGCTACTGACCAGCTATAGGCATTGGAGACCACCTACCGACCACCCTTGGTGGTGAAAACCAGAAAAGGTGGTCAGCTTGCCAGCAAACCTGGTCGGCCGGCCAGTTTCTTTTCTTGGTTTCTTCATTTTCTGCAACAAAGGCAAGAGAGAGAGAGAGAAGGCAAAGTATTTTCACCATATGTGTGCCCGACCACTCTCCCGTCATTGCATAAGCTCTAGGGAGTGTAGTCCTCGATCCTCGTGCCATCAATCACGCATCCCGATGCATGATGGCCGAGGAGTCGAATTGCACGACTCAATGTGAAATGAATGCACATGTAAACACCTAAAGCCAACAACTCTATCATGGATAGTCAAGAGTATCGGTGACCAAGAATCGAGGCACGTTTCGTCACTTTGAGTACGAAACGTCCCTCGTTTCCCGTGTTTGGACTAAACCCTATTCCAAACACAATGCAACAAACAATGTATGGACAAATGCAACTCTAGCATGCAATCTAAATGCAATGCAACTAAGTGATGCAAAGATGCACGGAATGACATGCAAGCATGCAAATGGCATACACAATGCTATGAACTAATCAATGGCATACTCAATGCATGTGGATTATATGGCATGCATACACAATGCACTAACATACGCAATGTTATGAACAAGGCATACGCAATGCAATAATCAAACATGCGATAACATGGACTATAGGGCATACACAATGCAAAATGGACTTAAACCAAGATGGATGGGCCTCGGCCACACCCAAATCAGTGGCCATTATGATGAAAATGAGGCAACAAGGTACATGCAAACATGCACAAATGCAAGGGACCAAACCTAAGGAACAAAGTGCAACTCTACCAAAGCATGACAAGGATGAAATATGGCATACAATGACACATGTTCCAGCTTTGAAATGACATACAAGATGGTCCCGAAACATGCAAACAACTCACCCGACGCATGTTGGATGGCACAATTATCGAAACTAGTGAAGTGCATTTTACTAGAGGTATGCAAAGCGATGCCCAAATGACCAAACCAACCCCAAAAAATCCCTATGCAGACCCAAAACAGTGGCAAAATGGACTAAAATGATGGCTTGCAATGCACAAAAATGAAGCTCATGCAATAGCCCAAAAATGAGGCATACAAGCACAACTCTCAAACGCATTTAAAGAGTGGAAAACATGGGAATATGGCACAAGTATAAGCTCTAAAATAACATGTTCAATGATGCCAAAACATGAAAACAACTCAAGTTAAGCAATGCAAGAGGCTTCAAAACTCGAAGCTAGGCAAGGGTATTACACTACAAGCATGCATGGCAAGCATTATTCAACCATGGGACTTCAAAACAGAGCTAAGGTAGCCCAAATCATGAATAAAATCAGTTTAGAACATGGCCAAAATATGCTAGAATCAAAGGCCAAAACGACATGCAATGTGAGCTAGTGAACATGAATTACACTACAAGCATATGAAGCATTCAAGAGGCCACTAAACCAGAAAAATTTAGAGACATGACATGCCAAATAAAGCCCAAAAACCCACTGAAACATGATCAATGCATGCAAGAATGTCATGCTCCTTTGCTAGGCTATAAGAGGAGTTATTCTACACATGCAAGAGGCACACCCAAGGTGACAAAACCAACTCTAGACAGAGACTCGACAGGCCCTAAAAGTCACTAAAAAGGGCCTGAAACAAGGCTTGGAGGTGTGAAAACAAAGGCTCCTTTGTAAGACCAAAAATGCTAGTAGACAAGACAAGGAGAGAGAGGGTCACCCCTCTCTGATTTTGGCTCTCAAAAACACATGTTAACCACTAAAAATCCTCTGGATTTCAGTGGTTAAAAGGCCAAGCAAAGGTCAACACAAAGACCTTAGGGCATGGCTCAAAACAAGGCAAAATGAAGCATGCAAGGGGGTAGATGACCCCCAACAACAAAATGACCTTAAACAAACATCAAAGGGACCTCAAAACAAGAATTTTTTCAGTTGACAACAAAGCTCAAATATGCATACAAATAAGGCTAAGAGATGGATCAAAATAAAGCTTAAAAGAGGGAAAAGTGTGTTACCCTTGAAGCTCAGCAAGATAGTAACTTTCTGGACCAAAAACTCAACCTTTGAGACCTCTCAAGACCCTCCAAGAGCTAGTAACAATGGTGGAGGTATTAGGCTATGAGTTGTTGTGCAAAGGGCTAAGAACAATACACTTTGAGCCAAAATATAGAGAGATATAGAGAGATATATGTTTTGCCTTAAACGAAGTTCTGAACCTGTGCCAAGAAAGAGGAGGGCCTCTCTTATAGAGATACAAGGCCAAAGCCTCTTCAAGAAGCTAAAAACCAAGGCTCAAGATCCTCCATACACGTGTATGGAGGATACAGTCTGTGCCTTCCAACTGGCACAGCTGGCAACAACTCACAGAGACAAGACTAGGGGAGGCAGGCCGACCAGTTCAGGTGGTCAGCTGACCACTTCCCCTGGTTGGCCGACCAGTTCAAAAGGGTCAGGTGGTCGGCAGCCCCATTTGGTGGTCTCCCTACTGAATGCAAGCTAGTGGTATGGTGGGAGACCAGCAAATGTGGCTCAAAGACCAAGGAGACCAGCTTCCTGACAAGAAAACCGGCTGGCAGGAGAAAGGTGGTCTCCAAGGAGAAAAGGTGGTCTCCCACCCTTGTACCACCTCCCAAACAATGAAAACAAGGTCCATGCCAAAAATGAACCAAGACGGATGCAAAACAAGGGTTCGGGGGTCAAAACGCGCAGCCGAGTGCCCCGAAAACAGGCTGTTAAGCATCGAAAGTGGCGTGTGACCACAAAGGTGGTCTCCCGGGCCACAGTGTCCCTCTAGAGAGAGGAAGCAAGGTGTGTGCCAAACGGAGAAAGTTAAGCGGTCCCGAACCGAGGCGCACGACCGACGGCTCCGAAAACCGGAAACTGGTCTCCAAATGGGAAAAGTGGCCTACGACCACGAAAAGTAGCCTACAGCCACTGAGAGATGGTCTACGAGACCTCTCCCTCCCTTCGAGAAGAGAAAACAAGACCTGGTTTGCAAACCGAGGCAAAGCACAAAAGGGTCCCGAGGTCCGGGGGTAAGGCTCTCAGCCGAAACTCCGAAACCTCAGAACGAGCAGAACATGCACCATCACCGAGCGCTCAATCGATGACGTCTGAGTCTTAAGGTCGGTCAAAAATGGGGTGTCTACATGGGGCCATCGGCTAGATATTGTTAGCTGGCCGGCACCGAATGTGGCCGACCGGCCATCCCTTCCTATAAAATCCTATTTTTGCTGCAGTAGAGGACAGACAGTGCATGGCAAGGAATTTACAAGACAATGTATGCACAACCACCCTTCCTATCATGCTATGAACTCAAGGGAGTATGACTCTCGACCCTCGGGCCACCAATCACGCATTTTAATGCCTGATGGCCAAAGGTGCCAACTGTGCAAATTAATGTGGAATGAATGCAACAAACATATAAATGCCTAGAACTCTATCATGCTTGGATCAAGAGCGTCGGCGACTAATGATTGAGGGACGTTTTGTCACTTCTAGTACGAACGTTCCTCGTGTTTGGTTTGACACCCCAAACCAAACATAATGTAATGCAAACGAGTATGCCAAATGCAATGCAACATGGGGGGATTATGCAATGCAACAAGACTAATGGCATACAAACAAACCAAAGACATGCTAAGTAAACATGCTACTCTTATAAGCCAACAACACAAGTAGATGAGACACAAAGGGAGGGGGGTGTCCCTCCCCTATACCA
This sequence comes from Camellia japonica, assembly GCA_030407325.1. Lineage (NCBI taxonomy): Eukaryota > Viridiplantae > Streptophyta > Magnoliopsida > Ericales > Theaceae > Camellia > Camellia japonica. The sequence continues at coordinate 79,100,650 of JAPPVO010000017.1, forward strand.
GACCTCAAAACCACTTCTTCACCACTGAAAATCCTCTGGATTTCAGTGGTGAGAAGGCCAAAACAAAAGGGTTCCAAAGCCCAAAGAGGAAGGCACAAAAAGAGGCCAAACAAGGCCTAAGAGGGGGTAGTCAACCCCCAACACAAAAGTGACCTTAACGAAACATCTCAAGCATGAAAATATAGAACTTTTTTCAGTAGGACACTAAGCTTAAAACAGCATGCAAGTATGTGTAAAAGCTTAAGCCAAAATGGGGTATCAAAAGTAAGTAGACTCACCCTTGAAGAACACTTCAAGAACACCAACTCCAGCACCCTTCTTGGATCAAAACCAACTCAAAAACTCTAAAAAACAACCTTCTAGTGCCTCAGCAACCAAGGATAGTGTAATGCTAGGTGTTTGTGTGCAATAGTAAGAACAAAACACACTTTTGAACTCAAACACACACACAAACCTAGAGAGAGGGAGATATAGAGAGAGAGGTATATCTAACTTCTATATCAGATGGATCAACCTCTGGAAAGGAAGGGGATGCCCTCATTTTATAGAAAATCAACTTTGCCAACCTTCCAAGAGAAGCTAAACAAGGATGAAATCCCTCTATACACGTGTATGGAGGGCAGAGTTTGTGCTCACCAACTGGCACAACTGGCATGCACAATGCTGAAAAAGGCAAAGAAAATGCCTCGGACAGAAAATGTGGCCGACCGACCAACTAAAGTGCCGATCGGCCAACACACTTAGACGATGGCAAGAAAAAGGGGCCTCAGGCCTCAGGCCTTGGCCGGTGGGTTGAGAAAATGGTCAACAAGCCACCCTCTTCCCTTAGAAGCAAAAACACAAGTGTTTGGTCCACAACCAAGCACAAAATAGGTAAGTCGAGAGATCTTGGGGCAAGGCGTGGCTGAGACCTCCGGGAACTCAAAACGAACATGAGCATGGATGATCATCAAGTGTTCAAACGATGACGTCTAAGTCTTGAGGACGGTCAAAAATGGGGTGTCTACAGTTGCCCCTCTTTGACAGAACTCGAAAGTCATAACAATGACGCGAGTGAATGTCTGTCACGCCCTAAACCCGCCCCAAAAAGTTTGGGCATGACCCGTTCAAAAACGGACATATAACTTGGTATATATATAACATATGGGGCCTTGCCGGAAGCACAAAACATCAAAAGTATACTGATACAAACAAACTCCATTGAGCTACTGCTAAAATGCCAGGATCTCATACATCACATGCATCATAATAGGCAGATAAGGTCCAAAAATATCCCTTAACAGTATTTATACACAAACACATATATACACCCAGCCCTATAATCGGGCATGCACAAAACCATTGAAGTTATATACATTCAACCTTAGATGGCCAACCAAAAGTAAGCCAATTATCTTAACAGACTCCACAAAATAAGTGGCCTCGTATAGTGCCTGGACACACGAAGGTTGACAAAAGAAACCGGACGTCATGGGCTAGGACTGACTACCTGGTTGGTTACCTACAGAAACAGACATAACAGAGAGTGAGCCGGGCTCAGTGAATAGTAATACATAAATAAAACAATGCATAAAACAATGCTTAACTTGAACATAATATTAAAGCGTATGAAAATGCAGAGTTCACATAGTTAGCCTGATTCTGTATTCATTTCATAATGGCCTTAGGCCCAGTCTTGAACATAAAAGCTTGAAACATCACATCTTACATCATAATGGCTTGAAGCCCTTGAATAGAGTGGCATAATGCCCTTGAAACACATGGCATGAAAGCCCTTGAAACGTGTGGCATGAAAGCCCTTGAAACATATGGCATGAAAGCCCTTGAAACATGTGGCATGAAAGCCCTTGAAACATATGGCATGAAAGCCCTTGAAACATGTGGCATGAAAGCCCTTGAAACATATGACATGAAAGCCCTTGAAACATGTGGCATGAAAGCCTTTGAACATGTGGCATTAAAGCCCTTGAAACATGTGGCATTAAAGCCCTTGAACATGTGGCATTAAAGCCCTTGGTACAAAGAACTTGTAACATCCTTGAACTTGTAACATACGTGAACTTGTAACAGACTTAAACTTGTAACATACATAAACTTGTAACAACATAAACTTGTAACATACATAAGCTTGTAACAGACTTAAACTTGTAACATACATGAACTAGTAACGTGCGTAAACTTGTAACATACGTGAACTTGTAACATATTTGAACCACGGTATTATTGCCCCCGAGTAAGGGCCTTGCGCTAAGGATACCTTAAATACCTTTATATAAATGAACAATCAGTCAGTGATTCAAAACGTAACATGTTAAGAAATAGGGCATTTCTTATCATATCATGTTATTATCGTACGCTTAACAAAGATAGAAATAAATCACATTCTCATGAGGGTTACATAAACATGTTAAACTTTTGCCCTTATGTCGTGGTTTCTGAATAATTTCCCATTCACGCGCATACACATAGCTTTCCAATTATTCTGATTCATCGAAGGTGTCTACTCTTGATAACCTATAACTGTCTCATATTTACTCAAAATCCGTTCTTCAAGAATGAACATAATTTCTCTTTATTCTTTAAGAAATGGCGTAGTTCACTTAATCTATTAATCAGTAGCACATAGAAGCATACACCTTTGTTTGATCGTTCGTCTATGTTAACATAGTTGACTTGTAATTAACAAAGTACTAATGGTAATCGTTACACCAGTCACATGAGTTAACTTAGTTAACTTAAGTCTAACAGGACATTCCTGATAAATATTAACAAAAGGTAAGCACATTATACAGATTGAATGATATCAGAGATACGTGAATACCATGGTTCCATAGTGCTTATACGTTCCCTTGGTTCGTCATGAATCACTATAGCTATTTTGCAAACAATGTTAGTATTCTTTATCAACAGTAATAAAATGTACTGCGCAATAATGCCCTTAGATTTTCCAATCAACATACTGTTAACATACTTATAAGAATCATTAACGATAATTGAACGTACGACTACCGTACTACTACTCACAGTGGTAGGTCTCTGATAGCGGTGGAACGATGTCCTCGTCTTGACCTACAAACACAATGCGCATACCAGATTATGAGAATAAAACCAATCTCTTTTTATTCCTCACCCAAAAGCTATGATGGTTCTAGACTCATTATTCCTCCATAGGTTATAATCCATGCCTCATAAAATAGGAGGAATCGATAGGAGAAAGGTTCAGGCGAAGAAACGGTACAAATTCAGTAAACAGAAAGTGAACAGTCGTCACTAATTTGGGCATAACTATTTTTGTACTTATACTTTTGGAGTGAGACCACCACCATTGGAAACTAGACTTCCGGGGCTTGATTTTAGGCTCAAGAATCACTCAAAACGGAGTCCGGATGCAAAAGATATGCCTATTCAAAGTTACTCAGCATAAGCTGAAACAAGGGTGGCCGGTCGTGCGCCCACTTTGGCCGCTCGTGCGGCCCAATTCCGCTCGAGCGGAAGAACCCGGCCGCTCGAGCGCCCAAAAACAGAATGAAAACCTATTTTTTTCCCTCTTCTCCGCACGTGCGGCCATGGCCTCCGCACGTGCGGCCTGTGCCCTGTTTGACAGTCCGAAATTCATACCAAACCCAACTTGGAGAACACTTAGCAAGGTTCAAAATAAATCAATTCAACACAAGAATAAAGCTCAAAATCACATGAAAAATTAATCATAAATCAACTTAGGTTCTTACTCACTTTAAATTCATGATTCACAATCCAATTCCATAGAGTTCCCAACTTCCTCCCACAAATATACATACTCTTAGCCATTTGTTTACATAGATGAGTTCAAATAGATATTTGAAGAAATGAAATGTAAATTCTCACTAATTGGGTCACAATAATTCCAAATCCACCAAACATAAGAGACATCAATCCAATTAATCACTTAATACATGCTTGACCCTTATTATAAACCCTAACTTACATAACATGGAGGAATTCCTTTTCAAATCAAAGAGAGGAATCAATTAGAAGAGATTAAACATACCTTGAGTTGAATTCCCTATAAACCCTCTTAATTTCTTTCCCAATTCCTTCCTTGTGGAACTCTCTTCTCACTCTCAAATTTTCTTCTCCTCTCACTCTCTCTAGGATAATTTCAAAGTCAAATGGTAAAGAGAACATAGGTAGATATAATAGGTGAATAAGACAAAAATCAATCGTTTAATCATTCCAAATTGAAATTTCACAGAAATGCTTATTATTACTTAAAAATTATGCTGATTTCAAATATAAAATCAATTTCAGAACATTAAGTCTCTAAGGCTTCCAATTTCTGATTCCAACTTCTTAATTATGACAGATACTTCTTTAGTAAACAGATATGAATCAATTTTCATAAGTTTTGCTTAATTAAACCTCATTTCACATGAAATTTCACAGAAAGCAAGTAAATGCGCAAAATAAAGGACCGAAAATATACCAGAAACAGATATGAGGGTCGGGTTATTACAATGTCAAAGCCCAGAGACGGTCCATTTTTGACAAGGCCGAAGACTTAGACAGAGCTTGCAAGCTAGCAAAGATATGTGCCCGAAGGCAGGGGCAAAATGCAAGAACAATGCACAAAGCCGAGCATAACTTATGATCATGCAAAAAAAGCTATAACGAAGCATAACATGCAATAGTTTTAAGCAAGCCAAAAGCGAAACTACATTACAATGCAGAAAGGATGTAAGAGAACTATGTAATTCTCGCTACGTTTAACTCAGAGAATACAATACCGTCCGATTCGTCTGGTCGCGCCTGCCTCAAATGAACCGTACATACAATATCGTTCCTGCAAAAGAAAGAAACTTAACAAGTACAACATTGCTAGAAACATGCATAGCAATGCAAGTGAGGGGGTGCATGACAATGCGATTAGAAACATAAACACATATAAGTAAAGCAATACGCGACAACGCATGCAATGTGTAAAGCAAGAAAAGCATGAACACATGTAAGTAAAGCATACGCGACAACGCATACAATGTGTGTTAAAAAGGTGCAAAAACACATGTAAGTAAAACATGCACGATAACGCATGCAATGTGTGTAACAATGCAAAAAGGGGAGAAATGTGCATAAACACATGTAAGTAAAGCACGCGAAAACGCATGCAATGTGTGTGACAATGCGAGAAGGTGCATAAACACATGTAAGCAAAGCATACGCGAAAACACATGCAATGTGTGTAACAATACGAGAGGGTGCATAAACACATGTAAGTAAAGCATACGCGAAAACGCATGCAATGTGTGTAACAATGCGAAAAGGGGAGAAAGGTGGATAAACACATGTAAGTAAAGCACGTGAAAACGCATGCAATGTGTGTAACAATGCGAGAAGGTGCATAAACACATGTAAGTAAAGCATACGCGAAAACGCATGCAATGTGTGTAACATTGCAAAAAAGTGCATAAACACATGTAAGTAAAGCATACGTGAAAACGCATGCAATGTGTGTAACAATGCGAAAATGGGAGAAAGGTGCATAAACACATGTAAGTAAAGCATACGCGAAAACGCACGCAATGTGTGTAACAATGCGAGAGGGTGCATAAACACATGTAAGTAAAGCATACGTGAAAACGTATGCAATGTGTGTAACAATGCGAGAAGGGTGCATAAACACATGTAAGTAAAGCTTACGCGAAAATGTTTGCAATGTGTGTAACAATGCAAAAGGGAGAAAGGTGCATATTCAACGGAAGCATGTAAAGGCATGTTACTCGTGATGTTGAGATGCAACTTTAAAACAAGACGAGGCATCGTTCAACGTAAGACGCGTAACGAGCGTGCTTATTAAAGTCAAAACGAAGCAACATAATACAACATAATTAAAGCGATTTGCAGAACTTGCAAGATACAAAAGGATATGAGAAAGGATACTCCTTGCGCGCACCAAGCATCGCACATAGAAGACACGGCTCGAGGTCAACACGAAGGTCTATTAAGGTTCAAAAGTGCACTTTCTTGCACTATCTTGAGTAATGAAGGTGCCAAACCGCGTAATTGACCCGAACAGGGGCGTGGGAGGTGCATCGACTACAAGGGGAGGCCACCGGTATTAATCCAGACATTCTATTGCTTTTCTCCCCTTTTTGCTTTACTTTTCTTTTTACTGGTAGTTTAAGCACATTGTACTGCCTTAGGCAGGTTTTACTTTCTCAAAACTATGTACTTTTGAAAAGATGATGGAATGAAACAAACTTTTTGTTGAAAAAGTGTTGCATTTGTACATTTTATGCATCGCATCGCATTACATAACAATGTAATCGAATGGAAATTGAACCTTTGTTTGAAAAGTAAGCACTTGCCTCGTAATAATTAGGTAGTGAACCGAGTAAGGACAAAAATAACTCGATAATCAAAACAAAGAACTCGATAAGCTAACCAACTGTAAATACAACTCGATAAGCAAAACAAAAACTTAAAGGATGTAAACTACAACTCGATAAGCAAATGTACAACAACTCGATAAACAAATCGAAGTAACAGGCGCTAGTTCGCAAAAACATCATCAGAAGGCATTGGAAGTGGTGTCAGTCACCAGTTTTTTAGCATGCTTAACATTTATTCAGCTTAGAAAGCAAAAGTAGACGCCATCGGCCAAAGGGAGATATCACCGGCCATAACAAATTGCCATCGGCCAATATTCTAGCTGATCGGCCAAAACATATGGTCGGTCGGCACTACTTTTGGTTGACCGGCCAAAAATGGCAAGCACCTCCAGAATGTTGACACCTGTCTTCCACTCAACACCTTATCTTCTACAAAAGCCCCAGCTTCGTAGTTTTCCTCATCTCAACACTGATTTTCACCAAATGGAACAGTTTCTTACCCAAAATCTCACAACTTGGATTGCCAACTTGGATGGCTCGGAAAGTTGAATTTCCGGGGCTTCGGCATAAGCGCACTATTCACTTTGGGTCGCACCCTGCTACGTTTCCATTCCTCTATGCCGCGGCAAGGTTTTGGAATCCGGTGACGCACGTCTTTAGCTTTGGCGGCCAAGAGGTGTGTCCCACCTTCGAGGATTTCCAAGCTTTAATGGAATTCGAGCGCAACGAAGAAATCTTGCCTTAGTTCCGGTTTGGCCATGTCCAAGCACTAGGAAGGATGTGCGGCCTTACTTTGCATGACGCTCGATCATTGATTCATGATGGAGAGCTGGACATTCCGAGCCTGGTTTGTCAGTTTTCTGATGCCGGTGATCGCGGTGACCGTCATTGGCAAGGTCACCGGCGATACGCGCTTTGTTTATGCATGCTATCTCATTTCTTACTCGCCTCAGGCTCCGGCGGGTTTAGCACTCGTCTGATTGAGGTCGCCGAGGGTTTGAAAGAGTGCAAAAGTTGCATTGCCATGACATTGGCCGAGACATTGATGGGCTTGGACGCTTTTCATCGTCGGGAGACGGCTAGGTTTGCGGGGAGTCCACTACTATTGCAGGTATTGTTTCCCACCCTGTCTCACATATATATTGCTTGCATCACTCGGCCCTCAGGCTCGATTTGTTTCTCAAAACCCTTTTGCTCACTTTTTCTTTCAACGTACACCTCTCTATTCTTTATTCTCTCATTTTTCATCCCTCCCCAGGTGTGGCTGATGGACAAGTTGAGAGTTGTGGACTCGTGTCCAGCATATTCAGCTCGCAGCTATTTCTCCCGACGACGTCTAGTCGATGCTCTAGATGAAGAATGGTGGTACAACTAGATGCGCAATTTGTCTGCGGATCACATTGCTTGGCACTGCCCTTGGCTCAATTTACCGGCAATGAGCTATAGCATGACCCGTCAGCCGGGATCCAGTTGATTGGCCTGACACACTGCGTGTTTTACTTTCCATTCTGGTTCCGGCGCCAGTTCGGACATGATCAGACTTGCCCAGATGAGGGGATTGAGTACCCTGCTACATTTCCGGTCCGAGATGCGCAGCTAGCTCGGTATGTCATGGCATGGAGGACGAGAGAACTTCTGGCCCCCACCCCTACCTTTAGCTACATCCTCTCTGATGAGTGCTTAGATTGGCTCAATGAAGAGGCACAGATCGGGCCCAGCTTGGCATCAGAGGCTTCGACCAGCTCTGGGAGAGGGCAGAGGAACACATGACTATGCCCCAGATTTATTTACTTTAATCAGAACTTTCAAGTTTTCTTTATGAATGTAATGAAAAGCAACTTCAATTTCGTATTCAAGAGTAGGAGAACTCTATATTGAAATCAATGAAATTAAAGGTTGTGGTACTGAAAATTTTCCGTTCGGTCCAAAAATGGTCTAAGCTGTAAAAAGATTAATTTGAAGAAAATCAACTTTTACTAAAACTTTTCAAAACCATTTTCGATATGGATCAAAACTGGACACGCCTGAGATTTGTCACTGAGATGTATAACCCTGGATCCCAGCAACTGGAAAGTTGCCCCTAGTCTGAGTAGCACTACACCGGAGATCACCACCAAGCTCTTGGATGCTGAATAGACAAAGATGACCAAGGCGATCACATGGACAAAGTTGATCGGTGAAGTGTTTATGGCTGGACTTCAAAATGAAGTTGCCTACGTATCCCAAAGATGGGAATCAAGCCTTACGTAGTTCGGCTCAGGTTCACTCGTGTATTAACTCTCTCCTTTTGCGCTCTAACTTTTGCCAAGGCCGCCCTTTGCGAGTTTTCGACCTTGCGAGCTCAGTTTTTATCATTTCAAATTTTTTGTGGTCTAACTTTTGCCTAGGTCGCCCTTTTGGGTTTTCAGCCTAACGAGCCTCTCAAGGAAAATATTTCTTCAATTTGTCCATGTTGATCAGTTAGGAGAACTCTAGGCCATCTAGGTCCATCAGAATGACAACTCCACCCGACCAGATAGACTTGATGATGTAAGGACCAGTCCAATGAGGTCTGAACTTGCCCCTCGGGTCGTGGATGGGAGCTTGGTTGTCCTTGAGCACCAAATCTCCTTCTTTCAAATTCCTGGACTTAACTTTCTTGTTGAAAGCCCTGGCAATTCGCCGTTGATAACCCTGAACGTGGTACAGTGCTTTCAGCCTTCTCTCATCAAAGAGCATGAGTTCCTCGAATCTACTCTGCTGCCAATCTGCCTCAGCTATCTGACACTCCGCCAGTATTCGCAACGACGGAACTTCAATTTCGATAGGTAGAACGGCCTCCATCCCATAAACCAATGAATACGGAGTCGCTCCAGTAGAAGTTCTAATTGAAGTCCGGTAACCCCACAGAGCAAATGGCAGCTTATCTGGCCAGTTCCGGTAGGTTTCCACCATCTTCTGCAAAATACACTTGATGTCCTTGTTGGCGGCCTCAACTGCTTCGTTGGTTTGCGGCCGATATGTAGATGCCTTATGAAAAGCCACGTTGTATTTCTCCAACAAGTCGATCACTTCCTTCTTGAAGTGGGAACCATTATCTGAAATGATCTCATTCGGGACCCCATAGCGGCAGATGATGTTATTCCTGATGAACTTTGCAACGTGCGACGCCTTCAACACCGTGTAAGATTGAGCCTCAACCCACTTTGTGAAATAATCTATTGTGACCAGAATGAACTCATGCCCATTAGACCCCTTTGGAGTGACAGCCCCGATCACATCGATCCCCCAGACTGAAAATGGCCATGGTGAAGTCATGTTGTACAGCTTTGACGGCGGAATGTTCATGCGGTTCGCATGGATCTGACATTTGTGGCATCGCCGGACAAAGCCAATACAATCCTCCTTCATGGTGGACCAGTAGTAACCCTGCCTGAGAATTTTCCGGGCTAACATCACCCCATTCATGTGTGCTCCGCATTCTCCCCCGTGGATGGCCTCCATCAGGCGCTTCGACTCTTCGGCATCAACACACAGTTTATGCATTCCCAGATAACCTCTCTTATACAGTTTACCTCCGCAGATGATGAACTGAGCAGCCATTCTTCTGATTGCCCTTTTATCCTTGGCATTTGCCCCTGGTGGATACGCCTCTTTTCCAAGAAGTTCCAGACGTCGTAATACCAAGGGTTCTCATCTTGAACCTTATCTATGGCGGCAATCAACTCGTAGGCCGGCGCAAATTTCTGTTCAATGATGATCGAACGCATCCGGACTCCAAAAGGGATGTCTATCATAGAAGATAGAGTTGCTAGCGAATCCGCGAACCTGTTGTTCTCTCTTAGTAGATGAGCAAAGTTCAGCTTCTCAAACCGAGGAATCAACAAGTCCAAGGTCTGATTGTATATTCTCATCTTTTCTTCTTTGACTTTCCAATCTCCTTTTGCTTGAGATACAACAAGGTTCGAGTCCCCGATGACGTCCAAACGTTTTGCCCCTAGTTCTAGGGCGACTTCTAATCCAGCTATACACGCCTCATACTCTGCCTCATTGTTCGAGACTTTGAACTGGAGTTTGAATGCTAGAGGTATACGGGAATTGTCGGGTGCTATCAGCAACACCCCTATCCCATACCCGTATTGGTTTGACGCTCCGTCAAAGTACATCGTCCAAAACTCTTCTTCAACATGTAGAATGGCCTCGTCTGGGAATAGGTACTCAACTGCTTCATCTCCTTCAACTGGGTGATCGGCTAGGAACTCCGCTACCGCTCTCCCCTTTACTGACTTACGCGTCACATATTTCAGATCGAATTCGGAAAGCAGAAGCAACCAACGAGCTAGCCTACCCGTAAGTGCCAGTTTCTCGAAGAGATATTTGATGGGATCTAATCTTGAAACCAACATTACAGAGTGAGCTAACAGGTAGTGTTGCAGCTTCCTGGTAGCCCATACCAAGGCCAAACAAGCCTTCTCGAGTGGAGTGTAGCGGGTCTCGTATTCCAACATCTTCTTGCTCAGGTAGTAGATAGCTTTTTCCACTTTGTCCTCGGACTCTTGTGCGAGCATGCAGGCCATTGTAGTTTTAATCACTGAAAGGTACAAAATCAACGGTTTCCCCAGCTCAGGTGGTGACAACACGAGTGGGTTCTGTAAGTATTGCTTGATCTGTTCAAACGCAGCTCGGCATCGGCCGTCCCATTGGAACTTCATTCCTTTCTTCAGGAGACCAAAGAGTGGTTCACAAGTCAAGGTTAATTTTGAGATAAACCGTCTTATGAATTGCACTTTACCCAGAAAGCCTCGCACCTCCTTTTCAGTCCTCGGTGGTGGCATTTCTAAGATGGCCTTGATTTTGGAAGGGTCAACTTCGATACCTCTCTATGTAATCAAGAACCCCAGCATTTTTCCTGCTGTAACACCGAACGTACATTTCTGAGGATTCAGCTGCAACTGAAATTCTCTGATCCTTTGGAAGAACTTTTGCAAGGCGGTGTAGTGGCCCTCTCTTTCTTTGGACTTGACAATCATGTCATCCACGTACACCTCAACCTCTTTGTGGATCATGTCATGTAATATCATGGTCGCGGCCCGTTGATATGTAGCTCCAGCATTCTTCAACCCAAATGACATCATTTGGTAACAGTAGGTCCCCCACGGGGTGGTAAAAGCAGTCTTCTCCCGGTCTTCGGGTGCCATCACAATCTGGTTGTAGCCTGAAAAGCCATCCATGAACGAAAGCAATGCATGCCCCGCAGTGAAATCCACTAACTCATCGATATGCGGCAAGGGAAAGTCGTCCTTCGAACTGGCTTTGTTCAAATATCTGAAATCCACACATACCCAGATTCTGCCATCCTTCTTCGGCACTAGAACGATGTTGGCCAACCAAGTTGGGTATTCAGATACTAGCAGGAACCCTGCATCAATTTGCTTGGTGACCTCTTCTTTGATCTTGATGACCCAGTCGGGGCGGATCCTTCTGAGCTTCTGCTTAACAGGTCGGGCCTCTGGGTCAAGAGGGATCCGGTGCTGTACAATCTCAGGATCGATTCCAGGCATGTCTTCGTAGGACCACACGAAAACATCTTTGAAATCTTTTAACAAAGCGACTAAGCGCTCGCACTCCTCCAAAGACAACGTGGACCCGATCTGGACCAGCCGCGGGTCTTTCTCAGTACCAACATTAATTTGGATGATTTCATCAACCAGCGGATTTACAAACCTCTCATGCTCTTGTTCTAGCAAATATTTCAAAACCGAAGGAATTTCTTCGTCGTCGTTTTCATCGAAGTTTTGAAAGTCTGAGTTAATGCAATAAATCAAAGGCACAGAAAAATACTCAAAAGCCACAGCCATTTCGTTCTCATTAATCACTTCCAAGTCGCCTGATTCCTCTGTTACAACAGACTCAAAGGAAAAAGAAAAAGACGACCTAGACAGGACTGTGGCATCTGGGTTGTCACCCCCAGGAATACCGGACTCAGACTCAGACGAGCTGGAACCTGATTCCGACCCTACAGACTCGGTGGAATCAGATTCCGGCTCACTACCTGACCCGATGCTGCTTGATAAAAATCCCTCCTCATACTGCCAGACGAGGGAGGGTGCAATGGATGCATCCAAAATGTTCAGAGATGGGCTCGCGGCCGCTCCATTCCCAATCATGGACACTGAGAGATCATCTCCCAAGCACCCATGTACGATCGGAGGATCTGATAGTAGACAAGACAGCGCTACCCCCATTTCAATCTCGATACTCTCGGAATCCACTTCCTTACACTGCTCAACCTCAGCTGATGGGTCTGTCTGCTCCTCAGCAACATCATCCCCGGTCAATTGTAAGTCAAAGAAGATCTCGAAACCTGGCAGGCGCCTCTTTTCAGCATTCAGCCATGGCTCTGGGAAGCCGCAGAATGGAAAGTCTTCCCCCTCTGGGACGAAACGTCCATTTAGGGTGCCCTGGATAGGCCGATGCATCAAGTCAAAATGCCTCCTGGTCTGCTTGGCCCTGGCTCTCCCAGCCATTTCTTTGCCTTTCCTCACCCAGTCCTCTTTGGTGGGCAAATAGCCTAAACCAAAGGTATGCGGGTTGTGCGGCACTTTGGCCGATATTGCAATGCCCTTCCGGCCACTTTTTCCTAGTCCCATCCCGGGGATATGCTGGAGCTTGTTCATGAGGTATACTTATTGTGCGCTGACATAAATCCCCTCATCAGCAGCCAAAATGTTCTGAACGACCCGGGCCTCGGCTAGGGTAAATCCTGATAGGAACACATCCTCCGTACCATGCTCGATTTCCAAAACTAGTGTAGACACTTTTGGCGGCGGATGGATTGACGAATTCCCAAAAACAATAGCCACCCCCTTCCCGTGGGGGTATTTCAACATCTGATGCAGGGTGGAAGAGACCGCCTTCACCTGGTGCAACCACGGCCGCCCCAAGAGTAGGTTAAAGGTTGCAGGAACGTCGAAGACATGAAAATCAATCTCGTGTTGTCCCGAACCAACCTTAGTGTGAATCCTTACGGTCCCCATTACTTCTCTGCTTGTATTGTCATATGCCCGGATCACCTGGGCAGTTGGCTCAAAGTCCGCGGGCTTCAACCCGATTGCATAAGCTGTCCTTGACGGGCATACGTTAATGGCGGATCCTGTGTCGACAAGAACTACTAGTATCCATTTGTCTCTACACTCCATAGAGATGTAGAGCGGTTTGTTATGGTTTACGCCCTCGGGCAACAGTTCCTTGTCAGAAAAGGTCAACGTCGGGGAAGCTCCTCCCGGAAAGACCAATCCTACCAGCTGCTCAGGCGTGGTATCTATTGAGAGTTTGGCTTTGTCCATTGCAGATAGGAAAGCTTGTCTATGCACTCATGAAGCCATAAGCAGTCCCCAGATGGAGATGTCTGCCTGTATCTTCCTAAGCTGTTTCAGCACAGCCTCTTCTTCGAGCAGTTTTTCCTTCTGCTTGTCTGCCTCCCTGTCCTTCCCGGACGCCTCTGGTTGATCTAGGTGTGAGGGTTTAAAATATCGCCCGCTCCTAGTCATGTGATCAACTTCGCCAATGTACCAGGTATCATTCAGCTGGTTACTCCCCCAGTCCTCATCTGTGTGGGCAAGACATAGATCGTCATCTTCCCACCACATGCCATCAGCAGCCGATAGACACCTGTCCGGCTCCGTCACAACTATTCCTGTATCCATAAAACCTTCGGTTCCCGTGCCCGCAGCATGCTCTGTTCCTGTGCACACAGTACGTTCTGACCCCAAAGGGGCCTTGGCCTTTCTGACCCTCTTAGAATCTTCGATCCTTTCCCGCTCAAACTGTTTCAGCGCAGCTTGCTATTCAGCATCTCCTATATTCCAATTGCCCGGATCCCGAGCGAAATTCTTAACACCGGCGCTCTCCGGTGATGCATCCAGATTCTCGGCCCTTCCGACCACAGTTGATGTCCCCATCCCTGACGGACCCTGTTCTAGCTGAGGTTGTTCAACAACATCTTGTTGGTCGTCAAGCCACCAAGTAGACTCTACTGCCCTATCTGAATCAAACCAGTTGACTGTTACGTCTTCCGAGTCTTGTTCGTTGAAGAATTGAAGGTTCGCGATGTCTTCCTCCAGATCTGCTAAGTCATCTAGCCCCTGATTGAATCCATCCTCCCGGACTACACAAATCCTTACCTCCACTAGCAATTCCACATTCGGCCTAGCCTGGCCTGTTGATGTAATGTAACTGCTCGGGTTATACACGAAGTTTGCAGACCCCTCAGGCTCTATATTTGCATTCTCATCTGCCTCCGCAGTCGACCCACTTCTATCTTCGACAACTACCACCACCGTTTCAGGCTGGGTTTGGGAGATGTCCAACACACACAAGTCAGTGCTGTCAGAAAGGAACACCTCCGGCTTGGGTAGGTGAGAATGGGTGATATATATACTAGGGTCGTACGACTCAACCCTAGTTTAGATCATATTGATGTGTTTGGGAGGTGGAGCTTGGTTATGTGGTCGGAGGCGGTTGGTTGTGACATTCGGTTTCTCCGGAGGCACGATCACCCTATTGTGGATGAGATCCTGAATCTCGTGACGCAATCTATAGCATTGGTCGGTGTCATGACCATGCTGTTGGTGAAACGCACAGTACTTCGCCGGGTTATGGGAGGGGGAAGTTTTTCTGGCAATAGCCGCAACTCTAGGGGCTTCAAATGCCCTTTTTTGATTAAAACCCCCAAAGCTTTGGACAGGGGCATATATAGTGGAGTGAAGGCTCTTTGGCCTTTGGGTGCATATCTGGATGGTTGCGAGCTACTACCGGACGCACCAGTAAATGGCGTAGCTGTAAGGGTTCTTGGGGTGTTGGTGGTGGTAACCATACTTACATCTGAGGATCTAGTAGCTGCAGCACTGCTCGCGCCTGCATTTGTATTGCGGTTGAATGTTCTCTTAGGCTGTTCTCTCTCATTATCAATTAGGCCTTGCTTCATAGCATCTTCAATCTGCACCCCTATCTCATGTAAATCTGCAAAGGTGGGGAGGGGGAGGACGATCATCTTCTGCATAAGCTTGGGCTGGAGGTTGCACACAACCATCCAAATCTGATCTTTGTCAACAGGCCTGATGGTCATCATCGAGGCCTTGGCCCTCCACCAAGTCACAAAATCGAAGAAGCTCTCCTTCGGTTCTTGTCTGGTAGTCTCGAGATCACGAGTTGTGACCTCGATCTGTGTATTATAGGAGTATTGAGCTATGAAGGCCTCAGCCATCTCCTCCCAGTTCCTCTTAACGGAATCTTCTAATTTTGCATACCAGATGGCCGCTACACCTGACAAGGTCCGGCCAAACAAAGACAGCTTCTGTAACCTGGAGAGGCCCATCGGCCTCAGTATATCTGAAAACAACTGTAAATGCACCATAGGATCACCGGATCCGTCAAAACGGTCAGTGTGTGGCATCTCAAACCGGTCCGGCAGCGTCACGGCTGCGTCGATGTACCCATCTTCGATATCTAGAATGGTCTTGACACCCTGAGATTTCTTGAACAGCTTTTCAAGCTTGCTCACCTTTAATGCCGTGGGGTCCACCTCGAACTCAAAGGGAGAATCCGGTAGGTTGGTAGGTGTTTTGGACAGTTGGGGTAGAATTGGGGGCGGAGCCGGCCCGGTCGAAATGTCCGTATCTTCCTGGACATTTGGTGTCTCCCTGGGTGTTGGAACCCTTGGTGGGGGAGGGGCTTGGTGCGAAGCGGATGCCCCGACTTGTTGCTGTAGTCTAGTGATTAGTTCTGCCTGTTGGGCCATGATCTCAGCCTGCTGTTTGGCAAATTCCGCTTGACGAGCCATGTCTTGTTGCATGGTTTTCATGCTCTCCTGGAGCTGACGCATCATTTCTTCCATTCCTGCCATACTGCCCTGATCTAGCTGAACTACCATTATATGTTCCCCCTCTGTAGGAGAAACAGAACTCTGATCGCTACTATACTCAGGTGGGGTAGACAAGGCCCTCTGAACTGACTGCTGAACTGATATCCTCTGCCTAACTACCCTCCGTCTAGTAACCGAGGGTAAAGAATGGAACACTGGTTGTCCATCTACCAGATCCTCAGATCGATGGAGTCTGCGACCTCTAGTCCAGAGTGCTTGGGGGATATCTATCTGGTCGGAATCAATTGTGCTAAACTACCTAGCAAAAAGATAAATAAAGCATAATGATGAAATAATGAACAGAAAAACGAGCAGCATAACAGCTTAAATAAAGACAACACACAGTTGGCAAATATAAACCGAATGGACTGCTCTCAACCACTGATCACTGTTCCCAAATCACTGCCCCCAATTCTGAATCTGATACCCGCAGATATAACAGATTCTCAAAGTACTGATACTGATGCCCACAGGCCTGATACCCAAACTTGCAGACTGATGCGTGCATACCCTGTAGAGGTCAACTCAAAGAGCACATAACAAGCAAGAAAGAGCCAAAACACCCCTATGTTGGGGTAGGGTTTCCCTGTCCTATTTTGTCAGGAGCTAGGGTTTCACTACACACACAACGGTTTCAAACAACCTACAATCGGGTAAGCAACCTGTCCTAGTTTGGAATGGTCACTATAGTTTCCGATATGCACTAGGTCGAATGGTCAAAAAGGGTGCCTCGGTAAAAATCGAGGTTTGTGTTCCCGTTGTGGCAGAGCCCGCAACCGGTCAGCCTTATGGAACGCTTCTCAAAGCGAGCCTCCGGCAAACCGTTCGGGAATAGCATACGGCAAACACAGTGTCGTAGGCGCACCAATGCAAATGCAATGCAAAGAAACACATAAGTGTAATTAAAACAAGATATCATGAGTTCGAGTCAAGCTCTCCAAACTCCCCAGCGGAGTTGCCAAAAACTGTGGACGCGCCCAAACGTCCCGGGAGAAAATCTCGTTTTGTCCATTTGGGCTTACTGCAGTTCGGACTCAAATGTCGCGGTTCTTAATCTGATCTCGCAAAGTGCAATGCAAGACTAATAAATCACCAAAGAGTCCAAATCCGGCAAATCGTTTTGGAAAACTGATTTTTTTAAAGAAGTGTCAAACATGGACTGCTTTGCCAGATACAGAGTCGCCACCTAAATATTTTATTTTAGGGGAATTTAGGAAACCCTGACTCGTTGCCTAAGGCAACGGGTCCGTCATCACCAAAGTTGCCTCGGCTCGGGAACTTGGGTACAATTGGGGAAGGTCAGCTATGACCACCCCCGCTCGCCCGATCAAAGATCGGCCACTACTAAACATGATATCTCTCTCGTTTTTTACCACACATGCGTTCTTATTCCGATTAATTAGCTAGAATTACTATGTGATGCGCACAGCAAAACAAGTATAGACTAGATCGCCTAACTTGGAACAAAGCATCGCATATCTGTTTGTTTGGAAATGGGTTTGAATTTTGCTACTCGCAAGTAGGCTAAAACACAGATTTCGATGAATTATTCCAATTCAAGCAGTCCAACCTTCACCCACAGGCATTCAGGCAGTTATATCACATAAGCAATTAGCCTCATAGTAAGCATGCTATCATGTTAACACTTACACACATGCAAGATGCTAAAACATAAACACTCACAGTGTACTCCGAGCCAAAACAAGAAACTAGTTAGAAATCATGCATGATCCTAGTTCATGTTAAGATGGCTAATGCAACACATGCAAAAATGCAGCTAGAATAGGCTTGGCTAATCTAAGAATGGCCTGTGAAATGCGACAACTCGATACACGTATCCAAGTTGGAATTGAAATACTATGCAATTAGTATGATGCGCCGAGCCCGGTGCGTGCAATACGAATGAATGTATGCAAACATGCTGACATAAGTATGCTAATTGAAACATGACCTAAAACTAACCATTAAAAGCAGGTAAGTAAAAGGGAGAAAGACGTGGGGTTGGAAGACATTCACACACTCACGCACACTTATTACAAAACTCGCCCTCTCGATGGAGGGTCCGAATGAATAATACAAATTGACTAATTAATCAACCACCCTAGCTAATTAAATATTACAAAACCTTTAATTAATCGACAAATTAAATACAAAACAATCTAATTATGAAATTAAAGAGGCCGCCGCAGCTCCGCCTCGAAATGATTGGATGATGCATGCTCGATTCGTCTCGCTCGGAAATCCGTTGCTATGCCACATGTTGCCTCTGTTTGCACTGTTTTATGCTTCTGGAAACTACACAAGTCCAAAGACTGCTTTTGAACCACTCCCTGAGCACTGTGGGATGTCACCGGCCGAAATGAAAGGCCACCGGCCAAGAGAAACTGGTCATCGACCAAAAGTGGGGTCGTCGGATGGATATTGTTAGCCGGCCGGCAGTGAATGTGGCCGACCGGCCATCCCTTCCTGCAAAATCCTATTTTTGCTGCAGTAGAGGACAGACAGTGCATGGCAAGGAATTTACAAGACAATGTATGCACGACCACCCTCCCTATCATGCTATGAACTCAAGGAAGTATGACTCTCGACCCTCGGGCCACCAATCACGCATTTCAATACATGATGGCCAAAGGTGCCAAGTCTGCAAATTAATGTGCAATGAATGCAACAAACATATGAACGCCTAGAACTCTATCATGCTTGGATCAAGAGCGTCGGCGACTAAGGATTGAGGGACGTTTCGTCACTTCTAGTACGAACGTTCCTCGCTACTCGTGTTTGGTTTGACACCCCAAACCAAACACAATGTAATGCAAACGAGTATGCCAAATGCAATGCAACATGGGGGGATTATGCAATGCAACAAGACTAATGGCATGCAAACAAACCCAATGCAATATGAGTATGCAAGCAAGCTTGCAAACAACCCAAGCATGCAACAAGTATATACTAATGTCATGCGATGCAACTAATTAAACATCATGCAATATACTCAATATGCAAACTTGGCGCGATACGAACATGTAAATACCATGAAAGCAAACATACTCCATGGGCTTAAACCAAAAGGACAGACCTCAGCCATGCCCTAATCAGTGGCCAAAACACCCAAATTAAGGGACCAAAAGGGAAGGCATGCACACACACACATTGGTCCATAAGCTAGACCACAATGCACAATATTCAAACATGAGCAAGATGGGATAAACATGAGAATATGACGATGCAATAAGCTCTGAAATCATGTCAATAATGATGCCAAATCATGCACATAGGATAAGCATAGCATGCTAATGGACTTAAAGCTCAAAGCAAGCCAAGGTACTTGAACTATGACCATATCAACCAAGCCCCAAAGGGCCAAGGCAACCCAAAATAGTCTTAAGACAGGCCATAACAAGGCTAGAACATGCATGGGACATGGTCAAATCATGCTAGAAAGATGAGCACGAAACAAGGCGCATACAAGGCCAAAAGGGGGGAATTACACTACACCCATTACAACCAAACATGGTATGAATCGAACAAGGAAAATCAGAGCTATAATATGCCAAAACAAACCCCAAAACCCAATGAGATGGCATCCCAAAGACTTAATCATGGAGACATGCACAATGACCCAAACATGGAGCATAAGACACCAACTCTTCAAAGCATTGAAAGGATGGCAAAAGCAAGAATGCAAGCATGAAACACAGACTAAAATACTATGACAAGTGATATCAAATCACTGAAATGGCCCAATTGAAGCATGCTAAAGACTCACACACCCAAAGCTAACAAGCTAGAATGCATGGTGGCTATACAAAGCATGACAAGCATGACCAAGACAACCCCAAACAGAGCTTAAGCATGATGAAACAAGGCTAAAAACTTCTCAAAGTTAAGTTAGAACATGCAAGCATAATGGTCGAAATGCAAGATGCATGTTATGCAAACATGCAAGATTACTCTACAAGTATGTGAAGCATGCAAGATGACATCAAACCAACATGAAATAGAGTTTAGGCAGGTCCTAAAAACCACCAAAAGGTGCTGAAATAAAACCAAGACATGCTAAGTAAACATGCTACTCTTATAAGCCAACAACACAAGTAGATGAGACACAAAGGGAGGGGGGTGTCCCTCCCCTATACAAGACCTCAAAACCACTTCTTCACCACTGAAAATCCTCTAGATTTCAGTAGTGAGAAGGCTAAAACAAAAGGGTTCCAAAGCCCAAAGAGGAAGGCACAAAAAGAGGACAAACAAGGCCTAAGAGGGGGTAGTCAACCCCCAACACAAAAGTGACCTTAATGAAACATCTCAAGCATGAAAATGCAGAACTTTTTTTAGTAGGACACTAAGCTTAAAATAGCATGCAAGTATGTGTAAAAGCTTAAGCCAAAATGGGGTATCAAAAGTAAGTAGACTCACCCTTGAAGAACACTTCAAGAACACCAACTCCAGCACCCTTCTTGGATCAAAACCAACTCAAAAACTCTAAAAAACAACCTTCTAGTGCCTCAGCAACCAAGGATAGTGTAATGCTAGGTGTGTGTGCAATAGTAAGAACAAAACACACTTTTGAACTCAAACACACACACAAACCTAGAGAGAGGGAGATATAGAGAGAGAGGTATATCTAACTTCTATATCAGATGGATCAGCCTCTGGAAAGGGGGAGGAGGCCCTCCTTTTATAGAAAATCAACTTTGCCAAGCTTCCAAGAGAAGCTAAACAAGGATGAAATCCCTCCATACACGTGTATGGAGGGCAGAGTCTGTGCTCACTAGCTGGCACAGCTGGCATGCACAATGCTTGAAAAAGGCAAAGAAAATGCCTCAGCTAGAAAAAGTGGCCGACCGACCAACTAAAGTGCCGATCGGCCAACACACTTAGCCGATGGCAAGAAAAAGGGGCCGATGGCCTCAGGCCTTGGCCGGTGGGTTGAGAAAATGGTCAACAAGCCACCCTCTTCCCTTAGAAGCAAAAACACAGGTGTTTGGTCCACAACCAAGCACAAAACAGGTAAGTTGAGAGATCTTGGGGCAAGGTGTGCGGCCGAGACCTCCGGGAACTCAAAACGAACATGAGCATGGATGATCATCGAGTGTTCAAACGATGACGTCTAAGTCTTGAGGACGGTCAAAAATTGGGTGTCTACAACGTACTTGCCAAGAAGGGCATTCTACCTGCCAGAAAGGGCACAGGTGAAGCTGTCAGTAAACGGGCTGAAAGCTCTCTCACCCTCCGAGCAGCGAGGTATCAAGCCAAGTGCGAAGCACGACGGGGAATGGATCAAGATATTCCACTCCTTAGTTTGGACAAATCTAATCACATCCAAACTCCCCAGCAGAGCATCGTCAATCGATGTCAGCTGTAGATTTGCTACACACCCAAATATAGCGCAACCCCTCTATGAGAAAGTTCACTATTGTGAGCAGAAGAAGAGGAATCTAGCAGAATGCTAGGGGCAAGAGCCCACAACTTCCTATTTATCCATCAACCACCCAGGGGAGGGATAAAAAAGAAGAGAGATTGAAGAATAGAGAGATGTGCGCTGAGAGAAAAAGTGAGAAAAGGGCTTTTTCAGAAAATAGAGATTGAGTGCCAGAGTGATGTGAGAATCACAAATGAGAAAGGGTGGGGAACAATACCCGGAGAAACAGGCTCCCTGTGCACGTCTGAGTGTCGTGTCTTTTGTTTTGTCTTGATTCTTGTTTTGAGTCGTTTCGAGTGTTTCTCGATCTGTTTAGGTTGTTTACCTTTTGTTTTCCGTTGTTGAGTCGCGGTGCACTGTGTTCAGTCGTAGGCTCAATACCCAGTTGAAAACTTATTCTCACTCTCAATTTCAAAAAAATGAATCGTTTTGTGCTCAGAGTGCTGTGTCATTCTCCACATTTGTGCAAAATAGTATTTGTTCTTTCATAAACTGCAGGGTTCAACCCAGGTCATGTGAGAACAGTAAAACCAGGACCTATCTGAAGCTATCTAGGTTCCAGGCTGCGAAGCAAAAGAAAAGAAGGAAAATTTGGAGCATCTGAGTGTGTTTCACCTTCAGCAAATTCCGAGACTGCATTCCAGGTGCATCTTGTCAGGCCTCGCCTTTCTCTGGTATGAGTGTATCTCGACCCCAAGCTTAAGCCTGCTTCAAGTCAGAATGGCAATTAAAGCAGCAGCAGATGTTATCTCTCGCCAATATGAACAGGGTGTCCCCTTTTGAGCTGAGCGTGTTGCCAAGTCCTCTGAGAGGTAAATTAGAGGCACTAGAGTACATGTTTGACGCCCCTCTATTTCATAGAATGTGCACTTTCATATACACTTCTGTTACATGCATACCGCACATCGTTATGATTCATGCATAGAATATGCCTGCTTTCGATTCCGCATAGAATATGTTTTGCTTTCCATGTTCCATAGAAAATGCCTCCATACTTGCATAGAAAATGCATTTTATCGCACTTTAATGCACTTCTCATATCTTGCGCTGTCACGCATGTTACTTGCTTTGTTGTGCACTCTCCACTTGCATTGTTATGCACACTTCACTCGCGCTGTCACGCACATTATTTGTATTGTATTGCATTCTACCTATCAAGTTTCTCTCTCATTTATGCACAGTATTGTATGTACTGTTCATTCAGTAGTTCCGGTTCAGTTTGACTGATACCTTTCTCCTCTCACATTTGGCATGCGTTTGGATCTACCCCTCTCCTCTCGCATTTGGCGCGCGTTTGGATACCTTTCCTCTCTTGCGTGTGATACACTGAGAGGTTTTCCTTTTCCTCTCTCGCGTGTGATATGCTGAGAGGTTTACGTTTCTTCTCTCGCGTGTGATACGCTGAGAGGTTTTTCCCTTTCCTCTCTCACGTGTGATATGTTGAGAGGTTTACCTGTCTTCTCTTGCGTGTGATACGCTGAGAAGTTTACCTTTCCTCTCTTGCATGTGCTACGCTGAGAGTTTCTTCTTTTTCTGAAACACGGGATACGTCCTTATGTCTCTTTTTGTTTTTGAAACACGGGGTTGTCTCCCTTTGTTTCTCCTTCTCTGGTTACGAGCATTTGGAATACGTTCCAATGCTCGCGCCACTTCCAAAACACGGGATACGTCCTTATGTTTCCTTCTTTTTCCGAGACACGGGGATACGTCCTTATGTCTCTTTTTCTTTTTGAAACACGGGGTTATCTGCCTTTGTGTCTCCTTCTCTGGTTTAGAGCATTTGGAATACGTTCCAATGCTTGTACCATTCCGAAACAGCTGGGATACGTCCCTATGTTTCTCTCTCTGTCCTGTTCCTCACACGATTTTAGCGTGTTTGGAATTTGTCTCAGGTTGCGCTGTATACGCGCCTGATTGTTTGTTTTTAGACCTCTTCTCATGATTTCAGCGTGATTAGAGTTTGTTCCTTCCTCACACGATTTTAGCGTGTTTGGAATTGTTGACCTCTTCTCACGAATTCTGCGTGGTTAGAGTTTGTTCCTTCTCACACGATTGCAGCGTGTTTGGAATTGTTAACCTCTTCTCACAAATTTAGTGTGGTTAGAGTTGCTCCCTCCTCACATGATTTCAGCGTGTTTGGAATTGTTTTGGACCTCCTCTCACAATTTCAGCATGGTTTGAGTGTCCCTCTTCCTCACACGATTTCAGCGTGTTTGGAATTTGTCTCAGGTTGCGTTGTATACGCGCCTGATTGGCTGTTTTTCCTCCTCTCATGATTCTAGCTTGGTTGGAGTTTGTCACCCCTTGCATTTTTGCATTTTGCATTGCATATAATTTCGCGCTATTTTGTGCATCGTGCTATCTTATGCACCGCATACATGCACCTGTTAGTGCATTACATTATTTGCGCTATTTTGCGCACATCATATGCACCTGTTAGTGCAATTTGCATTTTGCATCATTCGCGCTATTTTGCACACATCATATGCACCTGTTAGTGCATTGCATTTCATTCGCGCTATTTTGCGCATCGCGCTATCTTGCGCACATCATATGCACCTGTTAGTGCATTGCATTTCATATCGCGCTATTTTGCGCATCGCGCTATCTTGCGCACCTCATATGCACTTATTAATGCATTGCATTCGCGCTATTTTGTGCATCGCGCTATTTTACGCACATCATATGCACCTATTAGTGCATTACATGGCATTTTGCGCTATTTTGTGCATCGCGCGATCTTGCGCACCTCATCGCATTGTTTTATGCATTGCAGTGTTCGTGTTATTTTGCGTATCGCTCTATCTTACGCACCTCATCGCACTGTTTTGTGCATTGCATTTCATTCGCACTATTTTGCACACCGCGCTATTTTGCGCACCTTATTTGCACTTGTTAGTGCATTGCATTGTTTTGTAACCCCTTATTTAACTTGCGCTGTTACGCAGGTTATGTGCGCTGTTACGCACTTCTTTTCTTAACTTGCACTGTTATGCAGGTTATGTGCGCTGTTACGCACTTATTATCTTAACTTGCGCTGTTACGCAGGTTATGTGCGCTATTATGCACTTATTATTTTAACTTGCGCTGTTACGCTTGTTATTTTGCGCTGTTACACACTTATTATTTTAACTTGCGCTGTTACGCTTGTTATTTTGTGTTGTTTCACGCTTATCTTTTTAACTTGCGCTGTTACTCAGGTTCTGTGCGATGTTACGCACTTGTTTTCTTAACTTGCGCTGTTACGCAGGTTATGCACGCTGTTACGCACTTATTATCTTAACTTGCACTGTTACGCAGGTTATGTGCGCTGTTACGCACTTGTTTTCTTATCTTGCGCTGTTACGCATGCTTATTTCTTTAACTTGCGCTGTTACGCATGTTTTATTCCTTAAACTTGTGCTGTTACGCATGTTTATTTCTTTTAACTTGCACTGTTACGCATGTTTACTTGCGCTGTTACGCGTGTTCACTTCTTTAAGTTGCGCTATTACGCATGTTTATCTCTCTATCCTATGCTGTTACGCATACATCTCTACTTGCGCTGTTACGCATGTTTATCTGTTTTAACTTGTGCTGTTACACATATCTACTTCTTTACTTGCGCTGTTACGCATGCTTTATCTTGCGCTGTTACGCATACTATCTTTACTTGCGCTGTCACGCACACACCTCTATCTTGCATTGTTTTGCACACTTTACCTGCGCTGTCACGCACTTCCCTTTTACTTGCGTTGTCACGCATGCTTTACTTGCGCTGTTACGCATGTTTACCTCTTAACTTGCGCTGTTACGCATGTTTTATTCTCTTTAACTTGCGCTGTTACGCAGGTTATGTGCACTGTTACGCATGCTTATCTTCTTTACTTGCGCTGTCACGCATTTCTTTATATTGCGCTGTCACGCACGCACTCCGTTACCTGCGTTGTTTCGTATATTTTACTTGCGCTGTTACGCATGTCTTATTTGCGCTGTTACGCACATGTCTCTATCTTGCGCTGTTATGCATACTGTAGACACCCCATTTTTGACTGTCCTCAAGACTTGGACGTCACCGTTTGAACACCCGGTGATCATCCATGTTTGTGTTCGTCTCGAGTTCCCGGAGGTCTCGGCTACGCGTCTTGCCTCAGGATCTCCCGACTCGACTGTTTTGTGTTTGGTTTTGCACTAAACACTTGTGTTTTGCTTTTGAAGGGCAGGGAATGGCTTGTGAGACATCCCCACACATCACCGGCCATGGCTAGAGGCCACCGGCCAGTGCTTTGTTGCCATCGGCCATATATTTGGCCGGTCGGCACTCTGTTTGGTCGGTCGGCCATCTTTATTTGGCCGATTGACTCTTTCTCTGGCCGAGACCTCTTCTTGAGGGGAGTTTGAACCTTTTGAACCCCCTGTTTTAGCTTCTTGAGGAAGCTTGACCCTTTTGAACCCTTGGTCTTTAGCTTCTTGAGGAAGCTTGAACCTTTTGAACCCTTGGTTTAGCTTCTCCTAGAAGCTTGAACCTTTTGCACCTTTGCCTAGCTTCTCCAAGAAGCTTGAACCCTTCTAAGCTTCCAAGAGAAGCTTGCACCTCTTGAACCTTTTGCCTAGCTTCTCCAAGAAGCTTGGCTCTTTTGTCTAGCTTCTCCAAGAAGCTTGGCCTTCTTGGCCCTTTTGCTCCAAGCTTCTAAGAGAAGCTTGACTCCCTTGAACCCTTGTCAAGCTTCTAAGAGAAGTTTGACCCCTTTGCTTAGCTTCCCTTGGAAGCTTGCCCCCTTTGACCCTTTTTTGTGTTAGCTTCTCTAAGAAGCTTAGCACCTTGTCTTGCTCTATATATAGAGAGCCTCTCCACCATTTTCAAGGGTTAGAAAATATGATATATATAGAATATATATCACTCTCTCTCTATATCTCTCTCTCTACATTTGTATGTGTTAGAGTGCTCCAAAGTGAGTGATTCTTGGCCCCTTTGCACCACAACTCCTATCCTAACACCTCCATCATCAACCTAAGGAGCTTGGGGGCCATTTTCAGAGGCTAAGGGACTGGTTTTTGACCCAAGAAGCTGCTGGTTTCATTGGTCTACAAGGGTGAGCCTTTAATCCTCTTTTATTCCCCGTTTTTGCACCAGCTTTTAGCCTGTCTTGCTTGCTGTTTTGAGCTTTGTGTATAACATAAAAAAGTTCTTTTTTTTTGTGTTTAAGATACTTCATTAAGGACACTTTTGTGTTTGGGGTCGTTTACCCCCTCTTAGGCCTTGTTTGGCCCCCATTTTGTGCTATTTTTGGTAAACTTCGGGACCACCTTGTTTGGGCCTCCTCACCACTGAAATCTTGAGGGATTTCAGTGGTGAGGATGGTGGTTTAGGGTTCTAAGAAGGAGAGGGCCATCCCCTCTCCTTGTTATCTTCAAAAAGTCCCATTTTAGCCTCATGTGTGAGCACCATTTTTAAGTGCATGTTGGCCATGTCTTAAGTGTTATTTGGCAATATTTTGCCATGTATTACCTCTATTTTTACTTGGTTTAGACACACCATGCTTGCTTTGCATACTTGTCTTGTAATGCCATGAAATTGCCTTAATATGTATCTAGCATTTAGACCACTATGCTTACTTGTTTTGGCTTAGCTTTGTGAAGCTTTTATGCTTGTTTTAGTATGCTAAGGGACTGTTTTTGGTCATTTGAGTCATCCATAACTTGCTTTGTATGGCTACCATGTAATCCCCCTCATGAACCTTGAGTGTTGACCCCTCTAGCATGCTTTATTTGCACTATTTCAATGATTTGGAGTCACTTATAATGTCATTTCAGTCCTCATGGTATGCTTAAATGTTTGCATTTGATGCTCCTTTGATGCTTCAAGAGGTTGTGCATTATGCTCCATGTTTAGACATTTGTGTATGCTTCCATGTGTAGGTCATTCAGATGCCATCTAAGTGGTTTTTGGGGCTTACTTTGACATGATTTGGGACTGTTTTGATTCACTTTGATCATTTGCTTCATGTGTCATGTGATCATGGTTTAAGTCCTTGGGCTAATTCCAAGCTTCTATGCATGCTTTGCTTGTTTTGTTTACTTGGTTTGGCACCATTTATGACATGATTTCAGAGCTTATAATGCATGCCATATGCCCATGTTGTTCCTATTTTAAGTGTGCTTAAGAGTTGTCTCTATGTGCCTAAGTGTTGGACATTGCATGCATGCCTATTTGTGTGTGTTTTGGCTTCCATTCTTGAGCATATTGGCCACTGATTTTGGCATGCTTGAGAGCTCCCCAAATTAGTTTAAGTCCATGCTTGACATGTTGCTCAAATGTTGTTGCCTTGTTTCATGCCTTGCATGCTTGTTTGCTTAGGTTGTGTGCCTAGTGTGCATTACTTGCTTGCATGTTCATGTTGCATGTTTAGATTGCATGCTTAGGTTGCATTTGGCATGCATGCCTTGCCTCTTGAATCACCATGATTGAGGTTGCGTTCCTTATGTGTTTGTGTGCATTACATTTGACATTAAAATGCACAACTTAGCTTCTTGGGCCATCACGCATTGAAATGCGCGATTGGTGGTCCGAGAATCGAGCACCACACTCCCTTGAGTCTTAAACATGATATGGAGTGTGGTGGTGCAAACATTGCTTTCAAAATACATTGACATGCCTTGTTTGCCCTCTGCTACTGTCAAACAGGTTTCTGCAGGAAGTTTTGGCCGGTCAGCTACATACAGTGCCGACTGGCAATTCATAAATGGCCGATAACTTCATCAGCGGCCGGTGACCATTTCCCATAGCCGATGGACATTCCTCCTAGCCAATGGCACTCCACAGTGTGCAGAGAGCATACCTTGGGACTTGTGCAGTCTTCAGAGGTGCCAAACAGTGAAAACAGAGGCAACATGTGTCATGGCAATGAATTTCTGGGTGAAGCAAATCCGAGCATGCGTGCATCCCTCTTCCCGAGGCCTTTTACTGCTTTCCATAGCTTAGTGAATTTGTTAATTAATTAAATAGAGTTTTGTAATATTTAATTAGCTAGAGTAGTTAATTATTTATTCGGCCTGTATTATTCTTTTGGTTCCTCCGAGCGAGGGCGAATTTGTAATAAGTGTGGGTGTGTGTGTGCATGTCTTCCAACCCCCACTTCTTTCTCCCTTTTATTTACCTGCTTTCGATGGTTAGTATTAGGGCATATTTAATTTAGCATACCTTATGCTATGCATGCGTGCATCTATACATTTGTCTTGCATGCATCGGGCTCGGCGCATTATACTAACTGCACTGTACTTCAAATTCAAGTTGAATACGTGTTAGTTGTAGCATCATCATATGCCATCTTAGAATAGCCGAGCCTATTGTAGTTTCATCTTGCATGTGTTGCATTAGCCATCTTAACATGAACTAGGATCATGCATATGATTACTAACTAGTTTCTGTTTTGGCTTGGAGTACTCGGTAAGCATTTATGCTTTAGCATACCGCATGTGTGTGAGTGTTGCCATAACAGCATGATTACCATGAGGCTAATTGCTTACGTGTTATAAACTGCCTGAATGCCTGTGGGTGAAGGTTGGATTGTTTGAGTTGGAATAACTCGTTGAAATCCGTATTTTAGCCTACTCGCGAGTAGCAATTTCAAAACTGTTTTCAAAACAAACGGATATGCAATGCTTATTTCCAAATTAGGTGATCTAGTCTATACTTGTTTGCTGTGCGCATAACATAGTAATTCTAGGCTAATAACCGGAATAAGAACACATAACGTTTTCAAAAATGGATATCATGGTTAGTAGAGGCCGGTCTTCGGACCGGGCGAGAGGGGGTGCTCATAGCTGACCTTCCCCAATCGTACCCAAGTTCCCGAGCCGAGGCAACTTTGGTGATGACGGACACGTGGCCTTTGGCACCGAGTCAGGGTTTCCTAAATTCCCCCAAAATAAAATATTTAGGTGGCGACTCTGTATCTGGCAAAGCAGTCCATGTTTGGCACTTATTTTCAAAAATCTGTTTTTTTCTCAAAATGATTTGCCAGAGTTGGACTCTTTGGTTCAGATTAAGAACCGCAACAACAAAAAGGGAGTCCGAACTGTAGAGTGAAGCCCAAGGGCGCGTCTACACATACTATCTTTAACTTGCGTTGTCACGCATGTTCCACCCACGTTGTCTCGCACCCTCAGGATTGCATTGTCTTGCAACCCTTCATTTGCGTTGTCACGCACTTTTCACTTGCATTACTATGCATGTTTCTAACAATATTATACCTGTTGAGTTTCTTTCTCTTACAGGCACGATATTGTATGTACGGTTCATTTAGAGTCGGCACGACCAGACGAACCGGACGGTATTGTATGCACTCCACGATAGACGTGGTGAGAATTGCATAATTTTCTTACATTCTTTCTGTTGAAATATGTAGGACTATTATTCATTCACTTAAAATGTTGCATTTATTTTGCATAACTGCTTCATTACAGTTTTCCTTTGCATAATCATAAGTTATGATCTTGCATCTTGCATATCATTTGCATTATGCCCCAGCCTACGGGCGCATCTCTGCATGCTTATATTGAATGTCAGCCTGAGTCTTCGGCCTTGTTAAAAATGGGTCGTCTCTGAGCTTTGACACTCACTCCCGTCACTTTGTGACTTTCGAGTTCTGTCAAAGAGGGGCAACTGTAGACACCCCATTTTTGACCGTCCTCAAGACTCGGTTGTGCTTGCAGGTACATCCGGACACAAGTTCGATTGCTCGTCGGGTATTCGACTTTTGCAGCGGAACGTCACAGGTTCGAGCTTTCCAAACCCTGTATCCTTTCTGCCCCATTCTTGGACCATGACTTGGTCCTTTCAAAATGTGTTTCTTGGTGCACTGCCAGCCACCTTTTGGTCCTGCCAGCCTTCACTTTGTTGCTGCCGGCCATTGATTGAGCCTGCCGGCCATCAATGAGCCACTGCCGGCCATCCATGATGGCCGGCAGACCGCCTGTCTCAGCAGGTTTCACTCTAGATCTTTTGAGCCAACTCGAATCCTTTTATCTGCCCTCCATACACGTGTATGGAGGGATGAAGCTCTTGCCAAGCTTCTTGAAGAAGCTTTACATTGCATTTCTTCTATAGAAGGAGAGAGCCTCTCTCCTTAGCAGAGGTTCAGCATTTTTGAGAAGAAATATCTCTCTCTCTCTCTCTATATTGTTGTTAATTTGTGCCTTGAAGTCCATTTTCCTTGCACTTTTATACTACAACACATAGAGATACACCACCATCTTTGGGTTGAGGTTCTTGGGAGGACTTCTTGAGCTCTGAAAGTGAGGTCTTACCCCCTGAAGTTGCTGGTTTCGAAGTTGATCTTCAAGGGTGAGTTTTTTCCCCTTTTTAGCACTTTTGTGTACCTCATTTTGGCCATCCTTGCATATTGTTTTAGGCCTTTCTTTAAACAGAAAAAAGTCTTATATTTAAGTGCTTTTGAAGTTTGTTTAAGGTCTTTTGGCTGTTGAGGGTCTTCAACCCTCTTGTTGGCCTTGTTTGGCCTTGTTTTGAGCCATGCCTTAAGGCCTCCAAGCTAGCCTTGGTTTGGCCTTCTAACCACTGAAATCCAGTGGATTTTCAATGGTAGGCATGTGGTTTTGAGGCCTCAAATCAGAGGGGGTGGCCCCCTCTCTTTTGGTTTTTGCTTTCTTGCATTTTTGGCTTTCCAAAGAAGCATGCCTCTCTGTACTTTTGAGGCTTGGTTCAGGCCCTTTTTTGTCACTTTTAGGACCTGCCTTGGCTCTTTCCATGGTTGGTTTGGTCACCTTTTGCATGCATCTTGTATGTGTAGTGTAATCCCATTTGTAGCTCATCAAAGTAGCATGTTTGCCTAGGTTGCGTTGAGTCCATTTCAGTAGGTTTTTGGTGATGTTTTACCATGCCTTAGATATTTTTTGGGTTGGTTTTGTCGCTCCATGCATGTGCAATACACTTGCAGTGTAAATCTCATAAACTAGCTTTATATGCTTCTTGCTCTAGCATGTCATCCTAGCTTATGTTCAGTCCATTTCAGCATGTATTTGGTCATCATTTGGCATGTCATAACTCTATCTTTTGCTAGTTTGGTCGTATTTTGCATGCTCCATATACTTGTA
Organism: Camellia japonica; assembly: GCA_030407325.1. Lineage (NCBI taxonomy): Eukaryota > Viridiplantae > Streptophyta > Magnoliopsida > Ericales > Theaceae > Camellia > Camellia japonica. The sequence continues at coordinate 79,132,430 of JAPPVO010000017.1, forward strand.
GAACAAATCTTGCTTACTAGCTTTATGTGCATGATGCTTTGACTCATCATCCTAGCATATTTTGGCTTTCCTCTAGCATGATTTTGTTCTTATTTTGAGGTGTTCTAACACTGTTTTGGGCTGCCATGGCCATATCACTCATGCTTTGTATAGCTATAGTGCAAATGCTTAGGCTAGTCTTGGGTTTTGAAGCCCCTACCATGCCATACATGTAATGTTTGCATGCTTTGCCATCATTTCAAATGTTATTTCAGTCCATGAAATGTAGTCATACACTTGCATTTGACATGCTTTTAATGCCTTGGAGGCTTGGCTCTTTATGCCTCAAGAATGAACTTTTGTGCATGCCATTAAGCCTAAGCCTTTGGCTCATCATATCAATGCATTTTTGGTCTTGTTATACCATGATGTAACTCTGTTTTATGTTGTCCAAGTCATGCCATGTTTGGTTTCAATAGGTGTAGTGCATTGCCTCTTTTGTAGCCTTGCATGCTCCATGTATTTGGCCTTGTGTTCTAGCTTGTGTTGGCTAGCTTCGAGCTTGTTTTTTGGTCTTGTTTGGACCTGCCTTGGGACTATTTTAGGCTCCCTTAGCCCTTTGAGGCTTGCCTTGCATGGCCATGGCTTAAATCCCTTTGTTAGTTTTGAGCTTTGAGCTTTCTAACATGTTATGCTTGCATTATTTAGTTGATTTGGCATCAATTTACATGAGATTTCAGAGGATGTAGTATTGTCATACTTCCATGCTTGTCACCCTTTAAGTGTGCTTAAGAGTTGCATCTTTGTGCCTTAATCCTTGAGCCAATTGGCATGCATGTTTGCCTTGCCTTTTCATGCTTTTCATGCTATCAATTCATCACTTATCGCCACTGATTTTAGGTATGGCTGAGGCCTATCCATCTTTAGTGTAAGCCCATCTTACCATGTTGTCACATGCTTGTCCCACTTCGTATGTTGTTGCATACTTGTCCGCCGTCACATGCCTTGCATGTTTGTATGTTCATCTTGCATTTTATCATGTTATTCAAGGTTGTTACCTCACATCATGCTTATATGCTTGTTGCATGCTCGGGTTATTGCATTGCATGTTTGCATGCTCAAGTCACATTGCATGTTTGCCATGTTTGTTTTGCATTGTCGTTTGGATTAAAGTGTTAATCCAAGCACGAGGAACGAGGGGCGTTTCATACTTCAAGTGATGAAACGTGTCTCAATTCTTGGTTGCCGACGCTCTTGATGATTCATGATAGAGTTTTAGGCTAAATGTGTTTATTTGTGCATTCATTTCACATTGATTTGCACAAGTCGAATCTTTGGCCATCATGCATTGGGATGCGTGATTGATGGTCGTAGATCCGACTATGCCTCTCCCTTGATGTTTCGAGGTGATATGGGGTGGCATAGTGCGTAAATACCCTTGGGAGACCCTCTCTTTTCTCTGTTTTGTGCTCTACTACAGCTTGGTGTCCCAGCACATCAGTGGCCGGCAGTGCCTTGCAGATGGCCGGCACCCCTTCATTTTTGGTCGGTAGTGGCTCACCATGGCCGGCAGGCCACTGATGCACTCCCCAGCATGTTTTTGGTAAGGTTCAACAGGAATTCCTTGAGGGCACCCTGCAGACAGAGCCTCTAAAGAGCAACCGGAGAGCGTTTCGAGGCAAGAAACCGAATGCGAGCATGCATACCCTTCTGCTTCTGTGAACAGAGCTAGAGCGGCTTTATTTGTTGCTTTTCATTTGTAGTTAATTAATTTGTTAATTAATTAAGTGTTGTAATAATTAGTTGTAGCTAGTTATTCAATTCGGTTATGTAATAATTAATTAGCTTGTTAGTTAGTTAATTAGCCGGCATGTATTATTTATTCGGACCCTCCGTCGAGAGGGCCAATTTTGTAATAAGTGTGCATGCGTGTGTCCATGTCTTCCAACCCCACGTCTTTCTCCGTTTTACTTACCTGCTTTCGTTGGTTAGTTTTAGGTCATGTTTCAAATTAACATACTTATGCTTTGCATGTTTGCATCCATTCATCTGTCTAGCATGCTTATGCTTCGCATGTTTGCATACATTCATCTATTTTTACATCCACCGGGCTCGGCGCATCATACTAACTGCATTGTAATTTGATACCAAGTTGAATACATGTATCAATTGTCGCATCTCATATGCCATTATTAGAATAGCCGAGCCTATTTCTAGTTACATTTTGTATGTGTTGCATTAGCCATCTTAACATGAATTAGGATCATGAATTGATTACTAACTAGTTCTTTGTTTTGGCTCGAAGTACTAGGTAAGCTTTTATGCTTTAGCATACTGCATGTATGTGAGTGCTGGCATGATAGCATGCTTGCCATGGGGCTATTTGCTTAAGTGTTTAATTGCCTGAATGCCTGTGGGTGAAGGTTGGATTACTTGAATTTGAACAATTCATTGAAATCCACATTTTAGCTTACTTACGAGTAGCAAACTTCAAACCATTTTCCAAACAAACGGATATGCGATGCTTTGTTCCAAATTAGGTGATCTAGTCTATACTTGTTTTGCTGTGCGCATCACATAGTAATTCTAGCTAATTAACCGAAATAAGAACACATGTGTTTTCAAAAACTAGATATCATGTTTAGTAGTGGCCAATCTTTGATCGGGCGAGCGGTGGTGCTCATAACTGACCTTCCCCAATCATACCCAAGTTCCCGAGCCGAGGCAACTTTGGTGATGACGGACACGTGGCCTTAGGCACGAGTCAGGGTTTCCTAAATTTCTCCAAAAATAAAAATATTTAGGTGGCGACTCTATATCTGGCAAAGTAGTCCATGTTTGGCACTTCTTTCTAAAAAATCAGTTTTCCAAAACGATTTGCCGAATTTGGACTCTTTGGTGATTTATCAATCTCACATCGCACATTGTGAGATCAGATTAAGAACCGTGATATTTGAGTCCGAACTGTAGCATAAGGCCCAAGGGTGCATCTACAAGCGGTCGTCGCTGCACCAGGTGAAGGCAGTCTCTTCCACCCTGCATCAAATGTTGAAGTATCCCCATGGGAAGGGGGTGGCCATAGTTTTTGGGAATTCATCAATACATCCACCACCAGAGGTTTCTACACCAGTTCTGGATATCGAGCATGGCGCGGAGGATGTGTTCCTGTCAAGATTTACCCTAGCCGAGGCCCAGGTTGTACAGAACATACTAGTCATTGATGAGAGGCTGTATGTCAGTGCGCAGTCTGTGTACCTCATGAACAAGCTCCAGCACATTCCCGGGATGGGATTAGGGAAAAGTCACCGGAAGGGCATTGCAGCATCGACCGAAGTGCAGCACAACCCACATACCTTTGGCTTAGGTTATCTGCCTACCAAAGAGAATTGGGTGAGGAAAGGCAAAGAGATGGCCGGAAAAGCCAGTGCAAAGCAAGCCGGGAAGCCTTATGAGTTGGTACACCAGCCTATCCAGGGCACCCTGAACGGACGCTTTGTCCGGGAGGGGGAAGACTTTCCATTCTGCGGCTTCCCAGAGCCATGGCTAAGTGCAGAGAGGCGGCGGTTGCCGGGGTTCGAGATCTTCTTTGACTTGCAGTTGTCCGGGGATGATGTTGTCGAAGAGCAGACAGACCCACCAGCTAAGGCTGAGCAGTGCAAGGAAGAGGATTCCGAGAATATAGAGATTGAAATGGGGGTAGCACTGGCTCGTCTACTCTCAGATCCTCAGATCGTACAAGAGTGCTTGGGGGATAACTTCTCGGTATCCATGATCGGAATGAAGCGGCTGTGCTCCCATCTTCAAACATTCTGGATGCGTCCATCGCACCCTCCCTCGTCTGGCAATACGAGGAGGGCTTCTTATCGAGTAGCACCAGGTCAGGTAATGAGCCGGAATCTGATTCCACTGAGTCTGTGGAGTCGGAATCAGGTTCCAGCTCGTCTGAGTCTGAGTCTGGTATTCTTGGGGGTGACAACCCGGATGCCATAGTCCTGTTTAGGTCGTCTTTTTCTTTTTCCTTTGAGTCTGTTGTAACAGAGGAATCAGGCGATTTGGAAGTGATTAATGAGAATGGAATGGCTGTGGCTTCCGAGTACTTTTTTGTACCCTTAATTTATTGCATTAATCAAGACTTTCAAAATTTCAATGAAAATGACGAGGAAGAAATTCCTCCGGCTTTGAAATATTTGCTTGATCAAAGAGCAAGAGAGGTTTGTAAAGTCCTTGGCTGATGAAATCACCACAATTAATGTGGGTACTAAGAAGGACCCATGGCTGGTCCAGATTGGGTCCACGTTGTCTTCGGATGAGCGCGAGCGCTTAGTCGCTTTGTTAAAAGATTTCAAAGATGTTTCGCGTGGTCCTACGAAGACATGCCTGGAATCGATCCTGAGATTGTACAGCACCGGATCCCCCTTGACCCAGAGGCCCGACCTGTTAAGCAGAAGCTCAAAAGAATCTGCCCGGACTGGGCTCTCAAGATTAAAGAAGAGGTCACCAAGCAAATTGACACAGGGTTACTGCTGGTATCTGAATACCCAACTTGGTTGGCCAATATAGTTCTGGTGCTGAAGAAGGACGACAGAATTCAGGTATGTGTGGACTTCAGGGATTTGAACAAAGCCAGTCCGAAGGACGACTTTCCTCTGCCGCATATCGACGAATTAGTGGAATTCACTGCTGGGCATGCGCTGCTCTCATTCATGGATAGGTTTTCAGGCTACAATCAGATTTTGATGGCACCTGAAGACTGGGAGAAGACTGCTTTCACCACCCCGTGGGGAACCTATTGTTATAGGGTGATGTCGTTTGGGCTAAAGAACGCTGGAGCTACATATCAACGGGCTGCGACCACAATTTTGCATGACATGATCCATAAAGAGGTTGAGGTGTACGTGGACGACATGATTGTCAAGTCCAAGGAAAGAGAGGGCCACTGCACCGCCTTGCAGAAATTCTTTCAACGGATCAGAGAGTATCGATTGCGGCTGAATCCTTAGAAATGTACATTTGGTGTTACAGGAGGGAAAATGCTGGGGTTCTTGATCACACAGAGAGGTATCGAGGTCGATCCTTCCAAAATCAAGGCCATCTTAGAAATGCCACCACCAAGGACTGAAAAGGAGGTGCGAGGCTTTGGGTAAAGTGCAATTCATAAAACGGTTTATTGCAAAATTAACCTTGACTTGTGAACCACTATTTGGTCTCCTGAAGAAAGGAAAGAAATTCCAATGGGACGGTCGATGCCAAGCTGCTTTTGAACAGATCAAGCAATATTTACAGAACCCACCTGTGTTGTCACCGCCTGAGCCAGGAAAACCGTTGATTCTATACCTTTCTGTGACTGAAACTACAATGGGCTGCATGCTTACACAGGAGTCTGAGGACAAAGTGGAGAAGGCTATCTACTACCTGAGCAAGAAAATGCTGGATTATGAAACCCGCTACACTCCACTGGAGAAGGCTTGTCTGGCCTTGGTATAGGCTACCAGGAAGCTGCGGCACTACCTGTTAGCTCACTCTATAATACTGGTTTCAAGATTAGATCCCATCAAATATCTCTTCGAGAAACCGGCACTTACGGGTAGGCTAGCCCGTTGGTTGCTTCTGCTTTCCGAATTCGATCTAAAGTACATCACGCGCAAGTCAGTGAAAGGGAGAGCGGTAGCGGAGTTCCTAGCCAATCACCCAGTTGAAGGGGATGAAGCAGTTGAGTACATGTTCCCAGACGAGGCCATTCTGCATGTCGACGAAGAGACTTGGACGATGTACTTTGACGGAGCGTCAAACCAATACGGGTATGGGATAGGGGTGTTGCTGATAGCACCCGACAATTCCCGTATACCTCTAGCATTCAAACTCTGGTTCAAAGTGTCGAACAATGAAGCAGAATACGAAACACGTATTCCTGGACTAGAAGCCGCCCTAGAACTAGGGGCAAAACGGTTAGATGTCATCTGGGACTCGAACCTTGTTGTATCTCAGGCTAAAGGAGATTGGAAAGTTAAAGAAGAAAATATGAGAATCTACCACCAGACCTTGGACGTGCTGATTCCTCGGTTTGAGAAACTGAATTTCGCTCATCTATTAGGAGAGAACAACAGGTTCGCTGATTCATTAGCAACTCTATCTTCTATGATAGACATTCATTTCGGAGTCCGGATGTGTCCGATCATCATCGAACAGAAATTCGTGCCGGCCTACGAGCTGATTGCTGCCATAGATGAGGTACAAGATGAGAACCCTTGGTATTACGATGTCTAGAACTTCTTGGAAAAGGAAGCGTATCCACCAGGGGTAAATGCCAAAGATAAGAGGGCAATTCGAAGAATGACTGCTCAGTTCATCGTCAGCGGGGGTAAACTGTACAAGAGAGGTCATCTCGGGATGCATAAACTGTGTGTTAATGCTGAAGAATCCAAGCGCCTGATGGAGGCCATCCATGGAGGAGAGTGCGGAGCGCACATGAGCGGGGTGATGCTAGCTCAGATGATCCTTAGATAGGGTTATTATTGGTCAACCATGGAGGAGGATTGTATTGGCTTTGTCCGGCGATGCCACAAATGTCAAATCCATGCAAACTGCATGAACATCCCGCCGTCGAAGCTGTACAACATGACTTCGCCATGGCCATTTTCAGTCTGGGGGATTGATGTAATTGGGGCTGTTACTCCGAAGGGGTCCAATGGGCATGAGTACAATCTGGTAGCGATAGACTACTTCACGAAATGGGTTGAGGCCCAATCTTACGCGGTGTTGAAGGCATCGCATGTTGCTAAGTTCATCAGGAACAACATCATCTGTCGCTATGGGGTCCCGAATGAGGTTATTTCAGATAATGGTTTCCACTTCAAGAAGGAGGTGATTGACTTGTTGGAGAAATACAACGTGGCTTTTCACAAGTCATCTACATATCGGCCGCAAACCAATTGAGCAGTTGAGGCCGCCAACAAGAACATCAAGCACATTCTGCAGAAGATGGTGGATACCTACAGGGACTGGCCAGATAAGCTGCCATTTGCTCTTTGGGGCTACCGGACTTCAATTCGAACTTCTACTGGGGCAACTCCGTATTCCTTGGTTTATGGGATGGAGGTTGTTCTGCCTATCGAAGTTGAGGTTCCGTCATTATGGGTATTGGCTGAGTGTCAGATAGCTGAGGCAGATTGGCAGCAAAGCAGGTTCGAAGAACTCATGCTCTTTGATGAAAGAAGGCTAAAAGCACTGTATCACGTCCAGGGTTATCAGTGAAGAATTGCCATGGCTTTCAACAAGAAGGTTAAGTCCAGGAATTTGAAAGAAGGGGATCTTGTGCTCAAAGACAACCGAGCTCCCATCCACGACCCTAGAGGCAAGTTCAGACCCAATTGGACTGGCCCTTACATCATCAAGTCTATCTGGTCGGGTGGAGCTATCGTTCTAATGGACCTAGATGGCCTAGAGTTCTCCCAACCGATCAGCATGGACAAGTTGAAGAATACTTTCCCCGAGTGGCTCGCTAGGCCGAAAACCTGAAAGGGCGACCTAGGCAAAAGTTAGAGCATGAAAAAATTTGAAATAATAAAAACTGAACTCGTAAGGTTGAAAACCCAGAAAGGGCGGCCTTGGCAAAAGTTAGAGCACAAAAGGAGAGTGTTAATACACGAGTGAACCCGAACCGAACTACGTAAGGCTTGATTCCCATCTTTGGGATACGTAGGCAACTTCATTCTGAAGTCCAGCCATAAACACTTCTAAATCAACTTTGTCCATGTGATCATGTTGGTCATCTTTGTCTATTCTGCATTCAAGAGCTCAGTTGTGATCTCTGGTGCAATGCTATTCAGACTAGGGGCAACTTTCCAGTTGCTTGGATCCGGGGTTGTACATCTCAGTGATAGATCTCGGGCATGTCCAGTTGTGATCCATATCGAAAATGGCTTTGAAAAGTTTTAATAAAAGTTGATTTTGCTCAAATTAATCTTTTTACAACTTAGACCATTTTTGGACCAAACGGAAAATTTTCAGTACCCACAACCTTCAATTACATTGATTTCAGTACAGAGTTCTCCTACTCTTGAATACAAATTGAAGTTGTTTTTTTATTACATTCATAAAGAAAACTTGAAAGTACTGATTAAAGCAAATAAACTCGGGGCACAGTCAGGTGTTCCTGCCTCCCCTCCCAAAGCTTGTGGAATCCTTTGATGCCAAAGTAGGCCCAACTTGCGCCTCTTCATCAAGCCAAGCTATACATTCATCAGATAGGCTGCAACTGAAAGTGGGAGCAGGGGCCAGAAGCTCTCTTGTCCTCCATTGTATGGCATATCGAGCTAGCTGTGCACCTCGGACCGGAAATACAGCAGGGTACTCTATCTCATCTTCCGGGCAAGTCTGATCATGTCCGAACTGGCGCCGGAATCGGAACAGAAAGTAAAAGACACAGTGTGTCAGGCCGATCAACTGAATCCCCGACTGGTGCGAGACATGCTGTAACTCATCGCCAGCAGATTGAGCCAAGGGCAGCGCCAAGCAATACTGGTAGCGGATAGACTGCACATCCATTCGCACCACCATCCTTCGTCAGGGGCATTGACTAGACGTCGTCGGAAGAAATAGCTGCGAGCTGAATATGCTGGGCATGAGTCCACAACCTTCAATTTATCCATCAACCACATCTGGGGAGGGATGAAAAATAAGAGATTAAAGAATAGAGAGGTGTACGTGGAGAGAAAAGTAAGAAAATGGAGAGAAAAACCGAGCCTAAGGGCCGAGTGATGTGAGAAATATATGTGACATGGGGTGGGAAACATCCAAGCCCATCAATGTCTCAGCCAATGTCATGGAAATGCAGCTCTTGCCCTCTTTTAAGCCTTGGGCAACTTCGATCAAATGGATGCTAGACCCTCCAAAGCCTGAGGCAAGCAAGAAATGAGACAACATGCACAAGCAAAGCGCATGTCACCGAAAACCCTGCCAATGATAGTCACCGTGGTCACCGGCCTCAGAAAATCGATGAACCAAGATGGGGATGTCCAATTCCCCGTCGTGGATCAAAGACCGAGCGCCGTGCATAGTGAGCCCACACATCCATCCTAAGGCTTGGATGTGGCCGAAGCAGAATTGTGGCAAAATCTCCTCCTCGCGTTCGGACACCATCAAAGCTTGGAAGTCTTCGAACGTGGGGCACATCTCTTGTCCGCCAAAGCTAAAAACGTGCATAATCGGATTCCAATACCTTGTCGCAGCATGAAGGAACGGAAAACGCTGCGGGGTGCAGCTCAGCGTGAATAGTGCATTTATTCCGAAGCCCCAGAAATTCAGCTTTTCCGAGCCATCCAAGTTAGCAATCCAATTTGTGAGATTTTGGACAAGAAATGCTTCCATTTGGTGCAAAAACTGAGCTGAAAGGGAGAAACCACGAAGCTGAGGCTTTTGTAGAAGATAAGTTGTTGAGTGGAAGATAGGTGGCAACATTCTGGAGGTTCTTGCCATTTTTGGCCGATCGGCCAAAAAGAGTGCCGACCGACCATCTTTTTAGCCGATCGGCTAGTAATGTTGGCCGATGGTCATTTCTCTTGGTCGATGACCTTCTACACTGGCTAATGGCCTCTCCTCTTGTTCTCTGACCTGTCTATGTGTTGGAGATGTTGAGAATTTGTGACTTGTTCCACTTCAAATGCCTTTTGGTGATGATTTTGCAAAGTCACGCCTGTGTTACTTCAATTTGTTTATCGAGTTGTTGTACTTTTGTTTATCAAGTTGTATTTTGTGTTCTTTAGTCCTTGCCTTGCTTATCGAGTTGTATTTACATTTGGTTAGCATGTCAAGTTCTTTGTTTTGCTTATCGAGTTGTTTTGTTGTCAATTGGTTCACTACCTGATTAATGCAATTCAAGCGTTTAGTTTTCAAAACAAAGTTCAATCTCATTTACATTGTTATGTAATATGATACGATGCGATGCGATGCTTAGAATGTACAAATGTAACACTTTTTCAACAAAAAGAGCTGTTTCATTCCATCATATTTTCTTTTGCAAAAGTACAAAGTTTTAAAGAACGTATATCTGCCTGACGCAGTACAATGTGAAAAAACTACTAGTAAAAGAAAAATAAAGCAAAAAAGAAGTGCAGCATCTGGATCGGCGCCGATCGCCTCAAGTGCAAGAATCCTTCCTCGTCCTCTTCCTAGACGAAGGTCCAGGATCGTCGCCGTCACCTCCGCTGTCTAAGCCTAAACTTGAGCCATCTCCAGCCTCATCCTGAGACGACTCTACCTCTGCCTCAGACTCGTCGTCATCTGGGACAGGCGCCCGTGAGCTACTCCCAGAGTGAGTACGCCCGGTTCTGCTACGGCTGCGTGCTGAAATCCCTCATCTTGCTCTCCCCGCTCCTCGGGTAGGTATTGATGGTCCTGCTGAAGCACCCGCTGCAGCCAGTATCTGGAATGGGGCCTAAAAAGAAAAAATTTGTAGATGCATTAGTTATGCTATGCGAAGTTGACTATGGTATCGAATACAATGTATGATTACAGTGTATGAATGCTGTGAGCAGTGTATGAATGCCATGAGCAGTGTATGATTACAGTGTATGAATGCCATAAGCAGTGTATGATTACAGGATATGAATGCTGAGAGCAGTATATGAGTTATAATGTATCAGTGTCGTGAGTGGTATGTGAGTACAGTGTATCAAGTGCCATATCGATAATGTAATGCATCAGATCAGTATGGAACAGATTATGCAAGGTTTGGGGACTAGGGTTGAAAGAACTTACCGGAATGCTGTAGATGCTCAGCAGGTCTATGCTCCTCTGTAGCATCCCCATCACCGAAGCCGTCAGCTCCAGAGCCTGCCCAGTGTACTCGATAGAAGCCTGCAAAAGTGTTGAAGTAATTAGTATTCTGCGGGATATCAACTGAAATGAAATGACTGTACAAAATGAAAAGTATAGCACATATTGGGGTCGAGCCGCAAGCTCCGACGAGCTCATGATCAGTCAGAGGAGAAGCGATGGGTATCTGATAAGTCTCTCTGCTCTGTCCTCGGCATGTCATGGTGGTGGGCAGCTCTGGCCACTCTGCTCTCTGTCCCCTTCGGGAACCACTCCTGTCACGAGCCTGAGTCGTTCTCGACGCTCCTGCTCCTCCTACTGGCACCGCAGGCCTCTCCCTCTCAACTCGACGAGCACTGGCCAGAGGTCGCATAAGATGAGTCTCGATGAAGATGGTGTAGTCGCCCTCATCTCGAAAAAAAAGTCAGCGTCCCAACCGATCGTGAAATCAATTATCTCCTGCGGGGTGTACCTCTCTGTATGCCTCATACGGGTAGGAGGTGACCTCGGGACTATCTACTCAGGTAAACCAAGGGTCTGCCGCAAGAAGCGCTCTCCCAAGTACCAAGCCCGGCAGCCCAGACCCTCCAGCAAAACTCGGAACCGGGCAGTCTCCTGAGCACCCATGTACTGGTCTCTCACTGCATTAGGCAACAAGGCCCAGGGCTGCCAGGTGATCTTCAAATGGCAGGATGTACAGTTTGTTATCTGCTATTGAAAGTACAATGTAAAGCGAAGCTTAAATGAACTGTAAGGTTTGAAATACCTCTACTGCGGCTATGGTGTCAAAGTATCTGCGGAAGAACAGGAAAGACTCCTGCGGCCTCCGCTCGCACCTCACATCGTATCGATGAGAATATGGGACAACAAGGGGCATCTCCACCTCGGCTCTAGAGCAAGCCTTGGAAAGTAGGCATACACCCACAACTACAAAATGTAACAGGGCAACAGTGAGTATGTTTATCAGTAAGGCAGAATATAGATATAGCAGATATCGGAGAATGATGTGCAGTGTATCGTGCAGTGTGTGAAGTGTCTTGTGCAGTGCGTGCAGTGTACAGCCAGTGTAAAGCACATTGCGTGTATGCAATGTGTGTCGTGTACAGATAATGTAAGGCAAAACTGTAAAATAGAAAGGGAAGGTGTACCTCCTAAGCTCACCAGTAGCCTCCTAGCAGATGTCCGCTGCGGCGGGATGAGGAACTCATATACCCATACAATGTGGCTAGGCATGCGCCACCCCAATCATAGCGTCAGATCCGGGTCACATCCACCAGTGCGCTCAGCAGATAGAGTCCAATTGTGTTCGCCTGGTCGGCGAAAAGAGTGGTGCCCAGCAAGAACATAAGAAACCCTGGGGCATACTACTCGACCTCCTCGCAGGTCATCGGCGCCTATACCCTAAACTGGTTCTCAAACCACAAGTATCCCACGAATCCTGGCCGGAAGAGAGGTGGGCGAGCGCCAAGCAAGAACATCTGGGCAGCATCCCACTCGCCCATGTCGGTGTCAAAGGGGATCGGATCACCTCCAACTCCGATGCCAGTGAGCATGGAGAAGTCAAAGGGAGTCATTGTTATCTCCCCCGCTGTGGAAGGTGGAAGGAATCGGTGGTGTCCCACCACCTCTCCACCAGTGCGCCTAGAAGGGGCCTACTCGCAGTGAGGCGCAAGAGTCCCATGCAGAAAATGCCGAAGCCGGCCTCGTCAACGATCTGGCAGACCTCATCAAGCAACTCCATGTACCAACCCCGGGTGATGGTATTCCCATACCCCTGGAAGGCATGGGAATCTCCCCTGTGTTCAAGACAAATAGATGCGAAGCAGTGTCAGAAATACAGTGTTTGAATGCGTTCAAAATTGATAAAAATGCAGTGTGTGTGCATGTGTTCGAGTTGGTGCAGATATCATGTATGAACGTGCTCAGGGTGAACTAAGCATGTGATCTACAAATGTGTTTGTGATGATCAAATAAAGGGCAGTATCAATTATCCAAGATATACGACCTACATTGCAGAAAGTAAAGAGGAAGGGTATACCTCAGCGGCCCCGTAAGAAAGGTGCGACTCCGACTCACGTAGCAGGAGCTCTAATGGTGTACCTCGTGTGAAGCTCCTAAACTGGCTAATACTGTCAGGAGGCAGCACATGTATCGCGGGCTGGTATGTTGCCGGGTCAAAAGGCCGAACACTGAGAGGCAAGAGCTCGACCTCGGGATCCATATCTATCTTTGGAGGAGCCCTACCCCGTGGAATATTGTCCACCATCTCGAGAAGAGTGAGAAAATGGCCGAGGATATGGAAAATGGGCAAGAATGCCAAAAGTCAACCAAAAGTCAACCCCGAGGGGTGAAAAATGGGAGAAAAGGTCGAAGTGAGGAAGAATGCATGGAAACCAAGGCTAACTTGGGGGAAACAAACCCCAAGTGAAGGAAATCAAGAATGTCGCACAGAAATCACGTTTCGATCGGTTCAAAGTGTTTGAAACGAAGAGGGTTTCGCGAATTGAAAGTTGTGGAAGCTTGGAAAACAGGGGGAAAAGCTCGGATCGAAGGACGGAAAACAACCTAGAGAGAGAGAGCAAGAGTTTTCAGCTCGGAGGACGTGAGGAAATAGGGTTTGAAACCCTGTACTTAAAGACCCGAGGTGAATGGACAAAACTGCCCTGAATCTGCCACTTTTGGCCGATCGGCCAAATTGTTGGCCGATAAGCTCTTTTGATGGCCGATGGCTTCCCCTTGTGGTCGATGGGTCTCCAATGCCCTTGTTTGGGGTATTTCTGTTGATTGGTACCCTCATCTTTCAAGAAAGTGCAAGAAAATACACTTTTGAAGCTTAAGCGGCCTTCGTGATGACCTCGAACCATGTCTTCCGTATGCGGTGCTCGATACACACGAGGTGTATCCTTTTTTGTATCCTTTTGCATATTGCAAGATTTGAGAATTGTTCAAGAATTGCTGTTGAATATCTTGCCTTACGAGTGTTTTGTCATGTTTGTAAGACGCGCATTTGTTATACGCCTTTTCACTCTTACATTGAGCATGCCTCATCTGGTTTTGAAGTTGTATCTCAACATTGTAGATAACACGCCTTTACCATTCTTACATTGAATATGTACATCGTCACACTTGCATAGCATATGCATGTTGTATTGAATGTGTATCCACCATTACATTGCATAGAGCATGCCTGTTGCATTGTCATACTTGCGTTGTCACGCACACTCGCTGCATTGTCATGCACTTTTCACTCGCATTGTTATGCACACACTATATGCGTTGTCACGCACGTTTTGTTCGCATTGTTATGCACTTTTCACTCGCATTGTTATGCACACACTATATGCGCTGTCACGCACGTTTTGTTCGCATTGTTATGCACTTTTCACTCGCATTGTTATGCACACACTATATGCGTTGTCACGCACGTTTTGTTCGCCTTGTTATGCACTTTTCACTCGCATTGTTATGCACACACTACTTGCGTTGTCACGCACTTTTTGCTTGCATTACTATGCGCACCCTTAGGTTGCATTGTCATGCACCCCTCCATCTGCGTTATCACGCACCGTTAGGTTGCATTGTCTTGCACCCCTCCATCCCCATTATCACGCACCCTTAGGTTGCATTGTCATGCACCCCTCCATCCACGTTGTCACGCACCCTTAGGTTGCATTGTCTTGCACCCCTCCATCCGGGTTGTCACGCACCCTTAGGTTGCATTGTCATGCACCCCTCCATCCGCGTTGTCACGCACTCTTAGGTTGCATTGTCATGCACCCCTCCATCCGCGTTGTCGCGCACCTTAGGTTGCATTGTCTTGCACCCCTCTATCCGCGTTGTCGTGCACTCTTAGGTTGCATTGTCATGCACCCCTCCATCCGCATTGTCACGCACCCTTAGGTTGCATTGTCTTGCACCCCTCCATCCGCGTTGTCACTCACCCTTAGGTTGCATTGTCTTGCACCCCTCCATCCGCGTTGTCACGCACTCTTAGGTTGCATTGTCATGCACCCCTCCATCCGCGTTGGTACGCACCCTTAGGTTGCATTGTCTTGCACCTCTCCATCCGCGTTGGCACGCACCCTTAGGTTGCATTGTCTTGCACCTCTCCATCCGCGTTGTCACGCACCCTTAGGTTGCATTGTCATGCACCCCTCTATCCGCGTTGTCACGCACCCTTAGGTTGCATTGTCTTGCACCCCTCCATCCGCGTTGTCACACACTCTTAGGGTGCATTGTCATGCACCCGTCCATCCGCGTTGTCGCACACTCTTAGGTTGCATTGTCTTGCACCCCTCCATCCGCGTTGTCACGCACTCTTAGGTTGCATTGTTATACATCCCCCTACTTGCGTTGTCATGCACACTTGTTGCATTGTCATGCACACCTTACTGGCATTGTTATGCACTCTTCCATTGGCATCACATGTGCACGCGTTTATCTTGTGTTGATATCGTATCTTGATATAGCATCGATCACGTGTTTATGTTATATTGTACCTGTCAAAGTTTCTTTTTGTGCAGGCACGATATTGTATGCACGGTTCATTTGAGGCTGGCACAACCAAACGATGTTGTATGTGTTTCAGTCAGAGGAACTCTAAGTAAGATCATTCATGTTCCCTCGTACTCTTTTAGTTACCCTTCCCCATTCGCGTTTGACGTGCGTTTGGATGTACCTTTCTCCTCTCGCGTTTGACACGCGTTTGGATGACTACGCTTGCATGCACAGTCCTCCTCCTTTTGCGTTTGATACGCTGGGAGGTGTTCCGTTTGAGACTCTGGGTATTCTCGGTAGTCGCTTTTAGCCTTCTCCGCATGAGACGCGGTGAGAATTGCATAATTTTCGTACATCCTTTCTGTTGGAATGTGTGGGACTATTCTTTCTTACTCGTTTGCTTAATTGTTGTATTTATTTTGCATAAATGCTTCATCACAACTTTCTCTACATGATCATAAGTTATGCTCGGCATTGTGCATGTCATTTGTATCTTGCCCCTGCCTGTGGGCGCATCTCTTTGTTATCTTGTATGCTTGTCTAAGTCTTTGGCCTCGTCAAAAATGGATCATCTCTGGGCTTTTACATTTACTCCCGTCACCTTATGACTTTCGAGTTCTGTCAAAGAGGGGCAACTGTAGAAACCCCATTTTTGACCGTCCTCAAGACTTGGACGTTATCGTTTAAACACTCGATGATCATCCATGCTCATGTTTGTTTTGAGTTCCCAAAGGTCTCGGCTGCGCGCCTTGCCTTAGGATCTCTCAACTTGTCTGTTTTGTGCTTGGTTATGGACCAAGGACTTGTGGTTTTGCTTCTGAGGGAAGAGGGTGGCTTGTTGGCCAACCCTATAACCCATCGGCCAAGCCTTGTGCTTATCGTCCTTGTCTTCTTGTCATCGACCATTGGTGGTGGCCGATTGGCACTCTTTTTGGCAGATCGGCACCCTTTTTGGTGGATTAGCCAGATCTTTTGGCCGAGACCTTTCCACTTGCTTTTGCAGATATTTTTGTGCCAGCTGTGACAGCTGGTGAGCACAGATTTCATCCTCCATACACGTGTATGGAGGGATTGAAACAAGTCTCAAGCTTGCTCAACAAGCTTGAGATTTAATTTTCTATAAGAAGGGAGACCCCTCTCCCTTTACAGAGGTTCTGAAATCTTGATATAAAAGATATATATCACTCTCTCTATATATATATTTGCACTTGTTTGTGCTCAAAAGTGGAATTTCTTCACACTTTTGCACTAAAGCACCTAGTGAAACACCATACTCTTGTTGCTGAGGTACTTGAAGTTTTTGTTTGAACTCAAAGTTCGGTTTTGGTTCAAAAAGAGTGCCGGAGTTGCAGCTTTGAAGGTGTTCTTCAAGGGTGAGCTTCTAACCCTTAAAACCCTTGTTTTGGTTTAAGCTCTTGGACCTATTTGCATGCTTATTTTGGCTTTACTTTAAACTACAAAAAGTTCTAATTTTGTATGCTTAACATGTTGTTTAAGGTCTCTTTTGTGTTGGGGGTAGTCTACCCCCTCTTAGCCCTTATTTGGCTTTGTTTTGTACCATCCTTTTAAGCTATTGGGACCACCTTGTTTTGGCCTTCTCACCACTGAAACTCAGAGGAATTTTAGTGGTGGAAATGGTGTTTTGAGGTCCCAAATAGGAGAGGGTCATCCCCTCTCCTTGTGTTTTGTATGCTTGCTTTGTATGCCTCATGTGTGAGCATGTTTGTTAAGCTTATGTTGGCTCCATCTTAGCATGTATTTGGGGTTATTTTGACATGGCATACCACTATTTTGATTTGGTTTTGTCATCCCTTGCATGCCTTATACACTTGTAGTGTAGATGTTACAAACTAGCTTTGTGTGCTTCATGAAGTAGCATGTCTTTCTAGCTTGTATTGGTTCCATTTCAGCAAGTTTTTGGTGTTATTTTAGCATGCCTCAACTCTGTTTTAGGTTGGTTTGATAGCATCTTGCATGCTTCACATACTTGTAGTGCAATCTTGTATAATAGCCTAACATGCATCATGTGTTTGAACCATCATTCTAGCATGTTTTGGTTTAACTCCAAGAAGCTTTTGGCCATGTTTTACCATACTTAAGGTCTGATTTGTGTTGTTTTGGTCATACATGCATTGCTTTGTATAGCCATGGTTCATTCTAGCTCATTAGCCTTAAGTTTCCAAGTCCATTAGCATGCATTACTTGGACTATTTTCATGATTTGGCATCATTTGAAATGTGATTTCAGTGCATATAGTGTGGTCATACACTCACATTTGTCACTCTTTCAATGCATTGGAGAGTTTGTGTTTTATGCCTTAACATGAGTCTATATGCATGCCATGTTGCCTAAGCTTGTGAGCTATCATTTCATGTGTTTTTGGGATTATTTTGCTATGATATAACTCTAATTTTTGTTGTTGAAGTCACCTCATGCTTGGTTTTGATAGGTGTAGTGTAATACTCCTTATTAGCCTTGCATATTTCATGCTTCATGCTCAC
Source organism: Camellia japonica (assembly GCA_030407325.1). Lineage (NCBI taxonomy): Eukaryota > Viridiplantae > Streptophyta > Magnoliopsida > Ericales > Theaceae > Camellia > Camellia japonica. The sequence continues at coordinate 79,150,219 of JAPPVO010000017.1, forward strand.
CATGCTAGCTTATTTTGACTTCCTTCCATACATGTTTTTGCATCATTTTGGCATGATCTAGGACTGTTTTGGGTTGGATTGGCCATATGCTTCATGTTTTGCATAGTTGTAGTACAATTGGCCTTGTTAGCTTTTAGTTTTGAGCACCATAGCATGCTTAATTTGTGGCATGTATATGATTTGGCATCATTTACCATGACATTTCAGAGTATATAGACTTGCCATGCTCCCACTTCTTTCACCCTTTGAGTGCCTCTAAGAGTTGTGCATTGTTGCCTAGCTTATGGACCAATATGTGTGCATGCATGTCTTGCCTTTTGGTGCCTTAGTTTTGGTGTTATTGGTCACTGTTTTGGACCCTCTTAGGTCTGTCCATATGCGGTTTGGTCTATTGAATTTTGCATTACATGGCCCTTACCATTGCATGGTTGTTTGCATATTGTTGCATGCTCATGTTGTTGCATGACATTGTCATTTGTGTGTTGTTGCATGCTCATGTTGCTTACATATTGTTGTTGCATTATGTTTGTATGGATGTTGCATTGCATTGTGTTTGGGTTGGGTGTCAATCGAAACAAGAGGAACGAGGGGCGTTTCATAGTTGAAGTGATGAAACGCACCTCATTCCTTAGGTCACCGACACCTTTGATCATGCATGATAAGGTGGAGGTTCATTGAGTCTTATGTGATATTTGCGTGCATTCATTGTCATTGATTTGTGCAACTCGGCCTCTTAGCCATCATGCATTGAAATGCATGATTGATAGCTCGAGAGCAGAGCACTACACTCCTTTGAGCTTTAAACATGATAAGGAGTGTGGTTTCACACACATTTTCTTGCAAATACACTGTCATGCCTCTGTTAGTGCTCTGTTGCAGCAAAAGGAGAAGTTTGCAGGAAGAAGTGGCCGATCGGCTATCAAGTGTGCCGATCGGCTATCAATAATTGGCCGATGGCCATTCCCCTTGGCCGACTACCCCTCAGATTGTTCCTAAGGTGGATCAGAGGCATCTTGGAAGTTGGCAGAATTTTCAGAAGCCCAGAAGTGTGCAAACAGAGGCATCATGAGGCACGGCAGCGGATTTCCAAGCGAGGCGATCGAGCATGCATCTTCAAACTCTTAGAACTGAGCTGAGGCTTTGTAATTTGTAATTAGCTTTACTTGATTAGTTAGCTTTTGAATTTATAATTAAACTAGTTAATTTGTTAATTAGTTAACGTGTTGTAATAATTAGCTTAGTGTTAGCTAGTTATTCAATTTGATTATGTAATAATTAGTTTAATTAGCTTAGATTAGCTAGTTAGCTTCTTATTTGGACCCTCTGTCGAGAAGGCACAACTGTTGTAATAAGTGTGCGTGTGTGTGATGCATGTCTTCCAACCCTACGTCTTTCTCCCTTTTATTTACTAGCTTTTGATGGTTTGTTTTAGGGCATGTTTCAATTAGCATACTTATGCTTCGCATGTTGCATTCATTCATCTATTTTGCATGCACCGAGCTCGGCACATCATACAAACTGCATTGTATTTCAATTCCAATTTGAATACATGTTATCAAGTTGCATTTCCCATGACATCTTAGAATAGCTGAGCCTATCTTAATCGCATTTTGAATGTGTTGCATTAGGCATTCTTAATATAGCTAGGATCATGCATTGATTACTAACTAGTTTCTTTTTTGGCTCGGAGTACTAGGTAAGCTTTTACGCTTTAGCATATTGCATGAGATGTGTTTGTTGCCATGTTAGCATGCTTGCCATAAGACTAACTGCTTAAGTGATATAACTGCATGAATGCATGTGGTTGAAGGTTGGATTGCTTGAATTGGAACAATTCATCAAAATGCGAGTTTTAAGCCCACTTGAGAGTGGCAAAATCATATTTTCCAAGCCCACTTGAGGGTGGCAAAATCCGCGTCTTAACCTACTTGCGAGTAGCACTTTCAAACCATTTTCAAACAAACAAACATGAGATGTTTTGTTCCAATTTAGGCGATCTAGTCTATACTTGTATGCTATGCGCATCACATAGTAAGCTAGCTAATAAAGCCAGAATATGAACACATGTGTCTTCAAAAACAACATATCATGATAGTAAAGGCCGATCTCTGATCAGACGAGCGGGGGTGCTCATTGAATGACCTTCCCCTCTCGTACCCAAGTTCCCGAGCCGAGGTAACTTTGGTGATGACGGACACATGGCCTTAGGCACAAGTCAAGGGTTTCCTAAATTTTCCAAAATAAAACATTTAGGTGGTGACTCTGTATCTGGCAAAACAGTCCATGTTTGGCACTTCTTTATTAAAAATCGATTTTCCAAAACGATTTGCTGGATTTGGACTCTTTGGTGATTTATCGGTCTCACATTGCACTTTATGAGATTAGATTCAGAACCGTGACACGAGTCCGAACTGTAGTAGCTAAAGAACAAGCGATTCGCGCCCTCGCGCGCGGAGCCGGGAGTTCTCGGGCGGTCTACACATAGATATAATAACAGAACTGAAGCGACCAAACCATGCTCATGGAAACTATTTCAAACCATACAAGCATTTACATAACCTGCACACTTTTCCTGAATACTCCCCCTCAGCCCAAAAACTGGGTGGAGGAGCCATATAAATCGTCTCAAGAAGATCTCCATGGAGAAATGCATTCTTGACATCAAGCTAATAAAGAGGCCAAGAATGAGATGTTGCAAGTAAGATAAGGAGACGTACAAAAGTAAGCTTGGCAACAGGGGCAAAAGTGGCACCAAAATGCTTGCCTGGAACCTGTGTGAAACCTTTGGCCACCAAGTTAGCTTTGTAACGGTTAACTGAGCCATCAGTGAGGTACTTTATAGTGAACACCCATTTGCAACCAACTGTGCTTTCCCCAGGAGGAAAAGGTACAAGATCCCAAGTGCGATTCTGTTCTAAGGTCGCCATCTCAATCTGCATAGTCATTACCCATTTGGGATTCTGAAAGGCCTCAGATATAGAACGAGGAATGGACTCCGATTCAAGCTTGCCAAGAAAAGAATGGTAAGAAGGGGAAACCTTGTCATAGGAAATATACTAGGAAATAGTATGATAAGTACTACTCAAATAATTCAAACGATTTCAAGGATGTCGATCCCGATGTGGGTTACGACGAGGAGGTGGAAGAGAAGCTAAAGGAGAAGAGTTACCTAACCCAAATATCGAAGAAGCGGCAGGGGGGGCTGAGTGCGTGGGTGAAGTATACTTACAATGAAGGAGGAGGCAAAAGTTGAGAAGAAAAAAAAGGGACATCCTCATTCTCAACCTCATCCAAAATGGTCACCGGGCGAATAGTGGAAGTAACAGAAGGAGAAGACTGCAAAGAAGGGTTAGTACCAAAGAAAGGAAGATCCTCAAAAACCGTAACATCCAAAGTGTGGTGAAAGTGACGAGACACAGGGTCCTAACACCTATACCCTTTGGACATGGAAGAGTACCTCAAGAAGATACAACGAATAGATTTGTCATCTAACTTTGTGTGAGTGGGACTCTGATTTTGAACAAAACAGGTACACCCCAAGACACAAAGTAAGAGTGGAAACAGAGCGGTGGTGGGCATAAGGATATGAAATGGAGTGAGTCCATGCAACATATGACTAGGGTTCATATTAATGAGGTAAACAACAATAAGGATAGCCATATGCCAATAAGACTTGGAAACACCCATACCTCGAAGAAGACACCAGACAACAGACATAATATGACGGTTTTTACGTCTAGCAACACCATTTTGTTCAGAGGTCTGAGGACAAGTAAGTTGTTGAAGAATACTGATTTGATTAAGATGGGAACGAAATGCATTAGAAATATATTTCGCACTATTATCAGAATGGATAGTCCTAACAACTGCATGAAATTGAGTTTTAACCATTTGTAAAAATTGGACAAATAAGATAAACCCAAGTGCACTTAGTGTGATCATCAATAAAAGTCACATAATATCTACGACCAGGAAAAACAGTGACAGGGGAAGGGCCCCAGACATCAAAATGTATAAGATCAAAAGCACAAAGAACATGAGTCATATGAGGGATATAGCTAGTGCGGGTATACTTAGACAACTCACAAACCACACAATGAAACTTAGAATCATTGCAAGCTTTATTAAATGAAGGAAAAAGTTGACATAAATATTGAAAATTAACTTGACCCATACGAGCATGCCATAATTCTAAAGTTTGAATATTAAAAAAACAAGACATGGAAGTAGACGAAACAGAGGCCTGAAAACTAGCTAAGGAAGAAGAAGAAGGCTCGTCCGGTAGATCCCTAAAGTAGTATGCCCATCACGCTCATAGACTTTGCCAAAAATCCTATTCGAACTTAGGTCCTGTAAAAGACAAAAAGGAGGGTAAGAAGATGACAGCACAATTAAATTGTTTGGCAAGATGACTAACAGATAAGAGATTATATGCAAAATTTGGGACATGTAAAACAGATGACAAAGTAATGGTAGGGGATAAAGACACTACACCCTTATGACGAACAGAGGATAACAAACCATCAGCAAGACACACAGATTGGGCAATAGTAGTAGGGACTAGCGAAGAAAGAAAGGAAAACTCACCCGTCATAAGATCATTAGCCTAGAATCCAGAACCCATGAGGGACTAGCAAACCGAACATACAAAGCAGTAGAAGTACCTATTTCAAGGGTGGCAGTAGTGGTAGATGATGGGCCAGGAGAACTGGCAGTAAGAGATCCAAGCTAAGCCTAAAGCTGACCAATCTGAGTCTATAACTCCTGTAAATTAGAGAGATAAAGAGACCCAGGAGTAGGAGTAGCGGAATCTACTATAGTCGCAGTGCGAGGGTTGCCAACACCACAAAGGGAGCAGTTCCAGGCGGCAAAAATTTTTCCATTCAACACTACACTTGTAATATGATGAACAAGAGTGTGATGAGAAAGAGAGAAAGTAGAACTAATTTGAGCAGGCTTGGTGGGTATATCAACAAATGATGGATCAGGCATAGTGGAACACACAAAGATAGGAACATAGTCCAAGAGAAAAAAAAAAAAAAAAAAAAACTAACTAACTAAATGGCTTATCTAAATAGATGCGACTAAATAAACTCAATAGCCTAAAAGAATAAAAGGACAGACAAAGGGACATAATACATCAATCCAATCACCCGAAGAAGGGGGGAAATAAAACAGCCATGGACCACCTAAAGAGGAAACCGAAGCACATAAGACCAAAACTAAGTCTGGCCGGTAGCAACCAGAGCCTCGGTAGGAATAAAAAAAGGCCTACCAAGGTAAAGACAAGGAAGGAGAGGGGCTATGAAGGCTGGGTTGAGGCTGTACTGAGGCTGTCGAATGGAGAAAAAGAGTTAGAAAGGGCTGTCGGAGGCTAAAAAAAAAAAAAAGGTGGTTGGTGGTGATGGGTGGTTGAGAGAGAGACGGCTATGGAGGCTCTGATACCAAAAAGAAAAAAGAAAAAAAAATTATTTGGCTTACCAATCAATGAGGTAGAGGGCATGTATATATAATATATTCATGATACAATTTAGAAAACAATATACACAAGCTAAGATTCCAGTAATGGAAACAATATACACAAAGATTCCTAAAATCAAAATAATTCCTATTCTAATTTCCATATTCAAACATAATATTTTGATTTCTATATTCAACAACCGACACCCTCCTACGATGGCAATCTATCAAAGTTCGAGAATGAGTTAACCAATCTATCTCCAGAATTACATCGAATGCATGCATATCAAGAATAATAAAATCGAAAAAGAGTCGGCAATCTATTACCTCAATCTCACAGGAGTGGCATACTCGACCCAATGTCACTATACCCCCAATAGGTGTCTTAACTAATAGGGGAGACTCCAACAGTTCAAACTCCAAACCCAAAGTGGATGGAAAAAAAGACAATATGAAAGAATGTGATGCACCAGTATCAGTCAGCATATTGGCAATAGAGTTAAACAACAAAAGGTTACCTCTCACTATGGAAGGTGTTGGCAACTGATCCGACGTGGTAATAGCATACACACGACTTGTAGGCCTCTGCTCTACATGCTCACCCCTTGGAGCATAGGCCTGATACATGGATTGAGCTGAAGTGGCTCCTTGGTTAGGCCTCGAGGCTTGTGCTAATTGTGTTGGCAGATTATTTTGTGTCTTCCTAGAACCAGACACGCCAGATATGCCATCAAACTGAGGGCAAAACCTCCTTAAGTGCCCTAACTACCTACACTGATAACAGGTAGGCAGTTGACCTCTCCTCTAACTCTGGCTCTAAGAACGAGCCGAAGACGGTGCAGACCGTTGCCCTCCTCCCCTCCGCAGGAAAACTGAAGACTTGTGGCCCAACTTACCACCCTTGAAATAAGTGAACCGACCCTAGTTACCTTTCCTCAAATCCGAACTCAGTACGGGAAAGGTGGATCTAAACTATGTAGCCTGGGACTATTGTGCGATGGAAACCCTTTGCTGTATGTTACCCTTAGTGTCTGCTTGAACATCCTAAGACCTCTGCTTAGAGCCCCTCATCCGTTCCTCCTCTACTTGGATCACAGTCTCTAAGTGGGCTACCGACTCCACAAGATGACCATAATCCCGAATCATTGACCCCGTCACCTTGAAAAGGAGCCCAGTCCTCAATCTCTTCTCGAACTAGATGCAACGATGTTCTTCCATTGCCACAAGTTTCGATGCAAACCTTAACAAACTAGTAAAAGTCGCCTCAAACTCGGCTACTGGTGTGTTCAACTGTTTGAGCTTCAAAAACTGCTCCCTTAACTTCTCCCTAGCAATGGGTGTCAAAAACTTATCTTGGAAGGCCCTCGCACATACTTCCACTACTGACTCGTATCTCCCTTTAGTTGGAAAGAAGCCAAGGTCACTCTCAACCTATCATCCTCGATGACAAACATTTCGAACCTCTTCACCATCTGCTCAAGCCACTCATTGGCCTTCAGTAACTCTTTCGGATCCCTTACAAACTCATCTAGATTCGACCAGAAGAACTCCCTCTTCAGAAAGGACGGCCTTGTTTCTGCAACATGACCTTGGATTTGATTCCCAGCCTTGAGAATGTCTATGGATTCCCACAATGCTCCAGTCATTTCACGGGCTAAGGTGCCCATGGCTTGCTGACCTGCTGGTTTAGCCACGTTGTCCTAATCAACTCCCTCCTCATATGCCAAAATTTCATCTGGTATCGGTACCTCCTACCGTCTAGGCCTGCCACGCCTACCACCACCACATCCTCATCTTGACATTCTAATAAAGATAACACAATAGTTTAGCACATTTACAAATGTGTCGAAACTAACTCACTCACGTCCTAATACAGTGAACAACAAGTAATTCACTCCACATAAGCATCGAATCACATAATCACAAACGAATTGTCTTTCTAGATAATGATTGTCTCGTGACATTGCTAGAGTTCTAGTTAGAAATAACAGTGATCAAGTGCTCTTCTAACAAGACTTCTAGACACTCGTAAATCCAATCAATATCTTAGAAACCAAACCTCATACCCATCTAGTCACATAAACATGTTATCACATAGCATACCAGGTCTATTTGTAATATCATCTAGTGAGATAAACCTATTGTAGTAAAAATCGCATCCCACGATCCCAAAGTATTCAGACCTGGTAGTTCTGATACCAAGTTATAATGCCCCAAAATAATAAAAACAACCCATCTCAATACATTTAATATAAATACAATATGTGAAACAATAACCTTTCATTTATATTCCTTGATCATATAAAAGATGACATATGCACATATAAATTCATAAATTCTAGATCCTGAATCTATAGCATGTGACATGTGTACAAGAATTGAAATAAAAGGAGAATCAAGTAATTTTATGCCTTAATAGCTACATCTTTCCAAGTCAATACTTGGGTATAACAAAATGAGCTCAACTCAATACAGTTAAAACCCAAGGCTTGTACAAAATTAACTACATCAAAAGAAAAAAAATACAAGAAGCCCTTGGCTCCAAGTCCTCTTAAGCTATGTCCTTGGTGGAGACATATCATCAACAATTGAAAGTTGTTTTCCACATAAGGTGAGCTAAAGCCCAGTAGAGATACTTTAACATAATGTATAAATCTTAACGAATTCAAAAGGTGAATGCATATGCATGCAATTTTTCAAACATTTTACATTTCCTTTTCAAACAATGTAATGTCAAGATTATATAACAATTCATGAAAATCTCCTTTTTTATATCAAAAAATAGGGTAGTGGATACAAAACACTTGGAATCTCTAGATACGTGTCTGCTAGTAGGCTATACAAGCACTATCAAAGCCGTTTTATCAGTACTAACCGGAAGGATAAGCACCTAACCACGTAGGTTTTTGGACTTTCACCAAGGATACACAGGCTAATAATACAAACCACAACCACACCCTCTAACCAAATTCACCAAGGTATTCACTTATTTTTCTCAAAACAATACATTTTCAATATTCAAGTATGAAACAATGCTCGATGCACAATGTATGAGAAATTAGTTTCAATTTAACCTAATTCTCATGCGATTTCTACAACCATCAAGACTATTCTCCACTATAGCCCAAACAAATATTTCTACTCAACAGATAATTTTCCAATAAAAGATATAGTCTCATCATTTTCAAAATGGGAGAGATATTATATATCCAACTCCACTCTCATCACCAACAAATACATTCATTTTATCTTTTCAAAACCCAACATTTTTTTTCTTTTTCTTCCATAAACCACACATCCATGATTCTTGAACAAAAACTCTTTCACATTGAAAATCAAATTTAAGTACAGAAATTCTAACATTACAACATATCTCAACAATAAACACCTCCCCACAACCTTTCTTAAGCACCCATTTAAAAACCCTCTTTTACATTTCAAAATCAAATCCTAGGTTTAACCCAAAATTCTCAAATCACTAAATCTTTTGAAAGAGCAAATAACTAATGTAGGAATCATACGAGAGGTTGAAGAAATCCCTACCTTAAGAGTAGAAGAGGAAGAGAGCAAGAATGAAACTTTGGTAGAGCCAAAAACGATATCCTCTTTGGTTAGATTGAAACTTTTGACGAGCTCTACCTTTTTCTCCAAAGAGCAATGGTGGAGAAATCAATGGATGATGGAGTATTTGAGGTTTTAAGCAAGAAGTAGAGAGAGAAAGTGAAAAACTAGGGTTTTGGAATGTTTTAGAGAGAGAGAGAGAGAGAGAGAGAGAAATGAAAAAGTGATTCAAAAAACCCTTTTTCCTAAACTAATATACGCGCAAACCGCTCAAGCGATCAAAACATCACTCGAGCGTCAGAACAATAAGTGACACCGCTCGAGTGACCAAAACATTGCTCGAGCGTACAATGACCCCTTCGTAGAAGTTTTGCAAACTGAAGAATACCGCTCGAGCAAACAACACCCTACTCCCAGAAGTTATATAGACCTGCAAAAATATTAGAAATTTCAAAGACCGCTCGAGCTACCAAAGCACCGCTTGAGCAAAAGCAAAAAATATAACAAACAACTCTTTTGAAAAACTAACTCCCAACTTATTTCAAACGCAACCAACAATCCCAACTCGATTGTCAACAAGACAATAAAGATATGAACAACAGTTAAATGTACGGAATCCCAGATCTAAGAATACGAAATGGATCAGATCTAAACTGGAACCGCTATATTTTATATAGTTTGTCTCTAAAAAAATAGATGATCTATTTTTAAAAACAAATTTATTCATTTTTTAGAATGCAAGTGCGATAAAATGAAAAAACTCTAATTGTCCAATCGACCTAATTTATTGCAGGGTTAATATACAGTGAGAATCTTACAAAATGAACAATTCAAATTATCGATATAAAATTTATAATAAGCCTTATGAGTATGAACAATACCCTCTAATTTAAATTAAGACTCGGAAGCTCAACCTTTTCCAAAGTTTTTGAAAACAAAGAAGTTACCAAATGGGTAATCTCTCAATTTAAATATCTGGCAAAAGTATAAAAATAATAAATAAATAAATAAATAAAATTATTCAACATAAAATTAAATTAATGTGATATGAATCTGACCTTAAATACATTTAATGTAAACATTATTATCTTCCCATTTACTATGAAAACACCTTGAGGAAAAACGAATTGCATAGTTATTGAAAGAAAACAATGCGGTTTTCAATAGCAGCAGTTGCTTCCCGTACCCAAAAACAACACCTGAAGATGTGTAGTATATATATATTTTTAAGTTAATTACACAAAAATTCTATTTACAAATGTTATATTAGCTCAAATCTTATTTAAGATTTTTTAGCTAATAAGTCCTATTTAATAAATAAAAAATATTATCAATTTTTCTCAATTTTTAAAACTAAGAATATTATTAATTTTGTATAGTAATGTTCCAGATAATTGTTTAACTAACTGAGAAAAAAAAAAAAAAAAAAAAAAAAAAAACAGAGCATGAGACTAAATGTTTTTATCTTTCTACTTATTGGTTTGATTCAACTATCCAATAAAACCGAAAATATTATCATTTTTTTTTCAATTTTAAAACTGAGAAAATTATCATTTTTGTTTTCAGTTTTGCACATCAATGTTCCAACATTACGCTTCTTTTATAGACACAAAATTTTTAGTTTTGCACAAAAAATAATTCAGTTTTTTCAATTTTTTCAAAAAAAAAATATTTTTATTTATTTATATTTTTTTTGCACATAATTTTTTTTTTTAAAAAAAATCAATTTGAAAGTTGATATTTTGAAATTTTAAAAATTAAAATAAATGTCAAATCATCATGTTCCTTTATAGATAATCATAAATGATAAACAATCAATTTTTAAAAAGCAATTCCGACTATTAAAAATTTAATAGGACTTAAAAGTTCAAAAAATCTTAATTCAAACTTAATGAAATATAAATTTATAAATTAAAACTTGCATGTAAATACCCGTCACTTTGCTTGGTTTGAGCTTTTTATAAATACTTTTTAGAAAATTCTATTTTCTTATTTTTCATATTTTTTTTGTTTTTACTGAATTTTTTTTAATATTTGAGCAATTTTTTAAATTTTTAGACACACCTAACATAAATACACTTAAAAAGTATAATTTTCGTGAAAAAATCTTTAAAAAATTCACTAAATACCAAAAATATAAAAAAAAAATTAAAAATTTAGTATATTTTCTTATTTTTGTGTATTTATTAATTTTTTGAAATATTTTTTAACAAATATTTACTTTTTAGATACATCTAAGTAGAATATATCTAAAAAAGTAAAAAAAAAATACTTAAAATTTTAAAAATATTTCCTCAAAACAAAAAAAACACAAAAAATAAAAAATTTAATTTTTAAAAAACCAAATTTAAAAAACTGAAATCAAACACAGTGCATGACTTTCGTGTGTGTATATATATGTAGAGTACAGACAATGAACAGATTGTCCGGGTTGCTTGTAATCAATCAAATGGGGGTGATGAGTTATGTTGTATTCAATTCGACAGTTGAAACAAACAGAGGGGGTATTAAAAAGAGGCCTGGGGATTGTGGTTAAGGCATGGGGATTAAGTCCCCAGGTCACAGGTTTAATTTTTTTTTTTAAGTTAATTTTTTGAGCGAAACACAGTTAGTTAGGAAATTGACCTCAAATTATTTAATCAGTACTTGGTGTGGGTTCAATATTTTTCCGCTGTGCGAGTCTTGACTTAAGCGGAGCTTGCTTTGGGAGATCGAGACAAGTTCCCAGGTTATAGTCTCCTCGCTCGGAATGGTTAATAGGATACCCTGACGATCTCTGCAAGAGGTGCTGCCTTAGACTTGCGGGAGAATAGGGAGGATTTTCCTATAACAAAAAAAAAAAAAAAAAAAAGAGGCCAGCGTGTATATATATGTATGCGTTCGTACCAGATACATATGTAGGCTTCATTTGAGAATTTAATTATGAAAAATGTTATCAATTTTCAATAATTTATTAAATTTTTTTATCAAATCTCTCACATAAATATAGGATTTATATTTGTGTGGGTCTCACATCCATATAAGAGTTTAGTAAAAAAATTTGATAGATTATTTAGAGTCTCTACCATAACTCTTTAATTATTTTAGTTAATTTTTTCATTTAACTAAAAAAATTATGTTTGAGATGATAGTTATTTTTTTATTTTATAATTGATTTGATAATTATAAGAAAAAAATAAAATAATTATAATTTAAATTTGCTATTTTATTTTATTAATTACTTATTTTATTCAACACCCCCCCCCAAAAAAAAAAAAAAAAAAAAAAAAAAAAAAAAAAAACCCACACACACAGCTGTGCTGAGCGACGACACTCCACTGCATTTCAAGTATGACATCTTCATATCTATCCAGACTGACAATCCTGCAACCAGCCATGCTAAACATTTGTAGAAATATGTGTTGTAAATATTTATAATGGTATATTACACTTATGCCTGTGAGGTTTTTGTTTAATATAAATCCTTTCATATTTGAGAAATTATTATTATTATTATTTTTTTTAGATTTGTAATCTTATTATAAATTATTTCTGAATTGTTAATGTCATACTTTAAACTTTTTTAAATGACCATCTTACCATTTTTCCTATCATTTTATATAGAATGTTCAAACACAGTAATATAACTTAATGGTGACATTTCACTTTAAAAACAAAATACTTATAAACATGATTTATATTCATAACAATATCACTATCACAATATTTTTATGATATTTTTTATATAAATTTTTATATATGAATATAATTTTTTATTTTTATTTCCACCATTATATCTAAACTAGATCAATTTAATATAGATATATTTAAAAAGTAGAAAATTTGTAGAACTTTTTTTTTTTTTTTTTAAAAAACATTGAATACAGCAAAATAATATAATTTATTGAATTTTGTATTTTTGTATTTAGTGAATTTAAAAAAAAATCAAAAAATATTATATTTCTTAAGTATATCAAGATTAAGTATATCTGAAAAATAAAAAAATTGCTTAAAATGTTAAAAAAAATTCAGTAAAAATAAAAAATATAAAAACACAAAAAAAAAATTTTTTGGAATTAAACTAAAGAAGATGATTATTATTTCCCTTGAAATGACGTGAACAAAATACATGCATTATTTTATTGTTTTATATGTATAAAGGCTAAGTGGAAACTATGTCATTTTAATCTGACAAATGAGTATGTGTAATTTTTCAAATTTGAGGGAGAAATCTATAGTAAACAAAAACCTCAGAAGATGTTAGCGTAATTTACCCAAATTATAATAAAGTACTTTATTTTGTTTCTCATTTCATATATTATTCATATATTGATGGCTTCTCTCTAATTCACATAGTGGACTGGAGCGTACTGTTAGGCTTGTAAGGTCAAACACAGGTCCCGTTTTAATAATCTAGACCGTCAATGTGTAGAGTTCGTCGAGTACTTTATACTTATAAAAAATCATGTTGATCATATATCAGTAGCCGTTTTGATTCTTTGCTTTTTATTTTTGTTCTGTAAAAGCTACTCCATTCTGAGGAAGGAAGGGGAAAAAAAAATTTAAAAAGGCTTTACTTTTCTTTTGAAATTGGTCTGAATTGGTAATTGGAGTGAGTGAGTGAATGTGGGTTTGAGAGAAGTTGGATTAGAGAATTGAGTGATTGTGGTAGTAGTTGGTGGTGGCGGCAATGCTTGCAAGGGTGGAGGAGAGAGGCACTACAACAAATGGCACTTTTGGCGATTAAATTTTTAGTCGTCAATAGTTAGCTTTTAGTCGTTGAAACTTTTTAGCGACTAAAATTTTTGGTCACTAAGTAAGTCGTTGAATAGTTGTCGAGAAAGGTATTTGGCAACTAAAAAAAGTTTTGTCGCTGAAAGTCTTCAATTGCCAACTAAATTTTTAGTTGCCAAAATCTTTCATAAAAAATTAGTATCACATTTTTAATTACTAAAACATTTCGTCACCAAAAGTCCTCAATTGCTGACTAATTTTTAGTCGCCAAAAGTTAAAATAATAATAATAATATCGCATTTTCAGCAATTAAAACATTTAGTCACCAAAAACTGAAATTATTTAGGATAACTAAAGTTTTAGTCGCCAATTTTTTTTTTTTATTGTTCATCTTATTTTTCTTAGTACTAAATGTTTTAGTTGCCTAAAGTCTAATTTTTTTTTAACTACTAAAAATTTAGTCACGTAAAGTATAATTTTGTTTTTTTGGCTACTAAAGTTTTAGTCTCAAAATTTTTTTCATTTTATTTATTTTTTAGCTATTAACTATTTAGTCGGTAAAAATATTTACTTCTTTTTTGGCTACCAATTGTTTAGTCGCCAAAAACATGATTTTAGAATTTTTTTTTTTTTTATTAATTTGTTCATAGCCTGTACGCATTTCATGCAACATGTACCATCTATATAAACAAAACAATACATATATTATCAACCATTAAGCAATTTGCATATATTTCACTTCCAACCATTCAAAAATAAATAACTTTTAATGTCAAATTTCATACAAACTAAGTATATTATAACCTAAAATAATAATTCTATATAAAACGGAGAATCATACGAAAACATGCCCTCCATACACAAAAAAAAATAAATTCACTACAATGCCAAATGGCCATTTGGCGTTGTACAAATTACCATGGTAATCTGCACCACAACAAAAGATAATCTATATATCACACAAAAAATTATCCGTTCAATGCCAAAAGTTATATGCAAGATTAATACTAATTAACACAAAAAGTAAAGGACGACAAAATAACGGGATTATACAAAAGTGTAAATTGTCCTCCGTACACAAAAATAAAATATCTACATGTCTACGCCAAAAGCCATCTACAAAAATATATATATATATTAAATCCCTTAGTACCAGATATGCATATAGAACTTGATAGTCTGAAGCAAAAAGATCAGAGGTTATAATGAATGAAGTAAATTGTTCATCTTCTTTAGTGCTTTTTCTATTGTACTCTTAGACATGGTTTAAGTGTTGACTGAAAAAAATGACATTTTGTTTTAATTTTTTTTTTTATTTTTTTTTTTTTTAAAAAAATAACAGATGCATGGAAACATATAGCAACCCTTATTGCCATAGAAAATAAGAGTAGATTTAGTACAATTGACTCAAGCAGCACAATGCATGTGAATAACAATAATCACTCGTAACATTTAAGATTAAGAGTAGTGATAAAATACGTTTGAAGACTCAAAAAAATAATTATCTATAATTAAAAGTATATGTGACATAATTGGTAATCTAAATATGTTCAACTTAGTTTTAGGCATTTTCGACTCTAACTCCCAACTTAGGCATGCTAACTACATGTCGTCTGTTCTCACAGGCCCTATTTATCATAAGGAAGCTGCCCGTGACATCCATAGAGTAGTTCAAGGGCTATTTTACATTTTCGCCTCCTGAACGCCCTTTTTGGACTAAGTTTAAGGCGTTTTCAACTCTAACTCCCAACTTAGGTGTGCTAACTACATGTCGTCTATTCCCACAGGTCATATTTGTCACGAGGAAGCTGTCTGTGACATCCGTAGAGTGGTTTGGGGGCTGTTTTGTATTTTCATCCCCCAAACACCCTTTTTTGACTAAATTTAAAGCGTTTTCGACTCTAACTCCCAACCTACGTGTGCTAATTACATGTCGTCTATCCACATAGGTCCTTTTTATCACGAGGAAGCTCCCCGTGACATCCGTAGAGTGGTTCGGGGGATGTTTTGCATTTTCACCCCCCAAACACCCTTTTTTTTACTAAGTTTAAGGCGTTTTTTACTCTAACTTCCAACTTATGTGTCATAATTACACGTCGTAAGTTCTCACAAGTCCTATTTGTCACAAGAAAGCTACTCGTGACATTTCTAGAGTGGTTCGAGGGCTGTTTTACATTTTTGCCTCCCAAACACCCTTTTCAACTAAGTTTAAGGCGTTTTCGACTCTAACTCCCAATTTATGTGTGGTAATTACATGTTGTTTGTCCCTATAGATCCTATTTGTCATGAGTAAGCTGCCCCGACACCTGTAGAGTGTTTCAAGGGCTATTTTGCAATTTTGCCCCCTAAATGCCTTTTTAAACTATGTTTAAGGAATTTTCGACTCTAACTCCCAACCTACGTGTGTTAATTACATGGCGTCTGTCCCCATAGGTTGTATTTATCACGAGGAAGCTTCCCCTGACATCCATAAAGTGGTTCAGCGGCTGTTTTGCATTTTCGATGCACGAATGCCCTTTTTCAACTAACAAAATATGTTTGAAGACTCAAAAATGACGAGTTGCTTTTGTTTTCATTTTCAAGCATATTAATTTGGTGCCAGAATAATAGTTTACAATTTAGTGTTTGTTTTTATAAGAAAATTGACTATGATTTGAGAGTCAAAATTTCACTTCATAAGGCTTCTCTTAAGCTACCCTACTCTCTCTCTCTCTCTCTCTCTCTCTCTCTCTCCCTCTCTCTCTCATACATGCATGTACTAGTGCACACATGCATATTGACAAGATCTTGGGCCTCTAGCATGCAGGTAACATCTCTTTCAAAACTGGTGTCTGTATTCCTGAGTGAAAGACGAGAAAAGAGAAGAGACAACTTCAGTTTTTATGGATTTTCCATATGGATTGGAAGATCATATATTAAGAAATGCACAGCCCTATTCGACTACGGCTTTTTTAGTCACTTTTCACCACCACCCCCCCCCCCCAAAAAAAAGAAAGAAAAAAACCAAAAGGAAATTTTTTATATCAACTTACCTAAAACTTCTCCAACAACAAAAAAAAAAGCTAGCCCTTTTAGCATTTGCCAAATGCATCAACTTTTTTAGCAACTACTTTATTTAAAACAAAAAAGCAAAAAAAAGCTATTGCCAAAAAAACTAAATAGACAACTAAAATAGCTAACTTCCCAAACAAGGCTAAAGTCAAATGCAAGTGTAGATGCGCCCGTGGGCTTCACTCTACAGTTCGGACTCCTTTTTGTTGTTGCGGTTCTTAATCTGAACCAAAGAGTCCAACTCTGGCAAATCGTTTTGAGAAAAAAATAGATTTTTGAAAAGAAGTGCCAAACATGGACTGCTTTGCCAGATACAGAGTCGCCACCTAAATATTTTATTTTGGGAGAATTTAGGAAACCCTGACTTGGTGCCAAAGGCCACGTGTCCGTCATCACCAAAGTTGCCTCGGCTCGGGAACTTGGGTACGATTGGGGAAGGTCAGCTATGAGCACCCCCTCTCGCCGGTTCGAAGACCGGCCTCTACTAACCATGATATACATTTTTGAAAACGTTATGTGTTCTTATTCCGGTTATTAGCCTAGAATTACTATGTTATGCGCACAGCAAACAAGTATAGACTAGATCGCCTAATTTGGAAATAAGCATTGCATATCCGTTTGTTTTGAAAACAGTTTTGAAATTGCTACTCGCGAGTAGGCTAAAATACGGATTTCAACGAGTTATTCCAACTCAAACAATCCAACCTTCACCCACAGGCATTCAGGTAGTTTATAACACGTAAGCAATTAGCCTCATGGTAATCATGCTGTTATGGCAACACTCACACGCATGCGGTATGCTAAAGCATAAATGCTTACCGAGTACTCCAAGCCAAAACAGAAACTAGTTAGTAATCATATGCATAATCCTAGTTCATGTTAAGATGGCTAATGCAACACATGCAAGATGCAACTACAATAGGCTCGGCTATTCTAAGATGGCATATGATGATGCTACAACTAACACGTATTCAACTTGAATTTGAAGTACAGTGCAGTTAGTATGATGCGCCGAGCCCGATGCATGCAAGACAAATGTACCGATGCACGCATGCATAGCATAAGGTATGTTAAATTAAATATGCCCTAATCTACCATCATAAGCAGGTAAATAAAAGGGAAGAAAGACGTGGGGTTGGAAGACATGCACACACCCACGCACACTTATTACAAATACGCCCTCACTCGGAGGGACCAAATAAATATACAGACCGAATAAATAATTAACTACTCTAGCTAATTAAATATTACAAACCCTTAACTAATTAACAAATTAATTAAGCTATTTAAAACAGTAAAATGGCCTCGGGAAGAGGGATGCACGCATGCTTGGATTGGCTTCGCCCGGAAACTTGCTGCCATTGCACTGTTGCCTCTGTTTACACTGCCTTGCTCCTCTGAAAATTGCCAAAGTCCCAGGATTGCTTCTCTGAGTGCTGTGGAACACCATCGGCTAAGGGGAATGGCCACCGGCCAAGGGAAATGACCACCGGCCACGAACAAATCCATCGGCCGACAATGGATGGCCGGTCGACACTATATGCAGCCGACCGGCCAAAACTTCCTGCAGAACCTGCAATTGACAGCAGCAGAGGGCAAGCAGTGTATGGCATGGAATTTTCAAGCAAATGTGTGCACCAACACATCCCTTATCATGCTTTTGACTCAAAGGGGTATGTTTCTTGATTCTCGGACCACCGATCGCGCATTTCGATGCGTGATGGCCCAAAGAAACCAAGTATGCACTTTGATTTCAAATGTCATGCAAACCAAATAAACATATAAAGCCCAACCTCTATCACTTGATCAAGAGGCAAGGCATGCATGCCAAATGCAATGCAACCTAGGCATGTTAACGAAGTATGCAACATGGCAATGCAAACAAGCAAATAATGAACAAGTATGCGAGCTAGTGGTCATGGAAGACATGATGCAATCAAAGCATGCAAAGTGTAAGGCATGTAACAACATGTAAAGAGTGGACTTAAACTAATTTGGACAGCCCTCAACTAGGCCCAAAACAGTGGCCAACATGCTCAAGAATGGAAGCCAAAACACATACAAATAGGCATGCGTGCAATGTCCAACACTTAGGCACATAGAGATAACTTTTAAGCACACTTAAAAGAGGAACAACATGGGCATATGGCATGCATATTAAACTCTAAAAACATGCAAGAATATGGTGCCAAACCAATTAAACCAAGCAATCAAAGCATATAAACAAGCCCAAAGCTTGAGACCAATCAAAGGGCTCAAACCATGGCCATGCCAACCAAACCCCAAAGGGCCAAGGGGACCCCAAACAGCCCCAATGTAGATCTAAACAAGACCAAAGACACACCTAGATGGCATCTAAATGGTCTAAACATACAAGCATACAAAAGAGGCCAAACATGGAGCATGAGATGACAACCTTATAAAGCATTAAAGAGACATCAAATGCAAGCATATAGGCACACCATGAGGACTGAAATGGCATGAAAAATGGTTCCAAACCACTGAAACAAAGCAAGGATGGCATGTAGAGGGGTCAACGCTTAAGGTATACAAGAGAGGTTGCATGGTAGCTATACTAAGCAAAGCATGGATGACTCAAATGACCCAAAACAGTCCTTAAGCATGTCAAAACAAGCATAAAAGCTTCACAAAGCTAAGCCAAAACAAGTAAGCATAGTGGTCCAAATGCTAGATGCATGTTAAGGCAATTTCATGGCATTACAAGACAAGTATGCTAAGCATGCATGGTGTGTCTAAACCAATTAAAAACAGTGCTATATCATGGAAAAATAAGCACAAATAACACTTAAGACATGGCCAACATGAACTTAAAAATGGTGCTCACACATGAGGCTAAAATGGGACTTTTTGAAGACAACAAGGAAAGGGGATGGCCCTCTCCTTCTTAGGACCTTAAACCACCATCCTCACCACTGAAACCCCTCAAGATTTCAGTGGTGAGGAGGCCCAAACAAGGTGGTCCCAAAGTTGACCAAAAATAGCACAAAATGGGGCCAAACAAGGCCTAAGAGGGGGTAAACGACCCCAAACACAAAAGTGTCCTTAATGAAGTATCTTAAACACAAAAAAAAAAAAAAAAAAAAAAAAAATTTATGTTATACACAAAGCTCAAAACAGCAAGCAAGACAGGCTAAAAGCTGGTGCAAAAAGGGGAATAAAAGAGGATTAAAGGCTCACCCTTGTAGACCAACGAAACCAGCAGCTTCTTGGGTCAAAAACCAGTCCCTTAGCTCTGAAAATGGCCCCCAAGCTCCTTAGGTTGATGATGGAGGTGTTAGGATAGGAGTTGTGGTGCAAAGGGGCCAAGAATCACTCACTTTGGAGCACTCTAACACATACAAATGTAGAGAGAGAGAGATATATAGAGAGAGAGAGTGATATATATTCTATATATATCAGATTTTCTAACCCCTTGAATGGAAGGAGAAGCCCCCTTTATATAGACAAGGCAATGGCTCAAAGCTTCTAAGAGAAGCTAACAAGGTGCAAGCTTCTCTTGGAAGCTAGAAAGGTGCAAGCTTCTCCAAGAAGCTAAAAAGGTTCAAGCTTCTTGGAGAAGCTAAAAAGGGTCAAGTGGTTCAAGCTAGAACCAAGGGTTCAAAAGGTTCAAGCTTCTTGGAGAAGTTAAACCAAGGGGGGTCAAAAGGTTCAAGCTTCCTCAAGAAGCTAAAACAGGGGTTCAAAAGGTTCAAACCCCCTCAAGAAAAGGTCTCGGCCAACCAAATAGGTCATCGGCACAATAAAGTGCCGGTCGGCTAAACATAATGCCGACCGGCCATTATTTTTAAGAAACAATGGTCGGTGGCAAACATGTGCAGCCGGTGATGATAGGGAGGGCCGATGAGGTGTGAGGATGGCCAAAAAGCCATTCCCTGCCTTCAAGGCAAAAACACAGGTGTTTGGTGCCAAAACCGAACACGAAGTAGTCGAGTCAAGAGGTCCTGAGGCGAGGCGCGCTGCCAAGGCCTCCGGGAACTCGAGACGAACACAAACATGGATAATCACCGAGTGTTCAAACGGTGACGTCCAAGTCTTGAGGACGGTCAAAAATGGGGTGTCTACAGCAAGAAGACCAAGTTTATGGCTCACCCCAGAGTTCATCCTTTTAATGGATGTGCTACCAATGCGGGTTCCATTACCCACCACAAATTATGAAACCAGGTTTACTACAAAGTTCATTAAATTTACAATCAATGGGAGTTTTACAATGCATTAATGCCTTCAAAATCAAATCAAAAGTTGCATGAAGAAGGAATTTCTCCCTATTCTCATCTCTCTCTTTTGCTTAAGCTATCTCCTTGATTTGGACTTACCAAGAATTTGAGTTGAGTATATATTTCTATTCAGCTTCTCAATCTGTAGGTCTTCAAACTTTTCCATTAAACAAAACCCTAAAGATATTCTTCTTTGAAGTCACTTGAAAAAAATAAAAAGATAAAAATAAAACCTACATATGTGCACAAATGACTAAACCATAATTATTGATAATTCGAGAAATACAACACAAGGAAGCTTTGGATAAGGGGGGCATCCACATTCCAATCTCCAATATTAAACAGAACAGACAAACTTGGCCAATATGCCAACCAGGAATGATTCAAATAGAAGAAAAAAAAATTCACTGTGCATTCTTTAAATCTGATTTAATTGTACTAGAAGGGAGATGAATCAGTCCCATTGCACATATTCCTAATCATGGAAGTCTAGTAGTTTAAAAAGGCATTCTATGAACCATTCAGAAAGTTTCAAGAATTACCTTCCTTTTCATTGCACAAAAATTGCAGTCTGATACAGATTCGGGTAGGATTTGATTAACTATAAGACTTTACACTGGAACATTTTCCTTCTTCAAGGATGCACACAATCGTGAAGACTCTTTAACTACCATAACCTACATAGAAAATCATACATCTAAAATAAGGTCAGTAAATCAAATCATAGACAAAACCAATTAAAGATCAGGCAACAAAACATTTTATGCATGTCGAAATTGCTAAGCATCACTAAACGGTCCATTAAAATTTCAAGATTTCTAGATGACTACACTATTGTATGAAGTTCAATAATAATAAATAAATAAATAAAAAAGAAAAAAAATATGCAAATTATTATACCCAAAGACTATAGTTTTTCATTTTATTTTACACTGGTCATTTTATGTTTGTGAATATACATATATATATGTCGGTATGTCTATTTAATCAATTATTAGGTAATCATACATTTATATAGATTTCAACTTATGTTTCCAAACATTTCTATGTATTTTTCAAATTCTTTTGTCAATTTTGAAACATTTTTGAAATGTCACCAAAACATTTCTCGTCTCCATACTAATTGAACAACGAAAGAAACAAATTTTGATCCTTGGCTATGTGACTAGGCCTCGAACATGGGTGTTAGCATCTCATAGATATGAAGCATCTAACATAAGTGACCACCTAAATGGAGTCCGATATGCCTATGTCTGGATATGTCATGTTGAAAACAGCCAAATTGCTAATCTAGAAGTGTCGTTATTACATCAATACACTTAACTACCACAAGTAATAATAAAAATAACATTCAATTGGAATTTGATATGTTTCTATACCATTGAGACCATCATGAACAAAATTTCTGCTATTGAGACTAATGTTAAAACATTTTAGACATTTTTGGATTTACTTACAACTTTGACTTGGTCTGCAGGCTCTGCAAAACTAATGTTAAATCAAATTCATTAAGAGATCAGTTGGCATCACCTTAAGTGAATACATTAAAACATGCACATTACAGCAACTGGAAGAAACATGCTGTATAATTGATGGTTTCAATTTAAGAGTGATGAATACAAAAGAATGAAGAATGAAGTAAAGGGTAATTACAGTTGGGATTGTCACAATAATAAATTATGAGCTCTTGAAAAAGTTCTCATACTTTTGGCATCGTCTCCCTTAGTTGCTCTAGTTTGTCACTTTGCAAAAACAAACACAGATTGCTGAGTATTTTAAACCCCACAAGAGAGCTTTTACAAATAATGTAACGCCCCGAAATAATTACAATAACTCATCCACAATAACAATAAATGACAACAACGATAAAGTAATTATCTTCCATTACATCTATTTGAGTTTACAAAAAGGGAAACATGCGATATACATTCATAATGTCTGGCCTTGAATCTATAGCATATGTTGTGAACTAAAGAAAAAAGTGGAAAGTAAACAGATAAGAACTGCCCTAAAAGCTTACAACTTTCCAAGATAGTTCTTGGATACAACAAAAGTGGATTTTAGGTCCAATACATTTAAAGCCCTTGGCTATACAAAGTGAATACAACAAAAAGAAGCTCTTGCTCTAAATCCTCCCAAGGTACTACCTTGGTGGAGGTATATCATCAACACCTGAAATGTTTTCCCACGTAGGATGAGTTAAAGCCAGTAGAAATAATTCAACACAATATATGAATCTTAACAAAGCTATAAGGTGAATGCATATGCAATGATCGTGCCAAATATTTTTATATCTCTTTTTAAAACTACGCAACGCCAAGTTAATATCTTGATTCATAAATTATTTCCATTACAATAGAAAATAGAGCAGTGAATCACACTCCGAGAACTTCAAAACAAATACAACCTTTCTCAGAAATTTCATCCAAAGGAAATTGTAAATCGGGACCCATGTAAACGTAGGCTATACAAGCACTACTATTGCCATTTCATGGAAATTTCATCCACGGGATCGACACCCACGTATACGCGTTGTTTTCGGGACTTTCACCTTGGACACTTAAGCCAACTTAGTTCAACATTTCAATTCATATTTCCTAGATTCACCCTTTTCTCAAAACAATAAACATCTTCAATGTATAAGTGTGAAATAGTGTTCAATGCAAATGAATGAGCAAATAGTTTCAATTCTCCTAATTCACATGCAATTTCTACAACAATCATAGCTATCCTCCACCGATAGCCCAAAACAAATAATTTATATTCCAAAAAGGTAAACTTTCCAAATCTCAAGAGGTGAGTGATAATACATATTCAACTCTACCATCCTCATCAATACCCATCCAATTCCATGGTTTCAACATAAATTTCATTTATTTATACAAAATAATTATTTGAGACATTTAAGGTAAAATCCCTTCTTCTTCCAAAACACATTCCACACATCTAAATTAATAATTTCATCACAACTTAACCTCATCTCCACTTCTACAACCATTTTCAATACATCCATTTAAAAACCTCTCTTTTGATTAAACCAAAACCCTAGCTTTGTTCAAAATCTTCCAAAATCATGAGATTGTTTTATAAAGACAAATAGCTAAGTTAAAAATCATAAAAGAGTGTAGAGAATCCCTACCTCAAAGCTAGGAGACGAGATAAATACGGATGAAATTTGGATGAAGTCAAAACTCAACTCTAGTCGGATGAAAACGAAACTCTAGGTGAGCTCTATCTTTTTAACAAAGGGAGTAGGGTGAAGAAATCACTAGATCTTGGTGTATTTGTAGAGAGAAGGTAAGTTTTAGAGAGAGATAAGGTCTCAACTTAGGGTTTTGAAATGTTTTAGAGAGAGAGAGAGAGAGAGAGAGAGAGAGAGAGATGAAAAGTGATGTAAAATGGCCTGTTTACGAACTGATATACGCGTAGTTCGCTCGAGCACAGGAGTTGTCAGTCGAGCGACCAAACACAATAAGTTGTTATGCTCGAGTGCAAGAAGCTTCGCTTGAGCGCAGAATATACACTCCCAGTAATTTTGCAGACAAAGGTCATCGCTCAAGCACAAGAAGCTTCGCTCGAGCGAAAAATACAAACTCTCAGTAGTTTTGCAGACCTGCAAAAAATACTGGATGTTCACAAAGACTGCTCGGGTGCAAGAAGCTTCGTTCAAGTAAAGAAGCAAAAATCTGGATAACAAAAGTTTGAAAAACAAGCTATCAATCTGTTCCAAACGCAATCAACACAACCTAAAAGCCAAACTCAAATAGATATAAGGAGAAACAAGACATGGACAACTATAAAAGACAATGAAACTCGGATCCAAAACATACAATGGGCCGGGGTCTAAGCCAGAAACTCTATAAACAAACTTTATGCTTACAACATCCAGTCCCAGTTGTGTCTCATATTTCTCGAAAACCGATTTAATAAGCTGAAGTTATTGAAGCTATCTTCATCTTTAGCTGAATTGAGTAATATGAAAAAGGTAAATCAAGCAAATGTAGAACTAAAATGGCAAAAAATCGCCTACAATAAGATAAGAAAGTAACTAATAGGTTGAGAGAGAAAATGGAGCTTTGCTTGGGAGCCACAAATGACATGTCATTGAGTGATTAATAGGTAAATTTAAGTTAACAATGTTTTTCTTTTATAGTTCAGATAAAACCTAGTGATATTCTTTACTGAGTAAATAACTCGACACAAATCACAAGCTTAGGTAGTTTCCATGACACATCCAAGTCCATACCTTCATCATCTAGCCTATAGATGCATCCATTAAGTCTGGCAAGGACAAAAGCCGAAGTAATTTATATATGAACAGATAACTATAAACTAAGTTTAATTTTAAATTCATAAAACTTTATTAACCGTTGGTGCTGTATCCAAAACAATCTGAGTGAGCATACTACATTTTTGTGATTCAAGATATTGCATTACTTGTAAACCAGCTTTTGTCATTAAAGATGACAGAATAATGCAATATGAAACCTTTCACTACCATCTTTACACCAAAAAAACCTATTATTAACCATACATGCCTTGGAAATTGCAATAGCTTCATCCAAACCGGGTGGATGAGTGTCCAACAGCTCGTCTAATTTCAATTCTCCTAACTATGGCAATTTTATAAGGGGCAAAGAGTCAATACAGGGGAGTACATGTCAAAAGTCAAACCATCTCTCCAAGTTAAAGCAGATATATAGAGAAAAAGGATAAAATTGAGCCAAAGTAGATCCCAACTAGGTTTGAAACGCTAGTCTGCTGCATGATCAATTAAAACAAGGATTACATTTTTTTCCCCTTTCAAGAAACCCCTAGTTAAGTCTGCATTACCAATCATAAATTTTTATAATTACATTTCTTGTGGTTATCCTTATCGGTGTCATCACTTAAGCTGGCTAAACTGAAAAGCGGAGAATTCAATTAAAACATTCTACTTGATAATGTAACTATGTGAGGTTAGAAATATTACATTTCACAAATTTTAGCTAGTGCATGTAAAAGGCTCTAAGCAAGAATGAGATAGTGAGAGGGTTAAGAAACATTCTTAATAAAATTGACAACTTTCACTACTAAAAAAAACATTTTTTGTGACCGCTATAAGCTGTCACAAATAATAGAAATACAGTCGCAAAAGACATTTTACGACGGCGCATGCAACGGCAAATGGGGGTCGCGAATGTAGGGGTGGCAAATACTTTTTGCGAACGCAAAATAGTAGTCGCAAACTATTTGCGACTGCCTAATCTACTTATGGCAAGCCGTCGCAAAAAAAGTAAAAAAATGCCTACAATGTATTAGTGACCATCTTGTTACTGTCGCAAATAATTT
Source organism: Camellia japonica (assembly GCA_030407325.1). Taxonomy (NCBI): domain Eukaryota; kingdom Viridiplantae; phylum Streptophyta; class Magnoliopsida; order Ericales; family Theaceae; genus Camellia; species Camellia japonica. The sequence continues at coordinate 79,176,570 of JAPPVO010000017.1, forward strand.
TCAATGATATTTTATAAATAGTATAATAATAGCTTCTAGGAATGAATATTTTGAAACAAATCTACTAGATAAGATCCTGCTGAAAATAATAGCACCAAACCATTTATTTGAGACAAATTTGGCAAAACCATATTTAATTTAGACTCTAAAAAATGCTATTCCAATTGCAATTCCTTGTAAAATTACACAATCCAACAAGCTAGCTACAGAAAGTGTCAATAACCAATTTTCCTTGCCAAATAATGATGCAATTAGCGATACAAGGTGCTCTTCCAACTCCTCTTTGTAGCCTTTGTTTTTTTCTTGTTCTTCTTGTTCACAGGAATCTGGACAATAAGGAAAGGGGAAAAAAAAAAAAGGATAAGAACAACGAAACACGCTAAGATTATAACCTTTAACATGACTGGGGGTATTTAACTTCCTAGAAACTTCTTTGTTTCAGCAAGTAGGTTTTGACACATTTATAACAGACTTAGTCTTGATTTTGCTGAAGAGGAACCACTTGCATCGTGCTCAAGACTAAAATTGTCAATATGATGTTGCCCATGGAATATGAAAATATACAGATCCCATTCATGACGCAACACTAGGCAAAAAAATCTAAATTTACTTGACTCTGATGGAAAAGAACCAACAGTAAATTTTTATCAGGGTTCCAACTAGAAAGAACCTCTAGAAGTAAAGAGTAACAAGACTCAAGATATACTAGGAATTGTAAGCCAAATGACAAAAAAAGAAAGAAGTAACTATGACATGGATACTCATAGTAGTAGCACGTCTTTCATTGAAGTACGTACACTTCTGTAGCTCCTTGTACAGTTCATCCTTGGCTGCATATTCTACTATCAAATAAACTCATTTCTACAATGATTGTGTTCCAAAAGAGTTAACTAGTCAGGTGGCTATAAAAGTAGACAAATTATCTGTTGGGTATACCTCCTTATTGGAGTGTGGGACCCAATTGGTTTAGTAAAGGAGTTTAATTTGGTTTGGTATTAGTTATAATATATTTTTATATATTATATCTAATTTGTGGAGACCCAATTTAGTTTGGAAACAACTAAGGTTTGATAATAAACCCTAGATTCACAATATTTTAGGGTTTGTTTTTTGCTCATCCCGAGGTGAAGAGAACGGCTGCTACACATACTTCACTTTGGTGAAATCAATTATTTGGGTGTGTGAACAGTGGAATTAATTTGGGTGGTTCTTTGCTTTGTTTTCGGTGTTGATTTGGTTCGTTGTTTTGGATCTTCTACAACTCTAGTTTTGAAGATTTTTGTTCATCTATTTGGTGAGGTCTTTCCTCTTATTTATTTGTGATTATTTGGAATTCACCTAAAGGTGGTTTTGACCATTAGTGTCTCGTTTGTAATCGTTTGGAACTTATTTGGTTGATAGTGAAATCAGATTTCGATCCCGTGGACGTACCTCACATTGAGGGAACCACGTAAAAATTCTTGTGTTGCTTCTGATTTAATTTTTCCGCATTAGTTTTTATTCCCATTGATTGATTTACTTGTGGGGAATCACATATTTTCCCTAACAACTGGTATCAGAGCTTACGGTTTATTTGGGTTTATTTATTTGTGTAAATCAATGGAGGGGAATGTGGGTCGTATGTCTAGCTTCAATGGAAGCAATTGGGTAACTTGGAAAACTAAAATGGAGGACCTATTATTTTGTAAAGATTTGTATGGACCCATTGAGGGTGATAGTGGCAAACCCGAGGGTATAAAAGATGATGAATGGAATAGGCTTAATTGAAAAGCCGTTGGTGTTATCCGTCAATGGATTGATGACAGTGTGCTTCATCATATTAATACTGAAACTTCAGTACATGATTTATGAAAAAAATTAGAAGGCCTTTATGATAGAAAATCAGCCACAAATAAAGCTTTTCTGTTTCGTAAGTTGGTTAATTTAAAATATAAAGAGGCCAGCCCTATTTCGGAACATCTGAATGAAATAAAGAGTATTGTTAACCAACTTGCTTTTATGAAAATTGTTTTTGATGATGAGTTGCAGACTTTGATGCTACTTAGTTCTTTGCCTGAAAGTTGGGAGACTTTGGTTGTGACAATTAGTAATTCGGCGCCCGATAGAGTTGTCACAATGGGCCAAGTCACTAGTAGCCTGTTGAATGAAGAAACTAGAAGAAAATCAGCGGGTTCCTCTCATTCAGAAGCATTTGTTGTGAGAGGCCGAAGTAAAATAAAGGGGAGGAGTAAGACTCCTCATGGTCGTGATCAAAGCCGTGACAAATCAAAAGATGGTTCTTTTTCAAAGAAAGACATTGAGTGCTATTATTGCCATGAGAAAGGGCACATGAAGCGGAAATGCCGAAAGCTCAAGAATAAGGAGAAAAGGCGTGACAAAAGTGTGGATAAGAAGCAAGAAGACACAATGGCAGTTACTACCGATGATCTCATGGTTGTTTGTGAAGATGATTGTATCAATTTTGTGGGCCAAGAGAGCAATTGGGTGATTGATTCCGGTGCTTCTTTTCATGTGACTTCTCGAGTTGATTTCTTCACTACCTACACCGAAGGAGATTATGGTTTTGTTCGAATGGGTAATGAAGGTTTGTCCAAGATTATTGGCATGGGTGATGTTTGCTTGGAAACAAATTTGGGCTGCAAGTTGTTGCTTAAAGATGTGAGGCATGTTCCCGACATTCGCCTCAATTTGATCTCTACTGGGAAGCTAGATGATGAAGGCTTCAACAACAAATTTGGTGATGGAATATGAAAGCTCACAAAGGGTTCTTTGGTGGTGCCTAAGTGCAAGAAGACTCATACACTTTATTCGATGCAAGGAAAAATTTGTAAAGGTGTTGTCAATGCACTTGAAGATGATACTTCTACCGAATTGTGGCACAAGCGGCTTGGCCACATGAGTGAAAAGGGGCTGCAAGTATTGTTCAAGAAAGAGCTTTTACCCGGTTTGAAAGGTACATATCTTAAAACTTGTGTTCATTGTTTGGCGGGTAAACAACATAGAGTTTCTTTTCATAAAAATGTTGCCTCTAGAAAAGAAAATGTTTTGGAGTTGATTCATTCAGATGTTTGTGGTCCTTTAAAATTTAGAACACATAGTGGTGCACTTTATTTTGTTACTTTCATTGATGATTATTCAAGGAAAGTTTGGGCTTTTCTACTAAAAACTAAAGATCAAGTTTTAGAAGTATTTAAGCATTTTCAGGCCATGGTTGAAAGAGAAACAGGGCAGAAATTGAAGTGCATCCGATCAAACAATGGTGGTGAATACATTGGGCCATTTGATGAGTATTGTCGCAGCCAAGGTATTCGGCACCAAAAGACAGTTAAAAAGACTCCTCAACAAAATGGCGTTGCCGAGAGGATGAACCGCACGATTATGGAAAGAACAAGGTGTTTGCTTTCACAAGCTAAATTGCCAAGATCCTTTTGGGGTGAGGCAATGAGTACAGCGGTTAACGTGATCAATTTGTCTCCTTGCTATCCTTTGAATGGTGATGTTCCAGAAAGAGTTTGGACCGGTAAAGATGTATCTTATGAGCACTTGAGAGTGTTTGGTTGCCGAGCGTTTGTTCACATTCCAAAAGATGAGAGGTCCAAGCTTGATAGTAAGTCAAGACAATGTATTTTTCTCGGCTATGGGTGTGATGAATTTGGGTATAGATTGTGGGATCCGGTCGACAAGAAAATCATTCGAAGCCGTGATGTTGTGTTTCTTGAAAACCAAACAATTGAAGACTTTGGCAAAGGTGATCAACCGGAACCAAAAACTAGTGATCTCATTGACATGGATCCATCTCCTTCATCTTCGGTGGATGATGAAAATGGGGGAGATGTGCAGCCACCTATTGAAGATGTAGAGGATGATGCTAATCCTAATGAAGTTGAGCCAGAAATTGAGGAAGAGCATCCAACTCAAGAACCACCACCACAACTTGAGTTGAGGAAATCTACAAGGGACCGACAACCTTCAAGAAAGTATCCTCCCAATGAATTTGTGTTGATTTCCGATCAAGGGGAGCCTGAGAGCTACCAAGAAGCAATTGAGCATGCAAAGAAAGGTGATTGGAAAAAGGCCATGGACGAGGAGATGAATTCCTTGCTTGAAAACCAGACTTATGATTTAGTGAAGTTGCCTAAGGGGAGGAAAATTCTGGAAAATAAGTGGGTTTTCAAATTGAAGAATGATGGCAAGAATCTGAGGTACAAGGCACGTCTTGTTGTGAAAGGCTTTGGGCAAAAGAAAGGCATTGACTTTGATGAGATTTTCTCGCCGGTTGTGAAGATGTCTTCTATTCGGGTTGTACTTGGCATGGCTGCAAGTATGAACCTTAAAGTTGAGCAACTTGATGTGAAGACGGCATTTCTTCATGGTGATCTTGAAGAAGAAATTTACATGGAGCAACCGGAAAGTTTTGTGGAAAAGGGAAAGAGAAATTTGTTTGCAAATTGAAGAAAAGTTTGTATGGTCTCAAGCAAGCCCCGCGGCAATGGTACAAAAAATTTGACTCTTTCATGATGAATAATGGTTTTTCTAAAACCACTTCAGACCATTGTGTGTTTGTGAAAAATTTCCCAGATGGCAAATTTATTATTCTTTTGCTTTATGTTGATGACATGTTAATTGTGGGTCAAGATTCTACCATGATAAATAGGTTGAAATTGGAGTTCAATAAATCTTTTGCTATGAAAGATTTGGGACCGGCAAAGCAAATACTTGGTATGAAAATTGTTCATGATCGCAAAGAGGGGCTAATTTGGTTGTCTCAAGAAAGCTACATTGAGAAAGTTCTTGAGAGATTCAACATGAATAAAGCAAAGCCGGTTGGTTGTCCACTTGCAGGTCACTTCAAGCTTAGTTCGAATCAATGTCCTACAAGTGAGAAAGACAAGGAAGAGATGTTGAAAGTTCCTTATGCTTCAGCAGTTGGTTCTTTGATGTACGCCATGGTTTGTACAAGGCCGGATATTGCTCACACCGTTGGTGTGGTGAGTCGGTTTCTCTCTAATCCGGGTAAAGAACATTGGGCAGCAGTAAAATGGATTCTGAGGTATCTTCGAGGGACTTCGAAGGTATGTTTGTGTTTTGGAGATGGTAAGCCGGTGCTTGATGGGTTCACAGATTCTGACATGGCCGGTGATATTGATTCTAGGAAATCTACTTCGGGGTATTTGATGACTTTTGCAGGGGGAGCTGTGGCATGGCAATCTAAATTACAAAAATGTGTTGCTCTCTCAACTATCGAAGCTGAATTTATTGCCATTACAGAAGCTTGCAAAGAAGAGTTATGGTTGAAGAAATTTTTGCAAGAATTGGGTTTGAAACAAGAAAAGTATGTGCTTTATTGTGATAGTCAAAGTGCTATTCACTTGAGCAAAAATTCTACTTTTCATTCGAGATCGAAACACATTGATGTAAGATACCATTGGATTCGTGGTGTGTTAGATTCAAAATTGTTGCAACTCGAAAAGGTTCACACAGATGATAATATTTCAGATATGTTGACAAAGACTTTATCGAGGGGAAAACATTTGAAGTGTCGAACTTTGGCGGGTATGGTTGATCTCTCCACCTAAGTCGGTAGGGGGAGAATTGTTGGGTATACCTCCTTATTGGAGTGTGGGACCCAATTGGTTTATTAAAAGAGTTTAATTTGGTTTGGTATTAGTTATAATATATTTTTATATATTATATCTAATTTGTGGAGACCCAATTTAGTTTGGAAACAACTAAGGTTTGATAATAAACCCTAGATTCACAATATTTTAGGGTTTGTTTTTGCTCATCCCGAGGTAAAGAGAACGGCTGCTACACATACTCCACTTTGGTGAAATCAATTATTTGGGTGTGTGAACAGTGGAATTAATTTGGGTGGTTCTTTGCTTCGTTTTCGGTGTTGATTTGGTTCGTTATTTTGGATCTTCTACAACTCTGGTTCTGAATATTTTTGTTCATCTATTTGGTGAGGTCTTTCCTCTTGTTTATTTGTGATTATTTGGAATTCACCTAAGGGTGGTTTTGTGAGACCATTAGTGTCTTGTTTGTAATCGTTTGGAACTTATTTGGTTGATAGTGGAATCGGATTTCGATCCCGTAGATGTACCTCACATTGAGGGAACCACGTAAAAATTCTGTTGTTGCTTCTGATTTAATTTTTCCGCATTAGTTTTTATTCCCATTGATTGATTTACTTGTGGGGAATCACATATTTTCCCTAACATTATCTATATGCAAAGTTGTATGTATGTATGATGAACTACTAGACCAACCATACCTGATCATAGGAGTATCCATAAAGGCGTAAAATATTAGGGTGTCTAAGATGACTCTGGATTTCAACTTCACGGCGAAGCTGATGCTCAACCTGAGACTGTTTCAGCTGGCTCTTGAAAAGTACCTTTAGTGCCACAATATGATTGCTCTGTTCACAAATAATATATAAACTCAATTACATGGGACTTCATTATGCATAATACTACAAGCTCCAAAAAGATTTGGGTTTTTCTCTTTTATTTTCAAATCTTCAGACTGACTCAGAATTAAACATACAATATTGCTATTACAGAGGCAAAAAATTGAACATAGAAAAGTCAATCAAATGGAATAAAAGCACTCTATTTGGCTGTTGATAAGGCAAAAATTGAAAAATGAAAATGGAGAAACGAAAATCTAATTTACAGAAGATAGCAAACACCACGGTAGAGAAGCTAACAAAATTGCATAAATTGCACTTAATAAGGGGCAATGGCTGAGCCTATTATCATATAACAAAAACCCAAATCCAATGGTAATATGTACCAATCCATAATATATCAAGAACATAAAGAAATTTATTTAAATGCCTGATATTTACCTTTTTATTTTTATCAGTAACTAAAGGAAAGGGGGAAAAAAGATTTCATACTAAGCATAAAGAAAGCAAAAGAGCAAATATAAATTGATCAACAACTTAGATGCCTGATAAATAGAGTATTCGGGCCCATTCAAAGTCTGAAACCTAATCAAAGTAATATATTCACACACCCTCCTAGCAAATACTTAAGGATCATCAACAATTAGGAAGAAATTTATTTAAATACATCAACAATCACTTAGCTGTTGGACTATGATCTAGGACGGCTCAATGTTACATCATTATTGTCTTAATCCAGCTCAATCTTATTTTGTAAATAGAAACTTGTTTTAAAAATTAAAAAAAAAATTAGAAAAAGTTTTTTGCATTGACAAAACTGGGGATGGTTTACGATATACAAGACGCATTGTATATGTACTCATGACCAATGACTAATCTAAAATGTCATATATGCATGGTCAATATTCATTATCAAACATGTAACTAACCTGTGCAGGGATTTGGCATTTCAATGTACTTCTTCATGGTCCATTTCAACTTTGTGCCTCTTCCTGAATGTTCAAAAAGTTCATCTCTTATAGATAGAAACTGATGAAAAATGGAGTGAAGAAAGTCACATTATTTGGTTATTCCACCGTACTTAGAGAAATGCATAGTGGAAATTTTTTTTGAAAGAAAACATAAATAAAGGGGGGAGAGGAGGGACAGTGAAGTGCTACAAATATATAATAATAGTAATATATTGTCAACAATCTTTAGGTTATACTCTGAACTGGACACATGCAAAGAAAGTTGAACCTGTTCCTCCATCTGAATTTTCAAGAAGAATCATAAGCCATTACATAACACATGTGTAATTACATCAGAAATACCATTACTTCTTCAAATGCCTTATTGAGTCTGTTCTATATTCTAGTTAAGAGATTGGAATACATGGTTTCTAATAATCTGCTACTATATAAAATGTGGAGACATCAAATTCAATAGATTTACAAAACAAGTCACTTTTTATCTTCAAAATTCATTGACAATAAAATTAAAACCACAATTTAGAATACTAAGAATAATTACATGTTGTGAAAGACATTACCATTGCTTTCTTTGAATAGATACTCCTGTAAGTGAATGCAATATTTGAAATCATCGCACTAATGAAACCAGTCCAGTTGAAAAAAAGTTCCGTTAGTGATGCCATTGATACGCCTAATATAGAATTTGAGAGGATTATCATCAGCAAAAGAATGTGTTGCTCAATTTATTTGATCAAGCCCTTGGTTCTTGACATAATCACATAATCATTTGTAAACAAATTTTATTCAAATGCTTGATAAAAAATCTAATACATGTACAGATACGTGTGTAATTTATACTGTGATAGGTTACTTGATTAGTTTTATGACAGTATCACTTTTTATTAAAAATAATATGCCCAGCAAATTAGGTTTAGAGAAACGGTAATTTTGATTCCACATGAAGACAAATGAACTAATAGATAGGAACAAAATTGAACAATTACCAAAAACAACAGGGGCTAATGATAGCCATAAGGGCAAGGGAATCTGGTGGCCCAAAATAAATTAAGAAGCAGTAGCATTAAAGAATGGCTTGAGTGCTGTAGAAGAACATCACAAATGTAATTAGGTTTACAATGGTAAGTATTAAACAGGAACATCATAAACTCAGTTTTATGACAACTAAGAGTTAGTCTATTCATCAAACTATTTTCCAAGCAGATGTTAAGAGGGAGAGGGGAGGGGAAATGGGCATAAACACCAGGGTTTACAGAGCTACAAAATACATTTAAACTAAAAATACAAATCAAAATAGCTAGATGCTATCATTCTTACTGCTATTACGTGAATTTTCAGAATGTAAATGTGGGAAAAATTATTATTGTGCTTCACATGTTAACTTTAATATGAAACTAATTTTTTTAAGCTGTAAAAAATTCAAAAAATAAATAAATAAACAAAACACTAACTATACTACAAAAAATTTCAATTAAAATTCCAATGCACCTTCATCAAACAAAATACTAAAATAAAACAAGTCTACAAAATTTAGCCTATAGAAATTTTTTGTTTGAATAGCGTGTCATAAATTCTTTTTAAAAACTATATGTAATTATGAGTAACAAAGCCATGGAGAGAGAGAGAGAGAGAGAGGAGAATAAAAAGTAAATGAATCAAACCCTAACTTTTTCTCTCTCACAGTATCTCTTCTATAAATTCTATGAAATTTGCAAAATTGGCTATAAATCGCAAAACAAAAAAGAATCGAATTTAGATGTGTGTATATAAATATGCATGAATATGTGAGAAGAATTGAAAATAGATAGAAACATTTTAGATGAGAAAAGAAAGAATTGCAAATAATTGGAAACCTAGATTTCCTAAGTCAGATAGAGAAAGAAGCAGAGGTGATAGAGGAGGTTAAGGATTGCAAAATTACTTGTATTCTCACAAGACACTGATGAAATCACCTAATTTGCAATGAAATCACCTAAAATTCAACAAATTGACGGGTACATTACATGTTTCTGAATTCAGAAACAATTTAAGAGAGAGAGAGAGAGAGAGAGAGAGAGAGAGAGAGAGAGAAAGCCATACCTGTGACGACCACGGGTGAGTGCGAGAGAGAGCTAAGGCACATTGAGAGCTTTCATCATAGAAAGAGAGAAAGTTATGAAATTGAAATTGGGGAAAATTAATTAAAGAAAGTCGTGTAGTTTTAAGAACATTAGCCACTCATTAATTTGCATCCCTTATGGCTGTTGTTGATATTTTTTTATTTTTTTTTGTGGCCGCTTATTTGACAATCACAAAAGAAGTAAACGCAAAAAGTCACTTTTCTAGTAATGTTTCGTACCCCAAGTCAAGCAAAGTTTATGTGGACAAGGCAATACCTAATAACATAAGAAATGTTTTGACCTGCTCAGCAAGCATTCCAAGGCCCATGCTATCCATCGGATCTCTGACTCCACTGCCACTATACTTTTGACTAGCAGTACGGAATTCTTCCCTAGCTTTATCAGGGTTTATCTGCCACTTAGGCAGTCTACCAATTAATCACACACATTAAACAGCTCATAGATGAAATAACAGACTTATTATGAGTAAATATCATTTGGGTGCACATCATTGCTTACTTAACTACCTCAAGTGCATAAAGTGGAGAATCCAATCCTTGAACTGGAACAAGCATCCCTCCAGCCAAATCCTTAATACAATGTGTAAATGCAAATTGTAGTAAGTCATAGACACACTTTTCTAAAAGAACTAATAATTTATGATGGGACAAATGAAAACACGTACAACAATTTTCACTTTTCAATCCAAAAATATATGTGGAAGCACATTTAAAAACTTGATAAAAAGAATCACTTAATGAATGAGCTAGGTCAATAGAAATGACAATGGTAAGGTGACTATGATTTGCGAAATTTACAACAAGGGATGCAGCACAGCTTGTTTTCCCAACACCTCCCTCCCCGCCCAATAAGTAATGTTTTCATTGGGTCCCCAGAAACCATCTTATCAAACCTAGCAACAGCTTCAACAAGAGTAGCTACCGATCTCACTTCAAGAAAAAAAAAAAATCACGTTTACCATTGCAAAGACACAAGAATTTAAAAAAGTCATGCTGGCTCCACAAATGGGATGTGTGGTCAAAAATGAAAGTTGATAGTCGCCTCATTTTTGTGTGGTTTGAGGCAGATTACGAGGAACCTAGATTAAATTTCAATATGACATGATAGAAATTTTCTAATAAAGAACATCTAAACTAAACTCTTAAAAGATAAATGATACTTTGGAAAAGAGAAGATCAAAACCACCTCCTACAAAATGTTTTTGCACCTTGTAGTTCTGGCGTAGCTATGGACTTTGCTTGATTTTCCCATGTCCTCCAGCTATAAATCTGCATGTACAAGAAGAAAAATCTTAGGGCTCTCTTGAGAAGAAAAGTTCCAAAGATACAGAAAGACGATACATTTTGAAGAAGAAATACTGACTTTGATCACGGCAAAGTGTAGACGTCCCCGAACGTCCCGGGAGGGAAATCCCGTTTTGTTCGTCTGTGGGTCTACTATAGTTCAGGACTCAAATTGTCACGGTTCTTAATCTGAACCAAAGAGTCCAAATCCGGCAAATCGTTTTTTGAAAACAGATTTTTTGTAAAGAAGTGCCAAACATGGACTGCTTTGCCAGATACAGAGTCGCCACCTAAATATTTATTTTGGGGGAATTTAGGAAACCCTGACTCGTTTGCCTAAGGCCACGTGTCCGTCATCACCAAAGTTGCCTCGGCTCGGGAACTTGGGTACGATTGGGGAAGGTCACTTCGTGAGCACCCCCGCTCACCCGATCAAAGATCAGCCTCTACTAACCATGATATCTTGTTTTGAAAACATTATGCGTTCTTATTCCGGTTATTAGCCTAGAATTACTATGTTATGTGCACAGCAAACAAGTATAGATCAAATTGACTAAATTGGAACAAAACATTGCATGTTTGTTTTGAAAATGGTTTGCTACTCATAAGTAGGCTAAAATGCAGGTTTTGCCACCCTCGAGTGGGCTTTAGAAAAGATGGTTTTGCCACTATCCAGCTGGCTTAAAACTCACAGTTTTAATGTATTATTCCAATTCAGGTATTTCAACCTCCATCCACAGGCATTCAAGTAGTTATATCACATAAGCAACTAGCCACATAGTAAGCATGCTATCATGTTAGCATTCACACTCATGCGAGATGCTAAAGCATAAATACTTACATCGTGCTCCGTGCCAAAACAGTAAACTAGTTAGAAATCATGCATGATCCTAGTTCATGTTAAAGTGGCTAATGCAACGCATACAGAATGCAATTAGGATAGGCTCGGCTAATCCTAGGATGGCATGTGAAATGCACAGATAGCATGTATTCAAGTTAGATTTGAAATACCTATGCAGTTAGCATGATGCGCCGAGCCCGGTGCATGCAATACTAATGAATGATGCACGCATGCATAGCATAAGGTATGCTAATTTAAATATGCCCTAATACTAACCATCAAAAGCAGGTAAGTAAAAAGGAGAAAGAAGTGGGGGTTGGAAGACATGCACACACGCACCCACACTTATTACAAATTTGCCCTCGCTCGGAGGGACCAAAAGAATATACAAATTAATTAACCTACAAGCTAATTAAATATTACAGACTGCTTAAAATTAACTAAGCTAAGAAAGCAGTGAAAGGCCTCGGGAAGAGGGTCCAATACATGCGTGCTCGGGTTTGCTCGGAAATCCGTCGCCATGCACAAGCTGCCTCTGTTTTCCCTGCTCTGCTCCTCTGAAGGCTACCAAAGTCCCAGGGTTGCTTCTTTGAGTGCTGTGGGACACCACCGGCTGAGAGGAATGGCCACCGGCCACTAATTAATCTATCGGCCATTGATGGATGGCCGGTCGGCACTGGAGATGGCCGGCCGGCCAAAGCTTCCTGCAGAATCTGTTTTTGACAGTAACAGAGGGCAAAACATAGCATGGCAATGCATTTCAAGCAATGTATGCACCAACCACACTCCTTATCATATTCATGACTCAAAGGAGGATGGGTCTCGATTCTCGGACCACCAATCGCGCATTTCAATGCGTGATGGCCCAAGAAACCAAGTTGTGCATTGTCAATGTGGAGTGAAATGCACATAAACAAACAATGGGGCTCAACCTCTATCATACTCAAATCAAGAGGTGAAGCATACGTGCCAATGTGATGCAACCTAGGCATGTGAGCTAGCATGCAATCATGGAAATGCAAAGAAGCATACAAGGCATACAATGGTCATGCAAGGCATGCAAGGCATGAAGCAATGCAACCAACAAGTACGTAAGACACAATGTGGATGTTCAAGCATGCAAGCAAGCATGTGACTTCATTCAATCATGCAACAACACACTAGTATGCAACAACACACAAGGTGAGCATGCAACAACATGCAAAGGGGTGGACTTAAACTAATTTAGGCAGCCCTCAAACAAGCCTAAAACATTGGCCAATGCTATAAAAATGAGGGCCTACACACACACACACATGTATATGTTGATGGGCCAACACTTAAGCATCAAACAAGCAACCTTTAAGCACACTTAAAAGAGCCTAAATATGGACAATTAGCATGCAATGTAAACTCTGAAAATCATGTTAATGATGGTGCCAAACCAATTTAAACAAGACAAACATGGCATGTAATTGGTCCAAGTACTTGAGGCAAGCCAAGGAGACTTAAACCATGGCTAAGTCAACCAAGCCTCACAAGGCCAAGAGGACTTAAAATAGGTTCAAGGCAGACCTAGACAATGCTAAAGGAACACCTAGATGGCATCTAAGTGGCTTAAACATGCAAGCATACAAAGAAGCACATTCATGGAGCATAAGGCAACAACCTTTTAAAGCAACAAAGGAGCATCAAATGCAAGTATGCAAGCATGTTATAAGGACTGAAACAGCATGGTAAGTGGTTCCAAACCACTGAAATAATGCAAGTAATGCATGCTACACACTCACACACCTAAGGCTAACAAACCAAAATGCAAGGTGGCTATGCTAAGCATGCTATGGTCGACCAAAACAACCAAAAACAGAACTTGAGCATGCTAAAACAAACACAAAAGCTTCACAAAGCTTGGCCAAAATCATGCTTAGAACAAGGATCAAAACCTAAAGCATGTTAAGACCTAAACATGGCATTACAAGGCATGTATGCTAAGCAAGCATGGTGTACCTAAACCAACTGAAAACAGAGCTATATTATGACATAATAAGCATAAAAATTAGTTAAGGCATGGCCAACATGAACCTAAATTAGATGCTCCCTCAAGAGGCAAAAATAGCCCTTTTCAAGGACAACAAGGAGAGGGGGTAGCCCTCTCCTCCTTGAGACCTCAAGGCACCATCCTCACCACTGAAATCTCTTAAGATTTCAGTGGTGAGGAGGCCCAAACACAATGGTCCCGGAGCTCACCAAAATAGCACAAAAACAAAGGCCAAACAAGCCTTAAGAGGGGTCAAACAACCTCAAAGCTCAAAACACTCTTAAACAACTATTTAAAGGACTCAAAAATAGAACTTTTATATGTTATATGCAAAGCCTAAAAACAGTTGCAAAAATGGGGTATTTAAAGGTAAAGTCCTTACCCTTGAAGACCTCTTTCAAGAACAGTACTCCAGCTGCTTCTTTGGCTCCAAACCAGTCTAAAAACTTCAAGAGAAGACCTCTGGCCCCTCAGCAATCAAGGTAAGGTGTGATGGTGGGTGTTTGTGTGCAATACTAAGGCTAAACACACACAAATACAAGAGAGAGAGAGAGATATAGATATAGGATAGATACACAACTCAAACCCTAAAACCAAAGCTCTCTATGAAAATCTTATCTATTTTTTTGTAACCCTAATGGAGGAAGAAGAGGCTCCTTCTTATAGAGGGTTCAATCTTGCAAGCTTACAAGGCAAGCTAACAAGAGGAAGATCCCTCCATACACGTATATGGAGGGGAGCAAAGTGTATGCCAGCTAGCATAAAAATATCTGCAAAAGCAGATGCACAGTGGTCGGTCGGCCAAAAATGCAATTTGACCAAAAACGATGGCCGGTCGACCATCTATAGTGCCGGCCGGCCAAACATTTGGCCGGTGGCAACAAACACAGCCGGTGGCCTCAAGCCATGGCCGGTGATGTGTGGGAATGGCCAACAAGCCATTCCCTGCCCCTCCAAGGCAAAACACAAGTGTTTGGTGCAAAGCCAGACACAAAATAGTCGAGTCGATAGATCCTGAGGCAAGGCACGTAGCTGAGACCTCCGGGAACTCAAGACGAACACAAACATGGATGATCACCGAGTGTTCAAACGGTGACGTCCAAGTCTTGAGGACGGTCAAAAATGGGGTGTCTACACAAAGGCTATAACACCCCCAAAATTATAAAATTTTATCTAGTCAATTTTTATTAAATATTCACTGGTTTTCGTCAAATACATCCATTTCTCGTAAGATAATGCTTATAAAAAAACATTATCTTTCATTACGTAAACCTCATTCTCATTGAACTATATTGAACTATTACATCTCATACTCACAATATAAGCTATAGTTCACAAAATTAAAGAAATCAAAAGTAAATGTGCCCTAATGGTGTACAAGTTTCAAGGGCAACCCCTTGGTTACACAAAAAGGATGGACATTAAGTCCCAACACATATTAGCTTAGAGCTTCAACAAATAACATCCAATGAGCCCACGTGCTCCATTCAAAATCTTCACCGCCTTGTCACTTGAGTGGACTCACACCATCAATTCTTGAAATGTTGTTAGTTTGGGCAAGCTAATGCCTAGTAGGAAATACTACTAATAAGACATATAAATAATCGAGATGCATATGATCATGCCATGCACTTGTTAGGATAAAATTCATATTTTCTCTTCTAAAACCAAAATGTTCAATACATGATTTCCATTTCAAGTCTCATCTATAACCATGGGGTGGTAAATACGCTATGACATCCCAAGCAAGAGCCGCAAAACCATAAATACATATATAGATTTATATACAGAAAATATTCCCACATTTGCTAACTCTAAAAATGGCAGGGCGATGGGCACCCAAAACCTTTCCCTCTCCACTTTCGCCGACTCTTGAAATAGCAGGCTCGTGGACACCAAAAATCAAGTTTTCCACATTCGCAAATCGATAAACGACAGGCTTGTGAACACCCTAAAACCTTTCCCACATTCGTCCAACAATATGCACAAGACATGGCAACTGAGCACCTTAACTCCTCGCGCAAGTGCCAAATACAACACACAACCTATTACTAAAACCAGACTCAACTACCCAGACTCATATGCTATTTACTCCCCCTTCCAACACTTTCCAAACTTCCACAAAATTGTAGGATCACAAGAGAAACTATGATGCATAAGTTATCAAATGAATTTTTTCTAACGTTTGTTCAATCCACAACAACATTAATAATATCAACAACCAAAAAATTTCTCCAATCTCATAATTTCTACAATCTCAATATTCCTCTATTTTAATACATATATCCAAGAAAATTCAATAATCTCATGTCTCAACACCGTTTCCATGATCATTCATCCAATTTCAAGATTTAAGAGTCAATTTGGCCAAATCCATTATTAAATCAAATTTTAAAACTAGGGATTTTAGAAGAAATTTTTTTTTGGGGCTTTCCCCTTCTTTACACATAAAGAGTCAATATTCACCATCTCTAACCATAATCAAGAAGGATATGCATAAACTTTTCCAAAACATGGAGTAAAATCCCTTTTTATTTGTCAAACCCATTTATATCACAAAATCATCTCATACATTACTCTAACTAAGAAAATATTACATATATATATATCCCAAATCATAAATATATCAAGTTAAAAGTACCCCTACCTCAAGAATAAAGACAAGTAGATGCAAACCCAAGGAGAAACCTTGAAGAAATCGCTATCGAATCGGTCAAAATGTTCATCTTCTCTTGTACTTCACCTTTAATGCAAGATCTATAGTAGATTCTTGGTGAAAAATAGATGAAATTAAGGTTTGAAGGTCTAGGGTTCAGGTATGGAAGGAGAGGGAGAGAAGAGAGAAAGAAAGAATGAAAAATTTGGGCCAAAAATTCACTTTAAAGTGCTTGATTTCGAACAGACCGCTCGAGCGATCAAAACTTGGCTTGAGTAGTGAAAGAAAGCTCCCAGAATCTCTAAAATTCGCACAAACAACTTGAGCGGTCAAAAGTTCGCTTGAGCAGACTTGCTTTATGTAACACTTGGCACTTTTTGAACTCGTCGGATTGCTTTCGACATTCTTATTATTGTACTTGGAGCCTTTTTGGTTCATTTCGGAATATTGATTGAGGTGGTATCATAATGGTAAAGTAAGGTTGGACCAAAAACATTGATTTGGTTAATTCTCCCTTGAGTAGTCTTTACTCTTTTGCCCTTTTTATCTTTCCACACTTTGAATTTGGATGTGAGGCTGGAACCATTAAAAATTTTGTTTCCAGGGCTTCGATTTGGACACAAAAATGACCTAAAACAAAGTCCAGATGAGAGAGTTATGCCTATTTGAAATTTGAGTATTTGTGTCGAAAGCAAATCCGCTCGAGCAAACTTTTGACCGCTCGAGCGATTTGCACAAATTTCAAAGATTCTAGGAGCTCTTTTTCACAGCTCGAGCCAAGCTTTGACCACTCGAGCGGTCTGGTCGGTAGCAGACACTTTAAAGTGAGTTTTTGTCCCAAAATCTTTATTCTTTCTTCCTCTCTTCTCTCCCTCTCCCCCACACCAGAAATCCTTGGCCTCCAAACCTTGATTTTACCCATTTTTAACCAACAATCCACCATGGATCTCGCATTAAAGATGAAAAATGAGTGAAGATCAACATTTTTAACTGATTGGATTTTGGATTTTGGAAGGAATCCTTTTGATTTAGCTTCTCTACTCTCATCTTGGAGGTAGGATTACTTTTAACTTGGTATCTCTTTACTTTGAGGATGTTTATTGGTTATTGTGACATTGGTTTTATGATTGATGTTTGAGTTTACAAAGAAGTGGGTTTTGATTTCAAAAATGGAATTTCTCATATATTTTCTCAAAATTTAAATTAATTTTTATGGATTGTGAAAACTTTAGTTGAAAAATAGCATTTTACATTATGGAGGGGCAAATGCCCCAAATTGAATGAAAACCCTAATTTTTTAAATTTAACAATGATATACTCACACTACAAGAGAATGCACCTTTGCCGACTAATTTTGGCGACTAAAACATTTTTAGTCGCCAAAAAAAATTGATTTTCATCGGCATTGGTTCCGTATTTACCTATTAAAATATTTTAGTCAGCAAATATTTGTAATTAGCGACTAAATTTAAAATTAGTCGGCAAAAGTTAACCTTTTTAGCGACTAAATAGTATATTAGTCGTTGTATGCATACAGTTTAGGCTAAAAAATTAAAATCAAATCTATAATATACACTTTTTCCCGACTAAAATAGTGATTAGTCGCCAAATTGGCTTTTACCGGCCAAAAATTTCGTCGCGAAAGGCTGATCATGCATTCATTTCCAGACTAATTACAATTTAGTCGGTAAAAAGTTGAAATTTCAACTGGTGCCACTTCATTTAAGTGATGCGCGCGTGTTGCTGGTGATGTATAGGCAACAATCTCACACACAGAACAACAGTGTATCACACATACCTCACCAAATCCCTTACAGAACTTAGCCCCCTCACCATATTCTACTATACGGGCGACGCACAGACGGCCACCACCACACACCGGCGCCAATCACCACCGTCACAGCCCTTGAATCACAGGTTCTCTCTCTCTGTCTCTCTCGCTGTCTCTCTCGCTTTGGCGTTGTGCTTCTCACTCTGTCTGTGCCTCTCTTGCTCTCTCGCTCGAGCTCTCTAACACAGTGTATCTATGTCTTTGTCTATCTCTGTGTCTCTCTATCTCTTTCTCTCTATCTGTCTCCACTTTTCTGTGTTTTCCCCATTTCAGACACATAGCTTGTTGTGTAATGTGTGTGAATGATGTTTGAATGAACAATCCGAAATCAATTTTTAAGCAATTTTTAATCATTCAGTGTGTGTAATAATAATAACAATAAAGGCTTCAGTATGTGTAACAATCAGATCATTGATGAACATTTGAATTTTCTTGAACCCTTGTATTATACAAATTGAATGGTAAATCAAAAAGAACAAGCATCATACATGTGGAAATAATAATAATTTTTTTAACCATGGGGTAAAACATTGACCAAACTATTTTTAAACAATCGTAATAATAATTTTTTTAACAAGTCTTATGGGGTCAACTTACACCACATGTTCACATGAGGCGCCATGCCTATTCTCAATTTTATCTTTTATAATCCCTCTTATATCAGGGATGATGGTTTCTGGCTAATATTTTAGGACATGACTATGTATGAAAGTCATCTGCTAAATAGAATGGGAGGTGAGAGGGTGTCTCAGGTCCAATGTCCTATTAGAGGTCGTACCTTAAACTTCGGAGATGTTCTTGTCAGAGCTTGAACACCTTTATCTACTTGCCCAAGGAATAAACCAAAAGATAATGTTAAATAAGTTCTCAGCTGATTCTGTATTTGAACAATTATTTAGCTAAATATTAGTATCTTCTCTTTTCTTCTTGGCTAATTGATTTAGTTATGTACTGCTTTGAGTGAATGTCTTGAATGATTTGTTATGGTAGCTGAGGAAGAAGCCATATATTTTTTCTTTTTGGTTAGGTTTATGTACTCAACCCATATATCTCACTGAAATCCACTAAGATAATTTGAATTTTCATCATAAGCCCCCCCAATTGATCTAAAAAAAAAAACAAAAGATTTGACCATGAAATTATATGAAAAACATTTTATGCAAATACATGTATAAAAGATTTTTTTTAGTTTTTCTGATTTTGAAAGCATTCATGTCTAATTCAATTGGAAACAGACTACCAGTTTCAATATATAACAAAGAAAATAAAATTGGAGAGAAGTGTGCTCAGATAGCCAAGGGTTAGTCGTCAGATTCTGGGATCCAAATCCATATCAGATTTTGTGCTCACTAACCTTGCAACATGATGTTTAATGTCTCTCTCTATCTCTCTCTCTGTCTCCCCCTTTTGTGTTTCCCCCATTTCTGACATTGTTGTTGTTTCATGTGTGTGAATCATGTGTAATGTGTATGAATGATATTTGAATGAACAATCCCAAATCAATTTTTAATCAATTGATTTTTCTGTGGTTTAATTCTGTGTGTGTAAATTTAATCAATAAGATATCAAGGAAAACAATTCCAATGATAGCCTCCTTATTCAATTAGGAAATGCCATGTTTATCTAATATATGGTAGAAGAAATTTCTAATGGCAATTGTATAATCATTTTGTTTAATTAAAGAAGTGATAACCAACATCATTCATGATAGGTATAACTATTTCTTCTTGGTTTGTATAGCATAGCTCAGGATTGAAGGTAAATTCTTATGTTGCTTGTTGACCTGTACATGTACTAGATTATGGAAGTCCTTTTAATTCCTTCAAAAAGGGCATACCATGATAAGATATATATAAGTCTCTTATAGTTTGAATGTCAAATCTATAACAGAGGAGCTGTAGAAATGAAATCCTACCATATCACCAAGAAGTTGAGAACTTAATGGTACCATCGCCCAGCTATCTCCAGAATTAGAAGTGTGCACTAGAATTGTAGGTTTTCCGACAATCCATCATTCCTTCCCTTTGAAACTGATGGTGTTAAACCTGTAATTGAACTCTTCGTCTTATGCGGAGGGTATTGACCGTGGAACCCAAGTGTTCCCCTCTTCCCCTCCTCCCATCTTTTGTTTCTAAAATGTTTTTTTGATTAATTTGTTTTGTTAGCTGAGAAGAATGGGCAAATAAAAAAATAAACTACACAAAGAATAAAAGACTAACTTCATTTTCTTAGAAGTGTCAGTGAATCAGATTGGGTTGCATGGCCTCCCAAGCACCATCCATCCAAACTTAGGTGAATTGAAAAAAAATGCATCCGCATTTGTTCACTCAGACTATTGAAACCATCTATTCTATGGCAAATTGGTTCAGGCCGTTCGATTTGGCAATTTGGTGGATACTTTCCCACCCCTAGTTAGCTCAATTGAAGAACAAATCTGATAACATGGTATTTGTAATTTCTTTTTCTCACCCACCCTCCCATGATCCCATGAATAATCCCATGAATGATCCTATGATCCCACCTTCCTCCTTTTCTTTTTATTTTTTCCTTTTCTCCCCCCTCCCTTTTTTTTATTTGTTTTATTTTCCTCACTGTTTATTTAATTTTTTTTTTCTTTTTGTTCACTTATTTTTATTTACACCGTGCCATCAGGCACGAGTATACACTAGTCCTTAAATATTTGGAGAGGAATGAATTTGTACATTGGGTCCATAATTTTGGTGCTGGGTAGTTAAAACAAATATGGCAAGGTTGTATAGAATTACCTTTTTAAGGTATCCAACGATGTTCACAATCTGTATTTAACTTAAACTCTTTTGAGGAAGAAAAAGGGGTAAACTTAGTCATTTTTGTTTGTAAGGATTAAATGTGGTTGATTGGTCAAGATAATAATTTAACTTATTGGTCAGAACATGTAGACCATTTGATTGACAAGGTTCACAATCTAAATCATCATCAGCTCCTTCAACATAATTATACATATCAGTAGGGTCTATAATAGTACAAACACTATAAATGTTCTTGATCTAGATTGACCACCTTGTTTCCATTTCTGAGTGTTTCTAGGATTCTTAAAGGTTGACCTAGATTGTCTATACACAGGGGGATCATTTAAATAACTTAAGGGAGTCTCAATCTTACTACAAAATCAAGGACATAGATATAGTCATTTTTTTTAGATTTGCATTTGTAATACATTAAGCAATCTTCTTGGAATTTGGTTTGTCCTGACTTTGGGTCTTGTCCTATAACTAAAGAAGCAATTTTGTTTGTAAAATTGTTGATATTTGGTCCTAATTCCATTAAAGCTAGGTAATCAGAAGGATAATCTCTGATAAAAGTTTCCCATAGTGCTTTAGCCATTGCACCTAAATAACAATGCCTCTCATGACAGCATAATACTTAAATTTCGGTCCCGGAGAAGTTGCAATTGTATAATGTCTTCCGAATCCATTGAAAAAGGGCGTTTCGGGGGCGAAAATTGAAAGCAGCCCCCTGTAGACGTCCCCGAACGCCCCGGGAGGATGAGTCCCGTTCTGTTTATTTTGGGCTCACTACAGTTCGGACTCAAATTGTCACGGTTCTCAATCTAAACCAAAGAGTCCAAATCCGGCAAATCGTTTTGAGAAAACAGATTTTTGAAAGAAGTGCCAAATATGGACTGCTTTGCCAGATACAGAGTCGCTACCTAAATATTTTATTTTTGGGAAATTTAGAAAACCCTGACTCGTGCCTAAGGCCACGTGTCCGTCATCACCAAAATTGCCTCGATTCGGGAATTTGGGTACGATTGGGGAAGGTCACTTCGTGAGCACCCCCGCTCGCCCGATCAAAGATCGGCCTCTACTAACCATGATATCTAGTTTTGAAAACATTATGCGTTCTTATTCCGGTTATTAGCCTAGATTTACTATGTGATGCGCACAGCATACAAGTATAGACCGGGTCGCCTGAGTTGGAACAAAACATTGCATGTCTGTTTTGAAAATGGTTTGCTACTCGTAAGTAGGCTAAAATGCAGGTTTTGCCACCCTCAAGTGGGCTTTAGAAAGATGATTTTGCCACTACCTAGTGGGCTTTAAACTCACAGTTTAATGCATTATTCCAATTTAGGTAATTCAACCTCCATCCACAGGCATTCAAGCAGTTATATCACATAAGCACTTAGACTCATGGTAATCATGTTGTCATGGCAACACTCACACGCATGCAAGGATGCTAAAGCAAAAGAACTTACAGAGTACTCCAAGCCAAAACAGAAGCTATGTTAGAAATCTATGCATGATCCTAACTATACAGAAATGCCTAATGCAACACATGCAAAATGCAACTATGATAGGCTCGGCTATTCTAAGAATGACATATGATGATGCTACAGCTAACATGTATTCATCTTAGAATTGAAATACAATGCAGTTAGTATGATGTGCCGAGCCCGGTGCATGCAAGACAGATGAATGAATGCAAACATGCTATCATACTGTATGCTAATTGAAACATGCCCTAATCTAACCATCATAAGCTAGTAAATAAAAGGGAGAAAGACGTGGGGTTGGAAGACATAGATCACACGCACGCACACTTATTACAATTGTGCCCTCGCTCGGAGGGTCCGAAAGAATAATATAGTCCGAATAAATAGTACAGTTCGAATAAATACAAGATCCTAATTAATTAACAAATTAATCTAAGAAAGCAGGTAAATTAGCATGCAAATCCATGGACCGCCTCAGCTCTGTTCCGAATGATGAATGATGCATGCTTAAGTTGCCTTGCGCAGAAATCCATTGCGATGCCCCAGTTTGCCTCTGTTTGCAATTAATCCCGGAATGTTGTGCGAAGCTCTAGAAGGCTGTTGATTTCTGATTTGCTGCAACAGAGAGCAAGAAAGGGGCATGGCAAAGTATTTTCACATATGTATGCATGACTACTCTTCAGGGAGTGTAGTCCTCGATCCTCGTGCCACCAATCACGCATCTCGATGCATGATGGTTGAGGAGTCGATTTGCACGACTCGATGTGAAATGAATGCACATGAAAACACAACAAGGCCTAGACTCCATCATGGGTAATCTGGAGTGTCGGCGACCGGGAATTAAGACACGTTCCGTCACTCGGAGTACGAAACGTCCCTCGTTTCCCGTGCTTGGGCTAACTTCTATCCCAAACATAATGCAAATTAGATGGCATGCACAATGCGACTAACATACAACCTAGCATACACAATGCTATGAAATGGCATACACAATGCTCGATGTAACATGGCATACACAATGCTCTAACATGCAACCTAGCATACACAATGCTATGAATTGAAATGGCATACACAATGCACGATGGACTTACACCAACATGAGTGGACCTCAGCCACACTCACATCAGTAGCCATACGATGAAAAATGAGACAACCGAAATGCGTGCACACATGCACGCATACCGAGGACCGAACCTAAGGCATAAAATGCCACTCTACCAAGGCATGACAAGGGATGCAAGATGGCATTCAAACATGTAAATTTCAGCACTGAAACCTGATGCTAAATGGTCCCGAAACATGGAAATATGGCACCCGATGCATGGAATAAGCCCCGAAACTCAAAACTAGGCACATGCATTAAACCACAAGCGCACAAAGCAAGCATTATTCGATCATGAAGTATAAAGACAGAGCCAAGGCAGTCCCAAAATATACACATTTTTGGTTTAAAGCATGGCCAAAAGATGCTAACATGATGGACTAACATAGTGTAGACACCCGTTTTGACCGCCCTCAAGACTTGGGCATTACTGATGGTTTGCTCGGTGTTGAGAGATGTGCAGGGCACAGGTTCAGTTTCTTCGACAAGGAGAGAGGCAAACCCTTCAAAACACTTTGTTTAGGGGTTTGGAGTTGAAGAAAAGAGGAGAGGAGGGGAGAAATAGGTTGGAGAAGAAGTTCGCCATGAATCCGGGTAGAAGAAAGTCGAGCGGCTCTCGCTGAATCAGGCTTATTCAATTGCATACTTGGAATTTAGCTATGAGGCCACTACCATTGGAAAGAAGACTTCCGGGGCTTCATTTTTGGTTCAAGAATCTCCTAGAGCCAAGTCCGGGTGGAGGAGATATGATGGGTTGAAGCTAGGCATCATCCCGGTTGGATCGAGTCTGCGCGGCTTCACGGAAAAGGGCATAACTTTTTGCACAGGAGGAATTTTGATGCAAGGTTTGCGCCATTGGAAAGCTAACTTCCGGGGCTTCGATTTTGATACCCACCGGCCTTTTTTTGACCAAGGAATCATCCATCGGCACTCTATTTAGCCGACCGGCACTATATAGTGCCGACCGGCACTTTATTTTGGCCGATGATCGAATTTTCTGGCCGGTTTGCACCCTTTGCACCCCCCAAGCCTGGTGCATACTAGCTGTACCAGCTGGGATGCACAGAATCAGATCCACGTGCATCCATGTGCCTATTTTGCACCCTTGACCACCTTTTGGCCCTTATTTTGCACCCTTTGCTCAAGGCTTCTTGAGGAAGCCTTGACCCCTTGTCTCGGCTTCCTCAAGAAGCCTACCAGCTGTCCAAGCTTCTTTGATAAGCCAAGACCCTCTTGCACCTCTTGAACCTCCCTCTTTTGCTTAGCCATTAAGTCTTCTTTGCCTATATAAGCACCATTCCTTCTCCTTTGTCTAGGGTTGGAGACTTTGGAACAAAGAACCAGAGAAATATATGTATATCTGATATATACATATACATCCCTCCATCTCTCAATATATCTCTCTCATTCCACCTCCAAACACCCTTGATCTTGGGCTATTTCTTCACCACCACCTAGCACCACCACCACCACCACTCCATTTCCAGCACATTGGAGGTCATTTGCAGAGGCTAGGAGTTCATTTTCTTGGATCAAAACCTGCTGGTTCATTGGTCTTCAAGGGTAAGTGTCTATTTCCCTCAAACTAGCATTTTCTTGGTTATATCTAAGCCATAGTTGCATGTATTTTTGAGCTTCGATGTAAACTACAAAGTTTCTTTTTTTGAGCCCTTCTTCAACATTGAAGAAGGGTTCAACAATGTTGGGGTCTCCATGTAGTACTTACCATTATACCCCCTCTTTGGCCCCCATTTTTGCATGCTTTGTTAGCCTACCATGCTTCTGTTTTGGGGTCTTCGACAGGCCGGAAAAGGGTCTTAGTTTGACCCCCTCTACATGTCTCATGAAGGGTGTTTGGCTGTTTGGTGCATCCTTTTGGTACTTCATGTTATACCCCTTTGTGGGCCTTAATCTTGCATTGCATTTTGAGTATGTGTGCATACTGTTTTGGGACTTGTTATCTAATGTAAATGTTCATATTTTTGGTCCCTATTCAGTGTTGTAGAAGGACATTTTTCTGTTTGAGCATTGTATCTATCACTTGCCTCATTGCCTCCCTTGAGGAGCCATTTTTTGCATGCCATGTTAGTCCCACTTGTGCTTGCTGTCTTGCCATGCTTTGTACTATGAACATGCTTGTTTTGGGACTGTCTAGTTGCTGTCTTCATACTTCATGTTCATATCTTGCATGTTTGGCATAGCTATAGGCCATTTCGGGTGCTAAAATTCATGTTTCGGGACTATTCCGTGCATCGGGTGTACTTTGGCCATGATTCGGGGCTGTTTCGCCCCTCATTTAGCTACTGAAATTCCATTAGCATGTTTGCATATCATTTGCCATGCCATTTCATGCCTTTATGCCATTGCCTCGGTTTGCGTGCCCGTGTGCACGCATTTCGAGGCACTTCATTTTCATCTCACGGCCTCTTATGTGAGTGTGGCTGAGGTCCACTCATGTTAGTATAAGTCCCTATTGCATTGCATATGCCATTTTAGTCCCATTGCATTGTGTATGCCATCTCCTCGGTTTGCGTGCCCGTACGCACGCATTTCGAGGCATCTCATTTTCATCTCATGGCCGCTGATTTTGGCATGCTTGCGAGTTACCCGTGTTAGTTTAAGACCACCATTGTCTGTTTTGTTGCATGCCATACTTGTTAGTTTAGGTTGTGTGCCTAATACATATTGCATGTTTGTATACTTGCCTCTATGTTCATGTTGCATGTTTAGTTCACATGTTTAGGTTGCATTTGGCATGCATGTCTTGCCTCCTGAATCACCATGATAGAGGTTGGGCCTCTTGTTTGTTTGTATGCATTTCATTTGATATCAAAGTTGCTAACTTGGCTTTCGGGCCATCATGCATTGAAATGCGTGATTGATGGCCCGGGGGTCGAGGGCCATGCTCCCTTGAGTCCATTGCATGATAGGGAGTGTGTCCATGCATACATTTGCCTAGAAATTCTATGCTATGCACTGCTGGTTTGCTGTTTGCTGTCAAAACTGTCTCCTGCAGGAATTTAGTGCCGACCGGCACTCTTTAGTGCCGACCGGCAATCTTTTTGTGCCGATAAGCTCCCAGCAGCCGGTGGCCACCTCAAGCAGCCGGTGGTTATTTCCTCTAGCCGGTGGTGCACTGCAGTGAATTTGGAAGGTGTTCTGGGACTCTGGCAATTTTCCAAGGAGGCAGGACAGTGAAACAGAGGCAGCAGTGGTGCGGTGTGGGCTTTCCGGGCAAATTGGATCGAGCATGCATCATTCGCGCATCCCGAGACAGGGCTGAGGCCCCTTTTCCTTTATTCATTTGGTTTAATTTGGTAGCTAGAATTCTGTAATAATTTATTTATTCGTTTATTTTTCTTGGACTGTATTATTATTTTGGTCCCTCCGAGTGAGGGCGAATCTGTAATAAGTGTGTGTGAGTGGTGTGCATGTCTTCCAACCCCCACTTCTTTCTCCCTTTTATTTACCTGCTTATGATGGTAGATTAGGGCATATTTATTTTAGCATACCTTATGCTATGCATGCGTGCATCCATGCATTTGTTGACATGCATCGGGCTCGGCACATCATACAAACTGCATCGTATTTTCAATTCCAAATTGAATACGTGATAGTTGTAGCATTTCACATGCCATGTCTAGGATAGCCGAGTCTGCCTAGATTACATCTTTGCATGTGTTGCATTAGACATTTCAGTATGCTTAGGTCCATGCATGGATTTCTAATAAGCTTCTGTTTTGGCTTGGAGTACTAGGTGAGTTTTTATGCTTTAGCATCCTCGCATGCGTGTGAATGTTGCCATAACAGCATGATTACCATGAGGCTAGCTGCTTATGTGATATAACTGCTTGAATGCCTGTGGGTGAAGGTTGGATTGCTTGAGTTGGAAAAACTCATTGGAATCCGTGTTTTAGCCTACTTGCGAGTAGCAAAACCCGAAACGCTTTCCAAACAAACAGATATGCAATGTTTATTTCCAAATTAAGCGATCTAGCCTATATTTGTTTGCTGCGCGCATAACATAGTAATTCTAGGCTAATAATTGGAATAAGAACATGTAATGTTTTCAAAATCGGATATCATGGTTAGTAGAGGCCGGTTTTCGGACCGGGCGAAAGGGGGTGCTCATAGCTGACCTTTCCCGATCGTACCCAAGCTCCCGAGCCAAGACACTTTGGTAATGACAGACACGTGGCCTTTGGCACCGAGTCAGGGTTTCCTAAATTTCCCCATTTTAAAAATATTTAGGTGGCGACTCTGTAATCTGGCAAAGCAGTCCATGTTTGGCACTACTTTTCAAAAATCTGTTTTTCTTCAAAACGATTTGCCAGAGTTGGACTCTTTGGTTCAGATTTAGAACCGCAACTTCACAAAACGGAGGAGTCCGAACTGTAGCGAGGTCCCTCGCGGGGCGCTGTTACACATAGCATGCAACATTGGCTAACAATCATGGTTTACATGGAATGTATATGAAGCGTATGAGAACTCATCAAACTAGCCTAAAACAGTGAATAAAACATGCCAAAATATGCCCAAATAATCACTGAAATGCAGCCAATGTATGCAAAAAGGAGGGGCTTCTTTGGAGGGCCATGCAAGGGGTTGTTAAGCACATGCAAGATAGACATGAAGCATAGCAAATCCACCTCTGGAAATGGACTATGACAGCCCTAAAACTCACCAAATTGGCCCTGAAATGGGTCTAGGAAACATGAAAAGAAAGGCTCCTTTGAAAGGCCTTGAATGGGATTGCTCTACACATGCATTATAGACATAAAATATGGCCAAAAGGGCCTTGGACAGAGCCAAGGCAGACCTCAAAACTCACAGAATGAGGCCTGAAACATGACTTCAATGCATGCAAAATAGGGTCCCTTTGGAAGGCCCAAAAGACCACCAAACAAGACAATGAGAGAGGGGGTCACCCCCCTCTAATTTTGGCCCTAAAAAATACACCTAAGAGGCCAAGCCATGGTCAATGCAAGAGCTCTAATGCATAGCCCTAATCATGGATAGATGAAGCATGCATAGGGGGGAAGATGGCCCCAAACAGAAAATAGACCTGAATCAAACATGAAGATGATATCAAAACAAGACTTTTTTCATTTTAGGTTGAGGTCCAAAAAGGCTCACAAACAAGGCTAATATATCATGCAAAATAAGCCCTAAAAGAGAGATTGAACAAACAGGGCAGTAAAAGGACTCAAACAGCAAAGAGCCCTTCAACAAAGTTTAAGAGGGGCTCAAAATAAGACTATTTTCATTTTATGGAAAATCTCGAATATGTTCACAAGTAAGGCTAAAATATGATGCAAAAATAGCCCTAAAAGAGAGATAAAGAGAAAGGGGCAGTAGATGGCCTCAAACAGTGAAGATCCCTCAACAAAGTTAAAGAGTGGCTCAAAATAAGATACTTTATAGTTTGGCTCGAAGCCCAGAAATGCTCACAAGCAAGGCTAATATATCATGCAAGAATAGCCCTGAAAGAGAGATAAAGGGAAAGGGGCAGCAGATGGCCTCAAACAGAGAAAAGTCCTTGATCAAACATGAAGATGAGCTCAAAATAAGACTATTTTCAGTTCAGGTTGAAGCCCAAAAATGCTAGCAAAAGGGACTAAGAGATGAAGCAAAATAGGGCTAAAAAAGGGGAAAAGAGGACTTACCCTTGTAGCACAGCAATGCAGCAGCTTTTGGTCCAAGAAGATGAGCTCCTAACCTCTAAAAATCAGCCTCAAAGTGTTGGAATGGAGGATGGAGGTTGTGGGCTATGAGTTGGTGTGTAAATAGTGCAAGAACAAGGGTGTTTTGAGGCTTGGATGAGGGAGATATGGAGGTTTGTATACAAAGGCTCCAGCTGGTTTTCTAACCCTTAGAAATGGAGGTGGGGGGGTTAGTTATATAGAGGGAGACGAGTGAAAGAAAAGGGGGGAAAAAACAATTCAAATATCCCCCCAAAAGGCAGACCCTTGGGCAGAGGATCTGGTGCAAAACAGCTAGTACAGCTGGAATGCACCAGGAGAGACAAGCTTGGCCGGCCAGGTTCAAGAGGTTCAGGTGGCCGGCTGACCAGGGGTCAAGCAAAATTGCTGGCCGGCCACCCCAGAAAGGTGGCCTCCCAGGTGAGTGCAACACAGCTATGTGGAGAAAAACCAGAAAATGTAACCCAAGAGAGAGAAAAACCAACTTTTTAGAAGGGTTCAAAAGGGTCAGGGGGAATTGCTGGCCGGCCTACCCATATTGGTGGCCTCCCAGGTGTGCACAACACAATGATGTGGTGGAGAGTCAGAAAAAGTGGCCCGGGAATGGGAAAAATCAGCTTTCTAGTGAAGAAAACGGGCGATGAAGAGCGATGAAGGAATAAAGCTGGTTTTTTAGAAAAATTGCTGGCCTCCCACCTTCCTACAACCTTCCTAACAATGAAAATAAGGTCCCTGCCAAAAATGGACCAAGACGGATGCAAAACGAAGGTTCGAGGGCCAAAACGCGCAGTTCGGGGCCCCGAAAACAGGTTGTTAGGCACCGGAAGTGGCGTTCGACCACGAAGTTGGTCTCTCGGGCCACAGTGTCCCTCAAAAGGGAGGAAACAAGGTGTGTGCCAAAAACCAGAGCAAACGGAGGTAGTTAAGCGGTCCCGAACCGAGGCACACGGCCGACGGCTCCGAAAACCGAGAGCCGGGCTCCAAATGGGAAAAATGGCCTACGACCACGAAACGTAGCCTACGACCACTGAGAGATGATCTACGAGACCTCTCCCTCCCTTCGAGAAGAGAAAACAGAGGAAACAGGGCCTGGTTCGTAAACCGAGGCAAGGCACGAAAGAGTCCGGAAGTTCGGAGGCAAGGCTCGCAGCCGAGACTCTGAAACTTCAGAATGAGCACAATATGTAACATCACCAAGTGCTCAATCGGTGAGGTCTGAGTCTTAAGGTCGGTCAAAATGGGGTGTCTACACCCCGAACCGCCGTTTGGCGGACACAAACAGCTTCTCCATGCCAAACAGGACTTGTGACAACTGACGGAATGTTATTCGGACCCTTACGTTGGGATTTAGAGACGAATACGCCAAAACTTAGTCGAGAAAGGGCGTTTCGGGGGCGAAAATTCAAAACAGCCCCCGAACCTCCGTGTAGCTAACATGGGCAGCTTCCCCATGCCAAATACGACGTGTGGCAACTAACGGAATGTTATTCGGACCCATAAGTTGGGATTTAGAGCCGAATATGCCCAAAACTTAGTCGAAAAAGGGCATTTAAGGGGCGAAAATTTAAAACAGCCCCGAAATTGCCGTGTGGCCGACACGAACAACTTCCCCATGCCAAATATGACTTGTGACAACTAACAAAATGTTATTCGGACCTATAGGTTGGGATTTAGAGACGAATACGACAAAACTTAGTCAAAAAACGACCTTTCGGGGGCAAAAATTCAAAACAGCCCTTGAACCGCCATGTGGTCAACACGAACACCTTCCCCATGCCAAATAGGACTTCTGACAAATGACGGAATGTTATTCGGACCCGTAGGTTGGGATTTAGAGACGAATACGCCAAAACTTAGTCGAAAAACAGCCTTTCGGGAGCGAAAATTCAAAACAGGCCACGAACCTCCATGTGGCCGACACGGGCAGCTTCCCATGCAAATTAGGACACATGACAACTGACGGAATGTTATTCGGACCCCCAGGTTGGGATTTAGAGTCGAATACGCCCAAAACTTAGCCGAAAAAGGGCGTTTCGGGAGCGAAAATTCAAAACAGCCCCGAAACCATTGTGCGGCCGACACGAACAGCTTTCCCATGCCAAATATGATTTATGACAGCTGGTGGAATGTTATTCGGACCCATAGGTTGGGATTTAGAGCCGAATACGCCAAAAACTTAGCCGAAAAATGGCGTTTCAGGGGCGAAAATTCAAAATAGCCCTGGAACCATTTTGTGGCCGACACGAACAGCTTCCCCATGCCAAATATGACATGTGACAACTGACGGAATGTTCTTCCGACCCGTAGGTTGGGATTTAGAAATGAATACGCCAAAACTTAGTCGAAAAATGCCCTTTCAGGGGCAAAAATTCAAAACAGCCCTTGAACTGCTGTGTGGCCGACACGAATAGCTTCTCCATGCCAAAAATGACTTGTGACAACTGACGAAATGTTATTGGGCCCACAGGTTGGGATTTAGAGACGAATATGCCCAAAACTTAGTCGAAAAAGGGCGTTTCGGTGGCAAAAATTCAAAACAGCTCTTCAACCACTGTGTGGCTGAAACGAACAGTTTCCTCATGCCAAATATGACTTGTGACAACTGACGGAATGTTATTCGGACCCGTAGGTTGGGATTTATAGCCGAATCCGTCGAAAACTTAGTTGAAAAAGGGCGTTTCGGGGGGGGGGGAACTTCAAAACAGCCCCCGAACCTCCGTCTAACTCTCACGGGCAGCTTCCCTATTACAAAGAGGACTTGTGACAACTGACGGAATGTTATACGGACCCATAGGTTGGGATTTAGAGACGAATACGCCCAAATCTTAGTCGACAAAGGGCGTTTGGGGGGTGAAAATTCAAAACAACTCCCGAACTGCCGTGTGGCCAACATGAACAGCTTCCCCATGCTAAATATGACTTGTTACAAGTGACGGAATGTTATTCGGACCCATATGTTAGGATTTAGAGCCGAATACGCCCAAAACTTAGTCGAAAAAGGGTGTTTTGGGGGTGAAAATTGAAAACAGCCCCTGAAACGCTGTGTGGCCGACACAAACACCTTCCCCATGCAAAATATGACTTGTGACAACTGACGGAATGTTATTCGGATCTGTAGGTTGGGATTTAGAGACGAATACGCCCAAAAGCTAGTCGAAAAAGGGCGTTTCGGGGGCAAAAATTCAAAATAGCCCCCAAACCACCGTGTGGCTGACACGAACAGCCTCCCCATGCCCAATATGACTTGTGACAACTGACGGAATGTTATTCGGACCTGTAGGTTGGGATTCAGAGACGAATACGCCAAAACTTTGTCCAAAAACGGCCTTTCGGGGGCGAAAATTTAAAACAGCCCTTGAACCATCGTGAGGCTGACACGAACACCTTCTCCATGCCAAATAGGACTTCTGATAACTGACAGAATGTAATTCGGACCCGTAGGTTGGGATTTAGAGACGAATACGCCCAAAACTTAGTCGAAAAAGGACGTTTCGAGGGCGAAAATTCAAAACAGCCCTTGAACCACTGTGTGGCCAAAACGAAGAGCTTCCCCATGCCAAATATGACTTGTGACAACTGACGAAATGTTATTCGGACCCGTAAATTGGGATTTAGAGCTGAATCTGCCCAAAACTTAGTTGAAAAAGGGCATTTCAGGGGCGAAACTTCAAAATAGCCCCCGAACGTTCGTCTGACTCTCTCGGGAAGCTTCCCCATTACAAATAGGACTTGTGACAACAGACGGAATGTTATTCGGACCCATAGGTTGGGATTTAAAGCCAAATACGCCCAAATCTTAGTCGACAAAGAGCGTTTGGGGGGCGAAAATTCAAAACAGCCTCCGAACCGCTGTATGACTGACACGAACAGCTTCCCCATGCTAAATATGACTTGTTACAAGTGACGGAATGTTATTCGGACCCATACGTTGGGATTTAGAGCTGAATACGCTCAAAACTTAGTCGAAAAAGGGCGTTTTGGGGGCGAAAATTCAAAACAGCCCTTGAACCGTTGTGTGGCCAAAACGAACAGCTTCCCTATGCCAAATAGGACTTGTAACGACTGATGGAATATTATTCGGACCCGTAGGTTGGGATTTAGAGACGAATACGCCCAAAACTTAGTCGAAAAAGAGCGTTTCGTGGGCAAAAATTCAAAACAGCCCTTGAACCACCGTGTGGCCAACACGAACGGCTTCCCCATGCCAAATATGACTCGTGACAACTGATGGAATGTTATTCAGACTCGTAAGTAGGGATTTAGAGCCGAATACGCTGAAAACTTAGTCGAAAAAGGGCGTTTTGGGGGCGAAACTTCAAAACAGCCCCCGAACCTCCATCTGACTCTCACGGGCAGCTTCCCCATTACAAATAGGACATGTGACAACTGACGGAATGTTAGTCGGACCCATAGGTTGGGATTTAGAGCCAAATATGCCCAAATCTTAGTCGACAAAGGGCGTTTGGGGGGGCGAAAATTCGAAACAGCCCTCGAACCGCCGTGTGGCTGACACGAACAGCTTCCCCATGCCAAATATGATTTGTTACAAGTGACGGAATGTTATTCGGACCCATATGTTGGGATTTAGAGCCGAATACGCTGAAAACTTAGTCGAAAAAGGGCGTTTCGGGGGCAAAAATTCAAAACAACCCTTGAACCGCCATGTGGCCGAAACGAACAGCTTCCCCATGCCAAATAGGACTTGTGACAACTGACGGAATGTTATTCGGACTCATAGGTTGGGATTTAGAGACGAATACGCCCAAAACTTAGTCGAAAAAGGGCGTTTCAGGGGTGAAAATTCAAAACAGCCCTGGAACCACCGTGTGGCCAACACGAACAGCTTCCCCATGTCAAATATGACTTGTGACAACTGACGGAATGTTATTTGGACTCGTAAGTAGGGATTTAGAGCCGAATACGCCGAATACTTAGTCGAAAAAGGGCGTTTTGGAGGCGAAACTTCAAAACAGCCTCCGAACCTCCGTCTGACTCTCACGGGCAACTTCCCCATTACAAATAGGACTTGTGACAGCTGACGGAATGTATTGGAGATGTATAGTAATGGAAAATTATGGGAAAAATATTCATAAACCAATATGAACTCAGTTTACGCCTTATTTTAAACTTGCTAATTTTTTGAACGTACACACCTGTGTTATATTATATTTAAGCTTTCATACAAGTATGAAACATGCTCATGGTGTTTCTGAGGCCATGTGCGTCATGAGAAATCAAGTATTCTTTCTTTGATGAACCATTTATAGGTGTCTCAACATATATTTCTACATATTTCCTTTTATGATTGAAATTTATTTTTGTTATTATTTTTATCACATGTTCTAATATCCTTTCTGAAATGGCACTGACATACATTGATAAGCACCGATGGTTTTATATCCAATCTAATGATTCAAGTGCCTTTTGCAAACAAATGATGAGGAAGTTGGTAAAAAGAATCCTTTCTATTTATATTGGGCTTTGATATTGGTTTAGCCACAGAATTTGGATACATGTTGCATACAAATAGAAGATTGTTACATTAGCTTTATGTTACTAATGAAAGATTTAGTAATGATTGTTTTGCATTTAACAATGTTCCTTATAACAAAAGACTTTAGAAAGACTGTACAATGACTAATAATTGATTCATCATGGAAGGTTGCTTCTCACTTATTTTTATTTGTCACTTGTTCCCAAATTCATTCATGAAGTTGGGTATTTTTGGGTTTCTAATGTTTTTTTTTTTTTTTTTTTTGTAGATGACTTTGTTGCGTGGACTTGCAGAGATATTTTGGTGTATGGAGAAGAAATTGTACTTTTGTATAGAAGTAATATAGTACTTTTGTCGTCTCCGGCTTTTGTGCAGTTAACTATTACTGATACAGAAAACTTTTGGTAGCGAACAGATAATTACTGGCATGGTAGATAGATCACCTTTTGACGCCGTACAGATATATGATTTTTTGTCGTGGTACATAGATGTATTTTTGGCTTAGTACATACATCACCTTTTGTCATGGTACAGATTACGATGGTAATTTGTACCATGCCAAATGGTCATTTCACATGGTATAGTAAATGTAATTTTTGTATATGGAGGGCTTTACTTTTTGTATGATTCTATATGTTGTATGGAATTATTATTTTAGTTTGGACAATAGTTGGTTTGTATGTACTTAGACAGTTAAAGTAATTTATTTTTTGTATACGGATGCAGATTGTGGAATGATTGATAGTTTATGTATCATTTTATTTATATACGTATTACAGGTTGCAATGAATACAGACAGGTTATGGACACATTATAATATTTGCAATAAAACATAATATCATGTTTTTGCCGACTAAACGTTTTGTAGCCAATAAAAAGGGAAAAAAAAAAAAAAAACAAAACAAACAAACAAACAAACAAACATTTGGCTACTAAAAGTTTTGTAGCCAAAAGAAAATCAAACATTTGGCTACTAAATTTTTTGTAGGCAAAAGAAAAACAACCATTTAGCTACTAAAAGTTTTGTAGCCAAAAGAAAATCAAACCTTTGGCTACTAAAAGTTTTGTAGCCAAAAGAAAATCAAACATTTGGCGACTAAAATATTTTGTAGCTAAAAACAAAAGTGGAAGAATAAAAATACTTTTGGCGACTAAAAATTTAGTAGCCAAAAATGTGGGAGTTTAGGCGACTAAATTTTTAGTAGCCAAAAGAAATAGTATTTGCCGACTAAAATTTTAGTAGGCAAAAAAGATTAACTTTAGGCGACTAAAATTTTAGTAGCCAAAACACTAATATTTGCTTTAGGCGACTAAAAAATTTAGTAGCTAAAAATTTTTCCACGACTAAATAATTGGCTTTTGGCGACAAAAAAATTGGTGGGCAAAAATGTATTATTTAATTAATTTTCCAACCTATTGGCGACTAAATATTTAGTCGGCAAATGAATACATTTGGCGACTAAATTAAGTTTAGTCGCCAATTAGCTTTCCCGACTACTCTTCAGCTACTAATTTTCCGACCAAAAAATTTAGTCGCTAAAGACTATAGGCGACTAAAAAATGACTTTTGGCGATTAAAAATTTAGTCGCCAAAAGTGAAAATTCTTGTAGTGTCAAATGGAATTAACCTTCAATTCTTTAAATTTATGATCAAATTACTGAGATGTCTTAGGACTTGAGATTCATGAAATTGAAAGTTTTTGAGATTTTTCTTTGGAAATTTGAAGATTATGTCTTTATAATAGTTCAATTATTTGAATGGTGACATTTACTTTTGTTCTAATGATTGTGTAAATTCTTGGAATTTGTGGAAATCTTGGAAAGGTTGTTTTAGAGGGTGGTAAATAGCATGGGAGTCTGGGTAGGGGGTCGGTTTTTGAAAAGAGTTATGTGTTGTTGGTACCCACGCAGGGAGTCAAGGTGCCCAATTGCCCTATCTTAAGCTTATCGCCGGACGAATGTGGGAAAATAATTTTAGTTGCCCACTGGTCCTGCCATATTGTAATCAGTAAAAGTGAAAAAATGGATGATTTTGGGTGCCCACATCCTTCCGTGTAACAGTCGGTAAATGTGGGGATAGTTTCAATGGGAAATGACTTGTATATGTGGTTTGGGACTCTCTCTAGAGACTTCATAGTGTATTTACTCGCCAGTGTTGAAATGTGATTTTCATAGAAATTATAAAATCTAAGTTTTATACTTAAATCTTTAACATGAGTTAAACAAGAAAATGTTTTGGTTGTGATAATGCCATATGGATTTTCAAATAATTAGATACTTTGTTAAAACTATATGTACTGGGCATCTAGCTCATTCCTATCTAACAATTTCAGGAATTGATGATGTGCAATCACCCCTATGAGAAGGAGATGGATTTCTTTGTTTTGTTGAGGCACGAAAGCTCATGAATGTGTTATGTGGAAGCTTCGAGCTTATGTGGTTGGGACCACATGTTCATTTTGTTGTAACAAGGCCTTGCCTTGATAATTGTACGCCATTAAGGCATTGTTATTTTTATTTTGTAGTTTCTTGAACTGTGTAAATGGTATTATTACTAAGATAAGAATATGAAAATTGTAATATTTGGTATGTAGTTCAATGGAAAGGAGGACTTTTGAGATTAATGTTATTGTTTGGTTGAGAAGGATTTTAGATTAATTAAGTTATGAAAAATGTTTTAATTGAATTAATTTGGGGGCGTTACACTTCCAACACAGGTACTCAAATTTTAAACAGTCATAACTCCTTTGTCCGAACTTTGTTTTGGGTCGTTCTTATGTCTAACTCAAAGCCCCAGAAACAAGCTTTCCAATGATTCTAACCTCACATCCAGGTTTAAAGTGTGGAAAGAGAAAAAAAAAATAAAAGAGTGAAGACTGCTTGTTAGACAATTATTCGAATCAAGGTTTTTGGTTCAATCCTACATTACCATTATGATACCACTCAATCAATAGTCTAAAATGAATCAAAGAGGCTCCAAGTACAATAATAAGAGTGTCATGAGCAATCCCACTAATCCAAGGACCATGAAGTGTTACAAGGGCAATGGAAAAAAAGCTATATGATACATAGGTAACACCAAGAACAAACAAGAAACGGTGAAGCTGCTCAAGACTTTCATATGAAGCAAATGATTCACGGTCCTAGACAGATAACCGATGTTGAAGACCCTGAAGTGAAGCCATATATGATAAAACCCATGTATGACTTGATGGGTATTGCCCAAAATCATCATAAAAATCACTAAACAATCAATGAGCAGCCATATATGCAAATACATAAGCAATCATTGGATTAGGGCTTTGAAACTAATAGAGCGAAAGGACAAAGAGGGGGAGATGTATCAAACGACTAAAATCAAACCCATTTATGACACCAAACCCATGAAACTCTAGAAATCAAACCAATTAAACCAAACCCATTTAAGAAATCAACCCGAAATTAAACTAAATAAATCCTATAAAACACTAGAGCATGAGAAATGAGGAAATAGAGAGAGAGAGAGAGAGAGAGAGAGAGAGAGATAACCTGCTATTGTGGCGGTGGCGATGGCAGTGGCAATGTGCGATGTACGAATGCTTTCCGGTGGTGAGCGCCTGTAGTAAGGTGATGTGAGGTTTGATGGTGATTGATTGTGTATAAGAGAAAGGAGAAATTGTTTTGTACTCCTAAGAAGAGGAGAATACCTAGGCTGGTGCCAAAAGCTTTTTATCTTCCCACCAAATTTTGGCACCTTTGGTGACTAATGTCAAATTTTGTAGGCAAAAACTTTAGTAATAACGACTAAATTATTTAGTAGCCAAACCAACTCTAATGGCGACTAAAATGTTAGTCGCCAAAAGTAGACATTTGGCCACTAGTTTTTCTTTCGTCGGAAAAAATGAATGTACCACGGCTAAATTTTTTTTTGTCACCAAAACTTTATATTTGCCGACCAATTTTTTGGCCGCCAAAGAGTAACAGTAAAATTATGGTTGTTATTTGCCAACTAAATTTATTTTAGTTGGCAAAAATTAGCATACCACAACTAAAACAAACTAGTAGCCTCAAAACTAGACTAATGTCGACTAATATTTTTTTTGGTTATGGAATATTTAGTGACTAAAATTTTTTTTAGTCGCCAATAAATAATATATTCTGAGTAAACAAAATTTAGCAGCTAAATCCTAAACCAACGCGACCAATACATTTTTTAGTCGCAAAAAATTGCACTTTTGGCTACTAAATTCATTTTGGTCACCAAATTTGGTTGCCAAAAGTGTAAATTGTTGTAGTGAGGGAAGAATTGGAGGAAGTGGAGAGAGGGTAAGTTTGGGTAGGAGAGGATGGGTTTACATCTTTTTTTTTTTTTTTTAAATTTCGGGCTAAAATATAATTTTATTTTAACCTTTTCCGTTTCAAATATGATGGCAAGGGTAAAATTAATACGATTTCAAAAATTTTGAGGGTAAAATTAAAATTATTCAAAGTCTGGGGGTGTAATTGATTATTGAGGCAAAGTACATGGGTAAAAATGAAATTTTCTCATTTTTTTGTGGTGTGTTACTTATTTTTGTGTGAATGCTACATATTTTTCTAATATGACAATTTGTGGTTGAGAAATGAAATTACATATTTTTTTATCAAAATATTTTCTAATCACAAAATTTGTAACAATACCACAAAATACATAACTTTATTTTTCAATGACAAATTATAATAATTTCTATTAAAAAAATATATAACATTTATTATAAAAATATAGGATTAGTTACAAAAAAAAAAAAATCCAAAAGTTTCGCGTGTTTTTCACCTTAAATCTCAGTGTTTCAATTTCAACAAATTAAACATTGGAGTTCTATCCGTGTTTCAATGTACCCCCTCCATCCATCTTCGTCAGCGTAAGGTAATGGAGAATAAAATACTAGTGTTTAAAGTGAAAAACGCGTGAAACCTTGAGTTTTTTTTTTAATTAACCATTTTTTTAAAATTGAAATCACTAAAAACTAAAAAGGGTTAATTACAAAAAAAAAAAAAAAAAAAACCAAGATTTCATGCATTTTTCACTTTAAACCCTAATATTTCATTCCTTGTTACCTTACACGGATAGAGATGAACGGATGGGGCACATTGAAATACGGATAAAATTCTAGAGTTTAATTTGTCGAAATTGAAATATTGATATTTAAAGTGAAAAACACTTCAAATTTTAAGAAATTTTTTTTCCGATAATTAACCCAAAAATATATGATACACAACACAAACATATGTAACAAGATATATATAATACAGGCCACCAGGGTCGGTGGTGGAGAATGCAGTGCATTTCCCATCATTGAGCCAGGTCGATTCCTAGGAGGAGGTGTTTGAAATCTCTTCATGAGAACACGCCATGTACTCCCCTCGACAACTTGTCCTCTACTGGGGCGTGTGGTTGCACTCCATTGGTACCCTGGTGGTGGGTCCCCCACTTGGTGAGGGTTAATTCCTGACTGGCAACCGGTTATCCCGGGGTTAGGGTCCACGGGGCCGTGATGACCAGTGGCGAGCCAGAAAATTGAGTTAGAGAGGGCACTATTAATTATAATTTTTTATTTAAAAAAAAATCATGATGAACATTAAGATAATAATAATTTTATGAGCTAAATTTAAGCATAAAAGATTACATATTCATTATTAATAGGAATAAATTAAAATTCTATAATAGTGTAAAATAGCTCGGTGTGGGATGGTGATATAATCAAAATTCTTAATTTTAGAAAATAAAAACACATCATTTATAGCACAAATTATTATAAAATCTATTTAATTTTTATTTGATAGAAAAATATTAAAGCGATGACATTGCTTATAAATGATGTGTTTTGAATGAAAATTATTAAACAGTCTTAGAATACCATATAACATTGCTTGCGTGATGCTCAAAGCACGAGAAATCACAAATCACACTAAGCAGTCTGTCAATTGCTTGAAAACAATGAATTCATTATATCCAATATTTGTTTAAACTATTACATAAATAATACCACATAGTGCTTTCAAAATATTAAATAATTACTTGATGTGAACAATATAATAAATTATTAACCAAAAAATATGTTAAAAAAATACATTTTATATATGACAACAAGACAAAAAAAAAAAAAAAATCTCAAAACTGAGGGGGACACGTGACCCCCTCGTCCTTCTTTCCCTCAAAGCCCTTTCTTTTATAATAAATAAAAAAAAAAAAGATATATATAATACACACTCTCCAAAGGGCTTCCTCAATTTTTTATTTGTTTTTTTAACAGTGTTTGTCATAGAGAGACCGACGAGGAGTAAGGATTGAGTTGTTTCTGATGGGTTGCTTCTGAAGGGAGGACGGGGAGGGACAGAACGTTCCAACCATGCACGTAAAACTTTTGCTTCGGCCCCGTGTCTAACCAAATAAATAAATAAATAAATAAATAAAATAAAATAAATTAAAAATCATAGTCAAACAATGAAAGAATATTAGTATTTTTATAATAGTATAAATTTTTTGTGTACATAATACAATTTTTTTTTATATATTTGGCATAATTTTTTTCTATATTAAAATTATACTAAAAAATATTTTATTTGTAATACAATTATTTTGCCACTGTTTGTAATCTATACTATATATTAAGTAAAATGAGATTTTTAATCCAAGCCTTGTGAGAATTCTAATCTCCCAATCTAAATTTCTTAATTTTTTGATTTAAAAAAAAAAAATACTTTAGCATTTATTAACTTCTCCCAACCCCCAAGTCTTACCCTTATAATAACACTTTAATGCATTAAGAACAAACATAAAAAAAATTATTTGAAATCCAACACATATGAATTCCCTGAAAAGTCTCAACACATATGATTATTATCCTTTGTAATAACACTTTAATGCATTAAGAATAAGCATAAAAAAAATTATTAAAATGTTCAACACATATGATTATTATCAAAATATTAAACTTTAATATAATATAATAAAAAGAAAAGACATTTAATTCCTTGAAAAGTCTAACACATATGATTATTATCAAAATATTAAACTTTAATATAATATAAAAAAAAGATATTTAAAAAAAAATTTAAAAATCACAATTCACATATATAGATAATTGTAAATACAATCCGTGCATAGCATGAGTGATATTTTAGTTTTTTTTTTTAAATAAAGCTTTTAGTTCCAATAAAGCGTGCACACGAGTCGAGTGGCCCATAAGCCACGCTGATCAGGTGCTGCATTTGCTGCAACACTGACTCTCTGCTCCTTCATGCATGCATGCCAAGTTCATGATGTCGTGAGTGTCTTAATGGCCTGGCAAAAAAAGGGTGCAGATTCCTCCGGTCCATTGGAGGGTCCAATTTGGCCAATTAAGGACTCATTTTGGTTCATTTTATTAATCTGAATTATTTAATTTTTAGTGTATTTCGTATAGGTCATTTATATATATATATATTGATTATTTAAGGTATTCGAGTCAATTTGTGAGTATTTCAACTAATTTTTAGGAGATCAATTCCCCCGTCCACTAGCAGGGGGTTAAATTAAAGTCAGAGCAGAGCTCTGTATGAACTAATCCAACATAGAGATTAATAATAACTAAGAAGTTTCGAACCTGAGACATAGAGAGAAGTAAACTCTCAAGTCCCAAGTTTA
Organism: Camellia japonica; assembly: GCA_030407325.1. Taxonomy (NCBI): domain Eukaryota; kingdom Viridiplantae; phylum Streptophyta; class Magnoliopsida; order Ericales; family Theaceae; genus Camellia; species Camellia japonica. The sequence goes on from JAPPVO010000017.1 coordinate 79,218,899, forward strand.
CACCACTTAGCCAGTCCCTGAGGATTCAAATATGTCATATATGTAAAAAAAAAAAAAAAAAAGCTTGATAAGATATTGCTAACTCTATCACTACAAGAAAAAACACATTTGGCGATTAAATTTTTAATCGCCAAAAGTCCTTTTTTAGTCGCCAAAAGTCAACTTTTCACTTTCCCCGACTAAATATTTTAATCGCCGGTTTTGTCGCGAATAGATGGTCAGCAGAGGTATTGGCGACTAAAAAAAGTTTTAGTCGGCAAAGTTTTAGTCTTCAGCGACCAAAGCATTTGTCGCCAATAGTCAATTACATTTTTGAAAATTATACATTTAGCGACTAATCTTTTAGTCGCCAATAGTGAATTTTTTTTTTATTTATACATTTGTCGACTAAGCTTTTCGTCGCCAATAGTCAATCTTTTGGCGACCACTGTTTTTAGTCGCCAAAAACATATTTCAAAAAAAAAAATATTTACCCTCTACTGTTTCCAAGATTCGAACCACCGACCCATCCCACATTCCAAACTTTACCAACACACTCTCCCCACCATGCCACTACAACATCACATGAATATAAATGCAACATGTATTATTTATATATTACTTTGACCGGTATTAATACAAAACTATATATATATAAATAATTATTTTTATTCAATATAATTTATGTAAAAAATAAATTATTTACTAAAAAAAAATTAGATCACTTTTGGCGACTAAATCTATTTTTTAGTCGCCAATTGTATAGTTTTGGCTACTAATTAGTTTTTAGTCGCTAAAAAAATTCATTCATGCCTAAAAATAACCAGTTTTGGCGGCTAAACCTGTTTTTAGTTGCCAAAAACGTCCCCTTTTAGCTACTAAACTGAATTTTAGTCGCCAATTGACTGTTTTTAGCTACTAATTTTTTTTAGTAGCCAAAAATCTTCACTTTCAGCGACCAAACTGTTTTTAGTCGCCAAAACACGTAGAATTGGCGACCAAACTGTTTTTTAGTCGCCAAAACCTATACTTTTGGCTACTACATTATTTTAGTCACCAAAAACTGTCACTTTTGGCTACTAAAAAACCTTTAGTCGCTGAAACTCCTATATTCGGCGACTAAACTGACTTTTAGTCACTAAAACCCTTATATTCGGCGACTAAACTCTTTTAGTCGGCAAAAGTGATCAATTTTGGCGACTAATTCCATTTTAGTCGCCAATTCTACTACTTTCAGCGACGAAAACTCCAGTTTTAGTCGCGAAATCTGCTTTTGTTGTAGTGTATGTTTAGATTGTATTTGTCTTAAATAAAATAGACGGTTTTTTTAAAAAAATTATATCTATTGTTTATTTTTTAAAAATAAATGTGATTCAAACATATGACTACTAATATTCGATAAATCTAATTTTTTGTATGCATGATCTATTCAAAATGCACAAAAAAACTAAATGATTCAGATGAATAAATTGAATTAAAAATGGGCTTCTAATGAGCCAAACTGAACAATCTAATTCAAACAGTGAATGGGAGGAAACTTATTGCCAAAAAAAACAAAAACAAAAACAAAAACAAAAAAGAAATAAATAAAATAAAATTAATTCAGAGATAAAATCATATGGTTTAATATTATATTTTTAAAGTGCCATTTGATTTAAAATTTTAAAATAAATATAACTTATTTTATGATCTAAGGTTTAGATTTGAAATTGAATTGAATCGTTTAAATATATAAAATTTGTTACTTATTATAAACATTAAAATATTTTATTGGTATCTCATATATATATATATAAGTGGTTAGTCCTCTATCTTTGGAAATGTATTATTTTATAGTGATAAAATTAGTTTTAAATAATCATTTAAATAATATTGTTTAAAAATAAGAAAAAAATTACAATTCGTTGCAAATTGAGAAAAAAAAAAACTAAATAATAATTGCACTTCAATGGTAAATATTATAAATATTAATGATTAAAATCTTAAATTTTTTCATGTATGCGTAAATATTTTTTCAAAAGACCACTATATTGTAATTCTCCCTAAATTGTTTGATGTTTTAGTAATTTATGAGTAATATTTTGTGATCATATTGTAAATGATGACAAGTATTAAAGAAATTGTCATTCTAAACCAAATCAAATGGACACTACAATTGTCCAAATGATCATGGAGAGAGCACTTAGGTTTCAAAGTGAATAAGATTTCAAAATCGAGTCTATGACGAGATATTGACATACATTGTAATCTAACTACTAATCGCTATTTTGTGAGAGAAAAAAAATTTGTATTTTACTAGTTCAGTCTAATTTAATTTTAAAAATTAATCATTAAATTTGATTCTAAAATTTATAAAATCATAAATATTGATTTAGTTCTTGATTATCAAACATGTTGACCTCTAGTCTACTCCTACGTTGATGGTTCAATCCAATCTTATTTTAGATTTTTATGTGTATATTAGTTATGAAAAAATAAAATAATTAATTTTTAATTATAATCACATGATTTAATTATTTTTATTTTTAAAATTAGATTAAAAATATGATTTGAAAATTAGACATGATTTTTTTCTTTTTCAAAGACAAATATAATGATAAAATTGTATAATTATGATTACATAATAATAATAGGGAAATTTATTGATAAATCCCATTTAGAGATGTTTTATCCCAATAAGTCCACAAAGAAAAATTATATCCCAATGAGTCCCATATAGTTTTCTGGTTATTCCATAAAGTCCATTTTTTAAATTTCATATTTATACGTGGACAATTATGCCCTTATATATATATATATATACACTGTGAATGTACGTAAAACACGTTCCTGTGATTTCGGTAGTCAGTTTTGGCAGTTTCTTTATTTCTAATTCAAATCGATTCGTTTCTATCTTGCATGCTGTCGTTCTATCGTTCTGAGGCTTTGATGTGCTACGGTTCGATTGTTGTTGTTCTTGTCTGGTATGGTGATTTTCAAGTGAAGAGGACGACTGCACGACTGTCAATTTCTGGAATATAACTGCCTCGAAGCAGTTGTTTTTGAGTTTTTGCACGACTGTAGGTTTGCCTGATTTAGGTTAGTATCATTTTAGTTTTGAATACATGTTCATTTTTTGTTTTGATTTGTAGGATAGATCAGATGCTTTGTTCTTTGAGTGATATTGATTGGATGCTCTGTTTTCTCAATTACATGCATCATACGTGAGCAGTTGTTTTTGAGTTTTTGCACGACTGTAGGTTTGCCTGATTTAGGTTAGTATCATTTTAGTTTTGAATACATGTTCACTTTTTGTTTTGATTTGTAGGATAGATCAGATGCTTTGTTCTTGGATTGATATTGATTGCATGCTCTGTTTTCTCAATTACATGCATCATACGTGGTCATTGGAGGGGAGGTCATTCAGATATATGTTGAATATGTCTGAGTGATATAATTGTGATTATATGGATCAATGTGAATGTTTACATCGTGGTCATGTGGAGGGGAGGTCATCAGATTAGTGATGAATGTGGATCCTCTATAATTCACAGTATGTGGAACAATATGAATGTTTAAATCGTGTTAGTATTACGTGAAGGATGTCGATGTTTGCATTTTACTTCAAGTTTTGCTTAATGAGGCTCTGCGTGAGTGATATAATTGAGATTAAATGGATCAATGTGAATGTTTACTTCGTGGTCCTGTGGAGGGGAGGTCCTCAGATTAGTGATGAATGTGGATATTCTATATTTAAGAGTGTGTGGAACAATGTGAATGTTTACATCCTGTTAGTATTACGTGAAGAATGTCGATGTTTGCATTTTACTTTAAGTTTTGCTTAAGAAGGCTCTGTGTGAGTGATATAATGGAGAGTATATGGATCAATGTGAATGTTTACATCATGGTCCTTTGGAGGGGAGGTCATGAGATTAGTGATGAATGTGGATCTTCTATAATTCAGAGTGTATGTGTCAATGTAAATGTTTACATCGTGTTCATATCATGTGAAGAATGTGGATGTTCTCACTTTTACTTTGATGTTTGCTTAATGAGGCTTTTGTGTGGGTGTGAATATTCACAGCTTGTTTAATGATGGTTGTTGAATTTAACACTTGAATTGTACTTATATGCTTCTAATTTTTCGCACAATGTGAATATTCATATCGGTTTGGATTATTGTTAATTGTTGTATTGTTTTGTTTTTACAGGAGATGGATAGCTTTATGATGTTGGTGTGTACATATGGAACCAGTACCACTGTAATAAATGCTGCCCGTGCATTGCGTTATTCACGTTTGGTGGACTGTTTGTGTGAAAAATGGGGGGAGTTGTCTGCTGGTTCTATTTCATTGTTCTGTAAATTACCTGGGATTAATAGGTGTGATTTGGAGAATGAGGAAGAATTTCAGAACATGTTACTGCTTGCTAAATCAATGGGGGTACAACATGTAGAAGTTGTGGTTGAGTTGAAAAGTGATATTGGTCAGTCAAGTAGTTCGGGATTGGTGCGTGTGGGGGTTGAGGAAGAAGTTGATGCACTACGGAGATTTTGCCAGCATAAGGAGAAGGTGTTGTTGTCAGCCCCTTGGGCAAATGGTATTACGCATGTGGGACAACGGTTTGTTGGAGGTGCACAAGAATTTCGTGATGTTTTGTGTAAGTATGCCATCCAATGTGGGTTTCAGTTTACATACGTGAAGAACGAGACAACAAGAGTTACTGCTGTGTGCGCGATGCGAGAGGAGAGGGGATGCTTGTGGGCTATACATTGTAGAGCACAACGAGCAAATGATTTTTTCTACATCAAGAGGTATAGTGATGTGCATACTTGTGGTACGGATGTCCGAACATCAAAGAATCCGCGAGTTAGTTCGGATTTGGTGTCGAGTACCATTTATGAAATTGTGAGGGACAAGCCGTTGACTCGGCCGTGTGATGTAGTGACTATTTTGAAGAGGGATTATGGGCTAGATGTGAGTTACCATGTTGTATGGTTGGGTGTGGAGAAAGCAAAGGCTGGTATTCATGGAGATCACTCGTTATCGTTTGACCAGCTGCGGTGGTATTCGGATGCCGTGATGCGGTACAATCCGGGGAGTTATGTCAATATTGACTATGATGCGAGTAGTCAACAGTTTTGTCGCTTCTTTATGTCATTCGCTGCGTGTATTTCTGGGTTCAATGCTTGTCGGCCTTTATTATTCCTGGATGGAACATTCCTCAAAGGAAAGTACAAAGGTCAGCTACTTGCGGCAACAGCGAAGGACGGAAACAATGGTTAGTAGTTTTTTTTAGCTGTCTATTCATGTCAATATTCACTCTGAGCAGCATTGATTGGACAAAAGAGTGATTGGTAAATTATAAGTAATGTGAACATTTACATTAGTATGCACTGATGTGAAGGTTTACATCTGTGTATGCAAATGACAGTAATGTGAACATTCACATTACAACACACTGATTTGAATATTTATATTAGTGTATACTAATGTTAGTTGATCCACTAATGAACAGTATTGTGAATGTTAACATTGTCAGTGACTCAACAATCAACAATGAATTATGAATGGTCGTTAATTGTGTATTGGTGTTGTGTTGTAGGTCTGTTTCCTGTTGCCTTTGCGATTGTTGATTCAGAGACCACGGCCAATTGGTCGTGGTTCTTGCATGAACTTGGGAAGGTTGTTGATGGGAAGCGAAATATTACTTTTATTTCGGATCGTAATCTTGGTCTGTTAGAAGCTATGCCAAAGGTGTTCCCATCGGCTCATCACGGTTATTGCTTACAACACCTGAAGAGCAATTTAAGAGACCGGATGAAAGGAATTGATAATGGATTCAGGGATCACCTAGTAAGTAGTTTGGGTGACTGTGCCTACGAGCCAACTGTGGTAGGGTTCCATGAAAAGCTTGCAAAATTAAAAGAGGAGGGTAAACAACGAGCTCATAATTTTTTCAAGGACTTGGCACCTGAGCACTGGGCAAATTCGTACTTCAGGTAATATAGTTTCCTAAGGTGTTTATCTTTGTGAATTTTAGAATGGTAGCGAAGTGAATTATTGATTTAGAATGGTAACAATCTTCGAATTGTGTTTCATGTTCACTGTAAATGATGTGAATGTTCACATCTGCTAATGATGACTGATGTGAATGTTCACATCTGTTAAGTTGTCAAATAGTCATTCAATGTATTACAGATTTGAATGTTGACACGTGTCATATTTTGTTGTTGTTGTTAACATGCACATATTGTCCATCGTTTAAGTTGACGAAATAATAAGCATGTAATGTGAACATTCACATTATTATAAACTGGTAGCAGATGTAAACAGCCACATTATTATACCCTGATGTGAATGTTCACATCAGTGTATTCTCCTTTCAGTACTATGAATGTTCAAATCTGTTAACGTCAATGGTCAGACCTGTTAAATTTCGTATTGTACAATGTTTGTCATATTGTGCAGGGGCATGCGTTATGGGGAGATGACATCCAATGCCGCGGAGTCATTCAATAACTGGATTAAAGAAGCACGTAATCTTCCTATCACTCAAATGGTGGACACAATTCGTACTCAGTTGATGCGGCAAATGTCTGCAAGGCGTGACCAAGCAAACAAATGGAATGAGCTTATTTGTCCGACATTTGAAACAAGGCTTATGGATTCGTTCAATGACAGCAGGGCTTGGCAAGTTAGCAAAGCCAATGAGGATGTGTTTGAAGTTCATTCGATACCATCTGTTACAGTTGATGTTTCGAGGCGTACATGTTCTTGCTTCAAATGGCAAATCAACGGATTCCCGTGTGACCATGCTGTTATTGCCATTCAGAAGAGCCGCTACAATCTGAATGATTGTGTGGAACATTATTTTCATGTTCAGACATATCGTGCAGCCTATTCGGGAGCCATATTCCCTATACCATCGGTGGAGAAGCCGCCTTTTGATCCCACGGACTTCACTATATACCCGCCAACTGTGAAAAGACCACCCGGAAGGCCGAAGAAGAATAGGATCCCATCAAGGGGTGAGAAATTGAAGCAAATAAGGTGCGGGAGATGTGATAAGTTGGGGAGCCATAATAGGAAGTCATGCACGGAGCCGATATAGGATGTACCTTTTTTCCATTTCAACATTGTATTTTACATTGGATTCTTATATTCATTTTTGAAATAAGATGTGAATATTCATGACATCGTTGTTGCCATTCGCGTAATCAGAAGTTATGATGTAAATATTCACATCATCAAATTATTAGATGTGAATATTGACTTGTGTTAAGAAATATCAACTCATAAGGTGTGAATATTCATGACATCGTTGTTGCCATTCGCATAATCTGAAGTTATGATGTGAATATTCACATCATCAAAATATTAGACGTGAATATTGACTTGTGTTAAGAAATATCATACGCACACCTGCCATATTGTGTTACTTGAACACTTTAAGCAATATTCACATTCATCAGTATGGTTTAAAACAGAAGAAAGTGCACGATGATTCTGTGATGTGAACATTCACATCATGTCATGTGCATTCAAAAAAAAAAAAAAATTTACAATCTCAATGTGTATGACCAACGCAAAATAGGCCTGAAAATGCATATACATATATTGAATGAAAAATATCTGTACAAGCAGTGATATAGACTTGATTTACAATTAAGCTAGTCTGCTCCAATATGAAAAATCTATTGACACTAAATTGTCTTAATTGTGGATAACAGATTTGGGAACCAGTAAGAGGTGGACACCCCCCACCTATAGGTTTTCACATTGCACTGTCTTTCTGTGGTTCAGAAAAAGGTGTACTAATGAGTCTCTTATTTGACACCATTCAAAGCGATCTAGGCTGGCAACAATGTCTTCACGGTATACATGCGCCCTCATGATGTAACAAACTGCAGGCCCGCAATCCACCCTGAAAATGCGAACTTGTTGTTAGATTTTGGAATTTAGGTGGGTAATGGTTGTGGAACATGTGTAGAAATCAAGGGCAGCAATCACCCTTGCCCTCAATTCCCAAGATTCTTCCAATTGTTTGTATTTTGCTTCCCATTGCCGTACAAGACCCCAAGCTTTTCGATTTTCTGCTATGAGTACTTCTACAATGTCGGGTTCAGTTGGTTGTGCTATGACGATTCCTTTCTCAGCATTGGGGATGCTACAGCTGGGGTTGGTATAATGTCCAACATCATTCAGGTCCGTTGCATTGTCAGAAAATGCATCCCTGTCATCACTGTGTTGACTGGCTTCACTTTGATCCTCATTGCTTTCATTTTTCTTTGCTACTGCACTTGACAAAATCTGAGGTTTGGGCTCCACATTCAGTTTTGTATGACGGTACATCTTCGCTTCAGTTGGTGATGCCATTAGCTCGCCGCCATATACCTGCATTTGGAGACAGTATGTTAGTTAGCTAGTTCCTCATCTCATGATGTGAATAGGCACAATATATTTGGTTGTACTTCTACCTCATTTAATCCCAGCTTCGCCAAAGATATGGACTTCATGTTGCTATGTAAATCTGTGAGGTCCCATTTTACGCATCGTGGAATAGCATTGGGGTTACGGGGTTGTAAGATTGTTGTATGCTCACACAGCCAGTACTGAAACAAATAACAAATATGAGTAATGTGAATGTTCTCATCAATTAACATTGATGTGAATGTTTACACCACTAGGGCAGTAGTGGTGTAAATGTTTACATCAATTAACACTGATGTGAATGTTTACATCAATTAACACTGATGTGAATGTTCACATCTGTTGATGTGAATGTTCACATCTGCTAATGGGGGAGCCATGTTTCTGATGTGAATGTTCACATTCCGTAATGGTAAGTGTTACTAATGATGTGAATGTTCACATCTGTTAATGTCACTGCTATTACTGAAATGAATGTTCACATTTTCCGTAAATGTTCATATTAAACATAGAATAAGTTTTATGAGATTTACCATTAACAACATCACACATCCGGTGACTCGGCCTGGTTTTCCACAGTTTTGGCCCAATGAACCCATCAAGTTTGCCCGGATGCTCTCAGCCCAATCATACTCGATCATCTTCTCTAATGGGTCCATGTATGAGTAGAAAGCCCATCCAATTGTTTCGCCGGATGTAGAGAAGAATAGCTTGACGCATGCGTACATGCAAACTAATCTTGCGACCTCCTCATTGTCATGTTTTTTTGTGCCCTTCAATGCTTCGCTCAGAATTTCTCGTATTTTGGCAGCAGATAACCGACTAACATCCTTGCACATTCGGTGTATGATGCCGGTTGTTGGTTTTGCACCATAAGAGATGTCCATCGACTTGGTGCCGCAGTCCACCCCGAAAATCAGTGACACGTCGCTTCTAAAAATCTGGATGTTCTTATCCCCAATGTAAAACCTCCCGCTAGATTGCTTGAATGTCTGTACTATACGTACAATGACATCATCATATTTCATGCAGTGGTTGAGGTCGATTTCGTTACTGATCAAGCAATCAAATAGTGCCCAGAACGGAGTTTTCCTGAGGCACTTCAGTTGGCCACGTGTGAATTTTGTATCCTTTAAGAGTTTGACCAATCCTGTTAGGTTTGACCGGTAGTTAACTTTTTTCATGTTCACTTCTTCAGGAACAGCTATTTGATCAGGTTTGGTTTTGGCACGGGATTCCCCTCGCTTTCGCTTGCCATCAACTTTGTGGGGAAGACCTGTGTGTTCAAATAAGCACATTTAATTGGCTGAAACACAGAACATGGAACCAGAAGCACCAAACAACATTCAACAACCAGCATTGACAGTAATGTGAACATTTACATCATTGTAGACTGATGTGAATGTTCACATCAGTGTCAAATGCTCAAAGTTTGAGCGAAGTTTGGGGGGTTCTGACAGTAATGTGAACATTCTCTTTATGTGATTGTTCACATCAGTGTCTACTGCTGTAAGTTTGCCAAGTAGTCAACACTGTTTTGAATGTTAACATAATCCATGTTTGCAAAATAAATACCGAATACGACAACAGTTACAAGGCAATGTTAATATTGACATGGGTGACCACATTACGTTATAATTTGCGAAATATCAAAGGGGGGAAGCAACAGCGCCAAACAACACCCAATAACACAAACAACTAGGAGATTGATGTCACAATGTGCATATTTACATTAATGTGAATGTTCACATTATCCATGTTTGCAAAATAAGTTCAGAAAATGACAACAGTTACTAGCCAATGTGAGCAAAATCAAAGGGGGGAACCAACAGCACCAAACTACACCCAATGACACAAACAACTTGGACATTTATGGCGCAATGTGAATATTTACATCATAATGCATCACAGTCTTGCGTGAAGTTTGGGGGTTCTGACATTAATGTGACTATTCACATGATGTCCATGTTCATATCAGTGTCTACTACTGGAAGTTTACCCAGTAAGGAACACTAATGTGCAAGTTCACATCATCCATGTGTGCCAAATTAATTCTGAAAAGTACAATAGTTACAGGGCAATGTGAATGTTTACATCGTTGATCACATTATGTTATAATATGCTAAAAATCAAAGGGGGGAACTAACAGCACCAAACTATACCCAATGACACAAACAAGTCCAACATTGATGTCACAATGTGAATATTTACATCACATTCCATCACATTGTTGACTGAAGTTTGGGGATTCTGTGGACATCAACAATGAACAATATCAACACTGACTGTAATGTGAATATTCACGTAGTCATACACTGATGTGAATGTTCACATCATTATACACTGCTGTGAATGTTGACAGCAGTGTATACTACTGTAAGTTTGCCCAGTAATCAACGCTTATGTGAATGTTGACATCATCTATTTTCAGAAAATCAAATCCGAAAACATCTATGTTTACGAATTCAAAACCGGAAAACCAGAAAGGTGGATGTATACATCGGTGATAACATTATGATTGAAAAGCTGATGGTGGAATGGAAATACTTACTTTTGTTCGTCATTGTTGGTGGGTATGGAAAACTCAGTCGGACGACAGGATTTCCGAACGACGAATCACGCTCCTTCCGATGTGAACCTTCGCCGTGGTGAGATGAAGACGAATCTGGGGTCGATGGTCGACAATGGACGACGAGGAATCTAGGGTTTTCGGAATAACCAGAGGCGATGTGAGTATCGTTTCGTTGATTGAGTTTTTGTTTTGGAAATTTTGTTGATTGAATAGTTGGAATAGGAATGGGTTTTGAAGAATCGGTTACACGCGGGAGAGACGGGGAGGGTTGTTTCGTCCTTTTACAATTAATGGACCTAATGGAATATTCAGAAATAGTTTGGGTTTTATGGAACTAAACAGTTATAAATGGGACTTTTTAAAAAAGAGCCCTTATTATTATTATTATTATTATTATTATTATTATTAATCCATGCACAACAACGTAACAAGTACATTTAAATAATAGAAAATACGAATGCGGGCTGTTTTGGGGTTGGACTTATTTTATAATTTTTTTTTTCTATATGACTTATTTTTTGATTTTTTATTTATTATAAAAAGACGCACAGAAAAGTAAAAATAGGATGTGATAGAAATATATGATAGAAATAAGCTAATAAACAGCTTATCTCTAAAAGATGCCTAAATTAAAACGAAACCAATACCAACCCCACCAACGAGGCTTTTTGATTAGTGACTTGGTTCTTGGTGCCATATGAAACATTAGGTATAAAGTTCAACTTTTATTGAGTATTATCAATTCTTTAAAGCCACATCCATGAACAAATCCTGACTCATTATTGTAATCATAATTATCATGAGTTTTTAAACCAAGCTAAATAAATAACAGATTAAATACTTGACGATAAGTGAGCTCCATATACGCCCCCTTCAATCTCACCTTTAATAATTTAACCAAATGCGTCCTAAGAATATGATGTAAATTGTGTAGGTAAGCATCAATGTGGGACAATCTTAGAGGGTTTCTCATCCAATTGAAGTTCCAATCCCCTCCCCCCTCCCCCCTCCCAAAAAAAAAAAAAAAAAAATCAATTACAAATCCGACGCAAAACTCCTTTCCCAAAAATGTTGCATTCATTTTGACGAAATGCCTGGCATATACCTACAGTTTATACATACATACATATATATATATATATATATATTATTTAAATTACACAATTTTTTTAAAAAATAGCAGTCAATGGATGGTTGTCATCATCGCAAGATTTTCCATGGGATCCACAATATGTTGGTTTGTGACCCCACCCTCAAGATGAGACCTATCAAGAGGGATTACTGAATAATTAAAGTATTAACGAATGGTTTAGTAAAGTGGTTTAGAGGAGAAAATTATAGTTTCTAAAAAATTGTTACACATTTTTTGTAGTGTTACCTACGTTATTTTGTAATAAAAGTCATAAATAGGTGTATTTATAATTTGTACTCTTAAATTGTAAGTTATAAATTATTGTGATTATATTATGAACGTATACCCATTAAAAATTATTTGTGATGAGAAATGTTACGACATATGACATTTATTATAGAACATTACAACCGTATTAGATATTTTGGGATACAATAGGAGATATTGTGATAAGATATAATATTCATTTTTAAGCATGCACACATCATAGGGATCTGTTTGATTTTTATTTATTTATTTATTTTGGTTCATAATGGTGGAGAAATAAGCTACCATTATAAAAAGTATTAAACTCTTCTTCATAGGATCTGAACTCGAAACATCACACCGTAAACGGTGTTAAATAACTGAACCTACAGCACCAATCTGTTGTGCTTTCATGGAGAACTTTTTGAGTATTTTTTGATGATCTGAACCGTTCATATTGTAGGGTTTGTTAAATAGATCATCCATGAAAAAAAATCAAATTGATTAGAAATTTATAACTTCATAACAAGAGTACATTTGTTTTTTTTTAAAAAAACGATTGACATTATCTTGATAATTTTTGTAAAACAATATGAATTTGATCAGGGGGTTACGGATTTCTGATTAACTTAATTTTTTGCATGAATGATATACTTGACGAACCCTATAATATGAATGGTTTGGTTCATCGAAAAAGACTGGGAAAAAGGCCCATGGACTCACAGCAGATCGCTATTGTGACTTAGTCAAAGCAGTAGCCCCGGGTCCTAAATAACTACTAGGCCAAATGTCTTGGATACATTTAATCTAGATACACTTCAAATGTAAAATATTTGTGAAGAAATTTAAAAAAAAAAAAAATCAATAAATACAAAAAATACCAAAATATATTGAATTGTTGTATTTAATGAATTTCTTAAAAAAAATTCATTTTATACTTTTTAAGTTAAGTTAACTTTAAAAGTAAAAAAATTAATTCAAATATTTTAAAAAAATTATTAAAAATTAAAAAAATACAAATTGAAAACTCAAAAAAATAAAATTTAGGATAAATTACAAATACACCTCCTAAAGTTTACTTAAAATACGGATTGCCACTTATGATTTTAGAAATTACATCGTGCCCCTTCAAATTTCTAATCGTATAATAAATTACGCCATTTATTAATAAATCACCAATTTTATTAATAATTTTCAATGATATCAAAAAAATATTTCAATTAATAATTTAGGTGATTTTATTTTTATATAAGTGAATAGTTAAGAATTTAATTTTTTTTCTATTAATTTTGTTAAATAAAATTTTTGACAAAACGGTATTTGTAATTTTTAAAAGCATTTAGTGTGTTTAGTTTCAGTTTTCTGAATTTAGTTTTTTGAAAATTGAGTTTTTTTATTTTTCATATATTTTTTTTATTTTTAGTGAATATTTTTTAAATTTTAAGTAATTTTTTACTTTTTTACATGCATCTTACTTAGATGTATCTAAATAGTAAAATATTTGTGAAAAAATATTTTAAAAAATTAATAAATACACAAAAATATAGTGAATTTTTGTATTTTTTGGTATTTAGTGTATTTTTTAAATATTTTTTTTCACAAATATTATACTTTTTAAGTATATTTATATTAGGTGTGTCTAAAAATTAAAAAAAAAAATTGCTTATAATATTAAAAATATTCATTCAAAACATTAAAATACGAAAAATAAAAAAGTAAAATTTTCTGAAAACTATTTTCTGAAAATTGGAAACAAACAAGCTTATTGTGTTTTGAGATAAATTTTCAAAAAAAAATTTGGAGAGTTTAGAAATTTTTTTGATTTGTTTGGTTATATATTTTGAAAATAATTTTGGAGTTTGGGAGTTTGTGATGATTTGATTTTTTTTTTTTTTTTTGTAGTTGAGTAGATATGTGTGAGAGAAAAAGTAATTGAGAATGAGAGAGAAAAGAAAAAAATTAATTGATTGATGTGTAATAAAGAGAGAAGTAATTTTAAAATTTTTTTGAAAAAATTTATAACCAAATATATTTTTAAAAATTTTCTTCTAAAAATATATTTCAAAACACAAATCAAATACATCCAATATTTTGGTGCACTAAAAAGTGAGTGGGAGGGGAAGAGAGAAGTCAAAGAGGAATTGATTGGTTGCCAGAAAACACAAGGGAAGCAACAAGTGGAGGTTGCCAACCAGGCCTAGTTAATAACTTTTTGGTTTGATTTGATTTTTGTGTATTTAAAAGTGGTGTTATCGTTATATGGGAATGAGTTGTCACCTTAAAAAAACATAATTATGAAACATGAGAAAGTTAATTAGATACAAAAAGCTTTGATTTATATGTGCTAATAATGAAATCAGTATCTTTCGGTTGGCCATAAAAATATCGAATTTGAATAGTGCAATTTTAAGCGGCGGGCCAGTTTATTGCAATTTTGGCAAGTCATACATTGAGGATTCTGTGTGCTTTGGTGGGGCGTGTTTTGGACCATAAAAATGATTACAATTTCTTATTTTACAAAATTTGTTGTTGAGTCATTTATACCAACTATGATTTGGAACCGCTAATAAATTTTAATAGTTGGATTTAATTTTTATTAAAATTTATTAAAAATTATTCATAATAAAATTGTCGTTAAAAATAGTTTTTTTTTTTTTTATAATTTTTTACTTATATTGTTGAAAATTGATAATTATTGATTTTTTTATCACGATTTTTATAAATTGTCACTTAACTTACAATTAGTAAGATTTTTCTGTAATAAATTTTTAAATTGTCGTTGAAAGTTAAAAATTAGTGACATTTTTTTTGTGACAATTTTTGTAAACTATCACTAAACCTTATAATGAGTAATATTTTTTGTAACAAAATTCTTAAACTGTTACTGAAAATTAATAATTAGTGACTTTTTTTAGTAGTGTTTGATAAAAAAGTCATTAATTATCAAAATTTATTGTATAATGAATTTACCTATTAGCATCTATACGTAAGTACCCCTGATTTTTAATGTCTAATCTATTTAATTTTTCATATAAATAATAAAAATTTAGTCAAAGTTTTTTATAACAAAACTTTCATGCATTAAAACATAAGATTTTTGCCTTGAAAAGGATGAAACACACTACTATTACTAAAATATACTTAGTAACTAATTTTATATTTAAAACTTTATATGATACAACTTTTGATGTAATTATTAATTTTTAATAAGATTAATTTTTAAAATTCTTTTGTTAAGATCTATCAAATAAGATTCATATTGGCCTTAAAATTCTACAAAAATAAATAAATAAACTAAAATTTTCAATGTCAAAACTAACGTTAACAATAAACTTTTACTCTTTTAGAGTAAAATTTCACTTTGTCTTACAATAAATCTTATTGTGAAATTTTAACATTTAAATAGTGAAATATCTTACAATCATTATAATTGTTGTCCCCATAAGTAAAAATATTGAATAAAAAATTGTTAAGACATTAAAATGATAATATTAATAGAGAATAAAAGACAAATTAGAACAATTAAATGGAATGACAAAAAATTTATTAATATACAAAAGACAAATTAGATATTCTTATAGTATAATTGGGTGTTATGCTCTACTTTTTATTTTTTTTATTTTTATTTTTTTCTAAGTTTGCTCTTCAACTCTTGGCTTGGTTGTTTGCACATGATCGAGCTAACAATTCCGTGCCAACATAATTGAGACAGTTTTGTTTACCAGTGATGCTTTTGCCCTTCCCCTTTTTTATTTTTATTTTTATTTATTTATTTTTTATTATTATTATTATTTTATTTTTTTTGGATGCTCTATACATAGTTTGTTTACATCAATAAAGTTCTTGTTTTTTTTTTTTTTTATTTATTTATTTATTTATTAACTACTACTACTTTTAAACAAAGTACCAGTAAACAAAACATAAGCCATATATTCCCATAGCAAACCAAAGTAAAGTTAGGCTAAAGACGGACAAATTTTTTTTTTATTCAATCAAATTCAATAAAAGACGATCATAACAAATGAAAATACACATTATTCAATATTTAATCTCATCTGAAAAAACATTTCAATTGAAGAAACAAATGAAATACACATCAAATTCGTAATATCATGCAATCTAAACTATTTCAAAATTTTACGGCTCGATCGCAAGTTTTGATCCAAACAATTATCGAAATACAACAAAAAATAATATAGCAATCATCAAAATTTTACGACTCGATTGTGGAATCATCTTTTGCAATCTTGTAAATGTCGAGGACAATATATATATATATATATATACGTGTGTGTGTGTTTAGAACGTTGAGGACAATGGCCCTGTTTGGTAGGGCTTATTTCCAGCTTATTTCAACTTTTAGCTTAATTTAAGTTATTTTGATGTGTTTGGTTCAGCTTAACAATACAGCTTATAGCTTTTTGTAAGTCAAAAATCAACTTATTCTTTGAGTGGGGGAGGAGAAACTTAATTCATAAGTCAAAAATCAGCTTATGTTCACAGTTATAAATTATAAACTGTTAAGTTATAAGTTATAATCACTTTCCACAGCTCTACCAAACAGGGCCAATATATGTGTGTGTGTGTATGTGTGTGTGTGGAGAGAGAGAGAGAGAGAGAGAGAGAGAGAGAGTATCATACTTTATCATGTTAATGGTTGAAATAAGAGGAGAAGAAATGAAAGATAAACTAAATAAAATCGTCTAAAACAAAAATTTAAAAAACAAAAAGGCTTATGTTTTTTATATCCTTAATTTATGAGAAATAAATTTTAAAAAATTTTAGGACAAATTATATTGGTGGTCCCTACATTTTGCCCCTTATGTCATTTTGGTCTCTTCATCACTTTCAATTGACACAACATTTTTGACCCTTAATTTTAAAATTTTGTGTCAATTTGATCTAATTGATAATGCCTTTAATATTTTTGACTGAAAATAATCACTAAATTAGTTGAAATTAACTCACTGAGGTTAGTAAGTTTACAATTTTACTCTAAAAAAATATCACACATGCCACTTATATCTATATTTTTTTATAAAAAAAAAAAATACTAAGAGTTATAATCAATTGGACCAAATTGAAATAAAATCATAAATTAATTGTCAAAATTGTGCAAATTGAAAGTACAAGTACCAAAATGATAGAAGGATCAAAGTACAGAGACTATTATCACAATTTATCCAAAATTTTATACATTAAATTTTTTTTCACATCTCTTTTTAGCACTATATAATTATGTTAATAGATTATTCACTAAATATCCTTATAAATAATCTATTTGAAATGTTTTATAAGATAAATCGTTCAAAACATTTAGATGGAGGTGCAGTGGAAACATCAAGCCTTGTGTCGTTGTGGCATAACATCCATTTCAAATCTAAAAATTGATAATCTAATCATTACATCGAATTAATTTTTTTTAATCAGTAAGAGATTAATTATAAATATGATAAAACATTATATCAAATTGGATAATTAAGTCTACCCACAACCTCATACCACAAGCCACAAAGTAGTACTACATTACTATTAAGCCAAAAACCTAATTAGTCATACTTCATTTAAAACATCTCAGCAGTTAACTTTTTTCAATTTATCAAGTCATGTACCTCATATACTATAAATAAAAGTAAAATGTTTCCGCATAGACTCCAAAATAAATAAATAAAAACGTCATAAACAACTTATGTCTTAGGCGTGGTTTTGTTAACCTTACTTGTATTTGCTAATATTTTATATTTTTTTAGTTTTTCGAATTTAAGTAAAATTGTTTAGTGCACTTTTTCTTACAACTTATGATTTAAAAATAATTTAAATAAATTGATAAAGACTTGATAATTAAAAACGAGATAAATACTTTTAGCTTTTATTTTTCCATTATCAACTTGTGGTTTGTTTGTCAAAAATTTATTTATTTTAGAATCTAAAAAAAGATGACGTGTTTGGTAATTGCTAAAAAATTTATTTTTTTGAAATCTTTTCAAACTTACTTTTTTTATGAGAAATTACTATATTATCCATATGTATTCTGCAGCGTTTGTAGGGACACAGTAGAATTTTTGGAAGTATTAGAGATAAAATTGTCTTTTCACATTTTACTATAAAAATTGTTTCTTGTCTTTGTGGCATTACATCCCAAATAGGGTAAGTTACACCAAATAATCCTAATACATATGTGTAGGCTCATTTTTCTCTTGAAAGGACAAGTAATTTGAGCTTGCCAGTAATAATTGAATAATCTTTAAAGATTTAATTCAATGCAAAACAAAACTAGGGCAATATATTTAAGGTTCATTTGCTTAAGTGAAGAAAATCTTTAACAACAAATGCCAATTGAAAAACTAATCAAGAAGAGAGTTGAATGGAAAAATTAAAGACAAGAAATAAATTGCAATTGATTGAATAAAAACTCAATTACAAGAAGGTGAGCCAGAGGGAGATGTAACTTTCAACTATTGCTCCTTTGAAGCACACTAATTATAGAATTACAAGTATTTGAATATATTCCAACTCTGTGTTACTGCTATTGTTAACTCTAATCTTATTATGTAAAGGAAATACATGACAAAAGAAATAAAGTCATTGTATTCCGAATAATAGAGTTAGGTTCAGGAGATTTATCTTCATCGAGTTTTATTTATAGGCACAACAATCTTCATTTGTAACTTCTTGGTCTTCTCGTAACAGTTGAAGAGATTTGAACTACTTCGCATGTCTCCATAGTCATCCTCCACACCTTCTATTGTGTTGGATATTTCCCCCCTCCTATTTGAATGTAAATTCCTCCACAATGGTTAGTATAGCTACTTTTAATTGTCCTCATCCCATTTCTACATCGCAGGCTAAGTTGTCTTTCATAGAATTCACCATGTGTCTTATATGACTCATGCCGTTATACATATTGATTTTATTTGAATTAGGCACCAACAACATGCATCAACACTAACACTATTTTAAATAGGTGTGCAATTCCAAACTAATCAAGCAAGAGCAAGCAAATTAAAGGTGTGTTTGTCGCATGGATGAGATAGTAATGTTTGGAAGCAATGCTCCCAATTCCAGTGACAGTGTATGGGGGAAGATTAGTTTTTTTTCCTCGCAGCTAGAGGATCATTGAAGATTTTCTTTTGCAACTTTTGATAGGATTTTGTTATTTATGATTAGATTCTAATGACTTTGCACTTGTACCCTTGTCTGAGCATATGTCCACATGCATGCACCGTGTACGGGAGCGTTTGCACGTTTTTGCTGTTATTTTCAACACTTGGATGAAAATTAAAAACGAGGTCCATTTCTTTTAATTCATAATATGAATTGAAAAGCGTTGCGTGGGGTTTATCATAGTTCTGTTTCAATTATTTTAAGTGTTTATTTAATTAGGCATTTTGTGTATATTATTCATATAAAAATTAGATTGATTTGATAATTGTAAATTATTCAATTTATCACATTTGTCACAAATATATATACATATATATATATATATATATATATTTAAAAATACAATTGTCATCCAATTTTATTTATTTATTTATTTTTTTTTGGTGACAGTAATGCAAAATGAATTTTGAAAATAAATATTTTTATGTATTATTTTGAAATCAATATTTGATTAGGATATTCTAATTTAGTATAGAATATTATAGAATTATTTTGTTATTCAGTAACCTAATTTGATATTATGCAGTTTTGCTATTTTATTAGTTTTGATTTTGATTTTTGTTTTATTAGTTTCTTGTTTTCCAAAAAATAAATTCATTATAAATATTGGATGTAAACCTTGAAATTTTTTATGATTAATGAAATTGTAACTTAATATATTATTTTTTTCAATCTTGGGCATTATTTGATAATCAACCATTATTGAGTCTTTATTTTTGATATTTTTCGCGAATCAATGAGTTTAGAAAAGAATCTTACTTCTGATATTCTTATTTAAATCAACTGATTTTATGATTGTTACTATTGCCCATTTTGCGTTGCATCAGACAGCCGCGATAAATTGAATATGTTATAATCATTAGATCAATTTAATTTTGTGTGTGGATGATATATCTAAAATGTTCGACAAAATAAACGGTTCGAATTATTGAAATGGAACAATACTCAGCTGTATCGATTATGGAATACAGGAAATCCCAGCCCAATTTGAAAGTACTTTATGTTATACAGAGGCGGGAATGAATGGCTTTATCTCTAGTCTAGCTATCGGACTGGAAGACCTTGTTTGCATCTGTGAAGTGCATCTCGGGTCCTAGTTTGATCACTTATACATAAAAAAATTAAAGCGATTTAATATATGTAGAAACATAATTTTACCACATTTGCCTTTAAAAAAGTATACGGTTTATTTTCAAAATCATTTATATTGTTTATTTTTTCAAAGACAAATGTGATAAAATTATATAATTAGGGATATCAAAACAACTTGATTTGTGTGTGTGTGTGTGTGTGTGTGTGTGTGTGTGAGATCTACATAAAGTAACCTAAAAGATAAACGAGTCAAATGATCAAAACATGAGCCGTGGTGGATTTTATAGACTTGAGCAGAACCGTCCAATCCAATAATTGAACCAGAGACAAATCACTGTCTACAAAGATAACTTTTAGGGGTACTTACGTGTAAATCCTAATAAGTAAATTTATTATCTAATAGGTCCTATGAAAAAAATTTGTCATAAAAAAATGTCACTAATTGTAAGTTTTAGCGACAATTTATAAAAATAATGACAAAAAAAAAAGTCACTGATTGTCAATTTTTAACGATGTATGTAAAAAATTGTCACAAAAAAATTATTTTTAGCGACAATTTTACTAAGACTTATTTTCAATAGGACTTGATGAGAATTAAGTCTAACTATTAGGATCTATTGGTAGTTTACCCTAACTTGTTTTATATAAAATGATATTACCTTTTATAATTTTTTCATTTTAATCCATAACATTTCTAATTATAATTATAAAAATATCACTATGACATTATTTTTTTTGTTTTGTTTTGTTTTGTTTTGTTTTCGTAGTGTATACAAGTTATGCTTTTTTGTTTTTTTTAGGTAATTAAAATTTACGATTTTCCAATAACATAAATTGGAGTAGTTTTATCATAACCAACTATAAGGATCTTCTAATTCCATTATAATTGTTTGGTTTGTAGATTTGTTCAATTGAGAGAGGGTTGAACCTTGATGCAGGAGATTTATGTTGTGTTTAGATCACAGTAGAGATTTAGAAAAGAAAAAAAAAAATAGTCAGTGAAATATAGGCGCAAATATACATCTCTAGATGAAGAAGAATTGAAAGGGAAGAAAAGACATGAAAACAGAAGAGAAAAAGGTAAAAAAAATTAAAATATATATTTTTTAGTTTTTTTTGATGCACCAAAAAGTAAGAAAAAAAGAATATATTTTTGTTTACTTACCTATAAATGAGTGTACATTACTATTTCCTTTCCTTTCCTTTCCTTTTATTTATTTATTTATTTTTTTCTTCTCAAAAATGCTGGAATCCAAACAGAATCTTAATATAAAAGAAAAATAAAAAGGAAAGAAAACAAGTGAGGATAACAAGCTGTCCATTCGAAGTTAAATTTAATAGACCTGTAGATCTGCTATCACTAATAAAAAGAATGGTAAATTACATTGATCTCTTATGAGATTTGAAGAAAAATACAGCAAGCTCCATTGTTGGCATAATTTGGATTCTCTTACACTGTATTTGATTTATAAATTCAGATAGAGATTTGAAAAGAAAAAAGGGAAAAAAAAAGTGTAGAGGTGTGTGCAATATAGATATACTTCATTCATATTTTGCCTACATTTTTCTTTTTTTCTTTCTAAATCCTTATCCAAATCTATGAACTAAATATAACCTTAAGGTTTTAATTCATATAACACTTAATCTCCTTTTCATCAAATTTTTTTTAGTCATACAGATAGAATAATGATATAATTATCTTTTCTACATTAAAATATTTATTTTATTTATCCTTGTATCTTCATATAATTTGCATTAGTTTCGATAACTTTAGTTATACTGAAAAGGTCAACTTAATTATATCAAAATTGTAGGAATTATTGTATTTTCTTTAATTTTTAGGATAGGTTAGTGTAATTTACCCTAAAAAGAATGGTTGCTTATATATGGAATCTAATTGTGAAATAGAAGAAAATGAAAACGGAGAAATAAAATGACGGCTTAATGTGAATTGGGTCAATAAATGCTAACTCAAGCTTAGGCCTTGCCAAAGTTGAGCTCGGCCTCTTGAGCACTAGCTCAATTTCGAGCCACCCTTCCCAAACTAGGCCCACTGTTATTATTCGTAGTCTTTGGGCCGAGTATGGGCTAGTATGAATATGTGTCATGACAATGAACTTTCTGTGACGAAAATTAACAGGTCGGTGGCCTAGACTATCCAGCTCGGCCCGTGGATCTTACCACTGGTCCCGTCCTACTTTGATAATCTTATTCTCTTTATTTTTTAGATATGTAAATCATCCCAGAGAAAAAAAGAAAATCAATTTAATCTGATAAGCATGATTATATAATTTATCATCGTTGTTTTTAAAAAATGACAACAAATACAATTTTAAAAATAGACTGTTTATAAATTATTTTAGGATAAACTATTAATAAGTCCTAATAGTTGGACTTAATTCCCATCATGTCCTATAGAAAATAAATCTTAGTAAAATTATCGCTAAAAATAATTTTTTTGTAATAATTTTTTACATACGTCGCTAAAAATTGACAATTAGTAACTTGTTTTTGTCATGATTTTTATAAAGTGTTGCTAAAACTTACATTTAGTGACTTTTTTATGAAATTTTTTTCATAGGATCAATTAGACAATAAATCCACTTATTAGGACCTACATGTAAGTACCCCCTATATTTTATTGGCAAAGATGATAAAATAATATGACTAACATTTCAGATCCATCCTTTTTTTTTTTAATTAGTATTTATTTATTTATTTATTTTTTCCATAGACACTAAAACCTTAAGATGAACTAAATACATCTTTGATGTAAGGTCTCTTGTGAGTCCCATGAGCCGAATTGGAGATTAGATTAGAAAGGAGCGGGGTAACACCCTCAATTTCATAAAACCCGACTCATTAGATATGGACCAAAATTACTATTCATTTCCATTAGTCAATTGAATTATACATGCAGAAGCGATTGAGATTAGATTAGTGATTAGTGACACTTACTGTTACTTATATTGGTCAGGTTAAGCAGCTAACTTCGCCTAGTGAACCATCCTTTATTGTTGAAAACTGTAATGGGGCCAGATGCCTCCATCATTCTTCCTTCTAAGTCGACTACCTTTTCCTGCTGCTTTATCTTAATCATTTTTGCCTTCTCTTCCTAGGTTGCTTTATACCGCATACCACAGGTATCTCTCTTTTTTGTTATTTGTACTGGCTCTAGATCACCTTGCAAGGTTGCACCCAGTCCTAAATCAGGCTCAGAGTCTGTCTCGTAGGGCATTTTATTGAAGGTTGTGGATCTGGGATCAAATTTCTTTTTGGTAAGGCTTTCCAATAGAGATGATTATGATCATGTGCTTTTTAATGGTCCCTAGGTTATTGCGGGGCATTAATTGCATCCAGAATTTCGTCCCTCAAAGGTGTCAAAATAATTAACTCAACGTGGATCAATAGTCACTATCAAGTAAACCTTCATTGCATTATATTTCATTCAATTACTCCATTTTGAGATTTACAAAATATAATTACATGCGGTTATATATTCACAATCATAACGTTTGAATCTATAGCATGTAATGTATAAATACAAAAGCGAATGTTATCCAAATACATGCCCTAAAGGCTTACAAATTTTCAAGCGTCTTGTCCCATTACAACAAAAGAGAGTTTCAACCCCAAATACATTTAAGCCCTTGGTTTTACAAAAAAAAAAAAAAAACAAAAATGAGCTTCATCCTCCAAAATCGTATATGCCTTTATCTTGGCAGAGATACGCCGTCAACACCTAAAAATGGTTTTCCTCATAGGGATGAGCATATATATAGCCCAACAGGGATAATCTTAACAAAGTGTATGAGTATTAACATTATCATGATCATGAGATGTAATGATGTCCCATGCTCAAAATATATGTTTTGTTTCCAAGAGATCATGCCATGCACTTCACAAAGTCATAAACGATTCAACAAATTTTATTTCATCAAAACATTGGTAAATACAATACCAAAAATTCCTAGGTATGTGTTTGCTAGTAGTCTTTCAAAGTACTACCAATTACCCCACTTCATCGGCTATTAACCAGAAGGAAAATTAGAACCTACCCCGCTCTATGTTTTGGACTTTCATTGAGACCCTTAAATAAACTTAATTCTTATGAACTGACTACACCCCCTAACCAAATTTACTAAGGTATTTATCTCATTTCTCAACATTTTCCAAAGTACTCAACAAACCAACCATAATACATTTCTCAAATGCAATAGGAAATAAAAATCAAGAAATGATAAGTACGTCAATGATGTGCATGCTTTTCCAAATGTTTCAATTTTCCTAATTTCCATATCAATTCTATAACAAGGCAATACAATCATCCACCGATTTTCAAAACAATTATCTCTAAATATTCCAATAAGGCAATACTTATAGCACAACAATTTCCAATTCTTTCAAAATAACACATCATTTTCAATAATCTCAACAATTTTCAATAACTTCCAAACAATTATATTTTTCCCAAGAATTTCCTCATACTCAATTACATCCTCAATTTCCACTTTTATTTAGGGTTTGGAAATTTGGGAATTTTATATTTAAAGTGTAAATTCCTCAAATTCACATGCTGCATATAATCATAAGTAAAACAATTAAAAACTTTGTAACATTTGAGAATTTCCCCAATTACACATTAATAACAATATTCACAAAACTCTAATCTCCCAACAATTCTAACTATCATAATAGCACATAATCTTGCTAAAATACATGTACTAAGTTAAGAAAGTCCCTACTCAAAGTTTGAGAAGGAGAATGAAGAATTTTGAATTTTTAGGGTTGTTGGATCAACGATCGCTTTGGCTCCAAATGATGCCCTTAACACGCTCTACACTTTTGCCCAAAGAACTAAGACAAGATTATAACTTGATGTCATTGGATCAGAGAATTTAAAAGAGTTTTGGGTTAGGCTTTAGAGAGAAGAGAGAGAAAAAAATTTAGAGAGAGAGGAAGAGAGTAAAGAAAAGTGAGTGATAAGGGAAGGAGAGTTAGTTGGTGAGTGGAACAAGCACACAAAAAACGAGATAGAAACGCGCTTGGCCGCACGTGTGACTTACTGTAGAAGAAATCTCAAGTGTTTTTTCTCCTTTGCCACACCTACAACTAAACTTACTGCACGTGCGGAACCCCTCCGCTACATTTGCGGTGATCTACCCAGAAATTTAAAAGTCACTGCACCAAACCGCACGTGTAGGCCCTACCTGCCGTATGTACAGGAAGACCTGATGTGGTCAAATTTCCTTCAAGGCATTTCTACACTCCTTCGTTCACCATTACACTTGAAACTCAAAATTTAAACATTAAAGAATACGAGATATGGTTTTGACTACATCGCTAAACATTATACGATGCGCAAAGGCTCTAAAAGTAAAATGATATGTCTAAATACACGAGTTTAAGTCAGGTCCAAGACCTAGGACATCACAAGCTGGGTTCATGAGAGTATATAAACATAAACATCTTTCTATAAATATATAAATACTTTTAAATCAAAATCAAAATCAAAAATTATATTTCATAGATTTAACAACATAGCTATTGGGCAAGCAGACACCCACTAGTGCTAATACTATTCTTGGTGTTTATATCATAAAATTTTGTTTTCCCAAAATATCTATAAGAACAATTACAATAATAGTTATGCCATTATTCAATTTTTTCTTCAAAATTTTTCTTTAAGAAAAAACATCAATTGTATCTAACACCCCATGATCTCTTTAATTGCATAGATAGTGTGCTTTCCATTTAGTGTGTGTGTATGTGTGTATATATAACCATTATATAAAAGCACAAAAGCGCGTAGGAGGATCTAGCACGTTAAATACCCAATATATCCATATTGTGCAAATAGAATTATAGATGAACCAAGATAGTTATGTCTGTTGTATTGTTAGAAGAAAAGTTGAGATGTATACATATGTTGTGTTTGTGTGGAATTTTAACCAGGTGTTAAAAGTTGAGATGTATACATACGTTGTGTTTGTGTGGAATTTTAACCAGGTGTTTCAACCAACTGTTGCAACGAATTTGAGATTATCTTTTGCACCATTTGGTAGACCGCCTTTCATTTTCTCTCTACCATTCCATATTCTTTCTCCTCTAATTTTTGCTCATTCCTTGTGGTCAATGTTTGGTTCGACAGCTCTCAGACCATGACTACCATCACTTCACATATCACATTTGTTCTTGAATGAAAAAAATCCCTAATTGGTCTGATCGACAATATTGCTTGATGCCACAAGTTTAGACATTGTGTTGTTGCGATGGAGACAGTTCAGAGGAGACAAGATCATCGACATAGATTGAAACCCTAACTATTGCTCTTGTTTGTTGGATTGTGTTGCTTTCTTCTTGCAACTTGTAACATGCCCTGGGGGTATCCGCGCACGTTAAACAGTTCGGACCCTCGATTTCTTTGATCTAGTCTCACGAGTGCAATGTAAAACATAGATGAGAGTCTAGATTTGGCAACTTTTATAGGAAATCCATTTTATTACAAAACCTTTGCCGAAAATGGACTGCATCACCAGATCTCAGAGTCGCCACCTAATATTTTGAAAAAATTAGGAAGCCCGTGACTCGTGTCGAGGCCACTGTTTATCGTAACCAATGATGCTTGGCTTGGAACCTTAGGTATGAGAGGATAAGGTCTTTAGTGAAGCACGCTCGCTCACCCAATCAAAGATCGGGCCCTACTAAACCATGTTATGAGTTTTATTTACTTTTTATGTTCATATCCCGATTATTTAATAAATCTTAAAATTTACTATGTGAAGCATACAATTATAGACTATGTTATTCATTTTAGAACAACTTGATTTCTTATATTTTGAAAGAGTTTTGAAGATGTATAACTCAAAAAAATTAAGTTTACAAACATGAAAATCAACATCATTCCAAATTAAGTGACACAACCTCCATCCAATGACATTCATACAATTATGTCAAGTAAGCAAATAGCCACCTCATAGGATGTTAAACATAGTAAGAAAAACATACACAAATGGAGATGCTAAA
Source organism: Camellia japonica (assembly GCA_030407325.1). Classification (NCBI taxonomy): domain Eukaryota; kingdom Viridiplantae; phylum Streptophyta; class Magnoliopsida; order Ericales; family Theaceae; genus Camellia; species Camellia japonica. The sequence goes on from JAPPVO010000017.1 coordinate 79,246,521, forward strand.
ACATAAAAAACTCACATATTTACTGACGTCCCGCAAATAGCTATAAAACAAAGTTAACAAAATATGCATGATCTTATATACAAAATCCTAATACAATTCACTCATGAGATGCAACTAAAGATTCGAATTTTACTATATGACATGTGAATCATCTCAAGAACATGAGATAGTGCAAATAATCACATAAGAATTAATTAAATCCATAGATGCAAATTTAGTTGAATCAAGATGCATAAAACATGGATGCAAAGCATGGATATGATGAAAAGACAAAACATGATGTTTATGTACAAATAAGGAAAACAAGTAAAAGAACGGGATAGAAAGAAGTGTAGTGGGGAATTATTACAACAATTTGAATAAATAATTACAAACCAAATGAGAGGGGGATGAGGAAAATATTACAACAAAATAAAATAAAATAAAAAACTCGCCAAACTCTCAAATGAAAAGAAAATAAAAGCTTCATGCACCTTGGAGACCACCAAAAATTGTTATGCTCAACACTGGAAGACTACACCGTTCTGTCCAAAAGAAGTTAGCCGGTCGGCCAACTAAGCCTAGCAAAATCTGTCTTGTTGCAACACCGACAAAAGAACAAACAAGGAATATGTAGGTGGCTCAATAACCACTTCCAGTTAGATTACAACAAAACTAGTATGAAATTAAAGCAAGAAAATAAATATAAGATAGAAAATACAAGAAAAGAATTGAAAATTCACTTATAATTTTCTATTATTTCTTCAAGTATTCTGCTTTCTGTGATTGTTGAATGCTTTCCATACATTGGTTTTCTATTCTTTCATGTTCAAGGTATGAGATGAGCTATACTACGAGGGACGAGTCGTGTTGCTACCCTAGTTTAGAGCGAACGACTTGTACTACTTGAGATGGTTCGTCTCTATACATTGAACGTGTTAATTCTCTTGATAAATGCTTCGAGCTTGAAGTTGCGAAGTATTATTTAGTTCGAACTATAACATAATTGAGTCTCAAATTAAAACCATGTTTATGTAACTAGTGGTGAATTCATTACCCTAGGGTTTTCCCAAAATCAGTAACTTCATCTTTATTTATAATTGCTCGTTTATTCGCTTTGTTTAATTTAATTATCAGTAGGTTATGAACAACCATATCTTTCATCAAAATTAATTTCAGAATTTAACGATTAAATTAGTTTAATTTCTCGTTTGTCCCTGTGGATCGATACCTGGACTTACCATTATTCTAAAGAATTTGGCATAGTTTAGTGTTTATTTTTGGTGTGTGAAACGACCCATCAATATGCTTCCACTTCTACTCGGCTATAGGCAAGGGTTGCAACAGACCTGCTGGCCTCTGATGCTCGGTCTTCACTTGTTGACAAGTAAGGCATCTCGAAACAAACAAGGCTACGTCTCTCTTCATTCACTTTCACCAAAACTGGCGACTAAGGTCATGATATATCTTTGTGCCTCCCGGGTGTACCGCAAGGGCGAATGGTGAAACTCTTAGAGTACCTCCTCTTTACAAGACTCCAGTATGAAAAGACGGTCAAGATATCTGTACTCGAGTCAGAATACACGTTCAAGCCCTTCTCTACCTTTCCAATAGATATCTTCTCTCGGGTGGTTTCTACCTCATGATCACCTCGCTGTGCTTCTATAACTCGGCTCACGAGTGTAGGTTGGAAAACTATAGTAAACAAAGTTGTCGACTTAACGGACCAGCCAAGATACAAGTCAAACTCGCCAATAGCACCCAATATCTCCCATTCCTGGATGGCAATACTAGCTACACTACTAATGGATTTCCTACTTAAGTCATCAGCCACTACATTGGCCTTCCCCGGATGATAGTGCAACTCAAAGTGGTAATCCCCCGTAAACTCCATCTACATTCTCTACCTCAGATTCAAATCTTTCTGTGAAAACAGATGCTTCAAACTCTTGTAATCGGAAAAGACCTCAACTCTCTCATCATAAAGATAATGTCTCTAGATTTTCAAAGCAAAATCACAAGTGCTAGCTCTGGGTTATGAGTATGATAGTTTCTCTCGTGTGTTTTCATTTGTCGTGAGCCATATACCACTACCTTCCCTTCTTGCATGAAGACACAACCCAAACCTTCCCGAGATACATCATAATATACTGAATAACCCAAATACCTCTCTGGAATAGTCAACACAAGAGAAGTGGTAAGTCTAACTTTAAGTTCTTAAAATGACTTCTCGCAAGTCTCACTCCACACAAACTTGATTCCCTTTCTCATCAGTCTAGTCAAAGGTGAGGCTAATCTAGAGAAATCTTTAAGTTCTTGAAAGGATGATGATGATGGTGGAGTTGGATGTATATTATCGCTCCCATCTTGAAATTTTTGAAAGTTTATCTTTATTGGAAATTATCTATCTATTTAAAGGTATTTGTTTTGAGCTATTGGTGGAGGATAACTATGATTGTTGTAGAAAGTGCATGAGAATTAGGAGAATTGAAACTAATTTCTCATCCATTTGCATTGAGCATTGTTGCATATTTAACACATTGAAAATGTATAAGGCTTTGAGAAAAAGGGTGAATGCCTTGGTGAATCTAGATAAGAGGTGTGGTTGTGATATTATTGTTGGCCTGTGTGTCCTTCGTGAAAGTCTAGAAATCCACGCGGTTAGGTGTCGAGTCTTCCGGTTAGTATTGGTAAAAATGGCAATTGGTAGTGCTTGTATAGCCTACTTGCAGACAAGTACCTAGAGATTTCCAGTATTGTATCCACTACCCTATTTTCTATTGTAAAGGAAATGATTTCATGAATTGTGATATAATATGACATTGCATGGTTTTGGAAAGAAATATAAAACGTTTTGACACGAGCATTGCATATGCATTCACCTTATAACTTTGTTAAGATTCATACATTGTGTTAGAGCATCTCTATTGGGCTTTGGCTCACCCTATGTGGAAACCATTTCTAGGTGCTTATGATATACTTCCGCCAAGGCCGTGGCTTGGGAGGACTTGAAGCCAAGAGCTTCCTTTTGTTTTTGTTGTAATTAGTTTTGCATAAGCTTAGGGCTTAAATGTATTAAGTTAAAACTCACTTTTGTTGTAACCAAGCATCATCTTAGAAAGTTGTAGCCATTAGGGCATTTGCGTACCTGTTTAACTTTTATTTCGTATTGCTTACTTGTGGCACATGCTATAGATTCAAGGTTAGGACTTTTGAATGTATAATTGCATGTGTTAACTTTTATAAAATGGGACCATATGAATGGAAGGGTACTTTCTTCAGAATTGTACTATTATTTAATTAATATCGTGGGATAAATTATGGTTACTATTTTCAGGGCATTACAACTTGGTATCAGAGCTACCGGGTTTAAATACTTTAGGATCATGGGATGTGATTTTTATCACAATTGGTTATCTCGCTAGTTTGTTTTAGAAGTAAACTTGGTATGCTATGTGATAACATGCTTATGTGACTATGTGGGTATGAGATTTTATTTATAAGATATTGATTGGGTCTATGCGTTTCTAGAAGTCCCGTTAAAAGAGCACTTGACCATTGCTATTTCTAATTGGAACTCTGGTAACGTCGCGGGACGATCATTATTTAGAAAGGAAATCCGTATGTGTTTATGTGACTACGTGTTTATGTGGAGTGAATTAATTATTGTCCATCATAGTAGTATGTGAGCAAGTTAGCTTCGACACATTTTCAAATGTGCTAATCTCTTGTGTTACCTTTATTAGGATGTCAAGACATGGACGTGGTGGGGGTAGGCGTGGCAGGACTAGACGGCAAGAGGTGTTGTTGCCAGATGATATTCCAATGTAAGAGGAAGGGTTGGTCAGGCCAATGTAGCCGAACCAGTTGGTCAGCAGGCCATGGACGCTTTGGCTCGTGAAATGGCCAGAGCTTTGAGGGAATCTATGGACATTCTCAGAGCTGAGAATCAAGTCCAGGCCTTTGTTGTTAAGACATGACCGTCTTTTATGAAGAGAGAGTTCTTCTGGTCAAATTCGGATGAGTTTTTAGGGGACCTGAAGGAGCCACTAAAGGTGGATGAGTGGTTAGAGTAGATAGTGAAGACGTTCAAGATGCTTGGCATCGAGGCCGATGGACTGAGAGTGACCTTTGCATCCTTCGAGCTGAGAGATGCGAGTCAGTGATGGAAGTACATGCATGGGCGCATCGGAATGACTTGGGAGGTCTTTGTCAATGCCATCCATGACAAGTTTTTGCTTTCCATTGCTAGGGAGAAGTTGAGAGAGTAGTTCCTGAAGCTTAACGCACCGGTGACGAGTTTGAGGTTGCCTTTACCAGTTTGTCGAGGTTTGCACCAGAACTTGTGGCGACAGAGGAACACCATTGCATCGAGTTCGAGAAAAGATTAAGGACCGAGTTTCTTTTCAAAGTGGTTGGGTCCATGATTAGGGACTACGGACGCCTTGTTGAGATGGCGGCTCATCTTGAGACCGTGGTTCAGTTAAAGGAGGAGTAGATGAGGGGCACCAAGCAAAGGAGTCAAGAGGTTCAGGGAGAGACTTGAGACAGTAAAAGGCAGAGGGGTTCTACCCCACAGCAGTCCTAGGGAGTACAGTCTAGATCCACTTTTCCTGTACCAAGTTTTGGGTCAGGGAGAGGTGGTTAGGGTGGGATCACTTGCTTTAAGTGTCGTCAGCTAGGCGACAAGCCTTTAGTTTGCCCATAGAGGAGAGGAGGGCAACAGTCTGCATCGTCTGCGGCTCGTCCTTAGAGCTAGAGTTAGGGGAGAGGGCAGCTGCCTACCTGTTGTCAATGTGGGCTGTCAGAGCACATGAAGAGGTTTTGTTTTCAGTCGGGTGGCACAACTAGCACGTTTGGTTCAAGGCAGACACAGAGCCATCAGCCTATACCATCAGCACAGGCCTCGAGGGTCAATCAGGGAGCCTCTTCAGCTCAGTCAGTGTATCAGACTTATACTCCAAGGGGTGATCAGGTGGAGCAAAGACCTACAAGGTGTGTATATGTTGTTACCAAGCCAAATTTGTTACCAGCACCTTCGATAGTGAGTGGTAACCTCTTGTTGTGTAATTCTATTGCCAATGTGTTGATTGATACTGGTGCATCGCATTATTTTATTTCGTCTACATTCGCATATGTATTGGGGTTAGAAGTTGCTCAGTTAGCATCTCCACTCAGGGTAGAGTCACCTATTGGTGGTGAGATTGTGTTGGACCAGGGGTGTCGGGGTTGTGAGATAGAGGTTGCCAGTCATTGACTTCTTTTTGCCTTGGTGTTGATTGATATGTCGAGTTTTGATGTCATTTTGGGCATGGATTAGTTGTCATCCTATCGGGCCATTATAGACTGTTACTACCAGAGAGTCACGGTGTGCACCTTGAGTATTGATTGTTTTTATTTCCTAGGGGATTGAGTTGATAAGGCCTTGTTGCCCGTTTATGATCCTCGTCATCGGGGCGAGCTTAGTCTCCTTCTTGCTACATTCTTAGGTGTTGAGAGTGATGTGGTCCGAGTATAGTTGCCAAGGGTAGTTTGTGAATACCCGGACGTCTTTCCCGAGGATCTTCCTAGTTTACCACCTCATCGTGAGATTCCGTTCTCTATTGATTTAGTGCTTGACACGGCACTAATTTTCATGGCACGGTATAGATTTGCAACCACTGAGTTGAGTGAGTTGAAGGTTCAACAACAAGAATTGCTAGATAAGAGCTTTATCTGCCCTAGTACTTCGTCTTAGGGAGCACCAGTTCTCTTTGCCAATAACAAGGATGGCACTTTGCGACTTTGTATTGACTACCAGAAGTTGAACCAGGTAACTGTTAAGAGCAAGTACCCACTACCTTGTATAGATGACTTGTTTGACTAGTTGAATGGGTCTTGTTTCTTTTCTAAGATAGGCTTGAGATCGGGTTATCACCAATTGAGAGTAAAGGAGGAGGATATCCAGAAGACGACATTATGTGCGCGGCGTGGCCATTATGAGTTCCTAGTGATGCCTTTTGAGTTAACCAACACACCGGTCTTGTTTATGGATTTGATAAATCAAATATTCCATGAGTTCTTAGACCGTTTTGTGGTTGTCTTTGTTGATGATATCTTGATTTACTCACCCTCTAAGGAGGAGCACAAGGAACACTTGCAGATAGTGCTTAAGTTGCTTAGAGCGCACAAATTGTATGTTAAGTTCGAAAAGTGTGAGTTCTAGCTGAAGGAGGTGAAATTCTTAGGCCATGTGGTATCCGGGAAAGGAGTGACTGTAAACTCTTCTAAGATAGAGGCATTGCAAGATTTGGAACAACCTAAGAATGCCTTTGAAATTCAAAGCTTCTTGGGGTTAGTCAGGTATTACTGACGTTTTGTGAAGTATTTCTCTAGATTGGCCTCGCCTTTGACTAGACTAATGAGGAAGGGAATCAAGTTTGTGTGGAGTGAGACTTGTGGGAAGTCATTTCAAGAACTTAAAGTTAGACTTACCATTGCTCTAGTGTGGATTATTTCGGAGAGGGATTTTGGTTATTTAGTATATTGTAATGCGTCTCGGGAAGGTTTGAGTTGTGTCGTGATGCAAGATGGGAAGATAGTAGCATATGGCTCACAACAATTGAAAACACACAAAAGAAACTATCCTACTCATGACCTAAAGCTAGCAGCTGTGATCTTTGCTTTGAAAATCTGGAGACAGTATCTTTATGGTGAGAGATTTGAGGTCTTTTCTGATCACAAGAGTTTGAAGTATCTGTCTTCATAGAAAGATTTGAATCTGAGGCAAAAAAGGTGGATGGAGTTTATAGAGGATTACGACTTTGAGTTGCATTATCATCCGGGGAAGGCCAATGTAGTGGTCGATGCCTTGAGTAGGAAATCTATTAGTAATGTAGCTAGTATTACCATCCGAGAATGGGAGATCTTGAGTGCTATTGGCAAGTTTGACTTGTATCTTGGCAAGTCCGTTGAGTCGACAACTTTGTTTACTATAGTTGCACAACCTACACTAGTGAGCCAAGTTATAGAAGCACAGCGGTGTGATCATCAGGTAGAAACCATTCGGGAGAAGTTATCTAGTGGAAAGTTAGAGAAGGGCTTGAACGTGTACTTTGACATGAGTGTTAGATATCTTGATCATTATTTCGTTTCGGAGTCTTGCAAAGAGGGGTACCTCGGAGAGTTTCACCATTCGTGCCCTGTGGCACACCTGAGAGGCACAAAGATATAATACGACCTTAGTCACCAGTTTTGGTAGAGGAGAATGAAGAGAGACGTAGCCTGGTTTGTGTCGAGGTGCCTTGTCAACAAGTGAAGGCCGGGCAGTAGAGGCCAGCAGGTTTGTTGCGACCCTTGCCTATAGTCGAGTGAAAGTGCGAGCATATCATGATGGATTTTGTTTTAGGCCTTCTAAGGACTCAACAAGGTAATGATGCCATGTGGGAAGATATCTAGTGGGAAGGTAGAGAAGGGCTTGAACATGCACTCTAACTCCAGTGTTAGATATCTTGACCGTCTTTTCGTATCGGAGTCTGGCAGAGAGGAGGTACTCCGAGAGTTTCACCATTCACACCTTGTGGTACACCCGAGAGGCACAAAGATGTATCACGACCTTAGTCGCCAGTTTTAGTGGAGGGAAATGAAGAGAGACGTAGCCTTGTTTGTATCAAGGTGCCTTACTTGTCAACAAGTGAAGGCCAAGCATCAGAAGCTAACGGGTTTGTTGCAACCCTTGCCTATAGCCGAGTAGAAATGGGAGCATATCACGATGGATTTTGTTGTGGGCCTTTCGAGGACTCAACAAGGTAATGATGCCGTATGGGTGATAGTCGACCGATTTACTAAGTCAGCACATTTTGTACCTATGCACATAAGTGACTCAATAGATGATCTTGCCGACCTTTATGTTAGGGACATAGTTCAACTTCACGAGGTCCTTGTGACTATTGTTTTGGATAGAGATCCGTGTTTCACGGATCGGTTGTAACAGAGCCTACAGAATGCCTTAGGCATTAGGTTGACTTTTAGCAATGCCTATCATCCTCAGACTGACAAGCAATCAAAGCGTACTATTCAGATCCTAGAGGATATGCTTCGGGGTTGTGTTATTGACTTTAAGGGTTCGTGGGAAAGGCATTTACCTTTAGTGGAGTTTGCCTACAATAATAGCTTTTCGGCGAGTATTGGTATGGCACCGTTTGAGGCCTTGTATGGCCGACCATGTAGAACTCCTGTGTATTGGGCCAAGGTGGGTGACTCACCTATGTTAGGTCTTCAGTTAGTTTGGAAACAACTGAGAATGTTGCACTTAGTAGTAAGAGGTTGGTGTGGACTCGCCTTTTTTCCGCGCCCCCTTTCGGAAGGTTTGAAAGAAAGGCCTCACAGTTCAGACTCCCGCGGTTTTGAATCTAGTCTCACAAGTGCAATGTGAAACTAATAAGCACCAAAGAGTCTAAATCTGGCAAATCCTTTTGGAAAATCGATTTTAAATCAAATAATGCCAAAATTAGACTGTTTTGCCAGATACAGAGTCGCCACCCAAATATTTTTTATTTTGGGAAAATTTAGAAAACCCTAATTCATGCCAAAGGCCACTTGTCCGTCATCACCAAAGTTGCCTCAGCTCGGGAACTTAGGTACGAGAGGGGAAGGTCATGAATTGAGCACCCCCGCTCGCCCGATCAAAGATCGGTCTCTACTAATCATGATATGATATTTTATAAACATTATATGATCTTATTCCGGTTATTAAACTAGCTTTACTATGTGATGCGCACAAGCAAGTACAGACTAGTTTGCAAGACTAAGAACAATTCAACTCATGTTTGTTTGCGAAAATGGTTTGAATTTTGCCACCTCAAGTGGGCTTAAAGATTCTAATTTGCCACCAAACATGCACATTTGTTGAATCATTCCAATTCAAACAATAAGCCTTCATCCACAGGCATTCATGTAGTTTAGCATTTAAGCACATAGTCTCATGGCAAGCATGCTAATCATGGCATCATTCACACTTATGCAATTATGCTAAAGCATAAAAACTCACATAGTACTCCAAGCCAAAACAGAAACTAGTTAGAAAGATGCATGATCCTAACTACACGAGATGCCTAATGCAACACATGCAATAATGCAATTAATAGGCTCGGCTACTAAGATAGCATATGGATCAATTTGAACAACATGCGATTAAACACATATTCAAAGAAGTATTGAAATGACGATGTAGTTTGAATAATGCGCCGAGCCTCAGTGCATGCAATACAAATGAATGGATGCAAGCATGTGATATGCTAATTAAAACATATCCCTAATCTAACCATCAAAAGCGATTAAATAAAAGGGAGAAAGACGTGGGGTTGGAAGACATACACATACACGCTGTGGACGCGCCCCGCGTGAGGCCTCATGCCACAGTTCGGACTTGATTTGTCACGGTTCTTAATCTGAACCAAAGAGTCCAAATCCGGCAAATCGTTTTGAGAAAACAGATTTTTAGAAAATAAGTGCAAAAATATGGACTGCTTCTCCAGATATAGAGTCGCCACCTAAATATTTTTTGATGGGAGAATTTAGGAACCCTGACTCGTTTGCCTAAGGCCACGTGTCCGTCATCACCAAAGTTGCCTCAGCTTGGGAACTTGGGTACGATTGGGGAAGGTCAGCTATGAGCACCCCCTCTCGCCCGATCCGAAGATCGGCCTCTACTAACCATGATATCTGGTTTTTGAAAACACATGCGTTCTTATTCCGATTAATTAGCTAATCTTACTATGTGATGCGCGCAACACAAAAGTATAGACTAGATCGCCTAATTTGGAACGAAACATTGCATATCCGTTTGTTTTGAAAAACAGTTTGAAATTTTGCTACTCGCAAGTAGGCGAAAATACGGATTTCAATGAGTTGTCCCAACTCAAACAATCCAACCTTCACCCACAGGCATTCAGGCAGTTTATATCACGTAAGCATCTAGCCACATGGTAAGCATGATGTCATGTTAACATTCACACTCATGCGAGATGCTAATACATAAAACACTTACAGTGTACTCCAAGCCAAAAACAGAGAACATGTTAGCAATCATGCATGATCCAAGTCCGTGTTAAGTGGCTAATGCAACGCATACAGAATGTCGCTAGAATAGGCTCGGCTAATCCTAGGATGGCATGTGGGATGAAACAAGTAGCATGTATTCAAGTTAGATTTGGAATACTATGCTGTTAGCATGGTGCGCCGAGCCTGGTGCATGCAATACTGACGAATGATGCACGCATGCATAGCATAAGGATGCTAAATTAAACATGTCCTAATACTAACCATCAAAAGCAGGTAAGTAAAAGGGAGAAAGAAGTGGAGGTTGGAAGACATGCACACACGCACCCACACTTATTACAAATTTGCCCTCACTTGGAGGAATCGAAAGAATAATACAAATTTAACTAACCTATAAGCTAATTAAATATTACAGACCAATTAAACTAGTTAAGCAAATTAACTAATCTAATGGAACAGTAAACAGCCTCGGGAAGAAGGCTCAATGCAATGCGTGCTCGACTCCGCTCGGAAGTCCACTGCCATGCACAAGTTGCCTCTGTCCACACTGTTTTCCTTCTCTGATTATTGAAAAATTCCCAAGGTGCACTCTATGAACCTTGTGGGACACCACCGGCCAAGGGAATTGGTCACCGGCCAAAGGAAATGATCACCGGCCATCAATTGTTGGTCGATCGGCACTAAAGATGGCCGGCCGGCCAAACCTTCCTGCAGAATCCTATTTTGACAGCAGCAGAGGACAAAACAAGGCAAAGCAATGCATCTCAAACAAATGTGTGCACCAACACATCCCTTATCATGTTTATGACTCAAAGGGACATGGTTCTCGGTTCTCGGACCATCAATCGCGCATTTCCATGCGTGATGGCCCAAGGAACCAAGTTATGCACTTTGATTTCAAAATGAAATGAAAACCAAATAAGCACAAAAGGGCCCAACCTCTATCACTTGATTTCAAGAGGCAAGGCATGCATGCCAATGCAATGCAACCTAGGCATGTTAACTAAGTATGCAACATGGGCATGCAATGCACAATGCATACTAGGCACACAACCTATGCAAGCAAGCATGCAAAGCATGAGGCAATGCAAACCAACAAGTGTGCAAGATGCAATGTGGATTTTCAAGCATGCAAGAACACATGGAGCAAACATGTTAAACAACCTAAACATGTAACAACACACAAGTATGCAACAACACACAAGGTGAGCATGCAACAACATGCGAATAATGGACTTAAACTAATTTGGGCAGATCTATACTAAGCCCAAAATAGTGGCCAATTGCTAAGAGAATGAGGACCAAATAACATGCAAGCATGCATGCACACAAGGACCAACACTTAGGCATTGAAGAGCAACTCTCAAGCACACTTAAGAGGATGAAAACATGGACAAATGGCATGCATTATAGGCTCTGAAAATCAAGTCATGAAAGGTGCCAAACCAACTAGACAAGACAAACAAGGCATGCAAGCAAAGCTAAAATTCAAGGCAAGCCAAAAGTGTATTGAACTACACTTAGCAAAATCGAACATGGCATGAATTAAGCAACCAAAATCAGAGTCTTAGCATGTTAAAACAAAGCCAAAAACACATCTAGATGGCATCTAAATGGTCTAAACATGCAAGCATGCACAAGGGCCTAAACAAGGGACATAAGATGACAACCTTATAAAGCATTAAAGGGACATCAAATGCAAGCATACAAGTATGCCATGAGGACTGAAATGATGCTATAAGTGGTTCTAAGCCACTGAAATGATGCAAGGATGGCATGCTAGAAGGGCCAATGCTTAAGGCATACAAGAGAGGTTACATGATAGCTATACAAAGCAAAGCATGGACAACCCAAATGACCAAAAACAGTCCCATAGCATGCTAAAACAAGCATAAAAGCTTGGCCAAGCCTGGCCAAAAACATGCTAGAACAAGGCTCAAAGCACAAAGCATGCTAAGGATAAAAGATGGCATTACATGACATGTATGCAAGGCATGCATGGTGTGTCTAAACCAACATAAAACAGCACTATAGCATGGCAAAATAACACTAAATAGCAGCTAAGATATGGCCAACATGAACCTAAATAAGATGCTCACTCAAGAGGCTAAAATGGCCCTTTTCAAGGACAACAAGGAGATGGGGTGGCCCTCTCCTTCTTAGGACCTCAAGGTACCATCCTCACCACTGAAATCCCTCAAGATTTCAGTGGTGAGGAGGCCCGAACAAGGTGGTCCCGGAGCTCACCAAAATAGCACAAAAATAGGGCCAAACAAGGCCTAAGAGGGGTCAAACACCCCCAAACAACAAAACACTCTTGAACAACTATTTAAAGCACTCAAAAACAAGACTTTTATTAGTTATATACAAAGTCTAAAAACAATTTCAAGATTGGTTAAAAAGCTATGCAAAAATGGGGTAAAAAGGAGTAAGTTCTTACCCTTGTTGACCCTCTTCAAAAATGGTGTTCCAACAGCTCCTCCAAGGTTGAATCAGCTCCAAAACTTCAAGAACAGCCCTCCAATGCCTCAGCAGCTAAGGAAAGGTGTAATGGTGGGTGTTTGTGTGCAATAGTAAGAACAAACACACACTAAATACACACAAGAGAGATATAGAGATAAGTGATACACAAACCCTAACCCTAAAACTCAGAGCTCTGGAAATATTGTCTAACCCTAATGGAGGGAGAGGAGGCTCTCTCTTATAGACAATCCCTCTTGTAAAGCTTTCCAAACAAGCTAGTCAATAGGGAGATACCTCCATACACGTGTATGGAGGGGAGCAAAGTGTATGCCAGCTAGCACAGTTGGCATAAAAATATCTGCAAAAGCAGATGAACAGTGGTCGGCCAACCAAAAATGCAATTTGACCAAAATAGATGGTTGGCCGGCCACAAATAGTGCCGGTCGACCAAACATTTGGCCGGTGGCAACAAACTAGTGGCCGGTGGCCTCAAGCCATGGCCGGTGATGTGTGGGAATGGCCAACAAGCCATTCCCTGCCCCTCAAAGGCAAAACACAAGTGTTTGGTGCAAAACCAGACACAAAACAGTTGAGTTGAGAGATCCTGAGGTAAGGCGCGTAGCCGAGACCTCCGGGAACTCAAAACGAACACAAACATAGATGATCACCGAGTGTTCAAACGGTGTTGTCCAAGTCTTGAGGACGGTAAAAATGGGGTGTCTACAGTTGCCCCTCTTTGACAGAACTCGAAAGTCATAAGGATGACGGGAGTGAATGTCAAAGCCTAGAGACGACCCATTTTTGACAAGGCCGAAGACTTAGACAAAGCATACAAGATACAGATAAAGATATGCGCCCGAAGGCAGGGGCAAAATGCAACTGAAAATGCAAGAAGCCAAGCATAACTTATGATCATGCAAAGAAAGCTGTAACGAAGCATAACAATGCAACAGTTTTAAGCTAGCAAACACAAATCCAACTACACTACAATGCAGAGAGGATGTAAGAGAATTATGCAATTCTCAATATATCTCACTCGGAGAATACAATACCTGTGCGGTTCGTCTGGTTGCACCAGTTTCAAATGAACCGTACATACAATATCGTGCCTGAAAGAGAAAGAAAACTTAACAGGTACAATATCGTTAGCAACATGCATAACAATGCAATCGAAAGCTGCGTGACAACGCGAATGTAGGATTTAAGGTCTCCTTAGACCAAGGGGTGCACAAACTGTGCGATGATATACAATTGAATCTAATGTAATGCAAATGATATGCAAAATTACAAAACAAATGTAAAAACAAAACATACAAAACTATGTATAAACAATGCAAACGATATGCAATGCAATTGAATCATGATCCAATCATGAGCGGTTCAAAACCACACAAATGTTAAAAGGATAATGGAGATGCAAAGTCCGTCTACCATAGAAAAGGTGCCGCAACCCTCAAACCAAGCTCAACATGGAATAGACGCGTACACATGCAGAACTATGAGTGATGTAGACGGACACAAGAACAAGTAATTGGGTGGAATGACATAAGTGGGGAATGACCCGCTAACAAAAGAACATGATCCTAATGCTGGATGCAAAAATTACACTACAATGTAATATATACAATGGATATGGCATGCAGCCAAACCAAATCTTGCCTAGGAAAGGCATGGACACAAACGAACTACGTCTAACACATAAAAGGTGCCGCAACCCTCAAACCAAGTTCAACATGGAATAGGCGCGTACACATGCAAGACTGTGCTTTAACGTGAAAAGTATGGGCACATACCAAACCAAGCTCAACATGGAAAGGCGCAAGCCATAAATGGAGGTGATGCAGTGGATGCATGCAAGCTACAATGCAATATATACAATATGCACTATTTATAGTGATATGCATGACATATGCAATATTTACAGTGATGCATGACATATGCACTATTTACAGTGATGCATGACATATGCAATATTTACAATGATGCATGACATATGCACTATGAAGGGAAAACGCATGATAATGCATTTTTGTGTTTTTGTTTTTGAAATGCAAATGATGCATGTTGTTTTTGTTGTTTTCTTTCTTTTTTCTTTTTGAAGTGCAAATGCATGATGATGCATGATTTTGAAACGCGCGACAACGCGTGGCTTTTGAGATGCATGACAAATGCAAATGATCTTGAAATGCGCGACACCGTGCGGCTTTTGAAATGCATGACAATGCAAATGAGCTTGGAATGCGCGACAATGCGTGGTTTTTGAAATGCATGACAATGCAACTATTGACATGCATGACAATGCAAACTAAACTTAAATGTGCGTCACAACGCACGTTCCTTGAAATGCATGACAATGCATGTGAAGTGTGCATGACAATGCGACGTAAGAATGTGCATACTAACGCAAGTATGGCATGCGCATGACAATGCGAGTAGAACGACGTATAACTCAATACACGTTTCACGACAAAACGTTGTAACGTATGTATGTGGGGCAACTTTTGAATCTCTCAGGAGACAAAAGGATACAAAAAGGATACGTCACGCAAGTACTCGAGTGCTTTGCACAGAAAACACGGTCCGAGGTCAAAACGGAGTCCGGTTGAGCTTCGAAAATGCACTGTGTTGAGAAATGGAGGCCACAAACCACATATCTGACCCAAACAAGGTTGTAGGAGGCTTACCAGCCATAATAGAAGGTCACTGGCTGCCCACCGGCCACAAAAACATTCCACCAGCCAAATATTTGGCCGACCGGCCAAATCTGCCTGAATCGGGGCAGTTTGGTCTTTTGGCCTTGGGTCTTATAAAATAGGGCCTCTAGCCCTATTTCTTTCACTTTGCCTTGGCCGAAATTTCATCCTCTCTCTCTCTAGAGTGTTTTCCTCCCTTCTTTTCTCCGTTTTCTTGCGTTTTCGCGCCCACTTCGTCGTTCGATTCGCGAATACCTTCGCGTTTCAAACATTTTGAACCGAACATTTCTTCGTTTCGGTGTTTCTTTTGTGATTTCCACCTTTTAGGGTTTGTTTCCCTCGAGTTTTTCTCAGCTTCTGTGCCTTTTCCATATTCCGGCTTTTCCGGCCATTTTTCGCCCTCTTAGGGTTGACTTTTCGCATTCTTGCCCAGTTTTCCCTCTTCCGGCCATTTTCACACTTTCTCTGAGATGGCGGATGATCTTCCACAGGGCGGGACTCCCCCAGAGCACGAGATGGATCCCGAGGCCGAGCTCTTGCCCTTGAGCGTCCGTCCGTTCGATCCGGCGACCTACCGGCCGGCAATTCACATACTGCCTCCCGACAGACTTCGCCAGTTTCGGAGTTTCGATAGGATGGTGGCTCCAGAGCTTCTCCTCCGTGAGCCGGAGTCACACCTATCATACGGCACTTCTGAGGTATACTCTTCCCTATTTCATTTTCCGCAATGTAGAACACTTAACTGCCATAGTTGATTCTGTTCTTTAACCGCTTAACCCTGATACACCGATACACTGTATGCTGTAGTTGACTGTGAACACACTCACACTTGATATCTGTTTGAATCTGAACACGTGTACACACGCTGTATTTGCCCTGAATCACTCAAACACACTGACACGTCATACACTGTAGTTCACTGCAAGCACACTGGCATCCGATGTTTGTTTGAACTTGAAAAACGTGCACTCACGCTATATCTGTACTAAACCACTCGAACATACTGACACGTCACATGTCGTAGTTCACTGCAAGCACACCGGCACCCGATGTCTGTTTGAACTTGAAAAATGTGCACACACGCTATACCTATACTGAACCACTCGAACATACTGACACGTCACATGTCGTAGTTCACTGCAAGCACACCGGCACCCGATGTCTGTTTGATCTTGAAAAACGCGCACACACGCTATACTTGCATCAATTTTGACTGTTCTTCAAAACTGTATATTGAATATTGCTTCGCAACTGTTTGCTTCCGAACACAGGGAGATTCCCATGCCTTCCGGGGGTATGGGAATGTTGTCGCCAGAGATTGGTATATGGAGCTACCTGATGCGGTCTGCCACATCGTAGACCAGGCTGGCTTCGGCGCCTTCTGCAGAGGACTCTCCTGGCTTACCGCGAGCAGGCCTCTTCTCGCCGCTCTGGTGGAGAGGTGGTGGGATACCACCGACTCTTTCCACCTTTCCGTCGCGGGAGACATGACGATGACTCCCTATGACTTCTCGATGCTCACCGGCATCGGGTAGGGGGTGATCCGATCCCCTTCGACACCGATATGGATGAGTGAGAGGCCGCTCAGGTTTACTTGCTCGGCGAGATGCCGCCTCTTGCACGTCCTGGCTTCGTCAGATATTCATGGTTCGAGAGCTGTTTCCGGACTCAGCCAGGCTTGGCCGAGGAGGCACCGATGGCTCAGGAGGAGGTGGAGCAGTACGCCCGCGGCTACCTGATGTTTCTGCTGGGGACTACTATTTTCGCCGACCGGGCGAACACCGTGCGTCTCTGTTTGTTGAGCGCGCTGGTGGACGTTACGCGGATTCTATGCTTCGACTGGGGTGGCGCTGCCCTAGCCACTCTATATGGATACATGAGCTCAGCCTCCCGTTGCAGCGGACAGTTGCTTGGAGGTTACTGGCGGGCCTGGGAGGTACATCTGCTTCCTCTTTTACATTTCTGCTTTACATTTTTTGTACTCTGTACACTGCACACACTACGGTCTGCTTCACGCTGACTGTATACTGCACACACGGCACACATATACTCTGCTTTACACTGACTGTACACTGCACACACTGTACACTTTGCACAATACACTGCACAATACACGGTTCTGCAATTTCTGCTTTATTCTGTATTCTGCTTCTTCTGATAAACATACTGATATTTGCTCTGCAGTTGTGGGTCTACGCCTACTTTCCGAGACTCGCACCAGTACCAGATGTGGAGACTTCTCTTGGCGTGTCATTCTCCCGACGCTTCGATGTGAGATGCGTGCGGAGACCCCGGGAGACTTTCATCTTCTTCCGCCGCTACTTCGACACCATTACCCCCGCGGAGGTATGTTTAACTTTTAGAGTTTATTTGAGCTTCACTTTGCACTGTATTTTCAATAACAGTAGATAACAAACTGCATGTCATTTACAGATCACCTGGCAGCCTTGGGCTCCATTGCCAGCCGTGATTCGGGATCGATTTGCCGGTGCAGAAGAGACTGCACGTTTCAGGATCTTGCTGGAGGGCTCGGTCTGTCAGGCTTGGTACCTGGGTGAGCGTTCCTTACGCCAGACCCTGGGTTTGCCAGAGCAGATAGTCCCAAGTCCGCCTCCCACACACATGAGGGAGACAGAGAGGTTCACTGCCGAGGAGATGGCTGATTACACGATCGGCTGGGATGCGGAGGGCTTCAGGGGCGAGGGCGACTATGCAGAGTACGTCCAGACCTACATCATGCGGCCTTTGAGCCGCGGCCGTCGAGCTGAGAGAGAGAGGCCTGTGGCGCCGGTAGCTGTAGCTGTAGCTGGAGCAGGAGCAGGAGCAGGGGCAGGGACATCAAGGACGGCTCGAGTCTGTGGCAGGAGTGGAGCTCGGAGGGGTCGGGGGGTTAGTTGGCCAGCACTACCCACGACGATGACATGCAGAGGGCGGGGTGGGGTGACTTATCAGATCCCCATTGCTCCCCC
The DNA here is from genome assembly GCA_030407325.1 of Camellia japonica. Taxonomy (NCBI): domain Eukaryota; kingdom Viridiplantae; phylum Streptophyta; class Magnoliopsida; order Ericales; family Theaceae; genus Camellia; species Camellia japonica. The sequence goes on from JAPPVO010000017.1 coordinate 79,264,663, forward strand.
TCCGGCTGATCATGAGTTAGTTGGGTTCTACGGCTTATCTCCGATATGTACTACTGCATTTTGCATCCTGCACAGTCACTTCATTTCAATTCATTTGATATTCCGCAGAATACTGAGACTTCTAACACTTTTGCAGGCTTCCTCCGAGTACACTCGCCAGTCGCTGGAGTTGACTGCTTTGGTGATGGGGATGCTTCAGCAGAGCCTCGACCTCCTGGCCATTTACAGTATTCTGGTATGTCCTTCTGACTACGGTCTCAAACCATACATAAACTGTTTCACATAATCTGATGCACAACTCAACACTTGATACACGACCTTCACAGCGCCTGACACACTGTAGCCCACAGACTGTTCACTGCACTACTCATGGCATTCATACACTGCATTCTGCACTGATACACTGCTCACAGTATTCACACACTGTATTCATACACTGCATTCTGCACTGATACACTGCTCACAGTATTCACACACTGTATTCATACACTGCATTCTGTAGCATACTATGCGTTTGCCATTTGTACTTTTCAGCCTCCCTTCCAGCTTCCTACTGTAGGAGGTGCTTCAGCTGGCCCTTCCGCTCCCACTCGAGACGGCAGAGTATACCCCCGCACCAAAGCGGGGCGCACTCATATTGGGAGTAGCTCACGGGCACCAGTCCCTGATGACGATGAGTCCGAGGCAGAGGAGGAGACAGAGGCGGAGTCATCTAAGGAGGGGACCGGGGATGGCACTGACTCAGACTCAGATGACGGCGCTAACGACGATGCTCCCGGACCTTCATCCAGGAAGAGGACGAGGACAGACCCCTAGGCCCGAGGCCACTTGACATTGATCCAGATTTTGCTACTTTTCTGCTTTTTTGTTTTGTACTTCTTCCTTTTTTTTTTTTTTTGCTGGTAGCCAGAGTACCTTGTACTGCCGTAGGCAGGTTTTATTTTCTCCAAAACTTTGTACTTCAAAAAGATGATGAAATGAAACAAAGCCTTTTTTGTCTGAAAAAGTGTTACATTTTAGTACATTTTTATGCTTCGCATTGCATTACATCACATCACATAACAATGTAGATGGAATTGATCTCCTGTCTGAAAGTCAAACATTTGTATTGCAAATAACCAGGTAACGAACCAGCCAACGGCAAAACAGCTCATACAATCCACTGCTTAGTCTGAACACTTGGCCTATACTCTGCTAGGAATTAATCTGTATACAGGCCATTCTGTTTATTTTGCTGTAGACGTGCCCTTGGGCTTCACTCTACAGTTCGGACTCCCTTTTGTGTGTTGCGGTTCTTAATCTCGAACCAAAGAGTCCAATTCTGGCAAATCGTTTTGAAGAAAAACAGATTTTTTGAAAAGTAGTGCCAAACATGGACTGCTTTGCCAGATTACAGAGTCGCCACCTAAATATTTTAAATGGGAAATTTAGGAAACCCTGACTCGGTGCCGAAGGCCACTGTCCGTCATCACCAAATGTCTTGGCTCGGGAGCTTGGGTACGATTGGGGAAGGTCAGCTATGAGCACCCCCTTTCGCCCGGTCCGAAGACCGGCCTCTACTAACCATGATATCCGTTTTTGAAAACTTTATGCGTTCTTATTCCGGTTATTAACCTAGAATTACTATGTGATGCGCACAACACAAAAGTATAACTAGATTACCCAACTTGGAAATAAACATTGCATATCCGTTTTGTCTCGAAAAACGTATTGGTTTTTGCTATTCGCAAGTAGGCTAAAATACGGATTTCAACGAGTTGTTCCAACTCAGGCAATCCAACTTTACCCACAGGCATTCAAACAGTTTATCTCACATAAGCACTTAGCCGCATGGTAAGCATACTGTCATGGCAACATTCACACGCATGTGGTATGCTAAAGCGTAAATACTTAGATCGTACTCCGTGCCAAAATAGTAGACTAGTTAGCAAACATGCATGTCCTAGTTCATGTTAAGTGGCTAATGCAACATAGGCAAGGATGCAATTTAGAGTAGGCTCGGCTAACCCTAAAATGGCACGCGAAATGCAATCATTTGATGCACGTATTCAAGTTGGAATTTAGAATACAATGCAGTTTGTATGATGTACCGAGCCCGGTGCATGTCAACAAATGCATGGATGCACGCATACATTGCATAAGGTATGCTAATTTGAATGTGCCCTAATCTACCAACATAAGCGGGTAAATAAAAGGGAGAAAGAAATGGGGATTGGAAGACATACACCCACTCACACACACTTATTACAACTTTGCCCTCACTCGGAGGGACCAAAAGAATATACAGATAATTAACTACGCAAGCTAATTAAATATTACAAATTAATTAAATTAACAAATTAATTAATCTAAGGAAAAACAGTAAACGCCTCGGGAGGAAGCCAAATGCAGCACGTGCTCGGGTCCTGCTCGGAATTACACTGCCATGCCTAGCCTGCCTCTGTTTCCCCTGCTATACTCCTCTGAAGACTGCCAAAGTCTCAGGAATACTTCCTTGGGAACTGGAGATCATCACCGGCTGCACAGAACTTCCACCGGCAGTGGATTGAGCTCATCGGCACTGAATTGATCCATCGGCTGCAAATTGACTGCCGGTCGGCACTAAAAACTGCCGGCCGGCACTGAATGCCTGCAGAACCTGCAACTCACAGCAGCAGAGGGCAAAACTGGCATGGCAATGCAATTCAAAGCATGTATGCACTAAACACACTCCTTATCATACTAGTGACTCAAAGGAAGATATGCCTCGATTCTCGGACCACCAATCACGCATTTCCATGCATGATGGCCCAAAGAACCAAGAATGCAACTTTGATTTCAAATGCATGCAATCCATAGAATCAAATAAGGGTGCCAAACCTCCATCAAACTTCACTTCAAGAGGCCTAGCATGCATGCCAATGCAATGCAACCCTGAGCATGTTATCTATATGCAATATGGACAGTGCAAGGCACTTATGCAAACATACAAGCAAGCATACAAGGCAAGCATGCAAACCAAGTAAAAGGGGGACCTAATAATGAATTGGGCAGCCCCTAATAGGCCCAAAATCAGTGGCTAAAGTGCCCAAAAATGAAGGCTAAAATACACACACACATGCATGTAATTATGGTCCAACACTTAGGCACAAACATGGCAACTCTCAAGCACACTTAAGGAGACCAAACATAGGCAATGAGCATGCATTGTAAGCTCTGAAAATCATGCTAAACATGGTGCCAAACCAACTAAATAAATCAACAAAGCATGCAACAATGCTCACACATTCACATACTTGAAGCATACAAGCCACAAAATGCAAAGAGGCTATATAATGCATGCTAGGATCGACTCAAACAACTTAAGACAGATCTAAAGCATGGCAAAATAAGCACAAAATCTTCACAAATCTAAGCCTAAAACATGCTCAAACAAAGGCTAACAACCTAAGGCATATTAAGGCAATTGCAAGGCATCACATGGTAGGTATGCTAAGCATGCACCAAACTGAAAAATACCCTTCTACAATACTGATGAGGGACCAAAAATATGACTACCCACAGTAGATGACAATCCCCAAATCAATATACAAACATGCTCAAAATGCAATGCAAGATTAAGGCCCACAAAGGGGTATAACATGAAGTACCAAAAGGGTGCACCAAACAGCCAAAGACCCTTCATGAGACATGTAGAGGGGGGCAAAATAAGACACTTTTCAGGCCTGTAGAAGGCCCAAAAACAGAAGCATGGTAGGCTAACAAAGCATGCAAAATGGGGACCAAAGAGGGGTTATGAAGCAAGTCATACATGGAGGTCCCCAACAGTGTTGAGCCCTTCTTCAATGTTGAAGAAGGGCTCAAAATAAGCCTCTTTTTAGTTTACATCGAAGCTCAAAAATACATGCAACTATGGCTTAGATATGAACCAAGAAAATGCTAGTTTTGGGGAAAAGTGTGCTTACCCTTGTAGACCAACAAACCAGCACCTCTTGGACCAAGTTTTGGTGCTCCTAAGCTCTGCAAATGACCTCCCAAATTCTGGAAATGGAAGTGGTGGTGTTGTGCTATGGGTTGGTGAAGGAATGGCCCAAGAACAAGGGTGTTTGGAGGTTGAATGAGAGAGATATAGTGAGAGATGGAGGGATATATGTATCTATATCAGATATGTATCTATATCTCTGGTTTTTTGCTTAAGAATCTCTAACCTTTAACAATGGAGGAGGAGTGCTCCTTAAATAGGCAAAGGCAAAGGTTCTTGGCTTCTCCAAGAAGCCAAATGAAAGGGGCAAAGGGTGTAAAGGGTTTGTGGCTTCTAGAGGAAGCTAAAACAGCTGGCCAAGCTTCTCCAAGAAGCTTGGCCAAAGGGTTCAAGCTTCTAGAAGCTTTTGGGGGTTCAAAGGTGCAAAAGGGTGCAAAATAGCCACATATATGCACGTGGAGCTGGTTCTGTGCATCCTAGTTGGCACAGCTGGCATGCACCATGCCTGGGAGGGTCAAAAGGGTCAGGTCGGCCATAAAAGAGGTCATCGGCACAATATATTGCCGTTCGGCACAATATAGTGCCGACCTGCACTTTATTCTGGCCGGTCGGACAAATAGAGTGCCGATGGGTGGCCGGTGAGGTCAAAAAGTGCCGGTGGATGGCCAGATTGAAGCCCCAGAAGTTATCTTTCCAATGGCGCAAACCTTGCATCAAAATTCCTCCTGTGTAAAAAGTTATGCCCTTTTCCGTGAAGCCGCGCAGACTCGATCCAACCGGGATGATGCCCAGCTTCAACCCATCATATCTCCTCCACCCGGACTTGGCTCTAGGAGATTCTTGAACCAAAAATGAAGCCCCAGAAGTATTCTTTCCAATGGTAGTGTCCTCATAGCTAAATTCCAAGTATGCAATTGAATAAGCCTGATTCAGCGAGAGCCGCTCGACTTTCTTCTACCCGGATTCATGGCGAACTTCTTCTCCAACCTATTTTCTCCCCTCCTCTCCTCTTTTCTTCAACTCCAAACCCCTAAACAAAGTGTTTTGAAGGGTTTGCCTCTCTCCTTGTCGAAGAAACTGAACCTGTGCCCTGCACATCTCTCAACACCGAGCAAACCATCAGTAATGCCCAAGTCTTGAGGCGGTCAAAAACGGGGTGTCTACGGTTGCCCCTCTTTGACAGAACTCGAAAGTCATGACAATGACGGGAGTGAATGTCAAAGCCCAGAGACGACCCATTTTTGACAAGGCCGAAGACTTGGACAAACAAAATATAGATGCATAAATGGTTGTGCCCGCAGGCTGCTTACGTATCCCTTTGCAAGGAATCAAACCAGCGTAGTTCAGGGGCAGGATGCAAACGATATGCAGGAAGACTTTGATAATTGGGCTTATATGCTACGCGAAGCCAGTTTGAAATTCCAAGATTTATGCAAAAACACAGTGTGCACAAGACAATGTGATGCAGAGTGAATGCACAAAACAGTGCTATACAGGTGCACAAGAGAGTGCAATGTGGCATAGATGCACAAAGCGGTGCGATGCGCAAAAATAGCGCGAATGAAATGTAATGCACTAACGAGTGCAGGTAAGGTGCGCAAGATAGCGCGATAAAATGCACGTGCAATGCAAGTAAAATGCACAAAATAGTGCGATGCGCAAAATAGCGCGAATGAAACAATGTAATGCACAAGACAGTGCGATGGAGGTGCGCAAGATAGCGCGATACGCAAAATAGCGCGAGTGAGATACAATGCACAATGCAAGTAGGATGCACAAAACAGTGCGAATGAGGTGCGCAAAATAGCGCGATGCGTTAGACAACGCGAGTGCACAAGACAGTGCGAATGTAAACTGCACAAAACAGTGCGATGCGCAAGAGAGCGCGAGTGATTAGAAATGCAAAAGTGCACAAGACAGTGCGATGCGCAAAATAGCGCGAAGTGCGATGGAATGCACAAGATAGTGCGATGCGCAAAATAGCGCGAATGAGACGTAATGTAAAATGTAACGAGATGCACAAAATAGCGCGATGCGCAAAATAGCGCGAATGAAATGTAATGCACAAGACAGTGCGATGGAGGTGCGCAAGATAGCGAGAAGATGTGATGCACAAAACAGTGCGATATGCTAAACAGCGCGAATGATTTGAAATGCACTAGACAGTGCGATACGCTAAACAGCGTGAGTGATTTGAAATGCACAAGATAGTGTGATACGCTAAACAGCGCGAGTGAGATACAACCACAAGATGCACATGACAGTGCAAGTGAGATACAAAGTGTAAGTGCACAAGATAGTGCGAGTGAGATAAAATGCACAAGAAAGTGCGATAAAATGCAACTTCTATGCAAGTATGGGGGCATTTTCCATGCAATATTGAAAGCAAGCATATTTTATGCATGAATCATAACGATGCGCGACACACATGCAACATCAGTGTATATGAAAGTTCATATTCTATGCAATAGAGGAGCATCAAATATGTACTCTGGTGTTTCCAATTTACCTCTCAGAGGGTTTTGCAACACACTCAGCTCGAAAAGGGTACACCCTGTTCATATTGGCAAGAGATAACATCTGCTGCTGCTTTAATTGCCGTTCTGACTTGAAGCAGGCTTACACTTGAGATAGAGGCGCACTCATACTTCGGTAGCATTGATAAGGCCTGAAGAGGTACATCCGGAGTACAATCACGGAATTTGCTGAAGGTGAAACACACTCAGATGCTTCGATTTTCCCTCTTTTCTTTTGCTTTGCAGTCCGGAACCTATATAGCTTTAGATAGATCCTGATTTTACTGTTCGCAAATGACCTGGGTTAAACCCTGCAGTTTTATGAAAGAACGAATCTTATTTTGCACAAACGCGGAGAATGGCACAGCACTCTGAGCACAAGATGATTTTTTTTTTTTAAATTAAGAAATGAGTTCTTAACTGGGTATTGAGTCTACGACTGAACACAGTAAAGACGACCCAACAACGGAAAACAAAGGTAAACTACCTAAACACATCTATCGACACTTGAAGCGACTCAAAACAAGAATCGAGACAAACAAAACAAAAGACACGACACACAGACGTGTTACAAAGACAAGAGACTTCTCAGTGCACGAGGAGCCAGTTTCTGCAGGTATTATTTCCCACCCTTTCTCATTTGTGATTCTCACATCACTCGGCCCTCAAGCTCGGTTTTTCTCTCAAAACCCTTTTCTCGCTTTTCCTCTCAGCGCACATCTCTCTATTCTTTAATCTCTCATTTTTTTATCCCTCCCCTGGGTGGTTGATGGATAAACAGAAAGTTGTGGGGTCTTGCCCCTAGCATTCCGCTCGATTCTTCTTCTTGTTCACAACAGTGAGTTTCTTCCACAGAGGGGTCGCGCTACAATTGGGTGTATAGCGAATCTGCGGCTGACATCGGTTGACGATGCTCTGCCGGGGAGTTTGGACATGGTTAGATCTGTCCATGTAAGGGAGTGGAATATCTGGCCCCATTCCAGTTCGTGCTTCGCACTTGGCTTGATACCTTGTTGCTTGGAGGATGTTGAGAGCTTTCAGCCCTTTTGTTGTTAACTTCAGTTGTGCCCTTTCTGGCAAGTATGCTGGCGACGGGGAAAAGACAGGAAGCCTGACTCAACTGTGCCCCTAGTTCATCATTTTGACCATTTTTTATTTTGCTTTCTACTAAAACAACTTTGACCAACATGAGAGTTAGATTAACATGCTTGTGCAATTTTCTGATTTAAAATCATGCAAGTCACGCTATGAGCACTGAAAATTTTCCTTTTTTTTTGGGTCTAAGAAAATGGTCTAGTTTTGGAAAATGGAATACTTTTCGAGAAAATTAGTCAACCTCAGTAAGAATTCTCAAAAACTATTTTTGCAAACAGCCACTTGCTCAACGAGCACAGGACCTACTCTTGAGATGCACAACCTCGGACCCATAGCAATGCAAAATTGCCCCTTGTTTGAAGAGAGCTGTATGGCAACGGAAAGTTGCCCCTTGTTTGAACGGCACGGCGGCGTTTTGAATGGCAACGGAAAGTTGCCCCTTGTTTGGATGATGCCGCAGCGCATTGTAGCCAATCTTCGGAGCGATGAACACAACCAGACTCTCCGATACAGAGAAGGCAAAGATGATCAAAACCATCACATGGACATAGTCGAATTTGAATTGTTTTACGGCTGGACTTCAGAGTGAAGTTGCCTACGTATCCCAAACATGGGAATCAAGCCTTACGTAGTTCGGGGTTAAGGTACACTCGGGTATTAACCTCTCCTTTTTATGCTCTAACTTTTGCCAAGGCGCCTGTTGCAGGTTTTCGACCTTGCGAGCTTTGTTCTTCTTTCTTTTCAATTTTTCTATTCTTTTCATTCCTTTTTCTTCTTCTTCTTCTTTTTTTTTTTTTGCATTTTTCTTTTCTTTTCTTTTTGCATTTTTGTATCTTTGAATTCTTTCTCTTTTTTCTTTTTTCATTCTTTTCTTTGCTCTAACTTTTGCCTGGGTCGCCCTTCCGGGTTTTCGGCCCAGCGAGCCTCTCAAAGGGTAAAAATGTAGCTTTGTCCATGCCAAATGGTTTTGAGATCCTGAAGTCATTTGAATCCAGGAGAATGGGTGTCATTGATTTGTAGAAAGACCCACCTTTGGCTCTTCGAGCATATCGGATTTTTTTTGCCCCTAGTTCGAGGGGTGCTTCTGATCTAGCTTTGCAAGCTTCTTCTGATGAGATCTGATCTTCTTGATCTGACTTTGGTGCCTCTTGTTCGAGGGCTGCTTCAAAGCTGGCCACACAGGCCTCACATCATGATTGTTCTTTGAACGTTCTGAATCCAAGTTCAAGGTTTGAAAGCAAAGGGGTTGAGTCTCGAGGCCGAGAGCGATCCTAAGCTGCACAATCTCAAGAGCGATTCCACACATGTCTTTGCAGGACCGCGCAAAACATTTTTTTTGAAAGTTTTTAAGAAAGCGACAAATCGCTCGCGCTGAAGACAGTGTAGGACCAATCTGGATCAAAGCTAGGGTCCTTCTCAGCACTCACACTAACAAGCATGATTTCATTCATTAATGGTTTAGCACGCCTCTCTTTCTCTCAATTTGATCAAAGTTTTGCAAATCCCGAGGAATTCCTCCCTCTTTGTTTTCACCGCAGTGTTCAAAAAGATTTTGAAAAACTTAGGTCAATGTAATGATTCGAGGCACAGAAAAGCACGGCTTCTAGTCAAATACTGCCATCTCATTTAGAATTTCTGGCACAACTAACACATGGCAGATACAAACACAAGAGTGTGAAAATCACTGCTGTTCCATTCAAATCTGTTGGCAGAACTGGCTCCCTGGCAGAAACAGACTCAAAAGAAAGCAAAAAGACAAATATAAAACAAAATGGTGATGCCCGAGGAACACCCCCGGAATCACCCGACCTTTGTGCAACAGGACTGACTCGATACAACAAGACAGATCCTTAATCAAAAAGACTGACTCAAGACAAAGAGACAGACTCAAAACAAAACTACAGGATTGACTCAACACCCAAGTCAGAAACTACAAAAACTAGTATTTGCATACTGCTCAAAACAGTGCGTGCCATTCCCACGTCTGGAGTAAACTGAGTGCCGCCGCAGGTGGTTCATCCCCCGATCACATATTCATACTATCCCCCAAGTTCACTGATCCAATGGTGATAGACTCTGCTGAGATGGTACGGCAATGACCTTGTTGTCAATCAGATCTTGTATTTCGTGGCGAAGACGGAAACACTTATCAGTGACGTGGCCAACTTGTTGATGGAAGGCACAGTACTGGATCGGATCATGGGAGGGAGGGAGTTTATTCGGCAATGACCGTAGCTCTAGGGGTTTCAGGTGCCCCTTTTTTATTAGGACCCTCAAGGCCGCTGATAGTGACATGTACAGTGGGGTAAACACCCTCTGGCCCCGAGGTGGGTATTTTGAGGTTTGTGGATTTTTGCTGGATGCACCAGCAAAGGGATTGACAGGTGCTGACTGGGTTTGCTGGTCTCTTCCGAGTACGGGGCTAGAGTTGAAAGGAACATTCCTGGTATAAAGACCCTTCTCCCGGCTCACCCCTTGATTCAAACTGCCCCCAACTTGAGTGGCGAAAGTGTCATCCACAGCCTCTGTAACAACCGCAAGGACTTGTTCTTTGTTCAGTCCTTCAGCTTTCAAAGCCTCAACATCCCACCGAAGGTGTTCATGGGGGCCAGTGCCTGCCCCTACCTTGTTCTTACCACCTGCCTCTATTTTGCCAAGGGATTGGCCTTCTTCCAATGCAGCCTGTCCCAAGGTTGGGGAGCCTTTAGACATGAACTCCCTGGTACGTGATGTGGTCGATGATGGGGCCAAAACCCCAAAGGCTAAATCTGCCACAGTTCTCTGAAGATCTTCGATCATTCTCAGCAACTCAGAAGTAGTGGGCTCACAAGTTTGAGATGATTGGGGTTCAGATGCATCCATCATGCACAAGTCCGTGCTTTCTGGAATGAACACCGCAGGCTTGGGCAGATGGGCTGGGGTGATGTATACGCTGGGGGGTCGTAAGGACGGCCAGTGTGTGGATTAGATTGAGATGTGGATGAGGTATTTGGTCATTGGGGTCTGAAGGTGGAGCTATCGTTTGGTTGTCAATGAGATTTTGGATCTCATGACGAAGCGGTAGTAACGGTCGTGCCATGACCGCGCTGCTGATGGTACATACAGTACTTGAAGGGTTATGTCTGCTGGGAGTGGGTCAGGAAGAGGTTGAGATCGAGGGGTTTGAGATGCCCTCTTCCATCAAGACTTTTAGTGCGCTAGTCAAGCTCATATAGAGGGGGGTGAAAGTTCTGCCCTGAGCTCGGGCTGGGCCGGCTGTTTGTAGGCTTGGTTTGGCAAAAGGGTCGGTTTGTGCAACTGTATTGATTTCGGTGGGTTTGGGAATAGCGCTACTACGAGCATTGGTATTCCCTGAAATCACCCTCATTGTCGGTTCACTTGTTCTGGGAATGATCCCACTGTTGAACGCATTCTCGATCTGAACCCCTAGTTCATGCAAACTTTTAAAAGTGAATAGCGGAGCGACTATCAACTTTTGCAACATATCATGCTCAGGTTTTCGCACCATCATTTGCACTTGATCCCTCTCAGAAGGTCGATCTGTCATCTGTGCTGCCTTTGCTCTCCACCTCGCAACAAATTCCACAAAAGGCTCTATGGGGTTCTGGCGGGTGACTTCAAGATCACGGGTTGTGACCTCAATCTGTGTGTTGTAGGAGTATTGCTCACTGAAGGCCTCAGCCATCTCTTCCCAATTCTGTTTCACAGAGTTCTCCAATTTCGTATACCAGATTGCGGCTATCCAGACAAGGTTCGGCCGAATAGTGACAATTTCTGGGCGGTGGTCAAACCCATTGGTCTCAGAATATCAGAAAACAGGTGGAGGTGCACCGTTGGGTCCCAGAGCCATTGAATCGATCAATATGTGGCATCTTGAACTGATCCGGTAATGTCACCATTGAGTCGGTATAACCATCCTCTATATCAGGAATAGAGTGGGCCCCCTGAGACTTTTTAAACAATTTCTCAAGCTTGCTCACTTTTAATGCTGTGGGGTCCGTCTTGAACTCAAAGGGAGAGTCCGGTACATTGGTAGGTGTTTTGGATTGCTGGGGTAAAATTGGGGGCGGAGCCGGCCCTACCGGAATGTCCGTACCTTCCTGGACATTGGGTGTTTCCCCGGGTGTCTGAACCCCTGGTGGTGGAGGAGCTTGATGCGAAGCAGATGCTCCGCTTTGTTGCTCTAGCCTGGCAATTGTCTCTGCTTGTTGGGCTATGACCACAGCCCGTTCCTTGGCGAATTCTGCTTGACAGACAGCGTCTTGCTGCATGGTTTTCATACTATCCTGGAGTTGGCGCACCATCTCTTCCAGACTCGACATATTGTCCTGATCTAACTGAGCAACCGGTATATCTGTGTCTGCAGTAGGCTTGAAAATCTCAACCCGACTGCTCAAAGATCACTGATCTGGTAGCTGTGGTACTGGTGGTCTATGCCTGACTAGCCTTCTCTGGCCCTGATTACCCTTGAACTGAGTCTCTGACCTGACAAAGTCTATCAGCACAAATCCAATGTACCCGGGGGATAGTGGAGCCTTCTGAAGCTATGATTCCAAGACTACCTAGCAAAAGAGAAAACAGACAGCATCTCAGCTCAACTTCACCAAAACAGATACGAGCAGAGCTGAACGACTGTATTCTATTACTGATCACTGTTCCCCCGCAATCACTGCCCCAAATCTGAATCTGATACCCGCAGATATAACTGATTCTCAAACTATTGATACTGGTGCCCACAGGCCGGATACCCAGACTCGCAAACTGGTATATGCATTCCCTGTAGAGATACACTCTAAAAGCACATAGCAAGTAAATGAGAGCCAATACACCCCTATGTTGGGGTAGGGTTTCCCTGTCCTATTTTGTCAGGAGCTAGGGTTTCACTACGCACACAACGGTTTCAAACAACCTAACATCGGGTAAGCAACCTGTCCTAGTTTGGAATGGTCACTATGGATTCCGAATATGCACTGGGTCGAATGGTCAAAAGGGGTGCCCCGGTAAAACCGGGGTTTGTGTTCCCATACTGGCAGAGCCCGCAACCGGTCAGCCTTATGGACATGCCTTGACAAGACAAGCCTCCAGCAAACCGTTCAGGAATAGCAGATGGCCAACACGGTGTCCTAGGCGCACCAATGCACATGCAATGCAAAGAGACACATAAATGAAATCAAAACAGGATATCACGAGTTCAAGTCAAGCTCTCTAAATCCCCAGCAGAGTCGCCAGAAACTGTTGACGTGCCCTTGGGCTTCACTCTACAGTTCGGACTCCCTTTTGTGTGTTGCGGTTCTTAATCTCGAACCAAAGAGTCCAATTTTGGCAAATCGTTTTGAAGAAAAACAGATTTTTTGAAAAGTAGTGCCAAACATGGACTGCTTTGCCAGATTACAGAGTCGCCACCTAAATATTTTAAAATGGGAAATTTAGGAAACCCTGACTCGGTGCCGAAGGCCACGTGTCCGTCATCACCAAATGTCTTGGCTCGGGAGCTTGGGTACGATTGGGGAAGGTCAGCTATGAGCACCCCCTTTCGCCCGGTCCGAAGACCGGCCTCTACTAACCATGATATCCGTTTTTGAAAACTTTATGCGTTCTTATTCCGGTTATTAACCTAGAATTACTATGTGATGCGCACAACACAAAAGTATAGACTAGATTACCCAACTTGGAAATAAACATTGCATATCCGTTTTGTCTCGAAAAACGTATTGGTTTTTGCTATTCGCAAGTAGGCTAAAATACGGATTTCAACGAGTTGTTCCAACTCAGGCAATCCAACCTTTACCCATAGGCATTCAAACAGTTTATCTCACATAAGCACTTAGCCGCATGGTAAGCATACTGTCATGGCAACATTCACACGCATGTGGTATGCTAAAGCGTAAATACTTACATCGTACTCCGTGCCAAAACAGTAGACTAGTTAGCAAACATGCATGTCCTAGTTCATGTTAAGTGGCTAATGCAACACAGGCAAGGATGCAATTTAGAGTAGGCTCGGCTAACCCTAAAATGGCACGCGAAATGCAATCATTTGATGCATGTATTCAAGTTGGAATTTAGAATACAATGCAGTTTGTATGATGTACCGAGCCCGGTGCATGTCAACAAATGCATGGATGCACGCATACATTGCATAAGGTATGCTAATTTGAATGTGCCCTAATCTACCAACATAAGCGGGTAAATAAAAGGGAGAAAGAAATGGGGATTGGAAGACATACACCCACTCACACACACTTATTACAACTTTGCCCTCACTCGGAGGGACCAAAAGAATATACAGATAATTAACTACGCAAGCTAATTAAATATTACAAATTAATTAAATTAACAAATTAATTAATCTAAGGAAAAACAGTAAACGCCTCGGGAGGAGAGCCAAATGCAGCACGTGCTCGGGTCCTGCTCGGAATTACACTGCCATGCCTAGCCTGCCTCTGTTTCCCCTGCTATACTCCTCTGAAGACTGCCAAAGTCTCAGGAATACTTCCTTGGGAACTGGAGATCATCACCGGCTGCACAGAACTTCCACCGGCAGTGGATTGAGCTCATCGGCACTGAATTGATCCATCGGCTGCAAATTGACTGCCGGTCGGCACTAAAAACTGCCGGCCGGCACTGAAAACTGCCGGCCGGCACTGAATGCCTGCAGAACCTGCAACTCACAGCAGCAGAGGGCAAAACTGGCATGGCAATGCAATTCAAAGCATGTATGCACTAAACACACTCCTTATCATACTAGTGACTCAAAGGAAGATATGCCTCGATTCTCGGACCACCAATCACGCATTTCCATGCATGATGGCCCAAAGAACCAAGAATGCAACTTTGATTTCAAATGCATGCAATCCATAGAATCAAATAAGGGTGCCAAACCTCCATCAAACTTCACTTCAAGAGGCCTAGCATGCATGCCAATGCAATGCAACCCTGAGCATGTTATCTATATGCAATATGGACAGTGCAAGGCACTTATGCAAACATACAAGCAAGCATACAAGGCAAGCTTGCAAACCAAGTAAAAGGGGGACCTAATCATGAATTGGGCAGCCCCTAATAGGCCCAAAATCAGTGGCTAAAGTGCCCAAAAATGAAGGCTAAAATACACACACACATGCATGCAATTATGGTCCAACACTTAGGCACAAACATGGCAACTCTCAAGCACACTTAAGGAGACCAAACATAGGCAATGAGCATGCATTGTAAGCTCTGAAAATCATGCTAAACATGGTGCCAAACCAACTAAATAAATCAACAAAGCATGCAACAATGCTCACACATTCACATACTTGAAGCATACAAGCCACAAAATGCAAAGAGGCTATATAATGCATGCTAGGATCGACTCAAACAACTTAAGACAGATCTAAAGCATGGCAAAATAAGCACAAAATCTTCACAAATCTAAGCCTAAAACATGCTCGAACAAAGGCTAACAACCTAAGGCATATTAAGGCAATTGCAAGGCATCACATGGTAGGTATGCTAAGCATGCACCAAACTGAAAAATACCCTTCTACAATACTGATGAGGGACCAAAATATGACGACCCACAGTAGATGACAATCCCCAAATCAATATACAAACATGCTCAAAATGCAATGCAAGATTAAGGCCCACAAAGGGGTATAACATGAAGTACCAAAAGGGTACACCAAACAGCCAAAGACCCTTCATGAGACATGTAGAGGGGGAAAAATAAGACACTTTTCAGGCCTGTCGAAGGCCCAAAAACAGAAGCATGGTAGGCTAACAAAGCATGCAAAAATGGGGACCAAAGAGGGGTTATGAAGCAAGTCATACATGGAGGTCCCCAACAGTGTTGAGCCCTTCTTCAATGTTGAAGAAGGGCTCAAAATAAGCCTCTTTGTAGTTTACATCAAAGCTCAAAAATACATGCAACTATGGCTTAGATATGAACCAAGAAAATGCTAGTTTTGGGGAAAAGTGTGCTTACCCTTGTAGACCAACAAACCAGCACCTCTTGGACCAAGTTTTGGTGCTCCTAAGCTCTGCAAATGACCTCCCAAATTCTGGAAATGGAAGTGGTGGTGTTGTGCTATGGGTTGGTGAAGGAATGGCCCAAGAACAAGGGTGTTTGGAGGTTGAATGAGAGAGATATAGTGAGAGATTGAGGGATATATGTATCTATATCAGATATGTATCTATATCTATGGTTTTTTGCTTAAGAATCTCTAACCTTTAATAATGGAGGAGGAGTGCTCCTTAAATAGGCAAAGGCAAAGGTTCTTGGCTTCTCCAAGAAGCCAAATGAAAGGGGCAAAGGGTGCAAAGGGTTTGTGGCTTCTAGAGGAAGCTAAAATAGCTGGGCCAAAGGGTTCAAGCTTCTAGAAGCTTTTGGGGGTTCAAAGGTGCAAAAAGGTGCAAAATAGCCACATATATGCACGTGGAGCTGGTTCTGTGCATCCCAGCTGGCACAGCTGGCATGCACCATGCCTGGGAGGGTCAAAAGGGTTAGGTCGGCCATAAAAGAGGTCATCGGCACAATATATTGCCGGTCGGCACAATATAGTGCCGACCTGCACTTTATTCTGGCCGGTCGGACAAATAGAGTGCCGATGGGTGGCCGGTGAGGTCAAAAAGTGCCGGTGGATGGCCAAATTGAAGCCCCAGAAGTTATCTTTCCAATGGCGCAAACCTTGCATCAAAATTCCTTCTATGCAAAAAGTTATGCCCTTTTCCGTGAAGCCGCGCAGACTCAATCCAACCGGGATGATGCCCAGCTTCAACCCATCATATCTCCTCCACCCGGACTTGGCTCTAGGAGATTCTTGAACCAAAAATGAAGCCCCGGAAGTCTTCTTTCCAATGGTAGTGGCCTCATAGCTAAATTCTAAGTATGCAATTTAATAAGCCTGATTCAGCGAGAGCCGCTCGACTTTCTTCTACCCGGATTCATGGCGAACTTCTTCTCCAACCTATTTTCTCCCCTCCTCTCCTCTTTTGTTCAACTCCAAACCCCTAAACAAAGTGTTTTGAAGGGTTTGCCTCTCTCCTTGTCGAAGAAACTGAACCTGTGCCCTGCACATCTCTCAACACCGAGCAAACCATCAGTAATGCCCAAGTCTTGAGGGCGGTCAAAAACGGGGTGTCTACATTTGCACACGGCAAACCCTGAACAAACAGTCCAGTCTGATAAGACGGAATACAAAGGTAGAATCGGCCAAAGCTAAAGCACACTCAGATGCCCCAAATTTTCTCCTTCTTCTTTTGCTTTGCATAGATGTGGAGAATGGCACAGCACTCTGAGCACAGAGTGATTAAAAAAACTTTTGAAATTGAAAAAGGGTTTTTCAAACTGGGGTATTGAGCCTACAACTGAACACAGTAAAAAAAGACTCAAACAGAAAGTACACGACCTAATCACAACGAGACACGCTCGGAAAAGACTCAAAACAAAAGTTGAGGTAAACAAAACAAAAGACACGACATACAGACGTGTTTACAAAAATGAGAAACCTTAAATCACGAGGAGCCAGTTCCTCCGGGCATTATTTCCCACCCTTTCTAATTTGTGATCCTCACATCACTCGGCCCTCAGGCTCTGTTTTTCTCACAAAAACCTTTTGCTCACTTTTCTCTCGACTTACACCTCTCTATTCTTTACTCCCTCATTTTATATCCCTCCCCTGGGTGGTTAATGGATAAATGGAAATTGTGGGTTCACGCCCAACATTATTAGCTCACGGCTATTTCCTCCCGGGACGTCTAGTTGATGTTCCGGATGAAGTATCTTGATCCATTCCAATTTGTGCCTCGCACTTGGCTTGATACCTCGTTGCTTGGAGGTTGTTTGAGAGCTTTCAGCCCTTTACTGATAGCTTCAGTTGTTCTTCTTCTGGCGAATAGAGCGCCCTTCTGGCAAGTATTGATAATCGGGGAAAGACAGGAGCCTGACTCAACTGTGCCCCTAGTTCATCATTTTGACCATTTTTGTTTTGGTTTTCTACTAAAACAGTTTTGACCAATATGAGAGTTAGATTAACATACTTGTTCGATTCTTGATTTGAAAATCATGCAAGTTAGGTTATGAGTACTGAAAATTTTCCTTTTTTGGGTCCAAGAAAATGGTCCAGTTTTGAAAAAGATGGAATAATTTTCGAGAAAATAGTCAACCTCAGTAAAAATTCTGAAAAACTATTTTTGCAAACGGTCAATGCTCAACGAGCACGGAACTTACTCTCGAGATGCGCAACCTCGGATCGGAGGCAATGGAAAATTGCCCCTTGCTTGAAAGAGCTGCACGGCAACGGAAAGTTGCCCCTTGTCTGGGTGAACACCGCAGCATTTTGTAAACAGTCCTCATTAGTGATGATCATGACCGAACTCTCGGACACGGAGAAGACGAAGATGGTCAGAACCAATATATGGACACAGTCACTTTGAGAGCGTTGGTGGCTCGACTTCAGGATGAAGTTGCCTACGTATCCCAAACATGGGAATCAAGCCTTACGTAGTTCCGGTGTCACAACCGAACTATCGGATTCAGAGAAGGCAAGGATGATCAAAACCATTACATGGACTAAATCGCTTTGAAAGCGTTGGGGGCTGGACTTCGGAAAGAAGTTGCCTACGTATCCCAAGCATGGGAATCAAGCCTTACGTAGTTCGGGTTAAGGTACACTCGGGTATTTTAACCTTCACTTTTTTTTTTTTTAGGCTCTAACTTTTGCCGAGGCACCCGTTGCGGGTTTTCGACCTTGCGAGCTTCTGTTTTTCTTTTTTTTTTGTCAATTCTTTTCTTCTTTTTTCTTTTTTTGTTTTTCATCTTTCTTTTTTTTGTATTCTTTTTTCTTTTTTTTGTATTTTTCTCTTGCTCTAACTTTTGCCTGGGTCGCCCTTCCGAGTTTTCGGCCCAGCGAGCCTCTCAAAGGGTAAAAGTGTAACAAGTCCATGCCAAATGGTTTTGAGATCCTGAAGTCATCTGAATCCAAGAGAATGGCTGTGTTATTGATTTGCAAAAGGATTCATCTCCGGCTCTTCAAGCACATTGGACATTTTTGCCCCTAGTTTAAGGGGTGCTTCTGTTCTAGTTTCACAAGCTTCTTCCGGAGAGATCTGATCTTCTTGATCTGACTTTGGTTCCTCTTGTTCGAAGACTGCTTCAAATCTGGCCACACAGGCCTCTCTTGATGATTGATCGTTGAACGTTCTGAATGGGTTCAAGGTTTGAAAACAAATGGATTGAATCTTAAGGCTAAGAGTGATCCTAGGCTGCACAATCTCAAGAGCGATTCCACACAGGTCTTTGCAGGACTGCGCAAAACATTTTGTTTTTGAAAGTTTTTACGAAAACGACACATCGCTCACGCTGAAGATAGTGTGGAACCAATCTGGATCAAGCCAGGGTCCTTCTCAGTACTCACGCTAACAAGCATGATTTCATTCATTAAAGGCTTAGCATGCCTCACTTTCTCTCAAATTGATCAAAGTTTTGTAAAACCCGAGGAATTCCTTCCTCTTTGTTTTCATCACCACAGTGTTCAAAAACAGTTTTGAAAAACTTAGGTCAATACAATGAGTTTAGAGCATAGAAGAGTAAGTGAGATGTTCTGCCATTTCATTCAAATCCTCTGGCACAACTAGCTCAAGGTAGCAATAAGCACGGAAACATGATAGCCGCAGCTGTTTCATTCAGATTTCCTGGTTGCAACTGGCTCCACAGCAGAGACAGACTCAAAAGAAGACAACAACGGTGTTCGAGGCAACAACCCCGAAATCACCTGACATTCTATACAAGGGGACTGACTCGCTACAACAAGAAAGACCCTTAAGCAAAAAGAACTGACTCAAGACGATGAGACGGACTCAAAACAAAACAAAGGCCTGACTCGACACCCAAGCCAGAAGTTACAAAACTAGCATTCGCAGATGCTTAAAAATGCATGCTAGACGCCATATCCAAAATACACTGAGGGTCGCCCGCAGGTGGTTCACTCCCCGATCACATACTCACAGTATCCTCAAAATCTAACAACCCAGCAGTGACAGACTTCGCTGAGGTGGGTGGGAGGATAACCTCATTGTCAATCAAATCTTGCACTTCATGACAAAGGTGAAAATAGTTATCGGTAGCGTGACCGGTTTGCTGGTGGTACGCGCAGTACAAAGCAGCATCATGTGTGGGAGGGAGATTCTTTGGGAGAGGCCTAGGCTCGAGGGGTTTAAGGTGCCCCCTTTCGGCAAGGATCTAGAGCGCCCTAGAAAAAGGCATGTAGAGTGTGTGGAAGACCCTGCGCCCTCGGGGCAGATACTTTGAAGTCTGAGAATTCTTGCTAGACGCACTAGCGAAAGGGTCGGCAGGTGCTACCTTGACTTTCTGATCTTTCCCAGGTGCAAAGTTGGGAGTGGAAGAAATTGTTCTGGCATGACGGGGCCCATCCCGGTTTTCTGCCTGGCTTGAACTGCCTTCATTGGAATGGGGAAGACATCATCCACAGTCTTGGCCGCGACTGCGAATACCTGTTGCTTATTCATCCCCTCGGCTTTTAAAGCCTCGACTGCCCACAGCAGTTGTTCAATGGGATCGGCATCTGCCTTCATCTTGTTCTTACCTCTGGCCTCAGCCTGATCGAGGGCTTGGGTTGATGTTGACACGTCATTGCTATAACTTGAGACAACCTCAAGTTGGCTGAGCTCAATCACAATCCGTCCCAATAGGGGAGGCTCCTGCGGTACAAAATTCCCAGCATATGGTGCAGCTGGTGGCGAAGCCGATATTCCGTAAGCGAGATCTGCCATAGCCCTCTGGAGGTCACCAATCATCCCCATCAATTCGAACGTGGTGGGCTCACGAGCCTGATACAACTGGGGTTCCCAGATCGGGCGCGCGGCAGGCGACCTGGGCAGATGCGGTACATCGACATTGGTCTCACTTTGCAGGGTGATTCCTTGATCTAATGCGGCTGTCATAACCACGATTTCCTCTGAATTCTATGTCATGATAAGTTCGCTGATCTTGAACAGTGACTAACGAATCAGATATCTGCCTTGCCTCAGCGAGGGAAAACACTGGCTATTCTGTACTTGAATTTCTGAACTGAAAGAGAAAACATGCAGCATTTCAGCCCAAATGGAACAAACACAGGCGTAGCTGAACAGCTGTACTCTAATACTGATCACTGTTCCCCAAAATCACTGCCCCAAAACACTGAATCGGATACCCGCAGATATAACTGTTTTCTCAAAAACACTGATACTGATGCCCGCAGGCCTGATGCTCAAACTCACAGGCTGATATGTACGTTCCTGTAAAGATACACTCTAAAAGCACATAGCAAGTAAAAGAGAGCCAAAACACCCCTACGTTGGGGTAGGGTTTCCCTGTCCTATTTTGTCAGGAGCTAGGGTTTCACTATGCATGCAGCGGTTTCAAACAACCTATATCGGGTAAGCAACCTGTCCTAGTTTGGAATGGTCACTATGGATTCCGAATATGCACTAGATCGAATAGTCGAAAAAGGTGCCCCGGTAAAGCCGGGATTTGTGTTCCCATACTGGCAAAGCCCGCAACCGGTCAGCCTTATGGTCAAGCCTTGACAAGACAAGCCTCCGGCAAACCACTCAGGAATAGCAGATGGCCAACACGGTGTCCCAGGCGCACCAATGCACATGCAATGCAAAGAAACACATAAGTGAAATCAAAACAAGATATCACGAGTTCGAGTCAAGCTCTCTAAACTCCCCAGCAGAGTCGCCAGAAACTGTGGACGCGCCCCGCATGAGGCCTCATGCCACAGTTCGGACTCGATTTGTCACGGTTCTTAATCTGAACCAAAGAGTTCAAATCCGGCAAATCATTTTGAGAAAACAGATTTTTAGAAAAGAAGTGCCAAGCATGGACTGTTTTGCCAGATACAGAGTCGCCACCTAAATATTTTTTTATGGGGGAATTTAGGAAACCCTGACTCGTTTGCCTAAGGCCACGTGTCCGTCATCACCAAAGTTGCCTCGGCTCGGGAACTTGGGTACGATTGGGGAAGGTCAGCTATGAGCACCCCCTCTCGCCCGATCCGAAGATCGGCCTCTACTAACCATGATATCTCATTTTTGAAAACACATGCGTTCTTATTCTGATTAATTAGCTAATCTTACTATGTGATACGCGCAACACAAAAGTATAGACTAGATCACCTAATTTGGAATGAAACATTGCATATCTATTTGTTTTGAAAAACAGGTTGAAATTTTGCTACTCGCAAGTAGGCGAAAATACGGATTTCAATGAGTTGTCCCAACTCAAACAATCCAACCTTCACCCACAGGCATTCAGGCAGTTTATATCACGTAAGCATCTAGCCACATGGTAAGCATGCTGTCATGTTAACATTCACACTCATGCGAGATGCTAAAACATAAAACACTTACAGTGTACTCCAAGCCAAAAACAAAGAACATGTTAGCAATCATGCATGATCCAAGTCCGTGTTAAGTGGCTAATGCAACGCATACAGAATGTCGCTAGAATAGGCTCGGCTAATCCTAGGATGGCATGTGGGATGAAACAAGTAGCATGTATTCAAGTTAGATTTGGAATACTATGCTGTTAGCATGATGCGCTGTGAAGCCCCTGAAATATGTATTCACTTTAAAGACCCTAATGTTTGAATTATTTTCTTAAAGCCCCTCGGTTACTTAAATTAATTCGAATCTTGTCAGCTAGCATTACTATTTTTATTTTTGTCAAAACAGGAATTTCCCTAACCGGATTAGGATCCCGAACCTAATTTAATTCTACATAAGTTACATGTATTTAACTCCAAGCCTTCACCCTTTAATTAAATTCAAAACTTGCCCCCAAAAACTAGTACTTGTACCTTGTACCTTGAAGTACCATCAATCATGTAATATATATATATATATATATGTATACATCTTTAAGAGTGTACCCTAGGACATAAAATAATAAAGAATTTGCCATCCACACTTCCCTATGGCTGGTCCTTCCTTGGAGAATGTGAGAAATCAAATTCCAAGAAACACCATCATGAGATTCTAGGAAAATACACAACCTAGTGACCAAAACCTAGGTTGCTAATTTCAAAACTAGTTCCATTTTAACTATGTGTGGCCTAAATCAATGAACAAGCCTCCCAAATCCCTTCTATTCCTTTAGAATTCAAACAAATCCTAACATTTCCATCCATTTCCAACTAAGGGGCTTTTAGGAATTTTTGCCTCAAAAGTTTGTCTATAAATACCAACACACCCCCCTAGCTTGCAAACACAC
Source organism: Camellia japonica (assembly GCA_030407325.1). Classification (NCBI taxonomy): domain Eukaryota; kingdom Viridiplantae; phylum Streptophyta; class Magnoliopsida; order Ericales; family Theaceae; genus Camellia; species Camellia japonica. The sequence continues at coordinate 79,287,494 of JAPPVO010000017.1, forward strand.
ATAACACACTCACCCACACACACATTCGGTTAGAGAGAGAGAGGAGTCTAGAGAAGAAGAGGGAGGGCGAAGAGAGCATTCTTGTGCAAAATAGCAAGTAAGCCACAAACACAACCTTCTCTTTTATTTTCCTTCTTTCAATACATGTTTCTAAATAATGTGTTTCAGATCTGTTATTAAAGAGTTCTTATGTTAAAAATGCTAAGATTTGAGTATTGGTTCCATCTCTCTTGTATTTTCCCCATTTTGGTCCAAAACCATTTTTTTTTGTACCAATCTCTCAACTTTGCAAAGGCACTCCTTCAAACAAATTTTCTGAGTTAAATATATGATAGTTAGCATATTTTCTTAACAAAATAAATGAAACTTTCCTTTGGTGGAATCCCCTTTTCATAAATCTTCTTGTTTTGGGCAAAATACCCTAGAATCTGTTTTTGCAGCCCACTTCCAGAAATTCTAGAAAAATGTACAAAATTATTCTGGACCTCTGTTTTATGTCAAAATCTTCCTTAAAGTGTTAGCTTTCAACTAAAATTGGTTTCATCGAAAAACATTAAGCGGTTTGCAAGAAAATCAATTTTTCGTAACGGTCGACGGATCTGGACAGAACCTGGACAGCGCTGGAATACTTTCTAAATAACTCAAAATCTGGAAAAGCGATCCCATTTACAAAAGATGTTCTAGAAACTAGATTAAATCCTCTACGAACCATAGGATGGCCAAGTCCGGTGAAGGATCTAAAATAGCCCTTTCATTTTAAATTTTTATGTGATATTAAATCTGGAAATTTTGTTATGTGTGGATGTTTCATACCCTTGAGTTCATGAGATTGCTTATTAGCTTATGATCATATCTTGGCATGATATTATATGTGTTGTGATTATGTTATTTACCTTTCTCATCTTAAGAATGCATGCTTATATGGATGTTATTGTCTTATAAGTTGGACTAACCTTGATTTAAGACATTTAATTCAACGGGAAACCTAATGGGGAGGGTATTGGGTTTTGAGCACTTGAATAATGAAAAGATGAGAATATGTGATATATGGATTATTGGGATGCATTCCCTATTTGAAGTTAAAGTCTTGCGCAAGTGGTTTTCGGAACCCTTGAACGGAGCGGTTGTATTCGGACCCTAGGTAGCTTGGTGTGAGGAGGGATTTGGGCAAGGCCCATTATTACCATCTCTTTTGAGGCCCTGCGGTTGGCGCTACGCGGTATCTAACCGTTGGTAGGCATCCGAGGTTAGTTCTGCAACAAAGCAACAAAAGAGGGGGCATACCGAATAATCCGCGTCCGATTCTTGTGGTTGGGAGGACGAAATCTCTTTGGGGGATTTCTAGATTACTGACATCTAACCTAACCATTTATTTATTTATTTATTTATTTGAGTAACATGCTTTACTACTTGGTGCTATAATTGTGATTGTGTATTGGACTGGGAAAAAGGGGTGGGGTGTGTGTGTGTTTACTGGGCATTCAAAGCTCACGGCGTATCATGCCAGGTGACGAAGCGGAATTTATAGCTGGAGACGACGACCCCGAAACCTTCGAAGACTTTTGGCTATCTTAGGAAAGCTAGAAATTTCCTTTCGTTATTTTGTAAGAACTCATGTGAAGTTTTAAACCTTCTTTTGGGATGTAATGTAATGGAACAATCTTTTGAATTAAGTATAATTGTGGTTGTTGTGTATTTATAATCCATGTATGAACCTTATCGTTGCTTATGAGACCTTATGTCAATATCTCTTAAGATCTGTCAAAAGGGTAGTACGCTGCCTAAGAAAGCTGGACTTAGAAGGGAGGCTATTTTGACTCCTCCGGCGATCTGGGATCTTACTTGGTTATTGACCATATGATTCATTAGTGACTCTCCCTTGACTGCAACCAATGGTGTAGAATCGGGGCGTCACATGCGCCGAGCCCGGTGCATGCAATACTGACGAATGATGCACGCATGCATAGCATAAGGATGCTAAATTAAACATGTCCTAATACTAACCATCAAAAGTAGGTAAGTAAAAGGGAGAAAGAAGTGGGGGTTGGAAGACATGCACACACGCACCCATAATTATTACAAATTTGCCCTCACTTGGAGGAATCGAAAGAATAATACAAATTTAACTAACCTATAAGCTAATTAAATATTACAGACCAATTAAACTAGTTAAGCAAATTAACTAATCTAATAGAACAGTAAACAGCCTCGGGAAGAAGGCTCAATGCAATGCGTGCTCGGCTTCGCTCGGAAGTCCACTGCCATGCACAAGTTGCCTCTGTCCACACTGTTTTCCTTCTCTCATTATTGAAAAATTCCCAAGGTGCACTCTATGAACCCTGTGGGACACCACCGGCCAAGGGAATTGGTCACCGGCCAAAGGAAATGATCACCGGCCATCAATTGTTGGTCGGTTGGCACTAAAGATGGCCAGCCAACCAAACCTTCCTGCAGAATCCTGTTTTGACAGCAGCAGAGGGCAAAACAAGGCATAGCAATGCATTTCAAGCAAATGTGTGCACCAACACATCCCTTATCATGTTTATGACTCAAAGGGACATGGTTCTCGGTTCTCGGACCATCAATCACGCATTTCCATGCGTGATGGCCCCAAGGAACCAAGTTATGCACTTTGATTTCAAAATGAAATGAAAACCAAATAAGCACAAAAGGGCCCAACCTCTATCACTTGATTTCAAGAGGCAAGGCATGCATGCCAATGCAATGCAACCTAGGCATGTTAACTAAGTATGCAACATGGGCATGCAATGCACAATGCATACTAGGCACACAACCTACGCAAGCAAGCATGCAAGGCATGAGGCAATGCAAACCAACAAGTGTGCAAGATGCAATGTGGATTTTCAAGCATGCAACAACACATGGAGCAAACATGTTAAACAACCTAAACATGTAACAACACACAAGTATGCAACAACACACAAGGTGAGAATGCAACAACATGCAAATAATGGACTTAAACTAATTTGGGCAGCTCTATACTAAGCCCAAAACAGTGGCCAATTGCTAAGAGAATGAGGACCAAATAACATGCAAGCATGCATGCACACAAGGACCAACACTTAGGCATTGAAGAGCAACTCTCAAGCACACTTAAGAGGATGAAAACATGGACAAATGGCATGCATTATAGGCTTTGAAAATCAAGTCATGAAAGGTGCCAAACCAACTAGACAAGACAAACAAGGCATGCAAGCAAAGCCAAAATTCAAGGCAAGCCAAAGGTGTATTGAACTACACTTAGCAAAATCGAACATGGCGTGAATTAAGCAACCAAAATCAAAGTCTTGGCATGTTAAAACAAAGCCAAAAACACATTTAGATGGCATCTAAATGGTCTAAACATGCAAGCATGCACAAGGGCCTAAACAAGGGACATAAGATGACAACCTTATAAAGCATTAAAGGGACATCAAATGCAAGCATACAAGCATGCCATGAGGACTGAAATGATGCTATAAGTGGTTCTAAGCCACTGAAATGATGCAATGATGGCATGCTAGAAGGGCCAATGCTTAAGGCATACAAGAGAGGTTACATGGTAGCTATACAAAGCAAAGCATGGACAACCCAAATGACCAAAAACAGTCCTTTAGCATGCTAAAACAAGCATAAAAGCTTGGCCAAGCCTGGCCAAAAACATGCTAGAACAAGGCTCAAAGCACAAAGCATGTTAAGGCTAAAAGATGGCATTACAAGACATGTATGCAAGGCATGCATAGTGTGTCTAAACCAACATAAAACAGCGCTATAGCATGGCAAAATAACACTAAATAGCAGCTAAGATATAGCCAACATGAACCTAAATAAGATGCTCACTCAAGAGGCTAAAATGGCCCTTTTCAAGGACAACAAGGAGAGGGGGTGGCCCTCTCCTTCTTAAGACCTCAAGGCACCATCCTCACCACTGAAATCCCTCAAGATTTCAGTGGTGAGGAGCCCAAACAAGGTGGTCCCGGAGCTCACCAAAATAGCACAAAAATAGCGCCAAGCAAGGCCTAACTAATTATTACAAACTGAAATCAAATAACTAGTTAAACTAACTAATTATTTACAACACTTAATTAGCTACAACTAATCAATTACAACACATATTTAAGTTAGATATTTAAGTGTTAAATAAGCTTGAAATACGAGAGAGGCTCCTGCACATGCTCGGTTTCCACTCGAAAAGCCGCTGTTTTGCTGCTGCAAGCCTCTGTTTGCACATTTGGTCACTGAAAATGCTGCCCACTTTCAGAACATCTCTCCCCCACCTTACCAACACAATGCTCAATTTTCATTGGTGGCCGACAGGGGGCCAGTCGGCTACCATTGGTGGCCGGTCGGCCACTGCTGGTTTGAACTTCCTTGCTGTAACAAAAAGCAAAACAGTGTATTTTTCAAGGGTTGTTTGCACACTTTGCCTCCCCTTTTCATGGGAAATCAAAGGAAGGACAAGCTTTGGTTAACAAACCATCAATCAAACAATTTCATTGTATGATGGCTTGTGAAACCAGTTGTGCAAGTTCAATAAATGCAAAATGAGACCAATATGACCATCACCCTATCATGCATGATCAAGGGCAATGGAGACCTAGGAAAATGACACATTTCTTTTGAGTATGAAATGTTCCATTTTTCTTGTGTTCAAATTAACGTCCGATTTGAATACATGCAATGCAACACAAAGAATGCTTATCTTGTCACTTTTACTTGTCAATTTTTGTTTACTCATTTTAACTTACCAATCCATTCTTTAACCAATTAAGTCCATTGGTGAGTGTCCTCTAATGGAGGGAGGGTTCAAACCATAAGTTGCTTTGGGCATGAAAGAGGCATTACACTATTGGTAATGAACCGCTTAAGGGATTGAACCATTAGGTGTAGCACCTCCATTTCACACTTAGGCAAACAAGTGGTTTGAAACCACTTTCAAAGCAAAACCAAAAGGTGAAGAAATGAGGGAGATTACAGAAATTATAAGTGCTGAAATGAAGTAGAAAAAACACTAAAACATGCAATCAACTCACACCAATGAGGGTCAAAGCCTTAAAACACTAAGTTAGTGAAGGAATTAACACTACAACCATGCCATACAAGGCTCAAATGAAAAAAAATAACCAAAAACAGCAGCAAAACAGTCCTAAATATGGTCTAAAACATGCTAGACTTAAGCCATGAAAAAGCCAAAACATTAAGCTAATACATGGGGTGACACCACAACTATGCAAAACAAGACTCAAACAAACTAACCAGCCTGAAACAGAGCTAAAATAGGTTATTTTATAGGCTAAGACATGCTGGACTTGAGTTAAGTTAAGCTAAAAAAACATGCTAACATGTGAAGCTAACTAGGCATGCAAACAAGACACAAGGAAGGGAGGCTAACCCCTCCAAATTTGGACTTCAAAATGAGTTTTTTTCCACTGAAAACCCTCTGAAATTCAGTGGTTAAAAGGCCCAAAAAAGTTGATTTGAAAGTGATGAATAAAGGCACAAAAGCTTTACAAACTAATAAACAAGAAGGGTGAACCACTCCTTAACTAAAAAGAGGCCCAAACCAGCACTTTTAGGCCACAAAAATAGAGTTTTTTTAAGTTCAAAACCAGCCCCAAAACAGTAAGGAAAGATGGTAAAACAAGCTTGCAAAACAAAGTAAACAAGGCAAGTAAACTACCTCTTGAAGCAAAAGGCAATTCTAGGCACAAAACCAAGCTAAAACCACCTTCAAGAGCTCTAAGAAGACCCCAAATGACCTCAGCTCAAAGGTAAGAGGATTTGATTTAGGATGTGTATGCAAAAGTGTAGAGAAAACAAGCAATTAGGCACAAAATTGTAAGAGAGAGAGAGAGAGATATTTTTGCTCTAAATTTTCTCAACCTCAAAAATGGGGAAGGAACCCCCCTATATATAGAAAAACGTGCCTTGAGTTTAGAAACATCCTACCCTACACGTGTAGGGAGATGCAGCTCAATGTGCTAACGGCTGGCACAGTTGTCAACAAATATCAACAAATATCTGGAAAAAGAGACTGTTGGCCAACCGGCCACACCAATGGCCGACAAGCACAAGCCATGGCTGACAGGCTCTGGTGGTGGCCAACAGGTCACCACAAGGTTCCATGCACCAAGTTTTGATCCAAAACAAAGCATAGAAAGGACAAGGTCTAAAGGCTCAAAGACAGGGCATTCCGCCGAGGACTTCGGGCGCTCAAAATGAACACAAACAAACATAATCATCATATGCACAGGTGATGACGTCCCAGTCTTGAGGACAGTCAAAAATGGGACGTCTACAGTCGGTTTCGGCTAAGAGTCATCGGAAGAGTTATGTCGACCATAAGAGGAGACCGTTGTCTTTTGAGGTAGGAGATCACGTCTTCTTGAAGATATCACCGAGACGGGATTTGATGAGGTTTGGGAAGAGCGGGAAGTTTTCTCCCAAATTTATTGGGCCTTTTGAGATTCTAGAGCATGTTGGGGAGGTAGCTTATCGTTTGGCCTTACCACCATAACTTTCCAGGGTTCATGACGTGTTTCATATTTGTATGCTTTCGAAGTATGAGCCGAATCCATCACATATGTTGGATTAGACTAAGTTATAGGTAGATAAGGATGCCTTATATGAGGATAGACAGGTTAGAGTTTTAGATACTCGAGACCAAGTCTTGCAAGGCAAGACGATTCCTTTGGTAAAGGTGTTATGGCAAAACCACGGTGTTGAGGAGGTGACTTGGGAACATGAAGCAGAAGTCCATGAGAAGTATCCAGACCTTTTTGTTGATGTTTGGAACTTGTAATGAACATCTTGTTATGTTGATTAAATGTGAACATTGTATATGTTTTGGGAAAAGTGAATTGTATATTCAATATTGAAAACTTTGTTTATCGTTGTTGTGAGAATGAATGACCGGTAGATGGGCCATGGTTATGAGGATGGATGGATCATTGTTATGTAGATCTAGATACGGTGGTTATTGTGTTGTTTTAAAATTTTGAGGATGAAATTCCTTAAGGGGGGAGATTAATGATTCTGATTTAGACCCGACCCGTTTATTGTTTTGGATCCGGGATTCTTTGTCTTGATGGTTGTTCATGTCTTTGTTCATCTTATTCCTTGTTGAAGTGGGTTGTGTGAGTATTGTGGTTGCATTTGAAATAGGTTAGAAATTAGTTTTTCAAAGGAGTCTTTGCCCAGAATTTTGCTTGTTCGCTCAAGTGAAGTTTCTTACACTCGAGCGATCTTTTACAGTCTACAAAACTATTGAGAGTTTAATGTCTGTGCTCGAACAATACTTCCTGCGCTTGACCGAACTTTTACAGGTCTGAACTACTAAAAGGGGTGCATTGTGCACTCGAGCAACCATTCTTGCGCTCGAGCTTGAGTAGTGTTTTCGTTTGTGTCTGGTCACTCGAGTGACCATTCTTGAGCTCGAGCAGTCTGCACGTATATTAGTCCGAGACAGCCACTTTTTGAGTCATTTTTCTCACCTCTCTCTCTCTCTCTCTCTCTCTCTCTAAACATCCCAAAATCTAGATCTACTATCTCTCTCTCTAAAACCATCTTAAAACCTTCAAATACACCTTGATCCATTGATCTCTCAACCATTGTTCTTTGGGGAAAAGGGTAGAGCTTGCATAGAGCTTCCATTTGATCGGGCAAAGTTGGTTTTCGGCTTCAGCGAGGTTTCTCCATTTTCTCTCTTGCTTTCTAGCTTCGAGGTAGGGGTTTTTCACTTTAGTATGGTTTTTAACTTGGTTATTTGCAAATCTAACCAACATTGGGATTTGGGGATTTTTGGATAAACCTAGGGCTTTAGTTTTGAAATCAAAAGAGGGGTTTTCAAAATGGTTTCTTGAATATGACTGTGGGTATGTAAATGTAGTTGAGTTGTGATAAAATAATGGATGTTATCCTTGTAATTGATTTGTAAAGAAAAGGAAATTTTTTCCCTAGAATATGAATAATTGATTTTGTAAAGAGAAAATGGAAAGGATGTTGGATTTTATAAAATTGGGATGATGATAATGATGATGGTGGAGTTGGATATATATTGTCGCTCCCATCTTGAAATTTTGGAAAGTTTATCTATCTATTTAGAGATATCTGTTTTGGGCTATCATTAGAGGATAGCTATGATTGTTGTAGAAATTACATGGGAATTAGGAGAATTGAAACTAATTTCTCATCCATTTGCATTGACCATTGTTGCATATTTAACACATTGAAAATGTATAAGGTTTTGAGAAAAATGGGTGAATACCTTGGTGAACTTGGGTTGGGGTGTGGTTGAGATATTATTGTTGGCCTGTGTGTCATTAGTAAAAGTCCAGAAACCCGCATGGTTAGGTGCCGAGCCTTCCGATCAGTACCGGTAAAAATGGCAATTGGTAATGCTTGTATAGCCTACTTAGAGATTCTTAGTGTTGTATCCACTGTCCCATTTTCTATTGTAAAGGAAATGATTTCATGGATTGTGATATAATCTGGCATTGCGTGGTTTTGGAAAGAAATATAAAATGTTTTGACATGAGCATTGTATATGCTTTCACCTTATAACTTTGTTAAGATTCGTACACTGTATTAGAGCATCTCTACTGGGCTTTGGCTCACCCTATGTAGAAACCATTTTTAGGTACTGATGATATGCCTCCGCTAAGGCCGTGGCTTGGAAGGACTTGGAGCCAAGAACTTCCTTTTGTTTTTGTTGTAATTATTTTTGTATAAGCCTAGGGCTTAAACTGTATTGAGTTAAAATTCACTTTTGTTGTAACCAAGCATCGTCTTAGAAAGTTGTAGACATTAGGTCATTTACGTACTTGTTTAACTTTTATTTCGTATTGCTTACTTGTGGCACTTGCTATAGATTTAGGATTAGGACTTTTGAATGTATAATTGCATGTGTTAACTTTTGTAAAATGGGACCATATGAATGGAAGGGTACTTTATTCAGAACTATACTGTTATTTAATTAATATCGTGGGATGAATTATGGTGACTATTTTTGGGCCGTTACAGTTCCATGTCACAAAAATAATAAAATCATAAATCTAGTAACCATATCACATTTTTAAATCATTTGGCTTGTTAGATATGCATTTGTTAGATATGCATAGAAATGGGTTTGTTAGATAGGTTTCAAGGATAGAAGTTGAGAATAAAAAAGGATTTTATAACTTAGAGATTCAAAGGCTACCTTTGTTGTGATCTGAAAATTTTGGAAAGTCTGAAGAATTTAGACAAGGCGAAGTAGTTAATATCTGAAAATGCATTAAAAAATAAATTGCAATACAACATCACAAAATTCTCTACCTACCAAATAAATAAATAAATAAATAAAATAAAATAAAACATAAAATTTTCTAACCATCCATGACAACTTTACAAGATTCTCATGGTAAGCAACAAAAAATCAATATTTTGGCAAGCCAAGAAGAAAATAGATAGGTCAGAAAACTAGTAAAGTAATTGCGAGCACTATTGTATTAAACACATTTCCAAGAAAATAATGTCCAATGCAACAAACAAAACGTAGTAATTTAGTGTAAAAGCTACTTTTAATCAGATTGATTGATTTTTTTATTTTTTATTTTTTATTATTTATTTATTTTTTAAAGAGTAGAGGACATAAACAAGAATTACTAAGAAGTTTAAAACTATATAAAACCTTTTTGATCTTTTTCCATCTCAAATATGTTCCAGTTAAAAAACACGAAGGGTCTCTATATCAACGAAATTAATCCGTACTCTTGTGGTATTTGACAAAGACAATGATTTTAGACACTAAGCACAACATATAAAAATTAAAACCCGCCTAATACATGAAATATAGCCTCCGTAATTTGCCATATAGATTATCATGAATCTAAGGGAAACAACATATAGATAATCTAAAAGTGTAATGATGAATATAATATATGCAAAAACTTGGGGGGGGGGGAGAACAGGGTTTACAAAGAAAGTGATTTGTTTCTATGGTTCCATTTGTTTCAACGTTAAATGTTTTACATTGAAAAATATGTAAAACCATTTTACAGTAAAAGTTTCATCATCATTTTTTTATTTTTCAGTGTTTAGCTAGAAATTAAAAGACAAAATAAAAATAACAGTTTTCCATCAACACATTTTATCAAACATTTGACAAGCAAGGAAAATGGTACAATAAGAATCACAATATCAACAAGCTATTCCAACAAAAAAATAAATCCATAAAAAAATTTATGTCAATAGGATAAGAATCAAAGCATTAGGGAATACTAACCTCAACTGCAAATCAATCATCATCAATATGCATAGGAGAGCACCAACGAACTAGTCACCAGCACCAATTTTAGAAACTATTTTGACATTTTCTATAAGGAAAATGTGATAAAGTGACAAAGATAATGAGATTCAATCAAAAACAGAGAGAGGGGTCCAAATCTCATAGAGCAATGATGAGAATACATGAAATTCGATCGAAGAGATTGAGAGAACAAATTTGATATTACCATAATAGCATATCGAAGAGACATAGAGAGCAAATCTGAGAATAAGATCTACATCTCTACATCGTTGAGCTTGCTTCTACTCATTGTTGTCAACGATCCAAATCCAATGCTGCTTGCTTATCTTGTACATGATCAGAGACATTAACATGGCACTCAAAACCCTAGATAAATCGATTCAAAAAGAGAAAATACAAAAAAGAAGCAAAACAACTAGAAATCAACTATAAATCATTAGTTTAAGCCATCACTACAACAAAAAGTATTTTTTGCGACGTTTTTTTGCAACCAAACAAAATTTTAGTCGCCAAAGATACATAATTGGAAATAGATTATTTATGGTCTCTAAAAACTAAACTTTTGGTGACGAATTTATTTTTTTGGTTGTTGTTGAGTTTGGAGCCAAGTGAAAATTCTGAGCGGAAGCGCTAAAAAATTTTCGACGACCAAATTAATTTATGCCGACGAAAATTTTAGTCGCCAATTGTATTTGTTTGGCGACAAACATTACTTGGTCGCCGAAATTTTGAATAATATTTATGGCAACCAAATTAATTTGGTCACTAATAAATTATTTGTCCTTGCCCTAATTTTTATTGCCAAAAATAGTTAACTAAATATTTTGGGTGAATAAAGAAGCAATTGACCATCACTTCTCCATCTCATTTTCTTAGTCCATTAGAAACGGCACGGCACAGTTATGCTCTTCTTCTTCTTATCTCTCTCCCTTTCATTCTCCCTCTTGCTCTCTCATGCCGCCGAATGCAAAAGGCATAGGAGCGCTAGGCGGAAGCAGTGTTGGGTAGTAGTAGATCACGACCCTATATTTGGATCCCTGCCCTCTTCTCTTCTTTGTCTCTGATATTCTGAATGTATTCCCTCTCCCTCTTCCTCTCCCTCTCCCTCTTCCTCTTGCTCTTTCGCACCACCGAATGCAAACATCACAACAACATTGGGCGGCAGCAAATCGCGACCCTCTGTTTGAATCACTATCCTCTTCTTCTCTCTCTCTCTCTCTCTCTCTCTCTCTCTCTAGATGTTTGGTTTGAATGTGACTTCCATTCAATCAAAGGGGGATTTGAGATTTCTTAATACTAAAGTTTTGAATTACTCTCTCTTTTGTATACATACATATATTTCTGTATTGTATGTGTATATGTTAATTGAATGGTGAGTTTGTTCAATACTGTTTGTAGTAGTGTTTGATTAGTTTTGTTGCACTATGAATTGATTTCATTGAATAATCAAGCTTTTGATCTTTTATTTTTCTTTGTATTTTAGAGTTTTCGAAATTGAAATCAATGGATTTGAGATTTCCTAACACTAAAGTTTTAAAATACATATATATATATATATATATATCTGGTAATTGAATAGTGAGTTTGTCCTTTGTGTTAGTGATTGATTGTTGCATGATGAATTGATTTATAATATTGAACAAATTGAATTTTTGATCTTTTTTCTGTGTATTTCAGAGTGCTCAAAATTGAAATATGAGATTTTCTAATACAAAAGTTTCGTATAACTCTCTCTTTAGTAAACATGCATATAATTTAGCCTCTTGGTTTTTAAGAGAGGAGTCCAGAAATGCAATTGAAAGCTTTTTAAAATCCTTTTAATCAGAGGTAAAGCTAAATGTATTAAAAGCTTTTTAGAATCCTTTCATTCGCGGGAAGAAGAAAAGAGTCATTAGACAGCAAACTCACCCAACAGGAGGAACGACTTCATTTTCAGGCTGACCTTCCTCAACATATATCTTTGTTCTTCGGTTATACAATCTTTATCTATTTCAGCTACTTGGGGGGTCTCTTCCTTGTCTAGCTCTGCTAGAAGCTTCTCTACTTTGGCTTTCTTCTCTAACGCCTGTTTTGGGAAACATGCCATTCATAATTCAAATAAGACTTGAACAAGAAGGTTGCTAACATTAACATCTTCATGAACGCATACCATTTGCTACTTTGTGCTAGTTTTTATAACAGCTGCTTTAGTGGATCTTAGTTTCCTTTGTTCAGAGACAAGTTTCTTTTTCTGATCGTTTATCCCATCACATTCATCTTGACACTTCTGAATAGTCATAACTGATGAACTAAAATCTGCCCTGTGTTTCTCCATAGGAATTCCACATTTTCTCCGCTCTTCTATTGCTGAAGAAACTGCAGCATGCAAGAAATCCTTTCCTCTATATAAGACAATAATTTCCTTATCTCGTGAAAGAAGAGTTCCTCCCGTCAACCACCGCAATAGTTTATTTCTAATAAATATATGTCTCTGAAGAATTATAAAGAAAATGAGTAACAACAAAAGGTGTGTGTTGCCAACACCTTAAAAGACTTTTCCTACCAGAAAGTTGACATGTTATTGTCATACAAAATATATAGCATAAATTAAAATTGGAAGAGCCAAATAGGTCACTTGCACCACAAATAATTCAGTGCGGTACGAAATAAAAGTGAATTTATAATTATTAACCTTTAACTCCCCAGCCATCAGTTCACTGTTAGTGTTTTGGACTCCTCTCTTAATTGCAATTTTTGCAATTTCACCTTTACCTCTTTGGCCATTAGTTTACTAATTTAGCCTCTTAGTTTTTAATTATTTGTTTAGAAAAAGGGTAGGAATTGGTAAACAATTTGAAATTGGTCATATGAGAATGATCTTTTTTTCTTTCTTTTTTTTTTTTTTTTGTCATTTTCTTTTTTCTTTTTTCTTTTTTCCTTTTTTTTTTTTCCTTTTTTTTTTTTTTTTTTTTTTTAAGGGAAGGAAGGGGGTTTTGGACTTGAGATTATTAATCCAATCCCATATGATAGTACAAACAGAGTTTGGTTTTGTTTTTGTTTTTTTTTTTTTTGTTTTTGTTTTTGTTTTTTTTGTTTTTTTTTGCTTGTAATTTTGACTTGTATGATGCCAAGACATGCCATTGCTTTAATTGATATTTATTTTTGCTTCAATCCAAGTTTCCAATCTATGTGCATGACACTAAATTGATGAAATTAGAAACATGCTTTTGGCGCTTAGGTTGGGAATACTTGATTCAATTGTTGTCTAGATTAGAAGTACAATCATTTATTTAGATGTGTATATCACATTTTGGTTCGATATATAGTAATATAATCGAAATTTATTATGCACATATCCATGGCGAGTAAGTATGACAACTACGGTAGAAAATTAAAAAAAATTGAAGACAGGATATAAGTATCCTTATATGTTATTTGACATTCATTTCATGCCCATAACTCTCCATTAATTTCATGTATAGTGCGATTTAATTTAAACTTTGATTTACAATTGCCAAGATTATAGGTTATCGGTTAATGTAGAGAGATAAAAAAAAGCTGCACTCGTTCGTTGGGGGCAATTACTACATCAAGTAATCTTTGACTATTTGTGAAGGCTTTTTTAATTTATTTAGAGAATTTTGGCACTTTTTTTTTATTATATTTGTGGCTGTTAGAGGATTCACTTATTGTATTCTTAGTTTCTTTTTACTACTGTGAACGTATCACAACACATACGTACATAAAGAGATGGAATCCTAATGTTTTGGGCATTCATGATATGACAAACAATTAGATGACCCAAGGAGCTATTTGATATGTAAATAAGATAAGACCAAATATGCTAATTAGGGGGTGGCTGATGTGTTTTGCTTCAAAAATCTCAATTCCATGTCTAACTCAACAAATAAATAAGTGAAATTGCGAAATTAAATGAATATGCTTTTACAAAAATAACTAAACTAATATGTAACAATTTGAAGACCATAATTTATATAGCAATTCTAATTTATATATCAATGGCATCACTTACTATATGATCCTTTTTAACCCTTTACTCTACATTGCATGCTCTACTTAAATAGTAATTCTTGTTTATTGGTTATTATTGTTAATACAACTTGTCAATAAATTAAAATGAGGGGGATAAGGAGGACGATGACGATAGTGTGGCTAATAATGTTGAAGAAGAAGATGTGCGCAACTTTGATAAATTGTTGAATAATGCTCAAAGAGAGTTGTATCTTGGGTGTCATAAGTTTTCTCTTTTATCATTTGTTGTTGAGATGCTTCATGTGAAAGTGTTGAACAAGTGGAGCAATAAGTCATTCAACATGTTATTGGGGATATTAAATGACCTTCTACCGGTAAGTGGTCAAGTGATTCCATGGACCCTTTATGAAGCCAAAAAATTCTTGTGTGACTTAGGGTTAGGATATGTGACGATATAATTGTGCACTTTTCTCGAAAGAGAATGCAAATTTGGAAAATTGCTTGATTTGTCAAGAGTCCAGGTACAAATTGAATGATGGAAAAGGTAAGGAAATTCCTCATAAGATCTTAAGATAGTTCTCGTTGACACCGAGGTTGTAGAGATTATATATATCAAGAAAAACAACTGTAGATATGAGATGGCACAAAGAAAAGCGAGTAGATGATGGATGTTGAGACACTCAGCTGATGGTGAGACGTGGAAGAATTTTGATAGGCAACATCCTACGTTTTCCTAAGAGGCTCGAACTGTGAGGTTAGGGTTGGCCACTGATGGTTTTAATTCTTTTGGGAACATGAGCAATTCATATAGTATGTGGCCTGTGATTGTTATGCCTTACAACTTGCCTCCTTGGAAATGTATGAAACAATCATTTAGTATGTTTTCATTGCTTATCCCTGGACCAGAAGCACGAGGTAGAGATATCAATGTTTACATGCAACCATTAATTGATGAGTTGAAGGAGTTATGGGAAGATGGTGTGCTTACATATGATGCCTCAACTGAATTAACCTTTCGAATGCATGCAGCTGTTATGTGGACAATTAATGACTTTCCTGCATATGGAAACTTGTCTGGATGGAGCACGAAAGGTTATTTGGCTTGTCTCACATGTAACAAGAATGCATCCTCACAACAGTTCAGAGGTAAGATAGGGTACACAGGCGCTCGTCGTTACTTGCCTGATGACCACCCTTGGCGTAGGAGTCTACTTTATAATGGTAAGACTGAGTTTGTGTTAATTGAAAACACATGTGTTCTTATTCCAGTTTATTAGCTAGCTTACTATGTGATGTGCACAGCATACAAGTATAGACTAAATCGCTCAAGTTGGAACGAAACATCTCATGTTTGTTTGTTTGAAAATGGTTTGAAAGTTGCTACTCGCAAGTAGGCTAAGACGCGGATTTTGCCACCCTCAAGTGGGCTTAGAAAACATGATTTTGCCACTCTCAAGTGGGCTTAAAGCTCTCATTTTGATGAATTGTTCCAATTCAAGCAACGAAGCCTTCATCCATAGGCATTCATGCAGTTTTATCAGTTAAGCAAATAGCCTCATGGCAAGCATGCTATCATGGCAGTCACTTACACACATGCAAGGATGCTAAAGCGTAAAAGCTTACCGAGTACTCTGAGCCAAAACAGAAACCAATTAGAAATCAATGCATGATCCTAATTATACAAGATGCCTAATGCAACACATGCAAAATGCAACTAAAATAGGCTCGGCTATCTAGAATGGCATATGAATATAACACTTGATAACATGCTGTTAAACACGTATTCAAGGAAGTATTGAAATACAATGCAGTTTATATGATGCGCCGAGCCCGGTGTATGCAAGACAGATGAATGGATGCACGCATGCAAGCATAATGATGCTAATTGAAATATGCCTTAAAACTAACCATCGAAAGCGGTTAAGTAAAAGGGAAAAAGAAATGGGGGTTGGAAGACATGCATCACACACACGCACACTTATTACAATAGTTATGCCCTCTCAACGGAGGGTCCGAATAATAAGCTAACTAGCTAATCTAAGCTAATTAAACTAATTATTACAAAACGAAACTAATCCTAATTAACTAATTAGTTATTACAACACAAATTGAATAGTTAAGCGCATTAACTAATTATGTACAAAGCCAAAGGATTAGCTAGCTAAGTAAAGCAGTAAAAGAAGAGGTCCTCAGGGCGAGAAGTGCATGCATGCTCGGTCGCCTCATTTGGAAATCCATCACTATGCCCCAACTTGCCTCTATTTGCAATTGTTCTCAAGACGCTGCACAAAGTTCCAGATAGCTTCTACTCCATCATGGAAACCTCCCGGAGCATTGCTGACTACTTATTGGTGGTGTAGACCACCTGCCGACCACTTACATTTGCTGCAAGCCAGAAAAAGTGGTCGGCCAGCTACTTTTTCTGATCTGCCGACCAGAAAATTCCGCACAACTCTAGTTTGCTGCAACAGAGAACAAAAAGGGGCACAACAGTGTATTTGTAAGATATATGTGCACAACCACCCTCCCTATCATTTCTTAGGCTCAAGGGAGTGTAGTTCTCGACTCTCGGGCCACCAACCGAGCATCGCAATGCACGATGGCCGAGAAGCCAAGATTGCACGAATCAATGTAATGAATGCACAAATAACACATAAGAGCCTTAACCTCTATCATGCATGATCAAGAGGGTCGGCGACCGAGAAATGATGCATGTTTCATCACTTCAAGTATGAAATGTCCCTCATTTCTCGTGTTTGGATTAACACCTAATCCAAACACATGCAATGCAACTCAAGCATGCAAACATAATGTGATGCAACATGAGCATGTCAAAACAAAGTCCTTAAGCATTGAGGCACATAACATTAAGGCTATACAATGCAATGTGCAATGGACTAAACCAACCCCAAACAGACTTCATGCATGCCAAGACAATGGCCAAAACACTCTGAAAAGATGGCATGAAAGGCTAGAAAATGCATGCTCATGCAAGAAGGCCTAAGGCACAAGGCTACTCAAGGAGGCTACACAAGAGGCATGCAATACATGGCACAAATGATTGAACCAATCATGGACAGAGCTCAAATAGGTCAAAACAAGGACCAAAACATGCTGAGATGGGAGTTCACAAGTCTAGACAAGCATGCATACGCATTGGTCCCCAAACAAGGCAATAATGCACAACCCTTGAAAGCATTCAAAGAGTAAAAAAGTGGGAACATAGCAATGCTATATGCTCTGAAATAACATGGTAGATGATGCCAAATCATGCACATGTCACAAATGAAGCATGCTATGGCGCTCAAAACTCAAAGCTAGCAAGGCCAATTGCACTACAACTATGCAATACATGAACCATATGGCCAAGGCAACCCGAAATAGTCCTAGAGCATGTCAAAATGATACTAAAACATGTATGGACTAGAGCTAACACATGCTAGCATGAAGGGCATGAAGCATGAAGTATGCAAGGCCAATAAGGAGGAGTACACTACACCTACCAAAACCAAGCATGAGATGACTTCACCAACAAAAATCAGAGTTGTATTATGGCAAAACAAGACCAAAAACACACTGAAATGGTGGCCCAAAAGCCTAGGCAAGATGGCATACATAATGGCTCATTTTTAAGGCATAAAGCACCAACCCTCCAAAGCATTGAAAGAGTGAAAGATGTGAAGACATGGCAGTGAAACATGCTTTGAAATCACATACTAAATGATGCCAAATCATGAAAATAGCCTAAGCAATGCATGCTAGTGACTTGGAAACTCAAGGCTAGTGAGGTAGAATGCACTATGGCTATACAAAGCAAGGCATGAATGACCGAAACAACATAAAACAGAGCTCAAGCATGGTAAAACATGAACAAAAGCTTCTTTGAGTAGAGCCAAAAGCATGCTAGAATGATGGTCCAAAGCATGATGCATGTTAGGCTAGTGAATGGGAATGCACTACAAGTGCAAGGAGCATGCAAGATGCTATCAAACCAACCTAAAACAGAGCTAAGGCATGCTAAAACATCATCAAAAACATGCTGAGATAGAGCCAAAATGGGCTAGCAAGACATGCTAAAACATGAGGCATACAAGGCTAGTTTGCAAGGATTACACTACAAGTGTATAAAGCATGCAAGGGTGGCCTAAACTAAGCCAAAACAGAGGTATGCCATACTGAAACAAGGCCAAAAATATGCTGAGATGGGGCCAACATATGCTAGATAAAGATGCTCAAACATGAGGCCAACAAGGCAAGCAACCAAGATACAAGGAGAGGGGATAACCCTCTCCTATTTGTGACCTCCAAACACCCTTTCCACTACTAAAATTCCTCTGAGTTTCAATGGTGAGAAGGTTAAAAAGAGGTAGTCCCAATAGCTTAAAAGGATGGTACGAAACAAAGCCAAACAAGGCACAAGAGGGGGGTAGACCACCCCCAATACCAAAGAGGTCTCAAACCAACATCTTAAATACTTAAAATCAGAGTTTTTTGCAGTAGAAAGTTAGGCCTAAATTAGCATGCAAATAGGGCCGAAGGCTTAATCAAAAACAAAGGTTTAAGGGGTTAGAAACTCACCCTTGTAGAACAACTTCAAAGCTGCAACTCCAGTAGCTTTTTTGAGCTCAAACCAATCCAAAATCACCAAAACCAGCTTCTAGGTACCTTAGCTCCAAGAGTGTGGTGTTTCATTATGTGTTTGTGTGCAAAAGTGTGAAGGAAAGGCACTTTCAAGCACAAATATGAGACAAAGGGAGAAAGATAGAGATAGAAGTGTATGTATAGCTCCAAGCCAAAATTCTAAACCTGAGACAAGAGGGAGGAGGCTCCCTTTTATAGAAAACCAAGCATCAAGCTTGTTGAACAAGTTTGAAGCTTGAATCAATCCATCCATACGCGTGTATGGAGGATGCTTTCTGTGCCCAACAGATGGCACAACTGGCATCCACAACACCTGCAGAAAATGTAGGAAAGCTGCCAAGCAGTTGAAGTGGTCGGCCAGCTACTTGCACTGGTCGGCCAGCTACTTTTTCTGGTCTACCGGAAGAGAAAGTGGTCGGCAAGGGGGGAAGAAGGTCTGCACAGAGATAGGAAGGTAGTGGCATGGCTGCAGACCACTTTTTCCAGCTGCAGACCACTTTTTAGACCACCTAAGTGGTCAGTAGTATACTTTTCTGGTCGGCAGCCCACTTTTCTGGTCGGCAGGCAAAATTCTGTTTTCCAGGTCCAACTTCAAATGGCCATAACTCCTTCATCTGGACTCATTTTCAAGTCATTCTTGTGTCCGAATTGAAGCCCCGGAAGTAAGCTTTCCAATGGTGTCAGCCTTGCATCAAAATTCCAACTGTGAAAACAGTTATGCCTGTTTTGGTGAAGCCGCTCAGTTTTGGTCCTACCCGGATTCATGCCAAACTTCTCCCAAACTAGTTTTCTTCTCTCCTTTCCTCTTTTCTTCAACTCCAAACCCCTAAACAAGGTGTTTTGAAAGATTTTTCAAAGATTTCATCTCTATTTCATTCATTTCCACTTTGTCCTCGCTCGGTTTACCGAAAAGCGCAACATTTAACAAAATGCGAGCCTCGAAACATCATAGGAACTTATGTTCAAAAATGTCTTGAAAGAGAGGGTTTTAAGGTCTAAAAACCATTCAAAATAGTTTTGGTCCAAAAAGGGGTATGAAGTTGGGATTTCACTCTCTCCTTGCCGAAGAAATCGAACCCTTGCACTGCACAACTTTCATTACCGAGTAAACCATCAGTAGTGCCCAAGTCTTAAGGGTGGTCAAAAATGGGGTGTCTATAGTTGCCCCTCTTTGACAGAGCTCAGAAGTCATGAAATGACGGGAGTGAATGTCAAAGTCCAGAGACAACCCATTTTTGACAAGGCCGAAGACTTAGACAAACAGGCAAGATAACAAAGAGATGCGCCCGTAGGCAGGGGCAAGATGCAAATGACATGCACAATGCAGAACATAACTTATGATTATGCAAAGAGGGCTGCAATGAAACATCTAGATGCAAATGTTATGCAAAGAAATGCTACAGCAAACTCGTACACAAGCAAATAAGTAAACACGCCACGTGTGGGAATTACAGACCGAACTACATTTCATGCAGAAAGGATGTAAGAAAATTATGCAATCTTAGCGAACATGTGCGATAGATACACAAAACAAACGTGTGATAGATACACAAAGTGAGCATGTGTGATAGATACACAAAGTGAGCAAAGTGTGATAGATACACAAAGCGAACGTGTGATGGATACACAAAGTGAGCATATGTGATAGATACACAAAAGGTGAACGAAGTGTGATAGATACACTAAGTGAGCATGTGTGATAGATACACAAAGCGAACGTGTGATAGATACACAAAGTGAGCAAAGTGTGATAGATACACAAAAGGTGAACGAAGTGTGATAGATACACTAAGTGAGCATGTGTGATAGATACACAAAAGGTGAACGAAGTGTGATAGATACACAAAGTGAGCAAAGTGTGATAGATACACAAAAGGTGAACGAAGTGTGATAGATACACTAAGTGAGCATGTGTGATAGATACACAAATGGTGAACAAAGTGTGATAGATACACAAAGTGAGCAAAGTGTGATAGATACACAAAAGGTGAACGAAGTGTGATAGATACACTAAGTGAGCATGTGTGATAGATACACAAATGGTGAACAGAGTGTGATAGATACACAAAGTGAGCAAAGTGTGATAGATACACTAAGTGAAGAGAGTATGATAGACATACTAAATGAACAAAGTGTGATAGATACACTAAGTGAAGAGAGTGTGATAGATACACTAAATGAACAAAGTGTGATAGATACACTTAAGTGAAGAGAATGTGATAGATACACTAAATGAACAAAGTGTGATAGATACACTAAGTGAAGAGAGTGTGATAGATACACTAAATGAACAGAGTGTGATAGATACACTAAGTGAACAAGCATGTGCGATAGATACACAAAGTGAGCAAAGTGCGATAGATACACAAAAGGTGAACGAAGTGTGATAGATACACTAAGTGAGCAATCTTAAACGGAACTTCTTTGAATGAACCGTACATACGATATCATGCAGGAATGAGAAAGAAACTTGATAGGTACAATGCAATACAATGCATGATGTTTAAGGAATGCAATAAACAAATATAGCAGCACTTTAGAAAGCACCTCATGGGGTGAGTGGCGATGAACCGCTCTACTCTAACAGTGATCTCCCCTTGTGTTCTTCGAACTCTTACCTTGCGTTCTTCGAACTCTTTCCTGCAACTCACGGTATAAAAGCTCTGAAATGCTGACAAGGATTCTTCATGTGGAACACTTTGGATGCCACTTTTCTTCCTGACCATATTCACAACTTTCCCTATTCTCCAACGGGGTGACAGACTAGGTTGGTTCAGTATCCAGAATTGAGGTGCATACACGCTATCTCAACCTATGGGGCTTCCATACAGATTTCAAGCCGGTGATACACCCCTGGGTATTTAAACCAGACTTTAGTCTCAGAAATCCCGAACCTTTGCGTTCTAGGCAATAGCCATTCGAACTCTAGTTTCCACCGTCGCAGTTGGTCTCCTAGGAACTCATTGCAAATACGGCCAAAATGCCTCTGGCAGGGAATGATACTCAGGGAGAGCACTTCTGATCGCCATTCTGGCTTTGAAGCAAGCTTGATCTTGAGCTTGAGGTAGAGGCATACTCATACTTTGGAGCATTGACAAGACCGGAAGAGGTACATCCAGAATGCAATCCTGGAAATTTTTGAAGTTGAAACAAACTCAGATGCCCCACATTTTCCCTCTTTTCTTTTGCTTTGCAGTCCGGAACCTATATAGCTTCAGATAGGTCCTAGTTTTACTATTCTCACATGACCTGGGTTGAACCCTGCAGTTTTATGAAAGAACAAATCCTGTTTTGCATACATGTAAGAAAGACATGGCACTCTGAGCACAAGATGATTTTATTTTTGAAATTGAAATGAGAAAAGGGTTCTCAACTGGGTATTGAGCCTACAACTGACCACAGCCAAAACGACTCAACAAAGAGAAAGATAAGGTAAAACAACCTAAACACATCTATAGACATCCGAAATGACTCAAAACAAGAATCGAGACAAACAAAAACACACACACACAACACTCAGATGTGTTCCAATAGCAAGAGACCTCTCAGTTCACGAGGAGCCAGCTTCTTCTAGTATTGTTTCCCACTCTTTTTCATTTGTGATTCTCACATCACTCGGCCCTCAGGCTCTATTTTTCTGAAAAAGCCTTTTTCTCACTTTTCTCTCCACGCACATCTCTCTATTCTTCAATCTCTCTTCTCTTTTTTTTTTTTTTTATATCCCTTCCCTGGGTGGTTGATGGATAAACTGGAAGTTGTGGGCTCTTGCCCCTGGTATTCTACCAGATTCTTCTTCTTCTGCTCACAATAGTGAACTTTCCCATAGAGGGGTTGCACTACAACTGAGTGTGTAGCAAATCTGCAGCTGACATCGGTTGATGACGCCCTTGGCCAGTTCGGATGTGACCAGACCTTTTCGGATAAGGGAGTGGAATATCCTGCTCCCTTTTTCAATTCGTGCTTCGCACTTGACTTGATACCTTGCTACTCGGAGGATGAGAGAGCTTTCGGCCCTTTGCTTGTTAGCTTTAGTTGTGCCCTTTTTTGGCAGGTAGAGTGCCCTTTCTAGAAAATGCATTAACAACGGGGAAAGACAGGAAGCCTGACTCAACTGTGCCCTTAGTTCATCATTTTGACCATTTTTTGTTTTGGCTTTCTACTAAAACAATTTTGACCAATATGAGAGTTAGATTAACATACTTGTTCAACTTTTTGATTTGAAATCATGCAAGTCAGGTTGTGAGCACTGAAAATTTTCCTTTTTTGGGTCCAAGAAATGGTCCAGTTTTTGGGAAATGGAATATATTTTCGAGAAAATTAGTCAACTTCATTAAAAATCCTCAAAAACTATTTTTCCAAATGGCCACTGCTTGACCAACACATAATTTACCCTTGAGATGCACAACCTCAGATCCAAAACAATGGAAAACTGCCCCTTGTATAAATGACATCGCACGGCAACGGAAAGTTGCCCCTTGTTTGAATAGCACCGCAACACACTATAATCAATCCTCAAAGTGACGATCACAACCAAACTCTTGGATACAGAGAAGACAAAGATGATCAGAACCATTACATGGACACAGTTGATTTTGAAGTGTTTACGGCTGGACTTCAGAATGAAGTTGCCTACGTATCCCAAAGATGGGAATCAAGCCTGACGTAGTTCCGGGTTAAGGTACACTCGGGTATTAACCTCTCCTTTTGTGCTCTAACTTTTGCCAAGGCCGCCCTTCCGGGTTTTCAACCTTGCGAGGTTTGTTTTTCTTTTATTTCCATTTATTTTCAACTTTTTTTCTTTTCTTCTTTTTCTTTTCATCTCTTTTTCTTTTCATCTTTTTTCTTTTTTCATTTGCTCTAACTTTTGCCTGGGTCGCCCTTCCGGGTTTTCGGCCCAGCGAGCCTCTCAAGGGTAAAAGTTTAACTTGGTCCATGTTGAATGGTTTTGAGATCTCGAAGCCATCTGAATCCAGTAGAATGGTTGTTGTTCGCTGATGATGTAGAAGTCCATACAATGGGGGCTGAATTTGCCCCTAGTGTTGTGGATAGGAACTTGATTGTCCTTCAGCAAAACTTTCTTCTTTCCTCCCTTCTGGGATTTGGCATTCTTGTCGATCTTTATTAGCTTGAGCAATGACTCATCTTTGACTCTTTGAGCACATTTGACATTTTTGCCCCTAGTTCAAGGGCTGCTTCTCATCCAGCTTTGCAAGCTTTCTTTTGATCATATCTGACCTTCTTGCCCCTAGTTCAAGGGTTGCTTCAAATCTGGCCTGACGGGCCTCCTTTGTGGTTGACCATTGAACATTATGAATCCAAGTTCAAGGTTTGAAAGCAAAAACGGTCGAGTCTTGAGGCTGAGAGTGGTCGCATACTGCACAATCTCAAGAGCGATTCCACACAGGTCTTCGCGGGACCACGCAAAACATTTTTTGAAATCTTTTAAGACTAGTCGCTCGCGCTGAAGACAATGTAGAACCAATCTAGATCAAGCCAGGATCCTTCTCAGTACTCACATTAACAAGCATGATTTCATTCATTAAGGGCTTAGCACGCCTCTCTTTCTCTCAATTGATCAAATTTTTGCAAATCCCGAGAAATTCCTTCATCTTTGTTTTCATCACAGTGTTCAAAAAGTTTTCAAAAACTTAGGTTAATGCAATGATTTAAAGACACAGAAAAGTAGGTGAAAAGCACTGTCGTTTCATTCAAAACTTCTGGCACAACTAGCTCAAGGTAGAAACAAACACAAAAGCGTGAAAATCACCGCTGTTTCATTCATATCTTCTGGCGCAACTGGCTCCAAGGCAGAAACAGACTCAAAAGAAAGGCTGTAAAAGACAAACACAAAACAAGAAAGTGATGCCAGAGGTAATACCCTCGAGATCAGCTGACTCTAACACCATAAGACTGACTCGATACAACAAGACAGACTCAGCCGACTCAGTACAAAAAGATTGACTCAATACAATACAACAAGACTGACCCAATACTAAGTCAGAAAGTAAAATAACCAGCATTCACAAATGCTCAAAACAGTGCTTGCCATCCCCATATCTGGAGTAAACTGAGTGCCATCCGCAGGTGGTTCATCCCCCGATCACATAATCACATTATCCCACAAGTTCACTAATCCAGTGCCGATAGACTTTGCAGGACCCGACGCGATGATGACCTTGTTATTAATCAGATCTTCTATTTCGTGATGAAGATGAAAACACATGTCAGTGCCATGGCCGACTTGTTGATGAAAGGCACAGTACTTGGCTGGATCATGGGAAAGAGGAAGTTTATTCGATAATGGTCGCGGCTCCAGGGGCTTCAGATGCCCCTTTTTGATCAGGACCCTCAGGGTCGTTGACAGAGACATGTACAGTGGGGTGAACACCCTCTGGCCCTGAGGTAGGTATTTGGCAGGTTGTGAGCTGGTTGTGTTGGATGTACCGACGAAAGGGTCGGCAGGTGTTGACTGGGTTTGTCGGTCTCTTCCGAGTGTAGGACTGGAACTGAAAGGGGGCTTTCTAGTACAACATCCCTTGTCTCGGCTTGCCCCTTGATTCAAACTGCTCTCATCCTGACTGGCAAAAGTGTCGTCCACATTCTTTGCAACAACTGCAATCACTTGCTGTTTGTTCAACCCTTCGGCTTTCAAACCTCAACAGCCCACTAAAGATGTTCATAGGGACTAATGCCTACCCCTGCCTTGTTCTTATCACTAGCCTCCACTTTGCTAAGAGATTGGCCTTCTTCCAATGCAGCCCGTCCCACGGTTGGGGAGCCTTTTGACATGAAATCCCTGGTATGTGATGTGGTTGATGACGGGGTCAAAACCCCAAAGGCTAAATCTACCACAGTTCTCTGAAGATCTTCAATCATTCTCATTAGCTCAGAAGTAGTGGGTTCACGGGTTTGAGATGATTGGGGTTCAGGTGTACCCATCATGCATAAGTCCATGCTGACTGGAATAAACACCTCAGGCTTGGGTAAATGGGCTGGGGTGATGTATTTACTGGTGTCAAACGGGTTGGCCGTTGTTTGGATGAAGTTTACCTGCCTAGGTGAAGGGTTTTGATTGACATTTGGTTTTTCTGGAGGTGCTATTACTTGGTTGTCAATGAGATTTTGAATCTCATGACGTAGTCTAAAGCAAGAGTCGGTATCATGACCCTGCTGCTGATGGAAGGCACAGTATGTAGCCGGGTCATGCTTTGGAGAGAAGGATCGGGTAAAGGCCGCTGTTCTAACGGTTTTAGATGTCCTTTCTTGAGTAGGACTCCGGGAGCATTGGACAAAGGCATATACAGCAGGGTGAAAACCCTCTTGCCTTGGGGTGGATATTTGGCTGTTTGTAAGCTAGTTCCGGATGCACCGGTGAATGGGGTGGCTGCTTTTGGAGTGGTGGTGGTAACCATGCCCACATCTGAAGTTCTAGCAACTGCATCACCACTGGTGGTCGCATTCGAACTGCGGGTAAACGCCCTCCTAGGCTGCTCCTTCTCCTGGTCAATAAGGCCCTGCTTCATAGCGTCCTCAATCTGTACCCCAATCTCATGTAAATCTGCAAAGGTGGGAAGGGTAAGACGATCATCTTTTGCATCAGCTTGGGTTGGAGGTTGCACACAACCATCCGTGTCTGATCCTTCTCGACCGGCCTTGTGGTCATCATAGAAGCTTTGGCCCTCCAATGGGTTACAAAGTCAAAGAAGCCCTCTTTCGGCTCCTGTCTAGTTGTCTCGAGATCACGAGTTGTGATCTCGATCTGCGTGTTGTAGGAGTATTGAGCTATAAAGGCCTCAGCCATCTCCTCCCAGCTTCTCTTGAAAGAGTCCTCCAGCTTTGTATACCAAATAGCTGCAACACCCGACAGGGTCCGACTGAAGAGGGATAGATTTTGCAATATGGAGAGACCCATTGGCCTTAGGATATCTGAGAACAACCGTAGATGTACCATAGAGTCCCCAGAACCGTCAAATCGGTCTATATGCGGCATCTTGAACCGGTCCGGCAAAGTCACCGCCGAATCAGTATATCCATCCTCTATGTCCGGAATGGAATTCACACCTTGAGCCGTCTTGAATAGCTTTTCAAGCTTACTGACCTTCAGAGCGGTTGGGTCCATCTCAGATTCAAACAGTGTATCTGTTGAGAAGCCTGGTGTCTTTGAAATCTACGGTAGAACTGGTAGGGGAGCCGGCCCTGTTAGGGCGTCCGTATCTTCCTGGACGTTTGTAGTATCCCCGAGTGTTGGAACTCTAGGTGGGGATGGGGGTGGATGCGAAGCAGATGCTCCGGCTTATTGTGGTTGCGGTTGCTGTTGTTGCTAAAGTCTAGCAATCAGCTCTGTCTGTTGAGCCACAACCTCTGCCTGGCACGCGGCAAACTCTGCCTGGCGGGCAGCATCCCGTTACATGGCTTGCATATTCTCTTGGAGCTGATGCATCATGTCCTCCATATTAACTGAAAACTGCTGATCTAACTGAACAAGTGTGTATCCCCTTTTTGAGATGGGAGCAGATATCTCAGCCCAACTGCGCACAGGTGAGGTGGATAATGACCGCTGAACTAGAGACTGTTGAACTGGTGATTTGTGCCTAGCTGCCCCTTCTTTGCCTTACCACTGGCGAAGAAAACGCTAGTTGCTCTGTTGTACTGAATCTCTGAGCTGACAAAGTCTATCAACACAATTCCAATGTACCCGGGGGATATTGGAGCCTTCTGAAGCTATAGTTCCAGGACTACCCCCTGCAAAAGAAGAAAACAGACAGCATCTCAGCCTGGTTTCACAAGAGCGGATATGATCACAACTGAATAATTGTGCTCTCTACCAAATTCTGCCCAAAACAGATACCAATTTGGCAACTGACATGCACATCCCTGTACAGTTTCACTGTAAAGCACATACCAGTTAATTGAGAGCCAAAACACCCCTATGATGGGGTAGGGTTTCCCTATCCTATTTTGTCAGGAGCTAGGGTTTCACTACGCACGCAGCGGTTTCAAACAACCTACAATCGGGTAAGCAACATGTCCTAGTTTGGAATGGTCACTATGGATTCCGATATGCACTAGGTCGAATATTCAAAAAGGGTGCCTCGGTGAAAACCGAGGTTTGTGTTCCCGTCACGCAGAGCCCACAACCGGTCAGCCTTATGGCACACTTTTCCAAGCAAGCCTCCAGCAAACCGTTCAGGAATAGCAGACGGCAAACACGATGTCCTAGGCGCACCAATGCAAATACAATGCAAAGAAACACATAAGTATAAACAAAACAAGATATCATGAGTTCAAGTCAAGTTCTCTAAATCCCCAGCGAGTCGCCAGAAACTGTAGATCGCCTGGAACTCCGCTCCGCGCGTAAGGGTGCGAATTGTGGTTCTTAGCTACTACAGTTCGGACTCCTATCACGGTTCTGAATTTAATCTCACAAAGTGCAATGCAAGACCGATAAATCACCAAATAGTCCAAATCCAGCAATCGTTTTGGAAAATCAATTTTAATCAAGAAGTGCCAAACATGGACTGCTTTGCCAGATTTCAGAGTCGCCACCTAAATATTTTATTTTTGGAAAATTTAGGAAACCCCGACTCGTGCCTAAGGCCACGTGTCCGTCATCACCAAAGTTGCCTCGGCTCGGGAGCTTGGGTACGAGAGGGGAAGGTCATGCAATGAGCACCCCCGCTCGCCCGATCAAAGGATCAGCCTTTACTAACATGATATGTTGTTTCTGAAAACACATATGTTCTTATTCCGATTTATTAGCTAGCTTGCTATGTGATGCGCACAACATACAAGTTGTAGACACCCCATTTTTGACCGACCTTAAGACTCAGACGTCACCGATTGAGCGCTCGGTGATGTTGTATATTGTGCTCGTTCAGAAGTCTCGGAGTCTCGGCCGTGAGCCCTACTTCCAGACTTCCGAACCCTCTTCTATGCCTTGCCTCGGTTTGCGAACCAGACTCGATTTTCTCTGTTTCTTTTCCCAAAGGGAGGGAGAGGTCTCGTAGACCATCTCTCGGTGGCCGTGGGCTACTTTTCGTGGTCGTAGGCCAGTTTTCCCATTTCGGAGCCCAGTTCTCGATTTTCGGAGCCGTCAGGCCGTGTGCCTCGAATCGGGACCGCCTAACCACCTCCGTTTGCCCCAGTTTTTGGCATGCATCTTATTTACTCCCTTTTGAGGGACACTGAGGTCTGAGAGACCAACTTCGTGGTCGAACACCACTCCCGGTGCCTAACAGTCGATTTTCGGGGCCTCGGACTGCGCGTTTCGGCCCCCGAACCTTCATTTTGCATCGGTTTTCGTTCATTTTTGGCAGGGACCTCTGTTTCATCACCAGGAAGGTCATAGAAGGGTAGGAGGCCAGCAATTGTTTCAGCAACCAGTTATATTCCTTCATCGCCCTCCGACGCCCATTTTTCTCACTTCAAAGCCAATGTTGACCACCCTGAGGCCACTTTCTTCAGCTCCAAACCACATATTTGTGTTATACACACCTGGGAGGACACAAATATCACATGGCCGGCCAGTAATTCCACTTGAACCTTTTGAACCTCTTTGAAAAATGGCTTGTTCTCTCTCCTGTTTCACTTCCTCCAATTTTGGACCACAGGGCTGTGTTGAGGGCATCTGGGAGGACACCAATTTGTGTGGGCCGGCCATTAATTCACCTTGCCACTTTTGACCCTTGGCCGGCCGGCCGGCCACCTGCAGCTCCAAAAGTTGGCCGGCCAGCTTCCTTACAGGGAGTACAGTGCAGATACACCCTCCTTTTCCCCCCAGATTCTGTATCTGGGGGGACACTTTTTGGAGGGAAACTTGGAGGGATTTTCCCTCCCTTTTTTCCCCCTCTTTCTCCCTCTCATTTGTCTACATAACCAGCTGCCCAACTCTAGTTTTACGGTTGGAAAATTGATCCTTGGAGCTTGCATACACACCCCTCCCTTTTCCTTCCATTTCAAGACCAAAATCATCCAAGTTCCTATCCCTTTCTATACCACCACCTAGCACCACCACCACCACTCCATTTCCAGCAGCTTGGGGAGTTTTTCAGAGGCAAAGAGGCACCATTTCTCAGTCCAAGAAGCAACCAAAGATCGGTCTACAAGGGTGAGTTGATTTCTCCCTCTTTCTAGCTCATTTTTGCACCATTTCTTAGCCCTCTTTTCTTACTGTTTTGAGCTCCGGCCATAACTGAAAATGTCTTTTTTTTGAGCTCCTTTTCATCTTCCATTAAGGGTCCTTCACTGTTTGGGACCCCGTTGTTGCACTTGCTTCATTACCCTCCTTTATGCCATAATCTTGCATGATTTTTTTGGCCTATGTGTAGTTTGTTTCGAGCTCTGATGTAAACTGTTAATAGGCTTATTTTGATCCCTTATTCAACATTGAAGAAGGGCTCATCCTTGTTTGGGACCTCCATGTGTCACTTGCCATTCAACCCCTCTTTGGTCCCCATTTTTGCATGATTTGTTAGCACATTGAGCTTCTGTTTTTCGACCCTAATCAGAACTGAAAAGGGTCTTATTTTGACCCCCTCTCCATGTTTCATTAGGGTCTTTGGCTGTTTGATGCATACTTTGTATACTTCATGTTATAGCCCTCTTGGTGGCCTCATTTTTGCATGAGATCTTTAGCATACTTGTATCTGTTTTTGGGGCTTGCTATAAACTAAAAAAAGTCATATTTTTAGTTCCTCTTCAATGTTGTAGAAGGTCCCTTTCCTGTTTGGCACCAGAATTTGTGACTTGCTTCATTACCTCCCTTGCGGAGCCATTTTTGCATGCTAATTTAGTCCCACTTGTGCTCACTGTTGGCCATGCTTTAAACTGTAAAAATTCTTGTTTTGGGGCTGCCTAGCTTCTTCCTTTACACTTCATGTAATCATTATGCGTGCTTTGTATAGCTGTAGGCCATTCCGTATGCCTAATTTCATGTTTCGGGAGTGATTCCATGCATCGGGTGTCATTTCGCCTTGATTCGGGGCTGTTTTGCACCTCATCTTGCTACTGATTTTGCATGTTTGCATACTATATTCCATGTCTTTGCCATGTCTCATTAGAGTGGCATTTCGGTGCATGAAGGTCGGTCCTCGGTTTGCGTGCACGTGTGCACGCATCCCGAGTTGTCTCATTTTCATCATTATGGCCTCTTGTGTGAGTGTGGCTGAGGTCCACTCATGTTAGTGTAAGTCCATTATGCATTGCGTATGCCATTTCATTCCACAGCATTGTGTATGCTAGGTTGTATATTAGAGCATTGTGTATGCCATTCCATAGCCTTTCGCATGTTAGGTTATATCTTAGTTGCATTTCATGCATATCATGCATATTGCATCGTGTCTGAGATAGGAGTTAGCCCGGGCACGGGAAACGAGGTACGTTTCGTACTCCGAGTGACGGAACGTATCTCAATCCCCCAGTCACCGACACTCCGGATTGTCCATGATGGAGTTAGGTCTTTGTTATGTTTTCATGTGCATTCATTCCATATTGAATTGTGCAAATCGACTCCTCGGCCATCACGCATCGGGATGCGTGATTGGTGGCACGAGGATCGAGGCATGCATATTTCGTGAAAATACATTGCTATGCCCCTTTTCCTGCTCTCTGTTGCAGCAAAATCAAGAATCAGCAGTCTTCCGAGGCTTGGCGCGCATTCCAAGAATAATTGCAAACAGAGGCTAATTGGGGCATCTCAGTGGATTTCCGCGCAAGGCAGCCCAAACATACATCGTTCATCAGAGTCGAGGCAGTCCCTGGCTTGCATGCCAATTTATAGCTTTCCTAGATTAATTTGTAAATTAATTAGGAATTTGTACATTATTTGGACTGTATTATTGGGACTGTACTATTCTTTTATTTGGGACTGTATATTTATTCGGACCCTCTGTGCGAGGGCAAAATTGTAATAAGTGTGGGTGAGTGTGATGTATGTCTTCCAATCCCACGTCTTTCTTCCCTTTATTTACCTGCTTATGATGGTTAGATTAGGGCATATTTCAATTAGCATACAGTATGATAGAATGTTTGCATTCATTCATCTGTCTTGCACGCACCGGGCTCGGCGCATCATACTAACTGCATTTGTATTTCAATTCCAAATTGAATACTTGTTAGCTGTAGCATTCCATATGCCATGTTTAGAATAGCCGAGCCTGCTATAGTTGCATTTTTGCATGTGTTGCATTAGGCATTTCTGTATAATTAGGATCATGCATGATTTCTAATCAGTTTCTGTTTTGGCTTGGAGTACTCGGTGAGTTTTATGCTTTAGCATCCTTGCATGCGTGTGAGTGACTGCCATGAGTAGCATGCTTACCATGAGGCTAACTGCTTATGTGATATAACTGCTGAATGCCTGTGGATGAAGGTTGGGTTAGTTGGATTGGAACAAATGCATTGACTGTGAGTTTTAAGCCCACTAGATAGTGGCAAAACCATGTTTTCTAAGCCCACCTGAGGGTGGCAAAATCTGCATTTTAAGCCTACCTGCGGGTAGCAAACCATCTTTCACAAACAAACATGAAATGTTTTGTTCCAATTCAGGCGACTCAGTCTATACTTGTATGCTGTGCGCATCACATAGTAACCTAGGCTAATAACTAGAATGAACGCACAATGTTTTCAAAATTAGATATCATGGTTAGTAGAGGCCGGTCTTTGACCGGGCGAGCGGGGGTGCTCACGAAGTGACCTTCCCCAATCGTACCATGTTCCGAGCCGAGGCAACTTTGGTGATGACGGACACGTGGCCTTCGGCACCGAGTCAGGGTTTCCTAAATTCCCATAAAAAAATTTAGGTGGCGACTCTGTATCTGGCAAAGCAGTCCATGTTTGGCACTTCTTTTCAAAAAAATCTGTTTTCAAAATCGATTTGCCGGATTGGACTCTTTGGTTCAAGATTAAGAACCGTGACATTTGAGTCCTTGAACTGTAGTGACTCCAAGCCCTCACTCTTTATTTAAATCAAAATTTCCCCAAAACTAGTACATGTACTTTTATATTATAGGTACCATCAATCAAATTGAGATCTATATATATATACATTGGGAATGTGTCCCTAGTACCTAAATTGAATAAAAATAAGCCCCATCACCCTTCCCAATGGCCGGCCACCCTAGGAAGATGTGAGGACCTATTTTCAAGAATTGTAATCATGGTGTTCTAGAAACCTAACACCTAGTACCCCTAGACTAGGGTTTGTTTCCAATACTAGTTTCATTTCAACTAGGGACCAACTAGATATTTCTAATCCTATGATTAAGCTCCCTAATCACTCCTATTCCATTAGACTCCAAGTAAATCGCTAACTTTTCCATCCAATTCCAACTAGTGGGCTTTTATGTCTTTTTTACACACAAAATTTGCCTATAAATACCACCACTCCTAGCATGGCAAACACAAACAAACACACTCACATCACACCATTCGCCTAGAGGAGAGGAAGGAGAGCAAGAGAGAAGTCTTGAGGGAAGAGGAAGGAAGAGAGAGCCATCTTGTTCAAAGCTTAGCAAGTAAGCCACAACACAACCTTCTCTTTCATTTTTCTTTTTCAAATACATGTTCTTAAGGGTTCTAAATAATGTTTTCAGATGTGTTATTGATGAGTTACTTGTGTTAAAAATGATAAGAGTTGAGCCTTGATTCTACCTCTCTTGTATTTTCCCTCATTTCGGTACAAAACTATCCTTTTTCATACCAATCTCTCAAACTTTCCAAAGGCACACATTCAAGCAAATTTTCTGAGTTTAATATATGTTAGTTAGCATGTTTTCATCACAAAAGAAACAAAAAAATTTCCCTTAGTGGATCCCTTTTCTCACAAATCTTCTTGTTTTGGGTATTGTGCCTTGAATTCTGTTTTCGCAGCCAACTTTCAAAAATTCTAGAAAAATGTAGAAAATTATTCTGGACCTCTATTTTATGTCAAAATCTTCCTTAAGGAGTTAGCTTTCAACTAAAATTGGTTTCATTGAAAAACAGTGAGCGGTTTGCAAGAAAATCAAATTTTCGTAACGGTCGACGAATCTGGACAGCGCTGGAGTGTTTTCTAAATAACTTAAAATCTAGAAAAGCTATCCCATTTCCGAAATATGTTCTGGAAACTAGATTAAATTCTCTACGAACCATAGGAAGGCCGAGTCCGGTAAAAATTCTAAAATAGCCCTTTTCATTCTAATCCTTATGTGATATTGAATCTGGAAATTCTGTTGTGCATGGATGTTTTATGCTCTTGTGTTCATGAAAATGCTTATTAGTTATGATCATATCTTGGCATGATATTATGTGTTATGGTTATGTTTTTATCTTCTTCATCTTAAAGATGCATGCTATGTGGATATTATTATCTTGTTAAATTGGTCTAACCTTGATTTAAAACATTTAACTCAACAGAAAACTTAATTGGGATGGTATTGGTTTTCGATTACTTGAGTAATGAAAAGATGATAATGTGTGATGTATGGATTGATGGGATGCGTTCCCTATTTGGAAGTTAAAGTCTTGCGCAAGTGGTTTTTGGAACCCTTGAACGGAGCGGTTGTATTCGGACCCTAGGTGGTTTGGTATGAGGAGGGATTTGGGCAAGGCCCATTATTACCGTTTCTTTTGAGGCCCTGCGGTTGGCGCTACGCGGTATATAACCGTTGGTAGGCATCCGAGGTTAGCTCTCAACAAAGCAGCAAAAGATGGGGCATACCGAATAATCCGCGTCCGATTCTTGTGTTGGGAGGACAAATCTCTTTGGGGGATTTCTAGTTTACTAACATCTAACTTGTAACCCTTTATTTATTTACTTAGTTGAGTATCATGCTTTATTACTTGATGTTATATTTGTGATTGTGTATTGGACGGGGAAAAAGGGACGGGGTGTGTGTGTGTTTACTGGCATTCAAAGCTCACGGCGTATCATGCCAGGTGCCGAAGAGGAGTTTATAGCTGGAGACGACGAGCCTGAAACCTTCGAAGACTTTTGGTATCTTAGGAAAGTTAGAAATTCCTTTTGATATTTTGTAAGACTCATATGAATTTTAAACTTTCTTTTTGGGATGTAATGTAATGGAACAAGCTTTTGAAATTAAGATATTCGTGGTTGTTATGTACTTATATTCTATATGTAATGTAATGTATGAACCTTATCGTTGCTTACGAGACCTTGTGTCAATACCTTTTAAGATCTGTCAAAAGGTAGTGCGCTGCCTAAGAAAGCTGGACTTAGAAGAGAGGCTAATTTGACTCCTCCAGCGATCTGGGATCTTACTTGGTTATTGACCATAGGACTCATTAGTGACTCTCCTTGACTGCAAACAATAGTGTAGATTCGAGCCGTCACATTGGATGTTTTGGATTTGATATTTTGCTTATATTTAATATGCTACTACTTTTGAATTAAGTTTATATTTGGATGTTTGCACAAGTGTGTTAATTTGAATTATATTTTCTTATGTTTATAGGTTTATGAATTATGTACTGAACAGGGAAATTGTGAATTTTTTTTTTTATAAATAATGAATTTTTGTGACAGGTTTTGCAGTTGTAAATTTACTTTTGGTGACACTTTGTTTCTGTTGCTAAAATTGTGTGAATAATTTTTTTAGCGAACCAAAACTTGATTGGTCGCCAAAAGTTTTAACATTCAACAACCAATTCATTTAGTCACTGAAAGATATTTTTTGTGATGCATTTGTATGTTGCTAAAACCTAACATGCATCCGTTTAAGGCTACTTTTAGTGACTAAATTTAATTTATGGCAACGAAATTTTGGTCTTTTGGCGACTAAATATTTTCCCGATTTATTTATAAGGCGATCAAAATTTATTTGGTCCCCGAGCCATTTAGAGATAGGGCTTAGCGACCGATTTTGTTGATGTTACGGATACTTTCACAACCAAAATTAACTTTTGGTGACTAAAAAAAGGTCCTAAAAGTGCTTCTTTTTTTTTTTTTTTTGTAGTGCATGAAAGTTTACAGATCTTGTGAGAATGTAGTAAATCCATATTAGAAAACTCTAACCTTGAGCCCTAGATCGACTTAGATAAGAGGGATTCAAACGATATTACAGACATATACTCAAATCAAGTGTAGAACAAGAATTTCCAGATCATATAGCCAAAGAATCGATGGAGATCGAAAATCCAAGGCCTCTCTCTCTCTCTCTCAAAAGTGACACCTCTATTCTCTAAGTCACGCCTCCTCTTTTGATTATAAAAGTCATGCCTCTTCAATAACAAATAAATGTTATTTCACTATTTTCTAATAACGGCGTACAAAACGAGATAGGATAATTAAATTTGCTCAGAAGGTGAAAAATCATATGAGATTTCACAATGTAAAAAACACACGTAGTAGTATCCTATTTTTCTTGTAGTGGTATACAACAAGTTAGTTTTTACTTGATTTTCATATTATGATTGCCTAGATTAAACTTGAGTTGGTGCAGTTAATTTGAAGTTTTGAGGACCAATGTATGTATCAAGATTTTTTTACTTCGAATCTCAGTGTTGTCTTGAGAACATACTTGATTTTGTAATGATGAATTTAAGATGTCATATCTAACCTCTAAAGTAGCTGTAAATAATTAGGCTCGTATAAATGTCATTGGTTTGAAAATTGTGTGCTTTAGAATCACCATAAAAAATAAAAATAAATAAATAAAAGTGTTTTTGATTCAACTTTACATGCTGCCATAGTAATCTGAAAGATATGAGCAACGTACTTGGCATGAAAAAATCAAATATATCTTGTCTGAGACGCCATGGTTTGCCTCTGTTGGTAATATGTCATATAGAAATTTTGACTACATGAATAGAAGTAAGATTGCAATTGTTTGTGCTACTTGATTCGTTTGAAGAAATAGCTAACTCTATGTAGGAGCAGCAACACACCATGACTGCCTTGTTTGCTTTAAGGTAAATGGCATTATCCATGTTTGCTTTCTTTCTTCCTACCTGATAATTTTAGTGGTTTATGTTTTAGGTGTATGTCCACAAGCACATTCTAATAAAAAGAGGTGGCTGCAACATCCTTTTGACTCAAAAAATGGTGTGGTTGTTATGCCTCATGGGCATATTGTCTTACTCACAAGAGCTGCTTAAAGAAGATTGAGGACAACACATTACCGCACCATGGAAATCATTTGCTGCAAGTATAAAGATATACTTATCAAATGCAAACCATGATTGTAAATGTGATTGCTTTGTAGAGAAGATTGACTACTCTTTAGAGGCTAAATGTTTTATTTTTCACTTACTTCGTAGGAAAAACTTATAAGCAGATTTGTTTATAGTTTCAGTTTTGAAAGGGGTCACCCAATTAGGCTTCTATGTGGAAGCATTTAAAGAGTTTGAAGGTGTTTGGTAGTGGTGCTAAGGAGAAGGAAAACACAAATTTCTTTTTAGGACAGCAAGGGACTGATTTGTTTCATGGTTCACAATTTCTTGAAATGTAGGATGTTGTTATGATTATTAAATAGAAAAGAAGAAATATTAAGTATTTTGTGTTCGAAATTTTCTCAGAAAAAAAATCACATTGCAATTTTACTCTTTTACATTATTTCTGCCAACAATAATGCGACTCCCACACGCGTTGTGCTTGGGGATCCAACTAGTATATATATATATATATATTTATAGGAAGAGAGCTTTGCTAATCCATACCCATTTATCACTAAATCAAGACCAAAAAGGAATGGAGAAAAGAGTGGTAGCTTGAATTTCGTGGCTCGAAAATGGCCCGAATTTCTCTCTTTTTTTTTTTTCTTCTTCTTTTCTTCCTTCTTCCTTCTACCTTAAGCTGAAACTGATTTCAGAGAAAGAGAGAAGCAAGAGAAAAAGAGGAGGAAGAGGGGAGAAGAAAACAAAGAGAGGGGGCCCTCCGCCACGAGGAGCTCGTCGCCTCCGCCGCCTCCGCCCGCCGTCCTCGTCGCAGCTCGCAGCTCGTTCGTCGTCTCCGCCCGCCGTCGCAGCTCGCAGCTCGTCACCTCTGCCTGCCCGATCGTGCCTCTGCCCCCCGCCTCCGCCTCCAGCCCTAATAATTGGGCCCCCTCCAGTCCTCCCTCCTCCTTTCTTCCTCCTCCCTCCTCCGCCTCCAGCCCTAATACGTCGTCGTTTTTCGACTCGAGCCATTCGAGCCTCAAAAGTCTCGAGCTACCAATCGCGGTTGAAAGGAATGTTGTGGTACACCTCTCCCAAAATGTGTGTACCATATGAATTATTATGTATTTTTGTAGTATATGTTATTCATTTTTGTAGTGAATGTTATTTATTTATTTTTTTTTATAGAGTTACAATAAATTGTGGTTCAAAAATGAAGATACACATTTTTTGGCTAGAACATGTTTGGACAGAAAAATATGTAATATTTCCAAACCATAAATTGTTGTAACTATACGAAAAAACTTACGTAATATTTACTACAAAAATATGTAACATAAACCATAAAAATGTGTAATAAGGTACATATGATATACACCCTTTGAGAGATATATATCATAAAATTTTTATATATTATATGTTGTTCAAATGATAAAAATGTTATTTTCTTCGCCGAATATTTTGCGTTTGAGGCCTATTTAAATAAATTAAAAAGGTATTTTTAAAATTCAAAATGTCACATTGTATCAATACAGTTTTCAACTTACAATAATATAAATTTAAGTAGACTAGAAAGATATTTTCAAAAATTAAAATGTTATATTAACTTATTTTGAGAGATAATAAAAAGTGACTTTTTGGAAAGAGATTAATACCAAGAGAAATTTTCACTTTAAAATTACAATAATAATAGTATCGATAGATATTTTCTTGCTATCGTTAAAAAAATAAAAAATAAAAAAAGAGATAGATATTTTCTTGCCACTTGCTTTTATAATGAATGCGTTTTTTTGGGGGCCCCATCCTTTTTCGTGTGCTATTTTGGACGTTGATTTGACAGGACCTAATTTTTTTGCCTAGTTTTGTGCACGCCTCCTTTAAAATTTAGGGGAAAAAAATTTAACTTTACCTCCATTTAAGAGAGTATTTAGGCTTAATAAATTTATTATCAGATTGATTTTGATGACTCCAATTATTTATTTTTTAAATTTTATTTAGTAGAATATTTATATAAAAAAATAAAATAATTAGATTTTAGTAATTATATGTTTGAATCATATTTATTTATTTTAACAATAATCATTCTTTTTTATAATATAAATTTGATTCAAACATATGACTATTGATGTCTAATTATTTTGATTTTTTTTTTGTAATAAATTTTACTCAATAAGTATTAAAATGTGAATAATTTAAATAATCGAAATTGATCCCAAAATAAGGATTACAATTTGGTTTGTTTTTCAGAAAAAATTTTGAGAAAAATTCTCTACAAATAAATTTTTAAAAGTAATCAAACCAAACAAATTTTTTCAAAAAAAATCTCAAAATTTTGTTTGGTTACTTACTTTCCAAAATCACTCTCTCTCTCATACACATTAAATCAATCACTTTTTTTAAAATTCTCTCCCCAAAATAATTTTCCAAAATCATTTCTAAAAGAAAGCAAATCAAACAAATTTTCGTACTTTTATCTCAAAAATTACTCTACAAACATAAACCAAACACACCCTCACGGTGAGATGACCAACTTGAACAAAGCAAACCCTGAGAAAAAAACAAATACAAAGTAGCCTCCATATTTTAGATTTAATTATATTATCTCTTTTAAAGTTAAATTACATAGCAGATTTTTTATGAATAATTTATTAGTCATATAAATAAAAATATAATTTATTATCTCTTCTTTATTAAATGTGTATTTATCTTTATTTATTTTTTAATATTTATCTATCATCTGGATTAGTTTTAGTCGGTTTAGTCTTACTAAAAATATAAGTCAATATAATTATGTCAAAAGTATTAAGTTAATTATATTTTTCAAACTTTAAAGAAGGTGAGTGTAACTTATTTTAAAAAAAATTAAAAAAAAAAAAAAAAAAAAGTGTCGTTGAGCTATAGTGGAATTAAAAATTAAGGGAAAATTACACAAGGGTAGCTTTTTTTAGGACCTGGTACGATATTTTGGCCTGTAATGCTGGGTTAGACTAGGAATTGTTTGGAATGTGGTATATAAGTGTATTTTTTGATTTTTTAACTAAAAAAATAAAAAATAAATAAATATTTATAATAATTTTTTGATTTTTTATGAAAAAATGTGTAATAAAATATTGTAGTAAAATTAAAATAACCATTTTACCCTTGTTGACTTTTTGACTTTTGGATAATTAAATTCAAATTTTACCCTATAAACTTTTCCAAATAGTATGAATTTTTTTATTTTTTTGTAACTTTTTAACATTTTCACATTCGTAAGTTATCCCAAACCAAGCCTATTTTAGACTCCTTTGATAAATTGATTGCGCTTGAGATTTATAATGTAACCCATCCGGTCTAGTCTGAAATAATATATTTAAATATTTATTATTATTATTATTATTATTATTCATGAAATATAATGAGAAATCAACTGGCATGAGATAAAAGCAATTAATTCCGCATATTTTTCAAAACTAACTCTACTATAAGGTTTATCAATGGGTATGTTAGAATATCTCCAACGTTTATATTTTTTTTTCATTAAATTTGAGTAAAAATTTCATCCGATATTGAGCGTTCTAACAAATTTTTCATCAAATTATCAATCGATCGGAAGAATGTTCGGCCGGTTGACCAGTTAATGCAAATTTATTAGAAGTCTAAAGTAAGGAAGAGATTGTCTAGGAGGACAACTGGTCGGTTTAACGAAAAATTTAAGAAATTATCAATTTGATATTAGTTTGATGTTAACATTGGAATACCAAAACTAGATTTCTTTGAAGTCTCTACCTTAATTTGGTTATTTTTATTTATTTATTTATTTAAATACAACTAGTATGTATATATATATAGATTGGGATGACATTATAGAAATGTCGGTTGTGTTTGGTTGTATTTTGTAATTATGATTTGAGAGTATGGGTTGTATTTTGAGTTTGTGGGGTTTGCAATTATGATTTGAGTGTAGAAATTTTTTTGGTAAAGAGTTTTGAAAATAGTTTTGAAAAGAGTTTTGATTTGAGTGGAAAATTGTTGATGTGACATTTGATATTTGATACAAAAATTTATAACTCATAATTAAACATACAATTCAAAATTATTTTAAAGCACATAAAAAATTTTAAAATTTTCAGAAAATATTTTTTCGAATATATAAAAATTAACATTAAAAAAAAAAAAAAAAAAAAAAAAAAAAAAAAAAAACAATATTACTATTCCGGTCAACCGACCGAACGACCGGCCGGATGTCCCGTTAGGCAAAATTTCGAAAAAAAATTGAAAATCGCGCTTAGTTTTGACAGAATACACAGAGCTTTCTGCAGAGTTGTGGAAAATTAATTCCACAACTCCATCGAAATATCATACTCAAACTACCACGTTGAAAACTAGTTTGAAAACACATACAAACATTGCTGTAATTTCTTTAGGATTGGGATTGGGATTGGGATTGGAATTGGGATGACATTGTAGACCTTATGTTTATGCTGGGTCGGCCTTGGGGTAGACACGTGTCTCTTATTAAGTGGTGCAAGTTTGCCCCAAACTCACCCTCACTCGGTGGTAGGGGTGAGCAGCAGATATACCGATCCGCCAAAACCGACTGAACCGAACCGATCCGCCGCATTTTGGACGGATGCGTGATGATGAGCGGACGGTTGCGGATTGATTTTCTCCAATCCGCCAATATGGCGAACGGATAGCGGATTTGAGATTCCTTTGGCCGCAACCGAACCGCCAAACCGCGAGCACCTCTAGTAATTTATCAGACTTTGTGTTTTCAGTTTATTTAAATATTCTGTTTGTGTTTTCAATTAAAAAGTGTTTAAATATTATGTTGAAAAAAAGTTTTCAACTTGAATATCTTTTTTGAATTGAAAAAAATAAACGTATTATTTATCTATATTTTTTTGTTTTTAAATCTATCTCTAAAAATAATAAATAGAAAATATGATATATGTTGGTTGATTTTTATTTTCAAAAACAGATACAGATATAACAATACAGAGACATATAGTATCTACTATTGCTCTGTTCATGGTTTTGGTGGTTTGAATTGTTTTTATATTTTAAGAACCACAGATTGTAATACT
Organism: Camellia japonica; assembly: GCA_030407325.1. Classification (NCBI taxonomy): domain Eukaryota; kingdom Viridiplantae; phylum Streptophyta; class Magnoliopsida; order Ericales; family Theaceae; genus Camellia; species Camellia japonica. The sequence continues at coordinate 79,329,554 of JAPPVO010000017.1, forward strand.
TTACGTGAATGAGGCATCCTGTGATTGTAGTATGTGGATGAGACATGTAGTGATTGTGATATTCTAAGGTTTTCAAACTTTCTTGCTTTGGACGAGGCATGCAGTGATTGTAATATTTTTTTAAGTCATTGACTGTAATACTTTCTTTCTTTCTTTTTGAGAAAGTGCACAAGTTGAATTATGTTGAAAGTTTATAAAATTTTAAACCGCCAAACCGATTCGCATCCATCCGCCAAAACGCCAATCTGCTCAATCCACATCCACCGGATTGGCGGACGGATGCGGATTGATTTTCTCCAATCCGCCAATCTGGCGGACGGATGGCGGATTGAAAGTTCTGTGGCTGCAACCGACCCGCGCCCACCCCTACTCGGTGGATGTGCACTCCTAAAATTACACTAACCTCCCTAGAGGTTTGAAAAAATATAGAAATTTTCATAATTTTGATATAATTAAATTGAGTTTTCTTTTAGTAAGGTTAAAGGAACTGAAACTAATATAGATACTATCAAGATACAAAAACAAATGATATATATATATATTAGTGTTAAAGTATATGATAATATCATTTTTTTTCATTCAAAGGACTAATAAATTACTGATGAAAAGGGACTAGGCCTCGTTTGGCAAGTGGTGATTTTTGCAAAAAAGTCAAAAAAGTCACTAAAAAATCAAAAAGCCAACAACAAATACAAAAAAGTTTAAGATTTTCTTTTCTCGCTACTTTTTGCACATCTTTTCGTAAAAAATCAAAAAGTCATCCCAAACATTTTTTTTTTTTTTACATCATATTTTAACCAAAAAATCAAAAAGATACTAAAAAAGTATGTTCCCAAACGAGGCCAAGTATTATGTAAATTACAATCGTAAGGGTGATTAATTTAATTATATCAAATTTGTGAAACTTATTTTATTTTATCCAAATTCAATGGTAGTTAGTTTAATTTACCTAAAAATTAAAGGGCAAATTACACAAATAGTCTCTATAGTTTGGGGTTTGTGTCACCTTGGTCCCTGACTTTTCAATTGTGACACATTTGACCCTGAATTTTGAATCTTGTTTCAAATAAGGACAATTGAAGTTACCATTGTTTAATTTCAAGGGCAAAATCGTCAATTTAATAAAATATAAACTTTTTTAACAAAAATAAATGTCAAAAAAATATTTTTAATTTTTTAAAAATTATTTTTATCCACCAATGATAAAATTATGTAAAATTGATAAAAATTAATAAAAATTACATGATTAATTTTTTAAAATTAATTTTACATAATTATCATCCAAGCACATAATAAAAATTAATTTGGTAAAAAAAAAAAATAAATGTTTAAATGATTTATCAATTTTATATAATTTTATTTTTAGTGGGTAGAAATAATTTTTAAAAATTCAAAAATATTTGTTTAACATTTATTTTTGTCAAATTAGTTTATATTTTATCAAATTACCGATTTTACCCTTGAAAAATCTAATAATATTTTTAATTGTCCTCATTTGGAACAAGATTCAAAATTCAGGATCAAATGTGCCACAATTGAAAAATCAATGACCAAAGTGATACAAGCCCCAAACTATAAAGACTATTAGTATAATTCACCCAAAATTAAATAAAAGGGTAAAACAAGTGACATGTGATATCACAATCTAAAAGTTTATTAATATGTAAATATAATAAATTTCACTATATATGTGACAATTATAAAATTTACTTTGAACAAATAGTTATATTTAAATAATAGTTATATCATATAGCAATAGTACCATGGTATTGAATTTGTAAATAATGTTAGAAAACTTCGAAATATCACTGTTAAATTTATCTTCATCTATAAAACAAGGGATTGGATCTTAGTTAACTAATTTATTAAATAACTTAACAATTGACAAGTTTTATTGAAAGTCAATTTAAGAATCAGGGACGAGTGCAGGAACGAAAGCAGTAGGTGCCAAGGGGGGCATGGCCACCCTTAGGTTTCGTATAATTCTTCTATTACCCTTTGAATTTATGAATAATTTTAGTATATGGCCCTCTTAAGTTTTTATTTTTTATTTTTATTTATTCTTTATTTCATAAGTAGATTTTACGATATTTATGACATGATACTCAACTATTTTACATATTATGTATTATCATTATTTGATATTAATATTCATTTGTTGTTTTTGGTTATAAAAATCAAACAAATATACTTTTTATTTATATAAACTATATTAACAAATAAAATACTTTAAATGACAGTCTAATAAATTATATACTAAAATCCCCATTATATAGCTCAAAAATTGTATAAAATAGTTGAGATAAATATTAAGAAATCATTCACATAAATATATTGATGCTAGTTTTTTTTTCATAATATTTATAAAAGAAATTATTATTTTCAAAAAAACTAAATTTATTTATTTTTTTGTACTTACCTTGATACCGCTTGAATAAATTTTGTAGTTTTGTCCTTGTTGAGAGTGATGTTTCAAGGCCTTGAGCAGTTTTATGATCTTCCTTTTGTCGACTAGGAGATTCATCATAAAGGTAATGCCGCACGCGGCCTTGCTGCGGCTCACCCTTTACACGGTTTGGAATGTTGGATACGCGTGCACCGGGGGCGCCGTTATCCCAATTTGTGGCCGCCGCCCAACAATTTGAAGTCATGTTTTCCCATCTTAAAAAAGGGATATATTACAAGCAAATTCTTTAAAATTTGTTTAAAATATGAACTGTTTACTGTTTTTTATGATTTTAAAAATTATATTGTACCTTTTGAAATTTTTAATTTTATAATAAATGACTAATTTTATTTATAAATTCTCAAGTCAATTAACAGTTTTTAATGATGTCATAAATATATTTTAATTAATAATTCAAGTATTTTTATTACTATACAAGAGAGTAAGTAGGGGGTGTATTTGTAATTTATCCTAAAATAAATAAATAAATAAAATTGAAGTTATGTGTATTTAGGGGTTTGGGGACTGAATTATTAATTAGTGGGTTAGAAAAATTATGTTTGATTTGAAAAAATGTCATGTGACTAAGGGAAGCGAGGATGTTGCTGTGCGGGCTGCGCAGCAGAGGCTGTTGTGTGGCACAATGGGCCTATTTCGGAGTCTATTTTGATAATTCGAACCGTTCATATTTTAAAATATATCAAATAGAATATACGTGCAAAAAATTAAGGTAATCGGATATCGTTTACCTATTCATCCACTCATATTTACAATTATTATTTATTTTTATTGATACAAATGTGAGTAGATGAATTGGGAAACGATATTCGATTAACTAGATTTTTTGCAGACATATTTTACTTGATATATTCTAAAATGTCAACAATTTAGATTATCAAAATGGGTCCCGAAATGGACTTATTTTTTTGTACAGCAGCCACTGTTGTGCAGCCCGCACAGCAACATCCCCACATTCGTGAGTAAGAGTCCCATTAGACTATGAAATTTCTTCAAGAATGTGCTTAGGCTTCCTATGGAGAACTTGGGATTACTAATCTAATCATATGAGAATGAATGATAAAAAGATTTTGTGGCCCCACTCTACAAAAATAATATAATCACTTTTTATATAATGAAACCTTAAGCATAATTTTATAAATTTAGTCTTATTAATTAATATTATCACACTTGTCGACAAACAAACATAATTTAGCTTACATTTACAACCTAATACTACCATACTAGTAATCCGATCACTCCATTCTATCATATTCATATTTTGATTACTCCTAATTTGGAAAACAAATATGGCCTTTGTTTTATACTAATTTTAAAAGCACACAACTAAATGAAATTAAAATCTAAAGAACCTAAAATAGTAAGAAAATTAAAAAAATTCTAAATTTTAAAACCCATTACCTGTTAAAAAAAATAAAATAAAAATTAAACTCATACAATCATTTAACCAAAAAAAAAAAAAGTGCTTGTTGATGTATTTTATAATATATAAAGGTGACTTGGTGGAACATAGTTAAAGGGTATAAGAACATGGTAAAAGTATTGGAAATAGAGTCATGAGTAATGAGTAACATATTTGGATATCACGTCACATTTTATATGATTCCTTATATGACATTACCCATATTATTTAATAAGTATCACAAAATTTTAATTTTAATACTTTCTAAATAAAATATAAGACCTAGCAGAGATAATTTGATTAGTGCAATATGAAATGATGTAAATAATATACAAATGTGATGCCTAAATGTGGTAATCTAATATTATATAGGGCAATCGGTCGAAAAATTCAAATTTGAATTTGTTTGGTTGAACAACCCAGGCGTTGAAATACATTGTCCAAAAGGATAAGTTTAGACAAAATGACTAAAACATCTCTTATATATAACATATACACGGTACTCACCAAACCCTACCAGTCCTCTCTCTCTCTCTCTCTCTCTCTCTCTCTCTCTCTTTTCACCTCCTCCTCCGATGTCTTTAAGCCATCGCCTCCTCTGATACCACTGTGATTGAAAAGCTTTGCTTCGTCTGCCGACAACCCTCTCTCTTTAAAACTGCCAACAACGCCTTATTCAGAGCTCCACCCCCAAATCTGTCATCAAACTCGGTGCCGACTCAGTGGTACAACTATTTCTAATTTACGAACCTTAACGATTCAAGTGGCCTAAGGTTTTCTTCGTATTCATTATTAGGGATGGCAATTTGAACCCAACCCGATAGGGACACTGCCCTCCGACCCCGATTAGAGCGATTTTTTCCCGAAAAATACTCCCGACGGGCCGGGGATGGTATTCGAAAATGAATTCCCGATAATTTTCGACCTAGAGACGGTGATACGTTTCCCAGCCCTGTCCCCAGTCCGGTCCCATCCCTGTTCTCATTTTCTCTCAAAATAAAATTACTATTATACCCCTCTCTATATATGTGTATTTTTTTGACTCAATTTAGGGTTGGGTTCACACTTACACATACACATTGCCTCTCCCTGTTGCTGCTCCCTCACTGCTTGTTCGTTCCTTCCTCACCGTTGATGTCACTCCTCCCTCACCGGCATCTACCTTCTCCCTCACCAACGTCTTCCTTCTCCTTCACCGGCTCTTCCTCTCTCTTATGGTTATGGCGGATCGCCTCTCTCTCATGGCTAAAAAAACTAGGGTTTGCAAATCAAAATGTCGACTATATGATACACACATACATACATACGTATATTTGTTTTTGATTTTGATTCTCTTCCATATTCTTCTCAGCTTGGTAAGCACATTTTCCAAATATTTTTTTTTTTTGAAATCTTTCGGGCTTGATCTGGGAAGTTTAGTTTTTGTTCCAATTTTGTGTGATTTTGGGCATAATGGAGGGGCAGAATAGGGATAAATGTGGATTTTTGCTCCCAACTTGAAGGTGATGTGATTAGTTTTTTGGGTTTTTGTGGGCTAACGTTCAGATTTGTTTCTGATTTTGTTGCATGTTCGAGTTTTGTATGCGAGGTTAAGCAATTTCGATGTTTTTGTGTGTGTGTGTGTGTGTGTGTGTGTGTGTGTCTGTTCTTTGTTCTTTGTTTGTTTTATGATGTTTTGTCTATCTCTTTGGTTGCATGACATTTATTTGATTCCTAGATTCATTTGTATTTTTTTTTTTTGCCATTTTGGTGCCTCAATCATTTTTTGGGTTTGTTTGAATCTCTCTCTTGAATTTCAACTTTCTTACAAATTTACTAATAACCCAACCCAACTTTTGATTGGTGAAAAAGTAGAGAAAAAAAATTGAAATTGGTACAATTCTGATTTTTGTATTTGTTAATTTATTCTTCTTCTCTTCCTTTGAGGGTGGTTTTTTTTTTTTTTTTTTTAAAGTCTAAATGAAAAATCTAGGTTTCAAGAATTTTAATTTAATTGCCATAGTTTTACATTTTCTCAGCGACCAAGCTGAACCACTGCTTTTAACAAAGTTAGGTACAATTTTTATTGTTGAAATTTTTAATTTTTTGAAAAAAATGTAAACAAAGCTCTCTCTGTCTCTGTCTCTCTCTCTCTCATCTGTTGAATATCATCTTCACTTTGATGGTATATCTGAGTTTAGGATTGCAAAATAGGATATACAAAATTAAAAATAAAAATAAAAAATTGGGTCGGGGATTTTTTAGGGTTGGGGAAACCCGATCCCTGTTAGGGCGTGGAGACGGAGGGGTGATGGGTTCTTTACCGTGGATCAAAAAAGGGGACTTTTTACCTTCAGGGATCAGGGATGTGGAGTGTAATCCCAACCCCAACCCCACCCCGGCCCATTGCCATTCCTATTCATTAGCTCTCCCATCCTTGATGCTCTGAATCTCGTAGAATCTGCAAGGTAAAACCCTAGATCCGAGTTGATCGGTTTTTTATTCAGCCTTAGCATTTTTGAAATTGGATCCACTAGATTAGAGGGTTCCACTGTTGCGTAGGAGATCTGGATTTATTACTGTTAAGTAGTTACAAATTGGTTATTTTGATTCGATTTCCATCACTACCACATTGAACATTGAGTTTATTTCTCAAGATCATCATTTTTTTTTGGCTAAAAACGAATCTCTCTCTCTCTCTCTCTCTTCCCATATATATGTATATGAATTTGGTATTGAATAGTATTTCGATTATATTGGCAGGTCTGTCATTCTTGTTAAAATTCATCGAGATCTACCGTGTACCTCTTTCATTTTGCAACTTCAATTCACTTTCAAATAGACAAATCTGGAGAGAAAAGAGATCTAGTGTTCATTGAACAAACTTGATCAGATTTGGAAAAAAAAATTTTTGAATAGATAAGAACAAAAGTTTGAATATATCTGATGTGATATGAAAAAAGATTGTTCAAAAAATTATTTCAATAGATCAGATCTTTGTGAACAGATAAGTTTGAACAAATTGATGTATATGTGATTGTTGTTGTTGATGATGAACATGTAGAAAAAAATAGATAAAGATTTGTGTGTGAATTTAAATAGATTTGTGTATTGAATTTCAACAGATAGAAAAATTAAACTAGAATTTCAAATAGATAGGAAAAAATAGGACAATAATTCAACAGATAGAGTTTTTGAATTTTAACAAATAGAAAAAATTAGAACAATAATTTTAACAAATATTTGAACAGATAAAAATCAACAAATAGAATTCAGGGAAAAAATTGAACAGATAAGAAAATTTGGACAGATAGATTTAAATAAATAATTGAAAAAAATTTGAAAAGATAATAAAATTTGGACAGACATTTGAACAGATAAGAGGAAAAAAATTGAATAAATAGTCAAAAAATTTGGACAGTTAGAAAAAAAAAATTTTGAACAAATAGATATAAATTTGAATAGATAGTCAATGAAAAGTCAACAGATAAAAAAAGTTAACAGATAAATTAAGAGATAAAATTGGAAATAAAAGTGTCCTTCCAAAATAATAAAAGGATTTCTCACCAAACTATTTGATAAAAAATGAATCTCTTATCAATAAACAATATTCACTGGATTCAATGTTTTATACTCTTTTGGATTTATCACCAATTTATTCTATTATATATTGACCAAAAGGGAAATACAAAAGACAAAGCTTAAACTTTGAAGTTTTGTTCAACACATGAATTAAAATGTAAACAGAATACATTTCAATTTTGTATATGTTTTTGTGTTGCTATTGGATCCACAAGATAATAAATAAAACTGGCCATAGTGAAAAATATATATATGCTTGTATGGGATTCTTTCAATATGAGATTTTTTTTTTATTTAATTGAGGTTCTTTTCTTAATATAAGACTTTTCTTAATGAAATTCTTGGACGACAGATTAATTTTGTCTACTACTTGAGTTGCCCTGGCTTGGCCAGCAAATGTAATTTATGGGATAGCTAATATCTGTACGGATGATGATTTCTTGAACATCTCCAAATTAACCTTATCTTTCGATTCCATCATGTCTCTTTCAACAGACCACCAAAATAAATACACAAATAAACACGTTTCTTTCAAAGTGATGCCCCTTTCCCACAAAAAACAAAAAATAAAAAAATAATAAGTAATGCCCCCTTGGTGTGTGCCACAAATCAAAAACTTAGCGCGGTACAAATGTGTTCAAAAAATCATGTCTTCGACGTAGCTTTCATTCTCAACATTATATATTTACACCCATGAAGGGGAAAAAAAAAAAATAATAAATAAAAATATAATGGAAATAAATAATTTTTTTCATAGAAAAGTCTGTCACTCAATTTTTTCAAAAGGAAATTGATAAGATAAATTGCATGATCTAGTCTAGCTATAAAGTAGAGTAGACTATAATTTGAATTTTGAAAATTTTATAAATTTCATATTTTTGGTATAATTATACAATTTTTCTTCGAATAACAAGAAGATGAATGGAACAAACAAAATTTGTGCAATTACATTTCTATCCTTACATCTATATCAAAAAAAAAAAAAAAAAAGATTCAAAAAACAAAAAGACGAAAAGCAAAATAAAAAAAATACAAAAAAAAAAAAAAGAAAAAAAGAAAAAAAAGAGACAAGGATTACACGACTAACCTATCCCAAACCTAACTCTAATTCTCTCCATTCTCTCCTCTCGACCACTACTGCTATTTCCCCAATATCCCATTCCTTCCCCTCCATCCTCTTTTTATTTTTCTCAGTCCACCATCACCACAACATATTAGAGGTTGATTTGAGTGGCCTTATTAAGGTGTCGACAATGAGGGTGGTGGTAGTAAAGGACATAGAGGTGGTAGATGGTTGAGTTTGTTTAGATTGGGGTTGGAGGAGCTCGGTTTTGAGTTCGAAGTGGCTTGGGAATGGTTTGGTTGTAGGGGTATCGACAATGGGTGGTGGGAGGAACATATGTGGTGACTAGAAGAGGAGAGGCTAAAGTTTAAGTAAGGAATTCATGGTGGGTCTAGCGAGGGTTTGTAGTGGAGCTGATGGAGGTTTGAGGTGGGCTTGGTGGGATTTCCACAACAATTGGCAACCACGCAATATTCTAAAAAAATGTTAGCCAAATCAAAAAATGAATCAGACTAACAGTTATTTGTTCAACCATCAAGTCAATTAGAATCAAATCGTGACATCATAACTACCTCATACAAATTCGTTTGTTGCCTAGAAGTGAGACCTCATAGTAACAGCGGGTCAAAATGGGTTATACATTTAAAGCAATTCACCCCAAACTCGCCCATTTATTTATTTATTTTTTTGATCAGCAAAGAAAATGAACTTTATTAATGAATCATAAAACAATTACATCAATAAAAGAAAAATAAGGATAAGTGCAAAAAGTATCATAGTGAACCAAATCAATCCCAACTAGGTTAGCACCGATAAGACCGCCCAATCATATGTTAACACACCATCAATAGTTGGTAAGGAATCAATCACAAACACCAAAACCAACCTCACCCAAGCAAAAGTTAACCAAACCTAAAACAAAAAGTGCAACCAAAACTAACAAACAGCCAAAAAACAGGACAACAACAAAGAAAATCAGCTATAGATTGTTGGCCAGACAGAACAACAACAATCCATAGTAACAGAAACAGGAGCAGCAACCAACTCAAAATGAACACTGCCCACACAGATCACCAGTAATCCATAGCAGCAACAGCCAAACTCGCCCATTTAATAAATGAGCTTAAACGGGTTAGGTTTATTTGGATACGGTTTGACAAATGAACACACCCCACCCATTTACTTTATCTCTTTTTTTCTTTTTCTTTTTCTTTTTTTAAATATTTTTTATTTTTTAAAAAGAAATATTTTTTTTAATGTTTTTTAGAAAAAAAATATATTATTTTATATTTTTTTAAAAATATATTTTTCATTTTTTCTAAAAAAATATATTTATTTTTTTCAAAAATAAAAAATTAGTTTTTTTAAAATTGTTATTATTTTTGAAAAAAAATATTTTTTATTTTTATTTTTTAAAAAATATTCTTTGTATTTTTAAAAATATTTTAATTATTTATTTTTAAAAATATATTGTTTATTTATTTAATTTTTTATATTTTTTTAAAATTATTTAAAAAAAAAAAGAATTAGTGATAGAAGTGGTACGCATTTAGATAGATTTAAATGGGTACCCATGTCCAACCTATGTAAATCCAGATTTAATTGAATTGACAATGAGCAACCTATTTACGCCCATTTATTAATTTGGGCCGGGTTAATATGAGTTTTAAAGAGATATAATTGGATGAGTTTATGGGTTTGGGTTGGATTTACCAACTTTACTAATAAGTAATATATCTATATTTGTACATAGTTATCATTTTCCTATTATATTATAAGCTACTAAATTTGTTAATCGTTAGTTTTTTTTGTAAGTGGGTGATTAGTTTAGGTTGGTTCGGGGGCACTATCATACCAACTTCATGTACTTAAACATCATTACAGCTTCCAATTAGAAGGAATTAACACAAAACCTGCTGAGATGATTAAATCTCAACAAATGCTTAATGTGACTACTTTAATTAATAAAAAAAACCTGTTTGGAATGAAGTCCTGGTGACTTTGGATCCCGAAACAAAAATTAATTTGCTCATATTTATGATCATATAAAAAACATCAATAATATTATAGTGATCTCATTTATATACCATATTATTTACTGTCTCATGTAGAATACATATGCTAGTTGAATGGGTCTCACTGCTTATATCTGTTATCAACCACTAAGGTACTAAGACCCTATTTGTTTTGGGCTATAGGGAGGGGAATGAGATTCATAGCGAGGTGGGACCTACTAATGTCATGTTTGTTTTGAGAGATTGAGAGATGATTCATAATTCCCTTCGCATTACGAATCTCCTTGGTGAGGAGATTAGGATAGGCCCATGGGATTGGTATTAGAAATTAGTCCGCCGGACTATTTTTTTATCTATTTTTTTAATTTTTTTTATATGTTGGCTATTTTTTTTTTTTTAACATTAATGTTTAATTTTTTTTTGTATTTTTTGTTAAGTAAAAAAATACATTAATGTTTAATTTTTTGTATTTTTTATTGTTTTATTTGTTTTGGAATTTTTTTATTTTTTACATGTTGGACATTATTTTTTTTGAACATTATGGTTTAATGTTTTTGTATTTTTTTATTTGTTTTATTATTTTATATTTATTTTATATAGAAATAATTTAATAATCCCTACACCAACAACTATCATTAAAAAAACACAATTTTACGTAATTTCCTTACTATCAATCCCCTCCCTATAAATCTCCTCCATTCTACCTCTGAAAACAAACGGAACCTGATTTCATTAAAATGACTTTGTATATTCCAAACCCTTTTAGTCCTTGTTTAGCAAGTGGAGTTATGATTTTTTGGCTAAATTAGTCACAAATAGATAAATCAATATGACAAAATATCACATCCAAATCATAATAATTTTTTTCCTCTCACAAAAGTTAAAAAAATCAAAAAGTCAACCTAAATGAACTTTTTAGCACCAGGCTAAAGACAAAAAGGCAACTCACTTCTCAAACGAAGTCATAACTAGATCCTCCCCTCCCCTCCCCTCCTTTTAGCTAAAAATGTTTAGAATGAGTATTCATTTTTATTATTCTAATACATAACTAGGGCTGCAAATGAACTGAACTGTTCACGAATAGGCTTGACCTAGCTCGTTTAACGAGCCGAATTCGAGCTCGAATATTAGGCTCGTTTAGTAAACGAGCCGAACTTGAGCTCGAATAAGTTCGACTCGTTTATTTTTATTTAAATTATATAATAAATATATTAATTATAATATATAAATAATGTAAATAATATAATAAATATTTTTTATTTAAATAATATAAATAATATTTAAAAAAATCGTATCAAGCCGAGTCCAGTTAAGCTCGAGTTTCATTAATATTAATGAGCTGAGCTCGAGTTAGAGCTCAATAAATGAGCTTGATTAGCTAACGAGCCAAGCTCAAGCTGAGTAAAACTCTGATTGGCACGGCTCGTTTGTAGCCCTGCATATGATTGGATGATTGTGGCTCCTGGTATTTTTCTACTGTGGTTAGTTTAGTGAGTAATACTTATTGGATTTGACTTTTTTTTGAAGTTGTCATCTCAATTTGAGAGAATGTTTGAGTTTAGTAAGCTCATTTTGAAATCGATTTCCGTGATCAGAACCACTTACTTTTTAGGATTTATTAAGTAAAATATTCATTTAAAAAATTTGGATGATTAAATATCAGTAGCTATATGTTTGAATTATATTTATTTTTAAAAAATAATTTATCAATATCATTTCAAGAATAGTCGTCAATTTTTTGTAATATATATTTGATTCAAACATATAACTTCATTTTAATTTTTTCATTAATATTCTATTCAACGAAATTTTAAAAAGTGAATGATATATTATCAATTCAATCCCAAAATACGCTTACTAAACTCAAACATTCTTTCAAATTAAGATTACCAACTTAAAAGAAGCGAAAGCCATATTTATTAGATATAGGTTGTTGTATTGTGCATATGTTAGGGATGTAGCTATTTTTTTTTGATCAACAAAATGAATCTTTATTGATGAAGAAAGCAATATATGCGAAAACTTACATCAACAAAGAGGGGAGAGCAAAGAGCATCAACCCAACGATTGGTGAGAAACCAATCCAACAAGAGGAACCAAAAAATCAAGAAAAGCATAAGAAAACAGAACAAAAGCCTACCAGCATACACCAGCAGCAGCAGCATACACATAGACCCAATTCATCCTCATACACCACAGCAACCAGATATGAATAGCAGATAGCAAATAGCAATAACCATCAGAACACTGCCAGGGGCAGCAGCAAGAGATACAACCAGAACCTGAAGCATTAAAACAGCAGCCCAAAAATTTACTCCCAAACGTAAAAAAGTGACAAAGCACAGAACACCATCAGAACACCATCAGTTACCATTAACTGTAGAAACAGCAAGAACACTATCTGATTTGTCTTCCAATACCCCTCCACTGCTGTAAGAATCTCTCAAGCCATTGGAGAAAATGATATTGCTAGCAAACCTCTGGAGAACCAATTTATTTCACTAGGAGCAAGACCAGCAGCATAACCCAGTAGCATACTAACCCACTCCTTGTAGCATAGACCCTTCACTCTTCAAAAAACCAGCAGCAAAAAAATACTAACATCAGTGAAGCACAAAAATAAACAGCAGACAACTTCAATCCTAAGTGCAGTTGGCACATCCAACAGCCCTGCAATCTTGAGAACTTTCAGCATACGAGCAAATCAAACACCTATAAACACCTTGGAGAAGCCACCAAAAGAGCAGTTGGGCACAGCATACCCACACCTTCAAAACAAACACCTAGACTATGCATCCTGAAAACTGTATGCCACACTCCATAACTATAGCAACCCAGATGCAGGACACATACAGAACAGATCAGATTCAGCCCAAGACATACTTGAGAACAGAACAGCAGAGCAAAGATGGAGGAGGGCACACCATACAGCAACAGGCTATAACACATAAGCCCCATGAAAAGCACCACCCACTAGCTTCAGGGCACCATCTACACATAGCTAAACAACACACAGCCTCATATCAAACTTCCTTAATTCAAACATCACCATTAAGACCACCATCCAAGCACATTGCGCAAAACTGCAGCTACCACACACTCTTGCTTCAAGGCATCAGAAAGTGAATCACCAGATAAGGCTCTCTAACCAGACCTAAAGGGCACCAACAAGTCACAAAGCTGCAGATGCACCACACACTAGCAGCATACCTCTGATACATGCCAGCAAATTTGATCCAGACTAGACCACCACCATAACTGAAGCACATTGAACCTCAAGCTGCTACACACAGATGCTATCAAGACTGATAAGGTTCACATAAAACCAGCCAGCAGATTAGATCCAGATTAGTGACCACCAGCCAACACAGCCTCTAAACCCCACCCCTCCACCCTATTCTAACCATTACCATGCCGAATCTCCTGAATGTTGCAGATAATCTGCTGCACTGAGTAACAACAATCCTGAATGTAGCATTTGGCCCACAATGCGATTCTTGTCTTGATTAAATCACACAGCTCCTCCAAGTGCATTTGACTTTCACCGAAAACTTTCTCATTCCTGAATTTCCACAACGACCACAAAACCGCACATGGTATAATTTGCCATATCGTATTCAGATTATTTCTCCACTTAAAACCCCTCCACCAATTAAGAATCCCTTCCACTGTTTGTGGAATTACCCAAGTCAATCCCCACCACTGCATCAGATCACACCAAATTCTCCAAGCAAACGGGCACCATATAAGGAGATGAAAAACAGATTCAAGCCCTTCATTACACAATGCACACACAACAGAGGCTTCTGACTCCAACACACCAATCCTCTGCAGAAAACCAGCTGTTTTTAGTCTCCCCTTCCATGCTAGCCAAACTAGAAATTGAACCTTTGGGGGGGAAAATTATTCCATATTAACTTTGTTACCACTAGCCGAGATGAAGGCACTGCCAAAGAATACAGAGATGAGACAGAAAACTCAGCAGATGGAGATGCCAACCACTCGAGACCATCCTCCCTATCCGAGAGGCCACCCAAATTCTGATCCAAAAGGGTACTCAACCTTCTAAGCTCATCCTCCTCCCACCCCAATAACCTTCTTCTAAACCTGAAAATCCACCTAGGTGAGGCTTCATACCTCTGTATCACCACTCTCAGAGACACCTCCTTTTCGGTTGTAAGACTATACAACCTAGGAAACTCATTCTTAACACAGCAAGCCCCCATCCAATAATCAGTCCAAAACTGAATTCTATTCCCATTTCCCACCACCACCCGACTATTGTTCAAGAAAACACTCAGAAGCTGTGGATTAGATTGACCTATATTAATTATACCATTCCAGATTTGTGAATAAGAGCCAGAGAAAGAAGTACTAGGCAGCCAATTTCCACCCATTGACCCATACCTGCTACACGCCACTCTTTTCCACAAAGTGTTAGATTCAGCCCCAAACCTCCACCACCATTTAGTCAACAAGCACTCATTCATCATCTTGACTCGTCTAATACCCAAACCCCCATTCTCTTTACTTTTGGTTGCTTCCAGCCAACTGACTAGGTGAACTTTTCTCTTCAAATCAGACCCTCCCCAGAGAAAATTTGCTTGAATCCTTTCTATAGCCTTAGCCACAGATACAGGGATCTTGAAAATGGATAAATAATAGATAGGCAGACTAGATAACACAGATTTAATAAGAACCAACCTCCCACTAAAAGATAGTAATCGCCTCTTCCAAGAGGCTAGTCTAACTCTGCATTTTTCGATGACTAGTTGCCATGTTTTTTTTAACCTGGGACTAGCCCCCAGAGGCAGACCAAGATACATCATCGGAAGCTTCTGGCTTGCACAGTTAAGTCTAAAGGCAAACTCCTTCACCTCTTCATCAGACACACCAATTCCACAAAGGGAACTCTTATGAAAATTAATCTTCAACCCTGAAACCAGTTCAAAACACCTCAGAATTCGTTTAATAACCAAGACCTCCTCCATATTGGCTTCACAGAAAATTATTGTATCATCTGCAAATTCGTTAGGGATGTAGCTATGTTCATCATAGTTGGAATCTCTTCAACTGTATGATTGTGGAGGTGCTGACATATGATTTGCGCTACTCGTCTGTGTCAATTTAGTTGGAATGTGTGGTGGATGTTATGATATTTTTTTGCACTCTCCTGTGTTGTTTTATGATGTTGATTCATGTATCATTAATTTTCATTCAAAATAAATAAAATAATCTGGTCTCATGCATTGATTATATATATATATATATTTGTTTACAGATTTGTTTTTAAAATTTTATTTTCATTAAATCTTTTGACAACTATTCCGGATGCCTTTTTAATGTGTTCTAAAACTTTTTTTTTTTTTATTGTTATTTTTTTAAAATGGTGATTTTGTCTGACCCAAATTAAGAATGTGTTGCTCGCTCGCTTTCCAGTTCCATGATTAATGTTTTGATAATAAAAAAAATTCATGCCAATTACAGTAATTCGTTTGTTTAGTTGTTTTTCACATCCATTAACTTTGTGTTTGTACGTTCATTATTTTTTTAAGGAATTAGTGCCTCTAAAAGGTGCCAATCTGGAACCAATAAACATGTCCATAATACACCTTGTCTTTTCACCATTGAAATATATTGCTGCAGTCCTTTAGTACATGTCAATTTTCACTATTGAAATACATTGTGCACTCCTCTCTAACATTGTAAGGCTATAGAACAGTGGGGTAAACTATGGGCTTCAATATTTGTTGTTTGTGACCTACAAGCAAAAACTCAGCCATATCATCATCTAAGATGCTTGAATTCGATTCATTCGGTTATGTTGTGAATATTTGAGCTTAAGAAAAATTACATTGTTAGTCCCTACACTTTGACCATTTTGTAATTTTAGTTTTTGTAATTTCAAATAAGATCAATTTTGATCCTCAACTTTTGATTTCGTCTCAAATTACTCCAATTCCTTCAATTGTTAGTATTTTTTAATGGCAAACGCGCACCTGAGTGATATGTGTCATATTTTTAGAAACAAAATTATAAACTTAATCAATTTATTTGTGACTTAACCTTATTAACCAATTCAATGAAAATTTTCTATCAAAAAATTTAATGATATTATTAATTGGATCAAATTGAAGCAAAATCTAAAACTAAGAATCAAAATTAAATTAATTAAAATTATAAAACTAAAATGACACTAACGATAAAATGTGCAGACTACTGGGTAAATTTCTCTTAAGCTTATGAGTTGAGTTCTTAGATACGTAGATGTGGTAGTGGCATCTATTCAATTAATAGCCAACTTATTTTAATGTCATAGGCCCACTATGCTATCAAATTTTTGGGATAATTACAAACAAATTTCTAGGTTTGAGATTTGTACCAAAATAAATTTTGAGTTTTAATTTTATAAATTTAAATCCTAATATTTTGATTTGCTTTCAATCTAAACTATTCATCTGTTTTTGTTATGTAAAATCAAAAGAAAATGGGTATTTTAGTTATTAAATACATAAAATTAAAATAAAATTTATTATTAAATTTAATGACTAAAATATTATTTTTTTTCTATTGATTTTACTTAACAAAAATAGACAAATAATTTAGATTGAAAATAAATCAAAAATTTGGAATTTAAATTAATAAAATTAAAAATCCAGGGTTTAATTTGTTAAAAGAGTCAAATCCTAATTTATTTATTTTTTTGTAATTGTCCTAAATTTTTTATATTAACTCTATTTTTATTATTATTATTTTTTTTTCATGTTGCATCACTCTATTTTTAAGGGTCAATGATTTTATGCTGGCGGCTAGGGTATGATCATTCAAGGCAATCCGATTTTAAAGATTACGATAGTATCGATTTTACCATTTTGTTTTTTGAATGGCAAAGAAAATTTTATTATAGAAAAAGAAGATAGACATACAAAATCACGGCGAATGGATGGACCTAGATAGAAACAAAGAATGATGTTTCTTCATTTTTAGCCATACATGGAGCAATGGAGAGATGGAAAAGGAGATTGAAAGCTTCTAGCTCTGCTCCTAATTTTGTAAGCCATATTCTTCCTTTAGATCCATAATGATAATTAGTACCTAAGTGTAAGTTTCACATTCGCTAATCGACAACAATACCATTGAGGAGTGAGGGCATGTCGGAAGTTTTCTATATACTATATCTGCTAGATAAGCATTTCATTCATCCAATATACGGAGAATCATACTTCATAAGATTTTGTTCAATAAAAGTTAATTATTGCTAGTGATTGATGAGTCCGATGTTTAAGAGAGTGATGAAGATGCAGAACTACCTCAAAGTTAAGATGAAAAAGATAATCGATCAATGTCAATCTTTTTTATGGTGCAAAGGCACATAAAGGCCTTTAACTGGCAGTCTGGCAGTGATTTGTGTCCTTTTTTGTTTTTGTTTTTTATTTTAATTTTCTTGGCTTTGCGAAAGTAGTATCCATATTATGGAAGGCAATAGATCTATCTTTTTTACATTTAAAATAATAGAAAAACTGGTATATCATAAGTTTTAAAGGGGTTTACATAAGCTCACAATATATTAACAGCTGAGAACAAACTATAAAGAAATTTAATTCCATCTTGATGAAACCAACAGCAGATTTATTAATTGTAGAAAGTGAAAATATTAGAAAATAAGAGGAGTGAAACTCCTGACCTTTTTTTTTTCAATTTTTTTTTTTTTTTTTTTTTTTTTCAGAAATAACTTTATTGATAAAATTTAATGTAGATAGAGTATTGAGACAAAATATCAATAAAGAAATGGTAAATGCACAGAGTATGTATCGTAGCAAAATTTTCTAATCCCAATTAGATTGACACCGAAAAGTAAACCATGTTAATAATCGTTGATATGCTTGTTGCTCCATCCTTCTTTATTGATGGATGTCACTTGCATTGCTTTTAATTATCATCAATATAGTGCTCTTTTTTGTTGATTAAAAATAAAGAACTAACCAATGTATCTCACAATTCACATTCACTTGCAGCCTATTGGATGAAATGAATGGAACAGAAACATCCTCAATCCTTACGATTTTATATGATTAATTAATTAATATCAAATCACATTTTCATACTTATTAGTGATTCATATATATTTAAAAGCACAAGAAAGAAACACCACTGTTGTTGAGATGCGGTTTTTGCTGCAAAAAAAGGCAGCTCTATCCATTCCAACCAAGATGTCCTCCAACACAAAGCTGGACTACACCCAAAACCCTACATACCGCAGTTCATCAACAACTGGTTTGCACTTCACAACAATTACACCTCTCACTGCATCTGCATGCACCCCAAACCCTTCAAATCCATCCCCCATAAATGGCTTCTCTCATCTTCTTCAAGCTTCCAAATCTCAACCTCCCAAACTACATGCAACAACAACAGAAACAACAACACTTGCTACTTTACAATCCAAATGTCACATTCTAGCAGTAGCAGTAGTACTAGCAATGTGTCAGCTCATCCTGACCTCCCTTCTGCTCGAGTATCGGGGCGACACCCCATTTATCGAGGAGTGAGGCGTAGGAGGAGTAGTGGGAAATGGGTTTCCGAAATCCGGGAGCCAAGGTCACCTAACCGGATTTGGCTCGGAACATTTCCCACACCAGAAATGGCTGCAGTGGCCTATGATGTGGCTGCACTGGCTCTTAAGGGTCAAGACGCCGAGCTCAACTTCCCAAACTCAGCTTCTTCTTTTCCCGTTCCTACCTCTACTTCGCCTCGTGACATTCAGGTGGCTGCAGCCAGTGCAGCCGCTGCTGCTGGGGCTGCTAGGGATGCTCTATCGGGGTCTCAAATTGAGAGGACTGAAAATCCTACTGGACCGGAGAATCAAAGGGAGAATGACTTTGTTGATGAGGATATGATCTTTGATATGCCTAATGTTCTTGTGAATATGGCTGAAGGGATGCTTCTTAGCCCTCCACGCCTTGGTGATGATGACGAGACTGATCGTGACACTGGAGCTGAAAATACAGGAGATCAGAATCTGTGGAAATTCCCTTAAATCCATCAAATATATATATATATATATATATCTATATATAGTAACATTATCTTTAATAGTTTCTGCCAACCAATTAGTAAAAGATTATATATACATACATATGTGATATGCATAAGAGTCTGGCTTAAAATGCCGGATGAGAGCATCGAATGTGAGTACCTATGAGTGGTTTGTTTTTTTTATTTTTTGTAAAAAATAAAAATTTGTGTCCTGGTTTGTTGTTATTTCAGTTCTAGTAGTTACTGCTTAAACCAATGTACAAGTAAAAGGAAACCTTTTTGAGAGTATATTGCTGAAGAAGGTAGGCCAATCCATTGCAACATAGTATGACACAGTGAAACCTAGGTCATCCTTTTGTCATAGATGGAGGGATCAAATAGAATCAGATAAAACTCATTTGGGTTTTCTTTTAATTTGAGCTATATATATATATATATATATGATTGGGTTTGCTTTGGGGTACACCAACCTAGTTCTTATGATGCTCTTTGGACTTACCTCCTTTATTGATCTCTTAACTTATACTCTGAGTTTCATCAATAATTATTTATTTATTTATTTATTTTTTTGCTGATAATTAATATATATATTGTGAAATCAGTTCTTTAGATTGAGTTCAATGAAAAATATCTTGATCTTGAAGTGGTTCATGATAGCCACCAACTGCCACCAACTGAATTTGCAACTCCCACCCAACTAAAAAAAAAATGTCAATCACATCATCAGCAGCCAAGGTCATGAATTTGAGTTGGAAAATAAAAATTATTGCACCAAATGAATCCTTTCTTTTCTCTCTCACTATGTATGTATACATTACATATATATAATTTCAAATACAAGCACAAGCAAAGCCATACAAGAACAAGCACAAGCAAAGCCATACAACCCACCAAAAAGGAAAAAACAAGAATCAAGTTATGCAACCACATCAAGAAGTAGAAGGTGCAAGAGAATTCTAGAAATGGGCATAGGCCATAGGCTGATAGGCTCACTCTTAAAATTCAAGGTTCAGTACTCTTGACTTGAAGTTTCAAATGATGAACACAAAGCAAAGATAACAACACCTATGGTTTGGTGAAGAAAAGCAAGCAAGTTGGGTAGTTTAGTCAAGTAAAATTATTAAAACGTTGATCCTAGGGTTTTGTCCACCCAACCACGTAATTAATTATTGTATTAATTCTTTCCTATTTTAGATTAATGGATTATTAAAATGAAACCTTTCCCTTTGTTGACATGTCATTCTCAGTGACACAAATTCTTGACCAATGGCACTCCAACAATGGGGATGAAAATGGAGGGTCATTAGAGGATGGGAAACTTGACACTTCAACTGTCTTTCATTCCCTAAGTCATGCATCTGCAATGTACATGCTCTTGAAGTCAATTTCGAGCTCTTGATCTCTAATATTACTGAATTTTTTTATTAAATACATGTTATTATTGAATGTAATTGAGTCAAAGTATAAAAAAACCTCTAATTGATATTCATGATTCAAGGAAGGAATCAGATGGGCTGGAATTCCATTTTAAGTTCTTTTTTATTTTTTTATTTTTATATGTACACTTATTTATGCTTGAAGCTAAACCATGTGTCCGACCAAAAACAAAAAACAAAAAACAAAAAACAAAAAACAAAACATAAAAAAAAAAAAAAAAAGAAGGAAAAAGAAAAAGAGAGGAAGCTAACCATGTATACTCGCCTAATCCCCTAAAATCTATTAGAGTACAACTATCAGTTGATTGGGGAAAAGTGTAATCCTTGTCAAACCCCTCTCTCTCTCTCTCTCTCTCTCTCTCTCTTTGAACCGTCACACCCACGTGGGCCTCATCGTTGGCCAGCCGTCGCCAATGGCTATGGCGGTTGGCTGGCCTCTCTCTATGTGATGCATGTTTCCCCTCAATAAACTAGAATCCCTCGTAGTTTTCCCCTCCTTTATTTTTCTTTTTCCTTGGTCTTTTTATCAAATCTAGTTCTTAGATCTACTTTTTGTTTGGGTTGTTGTTTAGGTGATGTAAGGGTGTTTGCTGTGAATTTCCTGTTTGGGTGTTGTGCAGGTGGTCGATGTATGGGTAGTCAGCAGCCTGAGAGGATCTTTCAGTTGTGGATGTTCATATAGATGTGCGGTAGTGAGGAGCGAAGTACACATGCATCTACGGAGTTGGGGAATGAAAGCAAGACATCCATAGTGTTCTTGGGGGCTTTCGGCGGAAGTGAGGTGCAAAGGCAGTTGTTGGGCTGTTTGATGGTATTCTTGGGTGTTCGATGTATGGGCCAAAGGTTATTGGGGTGTTTCCGCCATGTTCATCGGTGGTCAGAGTAGGGGGTACCCGTGCGTGTTAAATAGTTCGGACCCTCGATTTTTTTGATTTAATCTCATAAGTGCAATGTGAAACGTAAATGAAAGTCCAGATTAGATAACTTTTTATGAAAAATCTGTTTTAATACAAAATTTTTATCAAAAATGGACTACATTACTAGATCTTAGAGTCGTTACCTAATATTTAAAAAAAAAAAAAAAATTAGGAAACCCTTGACTTGTAACAAGGCTACTATTTGTTGTAACCAAAGATGCTTGGCTTGGAATCTTCGGTATGAGAGGGGATGATCATTAATTAAGCACCCCGCACACCTGATCAAAGATCGATCTCTACTAAACCATGATATGAGTTTTATTTACTTTATATATTTATATTTTGGTTATTAAATAAATCCTACAATTTACTATGCGAAACATACAAGTATAGATTATACCATTTATTTGGAACAACGTGATTTTATGTGTTTTGAAGATTTAAAACCCAAAGAAATTGAATTTACAAACATGAAAAATCAATACCATTCTAAATTAAGCGACGCAACATCCATCCACCGACATTCATACAGTTATATCAAGTATGCACATAGTCTCATGCTAGAATACTAAACATAGTAGGAAAAACACACACAAGTGGAATGCTAAAGCATAAAAACTTACATATTTACTGACCTCCCGTGAACAGCTACAAAACAAAGTTAGTAAAATATGCATGATCTTATATACAAAATCGTAATGCAATTCACACATGAGATGCAATTAAAGATTCGGCCTCTAAGATCTGACATGTGAATCATCTCAAGAACATGAGACATTGCACACAATCACATGGGAATTGATTAATGCAAATTAAGCCGAATCAAGATGCATGAAACATGGATGCAAAGCATAGATAGGATGAAAAACCAAAATATGATACTTATGCACAAATAAGAAATGTAACTCAAAGAATGGGATAGAAAAAAGCGGGGCAGGAAATTATTTTTTTTTAATACAACATTTGAAAGAATAATTACAAACCAAATGAGAAAGGAAGGAGGAAAATATTACAATAAAGATAAAAACCTCACAAAACACTCAAATAAAAATAAAAATAAAAATAGAAGCTTCATGTGTCTTTGAAGATTGTCGGAAACTAGTATGTTCAATGCTGGAAGACTATTCCGTTTTGTTCAAAAGAAGTTAACCGTTCAGTCATATAGGTCGGCCGACCAACTAGGCCTAACAAAACTTGTCTTGTTGCAAAACCGAGAAAATGAACAAATAAGGAACATGTAGGTGGATCAACTAATCACTTTCGGTTAGATACAACAAAACTAATATGAAACTAAAATAAGAAAAACGAATACAAAATAGAAAGTGCAAGATTACAACAAAACTAATATAAAATAAAAATAGAAAAGAAAATATAAGATAGAAAGTGCAAGATTATAACAAATGAAACTAAAACAAGAAGAACAAATGTAAGATACAAAGTGCAAGAAAATGAAAGAATTAAAAATAAAACATGGAAAACAAATATAAGATGGAAAGTGTAAGAAAATGAAAGAACTGAAAATTCAACTTCCCAAAGAAGAATTGAATTTCTTGGTTTCCAAATCTCCTCTTCATCACCTTCAAGGTTGTGAATTGTGTTCTTAATCTTTGAGCTTCAAAGGTAGCTTTCGACAAGTGAAGGAAATGATCACTTGGAACTTCGCAAGGACTACTCTCTCTTTGATCAAAGATCTAGAATTTGACTACAATAACATGATTTGGATGACTTTTTGCAAAAGAAGATGAGATATAGTGTATAGCTTGAGAAATGGATGGTCACAATTAACACTCAATTTTGGCTAACTTTTGAATTCAAAGCTTAAACTCTCTTCTTCTCTATCTCTAGCCTTCTCTTCTCAATATATCCTCTCCATCCTCTCAACAATCTGATGTATACATATAGGCAATACAAGTGGAGAAATGGTTGAAGACAAGGATGTAGCATTAATGAAGATAATGAAGTAAATGAAGCATTAATGAAGCACTAATGGAAGACAAAAGTGGGGCATTACCTTCAATGGATTAAGCACTAGACAATGGAGGATGAGTATATATGTATTCAATGCATGAATGGGTCAGAAAAATGGGTTTCAGAAATATCTACCCGAACCATCACAAAACTGGTACAAACTGTCTGTGGGGTGGTCCCCTGGGTGGTCGACCGGCCAGGAGAGAAAATTTTAATTTTGCTCCAGTTTGACTCCGTTTCGCTCTGGGTGCTCGACGCAACCTAAACACTTGACCAAAATAGGCTTAGAGTGGACAGTAAAGTTCAAATTCTATCTTTCTTACTGAGGATTATGCAAGAAACACATTCTGATTTTCATCATCGGGTAATTAAAAGAAAGTGTCCAAGTCTTAGGGCCAGTCAAAATGGGGTGTCTACAGTTGCCCCTTTTTAATAGAACTCGAAGTCATTTCATGACGAGGTTGAATGTCAAAGCTCGAAGACAACCCTATCGACAAGGCTGAAAGACTTGGAAAAACAAACAAGATGCAGATGCAGTTGGTTAAACCTGAAGGTTGCCTACATATCCCTTTGTAAGGAATCAAACCACTATAGTTCAGGGGCAGAATGCAAATAACATGCTCGAAATGCAATTGAAATTGGACTTATATGCTTCGTGTAGCCAAATTTTGAAATGCATGATTATGCAATGCAATGCAATGTCATAGAGTGATGATAAAGATATGAAAATGGCCTTGTGCAACTAATATAAATGTGCCTGTAGACACCCCATTTTCGAAGGCCTTTACGATTTGGACGTCCTCGCATTCACACCCGATGATGAGTTTATACTCGTCTAGTGCTCGAAGTCCTCAGCGGAAAGCCGTAGCTTTGAGCCTTTCAAACCCTGCACATCTGTTACCCTGTTTTTGGACAAAACCCTATGCTTTTCAAGCTTGCAACTCTTGGTGGCCTGCCGGCCACCCTTATGGGTTGCCAGCCATCACTTTTGGGCTGCCGGCCACTGATGTGGCTTGCCGGCCACCAGTGATGGCTGGCTAGCCACTAGTGTATTTTGCAGCTATTTTATGCTAGTTACGCCAGCTGTTTGCACAGATGCATGCATCTATCCCCACGTGTAGGGCTGGATCTCCTTCAGGGAATTTCATGCTTTCTATATGTATGAGGCCCCTCTCTCATGTTTTAAGGTTAGAAAATTTCGAGCTAAATTTTTTTTCTCTCTCTACAATTCTCTCTCTCTCTAACAAATCTCT
Organism: Camellia japonica; assembly: GCA_030407325.1. Classification (NCBI taxonomy): domain Eukaryota; kingdom Viridiplantae; phylum Streptophyta; class Magnoliopsida; order Ericales; family Theaceae; genus Camellia; species Camellia japonica. Next base: position 79,354,669 of record JAPPVO010000017.1, read on the forward strand.
ACACTTTTGCCTACAAATCTTCAACCTTTGCTTATACACCCTTAACCAAATCTCACCATCTTTGAGCTGAGGTATCTTTGAGCTTGGTTTGAGCTCTAGAGGGTGTTGTTTTCTTGGTTTTGTTGTTTGAATTGCTTCTTCTCTTCAAAAGGTATAAGGCTTTACCTATTTGTTTGCTTTCTCTATTATTTTCCTTACTGTTTTTTCATTGTTTTGGGCTGTCAAAACTCTATGTTTTTGGGCTGAAGCTTGGGTTTAAGGCCATTAAAGGTTGAGGGGTTGATAGCCCTTCTTTGTGCCTTGTTTTGGAGGTCTTTACCCTTGTATTTCCTACCATTTTACTATCTTTTTACAAGCTTTTAAACACTGATTTTTAGAGCTTTTCAGTGGCCAAAATTATGTTTTGAAGTTTAAATTTGAAGGGGTTAGCCTCCCCTCCTTGTGTCTTGTTTACTAGCCTAGCTTGCTTTGTGTGTTAGCTTATTTTTCTAGCCTTTTTTGTCTTGATTCCAGCATGTTTTAGGCTTTTTTTAGGATTGTTTTAGGCCTATTTTTGGTTGTTTCAGCCCTTTAAACTTTGTATAGCATGTTTCTAGTGTAATTGTCCTCATAAGCTTGATATTTTAGGTCTTAGACATCACTTATTTGAGTTGATAGCACTTATTTTTGGCTTTTCATACTTCATTTCAGCACTAATAATCTTTGCAACCTCCCTCCATTCTTGACTTTTTTTGTTTTGCTTTGAAAGTGGTTTCAAGTCACTTGTTTGCCCAAGTATGAAATTGAGGTTTCACACTTAATGGTTTAATCCCTTTGGGGGTTCATTATCAACGGTATGATGCTTCTTTCATGACCAAAACAACTAGTGTTTTTAGCTCTCTTTCCATTAGAGGACTTTAACTCACCATTGGACTTAAGTGACTAAGGAATTGCAAGGTAATTAAAATGGAGTAACTAAAAGTGAAACAAAAAGGGTGCAAGATGATAATTTGTATGTGTTCAATCGGACGTTAATTGAACACATAGACGTTTGAACCATTTCATACTTGCTAGTGATGAAATGATTCAAGTCTCATGAAATGAAGGAGGTTTGTGTCTTGTTTTGCATTTATTGAACTTGCACACTTGGTTTCACAAGCCATCATGCAATGAAATTGCATCCATTGATGGTCTATGAACCGAACTTGCTACTCCTTGGATTTGCTCATGAAAAGGAGGGGTGAGTTGTGCAAACAAATCCTTGAAATACCCTGTATATGCTCTGTTTGTCCTGTGTTGCAGCAAGATGAACTTGTGCAGTAGTGGCCGGCAGACCACCTTTGATGGCCGGCAACCTTCATCATTGGTCAGCCGGCCACTGGCGCAAAATTGAGCAGTGAGTTTATAAGGCAGAGCAGAGTAAGCAACAGTGTTGGTTTTCAACTGTGTAAATAGAGGCATTCGGAAGCAAAACAGTGGCCTTTTCAGGTGGAAACTAAGCATGCGCATGAATATCTCTCGTTTCTCAGGGCGTAGTAATTAGTTGTGTGGTTTAGTTGCTTATTCTTAATCGCACTTGTGTTGTAATTAGTTAATTAGTTAATTCAAGTGTTATAATAACTAGTTAAGTAGTTTAGCTAGTTTATTTGTTTTGGTTTGTAATAGTTAGCTTAATTAGCTTTAGCTTTAATTAGTTAATTAGCTAGTTAGCTAGTTTATTCATTCGAACTCTCCTTCGTGAGAGCGCAATATAATAATGTGTATGTTTTCCAACCCCACGTCTTTCTCCTTTTTATTTACTAGCTTATGATGGTTAATTTAGGGACATCATGTTTCAATTAGCATACTTCATGTTTGCATCCATTCGTATTGCATGCACCGAGACTCGGTTCATCATTCTAACTGTATTGTTGTTTCAATACTTCTTTGAATATGTGCTTAGACTGCATGTTATCAAATTGTTTCATATGCCATATTAGTAGCCGAGCCTATTAGTTGCATATTGTGTATGTTGCATTAGTCGTATTGCATAAGTTAGGATCATATATTTTTCTAACTCTTTAGTTTATTTTGGCTTGGAGTACTAGGTAAGTCTTTACTCGCTTTAGCATATTACATGAGTGTTGATGTTGCCATGTCTAACATGCTTGCTGTGAGGCTAATTGCTTAAGTGCTATAACTGCTTAAATGCCTGTGGATAAAGGCTATTTGCTTGAATTGAAATAATTTGAGTAAATGTTTATATGCGATCACTTTTTCAAGTGGTACATATTCGAAACAATTTTCAAAAAAACAAATATGACTCAAGTGTTCCAATTCTTGCGAGATACTCTATACTTGTGTGTGAGCATCACATAGTAACACTAGCCTAATAACCGGAACAAGAGCATATAATGTTGATAAAAATCATATCATGATTAGTAGAGGCCGATCTTTGATCAGGCGAGTGGGGGTGCTCAAATGCATTCATGTCCTTCCCCTCTCGTACCTAAGTTCCCAAGTCGAGACAATCTTGGTGATAACGGACACGTGGCCTTTGGCACGAGTCATGGGTTTCCAAAATTTTTCCAAAATAAAATATTTAGGTGGCGACTCTGTATCTGGCAAAGCAGTCCATTTTTGGCAATTTGATTCAAAATCGATTTTCCAAAAGATTTGCCGGATTTGGACTCTTTGGTGTTTATCAATTTCACATTGCACTTGTGAGATTAGATTCAGAACCGCGGGAGACCGAATTGTAGGGCTTATTTTGACCTCTCAAAAAGGGGGTGCAAAAAAGTCGAGCTACAGTGCCACAACACAAATGATAGAGAAACTTTGAGATCCAAATGCATCTTATAGGGGAGTAGAAATAATGAACTTGAATCCAAACGTGTTTCACACGAGAAGAGAAAGAGTGAACAAATCCAAACACGTTTCACGTGAAAGGATCAATGGTGAACAAATCCACACGTGTTTCACGCGAGAGAGCAATGTGGACCCAAAATCCAAACGCGTTTCACGCGAAAGGAGAAGTAGTGAACAAATCTAAATGTGTTTCATGTGAGAGGAACAAAGGTGGTATAACTAACAGGTGTACCTAACTGTATTTCATACGGAAAAAGGGTAGGCTTCAACTAGAGAAACGTCAAATCCTAACATGTTTCAAGTGAAATGAGAAAAGGTGGTGTAACCAACAGGCGTACCAAACCATATTTCATACAGAAAGGAGGAAGGTTTTAACTGAGTAAACTTTAAATCCTAACACGTTTCACGTGAAAGGAGAAAATGTGGTGTAACCAATAGGCGTACCTAATCATATTTTATACGGAAATGGGGAATGTTTTAATTGAGTAAACTTCAAATCCTAACACGTTTCACGTGAAAGGAGAAAATGTGGTGTAACAAACAGGTGTACCTAACCGTATCTCATACGGAGAGAGAGAAGGTTTTAACTGTGAAAACTTCAAATCTTAACATGTTTCACGTGAAAAGAGAAAAGGTGGTGTAACCAATAGACATACCTAACCGTATCTCATACGGAGAGAGGGAAAGTTTTAACTGTGAAAATTTCCTAACCTGTTTCACGAGAAAGGAGAAAAGGTAGTGTAACCAATAGGCGTACCTAACTGCATTTCATACGAAAAGGGGGAAGGTTTTAACCATATGAGATTGATGCACAAATATTTGTTCATTTTCAATTATTTTCCTTTATTCTTTTGATTTTTTCAATTTTGAAAATTTCTCTTTTTGAGGTTTTCCTTTTTTTTTTTTTTTTTCCCTCTTTTTGTTTTATACATACAAAATACATTTGGATATACATACATATACATACATACAAATACATGCACAAACAAAATACGAACACATATATATATACATACAAAATATATTCATATATATATAGGTACATACACATACATATATATACAAATAGACATACAAATACATATATACGGACACATACACACATATATATACAAATTCACATACAAACTCATATATATATATACACATATATACGATATACATATATATACACAATATATACAACTCTCTCTGTCTCTGTTTCTGTCTCCCTCTCTATCTCTGTCTCTGTCTCTCTCCCTTGTTCTTGTCTCTCTTTCCCTCCCCCATCTCCGTCGAATGTCGCTTCTGGTGCGCGAGTTCAACAATCACGGTGCCTGACCAACAACAGTTAGACTAGCCTCGTTGTCAAAGATTGCCTCGACAATCACTATCCTCTTGGTCTCTTTTTCTCTATTTTCTTCTTAAATCGAGGCCTGCGAAGAGACAGAGCATAAAGCTGCAAAACTCTATCTCCTATTACTTTACCAATTCTCTCTTTAGCGGCATTACCATTTTCTATCATGGCTTCATCCCGCCGTACTCTTTACTTCTTCCCAAACCTTGATGAATCCCCAATCAAGATTACTAGCTCCTTTGAGCCTCAACAGAGTGCCCTTGCCTTTGTTCTCAGCTTTCCTGAGCTGTGAGTCAAGAAAACAATGGCAGCAAAGTCTGATATTGATACTAATCACTATACATTGAAATTCTGCGTGGAGACCATGACCGCGGTCTCCAACTTGTCCCACCGGCTACAAGGTAGGATGAGTGAAGTGCATTGGATAAATGCCCAACACTTCTTTCTCCAGCGTATGTGCAAGGACGCTCGAGCAGAGATTAGCGCACTGAAAAAACAGAACAAAGAGCTAAAATGACAGGCCACCTCTGTGGCCTGATTCGGAGTTCCTTCGTACTCCGCATTTGATGGTAGCGGGGAGTAATCTCTTTTGGAAGCTTTGCAAATGCCGAAGTAGAGTCTTTAAAGGCTTCCAAGGAGTGAAAATGTGGCGAAGCAATCGACAGTGGAAGCGGGTGGCGAAACTAAAGTATCAATTTGTAACCTTTGCCATTGGAAACACAAGTCGTTGGAAACCAAGAACAGTGCTTACATTCTCTCTCTCTCTCTCTCTTTCTCTCTCTCTTTTCTTTTTTTTTTTTGTATTTTTTTTCTTCTATATTTTTGCTTCAGAGTGGGCACTTAGTTTGAACTCTTTTTTGTACTACTTTGATTGGGGTTGATCCCTGACATTAATAAAACGAGTTTGTTTTGCAAATTTGAATGGCATGAATAGCACCTAAGCATGAAAACCATTTGTTTTGAATTTTGCAATTGAGAATGGTTGCATTTCATTGAATTTTGAACTGAATATTAAGCCCTCAACAGACCAGAAATCAAACTCATTCAAAGAAAAGCCTAAATGAAACAGACCTACTGACACTTGTTGAAATAGAAAGAACACAAAATTTCATTACAGGCACAATGAGAAACACCGCGAGCGCGACAATCGTGGATGCGGTTATAAACATCATGGGCCTGAAACTCACAGGTGCAGTGGAACAAGAGTCAAAACCAAAAAAACAAACATTGCCGGTCAACCACCTAGACCAACGGCCGATTGAAAGGGTTCTATATAACAATTACGCACTTTCTGGTGAATAATTTGACAATGTAAATAGAAATTGTCGAGAATATGGAGGAAAGACAGAAAGTTGACTTGACTGTGCCCCTAGTTCATCGCTTTGACTATTTTTGTTTTGGTTTTCTAATAAAAAGGTTTTAATAAACATGGGAGTTAGATTAGTATGCTTGCTCCCTCTGTTTTGAAATCATGTAAATCAAGCTGTGAATATTGAAATTTTTTCTTTTTGCTCTAAAGAATGGTCTGGATTTTGAAAAAACATAGAATAATTTTCGAGATAATCAGCCAACTTCATTAAAATCCTCAAAATAATTAGGGCTGAACTTCAAGATAAAGTTGCCTACGTATACCAAAGATAGGAATCATGCCTCACGTAGTTCCGGCTAAGGTTCACTCGGGTATTAACACTCTCCATTTGTGCTCTAACTTTTTCAAGTCGCCTTTTCAAGTTTTCTACCTTGTAAGTGTTTTTTTTTTTTTTAATGAACTTTTGCCTAGGTCACTCTTCTTGGTTTTCAGCCCAACGAGCCTTTCAAGGATAGTACTTATTTAGCTTGTCAATGTTAATTGATTGTGAGAACTCCAAACCATCCAAATCCATTAGAATGACTGCTCCCCCTGACCAAATTGATTTGATGATGTAGGGACCCATCCAATTGTGACTAAACTTGCCCCTAGGTTTGTGAATAAGAGCTCGATTGTCCTTTTTGTTAAATGCTCTGGCAATCCTGCTTTGATACCCTTGAACGTGGTATAACGCTTCAATTTTCGCTCATCAGACAACTCAAATCGCTTCTGTTGATAATCAGCTTTTGCTATTTGACATTCAACCATAATCCTCAATGAAGGCACTTATATCTCCATTGGCAAAACAGCATCCATTCCACATACCAATGAGTATGGGGTTGCCCCTGTAGATGTTCGGATTAATGTCCTGTATCTCCAAAGTGCAAAAAGTAGTTTATTTGGCCAATCTCTGTAGGTTTCCACCGTCTTATGCAGAATGATCTTGATATTCTTATTTACAGTTTCCACTACTCCATTGGTTTATGACCTATAAGTTGATGACTTGTGAAAAGCCACGTTATATTTCTCAAGTAAACTGCCATTTCTCCTTTGAAATGTGGACTATTGTCTGAAATTGCTTTGCTTGGGACCATATATCTATAGATGATATTATTCCTGATGAATTTGGCCACGTGTGATGCTTTTAACACTGAAAACGACTGTGCTTCAACCTATTTAGTAAAATAGTCAATGGCAACCAACATGAACTGATGCCCATTTGAACCCTTCGGTATGACTGCTCCAATAACATCTATGCCCCAAACTGAGAAAGATTAAGGCGAAGTCATGTTGTAGAGTTTTTATGGAGGGATATTCATGTGATTGACAAGGATTTGACATTTGTGGCATCTCCTAACAAAGTCGATACAATCACCCTCCATGGTTAACCAGTAGTATCCCTATCTAAGGATCTTTCTAGCTAGCATTATACCGTTCATATGGGCGCCATACTCTCCTCTATGGATGACTTTCATGATACGTTTTGCCTTTTCTTCCTCTACACACTACTTATACATTCCTAGATGCCTCCTTCTATGCAGCTTATCTCTGTAGATGTTGAACTGAGCAATCAGACGTCGTATTTTCCTTTTGTCCTTGGCACTTGCCGCTTACAGGTATGTAGTGCTTTCTAAAAAATTCCAAATATCAAAGTACCAGGGTTCTCATCTTGAACCTCTTCTGTTGCAGCTACCATTTCATAGGCGGACGTATATATTTGTTCTATCAGGATTGGGCTCATCTTAACCCCAATTGGTATATCTATCATGGAGGCCAGGGTTGCCAACGCATCAACAAATCGGTTGTTCTCTCTCACCAAGTGTGTAAATGTCAATCTTTCAAACCTCGGGATTAACATGTCCAAGGTCTGATGATAGACTTTTATTGTCTTATTTTTTACCTTCTAGTCTCCATTGGCTTGAGAGACAACCAAGTTTGAATCCCCAATCATATACAACGTTATTGCCCCTAATTCTAGAGCTTCTTCCAGTCCAACAATGCATGCTTCATACTCTGCTTGGTTGTTGGATACCCTAAATCAGAGTTTGAAAACTATAGGGATATGGGAATCATCTTGCGCTATGAGCAACATACCCATCCCGTAGCCAAATTGATTGGATGCTCCATCAAAGTACAACTTCTAAGTGTCTTCTTCCATCCGCATGACCTCCTCATCTGGGAATGAATAATCCATATCTTCTTCTCTTTCAATTGGGTGATCAGCAAAAAATTCTACCACAGCCCTTCCTTTGACAGATTTGCGAGTGACATACTTGAGGTCAAATTAAGCAAAAGTAACCATCGCCTACCGGTAAGCTCTAGTTTCTTAAGAGATATTTGATGGGGTCTAATCTTGAAACCAGAATTACCGAGTGAGCTAACAAGTAGTGTCTTAACTTCCTGGTGGTCCAAACCAAAGCTAAGCAAGCCTTTCCCAAGAGAGTGTAACGGGTCTCATATTCAAATATCTTCTTGATCAAGTAGTAGATGGCCTTCTCCACTTTCTCGTCTGACTCTAGCACAAGCATACATCCCATGGTTGATTCAATCACTGATAAACATAGAATTAACGGTTTTCCTAGCTCAAGTGGTGATAACACAAGCGGATTCTACAAATATTGCTTAACTTGCTCAAAGGCAAACTGACATCGATCATTCCATTAGAACTGCTTTCCTTTCTTCAATAGACCAAATAGTGGTTCACGGGTCAAAAGTTAATTTAGAAATAAACCTCCTTATGAATTGCACTTTACCTAGAAAGCCCCGTACATCCTTTTCAGTCGTTGCTGGCAACATTTCTAAGATGGCCTTAATTTTCGATGGATCAACTTCAATTTCCCATTGTGTGATTAGAAATCCCAACATCTTGCTTGCAGTTTCCCCAATGGTACATTTTTTTGCATTCAGCCTCAGCCTGTATTCCCTGATTCACTTAAATAATTTCTTCAATGCGGTATAATGGCTTTCTCAATCTTTGGACTTAACAATCATGTCATCCACATGCACCTTAACTTTCTTATGGATCATATCATGCAACAATGTGGTGGCGACTCGCTGATAAGTGGCACCAACATTTTTGAAACCCAATGGCATGACCCTGTAACAATACGTTCGCTATGGTGTAGTAAATGCAATCTTTTCTCTATCCTCTAGAGCCATAAGGATCTGATTATACCCTAAAAAACCATCCATAAATGACAGTAAGGCATGCCCTTCAGTGAAGTCTACCAAGCCATCAAATATGTGGCAATGGAAAGTTATCTTTCGGACTAGCCTTATTCAAATCCCGAAGTCAACACAAATCCTGATTTTGCCGTCTTTCTTTGGGACTAGCACAATGTTGGCTAACCAAGTCGGATATTCTGAGACAAGCAAGAACCCAACATTGATTTGTTTAGTAACCGCTTCTTTGGTTTTCAATGCCCAATCCAGACGAATTCTGCGAAGCTTCTATTTGATTTGTTTAAGAGGGATCCGATGTTGTACAATCTCAGGATCAATTCTAGGCATATCTTCATAGGACTATGCAAAACATCTTTGAATTTCTTTAATAAAGCAACTAATTGCTCGCGTTCCTTCAAAGATAAAGTGGAATCAATCTGGACTAAGCGAGGATCTTTCTTAATACCCACATTTATAGAAACAATTTCATCAACCAATGACTTAGCATGCCTTTCTTCCTCCCAATTGAGTAAATTTTTCACAGCTCGAGGAATTTCATCCTCTTCGTTTTTATCAAAATTCTAAAAATTTTGGTCAATGCTATGAACTATAGGCATAGAGAAGTAAGAAAAATTCGCAATATCTTCATTCAGAATCTCAGGCTCAACTATTGCAATAGACTCAAAAAAAAAAAAAAAAAAAAAAAGAAAAAAGAAAAAAGAAAAAAGAAAACTCTGACATCTCAGACAAACTCAAATCTAATTCCAATCCTACAAGCCCAACATACTCAGACTCAATAACCAATTCAGAATTCTCAATAAGACGTTTCTCAACATGTCAATTTGCTTGCGTGTTATTCACTGCATCCATGATGAAGCTTGAGCAATCGACAGGTGGCCCTTCCCTGATCACAGAAATAGCCATATGCCCCAACTTCATTAGTTCAACACTAGTATTAGACTCTTTTAGGAAACCAGCTAGTGTCAGACCTAAGAAATCCTCTATACCGTTTTCAGAATTAATATCACTGACTTGATCGATGCCAATGCTTCAATCTACCTGCTCCTCATCACTATTAGAAAGCTAACGATCGAAGAATATTTCAAACTCGGGATTTTTTTTTTCTTCTTGGTCAATCCATGGTTCTGGAAACCCTCAGAAAAGGAAATCTTCTCCTTCTTGGACAAAGTGCCCGTTCAAGGTTCCACGAATTAGCTTATGGACCAACTCAAATTGTCGATTGGTTCTCTTTGCCTTGATCCTCTCCTTGATCTTTTCACTTTTCCTTTTCTAGTCATCTACTGTAGGTGCATACTGTAGCGCCCTACATTTTATTACTCGGATAACATTACCAACTCATTATTAAAGTCAATTCCAAAGATAGTAGAAAAAAGGTCCTATATTTCACTAAAGATAAGTTAATGAAGGTTCTCTCATTTGTATACAAAATAATGCAACATGTGACATAATTACAATAAATTTCCTGCAGGCTTACACCATTACATAAAAGAGAAAGGGTGCAACCCTTTTACAACAATGATGTTTAGCAAACAAATAGAAGGCCCCGTGGCAAACAGATAATGAAGATCCTCGATTTTGAAACACTTCTCGATGTTCACCGGAAAAGGGATTAGCAACGCAAGATGAACATAAAGTCCAATAGGGATCTCAACATGATCCCAAACAACAACAACACATATATAGCTATGATCATGAATGCTTTAAGTCATACCATATACATAATGTGCCGATTTATACATACAGATATACTTACAGAGGTACTTTTTCCAAAATCATTCAATTTATCCAACAACCTAACCATTCTCTTTTCTTTCTTCTTGCTACCATTTTATTTTAGACTTGCTTGACAATAATAGGCATTTGAAAACAAACCCAATTACTCTTCCCCAAATCAAATCACAACTTCCAAACAACGATATCCCAAACGAACCCAAAGACAAGACATAAAATGCACCCCACATAACCATATAATACAACTAACATCCTCTATAAAAGAATCGTCACTATGGATGATACACATAAATAGGACCAAGATGATAACGAGAACCCAACAACGCTCTACCTTCTTCAAGTACGGTAAGCCAATGATGCACCTTTCCAATACTCACGCTAATTTACCAGACACCGTTGGAAGGTAATGGTACCTCTGTCACTTTACCAGACACCCGCTGGAAGGTAATAGTACCTTTGCCAATTACCAAACACCCGTTAGAAAGTAATGGTACCTCTACCAAGTTCTCCTGGTGCTAGCTGGAAGGTACTGGTACCCCACATTTTCAATGCAAGCACATTCCAACCATCATATAATTCAACAAATATAAATAGCTAGAGTGTACTACATATACATAATCGATTCAACATCACATTGTCATCCTCCACAGATGACCAAGAACAAAACCTCTAAGTATGAATATTTAAACACACGTAATACGATAATCCGATGCTCACTTGACCTTGAGTCCAACAAAAATGATAATAACAATGTTCAAAAGTTTCAAAATCCAACCTTAAGTCCATTTCTAAATTTACAACACACCATGGTTTCTTTCTCTTTTCAAAATCAACTCTTTTATTTTTTAAGTTAACATGCCCAAATTAGGTCAACTTAACAAAACACAAACATTATTCAACTTTACCCTTTTTTAAGTCATTAGGTCAAATTATTAAATTAGGGCTTTCTCTTCCCTTCGACATAAACATGTTAGACTATTCCCCAATTAACCCACATAACCATCAATTTTACCATTTCAACCCAAACGTTCAAACCCTAGATCCCTTTTACATGTTTTTCAAAAATTTATAATGAACATGCTTTTTGTGCAATAAAATCTACCACCTAACTATCCATAGATGAGATATTGAAGAGGAACAAAGAAATTCCTATCTCTTAAAGCGATAAGGAGAAAGCCAAAAAACCCACGGTAATGAAAACATGATCTGCTCAGATTAAAATGAAGCCCTCGTGTAACAACCCCAACCTGTGATTAGCTACTAAACCTTATTTAAGAATGCTTAGTCAGTAATTAAGATGAATTTTTGAGTTAATTGTGTGTGCTATGTGTTAATTGTGTTTATATCTGTTCATGGTAGGAATATCTATCGGTGTTTCTGTTTCGGTATGTGAATTAAAGGCCTTATCGGCATCCGATCATGAAATTGTCTAGGCTGTGTAATTTGAGATTTTTAGAATTTTATGGTAGGTTTAATTAAAATTTGATTCGTATTAGAATATAATAATGCCAATAGATTAGTCTTAAGCCTATTTTAATTAAACTTCACTAATTGACCTATATAAGGCTAATGGGTTCGCTCTAGTGACCAAAGTTGCGCTTGAGAGAACTGCTCTGTTTTTGAAAATTTGACTAAGTGTTTCAACTTACATTTTGGCATCCTTATTGTCTCTTAGGCATTCCTAAGCATTAATTAAGACATAATAATGAGGATAAAGATTAGAAACACACCTAGAATGAGTTAAGTGTTTTTTGAGCGTGTGTTTCAATGTGTATCCACTATGTGTTTGTGTAGGTCACACGCCATAAACTGTTTGATCCGTTTGTTCTGACTATTCTGCTATCGGAGCTATCTATGAGTAATAACTCTGTAAAGCTATGTTTGATTATAAGTAATTTCAGAATGATAAGATATGATATGGTTTATGAAATGCTATTTTGTGAAACATGAATAAATGGCCAATCTTTAGAAATGTATTTGCGGCATCCTTAGCTCACATGGCCCTCGCCCGGGGAAAACAATACGTTGGCCAATATGCACGTGGCCCTCAACTAGGGAAAATAGTACCATGGCTTACGATCATATGGCCCTTGCCCAGGGGAAACAATACCGTGGTCTATGTTCACATGGCCCTTGCCTGGGGAATACAATACGATAGCTACTTGTGCACAAGATATTGACCCTTATGGCTGTTGGTACCGACTATACATGTGGGTCTCAGGACCAATTGATTTGATAGCTAATGGATGCACCAGACATAACTGCTTATAACTTCTGGATAAGTATGTGAATCTGAATCTATTTTTTGATATAAACTCTGACTTCTGAATATGTTTTGGATAACATTCATAAACCCTCTACTTTGTTGTTATTCACTAGGCTCCTACTCACTGTATTATTTATGTATGTAGGTGACCATGCGCGTGACCAGGTTCAAAGTTGATTGCCTAGAGTTTCGTTCTGTCAGCCAGCCAGCCAGCCAACCACTGTGCCTCCCAAGGAAGTTTCCATTTGAGAAGTGGTCTAGTTTTTGTGAACAATGTTTAAGACTTGTTTTTGTAATTCTTCTGTTACTGGCGGAGCATATCTTTTGAGTATCTATATATATGGTGATGCGAGGATGATGCCACAAACTTGTAAATTAAGTTTTAAATTTTTTGTCCCATCAGCTCTGTGGACGTCAAATTTGTATATGAGCTTCTGCTAGCCCCTTTTTATTTGATCGTTGACAAGAGGCCTTCGGTAATCCCAGGATTACTGGCCAGTTACAATGCTAAACCTATAGGGGTGGGTTTGGATCGTGACAGAGTTGTATCAGAGCACGTGCTATACCGCACACACGAGTCCATATGAGCTATAGGATGTCTTAGAAAAGAATTAGAGATATTACATCTGCATGTGTGAGTGTGCGTGTAAAGTATCTGAACATATCTGAATTATACTGAAATGACATGAACATATTTGAACTAAACATGAACATTGAGGAACTATAAAGAATTATTTGCCTGTGTTTACTAGTGCTTTGTTTACCTATAACAATGGAAAATAAAAGAAGTGATGGTACAACTAAATCTTTTTAGTCTGAATGAACCGAATGGAACAAATGCTAGAAATCTTAAAAGAATCAATGATACAGTAACAAAGACAACAACCTTTGCCTTTCCCACCCTTTTCGGTTCAAGTAGACTTGGTCAGCACTGGCATTATTACTTTGACTCAGAAGTTTACTAAGATAAAGCCACCAACTTTTCTAGGCGGTATCGAGCCATTAAGGGCCGAGATGTGGATGTCAGAAATAGAAAAGTTATTTGAAGTGTTTCCATGTTCTGAAACTTAAAAGGTTTTGCTAGCAACCTATACTCTAAAAGAGAAAGCCCGTCGTTGGTGGATGTTAATCCGAAATGACAATGGGACCATGATGTGGAATCAATTTAAGGAAATTTTTTACGAGAAATACTTTCCCCAGTGCTTTAGAGATCGCAAGGTGTTAGAATTTGAATAGTTAAAGTAGGGTGGTATGTCAGTGGTTGAGTATGAGGCCACGTTCACAGAATTAGCTTGTTTTGCTCCGTATATGGTGGATACGGATTACAAGAAGGGAAGAAAGTTTGAGGGAGGCCTTAACCTAGATATATTTGATTGGATTGGTGTGTTAAAACTGCCTAAATGTGTGGATGTACTTGACCGAGCTCTAATGACAAAAGCTAACTTGGCTACAATGAAACAAATGAAAGCTCGAACAACTGAATAGAAAGGCAAACTATATGGGTTTAATTTCAGAAAAGGCCAGTCATTTTCAAAGAAGAAAAATATAGGATCCTCCAGTAATTCAAGTCAAAGTAGTGGTTCAGTACCCACTTGCTCAGAATGTTGAAGGAAACATAAGGGTGCCTGCTACCGATCAATAGGAGCTTGCTTCCGGTGTGGCAAGATTGGCCACATGATGAAAGATTGCCCACTCATAGCTGAAAATGCCGACCGTCCTGCGGCAAGTTCAGCCGGATCCACTCTTGCACCAAGAACTAACACTAGAGGTAATGCCAAAAAGGAAAGTTTGAGACAAGGCTGAGTTTTTGCACTTGTGCCTAGGGACATTCAGAACACCGACTCTGTTGTGTCAGCTATACTTCCTATTTATACTCAAAATGCATATATCTTAATAGACTCTAGATCTACCCATTCGTTTGTGTCGCATGCTTTTTCTTGGAAATTGACAAGACCTTTAGAAACTATGAACTACTTGTTATTTGTATCTACACCATCTGGGGGTTCTTTGATATGTGCTTATGTTTAACCGGCGTATGATATTTTGATTGGTGGTATGTTGTTGTATGTTGATTTGCTGCCCCTGGATATTGATCATTTTGATTGCATATTGGGTATGGATTGGTTGACAAAATGTCACGCTACCAGTGATTGTGTTGCCAAATCCTTTGTGTTTCGGCCACCAGGGTTGCCTGATTTCTATTTGCTGGGAATGGTGTAGTTCCTCCTCCATATTTGATCTCCGTTATAAAAGCGAACAAACTGCTTAAGAAAAGATGTAGGGGTTATTTATGTTGTGTTTTGAATGTGTTTACGAATAGTGTTAATACGGAAACTATACTTGTAGTTAGTGAATTCCCTGATGTTTTCCCTAGTGAACTACCCATAAACTTGATTGATAGGGAGATCGAATTTACTATTGCGATAGTACCTGGAGTGCAACCAATTTCCAAAACCCCATATAGAATGTCAACCTCCAAAGTGAAAGAATTAAAAATTCAATTACAAGAATAGTTAGACAAGTAATTTATCTGACCGAGCACTTTGCCTTGGGATGCTCCAATTCTATTTGCTAAAAAGAAAGATAGAACGTTGAGATTGTGTATAGACTACCGAGAATTGAACAAAGTGACTGTGAAAAACAAGTACCCATTGCCCAGAATAGATGATTTGTTTGATCAACTCTAGCGAGCCCAAGTATTTTTAAAAATTGACCTTAAGGCAGAAGACATAGAGAAAACTACATTCTGAACTAGATATGGGCACTATGAATTTTTAGTATTGCCGTTTGGGGTAACCAATGCACCTGCCGTCTTCATGGACCTAATGAGTAGGGTTTTCAAAACCGTATCTGGATGAATTTGTTGTTGTGTTTATTGATGATATTCTGATATATTCTAAAAGCAAGAAAGAACATGAAAATCATTTTAGAACTGTGTTACAAATTCTGAGAGAAAATAAGCTGTACGCAAAACTGTCCAAATGTGAGTTCTGGCTTGACAACGTAACATTTATGGGACATGTAATCAATAGGGATGGCATATCAGTTGACTCGTAGAAAATTGAAACCATTATGAATTGGCCAAGACCGAAAAACATAACTGAAGTTGTGACGCACCAAATTTTGATAATATAATACAATGATACACTAGGGTTTAACTAGCGGATACACACCATTTTTAAGCACAAAATACAAATAATTATACTAAAAGAAAATATTAATAATAGTTACTGATAAAATTCTTCAAGTCTTTAAATACAGATTAGTTCCTTGATACAAAAAGATTACCCCAAATACAGGAAATATACAATCTAATCTCTAAGGTAGCCATGGTTCCGTAAAGCTTTTAGGGATTCTGTTCTCAGTGTAAAACTCGCCTTCACCTGGCATAAAACGCCATGAGCTTGGAATACCCAGTAAACACACACATCCCGACCCTTTTCCCATTCCAAATACACAAGTAACATAACGGCCCGATCATAACATACAGCGAAAGCAATAATTAAGCAAAACTTATAATTAAATTTCAGTTCTCATGAATAATAGTCAATTTTAGTTAGTTCTAGGCAACTCCCCGCAGAATGCCGTTCTTACCCAACCACTAACACTGGCCACAAACAATTCTGACTCCCTCTTGGTTAATACAATACTAATGCATCGCTTACTGCATAACCACCAGTGCGTCGCTTACCGCACAATTACCAATGATGCCCACACACCTAGGTTACATACCCAAGTGGTGACATCATGGTCTGCCCCAAGGGAATGGGCTTCCAGGGATACTCTCCTTGTGTGAGACCCTCACTGCCACCCTTATGCCTCCCATTTCCGTTAAGCAGCCAGAATACCTCCTGTGCCATGTTAGGATTCGAAAACATACTTGCGCAAGACTTCACAAAAATAGAACACATTCCACTATATCATACTCTTGAATCCATCATTCATTATCTCATAAAATTTAATACAATGATCGCAACCCATTACCATCCCATTTGATTTCCCGTTTATTAAGTGCATTATGTTCTTAGTTATAGCAAAGCATGGTCAGTATAATTACGAATCCAAACTAAACAACAAGTAATTTTTTCATGGTACATCAAATTTACAATTTATCATAGATTACATATCGAGACTAAAACATTCAAGAAACATAGAATATAAGAGTTGCAAACCAAATAAGAGCATATTAACACAAATTTCCAGATTTGAACCAATTTGAAAATAATTATGAAAAAAATACTTTTATTGGCCCTTAGTACCTAGTCTCATGTGAGTTTGCAGATAAACAAATCTAGTTTCAAACTCAATTTACGAAAGTAGGATTGGTGTTTTAGATTTTAAGATAATTTAGAATTACCAAGATCTGTTCAAATTCGTTGACAGTTACGCAAATCGGTTTTTCTCTCGAACCCCTCACTCTCTTGAGTTCAAAATTTTTTTAGTTAAAATATAACACCAAGATTAAGATTTTTACATAAAAGTGGACTCAAGATTATTTTTCTGGAATTTTATAAAAATAGAGAAAGTTGACTGTTTTTGTGGTTCTGTGAGTAACAAACTTGGAAAAATTGTTTAGGTTATAAAAATACATCATTAGGTCCTACCAAAATTATCACATACTCTAGACATACCAAATATTACACCATAAAAACATATTTTGAGTTTATGGAGTTTTGATAGGAAAATAAATTCAAGAGAGGGAAAAGATTTGCTGCTGGAAATTTAAGAAAGAAAGAGAAGCATACCATTTCTTGATTAATACACATTTATACAAGAGTGTAGGCCTAGACTACAACATATATATACAAAGAGCATGTATTAGGAGGGGAAAACAAGTGGTAAAAGAACTTGAGAGAAGAGGTGATGTAGGTTTACCTTTGTTGTACAAGACTCAACATAATTCTTCTTTTTCTTCTTTTCCTCTCTCTCTCTCTCTCTCTCTCTCTCTCTCCAAGATCACTCTCTGTCACTCCTCTAGTGCATGGCTGAAAATGTGTAAAATGAGGGGAAGAAGTGTGCATATATATAGAGAAAGGATTAGAAGGTTTCTTAGGGGCCAAGTTCTATAAGTGTAATTTGTCAAAGTTGCCATCAAGGCCCTTTCATCCATCACATGGCCAACTACTTGGGCTCCAAGAAATATATATATATATATATATATAAAAGATATTTGTATTTATAAACATAAAATAATAGGCATAAGTAAATTAATTAAAAAGTACTACAAGTAAGGTTTGGAATGAAATAAAATAGAAGTATATAGGGACCAAGTCTAAATTTATGAAACCTTGATATTTAGTATACAATATACTAACATTAGAAAATAGTTAGAATAATAAATTTGGGTCCCGTTAAATTAAAGCGCAAACAAAGGCGTGAAACCAAGCAAAAACGACATTACCGGAAATTAAGATTTTAAAGTGATTAATCTATAATTATAGGGTCTAATAATTAATAATAGGGTGTTAAAGGTGATTATTAATCTACGGGATTGATTAAGGTTTACTCGAATTAATCCGCGATACTTCCCAATTCTCGGGTTTAAAACGCAATTAAGCGAAAATTCAAGGGCTTTATTGAAATAAACTCAAGGTTAGGGATTTAATGGTAATTACAAAAATTAGGGTCTCTACAGAAGTTAGAAGTTTTTTGGGGCTTGCTGGCTACTATAGAAGATTTGTAAAAGATTTCTCCAAACTTGCCATGCCATTGACACATTTGACACAGAAAAATGTACCGTTTGATTGGAATGATCAGAGGGAATCCGCTTTTCAAGAATTAAAAGCTAGACTAGTGACTACACCAATTTTGATTCTACCTAATGGTACAAATGGGTTCTAAATCTACAGTGATGCTTTGTATAAAGGCTTGGGATGTGTATTAATGCAAAATGGTAAAGTAATTGCCTACGCTTCTCGATAACTCTGTCCACATGAGAAGAACTATCTGACCCATGGCCTTGAACTTGTAGCTGTGGTTTTTGCATTGAAAATCTGGCGCCATTATCTGTATGGAGTGACTTGTGAAGTTTACACCGACCATAAAAGCATAAAATATTTCTTTACTCAGAAAAAATTGAACATGAGACAGAGGAGATGGCGCAAGTTGATAAAAGATTATAATTTGGAGATTCTGTATCATTCGGGAAAGACAAATACAGTGGCAGATACTTTGAGCCAAAAATCCATTGGGAATTTTTCGTGTTTGCTCACCGGTCAGAAAGAATTGTTATGTGATCTGGAATGAAATGAGATTGAAGTTGTTTTACGTGAACATGGTGGAGTTCTAGCCGCCATTTCTACATAGCTAGCCATAATTGAAGAAGTTAAAGAAAAGCAATGAGAAGATGAATTTCTAAAAAAGGTTGTGGAAGCAATCGACTCTAAACCAAGGCCGGGATTTGTGTATGAAAGTAATGTATTTAAATTTCTGGGTAAACTTTGTGTACCAGATTGTTTTGACCATAGGTCTAAATTTGCTATGCATTTAGGGAACAAAAAAATGTATAAAGATTTGAAACAGAATTTTTGGTGCCTTAGCATGAAGAAGTGTATTATTGACTTTGTAGCTAAATGTTTGCATTGCCAACAAATGAAAGCCGAACATCAACGACCCGCTGGATTACTTCAGCCACTTCCAATACAAAAATGAAAATGAGAGCATATCATGATGGACTTCATTATCGGTCTACCTCGTTCTTTTAGAGGTATGGACTCTATCTATGTAATTGTTGATCATTTGACTAAATCCACACATTTTTTACTTGTTAAAACTTTTTATAATGTAGATAAATTGGTTAATATTTATGTGAATGAGATTGTGAGATTGCACAGAGTGCCAATATCTATTGTGTCGGACAGGGACTCTAAGTTCACTTCAAGATTCTGGTAGAGTTTACAACAAGCCTTAGGAACTGAATTAAGACTGAGCAGCGCTTATCACCCTCAGATAGATGGTTAATCTGAATAAACCATTCAAACCTTGGAAGATATGTTCACAATGTGTGTGTTAGATTTCCAAGGAAATTGGGAAGCTTATCTACCACTAGTCGAGTTTGTGTACAACAACAGTTATCACTCAAGTATTGAGATGGCTTCTTACGAAGCTCTGTATGGTAGAAAGTGCTGATCCCTGATTTGTTGGGCTGATGTGGGCGATAGACCATTATTGGGACTGGAACTTGTGCAAGAAATGACTGAGAAAGTGAAATTGATCCAGTAACGACTAAAAACCGCCCAAAGTCGCCAAAAGAATTATACAATGTTCGGAAGAGAGATAGAGGATATGAAGTAGGTGACCATGTGTTTATCAAAGTGATCCCGATGAAAGGGCAGACATGGTTTGGGGTTAAAGGCAAACTAGCACCGCGGTACATTGGCCCGTATGAAATCATTGAGAAAATTAAATCGGTGACGTATCAAGTGGCTTTACCTCCGGTTATGGAGAATATGCACAATGTTTTTCATGTCTCAATGCTTCGGGATTATTTGAGAGATCCATTACATGTGATTGAACCGACACACATACTACCGAAAGATGATTACATGTATGAAGAACGACCAATCCAGATTGTAAATCGCCAGATCAAGCGATTAAGAAACAAAGAAATTCCAGTGGTGAAGGTTGATTGGCAAAATCACGGAAGGATGTATGCGACTTGGAAGACTGAAGACGATATGATGAAGAGATACCCTGATTTGTTCCCTTGGATCCGATATTCTTCCAAAGTGAAGGTAATTCGAGTTTGAAGGACCAAACTCTTTAAGAGGGGAAAACTGTAACAACCCCGACCTGTGATTAGCTACTAAACCTCATTTAAGAATGCTTAATCAGTAATTAAGATAAAGTTTTGAGTTAATTGCATGTGCTATGTGTTAATAGTGTTTATATCTATTCATGGTAGGAATATATGTCTGTGTTTCCGTTTCGGTATGCGAATTGAAGGCCTTATCGGCATCCGATCATGAAATTGTCTAGGTTATGTGTAATTTGAGATTTTTAGAATTTTATGGTAGGTTTAATTAAAATTTGATTCGGAATCAAACTATTAGAATATAATAATGCCAATAGATTAGTCTTAAGCCTAGTTTAATTAAACTTCACTAATTGACCAATATAAGGCTTATGTGTACACTTTAGAATCATCCCACCTTCATTTCTTTGAACACTAAAACATGAGAGAGAGAGGGAGAGCTAGAGATTGAGACCAAAAAGAGGAAGATTGAGGAATTAGCTTGAACTTAAGCTAAAGACTTGAAATTTGGGAAGAGTAACTTGGAATTCTTTCAAATTAAGTGTTAAAGGTAAGACTTCAACCCTGTAGTTGTGTAATTGAGTTGTTCAATACATGAAATCAAGTGAAATAGGTGAATTACCATGGGAATTGAGCTAAAAGAATGGAATTGGGAACCAATTCATGCATGCATGTGCCTTTCATGAAGTTTTGAAGTTGTTTTCAAAAGAATTCTTTCATGCATGTGGTAATTCTAGTTTGTTTCTAAGAATTCATCACATTCGATGTCATTTTACCTTATTTGATCATGTTTTGGAAGGTTGGAGTTCATACCATTGGATGCATATTATGTTTTCACAATTTCAAGTTTGATTTTGAACAATTGGCATTCTTTTGGGCCTTCATTTTGTGAAATGATCTTTAAGTCATGCTGTTTTATAAGTTTAGATATGTTTTCTCAAGTTTTGGGCCCAAGGGATATGTTTTCAAGCTTTGAATTTGAGTTTTGGAGCATAAAGAGCAATATGAAAATTTCAGAATTTGCACGCTTCGCTTGAGCAATAAGAGTTACGCTCGAGCGAAGAATTCAAGCTCCAATACTTTTGTAGACATAGGCCCAGGCTCAAGCGACAGAACCTGCGCTCGAGTAGCCACCCTTTGTTTTCCTTGTTGGCTTGAGCTACCAAGCCCTTCGCTCGAGTGTAAAATGAGAGCTCTCAGAAGTTTTACAGGCCATGGGATCCATTCGAGCAACCAAAGTTGCGCTCGAGCAAGCTGATTTGTTTTTGAAAATTTGACTAAGTATTTCAACTTACATTTTAGCATCATTATTGAATCTTTGGCATTCCTAAGCATTAATTAAGACATAATTATGAGGATAAAGATTAGAAACACACCTAGAATGAGTTAAGTGTGTTCCGAGCGTGTGTTTCAATGTGTATCCACTACGTGTTTGTGTAGGTCACGCACCATAGACTATCTGATCCATCTATTCTCACTATTCCGCTACCAGAGCTATCTGTGAGTAATAACTCTTTAGAACTATGTTTGATTATAAGTAATTTCAGAATGATAAGATATGATATGTTTTATGAAATGCTATTTTGTGAAACGTGAATAAATGTCCAATCTTCTGAAATGTAGTTGTGGCATCCTTAGTTCACGTGGTCCTCGCCTGGGGGAAACAATACCGTGGCTAATATGCACGTGGCCCTCGACTAGGGGAAACAATATCGCGGCTTATGATCATATGGCCCTTGCCTGGGGGAAACAATATCGTGGTCTATGTTCACATGGCCCTCACCTGGGAGATAAAATAACATGGCTACTTGTGCACAAGATACTGACCTTTATGGTCGTCGGTATCGACTATACATGTAGGTCTCAGGACCAATTGATTTGATAGCTAATGGATGTACCACATATAACTTGTTATGAATTTGGATAAGTATGTGAATCTGAATATGTTTTCTGTTATGAACTTTGATTTCTGAATCTGTTTTGGACAACATTCATAAACCTTTTACTCTGTTGTTATTCACTGGGCTCCAGCTCACTGTATTATTTACGTATGTAGGTGACTAGGCGCATAACCAGGCTCAGAGTTAATTTCCTGGAGTTTCTTTCTGTCAACTAGTTGCTGTGCCTCTTGAGGAGGTCCTCATTTGAGAAGTGGTCCAGTTTTTGTGAACAATGTTTAAGACTTGTTTTTGTATTTGTTCTATTACTGGCTGAGCATATCTTTTGTGTATATATATATGGTGACGCGAGGATGATATCACAATAAATTAGGTCTTAAATCTTCTGTCCCATGTATGTCTGTACAGCTCTATGGAGATGAAATTTGTATATGAGCTTCCGGTAGCCCCTTTTTATTTGATCATTGACAAGAGGCCTTCGGTAATCCCCGGATTACTGGCCGGTTACGATGCTAAACTTATAGGGGGTTTGGGTTGTGACACATCACGACCCTCTACGTTTTGGTCTGGAGGACTATGGGTCAAAGATGGGTAGAAGTAGATGAAAACCAAGTGTAAAGAGCTTGGGAGCTCAACAATGGAGGAAGGAGAGAAAGAAGAGAGAGAAAAGTGATCTAAAAGTGGCTTTTACAGAAGCTGAAATCGGACAGGCCACTCAAGTGAACAAAACACCGATGAGTGACTAGACATTAAAAGTGACACTACTTGAGCGAACGAAGGATAGCTCGAGCGCACAATGACACCCTCCTAGAAGTTTTGCAGACATAGGCTAACCACTCGAGCATAAGAAGGATTGCTTGAGCCAAGACCTCTCGAGCTCAAGAAACACTGCTTGAGCGAAGAGTACTACCCTCTTAGTATCTTTG
Organism: Camellia japonica; assembly: GCA_030407325.1. Lineage (NCBI taxonomy): Eukaryota > Viridiplantae > Streptophyta > Magnoliopsida > Ericales > Theaceae > Camellia > Camellia japonica. The sequence continues at coordinate 79,377,936 of JAPPVO010000017.1, forward strand.
CAGACCTGCAAAAATACCGAAAGTTCTAAAATACCGCTTGAGTGAGAAATCCATCGCTCGAGTGATAAAGGAAAACTCAGAGTGCTACACATACCCTAGTTCGAATGCATACGGGTTATGATGTACTTCACCAGCTATAACAATACCCTTCGTACCACTTTGTCCTAACCCCATCCCAGGAATGTGACCCAGTTTACTCTTGAAGTAAATTGATTGGACACCGATGTATACACCTTCATCTTCTGTCATGGTGTTTGAACTAGCTGGGCCTCTGCCAATGTAAAGCCTAAGAGGAACACATCATTCTTTCTATGTTGTATTTCTAGCAACGGCGTTGTAACTTCTGGAGGAGGATGAATAGAGGAAATTTTGAAGACTGTAGCAATTCCTCCGTTATATGGGTATTTCACCAATTGATGCATCATGGATGATATAGCTCTCATTTGATGAAGCTAGGGCCTTCCCAATAGCAAGTTGAATTTTGTGGGGACATCCATAATATGAAATTCTGCTTCGTGCTCAGATACCTACTGCTATTTTCACTTTGACTCTCCTCATAACCTCCGACTAGTATTATCATAAGCTCAAATCAACTGAGTAGTGCGCGTGAAATTTGCTGGCTTTAACCCTATTGCATAAGCAGTGCGTGAAGGCAGACATTGATGGCTGATTTAGTGTCAATTAGAATGATCAGATCTGTTTCTTTCTACACTCCAGTGACATATATAGAGGCTTATTGTGTCTTGATCCTTCCGGTGGTAGCTTTTTGTCGGAGAAGCCATTACTGGAGTTGTTTCTCTTGAGGTGATTAGTGACACCAATTGTTCGGGATTTGTGTTGATTGAGAACTTAGCCTTGTTTGAGGCTAACAACATTGCTTGATGGCACTCTTAGAAAGCCATGAACAGCTCCCAGATGGAGATGTTGCCTAGATCATTTTTAACTATTTTAGAACCAGGTCTTCTTCCACTTCTTTCTCTTTCTCAACTTCTTTGTCTTTACCCAAGGACACTTCTTGGTCTAGGTGTGGAGGCTTGAAGTAACGCCCACTCCTAGTCAAATGATCAATTTCTTCTAAGTAACAAGTCTCGTCAGGCACATTGCTTATCTGTTCATCGTTAGTGTGGGTGAGCTATAGGTCATTATCATCTCACCATTCGCCTTTGTTAACCAAAAGGTAATTGTCAGGCTCTGCTCAAATCATTCCTACAGTATACTTTGGTTGCCTTTTTGGTTCTTATTCTTTCTTTCCGGAACCCTTTCTTTTACTACTGTCATAATACTTTCTAGTGTCAATTTTTGGTTCATCTTTTTTTCTCTCAGTTTCCTCATCAGAAACTTCGCTACTACTTGACCAACCATGACTGGCATTGGAATTTCTTGGATTCCACCATTCTATCTGCACATTCTCAAGGTCTAATTCTTCAAAGAACTAGAACTTGGCTAAGTCTTCCTCTAGGTAGACCAAGTCTTCCAACCCTTGTTCAAGTATATCCTATCTCATAACATTGATAGAAAATGAGTTTGGCAGAACAACCTCATGTTTCAGCTGACCAATGGGTACAATATACTAGCTAGGATCATACCCTTCCTCTAATAGTTTGCCAACGTCAATCACAGGTACTTTGGTCATTTTCTTTAACATTACCACCATAGGGCTTTTGTTTTTTGGTTGGGTTAGAGGTGTATCGTGCACCTCGGGTTTAAGGAGATGAGAGGGTGCGATATGGATACTGGGGTCAAAAGTGGGTGATAGTGTATGGATAAGGTTGATATGAGGAGGTGGCAGGGCTTTGTCATGGGGTGCCAATGGGTTTGTAGTGACATTGGGTTTTGGCGGTTGTAGAGGAGCTATGATTTTGTTGTCAATGAGATCTTGAATCTCATGATGGAGACGAAAGCAATGATCGGTATCATGTTCAAGCTGTTAGTGAAAGGCACAGTATTTGCTAGGGTCATGTTTGGCTAGGAGATGATCTGAAAGAGGTCGTGCGTCAAAAGGTTTACCCATGCTACTACTAGTGGCAGTGTTTGGATTGCGGCCAAAGGTCTTTCGTATTGGCTTTTTGTCATCCACTATAATTCCCTGCTTGATGGCGTCCTCTATTCGAACTCCTATTTCATGTAGCTCTTTGAAAGTAAATAGTGGAAGGACTATCATTTTCTGTAACATTTTTCCATGTAGATTTCTTACTACCATACGGATTTGATCTTTCTTCGGCAGTCTGTTGGTCATCATCGTTGCCTTGGCCCTCCATCTGGTAATGAAGGCTACAAAACCTTCATTATGTTTTTGTCGGGTTGGTTCTAACTCCCAGGTAGTTACTTCAATCCGGGGTGTTGTAAGCATATTGGGTACCAAAAGCCTCAGCCAATTCTTTCTAACTTTGTTTCACCGGATCTTCTAATTTAGTAGACCAGATGACAACTACACCACATAAAGTTCTTCCAAACAAGGAAAGTTTTTGAGGCCGAGTCAGGCCCATGGATTTTAGGACATTGAGAAGAGACAAATGTGTACTATAGGGTCACCAACTGCATCAAAACTATTAATGCGTAGCATTTTAAATCGTTCTGGTAATTTGAAAGTTGTATCCGTATATCCATCTTCAATGTCTGGGATACAGTTGATTCCCTGCGACCTTTTAAACATTTTCTCCAACTTGGCCAGTTTTATTATAGTCGGATCAAACTCATTTGTTTCAAGGGAAAAGAGCCCTTTTGTTAATTGTGGAATGGGAAAAGGTCCTCCTGATGATTGCATAGGAACCCTCAAGTCTTCTGGTAGGTTGGGTTTAGGAAATTCCTTAGCTGGTGGAGGTGGGATTGGATGAGCCACCGAAGGTGGTTAAGTAGTGGATGCCCTAGATGGGCGTCACAATTCAATAATAGCATCACCATGGGTAGCCACTATATTGGCCATAGCATCCAAACTTCGTTGAAAAGCCAACAACATGTCCACAATATTTTCTGGAACTTGAGCCATCATTGATTTCGAAAAATTGAGCAGGGATGATCTAACTAGTGAAGAAGGGGTACTCTGGATAGTTGATGAGGCTTTTGCTCTTTTGCTTCTTGTAACACGTGGCAAGAAAACTAGCACTTGCTGTCCTTGAACCAAATCTCTAGTTTTACAAAGTCTACCAACGCGAGTCCACAAAGCTTAGGGGATATTTGACTATTTTGAAGATATGGTGCCCAACTACCTTGAAAAAAGAAAACGAAAGCCCCAATCAAATTTCAGCAGCATGCCGACTCAACTGATTACTACTAAATCACACTGAAAAACTAAACTCAATCCCACAAACTGAAATGCCCGAACCAAGAATCTGAGAAGCCTTGTATAGATCCCATACATTGCACATAACACATTGTATGAAAGAGAACAAACACCCTTATGGGGGCTAGTGTTACGCTGTCTTAGCTTTGAAATGATACAGGGCTTCACTATTGAAACAAGTGGCATCATACATCCTAGAAATAGGAGAGCATCTTGTCCTAATTTTGGAAGGTACTATGGCTTACTATATGTACAAGGTTCGCTCTACTTTAGGGGTTGAAGTCAAGGTGATGTTACCAAAGAGTCCTTTAGGTCATAACCAATGAAGATCCCAAGAAATCAGAAGAGTCAATATAGCCTCTCTTCGAAGTCTGAGAACCTTAGATAGTAGAGCTACCTTTTTAATAGATATCAAAATGTTATAATACAAGGCCTCAAAAGTAACATAGAGATAGGTATAGTGTCACAAAAAGTTTGCCTGTACTCCTACCAATATCTAGGCAACACAGGAGCTGTAAGTTCACCAATGCATGCAATACAATGAACATATAAGTGAAAATAAAAGTCATATCATGGAATTCGAGTCAAGGTTTCATAAATTTCCCAACAGAGTTGCCAAAAACTGTAACATGCCTGAGAGGTACCCGTGCGTATTAAACAGTTCAGACCCTCAACTTCTTTGATCTAGTCTCACGAGTGCAACGTGAAACATAGATGAGAGTCCATATTTGACAACTTTTTATGGAAAATCCGTTTTAATACAAAATCTTTGCCAAAAAGGACTACATCACTAGATCTTAGTGTTGCCACCTAATATATATATTTTTTTGGAAAATTAGGAAACCTGTGACTCGTACCAAGGCCACTATGTGTTGCAACCAAAGATACTTGGCTCGAAACCTTAGGTATGGAAGGAGAAGGTCATTAATTGAGCACTTCCGCTCATCCGATCAAAGATCGTTCTCTACTAAACCATGACATGAGTTATATTTACTTTATATGTTCATATGTCGGTTATTAAATAAATCTTACAATTTACTATGTGAAGCATACAAGTATAGACTATGCCATTTATTTTGGAACAACGTGATTTCATGTGTTTTGAAAGAGTTTTAAAGATGCACAATCTAAAGAAATTGAGTTTACAAACATGAAAAATCAATATCATTCCAAATTAAGTGACACAACCTCCATCTGGGTCAAATCCAAGAAAGCCGGATTGCTCTTTAAAATAGATTTTGAGAAGACTTTTGACTCCATCAACTGGAATTTCCTCTTTTCAATGTTAGCAAACTTTGGTTTTGGCGTCAAGTGGATCTCTTGGATACGTGAGTGTGTCTCTACTGCTCGAATCTCTATCCTTGTCAATGGATCTCCAACAAAAGAATTTAATCCCCAAAAAGGGCTTAGGCAAAGGGACCCCTTATCTCCATTCTTATTCAATTTGGTTGTTGAGGCTTTAAATATCCTCCTTCAGAGAGCTATGGACCTAAGATTGATTAAAGGTGTATCTATTGGGGCAAATGGTGAGGTGCATTTGTCCCATCTTCAATTTGCAGATGATTCTCTCTTATTCTGTAATGCTGATTTGTCTGAGGTGCTAAACCTGAAAAGAATTCTTAGATGCTTTGAAGTGGCTTCTGGGCTTAAAATCAATTACCACAAAAGTGTGCTTTGTGGGATTGGCATCTCCGGATCTGCCTTTCCTGAATTTGCTGGGCTCTTGAACTGCAAGACCCAAACTTTACCAATCAAGTATTTAGGTCTGCCCTTGGGTGCAAACCCCAAAAGAAAGAATACTTGGAAACCTGTAGTTGATAAGGTGAAACTAAGGCTAGCCGGGTGGAAAAGGAAGCTACTATCTTTTGCAGGAAGACTAACCTTGGTGAAAGCAGTTCTATCAAGCATACCTGTATACTACTTATCATTATTCAAGCTTCCTGAGGGGATTGCCAAGGAGCTAGACAGACTTCAAGCCTCATTCTTATGGGGTGGGCCAGATTTGAAGCGTAAAATCCATTTAGTGAAATGGTCAGAGGTTACTAAGAGCATAAAGCAAGGTGGACTGGGTGTTAGAAGAATCAGAGATGTGAATTTGTGTCTACTCCTCAAATGGTGGTGGAGATTTGCTACTGAACCAGAGTCCCTTTGGTATAGGGTATTATGTAGCAAGTATCAGTTCCTTGGCGGGAAATGGTTTCCAAACCCAAGTTTAAACACCTCATCCTCCTATATTTGGAATGGCATAGTGGCAGCAGGTGAGCAAAATTAGTCTCTATCACTCTTCTTTGCTAACAACCTCCAACTAAAGGTAGGCAATGGTTGTCGTATTAGGTTTTGGTTTGACTCCTGGTGTGGTAATGTTTGCCTCAAAGAGGAATTCCCTAGGCTCTTCAGTTTGTCTTCACAACAGGAAGGTCTGCTAAAGGAATTTGTGGAAGTCTCTGGCACTTCTAAGAACTGGTTATTCACATTTAGAAGGCCTCTATTTGTTTGGGAAAAGAATGAACTGCTCAGACTTCATGGCATTGTAGGTTCAGTGCCCTCCTTTCAGGCGGAGTTCCAGGATAGTGCAATTTGGAAAGCATTCAAGCCTGGGCAATCTTTTGTGTCCAACCTTTACAATCACACCTGCAGTGCTTATGGAGGTACGGATAGTTTCTATCATCTGGTGTGGATTAAATATCTTCCCCCTAAGGTGCAATTCTTCGGCTGGCTAGCTTGGAAGCACAAGATCAAAACCTCTGTTTTCCTGCAGCGGATTGGAGTCTTGGACAGTTCTGCTTCTACACTCTGCGTTTTTTGTAAATCTCATCAGGAATCTATCGAGCATGTTCTTATCCACTACCCACCTGTTTGGAAAGTCTGGTCTGGTCTGCTGCAGTGGTGGGGTGTCTCTTGGGCTGCTCCTCATTCTGTCCAAGGTCTGTTGCTCTGGTGGTCAGGGCACTCCTGTAGGAAAGCTGAACAGCGGATTTGGCGTGCAATACCCCTAGTAACACTTTGGTCGATCTGGAATCACAGAAACGACTGCTGCTTCAATGCATCTTCTCCTAAATTGCAAGATCTCCAAGATCCGATTCTCATTCGGCTGGCTTTCTGGATTAAGGCTGCTTCTAACAAACTCCATTTCTCGGTTTCAGATTTTCTTTACAATATTTCAGGGGTGAGACGTGGTCTGCTACAGCCTTAACTGTCATTATTTCAGTGGCTGCACTGGTATTGAATGATTTACTGGGTTGGTTTTGTTGCACTTCTTGCCTTTGTTTCTGTTTTGTTGATCTGCTCTAATGGCTAGGGATCTGTTCCCACGGTTGCAGCTTGCTGGGATGTTTAGTCTTTATTTGGAGTGCTGTTTGATCTGGTTTAGTTTTGCTCTGGTTGTAGTGATCTGATCTGTGTTTCACTGCTGATCTGGTCTGACTTGCTGGGTTGATTTTAATCGGAGTATAGGTGTAGCAGCTTTGGCTATTCAATCTGGTATTGCTGGGCTACTGAGGGTTTGGTGTTCATCTTTGCATTTGGTTGGCATATGACTTGATCTGCAGCTGGTGAAGCATGCAGGATTGGTGCTATACTCTGGAGCACTCATTTTATTTGAGTCTACTTTGCTTTTGTCTGATTAATCTATTGCTTGGAGCCTATATTTGCAATGCAAAAATGTGGAGGTAGCACTGCTGCACTAACGTTTGAGGGGGTGAATCTGTTCTAATGCTTCTGGGTTTGGCTCTGTAAAACTTGATCTGTTCTCTGAACATTCCGGTGATGTTCTGGTGGTCTGGTGCTCTATGTATGTGGAATGGTCTTCTGGAGTTTGGTTTGCTACACTAATGTGATCTGCACTGGGTTTGTCTGCTGGCCTGGTGGCTGTGTGTCTGCACTGGGCTTGTCTAAGGGGGATGGATTGATGTTCTCTGAATGTAGATTGGTCTTCTGAAGTTTGGACTGCTGCACTATTGAATCTGCACTATACTATTCTAGCTGTTCAATTTGGTCTGTGGTCCTTTTTTATTTTTGTTTCTTCGGTTGGTTGCTCACCAACTCTGGGGGTGCTGCAAATGATAGGATGGGCTTTTTCAGTCCATCGTGATGCTTCTGCACTTCCCTTTCTTTATTGATGTATCTGCTTTGTACTTTGTACCTCATTTTACATCAATGAAGCTTCTTTGTCTTGCCGTTCAAAAAAAAAAAAAAAATATCAAGTAAGCACATAGCCTCATGGCGGAATATAAACATAGTAGGAAAAACACACACAAGCAGGATGCTAAAGCATAAAAACTTACATGTTTACTAATGTCCCACGAACAGTTACAAAACAAAGTTAGCGAAATATGCATGATTTTATATACAAAATCCTAATGTAATTCGCACATGAGACGCAACTAAAGATTCGGCCTCTAAGATATGGTATATGAATCATCTCAAGAACATGAGATAGTGCATATAATCATATAGGAATTGATTAATGCAAACTAAGCCGAATAAAGATGCGTGAAATAAATTTGTAAAGCATATATATGATGAAAAACAAAAATGTGATGCTTATGAACAAATAAGGAAATCAAGTAAAAGAACGAGATAGAAAGAAGCGGGGCGGAAAATTGTTACAACACTTGAAAGAATAATTACAAACCAAATGAGAGAGGGATAAGAAAAATATTACAACAAAATAAAAACCTCACAAAACACTAAAATAAATAATAAAAAAAACAAAATAAGGGCTTCATGTGCCTTTGAAGATTGTCGAAAGCTAGTATGCTTAACGGCGGAAGGCTACTCCATTTTGTTCAAAAGAAGCTAACTGGCCAGCCGTATAGGCCGGCCGGCCAAATAGGCCTAGAAAAATCAGTCTTGTTGCAAAACTGAGAAAAGGAACAAACAAGGAATATATAGGTGGCTCAACTAACCACTTCCATTTAGATACATCAAAACTAATATGAAACTAAAACAAGAAAAACGAATACAAAATAGAAAGTGCAAGATTACAGCAAAACTAATATGAAACTAAAACGAGAAAAGAAAATATAAAATAGAAAGTACAAAATTACAACAAATGAAACCAAAACAAGAAAAACAAATAAAAGATAGAAAGTGCAAGAAAATGAAAGAATTGAAAATAAAACAAGGAAAACAAATATAAGATAGAAAGTGTAAGAAAATGAAAGAATTGAAAATTCACCTTCCCAAAGAAAGATTGCATTTCTTGATTTCCAAACCTCCTCTTGTTTTCCCTCAAGGGGTTGAATTGTGTTCTTAATTCTTAAATTAAGAGCTTGGAATTTGAACTTCAAAGGTAGCTTTGGACAAGTGTAGGAAATGATCACTTGGAACTTCACAAGGACTACTCTCTCTTTGATCAAAGCTCTAGGATTTTACTACAATAACATGACTTGGATGACTTTTTGTAATAGAAGATGAGATATAGTGTATAACTTGAGAAATAGAAGGTCACAATTAACACTCAATTTTGGCAAAACTCTTGAATTCAAAGCTTAAACTCTGTTATGCGCTATCTCTAGTCTTCTCTTCTCAATCTATCCTCCTCCTTCTCTTAACAATCTGATGTATACATATAGGCAATAAAAGTGGAGAAATGGTGGAAGACAAGAATGGAGCATTAATGAAGATAATGGAGCAAATGGAGCATTAATGAAGCACTAATAGAAGACAAAAGTAGAGCATTACCTTTAACGGATTACGCACTATGCAATGGAGAACCAGTATATATGCATTCGATGCATGAATGGGTCAGAAAAATGGGTTTCGGAACTGCCCACTCTCGAACCATTACAAAAATGGTGCAAACTATCTGTGAGGCGGTCGACCGGTCAGATGACCAGGCTGTTGACCGGCCATGGAAGAAAAATTTCGTTTCACTCTGGGTGCCTGACGGAACCTAAACACTTGGCCAAAATAGGCTTGGGGTGGAGAGTATAGCTCAAATGCCATCTTTCTTACTGAGGATTGTGTAAGGAACACATTTTTATTTTCATCATTAGGTATTCAAAAGAAAGCGTCCAAGTCTTAGGACCAGTCAAAATGGGGTGCTTACAACAGCATATGAGGGTGTTGGAGGTGGTCGAAGCAACATGATCGTCATCGTCTACACTGTGTTTTTGGGTGGTCGGAGTAGTTAGAGGTTTTTGGGGTGTTTCGACGTTGTTCTTGGGTGGTCGGAGTAGTGTAAAAGGTTGCTGGGGTGATCGGATTGGCATGGTCTTCATCTTCCATGTGTTTCGGCGGTTGTTTATTATGTTCTTGGTTGCTTAATGTTTGGGTGGTCGGAGGTCGTTGTAGTGTTTCGATGGTGTTCTTAGTTGGTTGGAGCAGCTTAAAAGTAATGTGATCTTCGTCTTCCATGCGTGCAGCTCGTTTTTTGGTGTTGTGGATCAATAGGGAACAAGCGTGAGAGGCAGTGGATTTTATTGGTATGGGGTTTTCTTGCTCATTTTTGTGTGTGTGTGTGTGTGTGTGTGTAGTTAGGATCTTCTTAATTACCTTTACTGTCTTTTTTTTTTTCCTTTTGAGAGTTGCTATTTTCATTTCACTTTATTCCAAATACACTCATTTCTTTTCTCAAAACATAACAATACCTTTGAAGTTTTGATTTTTTCAGAGTGTATTGTGTAAAAGGGTATTAATATAATTATGTATAATAAATTAATACCCTTTTACAAAATACACTATGAAAAAATCAAAATTTCAAGGGTATTAATGTATTTTGAGCAAAGAAGGGAGTGTGTTTGGAACAAAGTAGATTGACAATAGTGGCTCCTTTTCTTTTTTATCCTTTACTTCGCCTTTATTTTTGTTATTAGTTAAAAAATTGTGAGGCTGAAGGTTTGTTTGTAGGAATGCGAGTTACAATAGTAGGAGATTTATAACTACAAGAAACTACATTTCTCGAACTAAATAATTTTTAGTTGTGAAAAGATCACATTTGCTTACTAAAAAAAAGGGGTATATTATACAAATAGTCTCTGTAGTTTACACAATGTGTTAATTTGATTCCTGTTGTTTCAATTTACTTGATTTTGCCCCCTTAATTTAATGGATTGTGTCATTTTAGTCCAACAAATAACAGTTGTTAAGTTTGGTGGACGGAAAGTCAAACGATGTGTCAATTTGGTCCCTATAGTTTACACAATGTGTCAATTTGGTCCTTGTAGTTTACACAAAGTGTCAGTTTCATCCCTGTTGTTTAATTTGCTCGACTAACACATTGTGTAAACTATAAGGCCAAATTGACACATTGTGTAAACTACAGGGGCAAATTGACATATTGTGTGGACTTTCCGTCAACCAAACTTAACAATTGTTATTTATTGGACTAAAATGACACAATCTGTTAAATTAAGGGGCAAAATCAAGCAGATTGAAACAACAAAGACCAAATCGACACATTGTGTAAACTATGGGGACCATTTGCATATTTTACCCTAAAAAAAATTGGTAACCAAAATTTTTTATTTCCCATGACTAACATGATTTAGTCACAAAAAATATGTTTTTGGTGACTAATTTGAATTATTGGTCACAAAAAATTGAAGTGGGAGGGTAAAAAAAAGAGTGGGGGAAACATAAAAATTTAGCGACTAATGACATTTCATCGCAAATAGAAAAACGATCACTTTTAAATATTATTTAGTCACGAAGAGCACATATTTGCGGACCAGAAAAAAAAAGTTAGCCAAAAGTATTTATTTTTCACAACTAATGTGATATAGTCACCGAAATGTTGTGTGCTATGACTAATTTGAAATATTGATCGTGAAAACTAGAAGTGCAAAAGTGTAAAAAAGAAAAAGAAAAAAAAAGGGAGACAAAAAAACTTTCAACGACTAATGAATTTTGGCCGTTGATATCAAAACGATATCATGTTGATGGTTAGCATACCTGTTGTATTATGTGGCGACCAAACTTGTAATATGGGAAAAAAATTCAAACCCTTCTGAAATTTTACAAATTCATGAACCGTTTCACTTTCACAGGCCTCACTCGCGACATTCACAGAGCATCATCACTGCCATCCGCTGTAGTTGTGGATGAACTTAATATATTTGATAACTTTAAACTTGTTAAGGATTGGATGATTTATGTATTTTGTTGGATTGAATGATTGTTTTCTATTGAATGGATTAAATGGATTATTACTATTTTATCATACAGGTTAAATGATAGGGGTATTTTTTTTAAGGTCCTTGATATTATGATTTTATAATATAAAGGACATCAAATATTTTCATGATGTCTAAGGTCCATCAACAATATTTTCATAATGTCTAAGGTCCCTCAACGTTGATCCAGAGAAATTTTAGTCCAGAGAAATTTCAGTCCAGAGAAATTTGGTCCAGAGAAATTTCAGTCCAGAGAAAATTGGTTAGAGAAATTCTGGCCCAGAAAAATTTCTCTGGACCAAATTTCTCTGGATGAGTTTCTCTACTTTTCTTCTCATTTCCCCGATACTGTAGTGGTGATCAAAGGTAGGCCAAGCAAGCATACAATAATAATTTAATGATAGCAAAACTAATAACATCTTAATAACAAAACTCAGAAGCACATTTAATCAAAACTAACTAGGAAAGTTTGGATAACTTCAGTTGCGAGTGAATGGATTCATGCCTGTGTTTTACAAGATGACGACGGACACCAGAGAATTTCTCTGGATTTAAAACCAGAGAAATTTTCTGCATCACAAAAAAAAAAAAAAAAATAGTAACAACAATCCAGAGAAATTCTGTTTTTGGTCTTTGAAATTTCTCTGGACACTTCAACCCATAGAAATTCTCTGGACTCCACAATCCAGAGAAAATTTCCAAACATATTTCCAGAGAAATTCTCTAAACCTAGAAAATTTCTCTGGACTCCACAACCCGGAGAAAATCCAGGAGCTTGCTGTTTATGTGGTTTAATAGATACACTACAACATTTTCTTAATTTAGTGACATTTGAAAGTGTCACAAAACTATTCTTCTAATGACATTTTTTGGTCTTGTGGCATTTTGAACAAGTGCCACTTTTATCAGTGCCACGGTAGATACGAGTGCCACGGTAGATACTTGCAAGCGCCACTGCACCATCATGGCTGAAAACTTTCAATGATATTTTAATGTCATGGTAGATATTATTTGTGGCACTATCAAGCACCATTAAAAAAAGAGTTAGTGACACTTGTAAGTGTCATTACACCATCAAGACTAAAACCTTTTAGTGACACTTTAATGTCATGGTAGGCACTATTCGTGACGCTATCAAGTGCCATTCATGATGATAATTCGTTGTAGAACAATTTGATCCGCTCTTGCGGAGACTCGAACCGCCAACCTTCCGCACCATAAACCTTATACACCACACTCTTCCCACTACACCTCTATAGCACAACATGATTATATATGCAACATATATTATTTATATAGTACATACATCCATATTAATATAAAAGTATATGTATAAACATAATTATTTTATTGAACATAATTTATGTAAAATAAACTATTTACTACCAAAATAAAAAAAAAGACCACTTTTGGCGACTAAAAATATTTTTTAGTCGCCAATTCTATACTTTTGGCTACTAATTATTTTTTAGTTGCTAAAAAACTTAACTTTTGTCGACCAAAATCGAATTTGGTCGCCGAAGATGCACTTTCAGCTACCAAAATTTTGGTCACCAAAAAATTTTATTCCCGCCTTAGGATTTTAGTTCTCCCGCGCTAAAAATGACCACTTTTGGCGACTAAACTTATTTTTTAGTCGCCAATTGTAGACTTTTGGCTACTAAAATTTTTTTGGGCACCAAAAAGCTTTACTTTTGGCTACTAAAATTTTTTTAGTTGGTAAAATCCATATAATCAGCGACCAAACTTATTTTTAGTCGCCAATTGTAGACTTTTGACTACTAAATTTTTTTAGTCGCCAAAAAGCTTTACTTTGGGCTACTAAAAATTTTTTAGCCACTAAAACCCATATAATCAGCGACCAAACTTAGTTTTAGTCGCCAATTGTAGACTTTTGGCTACTAAAATTGTTTAGTCGCCAAAAAACTTTACTTTTGGCAACTAATGTTGTTTTGGTCGCTGAAAGCTATACTTTCAGCGACCAAATTTTTTTGGTCAGGAAATTTAGTCATTTACTTTTTAATCATTTACTGCATTTTAAAAATTTAGAAAATATATTGGCATTTTTTGCTTTTTCAAAAATGTCATTATAAGCTTGGAAAGTTTTTAGCTTAGTGGCATTTCTCAAAATGCTATAAAATATTTGTTTATGACACTTTTCACCTAAGTGCCATAAAAAATAATTTGCACCTACCTATTGTCCTGACATTTTTTAAAAAATGCCATTGCAACTAAAGTTTAGTGGCATCTGTTGGTAAATGTCACGAACATAATTTTTTGTGTCATTATTTTATAAAATGTCATAAAATTGATGTGACATTTCTTTATTGAAATGCCACTAGAGCCTTATATGTTTTGTGGTTCTGTGGCATTTTTCTAAAACATTTAATGCCAATTTTTATTTTTGTGGCATTTTCTAAAAACATGCTACTAGTGTAGTGTCACTAAAGTGTAAATTTGTTATAGTGACATTTTTGTTGTAGTGAAGTGACACTTTTTTTAATTGAAATGCCACTAGAGCCTTGTATGTTTGTGGCTCTATGGCATTTTTCTAAAAAATGCCACCAAATATTCTTTTTGTGACATTTTTTAAGAACATGCCACTAGTATGGTGTCACTAAAATATGTTTTTGTTGTAGTGTTGTGACACTTGTTCATTGAAATGTCACTAGAGCCTTTTATGTTTGTCGTTTTGTGGCATTTTTCAAAAACGTGCCACTAAATATCGTTTTTGTGGCATTTTCTAAAAATATGCCACTAGTGTAGTGCCACTAAAGTATGTTTTTGTTGTAGTTTTGTGACACTTATTCATTGAAATGTCACTAGAGCCTTTTATGTTTGTCGTTTTGTGGCATTTTTCAAAAACGTGCCACTAAATATCATTTTTTGTGGCATTTTCTAAAAATATGCCACTAGTGTAGTGCCACTAAAGTATGTTTTTGTTGTAGTGATATCTGTTAGGTCCTTGCATGATAAAATACGAACATGAGATCCAAAAAAAAAAAAAAAACTGGACACCAATATCCTCGTTTGAAGATTTTCGTTTCCTGAGCCTTGAAACAAACTCGCTTCACCACTCACGCCTAGTATTTACAGTATTTTACAGATACATAGATGCACAGAGTTTGCAAAGATTACCAGTCCATTGAGGATTGAGAAAACGGAAATCAATCCAGCGAGAAGGACGAGAAGGAGGAGACAAAGTGAGATCTTGGAAGTGTGGGGGTGAAACCTGGTATCGTCAACACCGAAGAAGGGGAACATAGATTGGAAAGTGGAGAAGAATGAGCGGAATCGATCTCTGGAGTGACGATCATGGCCGTCGTCGGGGAGGTTCTCGGGGACCAATGGGGACGCTACGTCGTCTCGCTTCCTAGGAGACGACACCGATCGGCCGCTCATCGAGCTCGAGTGCCAAAGCTCCGCCATCGCTCGCTTCGGACTGTACACCAGCTTCTCTCTCTCTCTCTCTCTAACTGTGAATCTGTGATTACTGCTGTCGTGGTTCTTCACAGTCCTCCATGGAACTTCTTGGAGTTTAGATCAAGCTCTGTTGCTCTTCAAGACGAGACCGGCGTAAATGGTGTCGGCGATGGAAGAGAGAGTGTCGGAAGAGATAGTATAAAGGACTGAAATTTGTCTGATATATGTTTAGGACCTTAGACATCAAAAAATAATTTGATGGATCTCTTCCATTACGAAAAGTGGGAGAGGGACCCTAGACCGATTTTCCCTAAATGTTATTAAAATAATATTTTTGTCTATTTTGATTAAAAAAAAAATTGAATTGGCAAAAAAAGTTTTTGTTTGGTTATTCCGCTTTTGACGACCAAGTGATTGGTCAGGAAAAATAGATAATACTTTTGGTGACTAAATTTGTTAGTTGGTGTTTCACTACTCACGAATATTAAGATATCTTAAAAATTATTTAATAATTACATAAGAATTATTTTATAAATATATTAAAAATTATTTAATAATTACATAAGAATTAAGATACATTTTTTTAATTTTAAGATATATTTAAAATTAATTAAAAATATTAATATTTATTATTTGTAAAATATAATAATTATATGTAATGTTTGAAAGAAAATGTAATAAAGATATATATATACCAAATACAAGCAAAAGTTGAATGTGGTATGGTGGTTATTTGTCACACTACTATCATGTGCTTCTATGTTCAACTCTCCCAAGAAACATAGTTTTGTAAATTTGCTTGTCATTTGGCAAAATGAGAGCCCGGCACAAAACATTGCTACTCACATTTGGCAAGTAAATTGTTAGAAGATGGTTGGTAAAATAGTACTATTGGCGACAACTTTTTTTAGCTACCAAATGGATGGTTTAGTCACAGTATTTGTACGTTTAAAGACCAAAAGTTTAGTCGTTAAATACTTATTTTTCCCAACTAATGAATTTTTTTAGTCGCGGATTACTTTTTGTGACCAAAGTGGCGACCAAAATTTTTTGTCACAGAATATTGTTGCCAACTAAAAATAGCCTTTTTATGATTAAAATTTTAGTTAGAAAAAATGTAATTTCCTGCTAATTAGCACTCTCTGAATCTCCGTTGGTGCAATTATTTTCCTTGTACTTGTAATTTATGTTTTTAATGAAATTTTCACTTTGCCGATAAAAAGAAAAAAAAAAAAAAAACTACTATCAGATGATTGAGAAGACAAGACTAGTTAAAGATCACTAAACACAATTAAATGCATATCTTATCAACACATCAATCTACATGTTTAGGGCATGTAATGACAATAAACTCCTGTGGTTGCTAAATCTCATACTTGGCACAAGATCCTTTGTTTCAAAGTATTCACAACAATTAAATTGTCTTAGAATATTTGTATCTTGAATGATTGTGAGTTTTTGTGATACTTTAGTATAAGAGTGCATTGGTTTAGCACAACAACAAGATGATAATTGAGCGAACTAGTTGGCAAGTAAAACAATTCACAATGAACTGTTTTAGTTATATTCTAGATGATAGGCTCGGTACATATTGCACTTGCATTGCACACAAATCGACTTACATCAAGTATAAGTGACACTTGCACGGAACATGTTTCATAACAACAAAGGTAGTGAATATGGGGTAGCAACATAGACTGACTAGGGAGTTTGTGTGGCAGTAGTGGCTAGGGTTTGGAGAAAGGGTTGTTAGGTGAAGAGAGAAGAGAGAAGAGAGAAGAGCGGCGGTGGTGGTAGCCATGTTGATGAAGGGTGGAGAAGGGACTGATGGTGGTGGTGGTGGTAGTAGTGATAAGAAAGGGCATGGAAAGGGTTGCAGGTGTTGGCTGATGGTGGCAATGTAGTCCCTAGTCGAGTTGACCAACAGAAGGTAGCAGAGTAAAGAGGAGGAGAGAGGGAGAACTGAAGAGAAAGGAAAAAGAGCAGAAATGTTGTTCTAGTTGGAGGGTAATTTTGTCTATTTCTTTTTTTTAACCTTCCATATTCATGACTTTGTAATAAAAATTGAAGTTCACAATTGTCTTGATGAAAACTTAACAACCGAATGTAAATATTCTCCTAAGTTTTCACTGAAACTTAATTTTTCCTTAATAAAAGTACATGTTTTTCGTTTTAAATAAAAAGTAGCAACCAATATTACGTAAATAAATAATAAAAGATGGATCAACTATGAAAGGAATGATTAAATATTAAATTTCCAACATTAGGTTCCAAAAAGGGGTAACAATTCTCAATTCCCAAATTCCTTTGTCATCTGATTAGGAGTGCATTAAGACAAGAAAAAGAAAAATTTGGAAATAGATGATCAAATTGGGTGTGAGGCATTAAACAAAGATTAACCCACCACAAAATCCCAATAATCACCTTTATTGATTGTGCTTAATTGAAATCTTGTGCTTCTCCTGTTGAGGCCTACTAATGACATGAGCTCCCACATATCTTAATTAGTGGCTACACAAGAGTTAGCCATATGAACAAAAGTATATTGATATATACAGCCATTATACAACTGTCTACCCATTTACTTACCAATTACTATGAGTGGAACTTTCTTCTATTTATTTATTTATTATTATTTTTTGCTTTAAAGCAACAGTTTTGTGTAACCCTAACCAATCAATCAAATGTCTTTTAACACCGATCCTTGTCCCCTTACAAGTGCAGTGCTTGCAAAAACCGATCCTTGTCCCCCTATGAGTGCAGTGCTTGAAAAATGAGTTTGTTTCCTTGACAATCCTACTTTGGATGTTCTTGTAATTATTATTAAGTTTACACCCTTCTCAAACTGATGGATGGAATCACTACTAGAAAATGGTCTTTCGCACTTTTTTGAGAAATTTTTTTTTTTCCAATGGCATAATTTCTCATCGATAACGACCTCTATTTGCGACGGCTGATGGTAATGATAACTTGACATTGATTGTTAGGGATGGCCATAGGGCAGGGGCTGAATTTTATTTTATTTTATTTTTTATTTTATTTCTTTTTTTTATTTTTTGTGTAATGCCCTTCCCCTGTCCAATATCATATCAGGGTTGAGGTATAGATGAAGTAAGAACGAGCTAATATTTAGTTTAGAAATGAATTAATAAAAATTATGTTTTGTAAGTGATGATAGTTAAAAATGTAAAATTAGAAATAAAAAAGTTAAAATGAATGCTAATTGGGATTTTAGTCTTATTTTTAATAAAAAAAAAAAATTATATAACAAATATCATCAGAGTGGCGGTCGGTTAGAACGGAATAGGGAGAGGAAAACTCATCCCCTTCAAACTTCCTCATCAAGGGCAAGGGATAACGTTTGTAGAGGTGGGCAAGAGATGCAGGGGCAGAGTAGGACAAGGGGGAAATTGTCATCCATGCTAATGATGGACACTGTTGATGCAATGCTACTTTGAAGGATTTCTTGTAATTTTTGTTTTATGTTATTGGATATTTATCGAATTATAGAACAATATTTAGTTGTATTGTAGTGCTGGAGATATAATATATTTTGAATTATATAATATTAATTTATTTTTCTTTTCTACTTCTTGTTTTTATATTTGGTTGTAAATATGCATATATGTACTGTTATGCTGTATTTGGTTAGGAGATTTGAGAAGAGATTTGAAAAGGGAAATAAAAATTGTAGGTGAAATGTGAATAAAATATACCTAAATTTTACTTAGTTTCACACACATTTTTTTTTTATTTTTCAAATCTCTTCCCAAATCCCTCAACTAGACACAACATTAGAGAAAATGTTAAACATAGTATGCATGTAAATTAAAAAATAAAATAAAATTGTGGAATTAAAAAAAGAAACATAAATACAAGTATTGTTCTTTTATTTTTAATTTTAGAATTTTATAGGTATTTAAAAAAAAAAATTTAAAACAATTTGTGTTGTGGCAGAAAGCAGTGTTTTTTTGCTAGGGAATAAAAAGATTCAAAATCCCTCCTTACACCAACCAACCCCCCCCCCCCCCCTTCCTTCTCTCTCTCTCTCTCTCTCACATTATTTTATTATGCAGGATAAATGTATAAAGATCTGATTCGGCACCAGACTTTTCTACAGTCATTCCAGAGTGGTGACTTGAGAGCAAAGTAGATCGTTCAATGAATGAAGGGAAGCCAAACTTTCAGAGTTAACTGTAACATGAAGAAAAGATAGTTCTCCACCAATTTGTTACAACAACTTTCTTGACTAATAGAACCAAAGTATGTTGTTGGAGAATGAGTTTCTCAAGTTATTAAAAAATAATTAATAAATAGAAAAGTAGAAACATAATAAACTCTTTATCTTGCTATATAATTGTTGCTAAAAAAAAAAAATTGTGATTAAATAAAAAAATAGAATCATATTTAGAAATTTAAATTTCAAAATCAAAAAACATGCTGGAAATTACAAGTAGATTGAACAAAAATACAAAATAAAATAGAATAGCAAAAAAAAAAAAAAAAAAAAAAACAAAAAAAACAAAAAAACAAAAACAAAAACAAAAACAAACCAAAACCTGCACCAGGCAGTTTCATTAAAATAGATTCGCCGCCTCATTGATTGGGGTGTTGAAGGTTGTTCGACGTCTGTCTCCCAAGATACGACGGTTGGATAGCTACAGCCAAGCACCTACGGTGCAGCTTTAGCGAACAGAACTTAAGCAACACTCTCTCACAGTAGAAGAATAAAACTGGAGAAACTTTGAAACACAAATAGAAAAGATTTTTCTAGGTTGAAAACGGAAAGAAATGGGCCTCTTTTTATACACATGGAGAGAGAGAGAGAGAGAGAGAGAGAGAGAGAGCTCTCCTGCAACAAATGCAAGATTTAATTTCTGCAAAATTGCAAAGAAATAAATTTGCAAGACTAATGGATTTAATCCATCAAGATTATAAAGGAGTTACATATTTTTATACACATGTGTAATGTGTATAATCCTACAGTCCACAAATCTAGCTTGGTCTAAAAAAATTAACATAGGTAGGCCAACAACTCAGCCCAGCCTAAGCCTCAAGTCCTAAGATCCAAGATCCACGAATCATGGACCACGAATCTAGACCCGAACTGGCCTAGTCCAGGCGAGTGGGCGGCACAGGCGTGTGACAATTTTTGCATAACCAACTTGATTCGTAGTCTTGGCCCAAGTCCATCATTGAAACATCCATAACTCCCTTCCTTCAGAAATTTTGGATGCCCCAAATGGCTCACACCCTTAAGCAAAATATGTGATTTAAATACCGATCAATGCTCTTCTCTATAATCAATGTGGGATAGAAGGTTACGCATCTTATTCAACACGTCTTTCATGAGGCCAACTTAATGTAACACCCCGAAATAAATACAATAATCCATCCACCATATCAATAAATGACAACAACCATAAAGTAATTATCTTTCATTAAATCCAATTGAGTTTTAAAAAAGGAAACATATGCGGTATACATTCATAATGCTTGGCCCTAAATCTATAGCATATGTGGTGAACAAAAGTAAAGAATGGAAGTTAAACAGATAAGAAATGCCCTAAGGGCTTACAACTTTCCAAGACGATGTTTGGCTACAACAAAAGTGGACTTAAGTTCAATACAGTTAAAGCCCTTGGCTTGTACAAAATAAATACAATAAATACACAAAAAGATGGACCATCGTTCCTCCTCTGCCTAAACTATAGTCTCAAGATGAGCCGTCACCTCCACAAGGCGTCCGTAGTCCCTAATCATTGACCTGGCTACCTTAAAAAGAATTTAGGTCCTTAGTCTCTTCTTGAACTCGATACAACGGCGTTCCTCTGTCATCACGAGTTCTGGTGCAAATCTAGAGAGGCTAGTGAAAGCTGCCTTAAACTCGGCTACTGGCAAACTAAGCTGCTTAAGCTTCAGAAACTGGTCTTTTAACTTCTCCCTGGCACTTTGAGCCAATAACTTGTCCTCAAAGGCGTTGACAAAGGCTTCCCAAGTCACCCCAATGCGCCCTCGTGCATACTTCCACCATTGACCCACATTTGCTTTTAGCTGGAAGGCTATCAAGGTCACTTTTAGCCCGTCATCCTTGATGCCAAGCATCTCGAACGTCTTCACCATTTGTTTTAGCCACTCGTTCACCTTCAGTGGCTCCTTTGGATCACCCAAAAACTCATCTGGATTAGACTGGAAGAAATCCTTCTTCAAGAGGGATAGCCCTACTTCAACAACATGGGCCTGGACTTGAATCTCAACTCTGAGAATGTCCATGGGTTCTCGCAAAGCTCCAGCCATTTCACGGGCCAAAGCGCCCATGGCCTGCTGACCAACTGGTTCGGCCAAATTGGCTTGACCAACCCCTTCTTCTTGCGCCGGAATCTCATCCGGTAAGGGTATCTCATGCCTCCTTGGCCTACCATGCCTACCACCACCACGATCACATCCTGGCATCCTAATGAAGGTAACAAAAGAGATTAGCACATTTACAAATGTGCCGAAACTAACTCACTCGCATCGTAATGCAGTGGACAACAATAATTCACTCCACATAAGCATGTAGTTACATAAATATATACAGATTTCCTTCCTAGATAATGGCCGTTCCGAGGCGTTGTTAGAGTTCCAATTAGAAACAGCAGTGATTAAGTGCTATTCTAATAGGACTTCTAGACATCTGTAGACACAATCAATATCTTAGGAACTAAATCTCATAACTATGTAATCATATAAGCATACCATACATACAAATATCTCTGTCAAACAAGAGAAACCCATTGTGGTAATAACCACTTCCTATGTACCCAAAGTATTCAAACCCGGTACGCTCTGATACCAAGTTGTAATGCCCCGAAATAAATACAATAATCCATCCACCATATCAATAAATGACAACAACGATAAAGTAATTAACTTCCATTAAATCCTATTGAGTTTACAAAAGGGAAACATATGCGGTATACATTCATAATGTATGGCTCTGAATCTATAGCATATATTGTGAACAAAAGAAAAAGAATGGAAGTTAAACAGATAAGAAATGCCCTACGGGCTTACAGCTTTCCAAGACGATGCTTGGTTACAACAAAAATGGACTTAAGTCCAATACAGTTAAAGCCCTTGGCTTGTACAAAATAAATACAATAAATACAAAAAAAGAAGCTCTCGCTCCAAGTCCTCCCAAGCTATTGCCTTGGCGGAGGCATATCATCAGCGCCTAAAATGTTTTTCCCACGTAGGGTGAACTAAAGCCCAGTAGAAATAATCTAACAAAGCTATAAGGTGAATGCATATGCAATAGAAATAACTGTATTGAATCTTAACAAAGCTATAAGGTGAATGCATATGCAATGCTCATGCCAAAACATTTTTATACCTCTTTCAAAAACTATGCAATGCCAAGTTAATGTCTCGATTCATATATCATTTCCATTACAATAGAAAATAGGGTAGCGAATCACACTCTGGGAATTTCAAAACAATCCAACTTTTTCAAAAATTTCATCTGAAGGAAACCGTAAACCGAGACCTATGTAAACGTAGGCTATACAAGCACTATTATTGCCATTTAACGTAAATTTCGTCCGCGAGATCGGTACCCATGTATACATGCAGTTTTTGGGACTTCCACCGAGGATACACAAGCCAACTTATTTCATGTAACCATAATTCCTTTCCCAGATTCACCCATTTTCTCAAAACAGTAACATTTCCAATGTATAAGCGTGAAGTAATGCTCAATACTATGAATGAGAAAATAGTTTCAATTCTCCTAATTCATATGCAATTTCTACAACAATCATAACTATCCTCCACCGACAGCCCCAAATAGATATTTCTAAACAAATAATTTATATTCCATAAAGATACACTTTCTAAATTTCAAAAGGTGAGTGATAATACATATCGAACTCTACCATCGTCATGAATACCAATCCAATTTCATAATTTCAACATCAATTTCATTATTTATACAAAACCAATAATTGAGGCATTTAGGGAAAAACTTTTTACTCTTTTCAAAATCAACCCCAAGTATCAAAATAAACCATTTCAATCCAACTCAACATTATTTCCAACATCAAAATCATTTCCAAGAATCTATTTGTAAAACCCCCTTTTGATTTTTATGTAAACCCTAGGTTATTCCAAAATTTCCAAAACTCTTAATATTGTTTACAAATACCAAATAACTAAGTTAAAACTCATAGAAAGTGTGGAAAGTATTCATACCTCAAGCTAGAACACGAAGAGAGAGAGAGAGAGAGAGAGAGAGAGAGAGAGGAAACCCAAAGAAGCCAAAAACCAACTTTGCTCCGATTAGAACGAAGCCTACATCGAGCTCTAACTTTTTAACAATAGCACATGGGTGAAAAGATCAACAGATCTAGCTGTATTTGAGGGAAATATGTGAGTTTTGGAGAAAGAGTGAGAGATATTAGGGTTTTGAAATGTTTAGAGAGAGAGATGAAAAAGTGACTTAAAATGGGCTGTTTACGAATTGATATATGCACAGTTTGCTTGAGCGCAAGATGTGTCGCTCGAGCGACGAAACACAATAAGTTTTACCGCTCGAGCACGATAAGCTTCGCTCAAGCGCAAAATACAAACTCCTAGTAGTTTTGCAGACAGAGATCGTCGCTCAAGCGCAAGAAGCTTCGCTCGAGCGAATAATACAAACTCTCAGTATTTTTGCAGACCTACAAAAGTACTGGAGGTTCACAAAGACCGCTCGAGTGTAAGAAGCTTCGCTCAAGCAAAGGGACAAAAATCTGGGCAACAAAAATTTGAAAAATAAGCTACCAACCTATTCCAAACGCAATCAACACTTCCCAAAAGCCAAACTCAAAGAGGTATAAGGGGAAACAAGACATGGATAACTATATATGACAATGAAACCCGGATCCAAAAGATCAAATGGGTCAGGTCCAAACCAGAAATGCTATAACCTCCCCCCTTAAGGAATTTCGTCCCCGGAATTTAAACCAAACATTGTAACTGAGGTTTAAACCAATTAAAACAATGATACCAAATTATAGCCAACACCAAGATCTATCCACCGGTCATCTCCTCCTATCAACATAATAAATGAATTTCCAATACTGAATATACAATTCACATTTCCAAAATATATACAATGTTTATATTTCATTAACATAACAAGGTTTTCAATACATGCTCAAACATTAACAAATAGGTCCAGGTATTTCTCACTGACTTCCGCCTCACACTTCTAAATGGCCTTCTCAACCTCGTCATGTCGCCACAATACTTTAACTAAAGGAATCGTGTTGCCTCGTAAGACTTGGTCTCGAGTATCTAAAACTCTAACTGGTTTCTCTCAATATGAGGCATCCTCGTCTATCTCTAACTCTGTCCAATCCAACACGTGTGATAGATCTGGCTCATACTTCCAAAGCATATAGATATGGAACATATGATGCACCTCGGAAAGCTGTGACGACAAGGCCAAACGATAAGCTACCTCCCCAACCTGCTCTACGATCTTAAACGGCCCAATAAACCGAGGAGACAACTTTTCGCTCTTTCCAAACCTCATCAAACTCCGTCTAGGTGATATCTTCAAGAAAACGTGATCTGCCACTTCAAAGGACAACGGTCTCCTCCTGCGGTCGACATAACTCTTCTGACGACCCTGAGCCGTAACCAACCCCTTACGGATAAGTGCAATCTTCTCCGTTGTTTCTCGGACTAACTGTAGACCCAACATTAGTGCATCATCCACCTCAACCCAACACACAGGAGATCTACACGGTCGACAATACAAGGCCTCAAATGGTGCCATGTCAATGCTAGAGTGGAAGCTATTCTTATAGGCAAACTCTACTAAGGGCAAGTATCTCTCCCATAACCCTTTAAAGTCAAGGATACAACCTCGAAGCATATCCTCAAAGATCTGAATAGTACGCTCTTATTGCCCGTCAGTCTAAGGATAATAGGCGGTACTAAAAGTCAATCTAGTGCCCAAGGCATTCTGTAGGCTCTGCTACAACCGAGCCGTAAAACGCAGATCTTTATTCAAAACAATAGTCACATGGACCCCATGAAATCGAACTATGTCCCTAACATAAAGGTTGGTTAGATAATCTATTGAATCACTCGTGCGCATAGGTACAAAGTGCGTTGACTTGGTCAATTGGTCAATCACCACCCAAATGGCGTCATTAACCCGTTGAGTCCTTAGGAGACCCACAACAAAACCCATCATGATATGCTCCTACTTCCACTCGACTATAGGCAAGGGTTGCAACAAACCCGCTGGCCTCTGATGCACAGCCTTCACTTGTTGACAAGTAAGGCACCTCGACACAAACACGGCTACGTCTTTCTTCATCCCCTTCCACCAAAAATGGCGACTAAGATCGTGATACATCTTCATGCCTCCCAGGTGCACCACAAGGTGTGAATGGTGAAACTCTTGGAGTACCTCCTCTCGACAAGACTCTAACACAAAAAGACGATCCAGGTATCTAACACTTGAGTTAGAGTACACGTTCAAGCCTGTTTCTATCTTCCCACTGGAGATCTTCTCTCGAAGGATTTCTACCTCAATGTCACCCTTCTGAGCTTCTATAACTCAGCTCACAAGTGTAGGTTGTGTAACTACTGAAAACAACGCTGCTGACTCAACGGACTCACCAAGATGTAAGTCAAACTTGCCAATAGCACCCAACATCTCCCATTTCCAGATGGCAATACTCGTTACACTGCTAAAGGACTTTCTACTTAAGGCATTTGCCACTACATTGGCTTTCCCCGGATAATAGTGCAACTCAAAATCGTAATCCTCCATAAACTCCATCCACCTCCTCTGCCTCAAATTCAGGCCTTTCTGCAAGAATAAATATTTCAAACTCTTATGATCAAAAAACACCTCAAACTCCTGACCATAAAGGTTATGCCTCCAAATCTTCAAGGCAAAGATAACAACTGTTGCTTCTAAATCATGGGTAGGATAGTTCCCCTCATGTGTTTTCAACTGACGTGAGCCATATGCTACTACCTTCCCTTCTTGCATCAAGACGCAACCCAACCCTTCTCATGAAACATTATAATACACTGAATATCCTAAACCCCTCTCCGGAATAATTAACACTGGAGCAGTGGTAAGTCCAACCTCAAGCTCTTGAAATAATTTCTCACAAGTCTCACTCCACACAAATTTGATCCCCTTCCTCATTAGTCTAGTCAACGGTGAGACTAACCTAGAGAAATCCTTCACAAACCGACGGTAATACCCGGCTAACCCGAAGAAACTGCAGATCTCAAAAGCGTTCTTAGGTTGTTCCCAATCTCGTACTCCTTCTATTTTGGATGAATCTACAGTCACCCCTTCCTCAAATACCACATGGCCTAAGAACTTTACTTCTCTTAACCAGAATTCACACTTCCCGAATTTAGCATATAGTTTGGAGCTCTAAGCAACTCAAGTACAACTCGCAGGTGTTCCTCCTTGGAGGGTTAGTAAATCAAGATGTCATCGACGAAGACAACTACAAAACAGTCGAAAAACTCACGAAAGATCCGATTCATCAAACCTATAAACACGAATGGTGCATTGGTTAGCCCAAAAGGCATCACTAGGAACTCATAATGGCCATAGCATGTACATAATGCCGTCTTCTAGATATCTTCCTCCCTTATCCTTAACTGGTGATAACCCAATCTCAGGTCTATCTTAGAAAAACAACGAGACCCTTTTAACTGATCAAACAAATAATCTATGTGTGGCATTGGGTACTTGTTCTTAACAATTACACGGTTCAACTTCCAGTAATCAATACAAAGTGGCGATGCACCATCTTTCTTCTTGGCAAAGAAAGCCTTTGCTCCCCAAGGCAACGTACTAGGGCGAATAAAACCCTTATCTAGCAATTCTTGGAGTTGAATCGTCAACTCACTCAACTCGGTTCGGTGCAAACCTATATGATGCCATAGAAATTGGTGTCGTGCCAGGCACTAAGTCAATAGAGAACTCAATCTCACGATGTGGTGGTAAACTAGTGACATCCTTAGGAAAAATATTCGGGTATTCACCAACTACCCTTGGCAAATCAACTCAGACTTCGTCACACTCACTACCCAAGAAGTTTGCAAGAAGACAACTAAGTTCACTTCGCCCTTGTGGATCACACACTGGTGATGGAGCTCTATTGGCTTTGTCCCCCATGAAATAAAAACAATCACCACTCAAGGTACATACAGTAACCCTCTAATGGTATGACAACCTAATACGATGACAACCAGTCCATACCCAATGCAGTATCAAAACTCGACATGTCAATCAACACAAATGCAAAAGGAAGTCAGTGACCGGAAACCTTCATCGCATAACCCCGACACATCTATTCCAAAACAATCTCACCACCAATAGATGACCCTACACTGAGTGGAGATGCTAACCAAGCCAATTCAAACCCCAATGCCGATGCAAATGCAGACGAGATGAATGAATGGGATGCACTCATATCAATTAACGCATTGGCAATAGAATTGCATAACAAGAAAGTACCTCTCACAACTGAAAGCGTTGGCACTAAGTTTGGCATGGTAACAACATACACACGTCCTGTAGGTCTCTGCTTCACCTACTCACCCCTTGGAACATAAGTCTGATGCACTGACTGAGCCGAAGAGGTTTGTAATTAGCCCTCGAGGCCTGTGATGACTGTGCAGGCTGGTGGCTCTGTGTTTGCCTTGAACTAGATGCATTAGGTGTGCCACTTGACAGAGGGAAAAACCTCCTCACATGTCTTGACTGCCTACATTGGTGATAGGTAGGCGGCTGCCCTCTCCTCTAACTCTAGCTCTAAGAACAAGCCGCCATCGGTGCAGACTGTTGCCCTCATTCTCTCTGTGGGCAAGCTGATCCAACTGGCCACACTTATAACAAGAGAAACCTCCCGGATTACCTCTCCTTGAACCCGAACTCAGCACAGGGAAAATGGATCTAGACTGTGCAGCCTGGGACTATTGTGGAGCGGTACCTCTTAGCCACTTACTATCCCGACTCTACTCCAAAACCTCCTGACTCCTCTTGGAGCCCTTCATCCGTTCCTCCTCTGCTTGAACTATGATCTTAAGATGAGTTGCCGCCTCTACAAGGCATCCGTAGTCCTAATCATTGATCTGGCTAGCTTGAAAAGAAGCCCGATCCTCAGTCTCTTCTCGAACTCGATATAACAGCGTTTCCCTGTCTCCATGAGTTCCGGTGCAAATCTAGACAGGCTAGTGAAAGTTGCCTCAAACTCGGCTACTGGAAAACTAAGCTGCTTAAACTTCAGAAACTGGTCTCTTAACTTCTTGCTAGTAGTGGGAGGCAAGAACTTGTCCTGGAAGGTGTTGACAAAGGCTTCCCAAGTCACCACAATGCGCCCTTGCGCATACTTCCACAATTGACCCACATCCCTTTCCAGCTGGAAGGATGTCAAGGTCACTTTTAGCCCGTCATCCTTGATGCCAAGCATCTCGAACGTTTTCACCATTTGTTTTAGCCACTCATTCGCCTTCAGTGGCTCATTTGGATCACCCAAAAACTCATCTGGATTAGACTGGAGGAAATCCCTTTTCAAGAAGGATAGCCCTACTTCAACAACATGGGCCTGGACTTGAATCTCAACTCTAAGAATGTCCATGGATTCCAGCAAAGCTCCAGCCATTTCACGGGCCAAAGTGCCCATGGCCTGCTGACCAACTGGTTCGGCCAAATTGGCTTGACCAGCCCCATCTTCTTGTGCTGGAATCTCATCCGGTAAGGGTATCTCATGCCTCATTGGCCTACTATGCCTACCACCACCACCACGATCACATCCTGGCATCCTAATGAAGGTGACAAAAGAGATTAGCACATTTACAAATGTGTCGAAGCTAACTCACTCGCATCGTAATGCGGTGGACAACAATAATTCACTCCACACAAGCATGTAGTTACATAAATACATACAGATTTCCTTCCTGGATAATGGCCGTTCCGCAGCATTGTTAGAGTTTCCATTAAAAATAGTAGTGATCAAGTGCTCTTCAAATAGGACTTCTAGAAACCTGTAGACCCAATCAATAGCTTAGGAACTAAATCTCATACCTATGTAATCACATAAGCATACCATACATGCAAATATCTCTATCAAGCGAGACAAACCCATTGTGGTAATGACCACTTCCTACGTACCCAAAGTATTCAAACCCGGTACGCTCTGATACCAAGTTGTAATGCCCCGAAATAAATACAATAATCCATCCACCATATCAATAAATGACAACAACGATAAAGTAATTAATTTCCATTAAATCGTATTGAGTTTACAAAAGGGAAACATATGCGGTATACATTCATAATGTATGGCCCTGAATCTATAGCATATATTGTGAATAAAAGAAAAAGAATGGAAGTTAAACATATAAGAAATGCCCTACGGGCTTACAGCTTTCCAAGACGATGCTTGGTTACAACAAAAATGGACTTAAGTCCAATACAGTTAAAGCCCTTGGCTTGTACAAAATAAATACAATAAATACAAAAAAAGAAGCTCTCGCTCCAAGTCCTCCCAAGCTATTGCCTTGGCGGAGGCATATCGTCAATGCCTAAAATGTTTTTCCCACGTAGGGTGAGCTAAAGCCTAGTAGAAATAATCTAACACAGTATATGAATCTTAACAAAGCTATAAGGTGAATGCATATGCAATGCTCGTGCCAAAACATTTTTATACCTCTTTCCAAAACTATGCAATGCCAAGTTAATGTCTCGATTCATATATCATTTCCATTACAATAGAAAATAGGATAGTGAATCACACTCTGCGAATTTCAAAACAATCCAACCTTTTTCATAAATTTCATCTGGAGGAAACCGTAAACTGGGACCCATGTAAACGTAGGCTATATAAGCACTATTATTGCCATTTCACGTAAATTTCGTCCGCGAGATTGGTACCCATGTATAAGTGTAGTTTTCGGGACTTTCACCGAGGATACACAAACCAACTTATTGATGTAACCATAATTCCTTTCCCAGATTCACTCATTTTCTCAAAACAGTAACATTTCCAATGTATAAGCGTGAAATAATGCTCAATACAATGAATGAGAAAATAGTTTCAATTCTCCTAATTCACATGCAATTTCTACAACAATCGTGGCTATCCTCTACCGACAGCCCCAAACAGATATTTCTAAACAAATAATTTATATTCCATAAAGATACACTTTCTAAATTTCAAAAGGTGAGTGATAATACATATCGAACTCTACCATCGTCATGAATACCAATCTAATTTCATAATTTCAACATCAATTTCATTATTGATACAAAACTAATAATTGAGGCATTTAGGCATTCAGGGAAAGTGGATCTAGACTGTGCAGCCTGGGACTATTGTGGAGCGGGACCTCTTTGCCACTTACTATCCCGACTCTCCTTCAAAACTTCATGACTCCTCTTGGAGCCCTTCATCCGTTCCTCGTCTGCTTGAACTATGATCTTAAGATGAGTTGCTGCCTCTACAAGGCATCCGTAGTCCTAATCATTGACCTGGCTAGCTTGAAAAGAAGCCCGGTCCTCAATCTCTTCTCAAACTCGATATAACGGCGTTCCTCTCTCTCTATGAGTTTTGGTGCAAATCTAGACAAGCTAGTGAAAGCTGCCTCAAACTAGGCTACCGGGAAACTAAGCTGCTTGAGTTTTAGACACTGGTCTCTCAACTTCGTCCTAGTAGTAGAAGGCAAGAACTTGTCCAAGAAGGCATTGACAAAGGTCTCCCAAGTCACCCCAATGCACCGCCGCTCATACTTTTACCACTGACCCCATCCTCTCTCAGCTGGAAGGATGCCATGGTCACTCTCAGCCTGTCGTCCTCGATGCCAAGCATCTCGAATGTATTCACCATTTGTTCTAGCCGATCATCCTCCTTTAGTGGCTCATTCGGATCAACCAAAAACTCTTCCAGATTAGACCGAAAGAGCTCCCTCTTCAAGAAGGACGACTCTAGTTCAGCAACTTGGGCTTGGACTTGATTCTCAGTTTTGAGAATGCCCATGGATTCCTGCAAAGCTTCAGCCATTTCACGAGCCAGAGCGCCCATAACTTGCTGACCAATTGATTTGGCTGCATTGGCCTAACCAACCCCTTCTTCTACTACGATTACCACGACCACGACTGCGACTGCGACTGCGACCACGTCCTGATATCCTAATGAAGGTAACAAAAGAGATTAGCACATTTAGAAATGTGCCGAAGCTAACTCACTCGCATCCTAATGCGGTGGACAACAATAATTCACTCCACATAAGCACGTAGTCACATAAACACATACGAATTTTCTTCCTAGATAATGATCATCCTGCGGCATTGCCAGAGTTCAAATTAGAAACAATAGTGATCAAGTGCTCTTCTAATATGATTTCTAGAAACCCGTAGACCCAGTAAATATCTTAGGAACTAAATCTCATACACATATAATCACATAAGCATACCATACATAAAAATATCTCTATCAAGAGAGACAAACCCACTGTGGTAATAACCACTTCCCACATATCCAAAGTATTCAAACTCGATACGCTCTGATACCAAGTTGTAACGCCCCGAAATAAATATAATAATCTATCCACCATATCAATAAATGACAAAAACGATAACGTAATTATCTTCCATTAAATCCAATTGAGTTTAAAAAAGGGAAACATAAATGGTAGACATTCATAATGCCTGACCTTGAATCTATAGCATATGTTGCGAACAAAAGAAAAAGAATGGAAGTTAAACAGATAAGAAATGTCGTAAGGGCTTACAGTTTTCCAAGACGATGCTTGGTTACAACAAAAATGGACTTAAGTCCAATACAGTTAAAGCCCTTGGCTTGTACAAAATAAATACAATAAATACACAAAATGAAGCTTTTGCTTTAAGTCATCCCAAGCTATTGCCTTGGCGGAGGCATATCATCAGCACCTGAAATGTTTTTCCCACATAGGGTGGGCCAATACCCAGTAGAAATAATCCAACACAGTATATGAATCTTAACAAAGCTGTAAGGTGAATACATATGCTATGCTCAAGCCAAAACATTTTTATACCTCTTTCCAAAAACTATGCAATGCCAAGTTAATGTCTTGATTCATAAATAATTTCCATTTTAATAGAAAATAGGGTAGTGAATCACACTTTGGAATTTTAAAACAATCCAACCTTTCTCAAAAATTTCGTCCGGAGAAAATTGTAAACCGGGGCCTATGTAAATGTAGGCTATACAAGCACTACTATTGCCATTTCACAAAAATTCCGTCCGTGGGATCGGCACTCATGTATATGCGTGGTTTTCGGGACTTTCACATTGGATACACATGCCTACTTATTTGATGTAACCATAATTCCTTTGCCAGATTCACCCATTTTCTCAAAATAGTAACATTTCCAATGTATAAGCGTGAAATAATGCTCAATACTATGAATGAGAAAATAGTTTCAATTCTCCTAATTCACATGCAATTTCTACAACAATCATAGCTATTCTCCACCGACAGCCCAAAACAAATATTTCTAAACAAATAATTTATAATCCATAAAGATACACTTTCCAAATTTCAAGAGGTGAGTGATAATACATATCGAACTCTACCATCCTTATCAATACCAATCCAATTTCATAATTTCAACATCAATTTCATTATGTATATAAAACCAGCATTTGAGGCATTTAGGGAAAATTCTTACTCTTTTCAAAATTAACCACAAGTATCAAAATCAACCATTTCCACCCAATTCTATATTATTTCAACATCAAAATCATTTCCAGGAATCTATTTGAAAAACCCCCTTTTGATTTTTATCCAAACTCTAGGTTATTGCAAAATTTCCAAAACTCTCAATATTGCTTAGAAATAACAAATAACTAAGTTAAAACTCATAAAAAGTGTGGAAAATATCCCTACCTCAAGCCTAAACACGAGAGAGAGAGAGTGAGAGTGGGAAAACCCAAAGATACCAAAAACCAACTTTGCTCTGGTTAGAACGAAGCCCGCGTTGAGCTCTAAGTTTTTAATGAAGGCACACGGGTGAAAAGATCAACGGATCTAGGTGTATTTGTGGGAAATATGTGAGTTTTAGAGAAAGAGTGAGAGATATTAGGGTTTTGAAATGTTTAGAGTTAGAGAGAGAGAGAGAGAGAGAGAGAGAGAGAGATGAAAAAGTGACTTAAAATGGGCTGTTTATGAACTGATATACACAGAGTTCGTTCAAGTGCAAGATCTGTCTCTCGAGCGACCAGAGACAATAAGTTTTACCGCTCGAGCGCAAGAAGCTTTGCTCGAGCACAGAATACAAACTCCCAGTAGTTTTGCAGACAGAGGTCATCGCTCTAGCGAAGAATACAAACTCTTAATATTTTTGCAGACCTGCAAAAGTACTGGAGGTTCACAAAGACCGCTCGAGCCAAGGGAAAAAAATCTGGGCAACCAAAGTTTGAAAAATAAGCTACCAACCTGTTCCAAAAGCATTCAACACATCCCAAAAGCCAAACTCAAAGAGGTATAAGAGGAAACAAGTTATGGATAACTATGTATGACAATGAAACCCGGATCCAAAACATCAAATGGGTCAGGTCTAAACTAGAAATGCTATACTTAATGAGTCAATTTCTCATTCAAATCTTAATGGTTTTTGGTTATTCTTTTTGTGGTGCAAAGATCTCATTCCAAAGAATCTAAACCCACTTTAATCCGTCTCAATTGAGGATTGGCACCCACCATTATTTTCCAACAATCCCCCACATGAATTAAATTTGATCGAATAACAACAAATGGACAACCCTTAACAACAAAGATTCAGAGAGAGAGTGTAACAGAATGACTCTTGTATCGGAAAAGTAGCTTTTGCCTTTGAACCCCTCCTAGTGAAGTCTATCGAATTTACTGGCTGTCTAGTGAAAATGTAGTCTTGAACTGTTTTGCCGTTTATGTAAGGCAAGACAACAGACCTCACACAGGTATTACTCCAACCATCGTTTTGTTCTCATTGTTGTGTCCGGTTTGGCCCTAAAACACTAGCCTGGTTTAGTGAATGGTTTAATGAATTTGGCCTTGTCAATTCTTATAGAAGCGATCCCACCTGTCACTCACATAGGTGACTCTACTTGAGTATCCTGCTATACTCAGCTCAACACACCAGAGTCATTAAAAGCTCAACTTAACCTCTACATTTGTTGGTATCACGGATAAAAGGAATGGCAAGAGGTTTTACCTCCTTAGTGACATACCATCGTTACATGCAATTAGGTTGTCCCATTGAACCTAGATCATGGGATCTCTAGTCAACTAGGTTGGGTTCCCATTTCGGTAACACCTTACACTAAAGGCCTCAAACCCATTTCTTCTGATGACTTCTCTACTAACAATTGATTTAACCCTTTGGTTAGCAGATCTGCAATGTTGTCCTTAGACTTCACATAGTCTAAAGTGACAAATCCATTAGAGAGTAGTTGTCGTATGGAATTAGGTCTATGACGGATATGTCTAGACTTTCCATTATATAGTACTCTGTGCCAGTACAATAGCTAATTGGCTATCACAATGAATACAGATGGCTGACACATATTTCGACCAACGTAGAATATTTTCAATGAAATGGCGAAACCATTCTTCCTCTTATGTTGCTTTATCCAAAGCTATAAACTCTGATTCCATCGTTGATCGTGAGATACATGTTAGCTTGGAAGATTTCTACGACATGGTTGCCCCTCAAAGGGTGAACACATAATCACTAGTGGATTTCGAATCCCTAACATTAGATATCCAATTCGTATCACGATAGCCTTTTATTACTGCTGGATATCTGGTGTAATGCAGCCCATAATCTCGAGTGAAACAGAGATACCTTAACACCCGACCAATACCCTTCTAGTGAGTGCCATCAGGATTGCTCGTGTATTTACTAAGCCTGCTAACAAAGTAGGCTATATCCAGCCTTATACAATTCATCAAATACATCAAACTCCCAATGACCCAAGAATATTCAAGTTAAGAGACACTCTCACCATTACTCTTGGTCAAGTGTAGACTCAAGTCTACTGGTGATCTCGACAAACTTGTATTTGATTTCAATTTTTTTTCAAGTATCATCTCAACATAGTGAGATTGAGAAAGTACAATACTATCAGATGTTCTGGTAATCTTAGCACCCAGAAGTACATCTGCAAGGCCATATCTTTCATGTCAAACTTTGAGTTTAACAATCTCTTAGTAGTTTTAATCATCCCATCATTACTACAAAAAATGAGTATGCCATCAACGTATAGACACAAAATGACATAACCTCTGTCAGTATCTTTGACATATACGAATTTGTCACACTTATTAATTTTAAACCTATTTGACAACATAGCATCGTCAAACTTCTCATGCCATTGTTGAGGAGCTTACTTCAAACCATACAATGATTTGACAAGCTTATAGACTTTCTTATTTTGTCCTGGAGCTAAAAACCCCTTGGGTTGCTCCATATAGATTTCTTCATCTAAATCTCCATTTAAGAAAGTTGTCTT
Source organism: Camellia japonica (assembly GCA_030407325.1). Taxonomy (NCBI): domain Eukaryota; kingdom Viridiplantae; phylum Streptophyta; class Magnoliopsida; order Ericales; family Theaceae; genus Camellia; species Camellia japonica. The sequence goes on from JAPPVO010000017.1 coordinate 79,413,308, forward strand.
CAAATCCATCTGATGTATCTCTAGACCACAAAAAGCTACTATCGCAATCACCATGCGAACGGATGTAATCCTTGTCACAAGTGATTACGTATCAAAGTAATTTAGGCTTTCTCGCTGCCCATATCCTTTGATAACTAGCCTAGCTTTATACTTATCAATTGATCCATCCGCTTTCATATTTCTTCTAAAGATCCACTTACCCCCGAAGGCCTTACTTCCTGGGGGTAGATCAACCAACTCTCAGGTATGGTTTTGTAAGATTGAGTCAATCTCACTCTACTTCTTTCTATAAGGGACTTTCAGATGAAGTCACAGCTTCATGGAAAGTTCGAGGTTCTCCCTCTAACATATAAGTTAATCATTCCAGACCAAAGGACTTTGGGGTCGTAGCTCTTTTACTCCTTCTTGGCTCATCTACTTCCTCAGGTTGATCATCGACTTGATCATCTATGTGATCATTGTCACCTTCAACCTCTTTCATGGAACTCAGAACCTCTTCTTGGAGATGACAAGGAAATACATCTTCAAAGAAATATGCATTTCTTGATTCCATGATAGTATTCTTGTGTATATCTAGAATAGCAGACTTATACACAAGAAATCGATATGCACTACTATTATGTACATAGTTAATGAATATACAATTCACTGACTTTGGGCCTATCTGAACTCGCTTAGGTGTAGGCACCACCACTTTCGCAAGAGACCCCAACATTTGTAGGTATTTATATGAAGACTTGTGACCTTTCCACAACTCATATGGAGTTTTGTCCACTTTCTTCCGAAGTATTCTATTAAGAATCTAATTCGCAGAGAGAATTGCTTTCCTCCACAAGTTCTGTGGCAACCCAGAACTTACTGACATTGCATTCATAATTTCTTTTAACGTTCTATTTTTCCATTTAGTAACACCATTTGACTGAGGGGAGTAAGGTGTTGTGGTTTGGTCAATAATCCCAAATTGAGCACAAATCTCAGCAAACAGGGATTCATACTCACCACCATAATCACTTCTTAAAGCCTTGATCTTTTGACTTAGTTGATTCTCAACTTCATTCTTGAAGAGAATAAATTTATCAATTGCCTCATCTTTGTTTTTAAACAAATACACATGACAGTATTTTCAATAAAAGTGATAAAGTACTTGTTCCTACACGTGATTGTATGAGTTTCAAGTCACACACATCATTATGCACTCAATCTAAAAGCTCGATACTTCTTTCAACAGAATGAAACGAAGTCCTTGTGAACTTTGCTTCTACACAAGTTGCACACTTGTGATTTGGGTTAATCTTGAAAGATGATATGTGATCTAACTTGATTAATCTATGCAACCATGCCATAAATAAAGGGACTCAAGCATAGAAGCAGAAAAAGAAGCTTTCTCATTAATTTTAAGGAGAATAGTTATTACATTGAGCTTAAACATACCATCGACATATACCCCTTCCCCACATAGACCCCACTCTTGGTCAACACGACCTTATCAGACTCAAACACTATGCAGAAGCCATGTTTGCTTAAGAGCGACCTCAAGACAAGGTTTTTACTAATGTCCGGCATATAAAGGACATCGGTCAGAGACAGCTCTTTTCCTGAAGTCATCTTCAGGACCACCTTGCCTTTACCCTCAACAAAAATTGCTCTCTCAACTTCTCCCTAACAGTGGGAGGTTAAAACTTGTCCTAAAAGGCATTAACAAAGGCCTCCCAAGTCACTCCAATGCACCGACGCACATACTTCACCTACTGACCCTCATCTCCCTTTAGCTGGAAGGATACCGAGGTCACTCTTAGCCTATCATCCTCGATGCCAAGCATCTCGAACGTTTTCACCATCTGCTTGAGCCATTCATCCACTTTCAAAGGCTCTTTCAGATCCCCCAAAAACACATTTGGATTAGACCAGAAGAACTCCCTCTTCAAAAATGACGGCCCTATCTCAATAACCTGGGCTTGGACTTGAATCTCAACTCTGAGAATGTCCATAATTCCTGTAAAGCTCTGGTCATCTCATGGGCTAAAGCATCCATGGCCTGTTGACCAATCGGTTCGGCCACATTGGCCTGACCAACCCCTTCTGCCTGCACTGGAATATCATTCGATAACGGCACCTCTTGCCGTCTAGGCCTGTCATGCCTATCACCACCACGTTCACGTCCTAATATCCTGATGAAGGTAACACAAAAGATTAGCACATTTACAAATGTGCCGAAGCTAACTCACTCACATCATAAAGTGGTGGACAACAATTAATTCACTCCACATAAGCAAATAATCACATAAACACATACGAATGTCCTTTCTAGATAATGATCGTCCCGCGACGTTGCCAGAATGCCAGTTAGAAATAGCAGTGATCAAGTGCTCTTCTAACAAGACTTGTACAAAACTTGTAGACCCAATCAACATCTTTGAAACTAAATTCCATACCCATTTAGCCCCATAAACATGTTAACACATAGCATACCATACACACAAATATCTCTATTAAGCAAGATAAACCCATTCTGGTAAGAACCACTTCCCACGTACCCAAAGTATTCAAACTTGATAAGCTCTGATACCAAATTGTAACGCCCGAGAATACTTACAATAAATCGAGAGTAATGATTAATTAAACAACATCATAATCAGAGAATAAAGTCCTTCCATTCATATACTTCAAATGTACAAAAGAGCAACACTTCCATTTATACATTCATAAGCCCTAACCCCGAATCTATAGCATGTGTTATAAACAAAATATATGAATTAAAAGTTAAACAAATATTTCATGCCCTAATGGCTTCAACATTCCAAGACATTGCATGGTTATAACAAAAGTGAGTTTAAACTCACAAATAAAGCCCTTGGCTTGTACAAAGTAAATACAACAATAACAAAAAAATTGAAGCTCTTGGCTCCAAGTCCTCCTAAGCTATTGCCTTGGCGAAATCATATCATCAAAACCTGAAAATGGTTTTTCCACATAAGGTGAGCCAAAGCCCAATAAAGATACTCTAACACAGTGTATGAATCTTAACAGAGTTATAAGGTGAATGCATATGCAATGCTCGCGCAAAAACATTTTATATCTCTTTTCAAAACCATGCAATGCCAAGTTTATATCACAATTCATGCAATCAATTCCTTTTCAAGAGAAAATAGGGTAGTGGATTCAACATTGGGAATCTCTAGGACGTGTCTGCAAGTAGGCTACAAGCACTACTAATTTTTCATTTTAACATGTATTAATTGGAAAGTTCGACACATAACCTTGCGGATTTCTGGACTTTTACCAAGGACACTCAAGCCAACATAATACCACAACTACACTACTACCCAGATTCAGCAAGGTATTCACCTCTTTTTCTCAAAATGGTAACCATTTTCAATGTGTTAAACATGTTACAATACTCAATGCAATGTATGAGCAAATTAATTTCAATTTACCTAGTTCTCATACAATTTCTACAAGAATCATAGCTATCCTCCATCTATAGTCTAAAACAGATATCTCTAAGCAGATTTAAATTTCAACACAGATATACTTTCCAACATTTCTATTAAGAGTGATAATTCATATCCAACTCCATTCCCATCCTCGTCATTGTTCCAATTTCATAAAACCAACATCAATTCCCTTTCTCTTTACAAAAATCAAAATTTCACAATTTAGGGAAAAAATCCCCTTTCCTTAAAAATCAATTTCTATGGATAAAATCCTCAATTTATCACAACCCAACCACTTTTTACAAGGCCACAACCATATACAAGAACCCATTTTGAAAACCCCTCTTTTGATTTCAAAACCAAAACCCTAGATTTTTATCCCAAAATCCCAAAATCCCCAAATCACAATCTTGTTTAGAGAGACAAATAACTGAGTTAAAAATCATCAAAAGAGTCAAAGTAATCCCTACGTCAAGAAATGAAGAGGAAATCTCGAGAAAACTCAAAGTTGGCGAAACCACGAAGCTCTAGGATCAACAAAAAGCCTTTGATGAGATCTACAACCTTTCTCAAAGGACCAAGGTGAAAAGATGTCTCTAACCGAGTAGATCTGGAGATCTGTGAGAGAAAAGTTGAGTTTCAAAGAGAGAGAGAGAGAGAGAGATATTCACGATTTAAAGGAAGAAAAAGAGAGAGAGAGGAGAGAGAGAGAGAGAGAAAGAGAAAAGAATGAGTGAGAAAAGAGTGTTTGGGTCTATTTATAGTAGTAGTATAATATCCCTAAATTCAATGAAAAGAATAAGTTAAAAACCCCCTAAAAGATAGGGCCCAAACCGGATCCAAAATATGAGAAAACTCGCAGGGGTCGACACCCAAGGTAGTGGTGTTGAAGAAATACTGAGACGCTTATGTTTGCAACAAACAAGGGGGTTGATCCCCAAACCCATGGTGTCAACCCGAAAAACCAGTAGGCACACCCAGCAAAGTAGCAAGGTGGTGTCAACCCCAAGAAGACTGGTGTTGACCGTAAAAACCAGTAGAGACACCAAGAGTAAGATAGCAAGGTGGTGTCGACCTTAGGAACCCATAGTGTCGACCCCAGAAGCAAAACCAAACATGAAAAGAAAGAATAACGACCGCTACGGATATGGTTTACCGGATTCAAGGTAATAAATGGGTTGGTTCTAAATCAAGATCGCTATATTTTGCTTCGATAACATGTTTGATTATTGTTCGAGTTCAATCAGATATGTTGATTAGTTATTTTTGTTTGATTGTTTTTGTTTTTGATTTATTTTATTGTGTATGATCTTATTTTGTTTGATAGAATGAGAGAAGAATTTTGCTCTAATACTATGTGCTCTGTTTTTGTTTGTTAGAATGAGAGTAAAATTTTAGTTTGGTATTATATGCTCTGTTTTTGTTTAAGAACACCAAAGTAAAATTTTACTTTGGTGTTATGTGCTATATTTTTGTTTGATAAAATAAGAGTAAAATTTGATAGAATGAGAGTAAAATTTTACTTTGGTATTATGTGCTCTGTTTTTGTTTGATAAAATGAGAGTAAAATTTTACTCTAGTGTTATGTGCTTGATTTTTGTTTGATAAAATGAGAGTAAAATTTTACTCTGGTCTTATGCGTTCTATTTTTATTTGATAGAATGACAGTAAAATTTTACTCCAGTATTCTGTGTTTCTATGTTTTAAACGATAAAACAGAGTGAAGGGAAAGAAATGGTTCAATCGTTTCATATTTGCCCACTTATATGGAAGGGCATTTCAGTCTTTTGATCATATTTTTTAATTTGAGGGAGTTTTGGGACTATTATTTTATTCCGTTGACTTCACACAAAAAATGCATAATAGGAGGGGCTTTTCACCAAAAGTCCCTTATAAATTTTAGAGTTGCACTTGTTTTCATTTCATATAGTAAATTGGGCCAGTTTAGTTTAGGCCCGCCACAGGCTATCATTTTCATGATTCGATCGGTTAATTTTATAAATCTCAGTGTATAGATTATCTACACACACAAAACAAAAAAGTTGATTCGATAATTGTAGTTACATAATTTTATCTCTCCCGTCTTCAAAAGTTTTGTTGATTAGCATAATTTTAAAAACAAACTATTCACTTTTTAAAAATAAATGTGATTAAATGAAATGATTATAATTATCGAATCAGTTTATTTTATTTTTTATTTTTTATTTTTTTGTGAAGAATAGAACATAAAAATTTAACAAATCATATTATCAAAGTAGGGCTCGTCATAAACCCATGGGCCTGAACTAGACCGTCCAATCCATAGGATAAAACTTGCATTCTGAAATTTTTTATCTCATAAACAGAAATCTATAATCATACGAAATAGCCAACGCCCATTACGATAATATTGTTTTCCTTGGGCGTACCCTCACAACTTTGTTCTTCCCTTTGGAAAAAGCCTTGTGTTAATTTGAAGGAGTTAATCAACTTATGTAGTGGAGTGTGGTTTACTCACAGAGCGATGTGGGATGGACACCCATTCAAAGGTCCCTAGTTGACTGGTTTCTTGACAAGGGAGTTCCCACGGTCGACACCAAATGAAGCAACAAACCTCCCATTAGCACAATATTATCTGCTTTGGGCGTACCCTCACGGCTTTGTTATTCCCTTAAGAAAAGGCCTTGTGCTAATTTGGAGGAGTTAGTCAACTTGTGTACTAGAATGTGGTTTACTCACGAAGTGATATAGGATGGACATCCATTCAGCTCCCACGTAAAATGAACCAGCTAACCCCTCATTAGCAGAATATTGTCTGCTTTAGGTATACCCTCACGGCTATGTTCTTTCCTTAGGAAAAGGCCTTGTGCTAATTTAAAGGAGTTAGTCAACTTATGTAGTGGAGTGTAGTTTACTCACAGAGTGATGTGGGATGGACACACATTACGTTCCTACATAAAATGAACTAGCCAACCCCCCATTAGCAGATTATTATCCGTTTTATGTGCACCCTCGTGGCTTTGTTCTTCCTTAGGAAAATTCCATGTGCAAATATGAAGGAGTTAGTCAACTTAAATAGTGGAGTGTGGATTATTCACTGAGTGATGTGAGATGGACACTCATTAGGCTCCCACATAGGTCCCATTTGACTAGCTTCCTGAGAAGGGAGCTCCCATAGACGACAACAAATGAACCAGCCAACCCCCCATTAGGACAATATTGTCTGCTTTGGGAGTACCCTTACGGCTTTGTTCTTTCCTTAGAAAAAAGCCTTCTACTAAGTTGAAGGAGTTAGTCAACTTACGTAGTGAAGTGTGGTTTACTCACGGAGTGATGTGGGATGGACACCCATTGGTCTCCCACATAGGTCCCCAGTTGACTGGCTTCCTAATAAGGGAGTTTCCACAGACGGTGCCAAATGAAGCAGCCAACCCCTTATTAGCACAATATTGTCTGCTTTGGATATACCTGCACGGCTTTGTTCTTCTCTTAGGAAAAGGCCTTGTGCTAATTTGAAGGAGTTAGTCTATTTATATAGTGGAATGTGGTGTACTTACGGAGTGATACCACATGGACACCCATCAGGCTCCCATATAAAATGAACCAGCCAACCCCCTATTAGCACAATATTGTCTGCTTTTGTGTACCTTCACGGCTTTGTTCTTCTCTTAGGAAAAGGCCTTGTGCTAATTTGAAAGAGTTAGTCAACTTATGTAGTGGAGTGTGGTTCACTCACAGAGCGATATCGGATGGACACCCATTAGGCTCCTATATAGGTCCCTATTTGACTGCCTTCCCGAGAAGGGAGTTCCTATGGACGGTGACAAATGAAGCAGCCAACCCCCTATTAGCACAATATTGTCCATTATGGGCGTACCCTCTCAGCTTTGTTCTTCCCTTAGGAAAAAGCCTTGTGCTAATTTGAAGGAGTTAGTCAACTTATGTAGTGGAGTGTGGCTTACTCACAAAGCAATGTGGGATGGACATCCATTGGTCTCCCACATAGGTCCCTAGTTTACTGGCTTCCTGAGAAGGGGGTTCCATAGACAGTGCCAAACGAAGCAGCCAACCCTCAATTAGCACAATATTGTTCGCTTTGGGCATACCCTCACGACTTTGTTCTTCCCTTAGGAAAAGGCCTTGTGCTAAGTTGAAGGCCTTGTGAAAATTGCGGCTTTTCCATATTAATGTTTATTTCCCTTGATTGAAGTATTTTTATTCCAAACTACATAGTTGAAGGCGTAATTCATCACCAATTTGCCCCAAGAATACCCTATTGCACAAAACACACACACACACACATATATATGTCATTCATCTCAAAAGTGGTATTTATCACATGATTCACACTTATGTAGATCAAAATATAGATATATAAGGGTAAAGATATTCCTACCTCAAAAGTTGTGGAAGAAGGAATGAAGACCCAAAGATGAATCTCTATGATACCAAGATCCAATCGGTCCAAAATGTAGCTCTTGATGAGATGAACAACTTTGATGAAGAAGCAAGAATTTAATTCTTGCTAAAAATAGATGAGATCTAGTGTTTAGGAGTTAGGGTTCTTGAAAATAGGGCTTAGAGAGAGAAAGAGAGTGAAAAAATGAAGTCAAAAGTGTTTAGCTCGAAATTTAAGACTGCTGTCCTGAACAGACCGCTAGAGCAAACTTTCCTTCCCTCAAGTGAAGTACCAAAACATAAAGAAACCGCTCGAGCGAACTTTCCATTGCTCGAGCAGTAAACGTAAGGTCTCAGAAGTTTTGCAGAGCTATAGTGAAAATACTAGGAGCTCATTTTCTATGCTTGAGCGACCATTCCTTCGCTCAAGTGGTCTCACTTGCAAACCTACAATATACTTAGAGCTACAAATCTCCGCTTGAGCTGTCACCCAAAAACAACTGTTACTGGGAATCTATGGATGGTTACGGTTAGGGGTGTGTTGCGGTGAAAACAAGTTATAAGGTTAGGGTGAGTCGAGTATAAGGAGATACGAGACTTTAAGGTTTATGAGATTGGTCAATTACGTGAGAATGTTTCAAGGGAGTGTAAGATTTGTATATTGGGGCAGTAAGAATGATACTTGAAGGTGATGCTTAGTATTTTGGTTTTGTTGGTTAATGAGTTCGTGGTGGTCCTATTGATTGTAAGAAGGGTGGTGCATGTGTTGAGGTATTATTAGATAGAAGATGGAGTTTTGAGAGTGAAAGGAGAATTCTGTCGGTAAATATTGGAAGTATTTCTTGGGAAGAAGAATGGTTATGCTCACGGGTAGTGAGCGTGGCATTGGTGAAGATTCTTCTGTGTCCGGAATTATGTGATTATCATTGACCACATCAGTCTTACATTCGAGGTGTAAAAGGTAATTGCCATATAAGCATACGAGGGGTGATTTCTTTGGGTAACAATAGTGGTATGGTCAAGTCTTAAGGAATTCGAGGTAATTCGAGGAGTAATAGAGTTAGGTTGCACGTTGGTGTTTGGTACCGAGCCTTCAGTTTTATCAAGTTGGTTAAGCGGTTAGTTGATATTGGAATGTGGTTGACAAATAGTCACACAAAGTCTAGCTTGAAGTTTGGTAAAGAGAGTTGTAACCTTGTAAGTGCCTAAGAGTGGTTTGTCAAGAGTGGAGTCTCGTGTTTGTGGGTGTAGAAGCTTATGTGAAGCATGCTTTGAATTATGAAACTCCTCGGGTTGGAGTCGTGTATGTAGGGTCATGGTTTTACGTGTACATTACGCTGCATGTGGGTGATAACTTATGATGATGTTTATGATAAAAGGTAATTTCAAGTTAATGAACTTTCTTGTGTTTTGTTGTGTTGATAACACGATTGTTATTTCCATAACAGATTGTTCTGTGAATTTGACATATGTGTTTGTTGTGGCATTATGGTAAGAGTAATGGATGTCATGAGATGACGGTTGTTGAGTTTGAATTGGAAAATGAATTTTTCCTGGAATTATAGCCTCAGATGGCCTTGTTTAATGGGAGTGTTGTGGAGCTAATCTAAATTATAATGAGGAATCTCATTGGGTCCTGTGCAACTTACTTGGGGATGATTATGTGTCTTGAATTACACATTTGTTTTCGAAAAGTGTTTATAAAACTTTTGAGTTTTGCTTGAAAGACAGTTAATATATTTTGGTTATGATAAGAATGAGTTTTGGACACTTGTGAAAAATGTTCTACATCTAAGAAATTTTTTTTTTTAAAGAATCGAGAAAATGATGATTTTTTTTTTATTATATATAAAGTTTTGTTGTCATTTATTTTGCCTGGAATAATGGACATTGAATTGTGACTTAGCTTGCATTGCCAATTTTGGTCTGGATGTTGGTTTAAGGAGTGTTTTGATATTAATGAGGGTTGTATACAGGGTTGTTATTTTTGACCTTTCTCTTTTGGGAATTTTCTTTTCTTGTGTGAGTTCATAGAGACTTTTGTTGTGGAGATTTCTTCCGTATCCTAGTGTTGAGCACTCGGGTGTGTGTGGTCGTGTTGTGATGGTTGGCACTTGGTAGATGCTTCTAGTATGCATCTGGTTGTTTTTGTTTTGTCTTGCAGACCCAATGAATTGTATTGGTCGAGGAGATGTCCATGTTTTGCTCCTTGAGTTTTGTTGTTCGGGCGTCTTTGGGGCCTTGAAGGTTAAATTGGGATCTGGGAATCTATCCCAAGTATGGATCCAATCCTTCGTGGGTGATTGTGCTTCCGGCTGTGATTGAGTCACCTTTGTTCGACCTTGCCTTCAATTTTGGGTACGAAATTTCCTATGGTGGAGAGGTTATAGCACTCTGAGTTTTTCTTCATCGCTCAAGCGATCGATTGGTCACTCGAGCAGTCGTTCGAGTCATCCAGTACTCTTGCAGACCTGTGATTTTGAGAGTTGTTGATCTTTGCTCGAGCGCAGGTTTGGTCGCTCGAGCGGTCTACCTTGTATGGTTTGAACTTCTGGTAGGTGTCATTGTGCACTCGAGCGGTCACTTTGTTCACTCAAGCGGTGTCACATATGTGTCTGGTCGGTCGAGCGGTTTGTCCATTTTTGGCTGCTATAAAAGTCACTTTTGGTCAAATCTGGATCACTTTTCTCTCTCTTTTCTCTCTCATTTTGCCATTTTTGAACTTTCAAGCTCTTCTCACTTGGTTTTCATCTACTTCTACCCATCTTTGACCCATAGTCCCTTAGACCTAAACGAAGAGGGTCACGAGGGCTTCATTTTAATTTGAGTAAATCGTGTATTTGTCACCGTGGATTTTTCAATTTTCTCCTCGTCGCTTCAAGAGGTAGGGATTTCTTTGTTCCTGTTCAATACCTAGTCTATAGATAGACACGTGGTAGATTTTATTGCATAAAAATCATATCCATTATAGACTTATTTGAAAATCATAAAGAGGATCTAGGGTTTGAATGTTTGGAGTAGGAATTGTGAAATTGATTGTTGTTGTGTTAATTGGAGGGTAGCTTACCTTGTTTATGTTGAGAAAAAGGAAAAAAGCCCTGATTTTATAATTTGACCTAATGAATTAAAAATGTGTAAAGTTAAATAATGTTTGTGTCTTGTTAATATTGAGTTGTATTATTGTGTTAATAGTATAAAGGGAGAATCAGCGTTGATAATGGAATTTATTTGGATTGGGTTATGGCTAGAAATCCATGGATGTGGTTTTATCAAAAATGTGGAAATTGGTCTTTTTGAAAGAAAAGGATTTGGGCAATGTAACTTGGAAAACAAAAGGGTTGATTTTGAAAATAGAACGAAACCATGATATATTGTAAATTCAGAATTTTAACTTGAGGTTGGATTTGAAATTGTTGAATATTGTTGTCATTATCATTGTTGTTGAATTTAAGGTCAAGTGAGCGTCAGACTATCAAATTGCGTGTGTTTAAATATTTATGCTTAGAGGTTTTGAGTCATCGGTGGAGGATGACTTTGTGATGTTGAATAGATTGTGTGTATATAGTACACTCGAGCCATTTATATTTATTTGAGTTATGTGATGGTTGGAAATGTGTATGCGCTGAGAAGAAGAGGTACCATTACCTTCTAGCTAGCACCTAGAGAATTGGTTGTGCTGAGAATGTGGGGTGCCAGTACCTTCTAGCTAGCACCTGGAGAACTTGGCAGAGGCACCATTACTTTCTAGCTGGTGATTGGTAAATTGGTGTGAGTATTGGAAAGGTGTTTCCTTGGCTTGCCGTGTTTAAGGCAGGTAGAGCATTGTTAGGTTTTCTCATTATCATCTCAGTTCTGCTTATGTGTTTCATGCATGGTGATGATTATTTTGTAGAGGATGTCAATTGTCTTATATGGTTACGTGAGGAGTATTTATATGTATCGTCTTCTTGTTTGTTGGGATGCTTCTATTTGAAAATTGTAATTTGGAATTGGGTGTGAGTTCAGTAATTGGGGAAAAATATTTGGATTTTATGAGTTGTTTTCAAACACCATTATTGTCTGGCAAGTTTAAAATAAAGAGGTAACATGAAGAAAGAATAATGAACGGTTTTGTGATGTTGGACAAATCAAATAATTTTGAGAAAAATACCTATATAAGTATATCTTCAAGTATAAACCGGCACGTATGTATATATGGTATGACTTAAAGCATTGATGATCATAGCTATCTGTAAGTTGCTATTATTTAGGATCATGTTGGGATCCCTACTGGACTTTATGTTCATCGCACGTTGCTAATCCTTTTTCAGGTGAATGTCAAGAAGTGATTCAATATCGAAGATCTTCATTATCTGTTGGCTACAGGGCATTTTATTTGTTGGCTGAATGCCGTTGCTATAAAAATGGTTGAACCCTTTCACTTTTATGTAATGATGTAAGCCTGCGGGTAATTTACTGTAATCATGTTACACGTTGCATTTACTTTGTATATGAATAAGAGAATCTTGACTTACTTATCTTTATAAAGATACTGAAATTTTTGTCTGCTAGCTCCGAAATTATTTATAACAATGGTTTGGAATGTTATCCGAGTAATAAAAAGTGGGGTGTTACAAGGCTCATTTGGTATCACTTATAATTTAACTTTTAAGATTATAATTTTTTAAATATTACTTTTAAAAAACTTAAAGTAAGTTGTAAATGTGTTTAGTGCAACTTTTAATAATCAATAAAATAAAGTTCTATATGTTTGGTTAAATAAGTTATGATATGACATAGTTTTTTCGTTGTCAAATATTTAGGATGCCCTCAAAAGTTGTACTTATGACAAAAGAGATGAGACTTTTATGTTTGTACGTATTTAAGTGTTTCAAATAAGAAATTTTTTTTTTTTTTTTAAAAAAACACTACAAATTGTACCTTAAGATAATCTGACTTTTTGGGCCAAATAAATTGAAAAAGTCAATTAAATTATATAGATTTGCAACCAAACACCATTTGCTAGTTTTTATTTTTTTTAAGCCAATAAATTAAATAAGTTAACTTATAAGTGCCTTTATGATTTATTAAAAACTATATTCACTACAGGAAAATACACATTCAACTACTAAAATATAAGTCCCAAAGCCTCATTTTTGGTCTCCGAAAGTCAATCGTGGATCGATGGAGGTGTGATGGTGGTGTTGTGTGCGATGGAGGTGATGTTTGTGTTTTGCACTGCTTGTGGTTTGATTATTTTGTTACATTGTGTATCATTTTGTATTCTGCCTCTGAACTACGCTGGTTTGATTCTTTGCAATGGGATACATAAGCAACCCTCGGGTTCAACCAACTGTATCTGCATTTTGTTTGTTTTCCCAAGTCTTACGATCTCGTCAAAATGGGTCGTCTCCGGGCGTTGACATTCACTCACGTCATTTCATGACTTCGAGCTCTGTCAAAGAAGGGCAACTATAGACACCCCATGTTTTACTGTCCATAAACACTTGGGCGCCACAGATTGACCACCCAATGATGAATGCACACGCTTGTCAAATGCTTGATTTCTTCAGTAGAAAGCCTTGGATTTGAGCCTCAGAAACCTATAAGTCTTACATCATTTTTGGACCACATCAGGTTTTTTTAAAGCCTGACCACCCAGAGGCCCACAGACCCACTAGTGGCTGGCCAGCCACAAATTAGTGTACGACCATCCCCTTTAGTAGCTGGATAACCACTTGTGTCAAAAAACTAGATATTTTTGCCAGCTGTGCCAACTGTCTCCACAGGTGCATGCATTGCACCAGCTGTTTCTGTATGGATATTTCCGAGAGCCTAACATGTTTTCCTATATATACTTGACCTTCTCTCATAAAATGAGGTTAAAAATTTGGAGAAGGAAAATTCTTAGAAAATATTTCTCTCTCTCTTTACCTTGCAACATACACACACATTGCCTAGACTTCATAAACAAATTTTTGAGGTCTCTTTGTTGAGTTCTTGAGCTTGCATCTTAGCTCTTGAGAGTGTGAAATTGGTGGTTTATAATTTAAAGGGTCACTTCTCTTCAAGAGGTATAACTCCAAACTTCTTTCCCCGATTATTTACCATCATTTATTGCTGTTTTTGTACTGTTTTTCACCCGTCTTTATGGGCTGAAACTTGTGGTTTAAGGCCATTAAAGGTAGAGGGGTTGACCACCCTTCTTTGAACGTTGCTTCTTAGGCTTTTACCCTTGTGTTTCCCATCTTTTCATCAACTTTTTTTAAGCTTTTTACCACTGATTTTTAGAGGTTTTCAGAGGCTAAAAAAGTGATTTTTGAAGTCCAAAAAATGGAGGGGTTAGTCCCCCTCCTTCAGCTTGTTTACTAGATTAATTTCTCCATTATTTTAGCTTACTCTTTTAGCCTTTTGTATATTTATTTCAATACTATTTTCAGGTGTTTTAGGACTGTTTTTATGTGTTTACTTCATTTATGCTTTCTATAGCATGCTTGTAGTGTGATGTTCCTCATATGTTTGGTGTTTTAGGCATTAGACACCAACATATTTGAGCTGATAGCATTTATTTCATGTTTTTCATACTTGTGTTCACATCTAATGACCTCTGCACCCCGCTATTTTCTTGGCATTTTATTTGTTTTGAGAATTGCTTCAAAATGAGTGTTGTTTAAGCTTGAGAGGTGACCTTGTGCTTAATGGTTTAATCTCTTCGGAGGTTCATTACCTACGGCATGATCTCTCTCTCATCCCTAAAGCAACCCTCAGTTTGACACTTCTCTCCATTAGTGGAATTGATCTTCATTTTTGGACTCAATCAATTATGAATGGAAAGTGTGGGGGCAGAATAGATCTATTACTTACGGAGGCTGAATATTTTGAGGAAAGAAACCAAATTGTGAATTATATGGCTCCATCCTTGAGGGACGAAGGCCGAATAATCAACTATAGACCAGGCCGAGTACGAACAGTTAGCCGAATGAGGGATTAATCATTGGAAGAAAGGTGGGCCCAACCGTCAACATCAAGAATGACTATAAATAAGGAGAATATCAGCTAACAAGAGGTATGTGAGAAAAAGTCTGAACTTGAGATATAAGCAACCAAGAGAGTATACACTGACTTGTCCATCGGAGTGCTAATTCTGGCACCCTCGACCGGAGTGTTCATTCATTTTCAGGTGACTGGCTAAGGATCTTGAGCATCCCATTGGATCCAAAGAGTGTTTCCAAACCACTTCTCCACAATTGGTGCCGTTTGTGGGAATACTCCAACACATCCATGGCGGGCATGACATAAGATCCTCCGGTAGTCGCTGACGACCTTACACCACGAGTTGACACCACTCCAAGCAACATTAGACCAGAAAACATTACCGCACGAAGAGCTTTGAACTTCGACTCAGCTGCCTAGACTTCACCCTCGACATCAGCGCATGAGACAATGCAAGCAATTATGGATCAGGCGAAGCAAAACGAACAGAGGTTGGAAAACATGATGGCTGAGAACGAGCACCTTTGACAGGATTTGGCCTTGGAGGTGGCAAAATCCCAACAGGCTGTGTGCCAAGATCTGGGACGACCTCTGCGAAAGAATGGTCGACGACCTCGAATTCGAAGACAAGATAGTAGCAGTGATTCTGACTCGTCATCCCCAGGATTCAAAAAGAAGGGATGAGTCGAAGTCTCCAGCTCTTCTGAAGGGAGTTTGCGCGCAAGGACTAAACGAAGAAGAAATGATTCAGACGAAGAGGATCAACATGACCCCTTTGTGCGACGGATCGCAAGGGCGGTACTACCCAAAAAGTTCAAAGCTCTATCATTCACCCTCTATGATGGAAAATCAGACCCCACCGATGACATCTATCACTACAAGCAAGCCATGACACTACATGCAGACGACGAGGCCCTCATGTGTCATGACCCTAACCCGCCCCCGTGGGTTAAGGACGTAACCGGCCAGTAATCATGAGATTACCTACGGCCTCAAACGGATCCAAACGTATTTTAACAGAGTTAATGGAGGCCAAACGGAAGCAAATCAAAACTTTGTCCATAGAGCTGTGCTTACATGGCACGTCAAACAATCATATACGTAGACAGTAATAACTCACAACAGTAAAATAGTAGCATGAGTTCTGTATAAACAGGATCATATAAGTCCAAGTCAACCCATCAAACTATATACAGAATTACATAAAGTCTTCGCCATCGTGACAACATAAAAAAATAGATAACAAAAAGGCGAAGACGGGTCTCATGCGTGAGACACGAGGGCTGACTCTCCAAAACTTGGGTTGTTCTACACAGGCTTCACTGAGGCTGGGTCTGGACTTCTCTTGGCTCACCTACAAAGACATGAATGAGCGTGAGCGATAGCCCAGTGAATAATATCAATTACAGAATTTATGCAACAAGACGTAGAACAACATCTTCCAAACGGCCTTGGGCCCAATTCATATCTGTAGTTAACGCATATAAGGGTAATTTAAATCAAGTAACCATAGTTCCGTACATACTGGCCTTTGGCCCATTCAGATTTACATTCATGACGAAACGGCCTTCGGCCCATTCGATTATGTCAAAACGGCCCTTGGCCCAATCATGTATTTCAAACGGCCTTTGGCCCACAAATTCCTTTCAAAACGGCCTCTGGCCCACTCATTCATTTCAAAACGGCCTCTGGCCCACTCATTCATTTCAAAACGGCCCTTGGCCCACTCATTCGTGTCAGAACGGCCTTCGGCCCATACATTCGTATCAAAACGACCTTTGGTCCATCCATGTTCATCAAAACGACCTTGGGTCCAATTATGCTTATCAAAACGACCTTGGGTCCATTTATGCATTCATATCAGACTTACGTCCACAATCCCAATTAGCAATTCATAAAGCTTTAAAGGGAGTAAACAATTGGACATTTACAAGCATTCAAATATCGATATTACTCACAGTGATCGGCTTGTGGATTTGCCCTGGAGCTTGACCCTACACATTTCATGAACACAAAAGGGTCATTAACCGTTCAATCCGTTCTTTAATTCACGTATTCCTCTTTAGGCTTTCTTATTATCTCATTAACTCATTTACAATGCTTAACATATGCCTAAGAGTGCTTGCAAGTGAGAGAGAACGGAAAACAGAACACAAAATGCAAAAACAGGATTTCAGCAAACAGGGTCCCCGCTCGAGCGTGGACTTCCCCGCTCGAGCGGACCCTTAGGTCTGCAAAAGTACTGGTTGCCCTCAATTCCAGCTCGAGCGTGAACTCGGCCGCTCAAGCGGACTGCCTGCCTACATAGCTCCCCGCTCGAGCGTCAACTTCCCCGCTCAAGCGGGAACCATGTCTGCAGAAAATGCTGGGAGCTCGATTTCTCTGCTCGAGCGTCATTTCCCCTGCTCGAGCGGACGTCGAAAATTCTGGGTTTTCCAGAACACTCCCTTGAGTTCAAACTCGACATTCAACCAATTTTTCTTGCATACTAAGGCTCCAATCTCACATATATTTGTACTAACATGCCATAGACACCAAAACACATCACAATGGAGCTCAATTTCTTGTGTTACTTACATGCATGTCTCAAATTAACCCAAATTCATCACCAACACATCACATTCAAACATGCAAAGCTTACTCTTACATGATTCATTCTTGCATGTGAGAAATATGCCTTCATATAAACTTAATTGGTGAAGAGGGGTCCCAATACATGGTTTTTAGATAATATTCAACACAAATCATACACATTGTGCTCAAACATGAAGATTCTTGGCCATTTCTTTCATGCATGCACATATTAGGCTCCAATTCAACAAACACAACCCAATTTCATTTCAATCTCACTCATGATCACCAATTTAGCTTGAACACACAAAATTACAAACTATAATTCAAGAATTACTCACCTAGAAGCTTTGATCTTTCAAGCTCTAGACAATCCTTGAGCTAAATCTCCAAAATTATCAAGCTTTGAGGCCAAAATGCCCAATTCTCCTCCTTTCTCTCACTATGGCCGGCCTCTCTCTCACTCTCAATTGTCTAACTCAGATTTTGAGTTTTAGAGAGCTAAAGGAGGGTGCAATACTAATATACAACAAGCCCCACTAACAAATATTTTAATATAAAATAATAGGGCACTTAATTTATCAATTTAATCAGTTTAAATTGACCAGAATAAATTTTCAATTAAATTTCACCGTAGGCTCTAAAAATTATGCCAATCACAATGGTGTAATCAATTCCGGGTTCTGTGGCCGATAAGGCCCTCAATTTAATTCCCGAAGCGGATTATTCAAACAGATATTCCTACGATGAACAGATAGAATCCCAAATTCGCATATATCCACATAATAGTACACAAAATCATATCAAAACATATAATCACATACGTATTAGGGACCAATTAACGTAATACAGAACACGGGTATCACATCATGTCTCAAATATTTCCCAACAGTTTGGGACCATTGGCCGTCAGATGGTATTATAAATTGGAACCGGCATTGATCAAGAGCTTCCATCAACTCCAAAAATCCTTCAGGGCAAGGTTCATCACCAATGAGGCCCAGCCAAAGTAGGTCGATTCTCTCTGGGCAATGCAAATTCAACTCGGGGAAACCCTATGTGCTTATTTGGTGCGCTATTGGGAATGCTTTAATCTCGTGGATGATGCCTGTAATGACTCCATGGCCATCATCGCCTTTAAAATGGGGTTGCACCCTAATAGTGCCCTCCGTAGCTCCTTGACCAGAAGGCCCCCCCAAAACAGTCTGGTCGCTAATGAAGAAAGTCGAGGAATACTGTAAAGTGGAAGATGACGCCCTGCGGGTTAAAGCCGGGCACAAGGCCAATAAGATGGCCCCATCTGAGATCGTTCAGCCGATAAATTCTGTACCCTCGCGGAGCCCTGAACCATGGAATCTGGCTAAACGAGACAGAATACGAGATTCACGCTGATCAAATGACCAATGTCCACAACGGGCTAGTGAACAACTTCAAGTGGATGGCAGGCACATCAGGTGTGCGGACAATAAATATACGGAGTTGTCGGAGCCGATCAGCATGGTTATGTCTAAAATTCAACATCTTCTGTTCTTTAAATGGCCACCCAAGATGGTCGGACCTCCCGACACGAGGAGACGGGATAGACGGTGCGAATATCACAAAGACCACAGACATGATACCGACAGTTGTTATGCCTTGAAAGATCATCTTGAGGAGTTGGTACAAGACGGTCGGCTTAAGCAACACGTTTGAAAGAACAATTCAACCAAAACAGTTGCTCTACGACAAGATTCACCCCCACGCGGCGTGATCTATATGATTTACAGCTTGCCGACAGCATCCGCGGTACATACAATTCAGTCGCATCCTGACTCCCAGAAGCAAATCAGACCAGCGAAATGGCCCTTTGAAGCTCCGAGTATTTGGTCGGCGTAATGCTCCCGCACATCGATCCCTTGGTCATCGAACTACACGTAAACCGATTCACCGTTGAACGTGTTCTCATTGACCAGGGGAGTACTTCGGAAGTTATGTACTACAAAACCTTCATCAAACTCGACTTCACTGAGTCAGATCTGTCCCCAGCTCATTATCCGTTATTCGGCTTGAACGCTAATCCAGAATACTCGTTGGGCAAAATCACACTGCCAGTTCGAGCATGCTCCCGATTAGTGGATGTGAAATTCTTGGTTATCAAGCTTCCTTCGCCGTATAATCTCATCGTGGGGCAAACTTGGATGCATACCATGCAAGCCGTGCCGAGCACCTATCATCAACTGCACCATTTCCAGACCGAACACGGCATTGAACAATTCCGTGGTTCCTAGAAATCGGCGCAAGCTTGTTATCTCCTTGCCGCAAAGACACCAAGAGAGCTGGAAGTGAATTCTATTGAGGTGTCGGATCGAGAGAGCCTCGACGATGTTGGGCGGCTCCGAAGTGAAAAGGCCACGGAAGCCCTGGATCGACTTGAAATTGATGGGAATCCTGATAGGTTCTTCATGGTGGGCGCCTCCCTGAATAAAGTCGACAGGCAGCAGCTAATTACCTTCTTACTCGGCAACCTTGACATATTTGCATGGTCACCGTATGAGATGACAAGGGTAGATCCATCTGTTTCTCAGCACCGTTTAAATGTTGACCCTAAATGTAAGCCGATTATTCCGAAAAGTCGACGGTCAGCCGCAGAACACACTGCTGCCATTGTTGAAGAAGTTGATCGGTTGCTTAATGCTGGGGCAATCCGGGAAGTTACCTATCCTACATGGCTGTCGAATACTGTGGTTGTAAAGAAGAAAAATGGGACTTGGCGTGTTTATATGGATTTCACGGACTTAAATAAAGCTTTTCCCAAGGATTGTTTTCCCCTCCCCAGAATAGACCAACTCGTAGATGCCATGGCGCGTCATCAACGTATGAGCTTCCTCAATGCCTACAGAGGCTACCATCAAATTGCCATGCATCCGGAGGACCAAGACAAAACTGCATTCCTCACCCCAAGAGGAACCTATTGCTATAAGGTTATGCCTTTTGGGTTGAAGAATGCGGGGGCAACTTACCAAAGACTAGTCACTGCCATGTTCACGGAGCAACTCGGCCGTATTATGGAAGTGTACATTGATGATATGGTGGTCAAGTCCAAAGAAGAGCAAACTCATCTAGCCGATCTGGAAGAGACATTCGGCATTTTACGCAAGTACAAAATGAAGTTGAACGCTTCCACGTGTGCATTTGGGATTGGATCCGACAAATTCCTTGGCTACATTGTCAACCACCGCGGAATCGAATCCAACCCGAGGTAAATCACAGCAATCCTGGAACTCGGCTCTCCTCGATCGGTCAAGGAGGTTCAAAAGTTGATGGGGATGGCCACCGCACTCAACAGGTTCATCAGTCGTTCCACAGATCGTTGCTAACAATTCTTTCATACCCTACGTGTCACACCCCTTAGCTCGCCCTTAAGAGTTTGGGCATGACCAATTCAGAAATGGACATTAAATTCGATATGTATAACATATGGGGCTTGAACGGAAGCAATTAACAACATAGAACAACATCCATTAAGCTAACACCTATATGCCAGGATCACAAATGTACCATTAAATAGTTCAACATATGGTAAACAGACATACAAGAAACAGACATTCACATACACACACATATATATACAGATCCAGCCCTGCACGTGGGGGGTGTAGCAAAAATATTGGTAGAGAAAGTTACACATGATTAATCACATTAGACAAAAGACTGGTGACCAAAGCTAAGGGTTGTGAAAGGAACTCCACAAGACACATAGACTTCATCAACTGCTAGGACACGGTGAAGTTGTCAAAAGAAAGCAACCAAAACTGAGCTAAGACTGACCTCCGGGTTGGTTACCTACAGAGACAGGCATAACACGGAGTGAGCAAGGCTCAGTGAATAATAGTACTTAAACAATTCAATGAATAAACTTGAATTATAATGTATAGAGGTGTAGAGGTCATATGACTAATCTTATTCTATAAACATTTTCAGAACGACCTTAGGCCCAATCTTTATACAGAGTGGCTTCAAGCCCAGTATTATGCAGAGTGGCCTTAGGCCCAACATATCTTACAGATTGGCCTCGGGCCCATATCAACAGCTGTCTGAACATGAACGGGTAAGTGATACATCGATATGTACGCCACTTCCCTCGGCCACAGGCCATAAAATATATTTAATTCAGATCAGAACACGGTCGGTGAGTCATTGACATGTCCTCACCTCCCTTTTCCTCAGAGTTGTCCACACTCGGTGGCTCATAACTGAACGGCCTCGGGCCTATCTTTAACAGAGCAGAATAATCTCAGAGTCATACAGATATACATATTTTCCAATCGTTCATATAACATAGATTTTCCAATCGTTCATATAGGTTAACATAGTTAACTTGCGAATAACAGTGCGTTAATAATAATTATTAACGATAAGAAAAACGTACTACTACAGTTCTATTACTCATAGTGTTGTGGTGTAGCGGTAGTCCCCTCCTGTATGTGACCTACACACATATACAGTTCAGACATTAACCCATTTTCCTTTTTAAACAAAATCTGATTCGTTTCGCTTCTAACGAATTTACAAGCATTTTAAAAGCATAAAATACAGATTTTAGAAATCCCAGAGGGTCAAACGAGAGAAACGGAGCAGACAAGATTTTTCCACATGGGACGCACGTGCAGAGACCCTTCACCGCATGTGCAGGAAGATGGCCGCACGTGCGCCCCGAACGTGCATTTGTTTCAGAATGCAAGCTTTGTTTTCCCCTGTTTTCTGCACGTGCGGCCATGACCCCTGTACATGCGGTCGTTAACCCAATTTTGCACACTTCGAAACAAGGCAACTCCTCAACTTAGTATATACATTACAAAGCTCAAAATAGGGTAAATTAATGCAATATAATAGCTCAATATCACCATAAACATGAATCATAAATGCAATTAGGGTCATCATCTTCAATTCCACATACACAACCCAATTTCTTCATGGTTTGAATTATGTTCGGTTCCAACCATATATATATATAACCATCTAAGTATATAGATGAACTCCACACAACATGTAAAATCAAGAGGGGAAAGGTGAAATTTCTTATCACAAAGCTTGAAACCACCAACATAACTACAAATACAATTAAGCAAAGAACACACACACACACTTTTGATCTTAATCACAACCCTAACTTCAATATTGTAGGAATTTCTTACTCATTAGGCAAGAGAGGCTTAACAAAAGTAGATAATACATACCTTGAGCTTAAATTTCTACAAACCCTCTCAAATTTCCTAATCTTCTCCTTGTTGAACTCTCTTCTTCCTCTCTAGCTTTCTTCTTCTCCAACTCTCTCTCTCAGGAGATATTTTTGGTATGAAGGCTTCTAAGTCAAATGTTCAAAGAGGCACATATAGATATATATATAGGTTGAATAGAAACAAAATTCAATCAGTTTAATGATTCCGAATCAGATTTTTATGGAAAATCATATTATGATCTAAAAATTATGCTGAACCCAATTATAAGGTCAATTTCTGATTAGCAAGTCTCTAAGGCTTCCAATTTCTGATCTGAACATTGCAATTGTAACAGATATTTTTCATATTTGACAAGTATCAATCCATAACCATGGAATTCACACAATTAAACTTACTTTCACATGGAATTCCACATCAGACTTGTAATTATACATAATAAGGAACTGAAAGCATACCAGAAAACATGCACGAGGGTCGGGTTATTACACTATGACAGGGTAAAGCTTTTGAATGGACCTCTGAGTGCAAGCCGCTTTCAACGGTCTGAAGACTTACCTCCGATCAGTTCCACTCTTGACAACACCTTCGGCAGGTTATCCGCTCATTTTATATCTGGCAGTTTCTGACCGGGCCGTCAGCGCCGTTCTATTAATGGAAGAGCTTGAGGAGCAACGGCCAGTGTATTATGTGAGCAAGGCAATGTTGACGCCGAAACACGTTACCTTCCGTTGGAAAAACTCATCCTAGCCCTCGTCATGGCAGCAAGAAAACTGATGCATTACTTTCAGGGGCATACCATCGGGGTACTAACGGACTACACCCTCCGGTTAGTACTCCGTAGTTCAGAAGTATCAGGGCGTGTTTCAAAGTGGGCTATCGAACTCGGCCAGTACGATATTCAGTTTTTGCCTAGAACCTCAATCAAGGGGCAAGTGCTTGCTGACTTTATGGCCGAATTCACTGGAGGCCTCGCCAACTTCAAGTCTGATCAGATTCAACCTAAGTTGAACTAGAGAATTTATGTTGGGGACATTTGGCAGATGTATTGTAACGGATCGTCCAACCAACGTGGCAGTGGGGCGGGCGTAGTTATCATGGCTCCCGACGGGGCAATAATTGAGCAGACTGTCAAACTGGGTTTCGATGCATCAAACAATGAGGCCGAATACGAAGCATTGTTAATCGGCTTACGAAATGCACATCTCCTTGGTACTCGGCGTCTCCTTATTTTCTGCGATTCAAAGATAGTCATCAACCAATTGAAAGGGGAATACGCAGCCAAAAATGACCGTATGGCAGCTTACATGAAAACGGCGAATTCTTTGCTGGCAAAATTCGACCATCATGAACTAAATCAAATAACCCAGGATCAGAACACGCATGCAGATGCCTTGGCCCACCTAGCCTTCGCAATCAACTCAGAAATCAAACGGACAATTGAAGTAGGATTCATCCCTAAGTCGAGCATTGCCTCCTCGGAGTCAATCCAAATTAATGTCATAGAATCAGGTCCAAGCTGGATGGACCCTATCACCGCATTCCTATCTTCTGAACAGCTCCCAACGGACAAAAAAGAAGCACACAAACTGCGTGTGGACGCGCCCTGAGGGCCTTGCTTACCACAGTTCGGACTCAAATGTCACGGTTCTGAATCTAATCCCGCAAAGTGCAATGCGAGACCGATAAATCACCAAAGAGTCCAAATCTGACAAATCGTTTTGGAAAACTGATTTTTAAGAAAGAAGTGCCAAACATGGACTGCTTTGCCAGATACAGAGTCGCCACCTAAATATTTATTTTTGGGGAATTTAGGAAACCCTGACTCGTTGCCTAAGGCCACGTGTCCGTCATCACCAAAGTTGCCTCGGCTCGGGAACTTGGGTACGATTGGGGAAGGTCAGCTATGAGCACCCCCGCTCGCCCGATCCGAAGATCGGCCTGTACTAAGCATGATATCGAGTTTTTGAAAACACATGCGCTCTTATTCCGGTTAATTAGCTAGAATTACTATGTGATGCGCACAACACACAAGTATAGACTAGATCGCCTAATTTTGGAACAAAACATCGCATATCCGTTTGTTTGGAAATGGTTTTGAATTTTGCTACTCGCAAGTAGGCTAAAACACGGACTTCGATGAATTATTCCAATTCAAGCAATCCAACCTTCACCCATAGGCATTCAGGCAGTTATATCACATAAGAAATTAGCCTCATGGCAAACATGCTGTCATGTTAACACTTACACACATGCAAGATGCTAAAGCATAAACACTCACAGTGTACTCCGAGCCAAAATAAGAAGCTAGTTAGAAATCATGCATGATCCTAGTTCATGTTAAGATGGCTAATGCAACACATGCAAAGATGTAACTAGGATAGGCTCGGCTAATCTAAGAATGGTATGTGAAATGCGACAACTTGATGCACGTATTCAAGTTGGAATTGAAATACTATGCAATTAGTATGATGTGCTGAGCTCGGTGCGTGCAATACGAATGAATGTATGCAAACATGCTGACATAAGTATGCTAATTAAAACGTGGCCTAAAACAAACCATTAAAAGCAGGTAAGCAAAAGGGAGAAAGACGTGGGGTTGGAAGACATTCACACACGCACGCACACTTATTACAAAATTGGCCCTCTCGACAGAGGGTCCGAATAAATAATACAAACCAAATAATTAATCAACTACCCTAGCTAATTAAATATTACAAAACCCTTAATTAATTACAAAACAATCTAAGTATGAAATCAAAGAGGCCGCCACAGCTCCGCCTCGAAATGATTGGATGATGCATGCTCGATTCACCTCGCTCGGAAACCTGTTGCCATGCCAATTGTTGCCTCTGTTTACACTGTTTTATGCCTCTGAAAGCTACACAAGTCCCAAGGCTGCTTTTGAACCACTCCCTGAGCACTGAGGGATGTCATCGGCCAATAAATGGGACCACCGGCCATGTAAACATGGTCATCGACCAAAAGTGGGGCCATCGGCCAAACATTGTTAGCCGGCCGGCATTGAATGTGGCCGACCGGCCATCCCTTCCTGCAGAATTCTGTTTTTGCTGCAGTAGAGGACAGACAGTGCATGGCATGGAATTTACAAGACAATGTATGCACGACCACCCTCCCTATCATGCTATGAACTCAAGGGAATATGACTCTCGACCCTCGGGCCACCAGTCACGCATTTCGATGCATGATGGCTAAAGGAGCCAAGTGTACAAATTAATGTGGAATGAATGCAACAAAACATGTAAATGCCTAGAACTCTATCATGCTTGGATCAAGAGCATCGGCAACTAAGGATTGAGGGACGTTTCGTCACTTCTAGTAGGAACGTTCCTCACTCCTCGTGTTTGGTTTGACACCCTAAACCAAACACAATGTAATGCAAACGAGCATGCCAAATGCAATGCAACATGGGGACATTATGCAATGCAACAAAACTAATTGCATGCAAACAAACCCAATGCAATATGAGTATGCAAGCAAGCTTGCAAACAACCCAAGCATGCAACAAGTATATATTAATGTCATGCGATGCAACTAACTAAACATCATGCAGTATACTCAATATGCAAACACGGCGCAATACGAACATGCAAATACCATGAAAGCAAACATTTTCAATGGGCTTAAATCGAAAGGACAGACCTCAACCATGCCCTAATCAGTGGCCAAAACACCCAAATCAGGGGACCAAAAGGGGAGGCATGCACCCACATATATTGGTCCATAAGCTAGACCACAATGCACAATCTTCAAACATGAGCAAGATGGGATAAACATGAGAATCTGACGATGCAATAAGCTCTGAAATCATGTCAATAATGATGCCAAGTCATGCACATAGGATAAACATAGCATGCTAATGGACTTAAAGCTCGAAGCTAGCCAAGGAGCTTGAACTATGGCCACATCAACCAAGCCCCAAAGGGCCAAGGCGACCCAAAACAGTCCCAAGGCAGGCCAAAACAAGGCTAGAACATGCATGGGAGGTGGGCAAAACATGCTAAAAGGTGGGCACAAACAAGGGGCCTTGCAAGGCTACAAAGGGAGCATTACACTACATCTATCACAACCACTCATGGCATGGATTATGCAATGAAAAACAGAGTTATAATATGCCAAAATAAGCCCCGAAACCCAACGAGATGGCATCCCAAAGACCTAATCATGGAGACATGCACAATGACCTAAACATGGAGCATAAGACACCAACTCTTCAAAGCATTGAAAGGATGGCAAATGCAAGCATACAAGCATGAAACATGAACTGAAATATCATGACAAGCGATACCAAATCACTGAAATGACCCAAGTAAAGCATGCTAATGACTCACACACCCAAAGCTAATAAGCTAGAATGCATGGTGGCTATACAAAGCATGACAAGTATGACCAAGACAACCCCAAACAGAGCTTAAGCATTGTAAAACAAGGCTAAAAACTTCTCAAAGTTAAGTTAAAACATGCAAGCATGATGGTCGAAATGCAAGATGCATGTTATGCAAACATGCAAGATTACTCTACAAGTATGTGAAGCATGCAAGATGCCA
Source organism: Camellia japonica (assembly GCA_030407325.1). Classification (NCBI taxonomy): domain Eukaryota; kingdom Viridiplantae; phylum Streptophyta; class Magnoliopsida; order Ericales; family Theaceae; genus Camellia; species Camellia japonica. Next base: position 79,440,446 of record JAPPVO010000017.1, read on the forward strand.
TCAAACCAACATGGAATAGAGTCAAGGCAGGTCCTAAAAACCACCAAAAAGTTCTGAAATAGAACCAAGACATGCTAAGTAAGCATGCTACTCTTATAAGCCAACAACACAAGCAAATGAGACACAAAGGGAGAGGGGTGTCCCTCCCTTATACAAGACCTCAAAACCACTGCTCCACTACTGAAAATCCTCTGGATTTCAGTGGTGAGAAGGTCAAAACAAAAGGGATCCAAAGCCCAAAGAGGAAGGCACAAAAAGAGGCCAAACAAGGCCTAAGAGGGGGGTTGACAACCCCCAGCACAAAAGTTACCTTAAAGAAACATCTCAAGCATGAAAATATAGAACTTTTTTTCAGTAGGACACTAAGCTTAAAATAGCATGCAAGTATGTGTAAAAGCTTAAGCCAAAATGGGGTATCAAAAGCAAGTTGACTCCCCCTTCAAGAACACCAATTCCATCACCCTTCTTGGATCAAAACCAACTCAAAAACTCTGAAATCAACCTTCTAGTGCCTCAGCAACCAAGGATAGTGTAATGCTAGGTGTTTATGTACAATAGTGAGAACAAAATACACTTTTGAGCTCAAACAAACACACAAATCTAGAGAGGGGAGATATAGAGAGAGAGGTATATCTAACTTCTATATCAGATGGTTCCACCCTGGAAAGGGAGGGGAGGCCCTCCTTTTATAGAAAAACCAATTTGCAAAGCTTCCAAGAGAAGCTAGGCAAGGATGAAATCCCTCCATACACATGTACGGAGGGCAGAGTCTGTGCCCAACAGCTGGCACAGCTGGCATGCACAATGCCTGAAAAAGGCAAAGAAAAGGCCTCGGCCAGAAAAAGTGGCTGATCGACCAAAATAATGGCCGGCTGACCGACCGACTAAAGTGCCGATCGGCCAATACTCTTAGCCGATAGCAAGAAAACAAGGTCGGTGGCCTTAGGCCATGGCCGGTGGGTTAAGGGGATGGCCAACAAGCCATTTCCTACCCTCAGGTGGAAAAAAAAACACAAGTCGTCGGTCCATAACCAAGCACAAAACAGTCAAGTTGAGAGATCCCAAGGCAAGGCACGCAGCCGAGACCTTCGGGAACTCAAAACGAACACGAGCATGGATGATCATTGAGTGCTCAAAAGATGACGTCCAAGTCTTAAGGACGGTAAAAAATGGGGTGTCTACAGTTGCCCCTCTTTGACAGAGCTCGAAAGTCATAACAATGACGGGAGTGAATGTTAAAGCCCAGAGACGACCCATTTTTGACAAGGCCGCAGACTTAGACAGGCACACAAGACATGAAAGATAAAGATACGCGCCCGAAGGCAGGGGCAGAATATAAATGATATGCACGGTGTTGAACGTAACTTATGATCATGCAAATAAAGCTGTAACGAAGCATAACATGCAACAATTTTAAGCAAGCAAAAACCAAACTACATTACAATGCAGAAAGGACATAAGAAAATTATATAATTCTCGCTACATCTAACGTGGAGAATACAATACCGTTCGGTTCGTCTGGTCGCGCCAGCCTCAAATGAACCATACATACAATATCGTTCCTGAAAAAGAAAGAAACTTAACAGGTACAACAATGTTAGAAACATGCATAGCAATGCAAGTGAAAAGTGCGTGACAACGTAAGTGAGGGGGAGGGGTGCAAGACAATGCAACCTAAGTGCGACGCATAACAATGCGGAATGGATGCGAGACAATGCAACCTAAGTGTGACGCATAACAATGCGATTTCGAAACAAGCATAACAATGCAAGGAAGGCACGCACGACAATGCAAGCCGAGTGGTGCATAACAATGCAAACCGAGTGATGAATAAACACATGTAAGTGTAGACACCCCATTTTTGACCGTCCTCAAGACTTGGACGTCACCGTTGGAACGCTCGGTGATTATCCATGTTTGTGTTCGTTTGGAGTTCCCGGAGTTCTCGGCTACGCGCGCCTTGCCTCAGGACCTCCGAACTCGACCGTTTGGTGTTTGGTTTTGCACTAAACCCTTGTGTTTTGCCTTGGGAGGGCAGGGAATGCTTTGTGAGGCATTCCCACACACCACCGGCAGTGGCTAGAGGCCACCGGCTGTTTGTTGTTGCAACCGGCACTATTTTGTGCCGGTCGGCACTATTTTTGGCAAAATGACCATTTTGCCCTGCCGACCACTTTACAGCTGTTTTTGGAGATATTTTCAGACAGCTTTCTGGTGTTTGTTTCCCCTCCATACACGTGTATGGAGGGATGAGCCCTTGGATGACTTAGTTTGTAAGTCTTGGTTGCCTATAAGGAGAAGGCTCTTCTCTTGGCTCAAGGGTTAGCAAAATTTAGAGAGTTAGAGGGGAAAAGAGAGAGAGAAGCTCTGGTTTTTCTAGGGTTTGAGTTGCATACACCTTCTATCTCTATTCTTCTCTTGTGTGTCTAGGTGTTTTGTGCCTTACTATTGCACACAAACACCTAGTGTCTCACCTTCTCCTTGCAACTGAGGTTCTAAGGGCTGGTTTTCAGTGTTCTTGACTGGTTTGGAGCTCAAGGAACCAACAACTCCAACCTTTGTGAAGAAAAGCTTCAAGGGTAAGAAACTTACTTTATTTACCGCATTTTTGCACTCCTTTTTTACCTGGTTTAAAACAGTTTTTGTGTCACACCCCAAACCAGCCCCTAAAAGTTTGGGCATGACCCTAACAGAAACAGACAGAATAACCTGTATGGTATAACATTTGGGGGCCTGAACGGAAGCATTAAATTTAAAACGATATCTAGAAATATCCATTGAGCAACTATCAACAAGCCAGGACCATCTTAACATTGAACATAAAGTAACATGCACACAAAATGAGGTTACATGAACATTTACAATCCAGCCCAGGTCTTAGGCATACAAAACAATAAATACATATCCCTGACCAGCAATGTGGATACCAAAAATTACATGTACAAAGTAAACTGATCTAATATGTAAGGGTTTCCTCCAGTGCCTAGTTATCCTTAGGCTGACAAAAATGCATGAAGTGTGCTAGATCGGCTCCTCAAGCTGGTTCCTACAGAATCAGATAAGATTACAGAATGAGACAAGCTCAGTGAATAGTAGTGCGTAATAATAAAAGCACAATGTACAGTAGTATATGTATCAAAACCAAATACTGAGATAACAGATTGGCCTATTAGCCCAGATAGCCTTGCGGCACAGATAGCCTTTCGGCTCAGGTAGCCTTGCGGCACAACAGGTAGCCTTGCGGCACAACAGGTAGCCTTACGGCACAACAGATAGCCTTACGGCACAGATAGTCTTTCGACTCAGGTAGCCTTGCGGCACAGATAGTCTTTCGACTCAGGTAGCCTTGCGGCACAGATAGTCTTTCGACTCAGGTAGCCTTACGGCACAGATAGATAAATATGGTGCTCACATTCCAGTTCCAGATCAACACATGAGTTATGATCTTATCTTACAGAAAACAGATACATAGATATACGTATAATGCACTATTACTCACAGTGTTGTGGTGGCGTATGAGTTCCTTCTGGAGTGTGCCCTGCACACAACATAACTAATAAATTAGTAGTCTTTTTCTTTAAAATCGATTCATATGCCTCCACACTTTTGTAAAGTTATAATCTCTTAAGACCCATCAGAAAAGAATATTCTAATAACACCAAAGAGTCAAACACAAAAAACTGAACAAAACATATTTTCTTGCTGAAACAGTCCTCCGCTCGAGCGTAGCTTTGTCCGCTCGAGCGTACAGTGTAGTGCTGCCAAAATACTGGATGGTCGATTTTGACGCTCGAGCGTACATATCCCCCGCTCGAGCGGACAGGGTAAATTTCAGAAAACTGCTGGGAGGTGTATTCTCCCGCTCGAGCGGCCCTGACCCCCGCTCGAGCGGACGTCGACCCAAATTCAGGGCAGCCCGATTTTCAAGCCAAAATTCTTCATTCACACTCAATTTTTATGAAATCAAGGGTCAAATTCAAGCAATACATCCACTTAACAACACCAAAACATGAATCCATGCTTAATCATGCCAATTTGAACCAAGTTAAAGGCTTCAACAAGCCAACACTTGCACAAACTTCATTCTCATTCCAAGCTCTTTAAACATATCACATAATCTCAACATATTGACATGGAATGATGCTATAGAGCAAGAATTAAAGTATAATTTCACCATCAAACTAAATCAAAATGGCAACATAACCAAGTAGTAAGAACCCTAAATAGATCAAACATAGAGCCTTCTTGAATCAACCACAAACATGGCATAGGGTGCAACTCTTGAGTAGCTAAAACAAGAAATTTGAGTTACCTTTGAGTAAATCACACAATTTCAACAAGTTGATAAGCTTCCTTGGTGACCCACGAATTTTCCCCCAATTCTCTTCTCCTTCCTCTCTTATTTCCTCACCCAAAAGTGATCCACGTTTTTTGATCTTTGGGGTCAAACAAAACTTAGAGATAAATATAATATAAGGCTCATATAAGACGAAACTGAATCGCTTTAGGGTGCTGAAATAAAAATTTCACAGAAAATCCCCTTATAGCTTAAAAATCATGTAGATTCCAAATATCAAATCAATTTCTGCAAATTAAGTCTCTAAGGTGCTCAATTTCCATTTTAAGTGATTCAAGTGTAACAGATACGTTCTAATTCAACAGATAGAAACTCATATTTCTAAGTTCCATGCTCTTTTACTATATTTTCACATAGATTTTCACAATAACATTCAAAGACACAGAACAGGAGATTAAAAAGACAGCAGAATCAGATATGAGGGTCGGGGTATTACATTTTGAGCTTAGTGTTTGGCATAAAAAAGTTCTGTTTTTTTAGCCTCTTCATTGTATATTAAGGGTGCTAGGTGATTTGGGTAGCTTTGACCACCCTTAGGCCTTGAAAAGGCCACTTTTTGTGCTATTTTGGAGAGATCCGAGACTTTGGTGTTAGGATCTCTTCACCACTGAAATCTTGAGGGATTTCAGTGGTGAAGAGCATGCCTTAGAGTCTCAAGAAGGAGAGGGCCACCCCCTCTCCTTGATGTCCTTGAAAAGGGCAAATTTTGCTTCCTTATGGAGCTTCATGCTTGAGTGTGTGTTGAGCATGTTTGACTTGTTTTCCATGCTTATATTTCCATGTTATAACATGATTTCAAGTTGGTTTTGGTCTCCTATGCATGCTTAGTATAGTTGCCTTGTAATGCCTCTTTATGCCTTAACATGCCTAGGTTGTGTGCCTTCATTTCTAGCATGTTTTAGGCTTGTGTTTGTGAAGAATATGTGCTCATATTACCATGTTTTAGGTCTGTTCATAAGTATTTTGGTCAATCTTAGCATGTTTAATATAGCCCCTTTGCATTTGGCTTGTTGGCCTTAAGAGCATGAATGTGTAGCATGCTTTACTTGCATAGTTTTTGGTGGTTTGGAACCATTTCATGTGCTATTTCAGTCCCCTAGAGGTGCTTGTACGTTTACGTTGCATGCTTCTTTGTGACTTCTTAAACTAGTGTTAAATGCTCCATGTGTTGGTCATGTTGCGTGCCTTTGATTTAATGACTCTTAGATGCCATCTAAGTAGCCATTTGGCTTTGTTTTGATATGCTAGAAACCTGTTTTAGGTTGATTAGTGCATGCCATGAATGTTTGTGCAAAGTGTGGTTCAATGCCCAATTAGCTTGCCTTAAGCCTAGGCTATTTGCATGCTTTGTTTGATTTGATTTGTTGCATGATTTGGCATCATGTTTGAAATGGATTTCAGAGCTTGTCAATGCATGCTATTAGGCCATGTTTGGCTTCTTTAAGTATGTTTGAATGTTGCTTGTTTATGCCTTGGGTTTGGCACCTTAACATGTGCATGTGTGTGTGTGTGTTGAGTCCCCAATTGTAGGCATTTTGGCTACTGATTTTAGGCCTTTTTGAGTTGCCTAATTCATGTCTAAGTCCATCATTTCATTGGTTTGCATGTTTGCCTTACATGCTTGTTTGTATGCTTGCATGAGCACCTTGCATTGTCCATGTTGCACACTAGTTTGCCATGCTTAGGGCTTCGTCATATTAACATGCATGCCAAGCTTCTTGACCAAGTCATGATAGAGGTTTGAGCACCCTTGTTTGTTTGTTTGCATTGCATGCATTTGAAATCAAAGTTGCATTCTTGGTTCTTAGGGCCATCATGCATGAAAATGCGCGATTGGTGGTCCGAGAACCGAGGCACATCCCCCTTTGAGTAAAAAATATGATAAGGATTGTGTTTGGTGCATATATGCTTTGAATCACATTGCCATGCATTTTGTTGCCCTCTGCTGCTGTGAGTTGCAGGTTTTGCAGGCATTTTGTGCCGACCGGCACTGTTTAGTGCCGACCGGCAGTGAATTGGCAGCCGATGGCTTCACTCAGTGCCGGTGACCACATCCCTCAGCCGGTGGTGTTATACTCCAGCCGGTGGTACTCCCCAGTACCCTGAGAGGCACTCCTGGGATTTTGGTAATTTTCAGAGGAGGATAGCAGGGAAAACAGAGGCACACTTGCATGACAGTGCAATTCTGAGCGAATCCCGGGCGCGCGCCACAGCCGGCCCTCTCCCCGAGGGGTTTACTGCTTTAATTAAATTTGTTAATTTAGTTAATTTGTAATATTTAATTAGCTTGCGTAGTTAATTAAATTGTATATTTATTTGGTCCCTCCGAGCGAGGGCAAAAATGTAATAAGTGTGTGTGAGTGGGTGCATGTCTTCCAATCCCCACTTCTTTCTCTCCCTTTTACTTACCTGCTTTTGATGGTTAGTATTAGGGCATACTTATTTTCAGCATACCTTATGCAATGCATGCGTGCATTCATGCATTTGTTTACATGCATCGGGCTCGGCACGTCATGCAAACTGCATTGCATTTCAATCCCAAAATTGAATACGTGATAATTGTTGCATTTCATGTGCCATGCTTAGGGTAGCCGAGCCTGTCTAGATTACATCCCTGTATGCGATGCATTAGCCACTTAACATGAACTAGGTCATGCATGTTTGCTAACCGGGTTATTGTTTTGGCACGGAGTACGATGTAAGTATTTATGCTTTAGCACTTCGCATGCGTGTGAATGTTAACATGACAGTATGCTTACCATGCGGCTAAATGCTTACATGAGATAAACTGTTTGAATGCCTGTGGGTGGAGGTTGGATTGCGTGAGTTGGAACAACTCATTGAAATCCGTATTTTAGCCTACTTTCGAGTAGCAAAAACCAACACGTTTTTCGAGACAAAACGGATATGCAGTGTTTATTTCCAAATTAGGCAATCCAGTCTATACTTGTTTGCCGCGCGCATAACATAGTAATTCTAGGATAATAATTGGAATAAGAGCATGTAATGTTTTCAAAATCGGATATCACGGTTAGTAGAGGCCGGTCTTCGGACCGGGCGAAAGGGGGTGCTCATAGCTGACCTTCCCCGATCGTACCCGAGCTCCCGAGCCAAGACATTTGGTGATGACGGACACGTGGCCTTCGGCACCGAGTCAGGGTTTCCTAAATTCCCCCATAAAAAATATTTAGGTGGCGACTCTGTAATCTGGCAAAGCAGTCCATGTTTGGCACTACTTTTCAAAAATCTGTTTTTCTCAAAACGATTTGCCAGAGTTGGACTCTTTGGTTCAGATTTAGAACCGCGACACAAGTCGAGAGTCCGAACTGTAGCGAGGTCCCCCCGCGGACGTGCTACAGTAAGTAGAGTATGCGTGACGACGCATACAATGTGTGTAATAATGCGAGAAGGAAGAAAGGTGCATAAACACATGTAAGTAAAGCATACGCGACAACGCATGCAATGTGTGTAACAATGTGAGACGGTGCATAAACACATGTAAGTAAAGTATACGTAATAATGCATGCAATGTGTGTAACAATGCGCGAAGGTGCATAAACACATGTAAGTAAAGCATACGCAATAGCGCATGCAATGTGTGTAACAATGCGAGAAGGGTAGAAAGGTGCATAAACTCATGTAAGTAAAGCATACGTGATAACGCATGCAATGTGTGTAACAATGCGAGAAGGTGCATAAACACATGTAAGTAAAGCATACGCGACAACGCATGCAATGTGTGTAACAATGCGAGAAAGGGGAGAAAGGTGCATAAACACATGTAAGTAAAGCATACGCAATAACGCATGCAATGTGTGTAACAATGCGAGACGGTGCATAAACACATATAAGTAAAGCATATGCGATAACGCATGCAATGTGTGTAACAATGCGAAAAGGGGAGAAAGGTGCATAAACACATGTAAGTAAAGCATACGCGATAACGCATGCAATGTGTGTAACAATGCGAGAAGGTGCATAAACACATGTAAGTAAAGCATACGTGACAACGCATGCAATGTGTGTAACAATGCGAGAAGGGGAGAAAGGTACATAAACACATGTAAGTAAAGCATACGCGATAATGCATGCAATGTGTGTAACAATGCGAGAAGGTGCATAAACACATGTAAGTAAAGCATACGCAACAACGCATGCAATGTGTGTAACAATGCGAGAATGGGAGAAAGGTGCATAAACACATGTAAGTAAAGCATACGCGATAACGCATGCAATGTGTGTAACAATGCGAGAAGGGGAGAAAGGTGCATAAACACATGTAAGTAAAGCATACGCGATAACGCATGCAATGTGTGTAACAACGCGAGAAGGTGCATAAACACATGTAAGTATAGCAAACGCGATAACGCATGCAATGTGTGTAACAATGCGAAAAGGGGAGAAAGGTGCATAAACACATGTAAGTAAAGCATACGCGATAACACATGCAATGTGTGTAACAATGTGAGAAGGTGCATAAACACATGTAAGTAAAGCATACGTAACAACGCATGCAATGTGTGTAACAATGCGCGAAGGTGCATAAACACATGTAAGTAAAGCATACGCAATAGCGCATGCATTGTGTGTAACAATGCGAGAAGGGTAGAAAGGTGCATAAACACATGTAAGTAAAGCATACGCGATAACGCATGCAATGTGTGTAACAATGCGAGAAGGTGCATAAACACATGTAAGTAAAGCATACGCGACAACGTATGCAATGTGTGTAACAATGCGAGAAGGGGAGAAAGGTGCATAAACACATGTAAGTAAAGCATACATGATAACGCATGCAATGTGTGTAACAATGCGAGAAGGTGCATAAACACATGTAAGTAAAGCATATGCGATAACGCATGCAATGTGTGTAACAATGTGAAAAGGGGAGAAAGGTGCATAAACATATGTAAGTAAAGCATACGCGATAATGCATGCAATGTGTGTAACAATGCGAGAAGGTGCATAAACACATGTAAGTAAAGCATACGCGACAACGCATGCAATGTGTGTAACAATGCGAGAAGGGGAGAAAGGTGCATAAACACATGTAAGTAAAGCATACGCGATAACGCATGCAATGTGTGTAACAATGCGAGAAGGTGCATAAACACATGTAAGTAAAGATACGTGACAATGCATGCAATGTGTGTAACAATGCGAGAAGGGGAGAAAGGTGCATAAACACATGTAAGTAAAGCATACGCGATAACGCATGCAATGTGTGTAACAACGCGAGAAGGTGCATAAACACATGTAAGTAAAGATACGTGACAATGTATGCAATGTGTGTAACAATGCGAGAAGGGGAGAAAGGTGCATAAACACATGTAAGTAAAGCATACGCGATAACGCATGCAATGTGTGTAACAATGCGAGAAGGGGAGAAAGGTGCATAAACACATGTAAGTAAAGCATACGCGATAACGCATGCAATGTGTGTAACAACGCGAGAAGGTGCATAAACACATGTAAGTATAGCATACGCGATAACGCATGCAATGTGTGTAACAATGCGAAAAGGGGAGAAAGGTGCATAAACACATGTAAGTAAAGCATACGCGATAACGCATGCAATGTGTGTAACAATGCGAGAAGGTGCATAAACACATGCAAGTAAAGCATACGCGATAACGCATGCAATGTGTGTAACAATGCAACAACAGAGAAAGGCACATATTCAACTGAAGCATGGTAAAGGCATGTTATTCGTGATGTTGAGATGCAACTTCAAAACAAGACGAGGCATCGTTGAACGCAAGACGCGTAACGAGCGTGCTTATTAAAGTCAAAATGAAGGAACGTAATACAACATAATTGAAGCGATTTGTGGAATTCGCAAGATACAAAAGGATACGAGAAAGGATACTCCCCTCATGCACCGAGCATCGCACATGGAAGACACGGCTCGAAGTCAACACGAAGGTCTATTAACATTCAAAAGTGCACTTTCTTGCACTGTCTTGAGTAATGAAGGTGCCAAACCACATAATTGACCCAAACAAGGGCGTGGGAGGTGCATCGACCACAAGGGGAGGCCACCGGTATTAATCCAAACATTTTGCTGCTTTTCTCCCCTTGTTGCTTTACTTTTCTTTTTACTGGTAGTTTAAGCACATTGTACTGCCTCAGGCAAGTTTTACTTTCTCAAAACTATGTACTTTTTGCAAAAGACATGATGGAAATGAAACAGCTATTTTGTTCAAAAAGTGTTACATTTTATGCATCGCATCACATCGCATTACATAACAATGTAAATGAGATTTGAACCTTTGTTTGAAAAGTAAGCACTTGCCTCGTAATAATCAGGTAGTGAACTGAGTAAGGACAAAAACAACTCGATAGTCAAAACAAAGAACTCGATAGGCTAACAAACTGTAAATACAACTCGATAAGCAAAGCAAAGACTTAAAGAATGTAAAATACAACTCGATAAGCAGATGTACAACAACTCGATAAACAAATCGACGTAACAGGCGCGACTCCGCAAAAATCATTACCAAAAGGCATTGGAAGTGGAACTAGTCACGAGTTCTCAGCATGCTTAACATTTATTCAGCTTAGAGAACAAAAGGAGAGGCCATCGGCCACCGGGAGATATTACCAGCCACAATAAATGGCCATCGGCCAACATTTTAGCCGATCGGCCAAAATAGATGGTCAGTCGGCACTATTTTTAATGTTGACACCTGTCTTCCACTCAACACCTTATCTTCTACAAAAGCCCAGCTTCGTAGTTTTCCTCATTTCAACACTGATTTGTACCAAATGGAAGAGTTTCTTACCTAAAATCTCACAACTTGGATTCCCAACTTGGATGGCTTGGAAAAGCTGAATTTTTGAGGCTTCGGCATAAACGCACTATTTCACTTTGGGTCGCACCCCGCTACGTTTTCCGTTCCTCCATGCCGCGGCAAGGTTCTGGAATCCGGTGACACACGTCTTTAGCTTTGGCGGCCAAGAGATGTGTCCCACTTTCGAGGATTTCCAAGCTTTAATGGAATCCGAGCGTGATGAAGAAATCTTGCCTCAATTCCGGTTTGGCTATGTCCAAGCGCTAGGAAGGATGTGCAGCCTTACTTTGCATGACGCTCGGTCATCGATTCATGATGAAGAGCTGGACATTCTGAGCTTGGTTTGTCAATTTTCTGATGCTGGTGATCGCGGCGACCGTCATTGGCAAGGTCATCGGCGACACGCGCTTTGTTTATGCATGCTATCTCATTTCTTACTCGCCCCAAGCTCCGGCGGGTTTAGCACTCGTCTAATTGAGGTCGCCGAGGGCTTGAAAGAGGGCAAAAGCTGCATCGCCATGACATTGGCCGAGACATTGATGGGCTTGGACGCTTTTCATCGTCAGGAGATGGCCAGGTTTGTGGGGAGTCCACTACTATTGCAGGTATTGTTTCCCACCCTGTCTCACATATATATTGCTCGCATCACTCGGCCTTCAGGCTCAATTTTTCTCTCAAAACCCTTTTGCTCACTTTTCTCTCAACGTACACCTCTCTATTCTTTATTCTCTCATTTTTCATCCCTCCCCAGGTGTGGTTGATGGACAAGTTGAGAGTTGTGGACTCGTGTCTGGCATATTCAGCTCGCAGCTATTGCTCCCGACCACGTCTAGTCGATGCTCCGGATGAAGGATGGTGGTACAACTGGATGTGCAATTTGTCTGTGGATCACATTGCTTGGCGCTGCCCTTGGCTCAATTTACCGGCGATGAGCTATAGCATGACCCGTCAGCCCGGGATCCAGTTGATTGGCATGACACACTGTGTGTTTCACTTTCCGTTCCGGTTCCGGCGCCAATTTGGACATGATCAGACTTGCCCAGAGGAGGGGATTGAGTACCCCGCTACATTTTCGGTCCGAGGCGCACAGCTAGCTCGGTATGCCACATCATGCAGAACGAGAAGGCTTCTGGCCCCCACTCTTGCCTTCAGCTACATCCTCTCTGATGAGTGTTTAGATTGGTTCAATGAAGAGGCACATATCGGGCCCAGCTTGGCATCAGAGGCTTCGACCAGCTCTGGGAGAGGACACAGGAACACCTGACTGTGCCCCGAATTTATTTGCTTTAATCAGAACTTTCAGGCTTTCTTTATGAATGTAATGAAAAGCAACTTCAATTTTGTATTCAAGAGTAGGAGAACTCTGTATTGAAATGAATGAAATTGAAGGTTGTGGTATTGGAAATTTTCCGTTCGGTCCAAAAATGGTCTAAGTTGTAAAAAGATTAATTTGAACCAAGTCAACTTTTATTAAAACTTTTCAAAACCATTTTCGATATGGATCAGAACTAGACACGCTTGAAATTTGTCACTGAAATGCACAACCCTGGATCCCAGCAACTGGAAAGTTGCCCCTAGTCTGAGTAGCACTGTACCGGAGATCATGATCGAGCTATTGAATGCTGAATAGACAAAGTTGATCGGGGAAGTGTTTATGGCTGGACTTCAAAATGAAGTTGCCTACGTATCCCAAAGATGAGAATCAAGCCTTACGTAGTTCGGCTCAGGTTCACTCGTGTATTAACCCTCACCTTTTACGCTCTAACTTTTGCCAAGGTCGCCCTTTGCGGGTTTTCAACCTCGCGAGCTCAGTTTTTATCATTTCAAATTTTTTGTGCTCTAACTTTTGCCTAGGTTGCCCTTTCGGGTTTTCGACCTAGCAAGCCTCTTAGGGAAAATATTTCTTCAACTTGTCCATGTTGATCGGTTGGGAGAACTCTAGGCCATCTAGGTCCATCAGAACGACAGCCCAACCCGACCAGATAGACTTGATGATGTAAGGACCAGTCCAATTAGGTCTGAACTTGCCCCTAGGGTCGTGGATGGGAGCTCGGTTGTCCTTGAGCACCAAATCTCCTTCTTTCAAGTTCCTGGACTTAACTTTCTTGTTGAAAGCTTGGCAATTCGTCGTTGATAACCCTGAAGATGGTACAGTGCTTTCAGCCTTCTCTCATCAAAGAGCATGAGTTCCTCAAATCTGCTCTGCTGCCAATCTGCCTTAGCTATCTAACACTCAGCCAGTACTCGCAACGACGGAACTTCAATTTCGATAGGTAGAACGGCCTCCATCCCATAAACCAATGAATACGGAGTCGCTCCAGTAGAAGTTCTAATTGAAGTCCGGTAGCCCCACAGAGCAAATGACAACTTATCTGGCCAGTCCGGTAGGTTTCCACCATCTTCTGCAGAATACACTTGATGTTCTTGTTGGCGGCCTCAACTGCTCCGTTGGTCTGCGGCCGATATGTAGATGACTTATGAAAAGCCACGTTGTATTTTTCCAACAAGTCAATCACTTCCTTTTTGAAGTGGGAACCATTATCTGAAATGATCTCGCTCGGGACCCCATAGCGGCAGATGATGTTGTTCCTGATGAACTTTGCAACGTGCGACGCCTTCAACACTGCATAAGATTGGGCCTCAACCCACTTTGTGAAATAATCTATTGCGACCAGAATGAACTCATGCCCATTAGACCCCTTTGGAGTGACAGCCCCGATCACATCGATCCCCCAGACTGAAAATGGCCACGGCGAAGTCATGTTGTACAGCTTTGACGGCGAGATGTTCATGCGGTTTGCATGGATCTGACATTTGTGGCATCGCCGAACAAAGCCGATACAATCCTCCTCCATGGTGGACCAATAGTAACCCTGTTGAGAATTTTTTGGGCTAGCATCACCCCGTTCATGTGCGCTCCGCACTCTCCCCCGTGGATGGCCTCCATCAGGCGCTTCGACTCTTCAGCCTCAACACACAGCTTATGCATTCCCAGATGACCTCTCTTATACAGTTTTCCTCCGCAGATGATGAATTGAGCAGCAATTCTTCGGATTGCCCTCTTATCTTTGGCATTTGCCCCTGGTGGATATGCTTCTTTCTCCAAGAAGTTCCAAACATCGTAATACCAGGGGTTCTCATCTTGAACCTCTTCTATGGCAGCAATCGACTCGTAGGCCACGCAAACTTCTGGTCAATGACGATCGGACGCATCCGGACTCCAAAAGGGATGTCTATCATAGAAGATAGAGTTGCTAATGAATCTGCAAACCTGTTGTTTTCTCTTAACAGATGAGCGAAGTTCAGTTTCTCAAACCGAGGAATCAGCAAGTCCAAGGTCTGGTGGTAAATTCTCATCTTTTCTTCTTTGACTTTCCAATCTCCTTTAGCTTGAGATACAACAAGGTTCGAGTCCCCGATGACGTCCAACCGTTTTTCCTCTAGTTCTAGGGCGGCTTCTAAACCAGCAATGCATGCTTCATACCTTGCTTCGTTGTTCGAGACTTTGAACCGGAGTTTAAATGCTAGAGGGATACGGGAATTGTCGGGTGCTATCAGCAACACCCCTATCCCATACCCGTATTGGTTTGATGCTTCGTCAAAATACATCGTCCAAAACTCATCTTCGACATGCAAAATAGCCTCATCTGGGAACAAGTACTCAACTGCTTCATCCCCCTCAACTGGGTGATCGGCTAGGAACTCGCTACCGCTCTCCCCTTTACTAACTTGCGAGTCACATACTTCAGATTGAATTCGGAAAGCAGAAGCAACCAACGGGCTAGCCTACTCGTAAGTGCCGGTTTCTCAAAGAGATATTTGATGGGATCTAATCTTGACACCAACATTACAGAGTGAGCTAACAGGTAGTGCCGCAGCTTCCTGGTAGCCCATACCAAGGCTAAGCAAGCTTTTTCCAGCGGAGTGTAACGGGTCTCATAACCTAGCATCTTCTTGCTCAGGTAGTAGATAGCTCTCTCCACCTTGTCCTCAGACTCCTGTGCAAGCATGCAGCCCATTGTAGTTTCAGTTACTGAAAGGTACAAAATCAACGGTTTTCCCGGCTCAGGCGGTGACAACACGGGTGGGTTCTGTAAGTATTGCTTGATCTGTTCAAAAGCAGCTTGGCATCGGCCGTCCCATTGGAACTTCGTTCCTTTCTTCAGGAGACCAAAGAGTGGTTCACAAGTCAAGGTTAATTTTGAGATAAACCGTCTTATGAATTGCACTTTACCCAGAAAGCCTCGCACCTCCTTTTCAGTCCTTGGTGGTGGCATTTCTAAGATGGCCTTGATTTTGGAAGGGTCGACTTCGATACCTCTCTGCGTAATCAAGAACCCCAGCATTTTCCCTGCTGTAACACCAAACGTACATTTTTGAGGATTCAGCCGCAACCGAAATTCTCTGATCCTTTGGAAGAACTTTTGCAAGGCGGTGTAGTGGCCCTCTCTTTCTTTGGACTTGACAATCATGTCGTCCACATACACCTCAACCTCTTTGTGGATCATGTCATGTAATATCGTGGTCGCAGCCCGTTGATATGTAGCTCCAGCATTCTTCAGCCCAAATGGCATTACTCTGTAACAGTAGGTCCCCCACGGGGTGGTAAAAGCAGTCTTCTCCCGGTCTTCGGGTGCCATCACAATCTGGTTGTAGCCTGAAAAGCCATCCATGAATGAAAGCAATGCATGCCCCGCTGTGAAGTCCACTAACTCATCGATATGTGGCAGAGGAAAGTCGTCCTTCGGACTGGCTTTGTTCAAATCTCTGAAATCCACGCATACTCGAATCTTGCCATCCTTCTTCGGCACTGGAACTATGTTGGCCAACCAAGTTGGGTGCTCAGACCAGCAGGAACCCTGTGTCAATTTGCTTGGTGACCTCTTCTTTGATCTTGATGGCCCAGTTGGGACGGATCCTTCTGAGTTTCTGTTTGACAGGTCGGGCCTCGGGGTCAAGAGGGATCCGGTGCTGTACAATCTCAGGATCAATTCCAGGCATGTCTTCGTAGGACCACGCGAAAACATCTTTGAAATCTTTTAATAAAGCGACTAAGCGCTCGTGCTCCTCCGAAGACAACGTGGACCCGATTTGGACCAGCCGCGGGTCCTTCTCAGTACCAACATTAATTTGGATGATTTCATCAACAAGCAGTTTTACAAACCTCTCTTGCTCTTGTTCTAGCAAATATTTCAAAACCGGAGGAATTTCTTCCTCGTCGTTTTCATCGAAGTTTTGAAAGTCTGAATTAATGCAATAAATCAAAGGCATAGAAAAATACTCAAAAGCCATAGCCACTTCATTCTCATTAATCACTTCCAAGTCGCCTGATTCCTCTGTTACAACAGACTCAAAGGAAAAAGAAAAAGACGACATAGACAGGACTGTGGCATCCGGGTTGTCACCCCCAGGAATATTGGACTCAGACTCAGACTCAGACGAGTTGGAACCTGATTCTGACCCTACAAATTCGGTAGAATCAGATTCTGGATCACTACCTGACCCGGTGCTGCCTGATAAGAAACCTTCCTTGTAGTGCCAGATGAGGGAAGGTGCAATGGATGCATCCAAAATGTTTGTAGATGGGCTCGCGGCCGCTCCATTCCCAATCATAGACATTGAGAGATCACCCCCTAAGCACTCATGTACGATTGAAGGATCTGATAGTAGACAAGCCAGTGCTACCCCCATTTCAAACTCGGTGCTCTCGGAATCCACTTCCTTACACCGCTCAACCTCAGCTGATGGGTCTGTCTACTCTTCGGCAACATCATCCCCGGTCAATTGTAAGTCAAAGAAGATCTCGAAACCCAGCAGGCGCCACTTCTCGGCATTCAACCATGGCTCTGGGAAGCCGCAGAATGGAAAGTCTTCCTCCTCATGGACGAAACGTCCGTTCAGGGTGCCCTGGATAGGCCGATGCATCAAGTCAAAATGCCTCTTGGTCTGCTTGGCCCTGGCTCTCCCAGCCATTTCTTTACCTTTCCTCACCCAGTCCTCTTTGGTGGGCAAATAGCCTAAACCAAAGGTATGCGGGTTGTGTAGCACTTCGACTGATATTGCAATGCCCTTCCGGCCACTTTTTCCAAGTCCCATCCCGGGGATATGCTGTAGCTTATTCATGAGGTACACTGACTGCGCGCTGACATATAGCTCTTCATCAACAGCTAGAATGTTCTGAACGACCCGGGCCTCGGCTAGGGTAAATCCGGATAGGAACACATCCTCCGTGCCATGTTCAATTTCCAAAACCAGTGTAGATACCTCTGGCGGTGGATGGATTGACGAATTCCCAAAAACTATAGCCACCCCCTTCACGTGGGGGTATTTCAACATCTGATGCAGTGTGGAAGAGACCGCCTTTACCTGGTGTAACCACGGCCGCCCTAAGAGTAAGTTGAAGGTTGCGGGAACGTCCAAGACATGAAAGTCAATCTCCTGCTGTCCTGGACCAACCTGAGTTTGAATCCGCACGGTTCCCATCACCTCTCTGCTTGTATTGTCATATGCCCGGATCACCTGGGCAGTTGGCTCAAAGTCCACGGGCTTCAACCCGATTGCATATGTCATCCTCGACGGGCACACGTTAATGGCGGAGCCTGTGTCGATAAGAACTACCGGTATCCACTTGTCTCTACATTCCACAGAGATGTAGAGCGGTTTGTTATGGTTTACACCCTCGGGCGGTAGTTCCTTGTCAAAAAAGGTCAACGTCAGGGAAGCTCCTCCCGGAAAAACCAATCCTACCAGTTGCTTAGGCGTGGTATCTATTGAGAGTTTGGCTTTGTCCATTGTAGAAAGGACAGCTTGTCTATGTACTTTTGAAGCCATCAGCAGTCCCCAGATGGAGATGTCTGCTTGTATTTTCTTCAGTTGTTTTAGCACAGCCTCTTCTTCGAGTAGCTTCTCTTTCTGCTTCTCCGACTCCTTGTCCTTCCCGGATGCCTCTGGTTGGTCTAGGTGTGGGGGCTTGAAATACTGCCCGCTCCTAGTCATATGATCAACTTTGCCAATGTACAGGGTATCGTCCGGTTGGTTACTCCCCCAATCCTCATCTGTGTGGGCAAGACATAAATCATCGTCTTCCCACCACATGCCATCGGCAGCCGATAGACACTTGTCCGGCTCCGTTGCAACTATCCTTGTACTCATAGTACCTTCCGTCCATGTGCTCGCAGCACGCTCTATCTTTGTGCACACAGCAGGTTTAGTCCCCACAGAGGCCTTGGCTTTTCTGGCTCTCTCCAAGTCTTCAATTCCTTCCGGTTCTAACTGTGTCAATGCAGCCTGCTGTTCAAAATTTCCTGTATTCAAAATGCCCAAATCCCGAGCGAAATTCTTGGCACCGGTGCTCTCCGGTGACGCATTCTGATCCCTAGCCCTTCCGGCCACAATTGATGTCCTTACCCCTGACGGGCCCTTTTCCAGCTGAGATTCTTCAACAATATCTGGTTGGTCGTCAAGCCACCCTGTAACCTCTGCTGACTCCTTAAAATCAAACCAGTTGACTGTCATGTCTCCCGGATCTTGTTCGTTGAAAAACTGAAGGTTAGCAATGTCTTCTCCAGATCTGCTAAGTCATCTAGCCCCTGATTGAATCCATCCTCCTGGACTACACAAATCCCTGCCCCTACTGGCAATTCCACATTCGGCCTAACTTGGCTTGCTGATGTAATGTAACCGCTCGGGTTGTAAATGAAGCTTGCAGACCTCTCGAGCTCTGTATTTGCATTCTCATCTGCTTCCACAGTCGACTCACTTCTATCTTTGACAGCTACCACCACCGTCTCAGGTTGGGTTTGGGAGATGTCCATCACGCACAAGTCAGTGCTTTCGGGAATGAACACCTCCGGCTTGGGTAAGTGAGAGGGGGTGATATATATACTAGGGTCATATGATTCAACCCCAGTTTGGATCATATTGGTGTGTTTGGGAGGTGGAGCTTGGTTATATGGTGGGAGAGGGTTGGTTGTGACATTCGGTTTCTCCAGAGGCACGATCACCCTGTTGTCGATGAGATCCTGAATCTCATGACGCATTCTATAGCATTGGTCGGTGTCATGACCATGCTGTTGGTGAAACACACAGTACTTCACCGGGTTATGGGAGGGGGGAAGTTTTTTTGGCAATGGTCGCGGCTCTAGGGGCTTTAAGTGCCCTTTTTTGATTAAAACCCCCAAAGCTTTGGATAGGGGCATATATAGTGGAGTGAAGGCTCTCTGGCCTTTGGGTGCATATCTGGTTGCTTGCGAGCTACTACCTGGCGCGCCGGTGAATGGCGTGGCTGCAAGGGCTCTCGGGGTATTGGTGGTGGTGACCATACTCACATCTGAAGATCTAGCAGCTGCAACACTGCTCGTGCCTGCATTCGTACTGCGGTTGAATGTTCTCTTAGGTTGTTCTCTCTCATTATCAATGAGGCCCTGCTTCATAGCGTCTTCGATCTACACCCCTATCTCATGTAAATCTGCAAAGGTGGGGAGGGGGAGAACGATCATCTTCTGCATAAGCTTGGGCTAGAGGTTCCGCACAACCATCCGAATCTGATCTTTGTCAACAGGCCTAATGGTCATCATCGTGGCCTTGGCCCTCCACCGAGTCACAAAATCGGAGAAGCTCTCCTTCGGTTCTTGCCTGGTGGTCTCGAGATCACAAGTTGGGACCTCGATCTGTGTATTATAGGAGTATTGAGCTATGAAGGCCTCGACCATCTCCTCCCAGTTCCTCTTGACGGAATCTTCCAATTTCGCATACCAGATGGCCGCCACACCTAACAAGGTTCGGCCAAACAAAGACAGCTTCTGCAGCCTGGAGAGGCCCATCGGCCTCAGTATATCCGAAAACAACCGTAAATGCACCATAGGATCACCGGATCCATCAAAACGGTCAATGTGTGGCATCTTAAACCAGTCCGGCAGCATCACGGCCGAGTCGGTGTACCCATCTTCGATATATGGAATGGTCTTGACACCTTGAGATTTCTTGAACAGCTTTTCAAGCTTGCTCACCTTTAATGTCGTGGGGTCCACCTCGAACTCAAAGGGAGAATCCGACAGGTTGGTAGGTGTTTTAGATAGCTGGGGTAGGATTGGGGGCGGAGCCGGCCCTATCGGAATATCCGTATCTTCCTGGACATTTGGTGTCTCCCCGGGTATCGGAACCCTTAGTGGTGGAGGAGCTTGGTGTGAAGCGGATGCTCCAGCTTGCTGCTGTAGCCTGGTGATTAGCTCTATCTGTTGGGCCATGATCTCAGCCTGCTGTTTGGCAAATTCTGCTTGACGAGCAGCGTCTTGCTGCATGGTTTTCATGCTCTCCTGGAGCTAATGCATCACTTCTTCCATTACTGCCATACTGCCCTGATCTAGCTAAACTACCAGTATATGTTCCCTCTCTGCGGGAGAAACAGAACTCTGATCCCTACTATACTCAGGTGGGGTAGACAAAGCCCTCTGAACTAACTGCTGAACTGATATCCTCTGCCTAACTGCCCTCCGTCTAGTAACCGGGGGTAAAGAATGGAACACTGATTGTCTGTCTACCAGATCCTCAGATCGATGGAGTCTGCGACCTCTAGTCCAGAGTTCTTGGGGGATATCTGTCTGGTCGGAATCAATTGTGCTAAACTACCTAGCAAAAGATAAAATAAAGCATAATAAGGAAATAATGAACAGAAAAACGGGCAGCATAACAGCTTAAATAAAGACAACACACAGTTGACAAATATAAACCGAATGGACTGCTCTCAACCACTGATCACTGTTCCCAAATCACTGCCCCCAAATCTGAATCTGATACCTGTAGATATGACGGATTCTCAAAGTACTGATACTGATGCCCGCAAGCCTGATACCCAAACTTGCAGACTGATACGTGCATGGCCTGTAGAGGTCAACTCAAAAAGCACATAACAGGCAAGTAAGAGTCAAAACACCCCTACGTTGGGGTAGGGTTTCCCTGTCCTATTGTCAGGAGCTAGGGTTTCACTATGCACACAGTGGTTTCAAACAACCTATAATCGGGTAGCAACCTATCCTAGTTTGGAATGGTCACTATGGATTCCAAATATGCACTAGGTCGAATGGTCGAAAATGGTGCCCTGGTAAAACCGGCGTTTGTGTTTCCGTCGTGGCAGAGCCCGCAACCGGTCAGCCTTATGGCACGGTTCTCAAAGAGAGCCTCCGGCAAACCATTCAGGAATAGCATATGGCAAACACGGTGCCCTAGGCGCACCAATGCAAATGCAATGCAAAGAAACGCATAAGTGTAATCAAAACAAGATATCATGAGTTCGAGTAAAGCTCTCTAAAGTCCCCAGCGGAGTCGCCAGAAATTGTGGACGCGCCCCGAGGGCCTTGCTTACCACAGTTCGGACTCAAATGTCATGGTTCTGAATCTAATCCCGCAAAGTGCAATACGAGACTAATAAATCACCAAAGAGTCCAAATTTGGCAAATCGTTTTGGAAAACAGATTTTTAAGAAAGAAGTGCCAAACATGGACTGCTTTGCCAGATACAGAGTCGCCACCTAAATATTTATTTTTGGGGAATTTAGGAAACCCTGACTCGTTGCCTAAGGCCACATGTCCGTCATCACCAAAGTTGCCTCGGCTCGGGAACTTGGGTACGATTGGGGAAGGTCAGCTATGAGCACCTCCACTCGCCCGATCCGAAGATCGGCCTGTACTAAGCATGATATCGAGTTTTTGAAAACACATGCGCTATTATTCCGGTTAATTAGCTAGAATTACTATGTGATGCGCACAACACACAAGTATAGACTAGATCGCCTAATTTTCGAACAAAACATCGCATATCCGTTTTTTTGGAAATGGTTTTGAATTTTGCTACTCGCAAGTAGGCTAAAACAGGGACTTCGATGAATTATTCCAATTCAAGCAATCCAACCTTCACCCACAGGCATTCAGGCAGTTATATCACATAAGCAATTAGCCTCATGGCAAACATGCTGTCATGTTAACACTCACACACATGCAAGATGCTAAAGCATAAACACTCACAGTGTACTCCGAGCCAAAATAAGAAACTAGTTAGAAATCATGCATGATCTTAGTTCATGTTAAGATGGCTAATGCAACACATGCAAAGATGCAACTAGAATAGGCTCGGCTAATCTAAGAATGGTATGTGAAATGCGACAACTTGATACACGTATTCAAGTTGGAATTGAAATACTATGCAATTAGTATGATGCACCGAGCCCGGTGCGTGCAATACGAATGAATGTATGCAAACATGCTGACATAAGTATGCTAATTGAAATGTGGCCTAAAACTAACCATTAAAAGCAGGTAAGTAAAAGGGAGAAAGACGTGGGGTTGGAAGACATTCACACACGCACGCACACTTATTACAAAATTGGCCCTCTCGACGGAGGGTCCGAATAAATAATACAAACCGAATAATTAATCAACTACCCTAGCTAATTAAATATTACAAAACCCTTAATTAATTAACAAATTAATTACAAAACAATCTAAGTATGAAATCAAAGAGGCCGCCATAGCTCCGCCTCGAAATGATTGGATGATGCATGCTTGATTCGCCTCGCTTGGAAACCCGTTGCCATGCCAACTATTGCCTCTGTTTACACTGTTTTATGCCTCTGAAAGCTGCACAAGTCCCAAGGCTACTTCTGAACAACTCCTTGAGCGCTGAGGGATGTCATCGGCCAAGAAATGGGACCACCGGCCATGTAAACATGGTCATCGACCAAAAGTGGGGCCATCGGCCAAACATTGTTAGCCGGCCGGCACTGAATGTGGCCGACCGGCCATCCCTTCCTGCAGAATTCTGTTATTGCTGCAGCAGAGGACAGACAGTGCATGACATTGAATTTACAAGACGATGTGTGCACGACTACCCTCCCTATCATGCTATGAACTCAAGGGAGTATGGCTCTCGACCCTCGGGCCACCAATCACGCATTTCGAGGCATCATGGCCAAAGGAGCCAAGTGTGCAAATTAATGTGGAATGAATGCAACAAAACATGTGAATGCCTAGAACTCTATCATGCTTGGATCAAGAGCGTCGGCGACTAAGGATTGAGGCACGTTTCGTCACTTCTAGTACGAACGTTCCTCGCTCCTCGTGTTTGGTTTGACACCCCAAACCAAACACAATGTAATGCAAACGAGCATGCCAAATGCAATGCAACATGGGGACATTATGTAATGCAACAAGACTAATGGCATGCAAACAAACCCAATGCAATATGAGTATGCAAGCAAGCTTGCAAACAACCCAAGCATGCAACAAGTATATATTAATGTCATGCGATGCAACTAACTAAACATCATGCAATATACTCAATATGCAAACACGGCGCAATACGAACATGCAAATACCATGAAAGCAAATAGGCTCAATGGGCTTAAACTGAAAGGACAGACCTTAGCCATGCCCTAATCAGTGGCCAAAACACCCAAGTCAGGGGACCAAAAGGGAAGGCACGCACCCACATACATTGGTCCATAAGCTAGACCACAATGCACAATCTTCAAACATGAGCAAGATGGGATAAACATGAGAATATGACGATGCAACAAGCTCTGAAATCATGTCAATAATGATGCCAAGTCATGCACATAGGATAAGCATCTCATGCTAATGGACTTAAAGCTCGAAGCTAGCCAAGGAGCTTGAACTATGGCCACATCAACCAAGCCCCAAAGGGCCAAGGCGACCCAAAACAGTCCCAAGGTAGGCCAAAACAAGATTAGAACATGCATGGGAGGTGGGCAAAACATGCTAAAAGATGGGCACAAACAAGGGGCCATGCAAGGCTACAAAGGGAGCATTACACTACATCTATCACAACCACTCATAGCATGGATTATGCAATGAAAAATAGAGTTATAATATGCCAAAATAAGCCCCGAAACCCAACGAGATGGCATTCCAAAGACCTAATCATGGAGACATGCACAATGACCTAAACAGGCGCGTGGGCCTCTAAGTTACGAATACGTGCATCTTTATGTTCGATCTCCCGACGCGCGGCACGAAGGCGCACACCAATCTCATAAGCGGTATATAGTCCTTTCACCGCTCCGTGAACGCCCTCTCGAAACACTTCGAAATCTTGTCGACCAATCATCGACTGCTGGACTTTCGGCGGAAAAATCTGTCGTGCAAATTCAACTGCCACGCTTGGATCTCGGATGATTGAGTCTGCTTCCGTCATCAGTTTGTTCCTGATGAAGACTGAAAAACTCAACGGGCGCAGTGGCCCACTGGCCTCGCTTCGCGAATGTGGGGAGTTTCCCTGCTGTCGCTTCTTCTTTCTAGGTGACCTGCTTTCACGACGTGGAGAGTAACGCCTCTCCTGCTCCCCAGATGTCCTACTTCCCGTTCGTGAAGGTTCCCCACCTCGATGCATTGCTAAGTCCAGCTCAGCCAATGTCCTACCTTCTCCTCTGTTGTTGAAGAATAGTCTACCTGACATTCACACTTCTCTAGCCTTCTTCGACAAACTGGTTTGAGTTGAGTCTTAACATGCTAATGGGACCTACGCACACACAGCAACCCCCATTTTTATTAACCACGGGTGCATTGCTCCCAAAGCGGTCCCTTTAACGCGGCCCCAGCCAATTCATAAATGCCTGATAATCGGCGGCAACGATCATTAATCCGTTGGGGCAAGAGCAGATTAATTAATCTATTCGGCCTTGCACAATTCATTAATCTGCTGCGCCGAACAGATAGGCTGTCCCAGCCAATTCACGAATGGCAGATTCATCAGCCAATTTAGAGCTAATAGCCGAATATTCATTGTGCCCCAGCAAACACCTGAACTGCCATTTTTAGGCGACCTTCATCAATTTGCCGGGGCAAGGGCATATTCATCAATATATTCGGCCTAAATATCAAAACTGAGCCGAATATCCATTGTGCCCTAGCAAACACTTGAATCGTCGTGTTTAGGTAGTCCTGTTCATCAACTTGCTGGGGTAAGGGCAGATTAATTAACCTATTCGGCTAAGTTACAGTGCTACATAGTTGTTCGCGCGCTGGCTAGATTCAGTAGTTTGTTCTATTCATGATTGTGCAACCTACTTAGCCGCTAATAAGCACATTCATCAGACAGAAAGTTCATTTCATGATTGCACATCTTATTTAGCCGTTAACAAGCACATTCATCAGGCAGAAAGGCAAAAGTAGTTTTCATTTATAAATTGAGCACAAACATAAGCCATTTTACAAATGAAAACCTCCTTACGTCAAATTTTGACAAAAACCAACAGTCAACACCTAATAATTCCAGCAAAACCTACATATACATACCACCAAAATAAAAAAAAATATTTAAAAAAAAAAAGAAGCAAACAAACAAAATGAAAAATACTGGACTCTAGATCAGTCTTCGGGGTCAGATGACAGCAGCTCAATGTCTACCTACTTGTGCGGAATCGGCTGCTCTGATACCACGTTAACGGCAGCCAAGGCTTTAAGCCAGTCGTGCTTGAACCCCCTGTTTTTGAACTTTGGCACTTCTTCTACGTAGTCTGCCCAGGCCGCATCCTTGCCTGCAATGAATGACTTGGAAATTTCGGACTTGGCATTTGCCATCGTCCTCTTTGACTGTTTCAAGTTGGCCTCCAGCTTGGTAATTGTTTCGTTGGCCAGTTTGAGCGCTTCTTCATTGGCATTTACCCTTCCCTCGGCAGCCACTCTCAATTCGTCAGCAGTCTTGGCCTTATCTGCTTCGGAATCGGCCTTATCTCTCTCTGTCGCCGCTTTCATGGCCTCAGAATCAGCTCGGAGAGAGGCCTCTGCCGCCTTTCCCTTCTCGTTCTCCAGCTCAGCTGTAAGAAAGCCGATCTGTTCAATAGCGTTGTGTTGGCAATGGCCAATTTCGGCTATCCTCTCCGCTGCCTACAAAACAAGGGATCAATAAGTTAATATAGAAACTTTTCTTTTGGTCAACCTTGCAAAATTACAAAGGGACACGTACTAATATCGCCGATTGAGCGGCTAATGCGATGGCCAGCAGATCGGCCTCTCCCCTAAAAGCTGCTGTAGACACCCCATTTTTGACCGTCCTCAAGACTTGGATGTGCTTGCAGGTACATCCGATTACAAGTTTGATTACTCGTTGAGCGCTCAACTTTCGCGACGGAATGCCAGGTTTGCTCTTTCCAAACCCTATTTCTATTATGTCTCATTTTTTGACCATGCCTTGGTCCCTCCATATTGATGTTTGTGATGGCCTGTTGGCCATGGAGAAGGGGCTGCGGACCATGGATTTGGCCCTGTCGGCCATTGATAAGGCCTGCTAGCCATCAATGAGGCACTGTTGGCCACCGCTGATGGCCGGCAGGACACCTTGTTTCAACAGATATTATTTTAGATCTTTTGAGCCAGCTGTTTTTCACTGAGCCATCCTCCATATGTATGGAGGGATGGAGGCCATTTCAAGCTTGTCAAGCAAGCTTTGCATTGCATTGCTTTATATAAGGGGAGGCTCCTCCCTCTTTCCAGAGGTTCAGATTTTTAGAGACAAAATCTTATCCTCTCTCTAGAATTCTCACTCTCTCTCTATATTGTGCTCAATAGTGCTTTAAAGTGTGTTTTCTTCACATTTTTGCAAAGGAACACCTAGTCAAACACCACTACCTTGGAGCTGAGACTTTTGGAGGTTTGTTTGGAACTCAAAAGGCTGGTTTTGGCTCAGAAAAAGACCTGTCTTGCTGTTGTACTTCAAGGGTGAGCATGTTCCTCTTTTAGGCATATTTTTGTATACCATGTTAGCCCTCCTTGCATGCTGTTTTAGGCTTGGTTGTTAACTACAAAAAGTTCTATTTTTAAGTGATTAGAATGGTTGTTTGAGGCCTCTTTGGTGTTGAGGATGTTCTACCCTCTTATGTGCCTTATTTGCTTAGGTTTGGTGCCATCCCTTTAGGCCCTTGAGTTCACCTTTGTTTGGCCTTTCCATCACTGAATTCTAGAGGAATTTCAGTGGTGGAAAGTGGGTTTGAGACCCAAAATGGATGGGGGTGCCCCCCCTTTTGTGCTTTGTTTGCATGTGTTGTTGGTTTAACACTTTGGCATATTTTTCTACTTTCTTGAGGCTCTATCTCAGCATGTTTTAGGCCTTATTTTAACATGTTATAACTCTGTTTTGGGTTGGTTTGGTTGCCACTTGCATGCTTCATGTACTTGTAGTGCAATCTTGTTTACTAGCCTAGCATGTTTGGAGTTTTAGCCTATTGATCTAGCATGTGTGTGCTCTACTCCAGCACATTTTTGGCTTTGATTTAACATGCTTTAGGTCTGATTTGAGTGGTTTTGGTTATGCATGCCTTGCTTTGTATGGCTCTAGTGTGATTGGCCTTGTTAGCCTTAAGCTTTGAGACCTCTAGTATGTCATATTTGAGTTTTTTGCATGGCATGACATCATTTGGCATGTTATTTTGGGTCATATACCTCTGCCATATTCTTGCATTTATCGCCCTTTTGTTATGCTTTAGGGTTGAGCCTTATGCTTCACTTATAAGCCTATATGTATGCATGCTTGCCTAAGCTTTGGGGCTACCATCTCAGCATGTTTTTGGTGTTACTTTGCCATGTTACAACTCTGATTTTTGTTGGTAGAGTCACCTCTTACTTGGTTTTGGTATGTGTAGTGTAATCCCACTCATTGGCCTTGCATGCATCATGCTTCATGCCTCCCATTCTTGCTTGTTTTGGCTACACTTCATCATGTTTCTAGCATTGCTTTGGCCTGCCTTAGGACTGTTTTGAGTGATCTTGGTCCTTCGGGGCTTGCTTGATATGGCTATGGTGCAAGTACCTTAGCTAGTCTTGAGTTTTGAGCACCGTAGTATGCTATGTTTATGATGATTGCATGTTTGGGCATCGTTTGACATGTTATTTTAGAGCGTATACATGTGTGATGTTCTTACTTCTTTCATTCCTTGAGAGCTTTTGAGAGTTGTGTTTAATGCCTAGCTTGCAAGCTAATGGATGAGCATGTTGTTGTAGCTTTTGGTGCTTCATTTCCAGCAGGATTTTGCCATTGTTTTGGCATGCATGGGGTCTGTTTGGTATTGGTTTAGTCCATCGAGCATTGCTTTGCATGATTCTAGTGTTGTGTCCTTCACTAGCTTTTAATGCTTAAGTGTTCTAGTATGTTGTGCATGAGTGTTTGCATGTTAGAGTCTTGCATTTCATGCCAAGATTAGCATGTTGTTTGCATGTCACGTTGCTTGCTTTGCATTGTGTTCAATCGGATGTTGTGTTGAACACAAGGTGGATTAGTTCATTTCATACTTGAAGTGATGAAGTGAGCCAATCTCCCTTGGTCTCCATTGCCTTTGATCTCTCATGATAAGGAGATGGTCTAAGTGTCTTGTTTGTCATGCATTTATTAAATTTGTACATGTTGGATCTTTGGCCATCATGCATTGAGATGCTTGATTAATGGTTTTGGATCCAACGGTGCCTCTCTCTTGATGTTTTGAGGTGATATGGAGGGGTATGGTACATACATGTCCTTGGGAGACCCTCCATTTCCTCTCTTTTGAGCTTTGTTGCAGAATGGAGTTTTAGTACATCAGTGGCCGATAGTGCCTTATTGATGGCCGAGACCTCTTCATCCGTGGCCGGCAGGAGGGTCGGCAGTCACCATTCATGGCCGGCAGGCCACTAGTGCATTCCCCAGCAATGATTTGGTAAGGTTTAGTAGCAAGTTCTTGGAGAAACCCTGCAAACAGAGCCTCTAAAGAGCAAACCGGAGAGCTTTTTAGGGCGGAAACCGAGCATGCATCCTTCATTGTTCAAGGCAGAGCTGTGGCAGCCTAATTTAGATGTTTTTCATACTTAGTTGGTTTTGTAACTTAATTAATTTGATTAATTAGTCAAAGTTTTGTAATAATTAATTAGCTTAGCATAGTTAATTAGTTGGTTTGTAATAATTAGTTTAATTTGCATAGCTAGTTAGCTAAATTCATTCGGACCCTCCTTGGCGAGGGCGTATTGTTGTAATAAGTGTGCGTGTGTGTGTGCATGTCTTCCAACCCCACTTCTTTTTCCCTTTTACTTAACTGCTTTCGATGATTAGCTTTGGGGTCATGTTTTGTTTAGCATACCTTATGCTCACATGTGTGCATCATTCATTTGTCTTGCATGCACCGGGCTTAGCGCATCATTCTAACTGCATTGTATTTCAATACCTCTTTGAGTACATGTATCAAATTGTCACATTCATATGCCATCTTAGATAGCCGAGCCTATTAATTGCATTATTGCATGTGTTGTATTAGGCATTTTGTACAGTTAGGATCATGCATTGTTTTCTAACTAGCTTTTGTTTTGGCTTAGAGTACACTGTAAGTGTTTACGCTTTAGCATACTGCATGAGATGTGTATGTTGCCATGTTAGCATGCTTGGCATGAGGCTATTTGCTTATTTGATGAACTGCATGAATGCCTGTGGATGAAGGCTTTATTGCTTGAATTGGAACAATTCATCAAAATGTGAGTTTTATGCCCACTTGGAGTGGCAAATCATCGTGTTTTAAGCCCACCTTGTTTGGTGGCAAATCCGCATTTCTAAGCCCACTTGAGGGTGGCAAATTCAAACCATTTTTGAAAACAAACATGAGATGTTTTGTTCCAAATCGAGTGATTTAGTCTATACTTGTGTGCTATACGCATCACGTAGTAAATTAGCTAAATAATCTGAATAAGAACACATGTGTTTTCAAAACAACATATCATGTTAGTAGAGGCCGATCTTTGATCGGGCGAGCGGGGGTGCTCATTTCAGGACCTTCCCCTCTCGTACCCAAGTTCCCGAGCCGAGGCAACTTTGGTGATGACGGACACGTGGCCTTAGGCACGAGTCAGGGTTTCCTAAATTTCCCAAAAAACAAAACATTTAGGTGGCCACTCTAAAATCTGGCAAAGCAGTCCATGTTTGGCGTTTTTTGATTAAAATCGATTTTCCAAAACGATTTGCCGGATTTGGACTATTTGGTGATTTATCAGTCTTACATTGCATTTTGTGAGATTAGATTCAGAACCGTGACAGGAGTCCAAACTGTAGTAGCTATGAACCCAAATCCGCGCCCTCTCCGAAAGGGGTGCCGCGCGGAGCGAGTTCGAGCAGTCTACAGTTTCTGGCAACTTTGCTGGGGATTTAGAGAACTTGACTCAAACATCATGATATGTTGTTTTATCTACACGTATGTGTTTCTTTGCATTGGTGCGCCTAGGACACCGTGTTTGCCATCTGCTATTCCTGAACCGGAGGCTTGTTTAGAAAAGCGTGCCATAAGGTTGACCGGTTACGGGCTCTGCCACTATGGGAACACAAACCTCGGTTTTCACCGAGGCACCCTTTTTGACCATTCGACCTAGTTGCATATCGGAAGATATAGTGGCCATTCCAAATTAGGACATGTTGCTTACCCGAATGTAGGTTGTTTGAAACCGCATGTGTGCGTAGTGAAAACCCTAGCTCCTGACAAGATAGGACAGGGAAACCCTACCCCTTTATAGGGGTGTTTTGGCTCTTACTTGCTTGCTATGTGCTTTTAAAGTGTGTCTCTACAGGAATGCATGTATCAGTTTGCAAGTCTGAGTATCAGTCTGAGGACATCAGTATTTGGGGGTATCAGATTTAGGGCAGTGATTTGGGGACAGTGATCAGTGTTTGAGAATAGTTCTTTCAGCTTGTGATTATTAACTGTGTGCTGTGTTTATTTAAGTCAAAATGTTGTCCGTTTTTTTGCTTGTTGTTTCCTTATTTTGCTTTATTTATCTTTTTACAAGGTAGTATAGCATCATTGCTTCCGAGGAGGCAGTTTCCCCCAAAGCACTCTGGGTTAGAGGCAGAAGGCTTCATCGATCCGAGGATCTAGTTGACGGACAAGCAGTGTTCTTTTCATTACCCCCGGTTACAAGGCGGAGGGTAGTTAGGCAGGGAATATCAGTACAACAGTTGTTGGTTCAGCGATCATTGTCCACCCCACCAGTGAGTAGTTGGGCTGAGGTTTCCGTTTCTACCACAGAGAGAGATACACCGATTCAGTTAGATCAACACTTTATGGGTAGGTATGGAGGACATGATGCGTCAGCTCCAAGAGACCATGCAAGCCATGCAGCGGGATACTGCCTGCCAGGCCGAGGTTACTACACGTCAGGCAGAAGTGGTAACTCAATAGGTAGAGCTGATTGCCAGACTTAAGCAACAGCAGCAACCACAACAAGCCGGAGCGTCTGCTTCGCATCCACCCCCACTCCCACATAGAGTTCCAACACTCGGGGATACTGCAAACGTCCAGGAAGATACGGACGCTCCAACGGGGCCAGTCCTGCCACCAGTTCTACCACAGACTTCAAAGACACCGGCCTTCTCAACAGATACACTGTTTGAATCTAAGATGGACCCAACCACTCTGAAGATGAGTAAGCTTGAAAAGCTGTTTAAACGGGCCCAGGGTGTCAATTCCATTCCAGACATAGAGGATTACATTGATTCGGCAGTAACATTGCCGGACAGATTCAAGATGCCCAACATAGACCATTTTAACGGCTCGGGCGACCCTATGGTTCATCTGAGGCTATTCTCGAATATTTTGCGCCTAATGGGCTTGACGAGACTCCAGAAACTATCACTCTTCGGCCAGACCCTGTCGGGTATTACGGCCATTTGGTACGCCAAGCTAGAGGACTTAGTGAAAAGGAGCTGGGAGGAAATGGCTGAGGCCTTCGTCGCACAATATTCATACAATGCCCAGATTGAGGTCACGACCTGTGATCTTGAAGTGACCAGGCAAGAGCCGAAAGAAGGCTTTTCTGACTTTGTCACTCGATGGAGGGCCAAGGCCTCCATGATGACAACTCGGCCATTGGAGAAGGATCAGATAAGGATGGTTGTGCGCAATCTCCAACCCAAGCTGATGCAGAAAATGATCGTCTTACCCCTCCCCACTTTTGTGGACTTACACGAGATTGGGGTACAGATTGAGGACGCTATGAAGCAGGGTTTGATTGACCAAGACAGGGAACAGCCCAAGAGGGCATTTACACGCAATTTGAATGCAGGCACGAGTAGTGCTGCAGCTGCCAGAACTTCTGATATGGGCGTGGTCACCACCACCACCCCAAAAACAGCCACACCTTTAACCAGTACATCCAGAACCGCCTCTCAACCAGCAAACTATCCACCCCAAGGCAAGAGGGTTTTTACCCCACTTTATATGCCTTTATCTAAAGCTCTAGGGGTCCTACTTAGGAAAGGACATCTGAAACCGTTAGAACAATGACCTTTACTTGATCCTCTCCCTCCAAAGCATGACCCAACTAAATACTGTGCATTCCATCAACAACAAGGTCATGACACTGACTTCTGCTTTCGATTACGTCATGAGATTCAAGATCTCATTGACAACAAGGTGATTGCACCCCCAGACAAACCAAATGTCACCACCAACCCACTTCCACCACATAACCAAGCTCCTCCACCCAAACACATCAACCTGATCCAAACTGTGGCCATCCTATATGACCCAAGCAAATACATCACACCCTCCCACCTACCCAAGCCTGAGGTGTTCATCCTAGATAGCACAGACTTGTGCTTGTTGAGCACCTCCCTAACCCAACCCGAGCCAATGGTGGCGACTATCGAAGACAGACCTGGGATGACTTTGGAGGCAAATGGGAGTGTTGATTCAGACCCTGAGGGATCTGGGAGCTTTACCAAGGGAGCATACAACCCGAGTGGTTATATCGTATCGTCGGATCAGGTCAAGCCGAGGGTAGAGTTGCCAGGTAGAGTTGCCAGCTGGGGCAGAAATCAGTGTGGTCTGGGAGGATGGACCTGGTCAGGGACTAGATGACCTGGTAGAGTTGGAAGGGGACATTGCAAATCCGCAGTTCTTTGAAGAGCAGGACTCAGGAGATGTGAACATCAACTGGTTCAACTTGGATGGATCGGCAGAGAATACGGGGTGGCTCAATGACCAGCAAGATGTTGTTGAAAAATCTCAGCCAGAACAGGGACCATCAGAAACGGGAACATCAGCAGTGGCTGGAATGGCCGAGAATTAGTAAGTATCGCCGAAGAGCACCGGTGCGAAGAATTTTGCTCGGGATTCGGGCAGTTTGAGTACAGTAGACACTAAATGAGAGGCTGCATTAAAGTGGCTTGAGCAAGAAAAGATCGAGGATCTTGAGAGGGCTAGGAAGGCCAAAGCCCCTGCAGGGACGGAATGTGCCGTGAGCACAGAAACAGTTACAACGGAGCCGGACAGCTGTCTGTCGATTGTCGACAGGATGGGGTGGGAAGATGACGACTTACGTCTTGCCAACACCGACGAGGTCTGGGGGGAGAACCGAACAGACGACACCTGGTATGTTGAGGAGGTCGACCATATGACTAGGATTGGGCCGGTATTTCAAGCCCCCATACTTGGACCAGCCGGAGGCGTCCGGGAAGGACAAAGAAGCAGAGAGGCAGAAGGAAAAACTGCTGGAGGAGGAGGCTGTACTGAAGCAGCTTAAGAAAATCCAAGCAGACATCTCCATCTGGAGACTGCTTATGGCCTTGAGGGTTCACAGACAAGCTGTCCTTTCTGCCATGGACAAGGCAAAACTTTCAATTGATACCACACCTAAACAGTTGGTAGGGCTAGTTTTCCGGGAGGAGCTTCCCCGACCTTGACCTTCACCGACAAAGAACTACCGCCTGAGGGCTCAGATCATAACAAACCACTCTACATCTCTATGGAGTGTAGAGAGAAATGGATACCAGCGGTCCTGGTCGACACGGGGTCTTCAATCAATGTATGTCCGTCGAGAACGGCGTATGCTATCAGGTTGAAGCCCGCTGATTTTGAGCCTACAGCCCAAGTGATACGAGCCTATGATAATACTAGCCGAGAGGTGATGGGGATCGTACAGATTAAGACTAAGGTTGGTCCGGGGCAGCAGGACATTGAGTTCCATGTCTTGGATGTACCAACAACTTTCAATCTACTCATTGGGCGGCCGTGGCTGCACCAAGTGACGGCTGTCTCTTCCACCTTACACCAAATGCTGAAGTACCCCCATGGGAAGGGGGTGGCAATCGTTTTTGGAAATTCTTCAATACATCCACCGCCAGAGGTTTCTACACCAGTTCTGGAGATTGAGCATGGCGCGGAAGATGTATTTTTGTCAGGATTCACCCTAGTTGAGGCCCGGGTTGTACAGGATATGCTTGTTGTTGATAAGGGGCTATACGTCAGTGCACAGTCTGTCTACCTTATGAACAAGCTTCAACACATCCCCGGGATGGGATTAGGGCGAAGTACCCTGAAGGGCATCGCAGTGTTGGCCGAAGTGCCGCATAACCCATATACCTTTGGATTAGGTTATCTGCCTACCAAAAAGGATTTGGCGAGGAAAGGAAGAGAGATGGCCGGAAGAGCCAAGGTAAAGCAAGCCGGAAAGCACTACGAGTTGGTGCATAGGCCTATCCAGGGGACCCTGAACGGACGCTTTGTCCGGGAGGGGGAAGACTTCCCGTTTTGCGGCTTTCCGGAGCCCTGGTTGAATTCAGAGAAGCGGCGTTTGCCCGGCTTCGAAATCTTTTTTGATCTTCAGTTGTACGGGGATAAAGTTGCCGAAGAGCAGACAGACCCACCAGTTGAGGCTGAGCAGTGCAAGGAGGAGGATTCCGAGAGCACAGAAATTGAGATGGGGGTAGCGTTGGCTTGCCTCGTTTCAGATCCTTAGATCGTACTGGAGTGGTTGGGGGATAACTTCTCAGTTTCCATGATCAGGGATGAAGCGGTTGTGTGCCCATCTTCAGGCATTCTCGACGCATCCATCGCACCCTCCCTCGTCTGGCAATATGAGAAGGGCTTTTTATCGAACTGTTTCGGGTCAGGTAATGAGCTGGAATCTGATTCCACTGAGTCTGTGGAGTTGGAATCATATTCCAGCTTTTTTGAGTCTTGAGTCTGGTATTCCTGGGGGTGATAACCCGGATGCCACTGTCCTGTCCAGGTCATCTTTTTCTTTTTCCTTTGAGTCTGTTGTAACCAAAGGAACGGGCGATTTGGATGCTATTAATGAGAATGGTATGGCTGTGGCTTCCGAGTACTTTTCTGTGCCTTTAATTTATTGCATTAATCAGGATTTTCAAAATTTTGATGAAAACGATGAGGAAGAAATTCCTCCGGTTTTGAAATATTTGCTTGATCAAGAGCAGGAGAGGTTTGTAAAACCTTTGGTTGATGAAATCATCTTAATTAACGTTGGTACTGAGAAGGATCCGCGGTTGGTCCAAATCGGGTCCACGTTGTCTTCTGAGGAACGTGAGTGCTTAGTCGCTTTATTAAAAGATTTCAAAGATGTTTTCGCGTGGTCCTACGAAGACATGCTTGGAATCGATCCTGAGATTGTACAGCACCGGATCCCTCTTAACCCAAAGGCCTGACCTGTTAAACAGAAGCTCCGAAGGATCCGCCTGGACTGGGCTCTGAAAATCAAAGAAGAGGTCACCAAGCAGATCGACGCAGGGTTCCTGGAAGTATCTGAGTATCCAACTTGGTTGGCCAATATAGTTCTGGTGCCGAAGAAAGACGGCAGAATCCGGGTATATGTGGACTTTAGGGATTTGAACAAAGTCAGTCTGAATGACGACTTTTCTCTGCCGTATATCGACGAATTAGTGGACTTCATTGTTGGGCATGTGTTGCTCTCATTCATGGATGGATTTTCAGGCTACAATCAGATTTTGATGGCACCCGAAGACAGGGAGAAGACTGCTTTCACCACCCCGTGAGGAACCTATTGCTATAGGGTGATGCCGTTTGGGTTGAAGAATGCTGGGGCTACATATCAATGGGCTGCGACCACGGTTTTGCACGATATGATCCATAAAGAGGTTGAGGTGTACGTGGATGACATGATTGTCAAGTCCAAGGAAAGAGAGGGCCACTACACCGCCTTGCAGAAATTCTTCCAACGGATCAAAGAGTATCGGTTGCGGCTGAATCCTCAGAAATGTATCGAGGTCGATCTGCTGGGGTTCTTGATCACACAAAGGGGTATCGAGGTTGATCCTTTCAAAATCAAGGCCATCTTAGAAATGCCACCACCAAGGACTGAAAAGGAGGTGCGAGGCTTTCTGGTAAAGTGTAATTCATAAGACGGTTTATTGCAAAATTAACCTTGACTTGTGAACCACTATTTGGTCTCCTGAAGAAAGGAAAGAAGTTTCAATGGGACGACCGATACCAAATTGATTTCGAGCAGATCAAGCAATATTTACAGAACCCACCTATGTTGTCACCGCCTGAGCCGGGGAAACCATTGATTCTGTACCTGTCAGTGACCGAAATGACAATGGGCTGCATGCTTGCACAGGAGTCTGAGGACAAAGTGGAGAAGGCTATCTACTACGTGAGCAAGAAAATGCTGGATTACGAGACCCGCTGCACTCCGCTGGAGAAGGCTTGTCTGGCCTTGGTATGGACTACCAGGAAGTTGAGGCACTACCTGTTAGCTCACTTTGTAATATTGGTTTCGAGATTAGATCCCATCAAATATCTCTTCGAGAAACCGGCACTTACGGGTAGGCTAGCTTGTTGGTTGCTTCTGCTTTCCGAATTTGATCTGAAGTACATGACGCGCAAGTCAGTGAAAGGGAGAGCGGTAGCGAAGTTCCTAGCTGACCACCCAGTTGAAGGGGGTGAAGTAGTAGAATATCT
Source organism: Camellia japonica (assembly GCA_030407325.1). Taxonomy (NCBI): domain Eukaryota; kingdom Viridiplantae; phylum Streptophyta; class Magnoliopsida; order Ericales; family Theaceae; genus Camellia; species Camellia japonica. The sequence continues at coordinate 79,477,329 of JAPPVO010000017.1, forward strand.
ATTCCCAGACAAGGCCATTCTGCATGTCGAAGAAGAGACTTGGATGATGTACTTTGACGGAGTGTCAAACCAATACGGGTATGGGATAGGGGTGTTGCTGATAGCACCCAACAATTCCCGTATACCTTTAGCATTCAAACTCCGGTTCAAAGTGTCGAACAATGAGGCAGAGTATGAGGCAAGTATTGCTAGACTAGAAGTCGCCCTGGAACTAGGGGAAAAACGGTTGGATGTCCTCAGGGACTCGAACCTTGTTGTATCTCAAGCTAAAGGAGATTGGAAAATTAAAGAAGAAAAAATGAGAATCTATTACCAGACCTTGGATGTTCTGATTCCTCGGTTTGAAAAACTGAACTTCGCTCATCTGTTAGGAGAGAACAACAGGTTCGCTGATTCATTAACAACTCTATCTTCTATGATAGACATCCCTTTTGGAGTTCAAATGCGTCCGATCATCATTGAACAGAAATTCATGCCGGCCTACGAGCTGATTGCTGCCATAGATGAGGTACAAGATCAAAACCCCTAGTATTACGACATCTGGAACTTCTTGGAAAAGGAGGTGTATCCACCAGAAGCAAACGCAAAAGATAAGAGGGCAATTCAAAGAATGGTTGCTCAGTTCATCGTCTATGGGGGTAAACTGTACAAGAGGGGTCATCTGGGAATGCACAAACTGTGTGTTGATGCTGAAGAGTCCAAGCGCCTGATGGAGGCCATTTATGGAGGAGAGTGCGGAGCGCACATGAGCGGGGTGATGCTAGCCCGGAAGATCCTTAGACAGGGTTATTACTGGTCAACCATGGAGGAGGATTGTATTGGCTTTGTCTGGCGATGCCCCAAATGTCAAATCTATGCAAACCGCATGAACATTCTAACGTCAAAGTTGTACAACATGACTTCACCGTGGCCGTTTTCAGTCTGGGGGATTGATGTGATTGTGGCTGTCACTCCAAAGGGGTCCAACGGGCATGAGTACATTCTGGTAGCGATAGACTACTTCACGAAGTGGATTGAGGCCCAATCTTACACGGTGTTGAAGGCATCGCATGTTGCTAAGTTCATCAGGAACAACATTATCTATCGCTATGGGGTCCCGAATGAGATTATTTCTGGTAATGGTTCTCACTTCAAGAAGGAGGTGATCGACTTGTTGGAGAAATACAACGTGGTTTTTCATAAGTCATCTACATATCGGCCGCAAACCAATGGAGCTGTTGAGGCTGCCAACAAGAACATCAAGCACATTCTGCAGAAGATGGTGGAAACCTACAGGGACTGGCCAGATAAGCTACCATTCGCTCTTTGGGGCTACCGAACTTCAATTCGAACTTCTACTGGGGCAACTCCGTATTCTTTGGTCTATGAGATGGAGGTTGTTCTGTGCATCGAAGTTGAGGTTCCGTCATTATGGGTATTGGCTGAGTGTCAGATAGCTGAGGCAGATTGGCAGCAAAGCAGGTTCGAAGAACTCATGTTCTTTGATGAAAGAAGGCTGAAAGCACTGTATCACGTCCAGGGTTATCAACGAAGAATTGCTAGGGCTTCCAACAAGAAGGTTAAGTCCAGGAATTTGAAAGAGGGGGATCTAGTGCTCAAAGACAGCCGAGCTCCCATCCACGACCCTAGGGGCAAGTTCAAACCCAATTGGACTGGTCCTTACATCATCAAGTCTATCTGGTCAGGTGGAGCTGTCGTTCTGATGGATTTAGATGGCCTTGAGTTCTCCCAACTAATCAACATGGACAAGTTGAAGAAATACTATCCCTAAGTGGCTCGCTAGGCTGAAAACCCGAAAAGGCGACTTAGGCAAAAGTTAGAGCACAGAAAATTTGAAATAATAAAAACTGAGCTCACATGGTTGAAAACCCAGAAAGGGCGGCCTTGGCAAAAGTTAGAGCATAAAAGGAGAGTGTTAATACACGAGCAAACCTGAACCGAACTACGTAAGGCTTGATTCCCATCTTTGGGATACGTAGGCAACTTCATTCTAAAGTCCAGCCATAAGCACTTCCAAATCAACTTTGTCCATGTGATCATGTTGGTCATCTCTGTCTATTATGTATTCAAGAGCTCGGTTGTGATCTCCAGTGCAATGCGGTTTAGACTAGGGGCAACTTTCCAGTTGCTGGATCCGGGGTTGTACATCCCAGTGATCGATCTCAGGTGTGTCCAGTTTTGATCCATATCCAAAATGGTTTTGAAAAGTTTTAATAAAAATTAATTTTGCTCAAATTAATCTTTCTACAACTTAGACCATTTTTGAACCATAACGGAAAATTTTCAGTACCCACAACCTTCAATTACATTGATTTCAGTACAGAGTTCTCCTACTCTTGAATACAAATTGAAGTTGCTTTTTATTACATTCATAAAGAAAACTTGAAAGTGCTGATTAAAGCAAATAAACTCAGGGCATAGTCAGGTGTTCCTACGCCTCCTCCCAGAGCTGGTTGAAGCCTCTGATGCCAAAATAGGCCTAACCTGCGCCTTTTCATTGAGCCAAGCTATGCACTCATCAGAGAGAGTGCAACTGAAAGTAGGAGCGGGGGCCAGAAGCTCTCTCATCCTCCATGGTGTGGTATATCGAGCTAGCTGTGCGCCTTGGACCGGAAATGCTGCAGGGTATTCTATCCCTTCTTCCGGACAAGTCTGATCATGCCCAAATTGGCGTCGGAATCGAAATGGGAAGTAAAAGACACAGTGTGTCAGGCCAATCAGCTGAATGCCCGGCTGGCGAGACATGTTGTAGCTCATCGCTGGCAGATTAAGCCAGGGGCAGCGCCAAGCAATGTTGAGAGTGGACAGACTGCACATCGATTCGCACCACCATCCCTCATCTGGGGCGTCAACTAGCCATTGACGGAAGAAATAGCTGCGCGCTGAATATGCTGGGCATGAGTCCACTACTTTCAATTTATCCATCAACCATATCTGGGGAGGGATGAAAAATAAGAGAGATTAAAGAATAGAGAGGTGTGCGTGAAGAGAAAAGTAAGAAAAGGTTTTGAGAGAAGAACAGAGCCTGAGGGCCAAGTGATGTGAGAAATACACATGTGAGAAGGGAGGGAAACATTACCTGTAGCAGTCGTGGACTCCCTGCTAACCTGGTTGTCTCTTGACGTTGGAAGGCATCCAAACCCATTAAGGTCTCGGCTAGTGTCATGCCAATACAGCTCTTGCCCTCTTTTAAGCCTTGGGCAACCTCAATCAGACGGACGCTAGACCCTTCGAAGCCAGGGACAAGTAAGAAATAAGACAACATGCACAAGCAAAGGGCATGTTGCCGAAAACTCTGCTAATGATGATCGCCGCGGTCACTGGCGTCAGAAAACTGATGAATCAAGCTCGGAATATCTAACTCTCCATCGTGAATCAACAATCGAGCGTCATGCGTAGTAAGCCCACACATCCGTCCCAAAGCTTGGATATGGCTGAAACGGAGTTGGGGCAAAATTTCTTCATCGCACCGGGATTCTATCAAGGCTTGGAAATCTTCAAAAGTGGGGCACATCTCTTGACCCCCAAAGCTAAAAACAAGAGTTACTGGATTCCAATGCTTAACTACGGCGTGTAGGAATGGAAAACGCAACGGGGTGCGGCTCAACGTAAATAATGCATTCATTCGAAACTCCGGAAGTTCAACTTTTTCGAGCCATCCAAAGATGCGAGCCAATTGGAGAGTCTTTGGGCCACAAATGGTTCCATTTGGGGCAAAACTGGAGTTAAAATGAAGAAACCACGAGGCTGGAACCTTTGTAGAAGATAAGGTAGTGAGTGGAGGACAAATGTCAACGTTTCGGAGGTTCGGTCATCAATGGCCGACGGTGCCTCATTGATGGCCGGCAGTAGCTCATCGATGGCCGGCAGGCCATTCCCCATGGCTGGCAGGCCTTCCCCTGTGGCCGGCGGCCTTTCCCTCATGCTCACTGACCTTCTTGGTGAAGTCTAGTTGTTTGCTGCAGTGGAATCCTATTATTTGCACCTTTTGAGGTCTTGTTTTGATCCTTTTTCGGCTTAAGTTTGTTTGTTTAAAGTTGTAATCGTTTGGTGTTTGTGAGTTGTATTTTTGTTGCTTATCGAGTTGTTGTAATTTGCTTATGGAGTTGTAAACTTGTTAAGGTCTTGTTGTTGCTTATTGAGTTGTTTTATTTATTTCAGGTGTTAGTCGGTTCACTACCTGATTTAGACAAATGCATGCACAATTTTCAAACAAAGATCAATCTCATTTTCATGCTATGCGATGTTATGCGATGTTCAAAATAGAAAATACAACACCTTTTGATCAAAAAGCTATTTTCATTCCATCATGGATTCTTTTTACAAAAGAGTACAAGTTTTAAAGAAAATAAAACTGCCTGAGGCTGTACAATGTGCTAAAACTACTAGTAAAAAGAGAATAAAGCAAAAACATCTGAATCGGTGCTGTCTAGCTCAAGATCAAGAAGTCCTCTTCACCCTCTTTCTTGGTTGAGCAACCCTGCACCATCGCCGTCGACACCGCTGTCTGACCTAGATCCATTGTCACTCCCTCCTCGGATGACTCGGACTATCGACTCGCCGCCTCGGCCTCCTTACTCGTCTCGTCATCATCATCACTCGGCACGGGCTCTGAAGGCCACTCTCGCTGTGGGTGCCTCTGCCTCTACCTCGGTCGTATGTCTGAACCTGTCTCCCTCTCCTCTCTGCTGATGGAAGAGGTGCTGAAGGACCCGCCTCCGCTCCTGCTGGGGCATCTGATGGGCCTGGCATCAGGAAAGGAATCTGAAAAAGGCAATTCGCCAAAATGCATTAGTAATGAAATGTATCAGATGCAAAGAATAATGTGCTGTGAGCAGTGAATGATTTGCAGTATATGTATACCGTGAGCAGTGTATGGGAGCAATGTATCAGATCAGTGCAGTGTGGAACTGTGCAAATGCTAGTGTATCAAGAGAAGACCTTGTGGCATGAAGTGCAGTTTGAAAGAACTCACCGGGATCCTGTAGAGGCTGAGCAGATCCAGACTTGTCTCTATCATCTTTGTTAAAGAGGCCACTAGATCAATGGCCTGCCCTGTGTACTCTATGGGCGCCTGCGAGTGCATCGAAAAGATCAGTATCCGATGAAGCACAATTGAAATGAAGTAAATATGCAAAATGGTGAGTTTAGTACATACCGGAGTCAGGCCTCGAATCCCGGCGAGTGCACGCCCAGCTGATGCAGGCGCAATGGGGATCTGATAAGTCTCCCCAGAATGTCTCTGATAAGTAATGAAGTAGGCAGTTCTGGCCATCCAGTCTCCTACCTCTCCTCAGAATGTCTCCTCCTATGGGATTGGTCGCTTTGCCTTTCCCTCTCGCAGTTGGAGCTCTCGCCCCCTCACCCCCACGAACGCTGGTCAGAGACGGCATCAGATGCGTTTGAATGAAGGTCGCGTAGTCGCCCTCCATGCGAAAAAAGTCCGCATCCAGTCCTACCATAAACTGAATCACCTGGTCGGTGGACAGCCTGTGTGTCTCCCTCATAAACGCAGAAGGTGCCATCGGTATAAACTGGGCAGGTGATCTCAAGGTCTAGTGTACGAAGCGCTCACTCAAAAACCAAGCGCAACAAATCGGCCCCTCGAAGAGGATGTGGTTGTGAGAGACAATCCGGGCAGTGTTATACTGAACTCGGAGTCCTGACGGTATCGCATCCCACAGCTGCCACGTGATCTGAGGAAAAGAGGACGAAGAAGATGATCAGTCGTCAAATAACTAATGTGGGTGCATCAGGTTAATTGAAATAATTTCGTTGCGGAATTATCTCGCGCGCCGTGACCGAGTCAAAGTACTACCAGAAGAACACAAAGCTCTCTCGGGTCCTACGACGGAGCTGGCCATCGTATACATCAGAGAATGGGACTATCGGTGGTGTCTGCTCCACAGGCTCCAGAGCAAGTGTTAGGAAGTATGTGTACACCCACAGCTGTAAGGAAGATGTGATCAATACAGTGTATGAACAGAGTATAGAACATGCAGAAAGCAGAACGCAGTACAATGCATAAGGAGTGCAAGTCCAAAGCAGAGATTAGACTTTGTGTGTGCAGTGTATGGTATACAGTGTGCTGTAGGTATGGTGTACAGAAAATTCAAAGCAGAAAGCATACAGTGCAAGAGCAGATACAGAGAATGCAGAAAGTACAAGTGTTGAACAAAGTGAAAGCAGAAAATGCTAAGCAAATAATGAAAAGGGAAAACTAAACTGTGTACCTCCCAAGTTCGCCAATAGCCGCCGATCAGGGTGCCGCACATTCGAGAGGTCGAGCTTATGTATCCATACAAAGTGGTAAGGTCGGCTGCGCCCCAATCATAGAAATGGACCCGCTAGAGCACCACCAGGGCGCTCAAGAAGTATAAATCCACGGTATTCCACCTGTTCAAAAACAAGGTGGTACCAAAAAGGAACAGGAGAAAGCCCCTGGCGTACTGCTCCACCTCCTCATCAGTCTCGGGATCCACCCGTCTGTAGTGCTCCTCGAACCAGGTACACCGGACCATGCCTGATCGAAGTATCGGTGAGCGCGCCCCAAGTAGTGTATTCCATGCGGCCACCCACTCTCCCATGTCGGGATCGAGAGGAATCGGGTCACCTCCTACGCCCAGGCCAGTGATCATGGCGAAGTCGAAGGGAGTCATCGTCATCTCTCCTGTCGAGAAGAAGTGGAAAGAGTTGGTGGTGTCCCACCACCTCCCCACAAGAGCCCCTAGGAGAGGGCGACTCGCTATGACCCGTGTCAAGCTAGAGCAGAATAGGCCGAAGCCGGTCCCGTCTATGATCTGGCGGACCCTCGCGGGAAGCTCATCATACCAATCCCGAGCTGTCGTCGCACCATAACCTCTGAAGGAGCGGGATCCGTCCTGCGTCAGTGCATGTGATGTAATCAGATCAAGTGACAAAAGTATAGTTGAAAGTACAGTTGAATGCAGATCAGTAATGTATTGAAAATGCAGTTGAATTCAGAGCAGTAATGTATTGAAGATTCAATTGCATTCGGAGCAGTGATGCATGAGGTACAGTCGCATACAGTACATGCAGAGCAGTGATGTGTGAAGTACAGTTGAATGTAGAGCAACAATGTATGAAATACAGTTAGATCAAGGTATGTGATGCAATCAGATCAAAACAGTCCAAGAAATACAAATAGTTGAAAGTAGTACTGCAGAAAAGCAGAGTTGGTACCTCCACAGCAATGGCCGACAAGTGAGACATGGGCTCTCTCAGTAGGAGGTCGTCTGGCGCGCTCTCATCGAAATCAGTGAAGGCGTTGATGCCTCCCGCAACAGGTATAATGTGAGTCTCCGGGTGATACCTTGTGGGGTCAAAGTGGCGTACGCTCGGTGGTAAAGGCTGAGGCTCGACCCCCGGCTCAGCCGCAAAGTCTGCTGCAAGCTCTACCGGAGGGAGTGCGGGGAAGCCCCCATCATGCGGGATATCGTCAGCCATCTGAGATAGATGCGAAAATGAGCAAAAATGAGAAAAGATGAGCAAAATACGAAACTTTGAACAAATCAAACCCTAAGAGAGAGAAAAGTCAAAGAAAATAAAAAACCTGGGAAAAGTGAACTAACCTTGAGAGAAACTCGGGGAAAATGATCCTTGAATGGGGGAAATAACGAAAGAAGCCTCAGAATCAAATTCGAATCGGTTCAAATCGAAGAGAACAAAGGGGTTTTAGCGATTCAAGGTTGTTTAGGGTGTTGGGAAACGCGTAGAATGCGCGAATCTAGAGAGAAGGCACACCTAGAAAGATAGGGAAATGTTTTTCGTTCAAGAGTTTGTAAGGAAATGGGTTGATTTTGAGTGTATATGAAGACCCATGACCGAAAAGACCAAAAAGCCCGAATCTGCCATCGATGGCCGGTAGTGGCACATCGATGGCCGGTACCACTTCATTGATGGCCGGTGGCTGTCACCGATGGCCGGCGGGTGGTCGGCGGCATTCCCCAATGGCCGGCGGGGTCCTACAAGCTTCCTAGGCCTCTGTTTCTTTGATATGTGTCATTAGATTCCAAATTATGCAAGATATGTGCAAAATTTGATTCAAAGTGCCTCCGCGGAAGCTCGGAATGGCGTTCATGATGCGCAATGGCCATCACTCATCAACACATGCAAGGTGCATCCTTTTTAACATGTTGTGACTCTCCGATAGGTAAATTGGAAGCTACCGTTGAGTGTCCTCTTTCATACGCGCTTTGGTCGCCACAAAAAGGTATATATTGCTTTGTTGTTACATTGAAAGTGCGTTTTGAATCCTTGCATTGCTATGTATCTTTTCACTTGCATTGCTATGCATGTTCCACTTACATTGCTGTGTACCTCTTTATTTGCATTGTTTTGCATCTTTTCATTTACACCATGCATATACACGCATATATCGTATCTTGAAGTGATATCTTGATATAACGTTGAACATGGGCTTCTACTATATTGTACCTATCAAAGTTCTCTTTTGTGCAAGCACGATATTGTATGTACGGTTCATTTAAGGCGGCACAACTAGGCAATATTGGATGTGCGGTCCATTCAGAGAAGTTCCGTTCAAGAATGCTCACTTTTATGTATCTATCACACTTTGTACCTGCCAAAGTTCTCTTTTGTGCAGGCACGATATTGTATGTACGGTTCATTTGAGGCTGGCACAACAAGGCGATATTGGATGTGTGGTCCATTCAGAGAAGTTCCGTTCAAGAATGCTCACTTTTGTGTATCTATCACACTTTGTTCACCTAGTGTATCTATCACACTTTGCTCACCCAGTGTATCTATCACACTGTGTTCACCTAGTGTATCTATCACACTTTGCTCACCTAGTGTATCTATCACACTTTGTTCAGCTAGTGTATCTATCGCACCTTGTTCACCTAGTGTATCTATCACACTTTGTTCACCTAGTGTATCTATCACACATACTCACTTTGTGTATCTATCACACGTTCACTTTGTGTATCTATCACAGATGCTCACTTTGTGTATCTATCACATACTCACTTTGTGTATCTACCACATGTTCACTTTGTGTATCTATCGCACGTTCACTAAGATTGCATAATTTTCTTACATCCTTTTTGCATGAGATGTAGTTTGGTTTGGGTTTACTTATTTAAGTGCGAGTTCACTGTAGCGTTGCTTTACATAACATTTGCATCTAGATGTTTCATTGCAGCCCTCTTTGCATAATCATAAGTTATGATCTGCATCGTGCATGGCATTTGCATTTTGCCCCAGCCTGCCGGCGCATCTATATTGTTATCTCGTTTGTTTGTTTGAGTCTTTGGCCTTGTCAAAAATGGGTCGACTTCGAGCTTTGACATTCACTCCCGTCATTTCATGACTTTCGAGTTCTGTCAAAGAGGGGCAACTGTAGACACCCCATTTTTGACCGTTATCAAGACTTGGATGTGCTTGCAGGTACATCCGATTACAAGTTTGATTGCTCGCTGAGCGCTCAACTTTCGCGACAAAATGCCAGGTTTGCTCTTTCCAAACCCTATTTCTATTCTGTCTCATTTTTTGACCATGCCTTGGTCCCTTCATATTGATGTTTGTGATGGCCTGCCGGCCATGGAGAAGGGGCTGCGGACCATGGATTTGGCCTGCCAGCCATCAATGAGGCACTGCCGGCCACCACTGATGGCGGGCAGGACACCTTGTTTCAGCAGATATTAGTTTAGATCTTTTGAGCCAGCTATTTTTCACTGAGCCATCCTTTATACGTGTATAGAGGGATGGAGGCCATTTCAAGCTTGTCAAGCAAGCTTTGCATTGCATTGCTCTATATAAGGGGAGGCTCCACCCTCTTTCCAGAGGTTCAGATTTTTAGAGACAAAATCTCATCCTCTCTCTAGAATTCTCACTCTCTCTCTCTCTATATATATTGTGCTCAATAGTGCCTTAAAGTATGTTTTCTTCACATTTTTGCAAAGCACCACCTAGTCAAACACCACTACCTTGGAGCTGAGACTTTTGGAGGTTTGTTTGGAACTCAAAAGGCTGGTTTTGGCTCAGAAAAAGACCTGCCTTGCTATTGTACTTCAAGGGTGAGCATGTTCCTGTTGTAGCCATTTTTTTTTATACCATGTTAGCCCTCCTTGCATGCTGTTTTAGGCTTGGTTGTTAACTACAAAAAGTTCTATTTTTAAGTGATTAGAATGGTTGTTTGAGGCCTCTTTGGTGTTGAGGATGTTCTACCCTCTTATGTGCCTTATTTGCTTAGGTTTGGTGCCATCCCTTTAGGCCCTTGAGTTCACCTTTGTTTGGCCTTTCCATCACTGAATTCCAAAGGAATTTTAGTGGTGGAAAGTGGGTTTTGAGACCCAAAATGGATGGGGGTGCCCCCCCCCCTTTTGTGCTTTGTTTGCATGTGTTGTTGGTTCAACACTTTGGCATGTTTTTCTACCTTCTTGAGGCTCTATCTCAGCATGTTTTAGGCCTTATTTTAACATGTTATAACTCTGTTTTGGATTGGTTTGGTTGCCACTTGCATGCTTCATGTACTTGTAGTGCAATCTTGTTTACTAGCCTAGCATGTTTGGAGTTTTAGCCTATTGATCTAGCATGTGTATGCTCTACTCCAGCACATTTTTGGCTTTGATTTAACATGCTTTAGGTCTGATTTGAGTGGTTTTGGTCGTGCATGCCTTGCTTTGTATGGCTCTAGTGTGATTGGCCTTGCTAGCCTTAAGCTTTGAGACCTCTAGTATGTCATATTTGAGCTTTTTGCATGGCATGGCATCATTTGGCATGTTATTTCAGATCATATACCTCTGCCATATTCTTGCATTTATCGCCCTTTTGTTATGCTTTAGGGTTGAGCCTTATGCTTTACTTATAAGCCTATAGGTATGCATGCTTGCCTAAGCTTTGGGGCTACCATCTCAGGATGTTTTTCGTGTCACTTTGCCATGTTACAACTCTAATTTTTGTTGGTAGAGTCACCTCTTACTTGGTTTTGGTATGTGTAGTGTAATCTCACTCATTGGCCTTGCATGCATCATGCTTTGTGCCTCCCATTCTAGCTTGTTGTGGCTACACTTCATCATGTTTCTAGCATTGCTTTGGCCTGCCTTAGGACTGTTTTGAGTAATCTTGGTCCTTCGGGGCTTGCTTGATATGGCTATGGTGCGAGTGCCTTAGCTAGTCTTGAGTTTTGAGAACCGCAGTATGCTATGTTTGTGATGATTGCATGCTTGGGCATCGTTTAACATGTTATTTCAGAGCGTATACATGTGTGATGTTCTTACTTCTTTCATTCCTTGAGAGCTTTTGAGAGTTATGTTTAATGCCTAGCTTGCAAGCCAATGCATGAGCATGTTGTTGTAGCTTTTGGTGCTTCATTTCCAGCAGGATTTTTTTGGCATGCATGGGGTCTGTTGGGTGTTGGTTTAGTCCATCGAGCATTGCTTTGCATGATTCTAGTGTTGTGTCCTTCACTAGCTTTTAATGCTTAAGTGTTCTAGTATGTTGTGCATGAGTGTTTGCATGTTAGAGTCTTGCAGTTCACGCCAAGATTAGCATGTTGTTTGCATGTCATGTTGCTTGCTTTGCATTGTGTTCAATCGGATGTTGTGTTGAACACAAGGTGGATTAGTTCATTTCATACTTGAAGTGATGAAGTGAGACAATCTCCCTTGGTCTCTGTAGACACCCCATTTTTGACCGACCTTAAGACTCAGACGTCACCGATTGAGCGCTTGGTGATGTCGCATATTGTGTTCGTTCTGAGGTTGCGGAGTCTCGGCTGCAAGCCTTGCCTCCGGACTTCCGGACTCTTTTGTACCTTGCCTCGGTTTGCGAACCATGTCCCGTTTTCTTCATTTTCTCTTCCCGAAGGGAGGGAGAGGTCTCGTAGATCATCTCTCAGTGGCCGTAGGCTACGTTTCGTGGTCGTAGGCCATTTTTCCCGTTTGGAGCCCGGTTTCCGATTTTTCGGAGCCGTCGGTCGTGTGCCTCGGTTCGAGACCGCTTAACCACCTCCATTTGCTCCGGTTTTTGGCATACACCTTATTTCCTCCCTTTTGAGGGACACTGTGGTCCGAGAGACCAACTTCGTGGTCGAACACCACTTCCGGTGCCTAACAGCCTGTTTTCGGGGCCCCGAACTGCGTGTTTCGGCCCCCGAACCTCCGTTTTGCATCCGTCTTGGTTCATTTTTGGTGGAGACCTTATTTTCATTGTTAGAAAGGTTGTAGAAGGGTGGGAGGCCAGCAATTTTCTGAAAAACCAGCTTCTTTTGGTCAAAAGTGATTCAGCATGAATCTGGGAATGAGGAAAACATCTGCGCGGCTTCACCGAAACGGACATAACTCTTTGCACAGGAGAAATTAAGATATGAGGCCACCACCGTTGGAAAGCTTGCTTCCGGGGCTTCATTTTTCACTCAAGAATCTCCTAGAGCCAAGTCCGGGTGGAGGAGATATGGCTGGTTGAAAGCCGTTTGGACCGAATCTGCGCAGCTTCACCAAAATAGGCATAACTTTTTGCACAGGAGGAATTTTGATGCAAGGTTTGCGGCATTGGGAAGCTAACTTCTGGGGCTTCATCCTAGGGGGTGGCCGGCCACCTTGACCCTTTTGATCTGGTCGGCCAGCCACCTGAACCTTTTGAACCTGGTCGGCCATTTTTGCCCTCCTGAGTGTGTTCCAGCTGTGCCAGCTTTTCTGCACTTAACCCACTGTCCGAGGGGCTACCCTTTTGGGGGGAAATTTGAATTTGTTTTTCCCCCCCTTTCCTCCACTCCTCTCCTTCTATAAAGCCAGCACCCTACACCATTTTTGAAGGGTTAGAAAATCAGCCAAGGCTCTCCCTCCTTCACCCACCATTTTCACTATTCCAAGCTCCAAAACCCTAGTTTCTTGCACCATTTACACACCAACCCATAGCACAACACCTCCATCCTCCATTCCAACACTTTGAGGCTGATTTTCAGAGGCTAGGAGCTCATCTTCTTGGACCAAAAACTGCTGGAAAGTTGTGCTACAAGGGTACGCTCCTATTTTTCCTTTTTTTTGCACTACTTTGTCCTATATCTTAGCTCCTTTTGCTTACATTTTTGGGCTTCAACCTAAACTGAAAATAGTCCTATTTTGAGCTCATCTTCATGTTTGATCAAGAACTCTTTGCTGTTTGAGGTCTTCTACTACCTCTTGTCTTCTATCTCTCTTTGTAGGTCTATTTTTGCATGACATTTTAGCCCTACTTGTGATTATTTTCGTGACTTGCCATAAACTGTAAAGTGTCTTATTTTGATCCCCTCTTCAACTTTGTTGAAGAGATCTTTGCTGTTTGAGGCCATCTACTACCTCTTGCCTTTTATCTCTCTTTTAGGGCCATTTTTGCATCATATTATAGCCTTGCTTGTGAGCATATTCGAGGTTTGACATAAACTATAAAGTATCTTACTTTGAGCCCCTCTTCAACTTTTTTGAAGGGCTCTTCACTGTTTGAGGCTGGCTACTGCCCCTTGTCCTCTATCTCTCTTTTAGGGCTATTTTTGCACCATGTTTTAGCCTCACTTGTAAACATTTTTGGGATTTGTTGAAAACTGGAAAAAGTCTTGTTTTAAGTCCCTCTTGATGTTTGATTAAGGGCATTCTTTATTTTGAAGTCATATGCTTCCTTGTGTGCTTGATTGTCTCTTACTTTGAGCCTTACAACTAAGCTTTTGTTGCACGCTTTGTTTGGCCTTCTAGCCACTGAAATCCACTGGATTTTTAGTGGCTAATACACTATTTTGAGCCTCAAAAGCAGAGGGGGATGACCACCTCTTACCTTGTTTTGTTTGATGTTCTTTTTGGCCTTCCAAAGAGACCCTATCTTGCATGCTTCAAAGTCACATTTCAGGGTCAACTTGGTGAGTTTTGGAGCTATCATATTTGATTTTCAGAGTTAATTTTGCCATGCTAAGTGTCCATCTTGTATGTGCTTAATAATCCCTTGCATAGCCCTCTAAAGGAGCTCATCATTTTTGCATATGTTGGCTTCATTTCAGTGGTTATTTGGGCATATTTTGGTATGTTTTCTTCACTGATTTTGGCTGGTTTGGTGAGATTCCATGTGCTTCATATACTTGCCATGTAAACCATGTTTACTAGTCAAAGTTGCATGCTATTTTAGTCCATCTTGCTAGCATCTTTTGGCCATGCTTTGAACTAGAAATGTTCATGTTTTGGGACTGTCTTGACTCTGTCTTTATTCTTCATGATCAAATAATGCATGCTTTGTGTAGCTATAGGTCAATACATGTGCCTAGTTTTGTGTTTCGGGACCATCCCATGCATCGGGTGCCATGTTTCCATGTTTCGGGATCATTTTGCATCACATTTCAGTGCTGGAACTTGCATGTTTGTATGCCATATTTCATTGCCTTGCCATGCCTTGTTAGAGTAGCATTTGTGCCTTAGGATCGGTCCTCGGTTTGCGTGCATGTGTGCACGCATCTCGAGTGTCTCATTTTTATCTAATGGCCACTGATGTGAGTGCGGCTGAGGTCCACTCATGTTGGTGTAAGTCCATTATGCATTGCGTATGCCATTTCATTTCATAGCATTGCGTATGTTAGGTTCCATGTTAGAGCATCGTGTATGTCGTGTTACATCGAGCATTGTGTATGCCATTTCATAGCATTGTGTATGCTAGGTTGTATATTAGTTGCATGGTGCATGCCATCTCATTTGCATTGTGTTTGGGATAGGAGTTAGCCCGAACACGGGAAACGAGGGACGTTTCGTACTTCGAGTGACGGAACGTGTCTCAATCCCCGGTCACCGACACTCTGGATTATCCATGATGGAGTCCCAGTCTTGTTATGTTTATATGTGCATTCATTCCATATTGAATCATGCAAATCGACTCCTCGGCCATCATGCATCGAGATGCGCGATTGGTGGCACGAGGATCGAGGACTACGCTCCCTGAAGAGTAGTCAAGCATATATATGTGAAAATACTTTGCCATGCCCCCTTCCTGCTCTTTGTTGCAGCAAATCAGAAATCGGCAATCTTTTGGGGCTTCGTGCAATATTCCAGGCTCAATTGCAAACAGAGGCAAATTGGGGCATCGCAATGGATTTCCACGCAAGGCAACCCGAACATGCATCATTCATCATTCGGAGCAGAGTTGAGGCAGTCCCTAGCTTGCATGCTAATTTACTGCTTTCCTAGATTAGTTTGTTAATTAATTAGGATTTTGTATTTATTCGGACTGTATTATTCATTTGGGACTGTATATTATTTATTCGGACCCTCCGAGCGAGGGCACAATTGTAATAAGTGTGCGTGCGTGCGATGTATGTCTTCCAACCCCACGTCTTTCTCCCTTTTATTTACCAGCTTATGATGGTTAGATTAGGGCATGTTTCAATTAGCATACAGTATGATAGCATGTTTGCATTCATTCATCTGTCTTGCATGCACCGGGCTTGGCGCATCCTACTAACTGCATTTGTATTTCAATTCCAAGTTGAATACATGTTAGCTGTAGTATCATCATATGCCATGTTTAGAATAGCCGAGCCTATCTTAGTTGCATTCCTGCATGCGTTGCATTAGGCATTTCTGTATAGTTAGGATCATGCATGAATTTCTAACATAGTTTTTGTTTTGGCTTAGAGTACTCGGTAAGTTTTTACGCTTTAGCATCCTTGCATGTGTGTGAGTGACTGCCATGATAGCTTGCTTACCATGCGGCTATTTGCTTATGTGATATAACTGCCTAATTGCCTGTGGGTGAAGGTTGGGTTATTTGGATTGGAACAAATCATTGACCGTGAGTTTTAAGCCCACTAGATAGTGGCAAAACCATGTTTTCTAAGCCCACCTGAGGGTGGCAAAATCTGCATTTTAAGCCTACTTGCGAGTAGCAAACCATCTTTCAAAAAACAAACATGAAATGTTTTGTTCCAATTCAGGCGACCCGGTCTATACTTGTATGTTGTGCGCGTCACATAGTAAATCTAGGCTAATAACCGGAATAAGAACGCATAATGTTTTCAAAACTAGATATCATTGTTAGTGGAAGCTGATCTTTGATCGGGCGAGCGGGGGTGCTGACGAAGTGACCTTCCCCAATCGTACCCAAGTTCCCGAGCCGAGGCAACTTTGGTGATGACGGACACGTGGCCTTAGGCAAACGAGTCAGGGTTTCCTAAATTTCCCCAAAAATAAAATATTTAGGTGGTGACTCTGTATCTGGCAAAGTAGTCCATGTTTGGCACTTCTTTCAAAAAAATCTATTTTCTCAAAACGATTTGTCGGATTTGGACTCTTTGGTTCAAATTAAGAACCGTGACAATCTGAGTCCTGAACTGTAGTGAGCCCAAGATGAACAGAACGGGACTCACCCTCCCGGGGCGTTCAGGGACGTCTACAGTCTCCATTGCCTTTGATCTCTCATGATAAGGAGATGGTCTAAGTGTCTTGTTTGTCATGCATTTATTAAATTTGTACATGTTGGATCTTTGGCCATCATGCATTGAGATGCTTGATTAATGGTTTTGGATCCAACGGTGCCTCTCTCTTGATGTTTTGAGGTGATATGGAGGGTATGGTACATACATGTCCTTGGGAGATCCTCCATTTCCTCTCTTTTCAGCTTTGTTGCAGAATGGAGTTTCAGTACATCAGTGGCCGGCAGTGCCTTATTGATGGCCGGGACCTCTTCATCCGTGGCCGGCAGGAGGGTCGGCAATCACCATTCATGGCCGGCAGACCACTGGTGCATTCCCCAGCAATGATTTGGTAAGGTTCAATAGCAAGTTCTTGGAGAAACCCTGCAAACAGAGCCTCTAAAGAGCAAACCGGAGAGCTTTTCAGGGCGGAAACTGAGCGTGCATCCTTCATTGTTCAAGGCAGAGCTGTGGCAGCCTAATTTAGATGTTTTTCATACTTAGTTGGTTTTGTAACTTAATTAATTTGATTAATTAGTCAAAGTTTTGTAATAATTAATTAGCTTAGCATAGTTAATTAGTTGGTTTGTAATAATTAGTTTAATTAGCGTAGCTAGTTAGCTAAATTCATTCGAACCCTCCTTGGCGAGGGCGTATTGTTGTAATAAGTGTGCGTGTGTGTGTGCATGTCTTCCAACCCCACTTCTTTTTCCCTTTTACTTAATTGCTTTCGATGATTAGCTTTGGGGTCATGTTTTGTTTAGCATACCTTATGCTCACATGTCTGCATCATTCATTTGTCTTGCATGCACTGAGCTCGGTGCATCATTCTAACTGCATTGTATTTCAATACCTCTTTGAGTACATGTATCAAATTGTCGCATTCATATGCCATCTTAGATAGCCGAGCCTATTAATTGCATTATTGAATGTGTTGGATTAGGCATTTTGTATAGTTAGGATCATGCATTGTTTTCTAACTAGCTTTTGTTTTGGCTTGGAGTACACTGTAAGTGTTTACGCTTTAGCATACTGCATGAGATGTGTATGTTGCCATGTTAGCATGCTTGCAATGAGGCTATTTGCTTATTTGATGAACTGCATGAATGCATGTGGATGAAGGCTTTATTGCTTGAATTGGAACAATTCATCAAAATGTGAGTTTTAAGCCCACTTGGAGTGGCAAATCATCGTGTTTTAAGCCCACCTTGTTTGGTGGCAAATCTGCATTTCTAAGCCCACTTGAGGGTGGCAAATTCAAACCATTTTCGAAAACAAACATGAGATGTTTTGTTCCAAATCGAGTGATTTAGGCTATACTTGTATGTTGTGCGCATCACGTAGTAAATTAGCTAAATAATCTGAATAAGAACACATGTATTTTCAAAAACAACATATCATGTTAGTAAAGGCCGATCTTTGATCGGGCGAGCGGGGGTGCTCATTTCAGGACCTTCCCCTCTCGTACCCAAGTTCCCGAGCCGAGGCAACTTTGGTGATGACGGACACGTGGCCTTAGGCACGAGTCAGGGTTTCCTAAATTTCCTAAAAAACAAAACATTTAGGTGGCGACTCTGAAATCTGGCAAAGCAGTCTATGTTTGGCGCTTTTTGATTAAAATCGATTTTCCAAAACGTTTTGCCGGATTTGGACTCTTGAGTGATTTATCAGCCTTAGATTACACTTTGTGAGATTAGATTTAGAACCGTGACAGGAGTCCGAACTGTAATAGCTATGAACCCAAATCCGCGCCCTCTCCGAAAGGGAGGCCGCGCGGAGCGAGTTCGGGCGGTCTACAACTGCTTTGTTAACCGGCAGAGAAATGGAGGACGCCAAGCTCAAGGCCACTGTTGGGTCTCTTATAGCTGATGCATCAGAGGCAACCGGTATGTTCTTTATCCTTGGTTGTATCGTAAACGGCACAACCAAGTCAAATTCTTCCATGCGTGGCCGTTTGTCAACTGGTTCTTCCGAATAATCGGCTTCGTAATCGGCCTTGCGTTTTTCGCCTCTGTGCTCCGTCACTTGACCCTCCTATTGATCGACAACAGGTTCCGTTTCGGCCACTTCGGTCTCAGCCTCTTCAATAGGCGCAGGTGGAGAAGTTTCTTCCCTAGCGTCGGGTGGGGAGGGAGGAGGTTGGACTCGCTCAGCTTCGGCTCTCCTACACACAGCCATCCTCTCGGCGTTTTTTCCGTCTGGGCAATTGAGTGAGCGATTCACCAGCCATGTTGTCTGGATAGGAGCCGGGTAGGTTCCCTAAGTCAGTAAATATATCCTCGAAAGACACGTCCGCTAGGTCGAAAATGGAGGAAGGGTTGAGGCCGGCTTCTTTAAAAGCCAAATTTAGTGCCACGTCAACCTCTTCCTCTAGTCCGTCTGATTTATCCAAAGGTGGCTGATTCGGCTGCTCAGCGACTCCTTCAGCAACTTGTTCTTCCACCGGCTCTGAATCTGAAGCCTCAAAACCGATTTGCCTAAGATTCTTGAAGCTCGGAAAAACGAGCGCCGTGAGGTGCTGTTCGCCCCTTGGAATCGAAATATGTTCCGCGGCCGAAAATGTGGTATAGGTCGGCTCGTACCGCAGAAGAATGTGGGCCGCCCTCCCTTGTTTCTAGAGATTCGGACAGCCAACAAACTGGAGTACCGTTCTTATCTGCGCAAGTATGTCGTCGTCGGCCGAAGCTAGAACTTTCTTCAAATTGTTTTCTACACAATTAAAACGGTAAACTCATAGAATTTGAATAGGAAGTACTTAGTAAAAATTCATGGGGAGTTAAACGGCCACCTAGTTCGACCCTTCGCCTGGGCACTGGATCTTGATGATCTTCGCCCTCGCCGAATTCCCAGTTTCCATGGACCACAACCATGACATCGTCAACTCGCTTGCCAGAGCTGGCAAGCATAGTGACCAAGTGATGATCAGTGTCCTTGGCCCTGAGAAAGTAGCGCCCCTGCTGTCCAGAGGACTTGGCCAAGGTATAACAATGCCAAATGGAAGGGATTCCGAGGTGAAGCCTAAGGCGCCGGTTTAGTTCTACAATACCCATTATTATTTGAAAAAAGTTTACGTTCAGCTGAGAAGGGATTAAACCCCAATGGCAAAGGACAGCCCTTAAAAGCGGATTAAAGGGGAAACGAACTCCGCCCTCCGCGATTGATAGTAGAGGAAAGATGATTGTACTCTCATCAGTCCTCTCCGTGTCAATCACATTCTCTGCCAAAAGTGACAGATGAATGTCGTCAGGGATAGAAAAGTGGCGACGGAAACCAGTGACTCTCTGCGGAAAGAAGGGCTTTCAAATGTTTAGCCATCATAGCGTAAAAAATGAACACTCTACACAGCAAACAAACAAGGAAAAGGGAGTCGAAATGGAAGAAAAAGAAACTTACAAAAAATGAGAAGGACAATGAAGAGCGAAAAGAAGTTGCAGAAGGTGAGAAGCGAGGGAGTTGAACTGACAGGCAACGAGAAATCTTGAGCATTGAAGAAAGAACATATAGATGAAAAGACAACACAGTTTCAAATCGTATTAAATGAATGAAATGTACGAAGGGGCGGGAAATTGTAATGATGCTCAAAAGTAGTAGGCGTCCTGACGCTTGCATTAGAGTAAGGGATACCACCGTATTTTCTGACTCTCTAGGTCTGAAGACCAAACATGCCAACTAACTGACGTTAATAGGATGTTTGGGGGGCAATTGTGGGGGCCGAATAAATCTATTACTTACGGGGGCCGAATATCTTGAGGAAATAAACCAAATTGTGAATTATACGGCTCCATCCCGGAGGGACGAAGGCCGAATAATCAACTATAGACCAGGCCGAGTACGAACACTCAGCCGAATGAGGGATTAATCAATGGAAGAAAGGTGGGCCCGACCGTCAACATCAAGAACGACTATAAATAAGAATAATATCAGCTATGAAGAGGTATGTGAGAAAAAGTCTAAACTTGAGATATAAGTAACCAAGAGAGTATACACTGACTTGTCTGTCGGAGTGCTAATTCCGGCACCTCCGACCGGAGTGTTCATTCATTTTCAAGTGACTGGCTGAGGATCTCGAGCGTCCCATTGGATCCAAAGAGTGTTTCCAAACCATTTCTCCACAGAAAAGTAATTAAATAGAGTAATAAAATTGGGGCTAAAATAAAGCAAAATAATAAAATCAATTTGGGTTCAATCGGATGTTAATTGAACCCATGGAGTCTTGAGTTATTTCATACTTGTTAGTGATGAAAATTGTTCAACATTTCAATGTCAACCACTTTCCTTGATCAAAGCCATGATAGGGAGAGGTTTTTGTGTGTCTTCATCATCATTTATTGAGAGTGTATCCCTTAGTCCATAAGTCATCAACCAATGAGTTTGCGTCAATTGAAGGCGTGCGCATCAAGCCTTTCCCTCCTTTGATCTGTTTGATGAGAAGGAGAGGCAGGGTGGACATACATCTCTTGGAAACACTCTATTTTTGCTCTATTCCTTTTCTTCTGCAACAGGGCAATACCAACAATAGTAGCCGGCCAGCTACCTCTTCTGTACGGCCATCTACTTTTACTAACTGGCCGGCCACCTTTTTCAGCCAGACAGTGCTTAGTTTCTTGCAAAACAGAGCAGAAGTAGTGGCAAAACAGAGGCATTTTCTGTAGACAGAACAGTTGTGGCAACAAAACAGAGGCGTTTCTAGGAGGATGATCGCATTAGCATGAATGGTTCTTTAACTGCCGCTCAAGTTTAATTAGTGTTAAATTAATTAGTGAGTTACTTCACTAGAATTTGTAATAGCTTAGTTAATTAATCTTGTGTTGTAATTAATTAGTTAATTTTAATCTGTAATAGTTAGCTAACGTAGTTAATTTATTTCATTTGGTTTGTAATAGTTAGTTAATTCGTAGTAATTAGCTTGGACATTTATTCGGACCCTCTTGTGCGAGGGCCAATGTGTAATAATGTGCATGTCTTCCAACCCCCACTTTTTTCTCCCTTTTATTTACTTGCTTATGATGGATGGCTTAGAGCATCATATTTCGTTTAGCATTTTTCATGATTTGCATGCATAAGGTTCGGTTCATCATTCTAATGGCATTGTCATTTATTATTTCCTTGAATACGTGTTTCACTACATGCTATCAAAGTGATTTACATGACATATTAGACAACCGAACCTATTTGTTGCATTTTTGTATGTGTTGCATTAGTCACTTGCATATTAGAGCGTGCATTTTTCTAATTGTTTTATTTCTTTTGGCTTGCCTTGAAGTACTAGGTGAGCATTTATTGCTTTAGCATATTGCATGTGTGTGATTGTTGCCATATCAAGCATGTTTTCCATCAAGCTAAGTGCTTAAGTGATATACCTGTTTGGATACCTGTGGATGAAGGCAAATTGCTTAAATTGGGATAACTTGATTAATGTACATATGAGATCACTTTTTCAAGTGATACATATTCAGAACAAATATCAAATCAAAGTGTTCCAACTTTTGCAAATTAGTCTATACTCGTGTGCGTCACATATTAAAATTAGCCTAATAATCAGAATATGAGCATATAATGTAAATAAGAATCACATCATGATTGGTAGAGGTCGATCTTTGTCTGGCGAATGGAGTGCTCAATTTATGACCTTCCCCTCTAGTACCTAAGTTCCCCAAGCCGAGACACTTTGGTGATGACAGATAAGTGGCCTTTGGCATGAGTCTCGGGTTTTCTAAATTTCTCAAAAGCATTTATGTGGCAACTCTGTAATCTGGCAAAGCAATCCATTTTTTGGCATTTTGATTCAAAATCAATTTTCCAAAAGAATTGCCGGATTTGGATTCATTTGTGTTTATCTATTTCATATTGCACTTGTAAAATCAAATTCAGAACCACGAGAGTCTGAACTGTAGGATTATCGTATCCGAAAGGAGCACGAAAAGCAAGCCACAGGTTCCATATGCAAAGTAGACCCTATGCAGCTCTACTAACATGAATTCCATCTTCTCTCCTGCCCAAATTGACCTTGCTATCTCTTCATTGACTGCTAACCTCTTAGTCTCTTGAAAAAACACCATATCTACTTTATTATCAAATAACACCTCTTTGACCCACCTCCTTTTAATTAAGCTTCCCAATCCCCTCGCATTCCAAGATGGTAGCTTCATTAAAAAAACGATTTTAACTCTTTATACCTTCTAGGGATGCTACTTAATTCTTCTATGTCCCCAGCTCTATTAGTTTGCTTATGACCTCATCCTATTTTCCTTTGTAATTTATCCCAAGCACACGACTAATCTGCAGATTTGTTTCTGTCTCATTAAGCAATTTACACCTTCTGCTTGACTCACTTGCCATGGAGAGTGAAATTATTGCTACTACTGATCTGAAAATGACCCCTTTCTTCAAATTCAACGATGTTCCTTCCATATTTTTCCCAACTTAGAGACTCTCCTTCTTGTTGAAGTGGTATCCTGTAGCCGTTTTGCTTTCTCCTTTCTACTAGCCTTTCTTCTTTGATTTGATTTTGCGGCTCCTTTCAACGATCCCCTCTTCTCTGCCTTCTGTCTCATCACTATTTGGTCTAGGCCTTGGATTTGTGATGGATTAACTTTGATCAACACTATTGGGTTGGACACCTACACTACTGCAGTTTACTTCATGGCCCAAATTACAACCTAGATCTTGGGCCTTATTAAAACCACTTCAATGTTTAGCCCAGGCCTGGACTGATCAGACCCGCTAAGGCTTTTCATGAATCCAGGTGTGATAACCCCTCCATCAATGGTATGATTTCCCCGCTTCTCTTCATGTGCATCACTCATCATCTCATTTGCAGGTGTTCTTGCGCGTGCTTCTTGCCAAGTTGCTGTCAGTCTTCTCTACCAGTGAAACATTTAACCATCTTTATTTTCCTTCCATGTCAGCCCTATCATCATACTCTGTTCCCCTACCTCCTATCTACATGTCAGTCATTTTGTCCAACTCATCTCCTTGCTGGACGTCCAACTCATCTTCGTCATTTTCCAACTTGGTCCCCTAATTTGTCTTCTGCTCATCATCTTCATCGTTTGAGCTATAGATTTCAGCCTCTTCATGGTTATTATGGCACTTGCACAACTTTCTTATCATCACATTTGTAATTACTTGCTCTTCTCACACTTTCACTAGGAATAAGATTCGCTTACAATCTAGATTTACTATTTTATTAGTAGATTCCATGCATGTAGTGGCAATTCTTGCCTTCCCGCACTGCAAATTCTTCATACTGAGAGTGTCATCATCTAGCCCAATGATTTCACCCCATCCTTCCAATACTACTGAAGGTGTTGTTGCTCTAGAGGTTTAAGGGCACCCCATAACAACTCAGCCATACATGTCTTTCTTGTTCTATGGCCATTCCCCTTTACCATTACTTAACTGATTCCCTCCATTCCTGCATCTAGCCATCATCTTGATAAGTTTTTCCTTAATCTCTTATACTGATTCGAATGAGACAACTATATCTCTTCCTTCATCAGTTGTAACTTTGATGCCCCCATATCCCTCTTTACTTATTCATCCTTGAACTCTGTCACCGAGCATTGAGGTGTCAAACGAATGATTGCACTTTCATACAACCATCCATTACATTTTTCATAAGCTCTTATGGTTATGTTTGTGATATCTCTCTTCTCACCCTCACATACCACCTGAGCATAGGTTTTCTTTCTATTCTTTATAGTAGCATTCGCATAATTTACCTCCCCTTCCTTCCTCACCTCTTGTACATATGTTGGTCTTGGTTTACCTCCATAGTCCTTTCCAAAATCTGCTAGTTTTACCTTCAATGCTCTGTTATCACACCACAGACCGTTGCTTTCTGTATTGCCATTCATGCCACGATAGGACAGTCATACCTTAGCATTCCAAATCTTGATCGCGTCTGCTTTGTTCTCTTGAATGGGATGTAGACATCCTTATCCGCACCAAAGTTGGTGAATAATGTATACAACCCTTTTGGCTCCATGGAGTCTAGTAGTTCATCCACGAAAAGAGTATAAGTGCCTTTCTCTACAACTGAAGTTCCCTTTTCTACTCTTCCATGTCTATGAAGAACTGGTTTTCACCATCATTCTCTCACTCCATTTCTTCTTCGATCCATCTCTGTTCAACTTTTGAAATTGTGCGAGAGAGAGACAGAGAGAGAAAGAGAGAGAGAATATATGTTCGGATGGATGACAAAGTAAAGCAAGTGAGAGAGGTCTCTATTGGTGTGTCCAGCATTGGTTGGTGGCTGAGTGTTAGGTTGGGCTGGGCTGTTCTTGTTAGTAGCAGCATTGTTGTGGTATTGGTCTGTTCTTATTGGTTTCTCACCAACTTAGGGTGTTAGTAAATAATAGGATGAGCTTTTTAGTGACAACTTAGTTAGGATTATTTAGTTCATTGTGATGCTTTTGCAGTTCCCTTTTCGTTATTGGTGTATTTTGTTTTGTACTCTGTATTTGATTCTTTCATCAATAAAGTTTCCTTTTGTCGATAAAAAAATAAAAAAAATAAAAAAAATAAAAGCGAGAGACAGATCTAATTGTGAATTTTTTTTGTTTTTTGGTATTTTAAATGATATTTTTAATATTATAAATATTTTAATTGTTGTGTTTTCTAAATATCATGTTTTGATGGGTGGCAAAGTAAAGCATGTAAGAGAATGATATGATTGTGATTTTTTGTTTCTTATGTATTTTAAATGACATTTTTTATATTATAAATATTTTACAATCAGTCAAATTATAGAACAATAAACAATCTTGAATGACCTATGCTAATTGCTTTTCTTATTGCAATGATAGCTTTTCTTTTCATCTATTTTCTTATTATTTTACTTTTCTTATTGTTTTACTTTTTCATTTATTTTCTTATTGTGGGTATTGAAGTTTTGTACTCCGTTTTTGATCAGACAGTGACCAAACAAAAATAATAATAATAATAATTAAAAACGTTGTGATTTCTTTTTTAATTGAAAAAAGAAAGTAATTGATTGTGTATTTAACTATCATGTTTGGATCCATCTTTTTAAAAAAAAAAAAAAAAACTATCATGTTTGGATGGATGACAAAGTAAAGCATATGAGAGACAAATATGAGTGTGGGGTTTTTTTTCTTTTTTCTTTTTTAATCTTAAATAACATTCTTAATATTATAAATATTTTACAATAAATGAAAATAAATTATTGTGTTTTCTAAACATCACTTTTAGAAAACATGACAAAATAAAGCATGTGAGAGAGGGATATGATTGTAATTTTTTATATTTCTTTTGTATTTTAAATGACAGTCTCTTAATATTATAAATATTTTACAATCAATCAAGTTATTGCTGATTGTAATTATAATCCTATGCATTAGCATTAACTTTTAGCTTGAAAAAGAGTAAACTGTGACTAACTTTTAAAATGTCTTACTTGCAATGGGTTTTGTTAAAAAGATCTAATTTTTTTTCTCTACAATTAATTTGTCTTCCTATAAACTTATTCATTTAAGTAATTGATTATTTAAGTTTCACGTTCACAAATATAGATATAAATTATTTGTATTGTCATTCAGTTTTATTTATACTTTTCAAATTACCCCCAACTATATATGGAGACCAACAGGTCCATTTTTGTATTTTTATATTTTTTGTATGTAATTTACTGCTATCATATGGTAATTAAAATTACGAAACTTATAAAATGAAATGTATTTATATTTTATCAAAAATATAAATTTTTTAATTTACTTTTTATTTTTACTAATTAAATTAGAACATGTATTTTTTTATTAAGAATTTAGAACACAAAATGACATCATAATAAAAACTTTCTGTTATGTGTAATTCTAAGGCTATTTGGTATAGATTCTAAGAGGTAATTACAACTTATTTTAATTTGGAAGTCTATACCAGATTGTTTGGTGGAGCTTATGGTTATAGTTTCTCGGCAGAAATAACTTAAATAAGCTGAAAAAAGCTAATTACTTGGAAACTAGGGAATGGTACTTTTAGTTTATGTTCTCTCATTATCAGATTCTAACTTTAAAAAAAATAAAAATAACTATACCAAACAGGGTCTCTGATAAAAATGAATAAATTTTAATTGATTATAAATCTTTTTTACTACATATATTGATAAATTTTGTATTACTATTTAAATTTAAAAGTTAATTTTTGATTATTTATTTATACTCGTATATAGCACCAGAAATATGCCAGTATAATTATAATAAAAAGTTAATAATTACAATAAATAACTAAGTATATATTATTACTTATGATTTAATTGAATTAATGTTAGACATTATAAATATGTATGAGAAATGAGAGAGAAAGAACATAACCAAAAAAAAAAGTACATGATTTGATAATATTATAGTCATTTCATATTTATAATTAATGGTGTTAGGAGATGCACTTTAATTGAAAATCACATGGGGACTTTTACTACCTATGTTTAAACCGTAAGGAGATAAGTATTTTGGCACCAAATCACAAGAAGGTAAAATAAATTTTACTATTTTTTTATCTTGCACCCTGAATATTGCTATCTATCATTGAAATACAAAATTTGAATTGCTGTAATATATATTCAAGCAAATAAAAAGGTGAAAAAAATCACTTCTCAAAGGAAACTATATATAATGCATGATAGCTAGTGTGTAAGTCACTGATTTGTTATGTGTAATGCCAAAAATTTGATTAAAAAGCAAAGTGAATCAAAAGTACATAGGATTATTGTTCGAAAATAATGATTTTTTGGTGATTTTAATACAATATTAAAGTGGGTGTCAATCCTTAATTGAGTTAGATTAAAGTGGGCTTAGATTAGTTGTAATGAAATCTTTACACCACAAAAAGAATAACAAAAAACTGTTAAGATTTGAATTAGAAATTGACTGATTAAGTTGGTTTCATGAAAGAGGTGTTGGGCAAGGTGTGTAACCTTCTATCCCACATTGATTATCGAGGAGAGCATTGACGAGTATTTAAATCCCATCTTTTGCCTAAGGGTGTGAGCCCTTTGGGATATCTAAATTTTTCGAAGGAAGGGAATTATCAATACTTCAAGGATGGACTTGGGCCAAGACTATGGACCAAGTTGGTTATGCAAAAATTGTCATATGTGCGTACGCCTCCCGCCCGAACCGGGCCGGACCAGGGTTTGGATCTTGAGGTTTGAGGTTTGGGCTGGGCTGTTGGCCTACCTATCTTAATCTTTTTGGGTCAAGCCAGATCTGTGGGTTGTAGGATTATACACATTACACATGTGTATAAAAATATGTAACTCCTATATAATTATGATGTATTAAATCTATCAATTTTGCATATTTATTTCTTGGCAGTTTTGCAGAAATTAAATCATGCAGTTGTTGCAGGAGAGCTCTTCCTCTCTCCCTCCATGTGTATAAAAGAGGCCCTTCTCTTTTAGTTTTCTACGTAGAAAATTATTCTCTGTTTGTGCTACAAAGTTTCTACAGTTTTATTCTTCCTAGTGTGAAAGAGTGCTGCTTAAGTTCTTTTCGCTGAAGCTACACCATAGGTGCTTGGCTGTAACTAGTTCAACCGTCGTATCCTGAGAAACAAACATCGAACAACCTCCAGCACCCCAATCGGTGAGGCGACGAATCTGTTTTAAGGAAACTGTCCATTGTAGGCTTTGGTTTGTTTTTTTGTTTTTTTTTTTTGGCTATTTTATTTTATTATGTATTTTTGTTCAATCTACTTGTACTTTCCAGCATGTTTTCTGGTTTTGGAATTTTAATTTCTAAATACGAATCTATTTGTTTATTTAATCACACAATTTTTTTTTAGAACAATATATCTGTGAAATTAGTCGGATAGATTCAAATTTCAAGTAGTTTTCTTTTCCCAGGAATATACATTGGTTAGCTTTTGTACGTAAATTAGCCTATTGTTACATGTGTTCTATTTGTCCTTGGCAGTTTCACTGTGTTATTGCTTGTGCGAATCTTTAATAACAATAAAATATATAAAGATAAATATATGCATGCTATTGTTTTCTGGAGCACATGTAATGGTAATTGTTGCATCTATGACATTCATACATAGGGTGGGTAGTCTTATCTTTGCTACTGTTACTGTGTAGCCTATATTAAAAAAAAAAAAAAAAATGACTATTTTGAAAGGCATGATTAGGATATTAGACTTATATATATATATATATATATGCGCTTGTTCTTGGTTCTGGGAGATCAGAATTTTGTTTAGGATTAGCATGCTAGTAGTTTATTCTTGTAGAACCAAAACTGTTATCTAGTTCATTGGTTTTTATGAAAGTGGATTAATATATGCACAGTTTAATTACACAGTTTTTTTATTTCTCAATCTTTAGCATATTATGTATTCTTATTTGTTCTACTATAATTTTATTTTATAAGTATGATTTATGATTTCTTACCATGATTTGCATATCCTTTTATGTTATAATTTTAGAATATAATTTGCATGCTCATAACTGTTTAAATTTATTTTAGTGACATGCTAATTAGTTTCTACTTTTCTAGTAATCATATTCATGTTCATTTTTCTTACATACTAGATTAATTCACATGTTTCTTAGATCTTAGATTTGTAGGAAATTTGCTGTACTTTGTTTTCTAGATTTTAGTTTGTTACATGCTTAATTTTCTAGAATATTTGCATGATTTTAATTGCTAGAAATATTTACATGTTTATTGTGAATGAAATTCGTATGTAACTCTTGCTTATTAATTTATTTTATTTATTCAGAGTTATAAGTTAACTTTTGTAACTCATCTAGCATTTTAATTTATTAGTAAACTATGCTATTAAATAGTTTGCTAGAATGTTTAAATTAATTTATTGCTTTTACAGTCCCTTTCAATTTTTGCTCTGTATTTTGTTGTGTTTTCTACATGTTTTCTTTATAGCAATACCTATGCAAAACTACAAATCCAAATGAATAGAATTTGGGGTTGCATTAAAGTTTTGAACTACTAAGATTTTTGTTTAACAGAAATACCTAAGCATGGAAAGGAGTTTTCGAGCAGTTAGAGTCCTAATTGGATTGGGTTTTATTCTTTATATGTGAAGCAAGTTTTGGTTGAGTTTTAGTTGTGGTTCATTTACCAATTTTATTTTATTTTTTTATATTTTTTACATTGCTTGTAATTTGGTTAACAATTTTTAATTGCATATAAGTTTGGAACTTGGTTTGTTTTAACCTAGTTCATCCCCTGAAAACTTAATTCTAAAATTTGTTTCCCATGGATTAGGAGTCAACATGCTCTTGAAAGTTTTGTTTCAAGTTAACTGGGTTTTAAGTGGGTCCGATGTGACCCCTCCAGTGTCAACATGCTCATGAAAGTTTTGTCTAAAGTTAACTGGGTTTTAAGTAGACCGATGTAACCCCTCCAGTCTTCCTAGAAACATTTCTGACCATGTTTGATTCTAGGTTATGTGCTAAGATTAGCTTTGAATTAAATTTCCAACTTTCAGATTTTCTAGTGTCAAGTTTGATTTTTGAAAACACAGAATAGTGAAATTCTATTATATTTTTCAAAAATGGCAACTGTCACTGATGCTGCTGCTGCTGCTAATGTTGCCGGGGATCAAAACCTTGGGGCAACTAGCTTGCCAACCCCTGTTGTGACCTCTGTGGTCAACCCTGTTGCTACTCCTGCTATTTTGGGAGGACTACTCAACCATCATGAGCTCCCAGGAGTGAATTTCAAGAGGTGGCAGCAAAAGATATTATTCTATCTGACTACTCTAAGCCTTGCGAGGTTTTTGAGTGAAGATCCACTAGCCGTGGAAGAGAATGAGCAAGACAAGAAGAAGCTCATGGCACTAGATGTTTGGAAGCAGTCAGACTTCCTTTGCCAGAATTATGTTCTTAATGGCTTGGCAGACCCACTATTCTATGTGTTTTATGCCAAGAAGTTGGCAAAGGAGTTGTGGAATGCTTTGGACAAGAATTACATGACCGAGGATGCTGGGACAAAGAAATTTGTCGTTGGTCAATTTCTAGACTTCAAAATGGTGGATTCAAAAACCGTCATCAGTCAAGTCGAAGATTTCCAAGTAATTTTGCACAAGATTCATGCAGAGGGAATGTCTTTGAGTGAATCATTCCAGGTAACTGCTCTGATTGAAAAGTTGTCTAACGGTTGGAAATACTTCAAGATCTACTTGAAGCACAAGTGAAAGGAGATGATAGTTGAAGAGCTCGTTGTTAGGCTCCATATTGATGAAGACAACAGGAAGAAAATGGGGAGTACTTTCATTGTGAAAGCAAACATGATTGAGAATAGCCAGTCCTCAGTGGTAAGAAGTAACCACCAACAGGCAAAATCTCAAAGTTGGGGGCTAGAGGCAGTGCCTCCAAAAGGCCAATCCACAAGCCGCAGGAACCTACTTTTACGTTCAATGGAAAGTGCTTCAACTGTGGAAGCGATGGACATCGGGCGGTTGATTGCCACAAGAAGAAGAAGCCCTATAAAAAGAACCCTCCACAAAACAAAAGCTAAGCTTACATGGCTAAAATGGAGGATTTGTCACAAGATATGGACAATATGCATCTGTCAGGTGGGTGGACACTAGGGGCACTCGCCACATCTGTGCTGAGAAGAATATGTTTATAACTTTAGAACCGGTTGAGAAGTTGTTCATGGGAAATTCTGTGACCTCAACTCTCAAGCAGCTTAACAAACCTGTGGCCAAGTTTGAGGCTGTTTTTACTAGTCTATCGAGGTTTGCACCGGAGTTGGTAGGGACGAAGGAACGCCGTTGCTTGGAGTTTGAGAAGAGGTTGAGGACCACACTCATTTTCAAGTTGGCTGTGTATAGACACCCCATTTTTGACCGTCCTCAAGACTTGAACATCATCGTTTGAACACTCGATGATTGTGCTCGCTTGTGTTCGTTTTGAGTCCCTGAAGGTCTCGGCTGAGCGCCTTGCCTTGGAGGCTCTAATCTTGTCTGTTTTGTGCTTGGTTGTGGGCCAAGAGCTTGTTGTTTCACTTCTGGAGGAGAGGGTGACCTGTTGGCCAACCCCTTAGCCTGTCGGCCATGAGTTGTGCCTGTTGGCCACCAGTGGTGGCCGGTCGGCTATGTTGATGGCCGGTCGGCCACTAATGACGACCGACAGCCATTTTTCTCCTTTTTCAGATATTTATTTGCTAGTTGTGCCAGCTGTTGTTCACTGATGCTCATTTCCATATACGTGTATGGAGGGATGAATAGAAGCCATTAGCTTGTTTTTTCTATATAATAGGGGGTCTCTCCCCCATTTGAGAGGTTAGAAAATTTTGTGAGCAAATTTCCTCTCTCTCCCTCTAGAATCCTCTCTCTCTCTCTCTCTCTCTCTCTCTCTCTCTCTCTCTCCCTATTTTGTGCTTGAAAGTGAGAATTCTCTGCACATGTGCACTAAGACCCTTGACCAAACATCCTTATCTTGGAGCTGAGGTTCTTTGAGGCTTAGAATCGTGGCTGTTTGTTGTTGTGCTTCAAAGGTATAAGGCTTACCTCATTTAAGCTTTGTTTTAATCAATTGCTTGGCCACCTTTTTTACACTGTTCTGACCTGGTTTGTCAACCATAAAAAACTCTATTTTTAAGGTTTCAAAATGGTGGTTTAAGTCTTGTTGAGTTAGGGGGTTGTCTCCTCTTCTTGCTTTTTGGCTTGTGAAGCCTTTTGTGCCATCTTTTAAAGCTTTTTGAAAAAAAATTTTGGGCTCTTTTAACCACTGAATTCCAAGGGAATTTCAGTGATAAAAACTTGGTTTTGATGTCCAAAATAGGAGGGAGTGGCCTCTCTTCCTTGTGTCTTGTTTGCAAGTGTAGATAGCCTAACATGTGAGCATGTTTTTCTACCTTTTTGTGACTTGATCTCATCATGTTTTTGGCTATGATTTTTCATGATTTAACTCTTTTTTGAGTTGTCCTGGTCATATGAGCCTTGTCTTGCATGGTTGTAGTGCAAATGCCTTCACTAGCTTAGTGTTTCAAGGCCTCTAACATGTTTTGCTTGAGTTCCTTGCATGTTGTAGCATCATTTTACATGTGATTTCAGTGTATATAGCTCTGTCACACTCTCACTTATTTCATTATTTCATTGCTTTTGAGAGTTGTGTTTTGAGCCTTGTTTGCAAGCTAGCATGTGAGCAAGTTTTTCTAGCCTTTTATGCTTCAATCTTAACATGTTTTAGCCACTGTTTTGGCATGTTTTAGCTCTGTTTCAAGCTGGTTTGGTCAGTTGAGCTTGGTATTGCATGGCTCTAGTGTAGTGTTCTTCACTAGTTTAGTGTTTTGGCTTTTAAACATGTCGTGCATGAGTTGCTTGCATGTTGTAGTATCATTTTTCATGCCATCTTAGCACTGAAATATCTGCAACCTCCCTCTTTTCCTCACTTTTCCATTTGTTTTAAGGGTTGGTTAACCTTAAGGTTGTGTTTAAGCTTGAGATAGAGCTTGTGCTCAATGGTTTTAATCCTCTTTTAAGGGTTTTTACTAACTAAAGGCATGATCTCTCTCATGTCTTAAATCATCCTTTTGTTGACCCCTCTCTCATTAGAGGACAATCACCTTGGACTTAACCGGTTAAAGAATGATTTGGTAATGTAAAATGTGTAAACAAAACATGACAAGTAAAACTTGAGCAAGTTTAGCATGTTGTGTTGCATTGCATGTGTTTGGATCGGACGTTAATCCAAACACAAGAAAAATGGGACGTTTCATACTCATACTCAAAGTGATGAAACGTGCCACTTTTCTTGGTCACCAACGCCCTTGATCATGCATGATAGGGTGGTGGTCCTTCAAGTCTTATTTGTGCATTCATTGACCTTGTACAAGCTTGACTCTTTGGCCATCATGCATGAAAATGCTTGGTTGGTGGCTTGAGAGCCAAGTGCCATACTCCTTTGAGCTTGAGAAATGATAAGGAGGGTGGCAGTATACACATTCCTTGAAAAATGTATTGCTTTGCCTCTGTTACTCTCTGTTGCAGCAAAAACAGAAGTCTGGAAAAAGGGGTGGCTGACCGGCTACCTGAAGTAGCCGACCGGCCAGTTAAGGTGGCCGACCGGCCACCAGTCATTTTTTTTGTAAAAGTGTTCTTGTGTTGGAGCAGAAGCAGTCTGGAAGTTGGTGCAATTTTCAGAGATCAAAGAGAGTGCAAACAGAGGCAACCGATGGCAAGGTGATGGATTTTCGGGAGGAAGCCGACCGAGCATGCATGTCTCCCCCGCCTCCGAGGCCATTTACTTGCTTTATTTGAATTGCTCTAGTTAGTTAGCATAGCTAGTTATTCAATTCGGTTTGTATTAATTAATTAGCTAGAATAGTTAATTAGTTTTGGTTTGTAATAATTAGCTTAGCTTAGTGTAGCTTAGCTTATTTATTCGGACCCTCCTTCGCGAGGGCACAATGTTGTAATAAGCGTGCGTGCGTGTGTGCATGTTTTCCAACCCCCTGTCTTTCTGCCTTTTATTTATTCGCTTTCGATGGTTAGATTGGGACATATTTCTATTAGCATACCTTATGCTTGCATGTTTGCATCATTCATTTGTATTGCATGCACCAAGGCTCGACGCATCATTCAAACTACATTGTATTTCAATACACTTCTTTGAATACGTGTTTATCACATGTTGTTCAAATTGAATCATATGCCATGATTAGGTAGCCGAGCCTATTTAATTACATTACTGCATGTGTTGCATTAGGCATTCTATATAGTTAGGCTCATGCATATTTTTAACTAGCTTTTGTGTTGGCTTGGAGTACACTGTAAGTTTTACGCTTTAGCATACTTGTATGAGTGTGAGTGTTGCTATGTTTCGCATGCTTGCCATGAGGCTATTTGCTTAAATGCTAAACTACATGAATGCCTGTGGATGAAGGTTTTGTTGCTTGAATTGGAACAATTCGACGAATGTATGCTTTAAGCCCACTTTGCGAAGTGGCAAATCATGTTTTAAGCCCACTTGAGGGTGGCAAATCCGCATTTTAGCCCACTTGTGGATGGAAAATTCAAACCATTTTAGAAAACAAACATGAGTCGAAATGTTCCAATTCTTGCGATTTAGTCTATACTTGCTTGTGTGCATCACATAGTAAGGTTAGCTAATAACCGGATAAGAACACGTGAGGTTTATAAAACAACATATCATGATTAACAGAGGCCGATCTTTGATTAGGTGAGCGGGGGTGCTCATTTCAGGACCTTCTCCTATCGTACCCAAGTTCCCGAGCCGAGGCAACTTTGGTGATGACGGACGTGTGGCCTTTGGCACGAGTTAGAGTTTCCTAAATTTCCCAAAAATAAAATATTTAGGTGGCGACTCTGTAATCTGGCAAAGCAGTCCAGTTTTGGCATTATTTGATTCAAAATTGATTTTCCAAAATGGTTTGTCGGATTGGACTCTTTGGTGTCCATCAGTCTCACACTGCACTTTGTGAGATTAGATTCAGAATCGTGACAGGAGTCCGAACTGTAGGACCAATTCGAGCTCTCCGAAAGGGAGGCGCGAAAAAGTCGAGCTACAGTTTCTAGCGACTCTGCTGGGGATTTAGAGAACTTGACTCGAACTCATGATATGTTGTTTTATCTACGTTTTTGTGTTTCTTTGCATTACATTTGCATTGGTGCGCCTAAGTCACAGTGTTTGCCATCTGCTATTCTTGAACGGTTTGCCGGAGGCTTGCTTGGAAAAGCGTGCCATAAGGCTAACCGGTTGGGGGCTCTG
This sequence comes from Camellia japonica, assembly GCA_030407325.1. NCBI lineage: Eukaryota > Viridiplantae > Streptophyta > Magnoliopsida > Ericales > Theaceae > Camellia > Camellia japonica. The sequence goes on from JAPPVO010000017.1 coordinate 79,512,458, forward strand.
CCACGATGGGAACACAAACCTTGGATCTGGACTACCGTTTTACCATTTGATCCTCCTTTCACTTCTCGACGTCAGGAGCGAGAGGTATATTAAGTGGTCTTGTTGAGGCACCCCTTTTTGACCAATTGACCTAGTTGCATATCGGGAGCCCTAGAGACTGTTCCAAACTAGGACAGGTTGTTCACTCGAATGCAGGATTGTTTCAATCCGCATGCGTGCGTAGTGAACCCCTAGCTCCTGAAGAAACTAGGACAGGGAAACCCTACCGCACCATAGGGGTGTTTTGGCTCTCACTTGCTTGATATGTGCTGTTAGGGTATGTCTTTACATGAATGTATGTATCAGTTGCAAGTTTGGGTATCAGTTTTGAGGTAGAAAATTTTAGGGCAAAAATCAGTTTTTGAGTACAGATTGTCCAGCTTATGATTTCAACTGTGTGTTGTCTCTGTCTAAGCCGAGATGCTGTGCGTTTGCTGATTGTTGTTTCCTTTTTTTTTGCTTTATTTTCTTTTTGCAAGGTAGTATTTCACAATTGCTTCCGACGTGGCAGTTTTTCCCCGAGCACTCTGGACCAGAATCAGGAGGACTTACCGATCTGCGGATCTTATTGGAGGACAACCAGTGTTTGCTTCACTACCCTCGATTACGAGACGGAGGACAGTCAGGCATAGATCACCGGTTCAACAGTCGCCAATTCAGCGATCACTATCTACGTCACCTGTGCGCAGTTGGGCCCAATTTTCTGCTTCCACCTCAGAAAGGGAATATACACCGGTTCTGATAGATCAGCACCCCTCAGTCAGTATGGAGGATATGATGTGTCAACTTCAACAAACTATCGAGGCCATGCAGCGGGACGCTGCTTGCCAAACTGAAGTTACCACTTGCCAAACAGAGGTTGTAACCCAGCAGGCTGAACTGATTGCTAGGCATCAACAGCAACAACAACAACAATCACAAGAAGCAGCAGCTTTTACTTTGCATCCACCCCCAGCTCGGGTTCCAATACCCGGGGATACAGCTAATGTCCAGCAGAATGCGTATATTCTAGCAGGGACAGTCCTACCTTAGACTTCCAAAGCGCCGGCCTACCCAACAGACACACCGTTTGAGTTTGAGGTTGATCCTACCGCCTTGAAAGTGAGCAAGCCTGGGAAGCTTTTCAAACGAGCTCAGGGAGTCGACTCGATCCCAGATATAGAGGACGGCTACACAGATTTGGCGGTGACATTGTCAGATAGATTTAAAATGCCTCACAAAGATCGCTTCGATGGTTCGGGTGATCCCATGGTCCACTTGCGGCTATTTTTAGATATTCTGCGGCCGATGGACCTGACTAGACAACAGAAGTTATCCCTCTTTGGTCGGACCTTGTCGGGTATCGCGGCCATTTGGTATGCTAAACTGCAAGATTCTGTAAAGAGGAGCTCGGAAGAGATGGCCGAGGCCTTCATTACCCAATATTCTTATAACACTCAAATTGAGGTCACAACTCGTGATCTCGAGGCAACTCGGCAAGAGTTGAAGGAGGGCTTCTGCGACTTTGTCACTCGATGGGGGGCTTAGGCCTCCATGATGACAACTCGACCAGCAGAAAAGGACCAGATAACAATGGTCGATCGTAATCTGCAACCGAAGCTACTGCAGAAGATGATTGTCTTTCCCGTCTCTACATTTGCTGAGCTTCATGAGATAGGGGTACAGATAGAGGATGCGATGAAATAGGGTCTGATTGACCATGAAAAAAAGCAGCCCAAGAGGGCGTTTACACATGGTTCAAATGTGGCTACGAGTAGCAATATAGCTGCAAGGACCTCTGACGTTGGTATGGCCACCACGACACCAAAAAGAGCCACACCCTTTACCGGCACATCTGGAGCCACCTCATAACCTGCAAAGTACCCACCTCGAGGCCAGAGGGTTTTCACCCCACTCTACATGTCTCTATCCAAAGCCTTGGGGGTCTTGATTAGAAAAGGGCATTTGAAGCCCCTGGAGCCATGCCCATTGCCTAATCCCCTTCCTCCTACACACAACTCGGCCAAGTATTGCGCCTTCCATCAGCAGCATGGTCATGATATCGACCTATGCTTTAGACTCCGTCACGAGATTCAAGATCTCATTGACAACAAAGTGATAGCGCCTCCTGAGAAGCCTAACGTCACTACAAATCCTCTCCCACCACATAACGAACCCCCTCCTTCACCCATGCAAGTAAACCTTATCCAAACAATGGCCATCCCATACGACCCTAGCATATACAACACCCCCTCCCACCTGCCTAAGCCGACGTTGTTCATCCTAGAAAGCACAGACTTGTGCATGATGAGCGCGTCCATATCCCAACCCGAGTGCGTGGTGGTGGCTATGATGGAAGAAGGTATGCCTGAGGGCTCCATGAGCTTAACTGAAGAAGAGTGCAACCCTTACTGTTACCTTGTTCCAACTGGCTAGGCCAGACTGAGGGTGGAATTGCCGAAGGGAATGGAGGTTAATGTAGTCTGGAAGGACGGGCCAAGCCAGGGGCTGGATAACTTAGTTGAGCTTGAAGAGGATATCAGTAATCTGCAGTTCTTTGATGAACAGGATCTTGGGAATGTATAGATTGACTGGTTTGATATGAACGGATCAACGGATAATACAAGGTGGCTTAGTGATGAGCCAGATGTTAATGAGGGGTCCCAACCAAAGCAAGGAAAGTTAGAAACATGAACGTCTGGAACGGCCGGAACGGTCGATAACAAAAGGAAGTTATCGGAGAGCACTAGCACTGAGAATTTTGCTCCAGAATTGCGTAGCTTGTGCATAGTTGATACAGAATAGGAGGCCGCGTTGAAGCGGTTCGAACAGGAAAGAACAGAGACAGACCAGAAGGTTAGAAAACCCAAAGACCCCGTGGGGACAGAATGTGTTGTGAACACGAGAACAATTACAGCGGAACCAGACAGTTGCCTATCGGTTACCGAAGAAATGTGGTGGGAAGACGATGATTTGTGTCTTGCCCATACTGATGAGGACTGGGGACAGAATCTATCGGATGATACATGGTATACCGAAGAAGTCGATCACATGACTCGGAGTGGGCGGTATTTTAAGCCCCCACACCTGGACCAAGCAGAAGCATCAGGGGAAGATAAGGAAGCAGAGAAGCAGAAAGACAAATTGTTGGAAGAGGAAGCTATACTGAAGCAGTTGAAAAAGATTCAAGCAGACATCTCCATTTGGGGATTGCTCATGGCCTCACGGGTGCACAGACAAGCCGTCCTATCAGCAATGGATAAGGCTAACCTCTTCATCGACACAACCCCCAAGCAGTTAGTGGGACTAGTGTTCCCGGGTGGCGCTTCACCGACTTTGACGTTCACAAACAAAGAATTACCCTCTAAGGGCTCTGAGCACAACAAGACACTATACATCTCGGTTGAATGTAAAGAGAAGTGGATACCAGTCGTCTTGGTTGATACCGGGTCTGCAATTAATGTGTGTCCGTCGCGCACGGCCTATGCTATCGGTTTGAAGCCGGCAGATTTCGCAACAACAGCCCAGGTGATACGGGCTTATGACAATACAAGTCGGGAAGTGATGGGGATAGTTCGGGTTAGAACTCAGGTTGGCCTGGCACAACAGGACATTGAATTTCACGTCCTGGATGTTCCAGCCACCTTTAATTTACTCCTTGGACGGTCGTGGCTGCACCAAGTAAGAGCTATCTCTTCCACTCTGCATCAGATGCTGAAGTACCCCAATGGGAATGGGGTAGCTATTGTTTTTGGGAACTCTTCCATACATCTGTCGCCAAAGGTTACTACACCGGTCTTGGAAATTGTACATGGCGAGGAGGATGTCTTTTTGTCTCGGTTCACCTTGGCCGAGGCCCGAGTAGTGCAAGATATTCTGGTTGTTGATGAGGGATTATATGTCAGTGCTCAATCCATCAACCTCATGAATAAGCTGCAACATGTACCCGGAATGGGATTGGGAAGGAGTGGCTGGAAGGGCGTCGCTGCATTGGCCGAAGTGCTACACAACCCTTATACCTTTGGTCTAGGTTACATGCCTACTAAAGAGGATTGGGTAAGAAAGGGAAAGGAAATGGCATGAAGGGCCAAGGCTAAACAAGCTGGGAAGCACTATGAGTTAGTGCATCGACCTATTCAAGGAACCCTGAACGACCGTTTTCTCCAAGAGGGGGAAGATTTCCCATTTTGTGGCTTTCCTGAGCCATGGTTGAATTCAGAAAAGCGGTGCTTGCCCGGCTTTGAGATCTTTTTCGACATACAGTTACAAGGGGAAGAAGTTGCAGAAGAGCAGACTGACTTACCAGCTGAGGCTGAACAGTGCAAAGGGGATGAGTCCGATGGCACAGAACTCGAGATAAGAGTAGAGCTGGCTTGTCTCCTCTCGGATCCTCAGATCACACCGGAGAGCTCGGGGGTGACTTCTCTGTTTCCATGATTGGAGATCAATCGGCTGTAGGTCCTTCTTCTGGCATGATGGATGCATTTATCGCACCCTCCCTCGTTTGGCAGTTCGAGGAGGGCTTTTTGTCCAGCAGTTCTGAATTAGGTAGTGAACCAGAATCTGATTCCACAGAGTCTGTGGAGTCAGGATCAGATTCTAGTTCTTCTGAGTTAGAGTCCAATATTCCTAGGGTTGATAACCCGGATGCCGTTCTTTTGTCTAGGTCATCTTTTTCCTTTTCTTTTGAGTCGGTTGTAACCGAGGAATTGGACGAACTAGAAGATGTGAATGAGAATGGTACCACTGCTGTTTCCGAGTACTTTTCTGTGCCACTTATTTATTGCATTAATCAGGACTTTCAAAACTTTGATAAAAACGACGGGAAGAAATTCCTCCAGTTTTGAAACATTTGACTGATCGAGAGAAGGAGAGGTTTGGAAAACCCTTGGTTAATGAAATCACTTCAATTAATGTTGGTACTGAGAAGGATCCGCGTCTGGTTCAGATCGGGTCCACGTTGTCTTTGGAGGAACACGAGTGCCTAGTTGCTTTATTGAAAGATTTCAAAGATGTTTTCGCGTGGTCCTACGAAGACATGCCTGGAATCGATCCTGAGATTGTACAGCATAGGATCCCTCTTGACCCTGAGGCTTGACTCGTCAAGCAGAAGCTTCGGAGAATATGCCTGGATTGGGCTCTGAAGATCAAGGAAGAGGTCACCAAACAGATAGATGCAAGGTTCTTGCTAGTATCTGAGTATCCTACTTGGTTGGCCAATATTGTTCCGGTGCTGAAGAAAGATGGCAGAATTTGGGTGTGTGTAGATTTTAGAGATCTGAACAAAGCTAGTTCGAAGGATGACTTTTCTCTGCCGCACATCGACGAATTGGTGGACTTCACCACAGGGCACGCGCTGCTCTCCTTTATGGATGGGTTTTCCAGGTACTACCAGATCTTGATGGCACCTGAGGATAGAGAGAAGACTACCTTCACCACGCCGTGGGGAACCTACTGCTATAGGGTGATGCCATTCGGTCTGAAAAATGTTGGGGCTACTTATCAACGGGCTATTACTACGATCTTGCATGATATGATCCACAAAGAGGTTGACGTGTATGTGGACGACATGATTGTCAAGTCCAAGGAAAGAGAAGGCCACTACACCGCCTTGAAATTTTTTTTCCAACAGATCAAAGAGTATCGGTTGCGACTGAATCCTCAGAAATACACTTTTGGTGTCACAGCAAGGAAAATGTTGGGGTTCTTGATTACACAAAGGGGCATCAAAGTCGATCCTTCCAAGATTAAGGCCAACTTAGAAATGCCACCACCAAGGACTGAAAAGGAGGTGCGAGGCTTTCTGGGTAAAGTGGAATTCATAAGGCAATTTATTGCAAAATTAACCTTGACTTGTGAATGCTCGCGAGGGAATCTGAGGATAAAGTGGAGAAGGCCATCTATTACCTGAGCAAGAAGATGCTGGAATATGAGACCCGTTACACTTCGCTGGAAAAGGCTTGTTTGGTCTTGGTATGGGCTACTAGGAAGCTGAGGCACCACCTGTTAGCTCACTCTGTAATTCTAGTTTTGAGATTAGATCCCATCAAATATCTCTTAGAGAAACCAGCACTTACGGGTAGGCTAGCCCGTTGGTTGCTTCTTGTCTCTGAATTCGATTTGAAGTATATGACTCGCAAGTTTGTGAAGGGAAGAGCAGCAGCGGAGTTCCTAGCCGATCACCCAGTGGAGGGAGATGAAGCAGTAGAGTATTTGTTCCCAGATGAGGCCATTCTGCTGGTCGAATAAGAGATTTGGACTATGTACTTTGACGGAGCATCTAACCAGTACGAGTATGGGATAGGGGTGTTGCTGATAGCGCCCGACAATTCCTACATACCTTTAGCTTTCAAACTTTGGTTCAAGGTATCAAACAACGAAGTAGAATATGAGACATGTATCGCTGGCTTGGAAACCGCCCTGGAACTAGGGACAAAATGGTTGGATGTCATTAGGGACTCGAACCTGGTTGTGTCTCAAGTGAAAGGAGACTGGAAGGTTAAAGAAGAAAGGATGAAAATCTATCACCAAACCCTGGACGTTCTGATTCCCAGGTTTGTGAAGCTAACCTTCATGCATCTGTTAAGAGAGACCAACAGGTTCGCTGACACTTTATAAACTATATCTTCCATGATAGACATCCCTTTGGGAGTCCGGATGCGTCCAATCATTATTGAATAGAGGTATGTGCCGGCTTATGAGTTAATCGCCGCAATAGACGAAGTACAAGATCAGAACCCGTGGTACTATGACATCTGGAACTTCTTGGAAAAAGAGGCTTATCCACTAGGGGCAAAATGCCAAAGATAAAAGGGCAATACGGTGAATGGATGCTCAGTTTATCATCTGCGGGGGTAAATTGTACAAATGAGGCCATCTGGGAATGCATAAGCTACGTGTTGATGCAGAAGAATCGAAGCGCCTAATGGAGGCCAACCACGGAGAAGAGTGTGGTTCGCACATGAGCGGAGTGATGCTAGCTCGAAAGATTCTCAGAAAGGGTTACTACTGGTCAACTATGGTGGAGGATTGTATTGGTTTTGTTCGGCGATGCCACAAATGTCAGATCCATGCAAATCGCATGAATATCCCGCCGTCGAAGCTATACAACATGACTTCACCAAGGTCATTTTCAGTCTACGAAATTAATGTTATTGGGACAGTTACTTCGAAGGGGTCAAACGGGCATGAGTATATCCTGGTGGCAATAGACTACTTTACAAAGTGGGTCAAGGCCCAATCCTACGCAGTGCTGAAAGCATCGCATGTAGCCAAGTTCATCAGGAATAACATTATCTGTCGTTATGCGGTCCCGAATGAGATAATTTCAGACAATGGTTCCCACTTCAAGAAAGAAGTGATCGACTTGTTGGAGAAATACAATGTGGCTTTTCATAAGTCATCCACATATCGGCTGTAAACCAACGGAGCTGTTGAGGCTGCCAACAAGAACATCATGCACATTCTACAAAAGATGGTAGAAGCTTACAAGGACTGGCCAGAAGCTGCCATTTGCTCTTTGGGGCTATAGAACATCAATTCGGACTTCTATTGGGGCAACTCTGTATTCTGTAGTTTATGGGATGGAGGTCGTTCTGCCAATTGATGTTGAGGTTCGTCATTTCGGGTTATGGCTGAGTGCCAGATAGCGGAAGCAGATTGGCAGCAGAGCAGGTTCGAGGAACTTATGATGTTCGACGAGAGAAGGCTGAAAGCACTGTACCCCATCCAAGGTTACCAATGCAGGATTGCCAAGGCTTTCAACAAGAAAGTTAAGTTCAGGAATCTGAAAGAAGGGGATTTGGTGCTCAAAGACAACCGAGCTCCCATCTACGACCCTAAGGGCAAGTTCAGACCTAATTGGACTGGTCCTTACATCATCAAATCTATTTGGTCGAGTGGAGCTGTCATTCTTATGGATTTAGATGGCCTCGAATTCTCCTAACCAATCAACTGGGACAAGTTAAAGAAATACTACCCTTGAGAGACTCGCTAGGCCGAAAACCCAAAAGGGCGACTTAGGCAAAAGTTAGAGCACAAAACTTGGAAAAAAGAAAAACTGAGCTTGCAAGGTTGAAAGCCCAGAAAGGGCGGCCTTGGCAAAAGTTAGAGCGCAAAAGGAGAGTGTTAATACCCAAGTGAACCCGAACCGAACTATGTAAGGCTTGATTCCCATCTTTGGGATACGTAGACAACTTCATTCTGAAGTCCAGCCATAAACACTTCCAAATCAACTGTGTCTATGTGATTGTTTTGGTCATCTTTGTCTTTTCTGCATCCAAGAGTTCGGTTGTGATCTTCACTATCAGAGCTAGTTATAGGACAGTGCAGTGCTATTCAGACAAGGGGCAATTTTCCAGTTATTAGATTCGGGTTTGTACATTTCAAGGATAGACTCCGGGTGTGTCCAATTGTGATCCTTATCGAAAATGGTTTTGAAAAGTTTTAATAAAAGTTGATTTTGTTCAAATTAATCTTTTTACAGCTTAGACCATTTTTGGACCAAAAGGAAAATTTTCAGTACCCACAACTTTCAATTTCATTGATTTCAATACAGAGTTCTCCGACTCTTGATACAAATTGAAGTTGCTTTTTATTACATTCAAAAGAAAACTTGAAAGTACATATTAAAGCAATAAACTTGGGGCATAGTTGAGTTAAGTGTTCCTGCGCCCCCTCCCAGAGCTTGTGGAAGCTTCAGATGCCAAAGTTGGCCCGATTTGTGCCTCATCTTCAAGCCAAGCTATGCATTCGCCAGAAAGGGCACAACTGAAATTGGGAGCGGGGGCCAAAAGTTCTCTTGTTCTCTGTGCAGTGGAGTAGCGAGTTAGCTGTGGGCCTCAGATTGGAAATGAAGCTGGGTACTCTATCCCTTTTTCTGGGCAAGTCTGGTCATGTCCAAACTGACGCCTGAACCTGAATGGAAAATAGAACACACAGTGTGTCAAACTAATCAACTGAATGCCAGGTTGGCGAGACATACTGTAGCTCATCTCAGGGAGATCAAACCAAGGGAAACGCCAAGCAATGCCAACAGCAGACCTGTTGCACATCTAGTGGCACCACCATCCCTTGTTCGGGAAATCAACTAGCCGTGGGTGAAAGAAATAGCTGCGCGCTGAATATGCAGGGCAAGCGTCCACTACCTTCAACCTGTCCATGAGCCATACCTGGGGAGGGATGAAAAATAAGAGAGATTAAAAACTAGAGACGTGTACGTGGAGAGAAAAGTGAAAAAAAGGGTTTTGAGAGAAAAATAGAGCCTGAGGGCCGAGTGATGTGAGAAACACATATGAGAAGGGTGGCAAGCATTACCTGTAAGAGTAGTGGACTTCCTACGAACTTGGTTGTCTCTCGGCGATGGAAAGCGTCCAAACCCGTTAAAGTCTCGACTAGTGCCAAGCCAATGCAGCACTTGCCCTCCTTCAAGCCTTGGGCAACTTCTATCAAGCGAATGCTAGACCCTCCGAAGCTTGGGGCAAGGAGAAAATGAACCAACATACACAAGCAGAGGGCATGCTGCCGAAAACTTTGCCAAAGATGGTCGCCACGGTTGCCGGCGTCAGAAAATCGATGAATGAGATTGGGAATGTCAAGTTCTCCGTCGTGAACTAAAGATCGAGCATCATGTAAAGTGAGCCCACACATCCGCCTTAAAGCCTGGATGTGGCCAAAACGAGACTAGGGCAAGATCTTCTCATCACGCCGGGATTCCATTAAAGCATGGAATTCTTCGATTGTGGGACATATCTCTTGTCCCCCAAAGCTAAAAACATGTGTAACAGGGTTCCAACATCTAGCCGTGGTGTGAAGGAACGGAAAACACAGTGGAGTACGACTTAGCGGGAATAGTGCATTTATCCCGAAATCTCGGAAATTTAGCTTTTTCGAGCCATCTAAATTTGCAATCCAATTAGAGAGTTTTTTGGCAAAGAATGGCTCCATTTGTGGCAAAAACTGAGTTGAAATGAAGAAACCACGAAGCTGGAGCTTTTGTATATGATAACGTGTTGAGTGGAAAACAAGTGGCAGCAATCTGGAGGTTTCCTGCACTAGTGGCCGACCAGCCAATGTTGGTGGCCGACTGGCCACTTTTGTAGCCGACCGGCCAGTACTAGTGGCCGACAACCATTTTTGATGGCCGGCAGCATCTTTTTATGGTCGGTGGCCTTCTATTTTGCCTTCTGGTCCTTCCATGTGTTGAAAGTGCTAAGAACCTGTCTTTTGTTCCACTCTCAGTGCATTTCTTCCGTCTCTCTTTAAGAATTTTGTTGAATTTCTTATCGAGTTGTTGTTTTGCTTATCGAGTTGTATTTGTTTTGCTTATCGAGTTGTATTTGTTTTGTTTGTCGAGTTGTCGTTTTGTTCATTGAGTTGTTTTACTCTGTTTGTTATGTGTTGGTTGGTTCATTACCTGATTAAGCAGTTGCCAATACAATATTCAATTTCCATCAAACCCGTTTTTGTGTAAAATGGTGCAATGCGATGCTCAGAATGTGAAATGCAACACTTTTTCAACAAAAAGCTGTTTTCATTCCAATCATGGTTTCTTTTTTACAAAAGAGTAGAAGTTTTTAAGAAAATAAAACTGCCTAAGACTGTACAATGTGTTGAAACAACAAGTAAAAAGAAAACTAAGCAAAAAACATCTGAATCGGCGCCAGTTACCTTAGGATCGAGAGGCCCTCTTTGTCCTCTTCCTCGGTAGGGCGGACTCAAAGCTATCGGCATTGGTGCCACAGTCTGAATTTGAGCCGGAGACCTCCTCAGCATCGCCACCGCCCTCAAAACCCGAGCCGGTACCGTCGCCTCCACCCTCAGATGACTCTGACTGCGGGCTCGCTGGCTCCTCGTCCTCATTTGTCTCATCATCATCCGGGACAGGCTCTAGTGGACCACTCTCGTTGTGAGCACGTTTAGCTCTACCTCGGCTATGCGTCGGGGTCCCTCGTCTCTCTCTCCCTACTATCGGGAGAGGCACTGAAGGTCCCGTTGCGGCTCCCGCTGCGGCGTCCGGTGGGGCTGGCATTTGAAAAGGGACCTGAAAAGGATAGTTTGTCAAATGCATCAGTTATTGGCATGCAAAGATAAGTATAGTGTTGAATGCAATGTGTGGGAGCAGTGTATCAATGCATTGTTGTTAATGTAATGAATTTAGATCAGCATAGGGCAAATTGCAGTTGAAATGCTAATGTATCAAAAGAAAAATTTCATGGCATAAAGTGCAAACTGAAGGGACTTACTGGAATCCTGTAGAGACTGAGTAGGTTCAGGCTCATCTGAACCATCCCCATCAGAGAAGCAGCTAGCTCAAGTGCCTGCCCGGTGTACTCTATGGATGCCTGTGAATGTGTTGAGATGATCAGTAGTCTACAAAGCATAACTGAAATGAATGGAATCTATAAAATGTAAAGTATAATACATACCGGGGTCAGGCCTCGAACTCTGACAAGCTCGTGACTAGTTGGTGCAGGCTCAATGGGAATCTGGTAAGCCTCCCCTGTGGGTCGCCAGCAAGTCAGCATAGTAGGCAGCTCTGGCCATCCTACCCTCTGCCTTGTCTAAGGACCTCTCCTGTCATGAGCTCGAGGCACCCTGGATCCTCCCACTCTCCCTCCTGCAGCTGGAGCCCCAGCTCTCTCACCTCCGCGAGCTCTAGTCGGCATGAGGTATGTCTGGATGAAGGCAGTGTAATCGCCCTCAAGCCTGAAGAAGTCAGCATCCCAGCCTCTGGTGAAATCGATCATCTTCTGCAGGGTGTACCTCTTTGTGATCCTCATATATGTGAGAGGCGGCATCGGGACTACCAGCTCGGGTAAGCCGAGGCTCTAGCGCAGGAATCACTCTCCTAAGAACCACGCTCTACAGATCGGGCCCTCGAGCAAGATTCGAAATTGAGAAGCCTCCCGAGCGCCGGCAAACTGATCTCTGACCCCATCAGGCATCATTGCCCACGGCTGCCAAGTGATCTGCAAATAGTAAATATACAAACTATTAGCGGCCATTGTATATGCAATATGAAGCAAAGCTGAAATAAATGAAAGGTTTGGGTTACCTTTGCTGTGGTCACGATGTTGAAGAATTGACAAAAAAATGAGAATGACTCTCGGGGCCTCCGCTGGCATCTCCCGTCGTACTTGTGTGAGTACGGCACCATAGGTGGTATCTCCATCTCTGGCTCTGGGGCGAGCCTCGGAAATAGGCATATACCCATAGCTGCGGAAGGAGGAAGGATAACAGTGAGTATATATCAGATGAACACAGAGAATGTAAAGCATAAAGCAGACAGTGTGTGCAGTGTACAGATAAAGCAGAAAGCGTACAGTGTGCGGTGTACAGATAATGTAAAGCACAAAGCAGACAGTGTGTGTAGTATACAGGAAATGCGAAGCAGAAATGAAAAGCAGAAGGGTAAGGCGTACCTCCCAGGCCCTCCAGTAGCCTCCTAGTAGATGCCCACTCCGGCGGGAGGTGGAGCTCATGTACCCGTTTAGTGTGGCCAAGCCTACACCGCCCTAGTCATAGAATCAGATGCGAGACAGGTCCACCAAGGCACTCATGAGGTAGAGCTCGACGGTGTTCGCCCGGTCGGTGAACGGAGTAGTGCCAAACAGAAACATGAGGAAGCCTCAGGCATAGTACTCGGTCTCCTCGCGGGTCGTCGGCATTGTCCCTCTGAAATGATCAACGAACCATGTATATCGCGCCATCCTTGATCAGGAGATGGGTGGGCGAATCCCCAGCAAGTAGATCTGAGCGGCCTCCAACTCACCCATGTCTGTCTAGTAAGGAATCGGATGACCCCCTACTGCTATGCCGATGAGCATAGAGAAGTCAAAGGGAGTCATCGTCATCTCCCCTACTATAGAAAAGTGGAGGGAATTGGTGGTATCCCACCACCTCTCTACTAAAGCGCCCAGTAGAGGCCGGCACGCAATGAGACGAGAGAGCCCCATCCAAAATGCACCGATGTTGGCCTCGTCGATGATGTGACGGACAGCGTCGGGAAGCTCCATATACCACTCCCTCGTGGAGGTGGTCCCGTATCCACGAATGGCATGTGAATCCCCCTGTAAGCAGGACAAACAGATGCAAGGCAGTGTAAGAAATACAGTGCAAGGGTATGTTCAAGACAAACAGATACAAGGCAGTGTAAGAAATACAGTGCAAGAATGTGTTTGGGATAAGCAGATACAAGGTAGTGTGAACTATACAAGAAATGTAACCTACATTGCGGAAAATAAAGAGAAAGTGTATACCTCGGAGGTGCCGTGGGATAAATGTGACTCCGGCTTGCGTAGTAGGAGGTTCTCTGGTGCACCTCGCGTGAACCCCTTAAACTGGCGGATGCTATCGGGAGATAGCACGTGTACCTCAGGATGGTACGTCACCGGGTCGAACAGTCGGATACTGAGCGGCAATGGCTCGAACTCTAGATCCATCTCTATCCCCGGAGGAGCTCTGTCGTGTGGGATGTTATCCGCCATCTCGAAGAAAGATGAGAGAATGGTCGAAAATGTGGACAATGGGGGGAATGCCAAAAGTCAACAAAAAGTCAACTCTGAGAGAAGAAAAATGGAAGAAAAGGTCAGGGCTCAGAAGAGGGCACTGAAATCAAGGGTAACTCGAGGGAAACAAACCTCGAGTAATGGAAGTCAAGAGGGAGGAACCGAAATCATGTTTTAATCGGTTCAAAATGGAGTGTGTAAAGAGGCTTTAGCGAATCAGACGTTCGTGGGATGTTTGAAAATGCGTATAAAGTGAGGATCAGAAGGGGAAAATGGTCTAGAGCAAAAGGGGAAGTGTTTTTCGGCAAGGGAGAAGTGAAGAAATAGGGTTTGGAACCCTATATTTAAAGACCCGTGGTGAAATGCCAAAATTGCCCCTAATCTGTCATCGGTGGCCGACCGACCACCACTGTTGGTCGACCGGCCACATTTGTGGCCGATGACATTATTTTGTGGCCAATGGGTGGCCGGTGGCTTCCCAGAGTGGCTGAAAGGCCTCTGATGCTCTCCTTGGATGTTGTTTTGTTGTTTTGTGCGTTGATCCCTCAAGAAAGTGCAAAGGAAGTACATTTTTTCAGCTCAAGTGGCCTCTGCGGAAGCTCTGAATTGTGTTTTCAGTGTGTGGTAATCAGCACATACGAGGTGTATCCTTTTAACTTGTTGCAACTCCTTGCAACAAGTTGTTTTTACCATGCCTCGCTTTTGTTATTGCATAGGATGCGCACCTCCTTGCCATTTCATGGAATGCATTCTTTCACATGAGGTTTTGCATTGTTTCTTGTTCGCATAGAGCATGCATCTTATACTTTAACATGAGGCGTGCTTCTACTTGGGCATTAAACACTTGTTTTGGAACTTTGATGCTCATGTCTTGCATTGTATATGCTTTTCATCTCGCATAGAACATGCTCGCATGGCATTACGTTGTATATGCTCTCACATTCACATGAGAATGTTTGTGTCTATTGTATAGAGCATAAGTTTGTTAGTATGGCATAAAATATGCATCTTGATGTTGCACGGAGCATGCCATAATTTTCGTTGCATAGAATATGCATTTCTCATTTGTATACATCATGCATTTGTTAATCTTGCATAGAGCATGCATTTGTCACCTTTGCATAGATTATGCACTTACCACGCTTGCATAGAATATGCACTTCTCACATTCGCATAGAACATGCTGTCAATCTTGCATGGAACATGCATTTCTATCTTGCTGTATCTGTTAAGTCTCTTTCTTATGCAAGCGCGATATTGTATGTACGGTTCATTCAGAGGAATTCCGGGTAAGATCATTCATATCCTTTGAACTCCTTGTTGGTTAGAAACATTCGGGTACGCCTAGTGTTTACACCACCCCTTGTTGGTTAGAAACATTCAGGTACGCCTAGTGTTTACACCACTCCTTGTTGGTTAGAAGCATTGGGTTGCGTGCCCGATGTTTACGCCACCCTCCTAGTTAGAAGCGTTTGTGATGTATGTCCGACGCTTATACCACCTTGTTATTTAGAAACATTGGGTCGTGTGCCCGATGTTTATACCACCTCTTCAGTTAGAAGCATTTGGACGTGTGTTCGATGCTTATACCCTCCCGGTTAGAAGCATTTGGGATGTATGTCTGACGCTTATACCACCTTGTTGGTTAGAAACATTGGGTCGTGTGCCGATGTTTATACCACCTCTTCGGTTAGAAGCGTTTGGATGTGTGCCAGATGCTTATACCTCCCCTGTTGGTTAGAAGCATTTCGACCGTGTGCCAGACGCTTATACCACCTTGTTGGTTAGAAACATTGGGTCGTGTGCCCGATGTTTATACCACCTCTCCGGTTAGAAGCGTTTGGACCATGTGCTTGACGTTTATACCTACCTTGTTGGTTAGAAACACTAGGGACCTGTGCCCAATGTTTATACCACCTCTCCGGTTAGAAGCGTTTTAACTGTGTTTTGACGCTTATACCACCCTATTTTGGTTAGAAACATTGGAATGTGCTCTGATGTTTATACCCCCCCCCCTCCGGTGTTTGCACCGCTCTCTTTTCCCTCTTGTGCGCGACACGTTAAGATGTTTTGGTTAAATGCATCTGGACGGATTCCAATGCTTATACCGCTCATTGTTTTGGTTTCATAAGAGTTGGATGTGTTTCACTTGTTATCACCATCTCGCTCTTCATGTGTGCCACGCGTTGGGATCTTGTTTGCCACCTCGGGTGCGCCCGACGGTTGCGGTTCTTTACCTTTCCTGCATGATGCGTAGTTAAGCTTGCATAATTTTTTTACATCCTTTCTGTATGAAATGTGGCTTGGTTCATGTTAACTTGCTTATGTACGAGTTTGCTGTATCGTTTCTTTGCATGGCATTTACATCTAGATGTTTTGTTACAATGTCATTGCATGATCATAAGTTATGTTTTGCATCGTGCATATCATTTACATCTTGCTTCAAAACTACGCTGGTTTGATTCCTTGCAAAGGGATACGTAGGCCGCCTGTGGGCGCAACCGTTCTTTGTTTTGATTGCTTGTTTGTCTAAGTCTTCGGCCTTGTCAAAAATGGGTCGTTTTTGGGCTTTGACATTCACTCCCGTCATTTCATGACTTCCGAGTTCTGTCAAAGAGGGGCAACTGTAGACACCCCATTTTTGACCGTCTTCAAGACTTGGACATCATCGTTTGAACACCCGATGATTGTGCTCGCTCATGTTCGTTTTGAGTCCCTGAAGGTCTCGGCTGAGCGCCTTGCCTTGAAGGCTCTAATCTTGTCTGTTTTGAGCTTCGTTGTGGGCCAAGAGCTTGTTGCTTCAATTCTGGAGGAGTGGGTGACCTATCGGCCATCCCCTTAGCTTGCCAGCCATGACTTGTGCATGCCGGCCACCAGTGGTGGCCGGTCGACTACATTGATCGCCGGTCGGCCACTAATGATGGCCGACGGCCATTTTTCTCCTTTTTCAGATATTTATTTGCTAGCTGTGCCAGCTGTTGTTCACTAATGCTCATCTCCATACACGTGTATGGAGGGATGAACACAAGCGTTTGGCTTGTTTTTTCTATATAATGGGGGGTCGCTTCCCCATTTGAGAGGTTAGAAAATTTTGTGAGCAAATTTCCTCTTTCTCTCTCTAGAATCCTCTCTCTCTCTCTCTCTATTTTGTGCTTGAAAGTGAGAATTCTCTACACATTTGCACTAAGACCCTTGACCAAACATCCTCATCTTGGAGCTAAGGTTCTTTGAGGCTTAGTTTGAGTTCTTAAGGCTAGTTTTGTCTCAGAATTGTGGTTGTTTGTTGCTGTGCTGCAAAGGTATAAGGCTAACCTCATTCAAGCTTTGTTTTAACGAATTGCTTGGACATCTTTTTTACACTATTTTGACCTGGTTTTTCAACCATAAAAAACTCTGTTTTTAAGGTTTCAAAATGGTGGTTTAAGTCTTGTTGAGTTAGGGGGTTGTCTCATCTTCTTGCTCTTTGGCTTGTGAAGCCTTTTGTGCCATCTTTCAAAGATTTTTGAAACAACTTTCTGGGCTTTTTTAACCGCTGAATTCCAGGGGAATTTCAGTGATAAAAACTTGGTTTTGAGGTCCAAAATAGAAGGGGGTGGCCTTCCCTCCTTGTGTCTTGTTTGCAAGTATAGATAGCCTAACATGTGAGCATGTTTTTCTACCGTTTTCTGACTTGATCTCAGCATGTTTTAGGCTCTGATTTGTCATGATTTAACTCTGTTTTGAGCTGTCTTGGTCATATGAGCCTTGTCTTGCATGGTTGTAGTGCAAATGCCTTCACTATCTTAGTGTTTCAAGGCCTCTAACATATTTTGCTTGAGTTCCTTGCATGTTGTAGCATCATTTTACATGTGATTTCAGTGTATATAGCTCTGTCACACTCTTACTTATTTCACTCTTTCATTACTTTTGAGAGTTGTGTTTTGAGCCTTGTTTGCAAGCTAGCATGTGAGCATGTTTTTCTAGCCCTTTATGCTTCAATCTCAGCATGTTTTAGCCACTGTTTTGGTTTTGTTTTAGCTCTATTTTGAGCTAGTTTGGTTAGTTGAGCTTGGTATTGCATGCCTCTAGTATAGTGCACTTCACTAGTTTAGTGTTTTGGCTTTTGAACATGTTGTGCACGAGTTGCTTGCATGTTGTAGTATCATTTTTCATGCCATCTCAACACTGAAATATGTGCAACCTCCCTCTTTTCTTTCCATTTGTTTTGACGGTTGGTTAACCTTAAGGTTGTGTTTAAGCTTGAGATAGAGCTTATGCTCAATGGTTCTAATCCTCTATTGAGGGTTTCTACTAACCAAAGGCATGATCTCTCTCATGTCTTCAATCATCCTTTGGTTGACCCCTCTCTCATTAGAGGACAATCAGCTTGGACTTAACCGGTTAAAGAATGATTTGGTAATGTAAAATGTGTAAACAAAACATGACAAGTAAAACTTGAGCAAGTTAAGCATGTTGTGTTGCATTGCATTTGTTTGGATCGGACATTAATCCAAACACAAGAAAAATGGGACGTTTTATACTCAAAGTGATGAAACATGCCACTTTTCTTGGTCACCGACACCCTTGATCATGTATGACAGGGTGGTGGTCCTTCGAGTCTTATTTGTGCATTCATTGACCTTGTACAAGCTTGACTCTTTGGCCATCATGCATGAAAATGCTTGGTTGGTGGCTTGAGAGCCAAGTGCCATACTCCTTTGAGGTTGAGAAATGATAAGGAGGGTGGCAGTACACACATTCCTTGAAAAATGCATTGCTTTGCCTCTGTTGCTCTCTGTTGTAGCAAAAATAGGAGTTTGGAAAAAGGGGTGGCCGACCGGCCACCTGAAGTGGCCAACCGGCCAGTTAAGGTAGCTGATGGCCACTTTTTGTGGCCGACCGGCCACCAGTCATTTTTTGTGTAAAAGTGTTCCTGTGTTGGAGCAGAAGCAGTCTGGAAGTTGGTGCAATTTTTAGAGATCAAAGCGAGTGCAAATACAAGCAACCGATGGCAAGGCGATGGATTTTCGGGAGGAAGCCGAACGAGCATGCATCTCTCCCTTGCCTCTGAGGCCATTTACTTGCTTTATTTGAATTGCTCTAGGTAGTTAGCATAACTAGTTATTCAATTCAGTTTGTAATAATTAATTAGTTTTGGTTTGTAATAATTAGCTTAGCTTAGTGTAGCTTAGCTTATTTATTTGGGCGCTCCTTCACGAGGGCACAATGTTGTAATAAGCGTGCGTGCGTGTCTTCCAACCCTACGTCTTTCTCCCTTTTATATATCCCCTTTTGATAGTTAGATTAGGGACATGTTCCGATTAGCATACCTTATGCTTGCATGTTTGCATCATTCATTTGTATTGCATGCACCGAGGCTCAGCGCATCATTCAAACTGCATTGTATATCAATACACTTCTTTGAATACGTGTTTATCACATGTTGTTCAAATTGAATCATATGCCATGATTAGGTAGCTGAGCCTATGTAATTACATTACTGCATGTGTTGCATTAGGCATTCTGTATAGTTAGGCTCATACATATTTCTAACTAGTTTTTGTTTTGGCTTGGAGTACAATGTAAGTTTTACGCTTTAGCATACTTGCATGAGTGTGAGTGTTGCCATGTTTCGCATGCTTACCATGAGGCTATTTGCTTAAATGCTAAACTGCATGAATGCCGGTGGATGAAGGCTTTGTTGCTTGAATTGGAACAATTCGACGAATGTATATTTTAAGCCCACTTTGCGAAGTGGCAAATCATGTTTTAAGGCCACTTGAGGGTGGCAAATCTGCGTTTTAGCCCACTTGCGGGTGGTAAATTCAAAAGTCAAAATGTTCCAATTCTTGCGATTTAGTCTATACTTTCTTGTGTGCTCACATAGTAAGGTTAGCTAATAACCGGATAAGAACACATGAGGCTTATAAAACAACATATCATGATTATTAGAGGCCGATCTTTGATCGGGCGAGCGGAGGTGCTCATTTCAGGACCTTCCCCTCTCGTACCCAAGTTCCCGAGCCGAGGCAACTTGGGTTATGATCGACGCGTGGCCTTTGGCATGAGTCAGGGTTTCCTAAATTTCCTAAAAATAAAATATTTAGGTGGCGACTCTGTAATTTGGCAAAGCAGTCAAGTTTTGGCATTATTTGATTCAAAATCGATTTTCCAAGACGATTTTCCAGATTAGACTCTTTGATGTTTATCAGTCTCACATTGCACTTTGTGAGATTAGATTCAGAACCGTGACAGGAGTCCGAACTGTAGGACCAATTCGAGCTCCCCGAAAGGGGGGCTCAAAAAAGTCGAGCTATACCG
Source organism: Camellia japonica (assembly GCA_030407325.1). Lineage (NCBI taxonomy): Eukaryota > Viridiplantae > Streptophyta > Magnoliopsida > Ericales > Theaceae > Camellia > Camellia japonica. Next base: position 79,532,284 of record JAPPVO010000017.1, read on the forward strand.
CGTCCTTGATTAGGGATTACGGCCGTCTTGTGGAGGCAGCTACCCACTTAAAGACCGTGATTCAGACTGAGGAGGAGCAGATGAGGGGCTACAGGGAGAGGAATCAGGAAGTTCAGAGAGAGACTCGAGACAATAAGAGACAGAGAGGTTCCACCCCATAACAGTTTTAGGGAGCACAATCTAGGTCCACTTTTTTTGTACCGAGTTCTGGGTCAGAAAGAGAAATGATCAGGGAGGGATCACTTGTTTCATATGTGGCCAGCTGGTTCACAAGTCGATAGTTTGCCCATAGAAGCGAGGAGGGCAATAGTCAGCACTGTCGGCGGCTCATTCTTAGAGCTAGAGTCAGGGGAGAGGGCAATCACCTACCTATTATCAGTGTGGACAGTCGGGGTACGTAAGGAGGTTTTTCCCTCAGTCGGGTGGCACATCTCGTGTGTCTGGTCAGAGGCAGACATATAGCCATCAGCCTACATGTAGACACCCCATTTTTGACCGTCCTCAAGACTTGGACGTCACCGCTTGAACACTTGGTGATTATCCATGTTTGTGTTCGTTTGGAGTTCCCGGAGTTCTCGGCCCGCGCGCCTTGCCTCAGGACCTCCAAACTCGACCGTTTTGTGTCTGGTTTTGCACCAAACACTTGTGTTTTGCCTTGGAAGGGCAGGGAGTGCCTTGTCAGGCACCCCCACATACCACCGGCTGTGGCTAGAGGCCACCGGCTGGCTGGTTTCTCCATCGGCACTATATTGTGCCGGTCGGCACTATTTTTGGCGAAATGACCATTTTGCCCTGCCGACTACTGTGCACTTGCTTTCTGGGATATTTTCAGACAGCTTTGTAGCTTTTGCTCCCCTCCATACACGTGTATGGAGGGGATACACTCCTTCCAAGCTTGTTTGACAAGCTTTACAATGCCTATAAGAGGAGAGCTCCTCCTCTTGGCTAAGGGTTAGCTCTTGAGAGTCAAAAACCAGAGCTTAGATACATATATCTCTGTCATATATCTATATCATCATCTCCCTCCCCTTGTGTGTGTGATCTAAGGTCAAAAGGTGTGATTTTGTCTTAGTTTTGCTCCTTTACACACACCATTACACCTTAGCTTGAGATTCAGAGACTTGGGAGGTTGATTGCTGTGGTTTTGAGCTGGTTTTGATCACTAGAGAGTGGCTGGAACCTTTGTGCTTCAAGGGATCTTCAAGGGTAAACACTTTACTTTTTATTCCCCTTTCTTGCAACAACTTTCTACCCTCTTTACTTTGTGTTTTTGGATCTGTGTTTAACATGTAAAAGTCTTGTTTTTACTTGTTCTTGAACCTTCATTAAGGCCTTTTTGTGGTTTGAGCAAAGGTCCATCTTATTAGGCCTTGTATGGCCATTTTTGGAGCCTTTGCTTAAGACCTTGTTTGCTTGGTATTCTTGGCCTTCTCACCACTGAAAACCAGTGGGTTTTCAGTGGTGAGGGAGTTATTTTCGAGCCTCATTTAAGGGAGAGACACCCCTCTCCCCTTGGTCCTTTGCATGCCTTTGTCTTAGGCTCATAGCATAACATGTATGCATGCTTGTTTTAGCTTCATTTCAGAGCTTTATTATGTGTTTTAGGTCATGTTTGATCTCTGTTTTTAGTTGATTTCGTGGCCTCTTGTATGCCTCTCATGTTTGTTTTGAAGTGCTCTCTTATGCTTAGAAGTATGTCATGCCTTTGAGCCATGTTTCTTTGCATGTTCTAGCTTGATCTCATGAAGATGTTAGCATCTATTTGTCATAAAAAAGGGCTGTGAGCCACTGTTCTTGACACTTTTGGTATGCTTAGTGTGTGTATTTTGCATGTTAGGCTTGTAAGCCTTGCTTGTATGGAGCTCTAGCATGTTTAGCTTGTTTTGATCTATTGATTTGGCATCATATTAGACCCTATTTCAGTCCATTAGTCATGTCTATATGTTGGTATGTGTGGCTTAGTTCATGCTTTAAAAGTATGCTCTTGTATGCTTAGGAATTGGCCTTGTGCATGCTCGCATACTTAGTGTATTTTGGACTATCATATGATGGGTTTTGGGTGTACTTTGCATGCTTAAATTTTTTTTTTTTTGGTTGTTCAACATGTGCCATGAGTGGTCATGTTAGTGGTGATGGGAAGCCTCTTGTTCATGCCTTTGTTTTGGGCCATTATGTTTGCATGTTTGCATACCATCTTGTCCATGATTTCAATCCATTTCGCCACTATTTTCGGGGAGTTTTGAGGGCTGCCTCATTGTGCTTAGTCCACCTTTGCATGTTTACATTATAGTTGTTGCATGCTTGATTAATGAGGCTTTGAATGCATGTTAGTCCTATGCTTAATTGGTCCCTCTTTGCATGACCTTTATGTCTTGTGTATTCTAGCATTTTGCATGCTTATTGCATTAGTCATATAGCATTTGGCATGTTTTGCATCTTTATGCCATATTACATTATTGATGCATGCTTGCATGAGTTGCATTCCATGGCTTGGTTTGGGGTTGTCAAACCAAGCATGAAGATTGAGAGGAGTTCACACTTCAAGTGGTGAAAACTTATCTCAATCCTCATGTCACTAAGGCCCTTGACCTCCACATGATAGGGACTTAGTCTTCATTTGTTTGTGTGGCATGCATTTTACACCAAAATAGCAATCTTGGTCCCTTAGGATATCATGCATCAAATGCATAATTGGTAGCCCTAGAATCAAGAGCCATGCCTCCTTGAGTCCCTAAATATGATAGGAGGTATTGGACATGCTGACATATGCCCAAAAAACCATGCCTTGCATTGCTGTCTGCTGCTGCTGTCAAAATCTGTCCTCTGCAGGAATTTTCTGCCGGCCGGCAGTAAATAGTGCCGACCGGCACTATTTTTGTGCCGATAAACATCAAAAGCAGCCGGCGGTCTAATGGATTAGCCGATGATCACTCTATCCAGCCGGTGGGGTATTTCAGACTATTTGGAAGATGTTCCAGAATGTTGAGAATTTTTGGAGAGGCAGAGCAGTAAAAACAGAGGCAGCAGTGTTAGGGTGCGGCTTTTCCGGGCAAGGCGGATCGAGCACGCATCATTCGCGCATCCCAAGGCAGGGCTGAGGCCCCTTTGCATTTATTTATTTGCTTTGATTTCAATATTTAGAATTTTGTAATAATTAATTTATTCGTTTATTTCTTTCGGGTCTGTATTATTTATTTATTCGGTCCCTCCGAGTGAGGGCAAAAATGTAATAAGTGTGGGTGCGTGGGCATGTATGTCTTCCAATCCTCATTTCTTTCTAACCCTTTTATTTATCCGCTTACAGTGGTAAATTAGGGCATTTTAAATTAGCATACCTTATGCAATGCATGCGTGCATTCATGCATTTGTTTACATGCACCGGGCTCGGTACATCATGCAAACTGCATCGTACTTTCAATTCCAAATTGAATACGTGTATTCGTAGCATTCCATACGCCACGTTTAGGTTTAGCCGAGCCTATTCTAGCTTGCATTTATGCTTGTGTTGCATTAGCCACTTAACATGAACTAGGTCACGCATGTTTGCTAACCGGGTTATTGTTTTGGCACGGAGTACAATGTAAGTGTTTTTGCTTTAGCATAATCACATGTGTGTGAATGTTTGCCATGACAATAGGATTGCCATGCGGCTAAATGCTTATGTGTGATAAACTGCTTGAATGCCTGTGGGTGGAGGTTAGATTGCCTGAGTTGGAACAACTCGTTGAGATCCGAATTTTAGCCTACTTGCGAGTAGCACAAAAACCAACACGTTTTTCGAGACAAAACGGATATGCAATGTTTATTTCCAAATTAGGCAATCTAGTCTATACTTGTTTGCTGTGCGCATAACATAGTAATTCTAGGCTAATAATTGGAATAAGAGCATGTAATGTTTTCAAAAAAGATATCACGGTTAGTAGAGGCCGGTCTTCGGACCGGGCGAAAGGGGGTGCTCATAGCTGACCTTCCCCGATCGTACCCAAGCTCCCGAGCCAAGTCACTTTGGTGATGACGGACATGTGGCCTTTGGCACCGAGTCAGGGTTTCCTAAATTTCCCATTTCAAAATATTTAGGTGGCGACTCTGTAATCTGGCAAAGCAGTCCATGTTTGGCACTACTTTTTCAAAAATCTGTTTTTTCTTCAAAACGATTTGCCAGAGATGGACTCTTTGGTTCGGATTTAGAACTGCGACACAACAAGGAGTCCGAACCGTAGAGTGAAGCCCACGGGCGCGTCTACACTACACCGTTAGCACAGGCCTTAAGGGCCAATCAGGGAGCCTCTTTAGCTTAGTCAGTGTTTCAGAATTATGCTTCGAAGGGTGACCAGGTAGAGCAAATGCCTGCAAGGCATGTGTACACTGTTACCATGCCAGACTTAGTGCCAGCGCCTTCGATAGTGAGAGGTAACTTCTTGTTATGTAATTTTATTGCTAATGTGTTTATTAATACGGGGGCATCCTATCCTTTTAGCTTGTCCGCATTTGCATCGACATTGGGGTTAGAAGTGGCTCGGTTAGCATCTCCACTTAGGGTAGAGTCACCAGTTGGTGGTAGGGCTGTGTTGAAACAGGGATGTTGGGGTCTTGAGATAGAGGTTGTCAGTAGCTGACTTTTGTTTGCATTTGTGTTGATTGATATGTCGAGTTTCAATGTTATATTGGGTATGGATTGGTTGTCATCTTATCGGGCTGTTATAAATTGTCACCGTCAGAGGGTTACTGTTTGTACCTTGAGTGGTGATTGTTTTCATTTGTTGGGGGATAGAGTTGATAGAGCCTTGTTGCTAGTATGTGATCCGCGTGGTCGGGGTGAGCTTAGTCTCATTCTTGTTACATTCTTTGGTGTTGAGAGTGATATGATCCTAGTTGAGTCATTGAGGGTAGTTTGTGAATACCCAGATGTCTTTCATGAGGATCTCATTAGTTTACCACCTCACCGTGAGATTGAGCTCTTTATTGACTTAGTGGCTGGCGCAACACAGATTTGCATGGCACCGTATGGATTGCACTCGCCGAGTTAAGTAAGTTGAAGATTGAACTCCAGGAATTATGAGATAAGAATTTTATCTGCCCTAATACGTCGCCTTGGGGAGCACCGGCTCTCTTTGCCATGAAGAAGGATGGCACACTGCGACTTGGTATTGATTATCGGAAGTTAAACCAGGTAACTGTTAAGAACAAGTACACACAACCTCATATAGATGATTTGTTTGATCAGTTGAAGGGGTCTTGTTGCTTCTCTAAGATAGACCTGAGATCGGGTTATCACCAGTTGAGAGCGAAGGATGAGGATATCCAAAAAATGGCATTCCATACGTGGTATGACCATTATGAGTTCTTAGTCATGTTTTTTGGGTTAACTAACACACCGGCGTTGTTTATGGATTCAATGAATCAAATCTTCCGTGAGTTCTTAGACCGTTTTGTGGTGGTCTACTTTGACGACATTTGATTTACTCATCATCTGAGGAGGAACATGAGGCACATTTGCAAATTCCACTTGAGTTGCTTAGAGCCCACAAAATGTATGCTAAGTTCGAGAAGTGTGAGTTTTGGTTGAAGGAGGTGAAATTCTTAGGTCATGTGGTATCCAAGAAAGGAGTGACAGTAGACTCTTCTAAGATAGAAGCCGTGCAATATTGGGAACAACCTAAGAATGCCTTTGATATTCATAGTTTTTTGGGGTTAGCCGGTTATTACTGTTGTTTTGTGAAGGATTTCTCTAGATTGGCCTTACCTTTGGCTAGACTGATGAGGAATGGAATTAAGTTTGTGTGGAATGAGACTTGTGAGAAGTCATTTCAAGAGCTGAAGGTTAGAGTTAATAGTGCTCCAGTGTTGATTATTTCAGAGAGGGGTTTACGCTATTCTGTGTATTGTGACACGTCTCAGGAAAGTTTGGGTTGTGTCTCGATGCAAGAGGGGAATGTAGTAGCTTATGTCCCACGACAGTTGAAAACATGAGAGAAACTATCCTACTCACAACTTAGAACTAGCAATTGTGATCTTTGCTTTAAAGATTTGGAGACACTACTTGTATGGTGAGAGATTTGAGGTATTCCGATCATAAGAGTTTTGAAGTATCTGTTTTCACAGAAGGATTTGAATTTGAGGCCGAGAAGATGGATGGAGTTTACGGAGGATTACGACTTTGAGTTACCCTATCATCTGGGAAAGGCCAATGTTGTGGCTGTTGCTTTGAGTAGGAAGTCCATTAGTAGTGTAGTGAGTATTGCCATCTGGGAATGGGAGATGTTGGGTGCTATTGACGAGTTTGACTTATATCTTGGCGAGTCCCTTGAGTCGGCTGCTTTGTTTACCATAGTTGCACAACCTACACTTGTGAGCCAAGTTATAGAAGCACAATGGGGTAACCTTGAGGTAGAGTCTATTAGAGAGAATATCTATAGTGGGAAGGTAGAGAAGGGCTTGAATGTGTATTCTAACTTGAGTGTTAGATTTCTTGGCCATCTTTTGATGCTGGAGTCATGTCGAGAGGAGGTACTCCGAGAGTTTCACCATTCACGCCTTATGGTACATCCAGGAGGCACAAAGATTTATCACAACCTTAGTAGCTAGTTTTGGTGAAGGGAAATGAAGAAAGACGTAGCCGTGTTTGTATCGAGGTGCCTTACTTGTCAACAAGTGAAGGCCGAGCATCAGAGGCCAGCAGGTTTGTTGTAACCCTTACCTAGAGCCCAGTAGAAGTGGGAGCATGTCACGAATGATTTTGTTGTGGGTCTTTTGAGGACTCAACGGGGTAATAATGCCATTTGGGTGATAGTTGATCGGTTAACTAAGTCAGCGCACTTTGTACCTATGCGCACGAGTGACTCGGTAGATTATCTTGTCGACCTTTGTGTTCGGGGTCCCTATGACTATTGTTTCAGATAGAGATCCGCGTTTCACGGCTCATTTGTGGCAGAGCCTACAAAATGCCTTACGTACTAGATTGACATTTAGCATCGCCTATCATCCTCAGACTGACAGGTAGTTGGAGTATACTATTCAAATTCTAGAGGATATGCTTCGGGGTTGTGTCCTTTATTTTAAGGGGTGATGGGAGAGGCATTTACCTTTAGTGGAGTTTTCCTATACCAATAGCTTCCAATCGAGTACTGGCATGGCACCACTTAAGGCCTCATATGGCCGACCGTGTAGATCTTCTGTGTGTTGGGCTAAGGTGGGTGATGCACCTATGATAGGTCCAGAATTAGTGTGGGAAATGATGAAAAAGGATGCACTTATCTATAAGAGGTTGGTTATGGCTCAGGGTTGTCAGAAGAGCTATGTCGATCGTAGAAAGAGACTGTTATCCTTTGAGGTAGGAGATCACGTCTTCTTGAAAATATCACCTAAACGGGGTTTGCTGAGGTTTGGGAAAGCAAAAGTTGTCTCCTAGATTTATTGGGCCTTTTGAGATCTCAGAACGTATTGGGGAGGTAGCTTATCATTTGGCCTTGCCACCACAGATTTTTAGGATTCATGACATGTTTCACATTTGTATGCTCTAGAAGTATGAGCCGGATTCATCACATGTGTTCAATTGGATCGAGTTAGAGATAGATGAGGATGCCTCGTATGAGGAAAGACCGATTAGAGTTTTAGATACTTGAGACCAAGTCTTGCGTGGCCAGACAATTCCTATGGTAAAGATGTTGTGAAGACATTACGGGGTTGAGGAGGTGACTTGGGAACGCGAGGTGGAAGCCCGTGAGAATTATCCGAACTTATTTGGTAATGTTTGAACTTGTATTGAAAACCTTGTCATGTTGAATTAATATAAACATTGTATATGTTTTGGAAATGTGAATTGTATATTCAATACTGAGAACTTGTTTATAATTGTGATGAGAATGAGTGACCGGTGGATGGGTCATGGTTATGAGTTAAATTTATTATCATTGTTGTAATTAGAGTTGTTGTGGATTTAAAATTTCGGTAACGAAATTCCTTAAGGGGGGATGTTATAGCGATCCTGATTTAGAACTGACCCATTTATTACCTCTGAATCTGGAAAACCATATCTGTAGCGGTCGTTCTTCTTTCTTCTCAGGTTTGGTTTTGCTTCTGGGGTTGACCCCCTTGTCTGCTGCAAACATAAGTGTCTCAGCATTTCTTCTTGAAGGTCAACACCACTGCGTTGGGTGTTGACCCCTGCGAGTTTTCTCAGATTTTGGATTCGGTTTGGGCCTTACCTTTTGTAGGGGAGGGGTTTAACTTATTCTTTTCATCAACTTTAGGGATATTATACTACTACTATAAATAGACCCAAACACTCTTTTCTCACTCATTCTTTTCTCTCTCTCTCTCTCTCTCTCTCTCTCTCTCACGTTGAAACTCAACTTTTCTCACATAGATCTCTAGATCTACTCGGTTAGACATATCTTCTCCCATTGGTCCTTTGAGAAAAGGTTGTAGATCTCATCAAGGGTTTTCTTTTGATCCCAAAGCTTCGTGGTTTAGCCGACTTTGAGTTTTCTCAAGTTTTCCTCTTCACTTTTTGAAGTAGAGACTACTTTGACTCTTTTTATGATTTTTAACTCAGTTATTTGTCCCTCTAAACAAGATTGTGATTTGGGGATTTTCGGATAAACATATAGGGTTTTGGTTTTGAAATCAAAAGAGGTGTAACACCTTGGATAAACCTTTCCTAACCCTGTCCACTAGGCATTACTACCATACAACCCATACAAATAAAAGAAGAAATAGTAACAAGAAGATAGCATTCATTGTATTTCTGTCCCTTGAACTATTCGTCAACATTTACAATATTGTTCCATCACAATCAAGATAAAGCAAAACCGCTCAAAAGATAAGAAACGTCTACATCAACTACGTCCCAATGAACTCCTTACAAAAGTACACCTCCAAAAGGTCAATACATATAATTACAACCCTTGCAAAACTAAATTCATCAAAATATGTTAAAACAAGCCATCAAACTCCCAAAAAGGTTTCTTCATATCAGAACAATCACTTGGTGGGCACTTCATCCTTGTTTCCTGAAACCAATTGAGCAAAACCCTTCTTTATTGAATAAGTCTCAAAATTAGGGTTATGAAAAATTTGGGGTTTCTCTCAAAAATATAAATTGGAGTTCAACTCTCATCATCACTTACAATAATCTTCAATAATAAACATAATTTCATCCATAAGCATAGAGTATTACTCACATTTTTTTTCCAAATCATCTCCTAACAACACAATCCATACGTGCACACACACACACATATATATATATATATATACACAACATGAATAGGTAATGAAATTACCACATAAGTAGTTCAAATTGGAGATATATGGAGTTAAAGACACCCTTACCTCAAATGTGGAAGCTAGGGTTGTGAACCGCACTCAAAACTTCGATCATCCAACAAAATAATCGGTAAAAGTGTTAATCTAAACTTCCTTTCAACTTTTCTTGAATGATTTTGAGGGCATCTTGGGTTGAAGTTAGAGAAATCTAGAGTTTGTAGGTTACGGTTTTCAGAAAAATAGAGTTAGAGAGAAAAAGAGTGTGAAAAATGGAAAGAAAATGAGCGAGGATTGAGTTTTAAAATTTATTGTCTCGACTGACTGCTCAAGCGCAACTTCCTTCATTCGAGCAAACAACACAAACTCGAAAGGGTTGCTCGAGCGACATTTCCTACGCTCAAGCGAAAAATGTAAGGTCCCAAAAGTTTTGTAGAGCTATAGTGAAATTACTAGGAGCCAACATTCTATGCTCGAGTAACAACTTCTTCGATCGCTCGCTCAAGCGATCTGCCTACAAAACTGCCAATTACTGGGAGCTGAAGATCTACGCTCAAGTGACAAACGCGTTGCTCGAGCGGTCTGAAAAACTCAAATGTCACAAGAGGGGTTTTCAAAATGAGTTCTTGTATATGGCTGTGGCCTTGTAAAAAAAATGGTTGGGTTGTGATAAATGGTGAATTTTATCTATTGAAATTGATTTTTATGGAAAGGGCGATTTTGCCCTAAATTGTGAAAATTTGATTTTTGTAAAGAGAAATAGAATTGATATTGGTTTTATGGAATTGGAACATTGATGATGATGGGAATGTAGTTGGATATGAATTATCACTCCTAATTGAAAATGTTGGAAAGTATATATGTGTTTAAATTTAATTATCTATTTAGAGATATCTATTTTTGGCTATCAGTGGAGAATAACTATGATTTTTGTAAAAATTGCATGAGAACTAGCTAAATTGAAACTAATTTTCCCATCCATTGAATTGAGCATTGTAACATATTTAACACATTGAAAATGGTTATCGTTTTGAGGAAAAAGGCTGAATACTTTGGTGAATCTGGGTAGGAGTGTAGTTGTGGTATTATGTTGGCCTGAGTGTTCTTGGTGAAAGTCCATAAATCCACATGGTTAGGTGTCAATCCTTCCGGTTAATACCGGTAAAAATGACAAATTTGTAGTGCTTGTAGCCTACTTGGAGACATGTCCTAGAGATTTCAGTGTTGTATCCACTGCCCTATTTTCTCTTGAAAAGGAATTGATTGCATGAATTGTGATATAAACTTGGCATTGCATGGTTTTGAAAAAAGATATAAAATGTTTTGGCACGAGCATTACATATGCATTCACCTTATAACTCGGTTAAGATTCATACACTGTGTTACAATATCTTTATTGGAGTTTGGCTCACCCTATATAGAAAAATCATTTTCAGGTGCTGTTGATATGCCTCCACCAAGGCAATAACTTGGGAGGACTTGGAGCAAAGAGCTTTTAGTTGTTGTTATTGTTGTATTTACTTTGTAGAAGCCTAGTGCTTTATTTGTATTGAGTTTAAACTCACTTTTGTTGTAATCAAGCACTCTTTTAGAAAGTTGTAGCCAATAGGGCATTATATATCTGTTTAACTTTTAATTCACATCTTTTGTTTATAATACATGCTATAGATTCAGGGTTAGGGCTTATGAATGTATAAATGCATGTGTTGCTCCTTCGTACATTTGAAGTATATGAATGGAAGGACTTTATTCTCAGATTATGATGTTGTTCAATTAATCATTACTCTTGATTTATTATAATTATTCTCGGGGTGTTACACAAAACCTCTAAAACTCAATCAACACTCTCAATCTCGATGAAACTCTCAAAATCTAATACATATTTGTACAAATTTGAAAGGAAGCTCTTGTTGATACAAATCTTCAGATTGCCGGAGAACATGTGGCAAATTTGGTGAGATCGTTGTCAGTGAGATAGTCTGTTGTTGACTGACGACAAGATCTTTAGATTTCAAGATCATCTTCATTGATTTCGGAGATCGTCTTCATTGATTCAAATATATGAGATCTGTGTACATATGAGATCAGATTTTCAAATATATGATATATATACACATGGAAATGACAATATTGTCACAAAAAAAATAAAGAAATAAATTATGTCCTTATTGAGCCACGTGCCTCTTTTCAGGGGTTTTTTGAAGCTAAATTAATTGAGATGTCCTTTATCTTAAAAAAGCTCAAAAGGGGGAGTTTCATTAAAAAGACCCAATTTATAATGCATGTGATGCAAGTAAAAAGAAATTGAGGATCGGTTTGGATAGATTGAATTTGAAATTAAGGGATTGAGGTTAAAATATATTAGAGAATTAGATATTATTAGCTGTGAAATCTAAATATGAATTACTTTTTCTAAGGAAGTAATGTTAAATCTATATATTTTAAATTTACATCTATTCAACGAACCTTAAATGTGTATATAGAAGGTCCTCCCTAGTTACCGGAGTCTTATTCTGAGAGAAAAGTCAACAAATAGCCAATTCACTGCAGTGCGAATTTTAAATGTAGGTTCCGTTTTGGATACATTTTAATTAAAAATATTTAGTATTCTCTATGAAAAAGTTGATAAATGCTAGACATTCAAAATTTATAATTTATCCATACAGGTCTAGTAAGAAATCCGATCTTACTTAATGGAGTTTATTATAAATTAAAGGTTGATACATAACCTTGAAGGATAATTTTAAGAGTTAAGTTTTTTCCCATGAAATTTTGGATTAAGTACCGGCATGTCATAATAGTGACTTAATTCATATTAAATTCATTGTTGAAAGTTAGTCCTTATAGAATCGTTGTTAAAAATTAATAATTAGTTAAATTTTTGTGATGCTTTTCTAAATTTATTACTAAAAATTGACAATTAGTTATGTTTTTTTGTTACGAATTTTACAAGCTATCATTAAAAACTAACAATTAATAATTTTTTTCTTATAAAAACGCTGTTAATTATTACAGGATTTATTGTTTAATAAGTTCATTTATTGAGACTTGCAAGTAAATCTTCAAAAAAATAAAAATAAAATAAAAATAAAACATTCAAACTGTGAGGTGTTCTTCACCAGGTAGCCACCTCATGGGATGGGTCATCTTACGTTACAGCGTTGTCATAGCAATGATAGCATAAACGAAACAGCTTTAACTATTACTTTGTCATGCTTGTGCTGTGATGAAAAATCAATGGACTTTTGGTTAAGAAACTATAATCAATATACATTGCCAATTTCCCATCAAAAGATATAAAATCAGTTAAAGGGACATTGTCAACCGATTAATCCACTTTTCAAGTGGTGATCAACATCTGTTTATCATACTCATATACTCATTATGTTTTGTAAGAAGGCGAGATCGATTACGTTGAGGTGACAGTTATGTGTGTTGTTAATTTCTTTATACGACAAATTAAAATGATTAGACATATATTATTAATGATTAGTTAGTAATTGGGACCGTGCCGACAACTAATTTTTCGATTACAAATTGCCTGTTTTATTTTTTCCACTTTCGTGGAGTAATTTAATTTAGTCATGAAAAAAATACAGTTTCATTTGGTACCAACTTAAACATAACCTTTTTTTCTTTTTTCTTTTTTCTTTTTTTTGACATTCTCAATAATTTTTTAATTTTGTTTAGAAAACAAAAACTGGACTCCACCATGTAGTAATGAGTGATGAACAAAAGGTTGATTTCTTTGAAATTATTATTTTTTTCATAACTAAATTTTAATTACTAATGCACATCTCCAATATGATTTTTTTTTTTCATAACTAAAAAATGTTTTTGTGATAAATGTTATATATTTTTCTGGTTGGAGTTACGACAATTCGTGATTGAGAAATGAAATTATGCCTTTTGTAGTAGTGTTATGCATTCTTATGGTAATGCTATATATTTTTTTATACAAACATTTTCTCACTACAAAATGTGTAACAATACCACAAAAATATGTAATTTTATTTCTCAACCACAATTACCATTACTCTTACAAAAAAAAAAAAAATGTAACGTTCACTACAGGAAATTGCACTTTTGCCAACCAAAAATTTAGTCAGCAAAAGTCCATTTTTAGTCTGTAAAAGTTTTCCGCGACTAAAATTTTTGGTCGCAACTTTGGTCGCCAATGGAGGGTCAGGAAAAGTAATTAGCGACTAAAAATTTTTTTAGTCGTGAAAAAGGTTCTATTTGCCAACTAAATTTTTGGTCGCTAAATATATATTTACCGATACTAAACCATTTTGTAGCTAAAACAGTTTAGTCGCCAAAAGTGATATTTTCTTGACTAAATATATTAGTCGCCATTTGTCACATTCCACAACGAAACATATTAGTCGCCAATTGTTACATTCCACAATGAAACATGTTAGTGGATGTGTTAACCCAACTCGTATTATGCATGTGATTATGTATTTGATATGAATTTGCAAGTTTAAGTGTGTGAATTATGTGATTTTGGAATTATATCTGTTGAACATAGGAATACCTGTTGTAATTATAACTTTGAACTGAAATTGAAAGCCTTAGAGGAGCCAGAAACTGAAACCGACTTCATATCTGTTTTGAGCATGATTTTTAGAGCCTACTGTGAATTACGATTCGTAATGATTTAATTAAGTTTAATTGACCTAGGTATATATGTATATAGCTTCTTGAGTTCATCATTTTGAGAGCTTTGCTAGAAAGTGAGTTACAGAGAGATAAAGAGGAGAAGCTAGGGATTTGGAGGAGATTCAAGGGGCAAACCCTAGATTTGAGTTATGGTATGGACATCTACTTAGAATTCTTGTATACAACTAATCTTTTGGTTGAAATCAAGAGGGATTTGAAGATTCAACACTTATATGAGTTAGGGTTTGGAAATGTGTAATTGTTTGAACTAAATTCAGGAAGTGGAACCTTAATCTCTTCACCTTTGTTTGATTTGAGTTCAATCTTGTGAATAATTCATGAAATAAGCTCTAGATTGTCGATTTGTTGAACGATCGCCCATGTTTATTTGTATTTTGGGCATTATTATGTAATTTATGAATGTATGACAAAAATGAGACCTTGATTTTGTCATTGAAGCAAGATTGATGTGTTTGAGTTGTAATTACACATGAATCATGTTAAAATATATCATGTTTTCTAGTTGTTTTTGCATGAATTTGGACTTGAAAATGAGTTTAGAAGCTTAGGGTTGAATTAATTTTTGAATTGTCCAAAAAAGCCCAGAACCGCACGTGTGAAGCTCATAGCCGCACCTGTGGAAAACAGAACAAATCTGAGCATCACTAGGGCTTTAATTGTACATGCGGGGTGCACGTGCGGTGAGGGACTTCCGTACGTATAGAAAACAGGGTAAAAATCTTTTTTTTTTTTTTTGTTTACTTCTTCTACCCTGTGAATCTATGTGTACGCATGTTTTGACCCTCTGTAATGCCTAAAGATGAATGGAAAATGAACGAATCGTAAAATGAATTAATAAAAGAAAGTGTACGAATTAAAACGAATTATTTATCGAATGTATGTGAAATGTTGTGTAGGTCGTGTGCCGGAGGAAACGCCATAAGACCAAACGCACTGTGAGTAATAGTATCGCAAAGATATGTTCTTAATTAATTATTTCGATCCAAGTACAATGACTTATTCTGAAATTCTATTTTGATCGAAATAAAAGAGTTTAATGAACGGTATATGACATGTGCAATATGGACCTAAGGTTGTTCCGTTTATGCTTTGACGTGCTTGGGCCCCAGGCCGTTCTATTAATAATATGATAACTTATGATTGGACCTAAGGTCATTCTGAACAACAGTTAATATGTGGGCCCGAGGCTGTTTTGATATGTGAGCCTGAGGCTGATTTGTCATATGTGGGCCCGAGGCCGTTTTGATATATGTGGACCTGAAGCTGTTTTGTTATATGTGGGCTTGAGGTCGTTGTGATATATGTGGGCCCGAGGCCGTTGTAATATATGTGGGCTCGAGGTCATTTTGTCATATGTGAGCCCGAGGCCATTTTGATATATGTGGGCCCGAGGCCGTTCTGTTATATGTTGGGCCTAAGGTCGTTTTGTAAATGTGATCATGGATAATGTTGTGAAGGATGTAATTGTGGAAAAGTATTGTGTTGACATAATATGCTTTCTATTGATTCAAGATTATTCATTTGATTCTCTTCACTTTATTATTATTCATTGAGCGTCGCTCACTCCTTATGTTGTATGTTTGTAGGTGTTTAGCATGGAGGTCAACCTTAGAGTCAGCCTCGGGAAGTTGCTTATAAGGACCTGTCATATCGAAACTCCAAGATGGAGCTGCTGTCTTTTGACTTTATGTCCATGTTAAGACTTTTGTCCGGTGGTTGTTATGTTGGTTTGGTGGATGCTTAACTTAATGTCTTGACTTCTATGTATATAAGTATTTTATCTAGACCATTTAAGCACCGCTTAATGGGTGTTATTTCTTAAATTTGCTTCTGCTTAAGGCCCCATTATTAAAAGTATTTCTGTTACGACCCGAACCCACCCCTATGGGTTAAGGCCATAACCAGCCAGTAATCACGAGATTACCTATGGCCTCAAACCAAATAAGGCAAAACTCATCAGAGTAAAGGGGCCAAATGGAAGCAAATTTAAAACTTTGTCCATAGAACCGTGCTTATATGCACATCATAACATTCCATACATACATATGTTAATAACTCACAGCAGAAAGTATAGTAACATAAGGTTCTGTACAGACAGGATCATTCAAATCTAAGTCAGCCAAACAAAACTATACATAAACGTAAACCAAAGTCATCGCCAACATTACAAAATAGTATAGAATGGCAAAAGGGCGAAGATGTGTCTCGTGCGTGAGACGCAAGGGCTGACTCTTCAAAACCTTAGTTGTTCCACACAGACTTCACTGAGGCTGGGTCTGGACCTCTCTGGCTCACCCACAAACACATGAATGAACATGAGCGAAAGCCTAGTGAATAACATCAAATAAAGATTATACATTGGAACAATATACCCCAAATGGCCTTGGGCCCAGTTTATATTTCTAACTAATATACACACACATAGACACATGTAAGTTAAGTAACTGCGGTTCCAAACACATCATACGGCCTCGGGCACAATTCATTTGTATCATTCAGGTCAAACTGGCCTTCGGCCCATTCATACTTTCATGTCAAACTGTTATTCGTGTCAAGCTATCATTTGTGTCAAACTGTTATTCGTGTCAAACTGGCCTTCGGCCCATTTAAATTTTCATTTGTATCAAAACGACCTTTGGCCCATTCAGATGACAAACTGGCCTTTGGCCCATTCATTCGTTCATGCCGAAATGGCCTCCGCCCCATTCATTCATGTCAAAATGGCCTCCGGCCCATTCGTTCAACCCAAAACGGCCTCCGGCCCATTCGTTCATGTCAAAACTGCCTTCGGCCCATTCGTTCATGTCAAAACGGCCTCCGGCCCATTCGTTCATGTCAAAACGGGCTCTAGCCCATTCCTTCATGTCAAAACGGCCTCTGGCCCATTCGTTCTTGCCAAAACGGCCTCTGGCCCAATCGTTCATGTCAAAACGGCCTCTGGCCCATTCGTTTATGCCAAAACGGCCTCTGGTCCATTCGTTCATGTCAAAACGGCGTCTGGCCCATTCCTTCATGTCAAAACGGCCTCTGGCCCATTCATTCTATTATTCAAATTAGACTGGCCTCTGGCCCACTCATTTGGTATAGCAAACATTGTCCACCAATCGAATCAACAAACTTATAAAACTTACATAGAAGTAAGCAATTGGACAACAACATATTTCACATATCTTTGTTAAGATATTACTCACAGTGTCACGGTCCGAACCCGCCCCTATGGGTTAAGGACGTAACCGGCCAGTAATCATGAGATTACTTACGGCCTCAAACCAAACCAACCGTATTTTAACAGAGTTAATGGGAGCCAAACGGAAGCAATTTAAAACTTTGTCCATAGAGCTGTGCTTACATGCACGTCATAACATTCCAGACACAAATATGTTAACAACTCACATCAGAAAATACAGTAACAAAAGGTTCTGTACAGACAGGATCATTAGTCTAAGTCACCCCGTCAAAACTGTACACAATAGATACAGAGTCCTCGCCAACGTTACAAAATATAAATACCAAACAAAAGGGCGAAGACGAGTCTCATGCGTGAGACGTAGGGGCTGACTCTCAAAAACTTGGTTGTTCCACAATGGCTTCACCGGGGCTAGGTCTGGACCTCTCTTAGCTCACCTACAAACACATGAATGAGCGTGAGCGAAAGCCCAATGAAAAATATCAAATAAGAAGATACAACAATATGCAGAACAACATATTCCGAACGGCCTTGGGCCCAATTCATATTTCTATTTAACATATATATACAATTTAAGTCAAGTGACTGTGGTTCCAAACATACTGGCCTTTGGCCCATTTATCTTTCCATAACAATCTGGCCCTTGGCCCATTCAGACTTTCGTTCATGTCAAAACGGCCTCGGGCCCATTCATTCATGTCAAAACGGCCGCTGGCCCATTCATTCTATTATTCAAATCGAACTGTTATTCGTGTCAAACTATTACTTATATCAAACTATCATTCGTGTCAAACTAGCCTTTGGCCCACTCAAGTGACAAATTGGCCTTTGGCCCATCTAAATGACAAACTGGCCTTTGGCCCATTCAGACTTTCATTAATAACAGAAAGGCCTCTGGCCCATTTATTCATGTCAAAACGGCCTCTGGCCCATTCATTTGTATCGAAACGGCCTTCGGCCCACTCATTCATGTCGAAACGACCTTCGGTCCATTTATTCATGTCAAAACGACCTTCGGTCCATTCGTTTATGTCAAAACGACCTTCGGTCCATTCTTTATGCCAAAATGACCTTCGGTCCATTCATTTATGCCAAAACGACCTTCGGTCTATTCATTTATGTCAAAACGACCTTCGGTCCATTCATTTATATCGAACTGGCTCATAGGCCCTTCATATCAAACTGTGTCCACCATTCAAATTAATGAACTTTACAAAACTTACATAGAAGTAGCCATTGGACAATAACATATGTCAGATATTAGTCACAGTGATCGGTCGGTTGAATTGCCCTGGAGCTTGACCCTACATATGACATAACACATATGGGTCACAAATAATTCAATCTGTTCTTTAATTCACATATTCCTCTTTAGGCTTCATTCTTATTTCCTTAACTCAATTACAATGCTCAATATATGCCTAAGAGTGCTTAGAAGTGAAGGGGAACGGAAAAACAGAACACAAAATGCATTTTTAGAATTTCAGAAAACAGGGTCCCCGCTCGAGCGTGAAATACCCCGCTCGAGCGGACCCTTAAGGCCTGCAAAAGTGCTGGTTGCATCAAAAATACGCTCAAGCGTTAAATAGAGCACTCGAGCGGAAGACCTGTCAAAATAACTCCCCCGCTCGAGCGTGAATTACCCCGCTCGAGCGGACATCAAGTCTGCAAAAAGTACTGGGAGCACGCATTTCCCGCTCGAGCAGCAGGTTCCCCGCTCGAGCAGACCTCAAAATTCTGGGTTTCTCAGATTGTGTTCTTGAGCTTCATCTTGATGTTCAAAGGTTCCAAATGCATGATTGTGGCTCAATTTTCACATATACACACTCTAACATGGTATAAACACCAAATTATAACATAATGAAGCTCAATTTCACAATTAAATCACATGCATGGGTCAATTTAACTCAAACCCATCACCAACACACCAGATTCAAACATGCATGACTCAAATTCCCATGATTTACACTTGCATGTGAAATATACATAACATCTACAACTCATTTGGTGAGGAGGTGATCAAATACATGGTCAATAATCAAAACTCAACATGGATTACATACTTTATGCTCAAACATGGAGATTCATGGCAATTTCTTACATGCATGTGTTCTAAGACTTCAAATTCAACATAATCAATCTAACTCATGCTCTTGACCATTAATCAAATTTGAATTCACAAGATGGTAACTTAAAATTCATGAATTCATTTACCTAGGAGCTCAATCTTCACAATTATGGCCAAGTCTTGCACCTAGCCTTCCCAATTCACAATTACAAGCCAAAATACACCAAGATGCCTCCTTTCCCTCTCAAGGTCGGCTCTCCCTCTCTATTTCAAGACACAAAATCTGGTTTTTGAGCTCAAATGTACAAATTGATTGTATATGGCCTCTCACATAAAGTCCCACTAACCATTATTTAATATTATTAAATAATTAGGCACTAAATTCATCAATTTAATCGATTTAATCTGACCCGAATTAATTTTCAATTAATTTCACTGAAGGCTCTAAAAATTATGCCAATCACAATGGCGTAATCAATTTTGGGTTCTGTGGCCGATAAGGCCTCCAATTTAATTTCCGAAGCGGAAAAATCAAACAGATATTCCTACGGTGAACAAATAGAAATTCAAAATCACATATTTTCACATAATGGTGCACAAAATCATATCAAAACACATAATCGCATTCATATTAAGGACCAATTAACATATTACGAAACAGGGGTATCACAGTCTTCCCCCCTTTAGGAAGTTTGGTCTTCCAAACTTAATTTACCTTTAGTCGAAACAATTCAGAACACTTTTCATTCAACGGTTCCAATCCTTTTGATAGTTACCTGCTTAGTCTCAAAATCAAGCAACACTCTATTCTCAATCAGTCAAAGACTCAACTTTTCCTCCATACATGACTTGTATGGTGTCACACCACGTCTAGAGTGTAGGTTGTGGTTGTAAGTAAAGTCTGCCAACAATCTTTCTTATTTAGCTTCTTTGAGAAGCTTCAAGCTTTTGCATTGCCTATATAAGAACTTCTCCTCCTCCATTGTTAAGGGTTGTTGTTGATATTGAACAAAAAACCAAAGCTTATACATATATATCTGTTAGA